>BSBM01001163.1:3550000-4952500 GCA_027924585.1 Larix kaempferi
AGAGTGAACTCAGTGAAAGTCAAAGGATGGCATGTATGATGATGTGGCATGGTTGGTAGTGATGACATGTCATGTATGGTGATGTGGCATGTGTGATGGGGCCGAAAAAACACATTATGGTGTTCTAGAGTTACCAGGAAGTCATTATACCAATCTGACATTATTTTGGAAAAATATGGCAATTTGGTGAAAAACAAGAAAACGACTAAGTATTGGAAATTTAGTAAAATGTGTCTTAAGCAAATGCATGCCATAATTTATAGGAGAATATAAATGCCCGCACCATAGGGGGGTCTTGTAGATTGTTTTTTTTCCTACCTGACCATGTCTTTAGTTTGTCCAGAATGTGCATGAGGGAGAAGTTATGGACCTGCGAAAACAGGGGTTTAGCAAGAAAAAATGACTAAAGCACCTCAGAAAGATGCCCGCCCTAATTTATGGGTTAGAGTAAATTCCCGCAGCACATGGGGGTCTTGTACTATGTTTTATTGTGTATCTAACCATGGCCTTAGTTCTCCTTGAACATGTCTGGAGACAAAGTTATGGATCTACCAAAAAGTGGTCTCATAATAAGTTTTGGAGGAAGTCCTAAAATTGACTAAGTGTAAAATTCACAAGGTTGAAAAGGCATTTTGAAATGCTCGCCCAATCCTATTTGAGTGATGATAAATTCATCAGAAAGTATAGAACATGTTCATTGATGAACTGGCTATCCAGCCAAGGAGAAGGCTTTCCTATGGGTGTTCACACGTGTGAAATATGAGTCTACCAAAATGCCTCCTAGCATAGTAATGACTAGGGTTTGAAAATTTTGTCTAAGTGTTGAAATTAAACAAGTTGGAAGGCTATTTTCAAATGCCTACCAAAGAGTGTGTGTGTGTGTGTGTCAGTAAAATCCAAAGATGGCATGATCATGTTCTTTGATGAACTGGCTATTCAGCCATGAGATCAGATCCTCTCCTAGTGTTCACACGTGTAAGTTATTAACCTGCCAAAACCAAGAAAAATGTTGAGTTTGCATGTTGTTAAGAATAACAATATAAGAATTAAGTGATATGTTATAAAACATATGAAGTGATCGATGGTTTAGAATCCCTTTCTAAGTTTCACAACTATGAAGACAATGAAGTTTTATGACGAGTAATACTTTATTAAGTTGTATGTTGTTGAGAATAAATATAAGAATTAAGTGATATGTTATAAAACACAAAGAGGCACATCTTGTGAAAAGTCATGATGTTTTATAAAAGATAAGGACGTGATGTTAGTTAAATTCTTAATGAAGAGACATGACTTTCAAATTTTGGACAAGTTTTCTATATGTTAAGCATATAATTAAAATATATGTTAAAGCACGTGAGAGTAAATAAATATTTAAACTTTTTTTGGAGTAAAAAGTTAAATAAAAAGGATATAAGAGATGTAAATTAAAAATTAAAAAAAGGGGGAAAACTTGTTGAAAATAAATAAATAAGTATTTAACCTTTTTGTTGGAGTAAAAAGTTAAATAAAAAGATATAAGAGATAAAAATTGAAAATTACAAAAAAGGGGGAAAACTTGTTGCTCAAAAGAAATAAAGAAATATTTAACTTTTTTGTTGGAGTAAAAGGTTAAATAAAAATATATAATTAAAAATTGATTTTAAATGAAGAGTTGTGTTTTTGAAAGGGTCACATTGTTTTGAAGAGTTGTGTTATTTCCAAAGAATACACATGACTATTGGAGAGGTATATATATTGAGAAAACACGGTCATTCGAAGTGAGTGTCTCTTTTGTGGATGGATAATGAATATTTTAAGAAGTAGGAAGATGGCTCTGTAGTAGAGTTTGTTGAAGAAGATAGAAATAATGAAGATCCAGTATTAAAGATGGTATCTATGGTTAAATAATGATGCTGATATGAAGTAGTATAAAGATCAGAAAAGCTGTGTCTGGGGAATGATGAAGATCTGAAGCAGAGCAAGAGTAAAACATAAGACATAGACCAACAAGAAACCAGTGAAGAATTTTGTAGAAGCTACAGTAAGAAGAGGCAGAGACCAGGGAGTGCACATTCAAGCAGAAGAAGAGAGCAGAATAAAAGACAGAGACCAGCAAAGTAAAAAGACAGTGAAGATCCTTGTAGTAGTAAGGCAGATGCCAAGTCAAGATAGAAAGAGACAGAAGTTGAAGAAGACCAGAGAAGTATTAATAATATCAAGCAAGGGAGGTAGGGTGGTGCTAGGGCAAACTACATGCCTACAAGGGGTGTCTTGGCCTCCTTCCAGTAGTGGCTGGAAAATCAGGGTATTGGTGTATCCTTGTATGTAGGTGCAGGCAGAAACTAGGGTGTGGGTGCATCCTTCAGTGGTGGCTGAGAAACTTGGGGATTGGTGTCTCCAGCAATTTGTGGCTTGCAAAACTTATTGTAAACATAATTTTGCAGTATAGAACGTGTTGGTGGTTTACCCAATTGGGGTTCCACAATAAATTCTGTGTTTTTGTGTATCTTGTTGATTCTGTGTTTTGATTAAAGTTTAATAAGTGATTAAAAGGTAAAAAGTTAACAATACTGATTCACCCCCCCCTCTCAGTATTGACCAATATTCCATCAACACTAGATGTAGTCAAGGCAAAACTACATAATAGGCTACAAATTGAAACAACCTACATTACATATGCAAAGAGGATGGGGAAAGTAATTGAGAATAAAGAAAGTTTGATCTGAGTCAAAGTTAGCTCTATTGACCATAATTATGGCATACTCAACAAAACCACCATTTTAAAAGGATCGAGAATATTCATAAATGAATATCTCATTCTAGAAGACCAAGCCAACTTAAGAAAGGAAGTTTAAAAGGTAAAAGAAGCTCGGAAGAAAGGAAAATGAGCATTAATTAGAAATAGAAAAGTTGTTATTCAGGAACAGAAACCAAAATGATAATAATAAATAGCAACTCGACACACTTCGGATCCTCTCTTGGAATTGCCGAGGCCTCCCATGGAACAAAGGCCCAAAGTTAAGTTGGATTCCGAGTGAAATTGATATTATTATTCTTGTTGAAACTTGGGAGCATGGGGAATAAAATTTTCCTAACATAGAAGGACTTCTCCTATGGTCGATTTGGAACAAGCCTTCATGTCATAGATGAATTGGAGGTATAGCTTGCTACATAAGGGAAAACATCTCACCCCATCTTAAGATCTATAAGAAATACCCTCACAACCAATATATTTGGATAGATATTTCCGACATTAATGCCAAGAAAACCTACATAGCAATATGTTATTTCACCCCTATTAATTCTAACATTTATAAGAAAACCAATATAGATAAAAATTTCCCTTACAATGGCTTAGAGAATGATATTTATAGTTTAAGGAATGAAGGAAATATCTTCTTAATGGGTGACTTTAACACATGGACTTTGAGTAAGCAAGATATTCTTCTAAGCAATTATTCCAAGCCTATTCCTCTTTGGTTTTACAAATACCCTACTCTCAACTATCTGTACAAAATAAGTACTGCAGATTTAGGTGAAAATTTGTTTAGCTCCGAGCTAATCAAGAGCTATTTTGTTCAAGATCTTATAATTTGTAATGATCTAATGAAGTGGCCAAATTCTATCCAAATGACTTCTATCCAAGGGCTTGGTAGCAATGTGGTAGATTATGTCATACCTAATATCCCTTTATACAACAAAATGATAAATTTAGACATTATAAACAAGCACGAGCTTGACTCTAATCACAAACGTCTAATTGTAACCCTCAATTTTGTCATGCATAGAGATCCCATAGATGAAACTTATCACAGTAAAAAACACTTGATCTTTAAAACAAATAAGGATGATATTTTCATAAATGAGTTAAAAAATGAATTCTTTCCTCTATCAAGTATCGACAACATATATGACCTCTACCATAATTTTCTACGGTCCTCTCATCTTCCATTAACAAGTTCTCCATCAAAGTCTTGAGTAAAAAAAATAATCGAAGTTCCAACCCTGGTATGATAAAGAATGTAAAAATGCTAGAAGAGCCATCGAAGAAGCTATTGGAGAGTCTCTAAAAAATGACAAGATTGTAATGTCCCCTTCCCTCAATCCGCAGCAGGAGGGGACATTAACTAAACCAGGGCCTCTAAATTTCTCCCATAGGTAGAATTATGAATTCATAACAGTAAAAACATGTGTGCAGATACATAAATAAAATACACATTGGAAATAACTTAATCCACATTCGCGTCATGCAATTTACAAACATATTAATTACATAAATCAATTAAACATTACAAATTCACATACAACATAATACTTATATTTTGAACAAGAAGATTCAAGCAACTAGATGTGTAAGAGCGATTTTCCAGCTAGCCATAGGCACTCTGTCCAACATATACTCTTTCTGCTGAGAGGCCACCCCCAAGCTGGGTTATGAGGCCACCAGGGCGAAGGAAACACTTACAAGATTTTCTCTCTCATCCCACAACCAATTATGTTCTCTATGCTTAGCCAAAAGCTCCAACAGAGCTCTACAAGGGTCTCACTAAGCCTTCATAGCCATGGTAGTCCTTCCAAATTCCCCACACAACAAAAGGAAGGAATTTCCCTCCCCTGATCCATAGTTCCCTCAGGAAATCCAACCCTTGTAACATTTCTTACCAGTGTGTGTAGTAAGAGTACAACCTGTTGTAAGCTATTGGAGAACCTCCTGCAACATTAATCCATGGCTTCTCAAGCATCCAAAACTAACATAACTATGGGTAAGGGTTCCTAACTTTGGAAACCTCCCTGATCACCTACAACCATCTATTTTCCCTTCCAAAAATGTAGCTTTGTCTCCAAATTCAAATTTTTGGGTTAAACACAGTCTGGTAAATGGTCATGAACAACAGTGGAAAACTCTACGTGGTGTAGGAACATGCATGAGAGAATGATCAAAAGAGTGTTTACTCCAAGGATATGAGGTAAGGGTGAAAAAACAACTGACATCGCTTCTTACCATATGAGAAATAAGACAACTGACAACTGACATAACTGTCACAACCTCCATGCTTCAATAACTACATGAAGTGATTTTTCCCACGTCCAACCTCACATATGCATTCAATGATTGGGTTTAATAGTCAAGAAAAGTTAATTGGCTCAGTTAAGGAATATGGCAGATTTTGGATGAGTTCTAAGGTGGACACATGGAAACAAAATATTTAGTTTCCCATAGGACCCCTTCCTCTTCCCCTTTGGTGGAATCATAACCCCTCTATTGCTCCTTACACAACCATCTTAAACCATTTTATTAATTTCCAACATAATATTTGCATACATTTCGAATTGGCATGATAAGCCAATCATATGGTCTAAATAAATATATATACATCATACATGCCTAGCCATTCTCTAGTCGGGCCTTGGCCTTGAGCTCCACACTAGGAATCCACAAGTTAGCATATTTACATCATTCACATAATTTTGGTTAATACATTCCAAGTTAAAATTGGGGGTATTACAAATATAATCAGATACAAATCCCTAATTAAAAGGAAAAAAATGAACTATATAAATAAAAATCAAGAAAATATTTTACACCTTTCTAAAGTAGCTCCTAAGAAATTTTGGAGGCAAATTTTAATTAGTAAAACTAAAGATACTAATAGGATTTTTTTGGAATATTGGAATGCTTACCTTAAAAATATTTACGAATCCCTAGATGCCATTGATAACATTCAAACCTACCTTATAACGAAATAACTTTTCTCTTTAGAAGACATTGATTCTGGGGTTAAGAACCTTGAAAATGGAAAATGTAAGGACATTGAAGGGTACCAAGCATAAATCTTAAAAATTGTCGAGCTAGTCCTCATTCCTCACATCCGTAAAATCTTCAATCTAGCGGTCAAGCAAGGTTTCCATAACCCTTGTTATTAGACCCTCATTATTCCTATATTTAAAAGCGGCGATAAAAAATAACCCCTCTAATTATTAGACAATTATGATTAACCCTGTTTTAGCCAAGCTTTACGGTATTATTTTAGAAAAGAAAATCGATGTGTGGCTAGAAAGTGAAGGTAAGCGAGCTAAAGGTCAGGTGGGATTTAGTAGACATCACTCTACCCTGTATCACCTCATTATGCTTAGGATCATTGCATAGGTGTGTCATACTAGTAAATCTAATCTCTTTTGGTGCTTTGTGGAATTTATGAAAGATTTTGATATGGTGCCTAGAAATAACTTGTGGAATATATTAGAAGAGCTAAATGTTTCTTTCGAATTGAGAGCTGCTACGATAAGGTTGTACGAGAATGTTATTACAAAATTTAAGAGCACTGAGGGGTGGTCGAAAGATGTTAATTTTAATATTGGAGTTAAGCAAGGTTTTCCCCTCTTCCCTACCTTTTTCAAAATTTACACTGATAAGCTAGAAGGTTATTTAGAAGTAACATGTTGTGCTAGCACAAGCTAACTGGTATAGTCATCCTCCTCCTTCTCTATGCGAATGATATTGTTCTTATGGAAAGGTGACCCTTTTATCTTTATAAGAAGTTAAAAATTCTCAAGGATTTTTTGTCTAATATGGGTATTACTGTTAACATCAACACAACAAAAGTTATGATAATCAAGTCCAAGAAGGTCACTAGTGCTAACTTTTTGTATGACAATAGCAACTTGGAGGAAGTTTCTTCCTACAAATATCTTAAAATTGATATTCATCACAAGCTCAACTAGAGCTATAACATTTAGAAAAGGATTAATGGAGGGTGGAAAGATGATTTTTTTCTTGAAAACAATTGTAAATCAACAAAGCTTGTGATGTGGGATAAAAATATTTTTCCTTTTGAAACTCTCGTCACTCCCGTTATATTTTACAGTTGTGAAGTTTGGGGCAACATCTCTAGATAATCTTGGAGAAAGATTGAGCGAATCTAGAAGTGTTTCATAATGTATAACCTCAAAATTAAAGGCAATACACCTTACACTATTCTCCTTCTAAAGTGGGTCTTCCCACCATTGAGAGCATCATTATGACTAGGTACATGATGTACAAGTACATGATAAATAACATGGAAGACTAGAGACTTCCTAAAATTGCTTTAAAATCCAGTCAAGGCCAACTATGGCTCAAGAGAGGCTAGTATAAAGATGCCATGACCTGGTTAAACCATTGTGGGATTGGAGAAAATGCCACTTTTCAATATATCAATAACATTAAAAATATTACCTCTTCTAAGTTTAAAGAGAAAATGTGGGGAAATAAAGAATTAGAGGTAAAAAGAAAATTAAGATACTATAAAGAGGTTAATAACCCTAATATGGAAGATCAAAATTCTCTCTTTGTTTTAACTAGTTCAAAGAAGAAAATGAATATAGCCAAGATAAGAACGAAATCTAATGAGCTCCATAGTAAAACGAGGCCCTGGACAATTCCAAAAACATGATGGGTGGAAAGGATTTTCCATCTTTGTGAGACTATGAGTGTTGAGGACGAAAATCACTTTCTCTTAGAATGCCCTATATACACCCACATTAGATTGCAGTTTTATAATCTTTACTACAATATGAATCTCCCTAACCTTCTAACATGTCAAAACTATGGTGACCTAGGAACGCTTATTTCTAAGTTTTTTGATTATAGAAATAAAATTTTATAGCAATCCAAGTAATCCTCTTAAGGTCCAATAGACCAAAGTTTGTCTTAGAGGACATTAACTATCATCATTTTAATAAACAAATTAGTTTATAATAATATTTTAATAAAAATATTAGATTCTCTAAATTTGTATTATATTTTTATACAAATAATAATAATAATAATAATTATTAAAAAGTTAATAAAATAATTATTAAAGAACAAGTTTAAAGCATTTAAACAAATATATATTTAAAGCTTAACAAAAGAGCCTTGAACCTTGTCATTTTCGGCCTGAGCGAAGAGGCATAAGAGGATACACTAACTATGGTCAAGTTAGAACTACATAACATGTTACAAATTGAAACTACTTGTATCATAGATGTAAAGAGATTGGGAAAACTAATTGAGATTAAAAATATACTAAATCGAGTTAAGGTTAGCTCTATGGACCATAAATACAACATGCTCAACAAAACCTCGTGTCTAAAAGGATCATGAATATTTATAAATTAAGATCTCATTCCAGAAGATCAAACATAGTTAAGGAAGGAGGTTCAAAAGGTTAAAGAAGCTAGGAAGGAAGGAAAATTGGGAATTAATTATAAATAGGAAAGCCATCATCCAGGATAGAGACCAAAAAGATGCTAATAAATAGCAATTTGGCTCACTGTGGATCATTTCTTGGAACTATTGAGGCTTTCCATGGAACAAAGGCCCCAAGTTAAGTTTGATCTCGAGTGAACTCAATATTATATTGCTTGCTGAAACTTGGGAGCATGAAGAATATAAGATCCCTAATATAGAAATTTTTGTCCTATCGTCAATTTGGAACAAGCGATCCCATCGTAGAGGCATTGGAGGTATAACTTGCCACATCAGGAAAAATATATCCCCCCATGTCATAATTTATAAGAAAGACCCCTTCAATAAATATATTTGGTTGGAGATCACATATATTAATACTAAAAAACCTACATAGCCATATGCTATTTTCCCCCAATTAATTCAAACTTCTACAAGAATTGCAATTTAGATAAAAAATGTCCCTATAATGAGTTAGAGCATGATATTTCTAGTCTAAGTTTTGTAGGAAATATCCTCTTAATGGGGGATTTTAACACTCGAAATTCAAGTACCCAAGATATTCTCTTAAGGAATTACTCTAACCCTAATCCTCTTTGGCTAGACGAGGACCTAGCCTCAACTAGCAGCTACCAAAGAAGGTATGAAGATCTACATGAAAACTTGTTCGGTTCTGAGCTAGTCAAGCTTTGTAGTGCACAATATCTCATAATTTGCAATGGGCTAATGAAATGTCCAAATTCTAGTCGGATGACTTGTATTCATGGTCTTGGGAGTAGTGTGGTAGACTATGTTATGTCCGATATACCTTTATACAACAAAATAATCGATTTTGACATCTTAAACGACCGCGAATCTTACTTAGACCATAGAACTTTAATTGTTTCTGTTAGTTTAGATATGCATAGCGATCCAATTGAAGAAAATTATCAAAGCTAGAAATGCTTGACCTTTTATAGAAATAAAAATGATATTGTTTTAAAATTATTTAAAAAAAGATTTGTAAATCCTCTATCGAGTAAGGAAAACATAGAGGACCTCTATCATAATTTTACTACTGTCCTCTCTTCTACTAGTAATAAGTTCTCTATTGAAGTTTCGAGTAAAAATAAAAATAGAAGAACCAATCCTTGGTATGATAAAGGTTGTAAGATTACGCGAAGAGAAATTAAGGATTCTATTGACAAGTCCCTAAAAGGTGACAATATAAATAGGTACAAATCCCTAATTAAAAAAAAATTATACTATATAGAAAAGGCAGGAACAACTTTTACACTTATCTAAGATGGCCCCTAAGAAATTCTAGAGGCAAATTCTAACTTGCAAACCTAAAGAAAATAATACCATATCTTTAAAGGACTGGAACTCCTATCTTAAAAAACTTTATGAGTCCCCCGATGTCATAGATAACATTCAATCCCTCCTTGCAATGGAGCACGTTTTCATTAGAAGACATAGAGTTTGGTTTTAAGCACCTAGAAAATGGGAAAGATAAAGACATTGAAGGTTGCCCAGCTGAAATCTTAAAAATTGGACGGTCTATATTGATCCCTTACATCTATAAGCTCTTCAGTCTAGCAGTCAAGAAAGGCTTCCCTAAGCCTTGGAATCAAAGCCTAATTGTTCCCATTTTTAAAAGTGGTGACAAAAAATAACCCCTCCAACTATTGAACCATTATGATTATCCCTCTTTGAGCCAAATTATATGGTATTGTTTTGGAAAGAAAGATCAACATATGGTTAGAAAGTGAGGGGAAACAAGGTAAATGATAGGTGGGTTTTAGAAGGAATCACCTAACCAAATACCATCTTGTCATGCTCAGGATCATTACGGATGAATGTTGTAATAATAAATCCAATCTCTTTTGTTTCTTCATGGAATTTAGAAAAACATTTGATACAGTGCCTATAAATAACTTATGGAATATATTAGAAGAGATAAAGGTTCCTATTGAGTTGAGAGCTGCTGCGATAAGGCTATATGAGAATGTCATTACCAAATTCAAGAACATTGAGGGGTGGTTGGAAGAGATTAATTGTAATATTGGAGTTAAGCAAGGTTCCCCCCTCTCCCCTACCCTCTCCAACATTTATATTGATAAATTGAAGAGATACTTAGAGGAAGCAGGCTACACCAGAATGACCTTAGCTGGTATAGTCATCACCCTTCTTCTCTATGCCAATGATGTTGTTCTTATGGAAAAGTCTCTCTCAGATCTTGATAAGAAATTAATAATTCTCAAGTATTTATACTCTAATATGGGAATGACTGTTAACACCAAAAAAACAAAAGTTACGATTATCAAGTAGGAGACATGGTTGCAAGAAGGACATCAATGAGATTGGACCTTTGAAATAGATGTTGAAAGAAACCATATAACAAATCTAACCGAAGGTTGTTCCCCCAAAATTCATTGGCAGATAGTGTAAAGTTAAGATCCACTCGAAAAATTAAACCCTGCTTTTTTTTATAGTCTACTAGCTTCTACATCCGTGCAAAAAAATTCTCTGTCTAAATATGGGCCATAACAATTCACCACTTTAATAATCTTATCCAAGCCCCAAAACTTCCCTTCCAACATGATTCCTACCCACAAAAAACAAATCCCTACTTGTGACAAATTTGTATTGAAGTTGCCTTAGTCGGTCTAAGGGGGGTCTAACCGCTTTTACACTTAGATGAAAGTCGCTGAACATATAGGTAAGAAAGCACCCGTCTTCCATGGCGAGCACTATCCAGCCTGCTGTAGGCCATTTAATGCGGCCGCATTAAATGGCCTGCAGCAGGCTGGATAGTCCTTGCCGTCTTCCATAACCTGAGGTACGAAAAGAGACTTGTCCCATTATAGTATGGAATGAACAACATACCAATTATGGACAAGTAAAGGCAATTGAAAAAAAAGGACCCTTTCAATTGAATTAATCTAGCTATGAAGACTATCCTACCAAGTCAAGTTTAGTGCCATGGCCAAATTATTTGTTGTTTTTCATACATTTATTTTTTATATTTATTTTTACAACTATTTATTTTGAATCTAAAATAAAGCTTATAAAATCAATCTAGATACTACTCTTTTCATCCTTTTCCTGGAATTTAGAAAAAAACATAATTGTTTCTCCATCCCAAATTCTAAAATATAAACATTTATCAATATAAATATTGAAATGATAAGTTTATGCTTTTTACCAAGGATTTCAATTATTGATAGACAATGACTACGATAGGTGAAGAAGACAAATAAGGATTTCAATTCTTGATAGACAAATCAACGATAGGTGAAGAAGCGTGTAGCTTTGTGTTGTACTTGATCTATTAAGTCCATAATTTTGGAAATCGGTCCAAAATCGGCCCAACAATTTTAATTTCAATATCTCGTGCTATAGAACATGCGTTCAATATCTCGTGCTAAAAATCCGGGTACTGTAAGTTCACTGATTATTCAACAGAAGTTTAGTGCTAATTTATAATATATTGAAGTGATAATTTTGCACAATTTTGAAAGATCTAGTGCATCCACTTAATTGTGGTTGGCAATAGGTCACAAGTTTAGTGCTATGGCCAAGTTATTTGTTACTTGCTTTTCATATATTTATTTTTGATATTTTTATTATTATAATTGTTTATTTTAAATCTAAAACAACGCTTATAAAATCAATATAGATAGTACACTTGTCTCATCCTTCTGGTGGAATCTAGGAAAAACGTAGTTGCTACTCCATCCCAAATTCTAAAATATAGATAGTACATTTGTCTCATCCTTGTGATGGAATCTAAGAAAAACATAATTGCTACTCCATCCCAAATTTTAAAATATAAACATTTATCGATGTAAATATTGAAATAATAAGTTTACACATTTTCGGAAAAACAAACAAGGATTTCAATTATTGATAGACAATGACAACGATAGGTGAAGAAGCTTGTAGCTTTGTGTTGTACTTGATCTATTAAGTCCACAATTCTGGAAATCGGTCCAAAATCGGCCCAGCAATTTTAATTTCAATATCTCGTGCTATAGAACACGCGTTCAATATCTCGTGCTAAAAATCCGGGTACTGTAAGTTCACTGATTATTCAACAGAAGTTTAGTGCTAATTTATAATATATTGAAGTGATAATTTTGCACAATTTTGAAAGATCTAGTGCATCCACTTAATTGTGGTTGGCAATAGGTCACAAGTTTAGTGCCATGGCCAAGTTATTTGTTACTTGCTTTTCATATATTTATTTTTGATATTTTTATTATTATAATTGTTTATTTTAAATCTAAAACAACGCTTATAAAATCAATATAGATAGTACACTTGTCTTATCCTTCTGGTGGAATCTAGGAAAAAAATAGTTGCTACTCCATCCCAAATTCTAAAATATAGATAGTACATTTGTCTCATCCTTGTGATGGAATCTAAGAAAAACATAATTGCTACTCCATCCCAAATTTTAAAATATAAACATTTATCGATATAAATATTGAAATAATAAGTTTACACATTTTCGGAAAAACAAACAAGGATTTCAATTATTGATAGACAATGAAAACAATAGGTGAAGAAGCTTGTAGCTTTGTGTTGTACTTGATCTATTAAGTCCACAATTCTGGAAATCGGTCCAAAATCGGCCCAGCAATTTTAATTTCAATATCTCGTGCTATAGAACACGCGTTCAATATCTCGTGCAAAAAATTCGGGTACTGTAAGTTCACTGATTATTCAACAGAAGTTTAGTGCTAATTTATAATATATTGAAGTGATAATTTTGCACAATTTTAAAAGATCTAGTGCATCCACTTAATTGTGGTTGGCAATAGGTCACAATTTTAGTGCCATGGCCAAGTTATTTTCACAGAAAAATTTAACTTACTATTAATATACGAAATAGTAAATAACACCAGCTGTTAGAAACATACAAACTGCTCTCTAACCCTGTAGAGAGCCCCATGCCAGACATAGAGCCAGATGTGTCATCATCTACATCAGAAAAGTCCAATATAAAGTGCCATGTGTCCACAATATAAAGCCGGATCCCTCCAGTAGGAGAAACAGATCCATAAACCACCAGAAGCATCAAAGTGTCCAAAAACATATAAATATAATGGTCACAAGTACAGACAGCCATAGCTGCCAATCCCCAGATAAATCATATAAAATATCCAACAGAGCTATATATACCAAAACACCACCATAAACGACTGACAATAGTGACGTAAAAAGAAGAGGATGTATACAAAATCGTCCAACCAGTAGTTGGAGCCAGCCCCTAAGAAAGATCTGCACATAGAGCTAATAGAACATATAAGTATAACAACCCGCATAATAAGGAGCAACAAAAACATAAAATGGAAAAATATATAAACAAAAAGCATCATGTCCAATGTAAATGATAAGAGCCCTGGGTAATCAAAAGATCCTCCCGCCATTCTTGCCACATGATGACCCCAACCTCAGAGTTAAGTGCCTTCTTGGAGAGCCTGTCCGCCTCCATATTTGCCTCCCTGTATACATGTTCAAAATGTATGTGTTGAAAGTCCCGGATAAGCATCTGAGCCGCATCCATCCAGTGTTTAAGAAGCATGACATTGAGTGATGTCTTGCCTCTCGCCCAAGAGATAATAGATAATGAATCTCCAAAAACTACAAGAGATGTGATCATTCTCATCCGAGCCCAGAATAGTAAGAGCCAAAGTGCGCATAACTCACTCCTAGTATTGGATCCATGGCCCAGATTTAGCCAGATATGAATGGAGACATCGTTGGAGATGTGTATAGTGGCACCCGCTCCACCCCCCCCATACCGACCCGCTGCAGCCCCATCAAAGAATCCACATGGTAATATCAGCACAAGGGGGGCATAACGGAGATTCTTATCCAGTTTATCTCTACCCCTTACAGCTCCGTGGATAGAGACAAATTCATTATGTGCAGCAAGGGTTTTAAAGCATATCCCATCCCTAAAAGGAACTCTATTTTCAAAAATATATAGATTGTTGGCTTTCCATACCTCCCAGATCATAAAGTATGGGAGTTCTGTACACCCAGTATCAATACGAGACCATGCATCAAGACAATCGCTTAGAGAGCAATAGTTCCATTGAAAATGCACACCCGCTTTGTTTGCAATTAAGTTCCAGAGATCCCTTATGTACAGACAGGACGTGAATAGATGGTCAACCGTTTCCTCCTGTGTGCAACAAAGAGAGCACCATCCTGGGCCACAGAAACCACGACGACAGAGATTGTCCCAAGTTAGAATCTTATTACATAACGCAAGCCAGACAAAGCATTTTATCTTGAGGGGCAAGACAAGTTTCCAAATAGTTTTATCCCACCAACGAACCAATATCCGTGACTCAACAAATATTGCATCATATGCCAATTTTGCTGTAACTTTCCCGCCAGCCACATCCCATGTCCAAACTAATCTGTCAGCATCATCGGACAACCTTATATTAGATTGATATATCGGCCTGATATACTCATCCCATTCGATCCCCAAGGAACCCGTTAGTCCCAGCTGAGCAGCCGAAATCCACTGAGGTCGCCCATCCTCATACCATTCAGCCGCATGTGCCAAAGTATAGTAACCATTAGCTCTAAGATGTGTCCTTAAATCCAACGATAGAGTATGTCTCGAAGATCCACCTAAGATCGGATCCAGTCCCAACTTTATATCACGTCCATTGCCCGGCAGCCAAGCAATCCATTGTGTAATAACTCTGAAGGCACCCATCAAACCATTCCAAATATTTGAGACACCCAAGGTTGCAGGTCTGTTCAAACGCAACCATTTTGTCACTGAAGTATTTCTTAGATATTTGGCTCTGATAATCCTTCCCCAAATCGAGTGATCAAAGAGGACGCGCCAGAGACTTTTTGCGTGCAGGGCCATAACAAATAATTCGAGATCCTTTATATTCCAACCCCCCAAATACCAGGGACGTGCTAGTGCCCTCCAATTCATGAGATGAAATTTCTCCTGAATTCCACCACCCGACCACAAAAAACTGAAAACCTTCCGCCTGATTAGACATAGGATGGTTCAAGGGATTTTGCACAGAGAGAACCAATATACACCTAAGTTCTGTAAAACAGCTTTCACCAGAGTAAGCCTGCCACCCAAGGATAGATGCCGAAAACTCCAGTGACTAATACGCATTTCAAATCGTCTGACAAGCCATGACCAATCATTTATCAAGTAATTAGATGGCTTGATGAAAAATCCCAGGTATTTGGTACCATCCTCAAGTTCATTGAATTTTAATGGCAGAATATTGCTGATCGACTGCTGCACATCCTCCACCAATGAATGTTTCAAGAAGAATGATTTAATATAGCTGATAATCATGCCAGTAACCAGGCAGAACAGGTCTAGTATATTCTTGTATTGTATCCATTCAGCAAGTATGCCCATACCAAAAAGCATAACATCATCCACAAACAATGAGTGTGTAACAGATATCTCCCTTGATATTTTAATGCCAGCAATCCTTCCCTCCCGACGAGCTTTGTGTATAGAAAGACTCAAACCTTCAATGACCAACAAAAACAAAAGTGGTGAAAGGGGGCAGCCCTGTCTAAGACCCCGGGAAGCCTTGAAATAATCAGTAGGATGTCCATTGATCAGAATAGCATAATTGACTGAGGATATACAAGCCAAAATCCATTTCATTACCTTCCATGGCAGGCCAATCTAGATAAGAATTAGTCTCAGGAAATTCCAATCAACCTTATCATATGATTTCACCAGGTCCAATTGAAGGATGAGTGCTTCAATTCTCCTCTGCTTTATTGTATGAAAGATTTCCTGTGTCACACCCACAGCATCGTGGATCTGCCGCCCACAAAGAAACCCATACTATTCCATGGAAATGTGTCTAGAGAGCAGAGGTTTGATTCTATCAGCAATAATTTTAGCAATAATCTTATAGACCAGATTGCATAAAGCAATCGGTCTGAAGTCATCAAAATTATTCGGATGGGATGTCTTCGGAATGAGTGCCAGATAAGTAGAATTTAGTGCCCCAGAGACAATGCCCAGTTTCCGAGATTCATCCACAACCATCCGGAGCTCTTCCCCCATAATATCGAAAAAATGGATGAAAATCTCCACCATCCACCCATCCGGTCCAGGAGATTTATCTTTTGCAAAACCTTGCAGGGTGTTTTCCACATCTCCCAGAGAGACATCCAGGAAAATATTATCCCCCTCCTCATCATTGAACGTCCATGGATATTCCTTGATAAGCTTAAACTGTTCAGCCAGAGTAGTATTTTTAGGATCACAATAGTATTCCTGGAAGTGATGAACAGCCTCGTTCATCAAATTTTCCTCCCCCCTAATCCGTCGGCCCATATGATTGTTCAGATCCCAGATGGAGTTTTGCATCCTACGAGAATCAGCAAAGTGATGAAATTTTTTTGTATTCATATCCCCTGCTTTGAGCCAAGTAGCTCTACTCTTCAATCTCCAGGATTCTTCCTGCATCAGAAGTATTTTCATTTTTCGACACTCCAATGTAGAGAGTTTTGAAAGTTCCATAGCGTTTAGTCCAGTACCAACACCTCGATGCATCAGTGATTCCACTTCCAATTCAATCTCAGCAAGTTCCTTTCCCATCAAAGCTTTTTTGTTTTTTTCCCACTTTATTGTAAAGTCTTTTATCACCTTGAGCTTCACCGCCAGCTTGTCCATGGCAAATCTCTCCCCCGTAACATCCACCTGCAGCCACAAATTCCTCACTCCCGAAGTGTATTCCACCTCAGAAAGCCATGTGGAGTTGAATTTGAAGGGGAAGGATTTATTGTAGGGCTCATCATCAAATTGTAGAATAATAGGAAGATGATCGCTGATTTTAATTTGATGTATCCAGGACCTATAATTCTGGAAACAAGATAGCAATGATTCCGATATTAGGTATCGATCAATACGTTTCTGTATCAGATTTTCCCCCGATCTACCATTTGACCAAGTTGGTGCCAACGGCCGCGGGGCCACATCAACCAAAGAAAAATTCATGAATAAATTAGAGAAATAGGGGCCCAGGGGATCCCTCCTGGCCAAGCCCCCCCAAAACTCCTCATCCCCCCAAGTAAAATTTAAGTCCCCAGCAATAATTAGGTTCTCCAGATTCAGCAGATGTTTCGAGACAACTAAGTTCCAGAAAGTCTCCCGATCACAATAAGGACCATAGCAATTTATAATATTAATGTTCTTCTCCGAACCCCTAATATTTCCAGACAGCAAAATTCCCAGTGATATATGTGATGGAATTAGTCTCAAAACAAGTGGGTTCCAAGCCACTAAGAGACCTCCAGAAAGTCCAGCCGCATCCACAGAACAACACATCCATCCCAGCTTGACTTTATTAAAAAAGATGCGAGCTTTTTCCCCACTAACCATAGTTTCCTGTAATAGAACCAAATCAGGTTTGACAATTTCTAACACACGTTTGAGGGCTAGTTGTTTGGGCAGGCCCCCCACCCCCCTAATATTTAGAGAGAAAAAAATCATTTCCTAACCCTCGCAAGGGCTTTCAATCCTCTAAGAGCCAGGGTATCAGAAGTGTTGGGGGAGTTCACCTTGCTATGGTCATCCTCTGTCCCCCCCAGAGTGACCTTTTTGTTTTTTCTGGCACTTCTAGTTTTCAAAGGAGAAAAGTCCTGTGCTAGACACGGGGGCTTCACTAGAAGGCAATATAATATCACGTTCATTCATATTGCGGTATTAAATATTCATGAAAACCTAAAAATAATATTGCTTATATATTAAGGGGCAAAGGGTTTTTTTTATTTAATGTAACAATACAAAAATAGTTTGGGGTCTTTTTTATATGGGCGGGCTGACAAATATCCACCAATGGAGATGGTGGGATCACGATCAGATGAGAAATCGGGTGGAGGCAAGGCTCGGGCTTACCAGTATGTAGGGAAATCGCGTCTTGAGGCATGCTTGAGGCCAGGAGTTTCGTGGTGAAGTGGGTTTCCATTCGATCATAGTCGAGAGACAGTGGTCATCGATAGCCAATTGTTACCAATAGCACTCAACCAGTTGTTACCAATATCCTTGGGAAGCTCAAAGCCTCCAGGGCCTCTTATAGGCCCTCAATAGGCCTTGGGGGCTTGAATACCCAACCACTCATGCCTATTACAAGCCTTGGGAGGTTTATTCAGCCTCTTAGAGCTTGTTACAAGCCATGGGGGATTGGATACCTAGCCCACAATAGGCTTAGTCAGCGATTGGGGAGGGTGATTTATTATATTTTTAATAATCAATGGCTGGATTTTAAGGATACCAGAATATGCTTCGTCTGGTGCATTAATGAAGCACCCAGATTTACTGTGTTAACTCACGTGCAGATTTAAATCTAAACAACGCATAGAAATTTCAAAAAATTTATTCAAATAATTAGAAATGCCAAGTGTTTGTTCTCAGTTACGCCAGGAATTAATCCGTCACTCCGCTCCACTCCCCACACTCCTGTACAATATGCTAACGCTCCTCTCGAACGCTCCATTCCACTCTCCACACTAACGCTCCTCTCGAACGCTCCATTCTCTCCTCACAGTGGGTGGAACACTCTCCAATGCTGGAATCAGTGGCCAGGCTTTTCGCCATGGCCCTCACATCAATAATGTCTATCAGGTTGAAGTCGTGACAGGTAAACCTTCTCAAAAGGAACCCAAGTGGATATTTTTCCTTGATAAATTGACACCCCCTGTTTTCTTTTACCTTCTATTCATGTCGAATCTACTATGCAGGGAAAGGGGAATTGCTCAGAAGACCAGAATACGGAGCTATTTCATGCAGTTCTTGGTGGGTTAGGTCAGTTCGGTATCATCACCAAGGCTCGGATTGCCCTTGAGCCTGCGCCACAGATGGTGAGGATTTACTTGCTGTATGTTATTATCGACTCATGATATGTTGATTGTACAATGACTGTTTTCTAAATCACGGACTCTTGGGTAATTTGGATTGTACAATGAATTTTTCAAAATCATTTCAATATTGATCAGAGTTTATGCATATTGATTGTACAGGTAAAATGGACCAGGGTCCTGTATTCCGACTTCAAAGCATTCACCAAAGATCAGGAATATCTAATATCTCGTCCCATAGGTGACCTCACATTCGACTATGTTGAAGGATTTGTAATTGTAGACAACGAAGGACTACTCAGCAATTGGAGATCTTCTTTTTTCTCGCCTCAGAATCCAGTAAAACTGAAAAATCTAAACACTAAAGGCCGTGTTTTGTACTGCTTGGAGATGGCCATGAATTACATGAACAACAAACCAGTTGACGAGGTATCTACCATATTTATTGTAATAAATACTCCTCTTACTGTAATGTCCATTTAGATCTATTTAGTGCTTGGTTTATTAACAGAAAATACGTTCTTGGTGGTGGTGGCAGGCTGTAACGTCCCTGTTATCTTCACTGCACTTCATCCCAGGATCAGTTTTTACTACGGACGTCTTGTATGTGGATTTTCTTGATCGTGTTCACACATCGGAGTTGAAACTCTGTTCCAAGGGCCTCTGGGAAGTGCCACATCCATGTCTAAATTTATTGGTTCCAGGATCGAAAATTCATGAATTCAATGCACGAGTGTTTAAAGACATTCTTCGGAACACAAGCAACGGTCCCATACTTGTTTATCCCATGAAGCGTTTAGTATGACGTTTCGCCTGCAGAAATTAATAATTCTGATATCTGTTATTGATAAATTATTGGGCTTAACAAATATAAACCATATAATCAAATGCTCTACTCTCTATGCAGATGGGAAGAACGAATGCGCGCCCGATATTGGAGAATGCATGATCGATATCTGGTATAACTTTTAACACCTTGGATTTATTAAATCACATCATCATTGTTTTAATAGTGTTCCATGATATGGGTTTTACTTTTGTTAAAAGGGCGAATTGAACCTGATGAAACCAAATTACTAAGTTGATTGATAACGATTTGGCATTAAAATCTGAGTAGATCTTCATTTTGAGTGTTTCCAGAATTCCTAAAAAGACTCGTGTTGCCCTTGCAATCTCTGTATATCCCAAGCATGGCGCTCTCAGTATTGTAAATACGAATCGATAGGCCCTTTTATCCTCTGTGTGTGTACTCCGAAGTCATGATGTCTTCAGTTTTGCAAATATAAATTATAGACGATTTTTAATTAACTCTGGGGTTCCACTTCGAAACTGAGATGGCACCTTCCAGGAATTCGAAATCCATAATTGTGTTGTAATTTGGATTTTAAATTTGATCCAATTTTGTCGGCACCTCCCAGAAATTCCAGTTGTGAATTGTAAATTTGATGAAATCGTTTTCATAGAATCCACATTTGTGTTCGTAATTTGGCTTTTACATTTGATCCAATTCTATCAGCACCTTCCAGAAATTCAAGTTATGAACTCTAATCTTATTCACCAGTGCCTGATTTCTGTGCATTTTGATTCAGTTCAACGGTGCCCCTTGATGCCACCTGTTTCAAAGATGTTTTGACCGACAACAAGATTCATCCACTTTTTTTTTCTCAATTTCAAAACCAGTTTAGATCAATTGTATACCGGCATTTTATCAAGATCTTCATAAAACCAGGGATTTTCGTGTCTATGCATTCCAGCAAAAGGTAACAATTGTTTTCTGTCTTTAGATTCCAATGGAATTATTTGCTATAGTAACATTTTCCTGTAACACTTTTAAAACTGTAATGTAACACAGGCGAAACCTTCTTGATTCTTTAAAATAAATATATAGACGTATTTATTAGTGGATTTATTTTCATGTACAGGTGGAAGATGTATTTCCCTCTAGGAGAAGACAAGAAGACAGAGCATCGTAATTCTTATCTTAATTCAAGTCGTCCAACAAATTTTGATATTTTATTCGCTTAAATTCAAAGTTAATTTGAATCATCATATTAAAGATTTTTGTGGTGGAATTTCAATCATGATATTAATGGTTTAACAATTATTATGGCTAATATTTATTAATAAAATGATTACCATTAAGTTCTAATACTAATAAATATTAATTTTATTAATTATATGAAAAACAATGATTATCTAATTTTTATTTTCAACCAAAATGTTTATGTAATGTTTTGCAAAGCATATGAAAATTCATATTTTTATTGTAAATAATTAAACATTGTTATTTTAAACTTTGTGTGATGTATATTTTGATTTCAGTAAAATATAATGTAATACGATATTGTTTGGAAAATTAGATTCTTTTAGTTTTACTATAATTAATGCTTTGTTTTAGTTAGGTTAAATTTAATTCTAATTTTTAAAATTTAAAATTATTTAATTTTTTTAAATTTTTTGGTAGTTTGGGTTTTAGTTTTATTTAATTTTATCTAATTTTTAAAATTTATTTTTCTTAATTTTTTTTTAAGTTTTTCGTAGTTTTGAGTTTTAGTTTTATTTAATTTTAAAGTGTAAAAATTTAAGTTTTAATATAATTAATGTTTAGTATTTTAATATTTTAATATAATTAATGCTTAGATTCTTAATTTTTTTAAGTAAAGAATTATCTACTCTTGTGCATATAAAAACATACGTGTATAAATTGAATATAAAATATATATAATTAAACTTTTACATATTTATAAAAAAATATTTATACACATTCAATATAAAATATATAAATAAAATTTTACATATAAAAATCTTAATTTAGCCTATAAATATAATTATACATTAATTTTTCTACTTATATAGTAATTATAATTTTATATTTATAATTGTTTATGAAATAAGTATGAAGTCGTATTTTGAATTTGTGTGGAATATATATATAATTTGGTTAGAAATATATTTTTTAATTAAAAATTTAAGAAAAATTATTTTATATTTTAAATTATATTAATTTATTAATTTTATTTTAATTTAATTAAATTTTCTAAAACTTTTAATTTATATAGTACTAGAAAAATGTTAATTATGTATATGTTTCACCTAAACTTAGTAAATTATTGGAAGAGTTTTTAGTTAAGCATCAAAATTGAAATAACTAAATTGGATAAGTTTTCTAGAACTTATAGATGGAAGGGTTAAAATTGATTAGTTATTTAGAACTCAATTTTGAGGAAAAATAAAGAATTTAAGTGATTTAGCAACAACATCAAGTCGTCCAACAAATTTTGATATCTTATTCGCTTAAATTCAAAGTTAATTTGAATCATCATATTAACGATTTTTGTGGTGAAATTCCAATCATGATACTAATGGTTGAACAATTATTATGGCTAATATTTATTAGTAAAATGATTACCATTAAGTTCTAATACTAATAAATATTAATTTTATTAGTTATATGAAAAACAATAATTATCTAATTTTTATTTTCAACCAAAATGTTTATGTAATGTTTTGCAAAGCATATGAAAATTCACATTTTTATTGTAAATAATTAAACATTGTTATTTTAAACTTTGTGTGATGCATATTTTGATTTTATTAAAATATAATGTAATACGATATGGTTTGGAAAAATAGATTTTTTTAGTTTTACTGTAATTAATGCTTTGTTTTAGTTAGGTTAAATTTAATTCTAATTTTTAAAATTTAAAATTATTTAATTTTTTAAAAGTTTTTGGTAGTTTGGGTTTTAGTTTTATTTAATTTTAAACTGTAAAAATTTAAATTTTAATATAATTAAAGGTTACATTTAATTTTAATTTTTAAAATTTAATTTTTTTTAAGTTTTTCGTAGTTTTGAGTTTTAGTTTTATTTAATTTTAAAGTGTAAAAATTTAAGTGTTAATATAATTAATGTTTAGTATTTTAATATTTTAATATAATTAATGGTTAGATTCTTAATTTTTTTAAGTAAAGAATTATCTACTCTTGTGCATATAAAAACATACGTGTATAAATTGAATATAAAATATATATAATTAAACTTTTACATATTTATAAAAAAATATTTATACACATTCAATATAAAATATATAAATAAAATTTTACATATAAAAATCTTAATTTAGCCTATAAATATAATTATACATTAATTTTTCTACTTATATAGTAATTATAATTTTATATTTATAATTGTTTATGAAATAAGTATGAAGTCATATTTTGAATTTGTGTGGAATATATATATAATTTGGTTAGAAATATATTTTTTAATTAAAAATTTAAGAAAAATTATATTATATTTTAAATTATATTAATTTATTAATTTTATTTTATTTTAATTACATTTTCTAAACTTTTAATTTATATAGTACTAGAAAAATGTTAATTATATATATGTTTCACCTAAACTTAGTAAATTATTGGAAGAGTTTTTAGTTAAGCATCAAAATTGAAATAACTAAATTGGATAAGTTTTCTAGAACTTATAGATGGAAGGGTTAAAATTGATTAGTTATTTAGAACTTAATTTTGAGGAAAAATAAAGAATTTAAGTGATTTAGCAACAACATCAACAATATTATTATTAATATTATTAATCATTAATAATGTTTTTCAACATTAATAATAACATACAAATTAATATTAATTACATTAATAACAACAAGAAGATTGATTAACATTATTGAGAATGGTATAAAATTAAATTAATAACATATTTAAAAGGAATAATCTATTTATTCTACTTTTAAGATTTTTTTGAGTGAATTTTGGAAAGAAGACTGTAACTCAAAAAAAATAACATATTAAAATGAATATTAATACATTACTAATAATATCAATAAAAATATTATTAATAAAATTAACAATATTATAAATAATAATAATAACAATTTCGATTATGTTATTAATAATAACGATATCAATAATTAAAGTAACAACATTATTAATAAAGTTAATAATATTAATCATGAAAACATTAACAATATTAATGTTAACATTAATTTTAATATTAACATTAAACTAACATTGACATTAATATTACCATTAAATTAACATTGATATTTATATTAATCTTGATAATAACATTCATAACATTATTATCAACATTATTAATGTTATATTATAATGATGATGATGATGATGATAACAACTTTAATCCATCTTAAATCTGTATCTATCAAGCACCAACCAATTTCTTGAGGTGTATTTCTTTTTTTAAATTTAAACTCAAGAAATGTGTATTTCTTTTTTCAAATTTAAACTCAAGAAATTTGATCTCTCTTGATTGATAGATCCGAGTTTAAGTTTTAATTTTTTATTTTATACACGAACATCTATTTTTTAATTACTTTTCATAATATTTTATTTTATGAATCAACATGCAAGCTTATGCGTGCGTGGTGTTCATTGTTACTTTCTTTTCATTCAGCTTGCATTGTTGATTTCATTTCATTTAGCTTCCTTTTGTACATGGGTATAAAAATGTAATATGAAAAATGATATAATTTTAAATGTTTCAAGTAATACAACTTTAAATGAAAGTAATATAATTTTAAATCAAATTTAATATAATTTTAGAGAAAAGTAATATAATTTTAAATGTTTAAAAATTGAGTTTATAGAAATTATCATGTCACGGAAAAAATAAGACACTAAGTTAATTTGATTTGATTTTTAATAATAATTATATCAAATTATTTTTTACATAATTTTAAATAAAGAACAAATGAATGTTTTTTCAATTTAAAAATATATCAACATCAATAATAATATTGCAAGCCTTCATAATTATCTTCTACACATAAATTAAGAATAAAAATTTTTGTATTTAGAACTTACATCAATATGAATCCACATGCAACACCCTTGAGTATAGATTATTACAATTCTCCTACTAAATCACATCCCAAAAACCAAAGAATATATATATATATATCCAAATTCAAATTTCGTGGGCATGATCCATACTCAATGATATATATATATATATTCATTGATATTAAATAATCAATAACACAATGAAATGTGTTTCATTAAAAACATACTTAGAAAAACAAACTCTAATGATATTTTTGTTCATATAGACACAAAATATATACCACCACAACCACTTAACTTATGGTTGGTGAACACTGATAGGCCACAAGTGCCACAAATAAGTTATGTGTTACTTGTTCTCCATGCGTACTTCTAATCATTTGTAATCTATGCTTCATCTAGATGGCAACCATGGTTTACTAAAGTCAACCACGGTCAACCAAAGTGAACCATTCCCAAACATTCAAATTCAACCAAATCCAACCATCCATGAACAACCAAAGTCAACCATTCCCAAACAACCAAAGTCAACTAAACAACCAAATTCATCAATGCCCAAAAAACCAAATTCAACCAAACCATAATAAACATGGTCATTAAAAAACCAAAGTCAACCAAACAACTAAGGTCAATCATTGTCGACCAAAGTCAACCATAGTCAACTAAAGAGAACCAAAATCAAACCATGCTCAACCTAAGCCAACAAAAAGTCAACCATGGTCAACCAAAGTCACCTAAAAGTCAACCCAAGTCAACCATGGTCAACCAAAAATCAAGCTAGAGTCAACCATCGTCAACCAAAGTCAATTGCTTTCAACCATGCTCTACCACGACCAACCAAAGTCAAATTGTTGTCAATCGTGTACAACTAAAGTCTACCAACATTAACCATAATGGTCAACCATAACCAATCAAAGTTAACCAAAAGTCAACCCATGGTCAACCAAAGTCCACCATTGTCAACCTTGGTCAGGAATAGTCAACCATGGTAAACCAAAGTAAAAAATGGTCAACGAAAAGTCAACCATAGTATCGCATAGTGCACCAAAGTCAACCAAAATAAAACCAAAGTAAACCAAATTCAACCATGGTTAACCAAATGGTTACCAAAGTCAACCGTGGTTATCCAAAGTCTTCCAAAAGTCGACCATGGTCAACCAAAGCCAACCAAAATTCGACCGTGGTCAACTAAAGTCAACCAACCCTACACCTTGGTCAACAAAAGTCATCCATAGTCAACCATAGTCAGCCAAAATCAACCATTGTGAACCAAAAGTTAACCATGGTCAACCATAGTCAAGCAAAATCAACCAGAGTTAATCAAAGTCAACAATGGTTAACCATGGTGAACCAAAAGTCAACCATGGTGAACCAAAAGTCAACCATGGTCAATCCTGGTCAACCATTACCAATAAAAAATAAGCCAAAGTAAACCAAATTCAACGAGGGTCAACCAAAATCCACCAAATGTCAACCATAGTGAGCTAATGTAAACTATTGTTAAGCAAAATTCAACCAAAAGTTAACCAATGTGAATTGATGTCAACCATGGTGAATAAAAGTCAACCATGGAAACCAAAGTCAACTAGGTTAACTTTGGTTAGCGAAAGTAAACTTTGGTTAGCCATAGTCAAATAAAGTCAACTATGGTGAATCAAAGTCAACCATGGTCAACCATAGTTAACCAAAGTCAACTAAAGTCAGCCATGGTCAACCAAATTCAACCATTGTCACCCAAAAGTCAACCCCAGTCAACTTTGTTCAGCCAAAGTCAACCTGTAGTCAACCAAAGTCAACCACAGTTAACTAAATTCAACCATGGTCGGCCAATGTCAACCATAGTTAGCTATGGTCATCCAAATTCAACCAAGGTCAACCAAAGTCAATTTTGGGTGGCTAAAGTCAATCATAGTCAACCAGAGTCAATCATAGTCGACCAAAGTCAATCATAGTCGACCAAAGTCAATCATAGTTGACCAAAGTCAACCATGGCCAACTAAAGGAAACCATGGTCAAATAGAGTCAACCATCGTCAACTAATGTCAACCATGGTTGTTGAAAGTCAACCATGGTCAACCATAAGCAAGTAATGCCAACCATGGTCAAACATAGTCAATAAATGGACAACCATGGTTAAGCATTCTCAACCATAATAAACTAATGGTTGACTATTGTTAACCATAGTTAATCATAGTCAACCATGATCAACCATGGTCAACCATAGCCATCCATAGTAACCCGTGGTCAACCAAAGCCAACTATGATTAATCAAAGTAAACCATGGTTGACCAAAGTTACCCATGGTCAATTATGTTCAACCAAAGTCAACCATGATCAGCCATATACGACCATAGTCAACCAAAAAACCATGGTTTACAAAAGTCATCTAAGGTCAACCAAAGTCAACGCTGGTCAAGCATGCTCAAGGATTGTCAACCATACTCAACCATGAACATTCAAAGTCAACAATGTTCAACTATTGTTAACCATGGTCAACCAAAGTTAACCATAATTAACCATGGTCAACCAAATTCAAACATGGTCAACCACAAGTTAGCTCGCGAGCATCAAGGTTTATACTTTTCTTATTATTATTATCATTGTTGTTATTATTTTTATTAGAAAAGAAATATTATTATTAAAGTTGTCAATCCTCATTATAAATTATTTTCATTTATTATTGTTATAATTATATTTTCTTATTTTCATTTACAATTATTTCAATTAATAATTAATAATAAATTATTAATTTAAAGTGAATTAATAATTATTATTTATTAATATTTTTATTATTTTAATTAATTTCTTATTTTCATTTAAAATTATTATAATTTATTTTTATTTTTTATAATTAATTTTTTTATTATAAAATATTTTTAAAATTGCTATTTAATAATAATAATAATTATTATCATTATTATTATTATTGTTATTGTTGTTACTGTTATTATTATTTTAAATAACAATAATTATTGTTACTGTTATTATTATTTTAAATAATAATAATTATTGTTATTATTATTTTTAAATATTTTATAATAATAATAATAATATTTTTATTATTTTTATTTCTTAAATATTTATAATTATAAAAGTATTTAAAAATATATATATAATTATAATAATTATAAATAAAATATGAAATTAATAATAATAATAAAAACAACAACAACTTAATAATAAAAAATAATTATTAATTAATTAATTACTAATTAATTAATTATTAGTAATTAATAATGATTAATTAAAATAATTGTAAATGAAAATAAGAAAATATATTTATAAAGAAAAAGAATATTAAAATAATAAAGAAAATGTATATTTAGAAACAAAAAAAATATTTCATGTTAAAAATTTAATTATACAAAAGTTATATGATATATTGATTAACACTTATATATATAAACGTGAAACATTATTCAAACATTATATTATAAAATATTAATAACCTTATTAATTAATTAATTAGTTATTTATAATTAATATTTAATATATTATTAATAATCCCATTTATCAACAATAACAAAATATAATTATAATAATTATAAATGAAAATAAGAAATTAATAATAAGAAATTGTTATTAATTAAAATAATTGTAAATAAGAATAGGAAAATATATTTATAATAATAATAAATGAAAATAATCTGTAATGAGAATTGACAATAATTATTATTATTATTATTATTTTAAATAATAACAATTATTATTATTATAATTTTTAAATATTTTATAATAATAATAAATATATATATATTTTTTTAGTTTAAGATATTTTATAATAATAAAAATAATTATAAATATCTAAATATAATTATAATAATTATGAATGAAAATAAAAAAAATAATAATAATAAATAGTAAATAATAAATATTTATTTATTATGAATAATTAATTAAGATAATTATTAATAACAGTCAACCATAAGCAAGTAATGTCAACCATGGTCAACATAGTCAACCATGGACAACCATGGTTAACCATTCTCAACCATAATAAACCAATGGTTGACCATTGTTAACCATAGTCAATCATAGTCAACCATAATCGACCATGGTCAACCATAGCCATCCATAGTAACCCGTAGACAACCAAAGCCAACTATGATTAATCAAAGTAAACCATGGTTGACCAAAGTTACCCATGGTCAATAATGTTCAACCAAAGTCAACCATGGTCAACCATAGACGACCATAGTCAACCAAAACCAACCATGGTTTACAAAAGTCATCAAAGGTCAACCAAAGTCAACGCTGGTCAACCATGCTCAAGGATTTTCAACCATAGTCAACCATGAACATTCAAAGTCAACAATGTTCAAGTATTTTCAACCATGGTTAACCAAAGTCAACCATAATTAACCATAGTCAACCAAATTCAAGCATGGTCAACCATAATCAACCACAAGTTAGCTCGTGAGCATCAAGGTTTTAGACTTTTGTTATTATTATTATCGTTGTTGTTATTATTATTATTATTAAAAAAAATATTATTATTAAAGTTGTCCATCGTCATTATAAATTATTTTCATTTATTATTGTTATAATTATATTTTCTTATTTTCATTTACAATTATTTTAATTAATAATTAATAGTTAATAGTAAAATAATAATAACAGTAAATTAATAATTATTATTTATTAATATTTTTATTATTTTAATTAATTCCTTATTTTCATTTAAAATTATTATAATTAATTTTATTTATTTTTATAATTAATTCTATTATTATAAAATATTTGAAAAATTGCTATTTAATAATAATAATAATAATAATAATTATTATTATTATTATTATTATTATTATTATTATTGTTATTGTTATTTTAAATAATAATAATTATTGTTATTGTTATTATTAATTTTAAATATTTTATAATAATAATAGTAATATTTTTATTATTTTTATTTCTTAAATATTTATAAAACAAATATAATTATAATAATTATAAATAAAAATATGAAATTAATAATAATAATAATAATAACGACAACAACTACATAATAATAATAAATCATTATTAATTAATTAATTATTAATTAAAATAACTTTAAATGAAAATAAGAAAATATATTTATAAAGAAAAAGAATATTAAAATAATAAAGAAAATGTATATTTAGAAACAAAAAGAATATTTCATGTTAAAAATTTTATTTTACAAAAGTTATATGATATATTGATTAACACTTACTTATCTATATAAACATGAAACATTGTTCAATCATTATATTATAAAATATTAATAACCTTATTAATTAATTAATTATAAATAATATATTATTAATAATTTTATTTATCAACAATAACAAATTATAATTATAATAATTATAAATGAAAATAAGAAATTAATAATAGCAATAATAATAAATAATAATTATTAATTAAAATAATTGTAAATAAAAATAAAAAAATATATTTATAATAATAATAAATGAAAATAATTTGTAATGAAAATTGACAATTTTAATAATAATAATTATTATTATTATTATTATTTTAAATAATAACAATTATTTTATTTTTATTATTATTTTTAAATATTTTATAATAATAATAATAATAAGAAATATTATTATAATTATTTTCTTTTATTTTAAGATATTTTATAATAATAAAAATAATTATAAATATAAAAATATAATTATAATAATTATGAATGAAAATAAGAAAATAATAATAATAAATAATAAATATTTATTTATTATTAATAATTAATTAACATAATTGAAAATGAAAATAAGAAAATGTAATTATAACAATAATAAATGAAAACATTTTATAATGAGAATTGACAACTTTAATAATAATAATTTTTTAATAATAATAATAATAAAAGATATTATTATTATTATAAAAACATATGCCATATTACGATGTATTGTTTACCATAACAATATATGTGTACACAATTATTTTTATTATAATATATTTCAATATTTGTTATTTATAATAATAATAATAATAAATGATATTATTATTATAATTAAATAGTTTTTATTATATATTATTATAATAAAAAAAATTTAATTAAATAATTATTATTAATATTTTTACAACCATAATATTAGTATTAAAAGTTACAAAAAATATTTCCGCGGGTCGATCGTCAACTAGCAAGCCATATCAATATTAATAATATGGCTTATATACGCCGATCGGCGTACATAAGCCATATTATTAATATTGATATGGCTTGCTAGTAATATGGGAATGCTTATCAAGTCAATAATCGTCACAACAAAATACTTCCTATGACAATTAATAGTACATCATTTAAAAGACTAAAAAAATCAAATGCATGGTTCTTTCCTTGCATAAGTTAAAAATTTATCTCTTCTATGTATTGAATCTCCATTGTTTATTTATCTTTGCATGCCTCAAAAGGTATATTTTGTGCCCTCTTAATCAAATGAAAAGTGATGTGAATTTTTTAATTCAATAAATTGTACATGGGGCATCGCCATTTGGAGAAGCTTGTTTTCAAGGTTTAATATTATACTCAACACAAATTTAGCTATTTCTCGGCTAGAAGATACATCATATTGCTTAGTTTCATATCTTCATTGTGATATTGAGATAATTTGTATTTTGATTAAGAATTTGTATTGTATTTCATTTAAAAATATATGAAAAAAATATCAATTTAGTCTTTTATTTAAGATTTTGTATTTATATTTTATTTAAAAATTTATATATATTTTTTAAATGATTAAATTTATTGTAAATTTTATAATAAAAAAAAAACAAGATTGATTATATATGTGTGCGTTTGCTTATGTTATGATTTGGATATTTTTGGATGGTTTTTTATAATAGTTTGTCGGAAATCCTGTTAAAAATTTAGAAGAATTGTTGGAAATGCAAATATAAGTTGTTGAGATTGCACAACCCAAATGCATCAAGGGAACTTGAGGGAAATTAGAATTTCACAAGTAGGGTATACATGTCTTTGTAAGTTGCATGGAGGGGGTCTCATACACATACCAATATGGTGTTGCTAGGTGGTGACCTTAAAAATATATTATTGTTGTCACTATATATAAGTTTGTAAATATTTAAATATACAAGTTTTTGCAAAAGTTACCTATAATTAAAAATAATGGATGAATAGAGTTTTTTTGCGTAATTTCCTTTTACCTTAGTGTGTGTGTTAGGATTGGTGTATTATATATGTAACAACCCCAAAAAATCACAAAAATTTAAATTTTCTAAATAGCATTAAATGCTTTACATTCGTTATGCGGAAGTATAATTAATGATAATTTTCTTATTTAAATGATAACCTGAATTTGTATCACGACAACACCTTCTTCATTTGGTCGTCAAAGTTATAAACATGTTATGTCAATTACATGCTACGTTTTTCGAATGATTAAATGTATGTATTTATGTTTGTCATTTATTGGTGGATGTTTTAATACCATTTGTTTTCTAAATAATTATGGTTACTTCTTTAAATTCATAAACATCGTCAATTACCGATAGTACTATTTTATTCATGAATACTAACTATTTGATTTTCCTTTGATGAAGGGATCCTATCGTCACCCCGAGGATTACTTAGCTACTTAGCTAACGCTCTTGATCTTCTATCGCAGATTACAGGTAAGATCAAGACTTCTTTCCGAAGTATTAACGATGCATGTAAAAAGGACTTGTTTAAAACTTCAAATAGCCTCCGATGTTTATAAAGTATAAAGAGCTTGACTTGTTCAAGGGTGAGATCTACCTTAGCTTTGATCATCAGTTCTGCAGGTTTATTCAATATAATGTCGCCTATATTGTTATAAAGTTTGAAAGGCATAATAAATGCGCAATTCATTTTCGTCTTATATAATTACATAGCATTTAAACTTCCTACTCAAAATTCATGTTTAAACCATTATATTTTATTTGTATTAAGTCATGGTGTAAAGTGATCAAACTTCGATTATAGTTTTTGTTCGGGTACACAGGGTACTCCCAAAATACCGAACACCTAAAGCAACCACTTCACACAAACAGATCACAGATCGATACATCGATGTTTTGACGTGGTTTAAACCCTCGTGAGGGAAACACTCCATGGCCCCGGCCAAATAGCTTCTACGAGACAATTTATTATGCAAAGAAAGAAAGTTACAAATGAGTTTCTCATAATCGATAAACTTTCCAATGACCCTCCATGCTCTTTAAATAGAGATCATGGACCAATCGGGTGTTAAGCCACGGATCAAGGGTAGGTATGATCCAAGAGAAGTTGAGCCGTCAGATCACTCTATGTCGGGAACATATCGTGACCGTCAGATTAAGTATTTACAAATGCATACTAATGCATACTAAGAAAACACACTTTACCTAACGGATATATTACACAAGTTGATCTTAACTAACTCCTAAGTGTCTAAATATCCTAACATCCCCCCTTAAGAAAAACTTGGGATAGGATTGAAGGATTTACAAAAATGACACTATTACGAGAAGGAAGGAGGCATTAGAGCCTATCCCCCCTTAATGACACATTCCTGAACTCCTAACATAGATTGAAGTTTAGAAAACTTCACTTCTGTAAGAGACTTGGTGAGGATGTCTGCAACTTGATCATAGTAGGACAAAAGAGCACCTCAAGAACAGGATCATGAACAAGATTTCTGATGAAGTGCATATGTAGCTCAATGTGTTTGTTGCGTTGATGTAGGACTGGATCTTTGGCAAGCTTGATGGCACTTTGATTGTCGCACCAAAGTGGAGTAGGATGCTGCTGCTCGAATCCAAACTCTGAAAGGATCTGTCGAAGCCATAAAGCTTCCTGAATGGCATTAACCGCGGCTCGATATTCTGCCTCTGTTGAAGAAAGAGCAAGAACCTGTTGTTTCTTGCAAGCCTAAATGATAGGTCCAGATCCCACACTGAAAACATAACCTGCAGTAGACTTTCGATCATCAGGATCGCTGGCCCAATCTAAATCAGTTAAACCAACCAACAAAGGTTTCCCCCCTGTACTGTAATGAATCTCAAACTGAATTGTGCCTTGAATATATCGAAGTATTCTTTTAGATGTTTTCCAGTGACTTTCATGAGGTGTTTGCATATAACAGGCAACACGACCAATGGCAAAGGAAAGGTCAGGACGGGAATGAGTCAAGTATAAGAGACTACCAACAAGCTGACGATACAAGGTGGCATCTACTTCAGGTGAAGGACAAGTGGTAGAAAGTTTGACTCTGGACTAGAAGGGAGAAGGGGCTGGTGTACAATATTCCATGTGAAAGCAACAAATAAAGTCACAAGCATACTTAGACTGAGAAAGAAAGATTCCTTTGGTTTGCAGGACTTGGAGACCAAGAAAATAATGCAAATGTCCTAAGTCTGACATTTCAAAATTTTGCTTAAGACTGGATTTCACATGGGTTATAAGCTTAGGGTCATTACCAGTAAGAATAAGGTCATCAACATATAGAACAAGTATGATGAGATGGTTTCCTACTTTCTTGGTATAGACATTAGGGTCAGAATGGCGTCTAGAAAAACCAGTGTCAAGGAGAAAGTTATCCATTTTGGCATACCAAGCTCTAAGAGCTTGCTTAAGGCCATATAAGGATTTCTTAAGGCGGAAGACAAGGCTAGAGTTATTATGAACATATCCAAGATGTTGTTCCATGTAAATTTTCTCCTGTAAATCACCATGTAAGAAGACGGACTTGACATCCATTTGATGGACTTCCCAGTTATGTAAGGTTGCAAGGGAAAGAACAAGGCGGATGGAGTTCATTTTTGTGATAGGAGAAAAGGTTTCATTGTAGTCAATCCCTTCAACTTGGGAAAAACCTTTGGCAACTAACCTTGCCTTAAGTCTTTCAACACTTCCATCTGATGCATACTTAGTTCTGTAGACCCATTTACATCTGACAAGTTTTCTTCCTTTTGGAAGAGGTACAAGATCCTAAGTATCGTTCGCCATTAAGGAACGATATTCTTCATCCATAGCTGCATCCCAATCTGGATTTCCTAAAGCTTCTGCAAAGGTTTTTGGATCATGATTCTCGGAAACTTGAGCCAAAAGAGAAGAGGCTCGCTGAAACTGAGAACGTGTTTAACGTTGATCTCTAGGATCATCGGCAAGATCACCAGCTGCTTCACATGTTGAACGGACCTATCGAGGAAGCACTTGTTCTGGTGCAACTGGAGGAACATGAGTAGGTGAAGGTGGATTTTCATCATCACTGTTATCATCAGAAACTAGATTTGGAAACCTGTCAAGGAAGTTGGAAGAAAAAGAAGAAGGCACAATCGCCGAATCAGGCTCACAGGCCAAAGATGGCACAATCGCCAAGTTAAGCTCGCGGGCCAATAGATTTTCATCAAATTTAACATCTCTTCTAATGATTACATCCTGAGAATGTGGTTGAATAAGTCTATAACCTTTTACATCTTCAAAATATCCAACAAATATGCACTTTTCACTTTTAGGCTGCAATGCTTTCCGTTTTTCATCCGGAATGTGAGCCCATGCTTCACTACCAAACACACGGAAGTGACTTACATCTGGTTTAATTTTACCCCATGCTTCTTCCGATGTGATACCTTGTAATGCTTTAGTGGGGGTGTGATTAACTATGTAATTTGCACAATTGATGGCTTCAGCCCAAAATTGAAGACTTAGTCCCTTAGATTGGATCATACAATTAGCCATTTCTTTGAAAGTGCGGTTCTTCCGTTCAGCTACACCATTTTGTTGTGGTGTATATGGAACAGTGTGTTATTGTTGGATTCCTTGTTCAGTGCAGAAAGTAGTGAACTTTTTGTTAACATATTCTCCTCCATTGTCAAATCTTAACTTAATAATTTGATGACCAGATTATTTTTCAACAAGGGCCTTGTAGGCCAAGAACATGTTAAATACTTCACTCTTAAGTTTTAGGAAATAAACCCAAGTGCGTCTAGTGTAATCATCAATGAAAGTTAAGAAATATTTGAAACCAGAAAAGGAAGCAGATGGAAGAGGACCACACAAGTCACTATGCACAAGATCCAAGGGAACTGAGGCGTGCCAAGAGGCACATTTGTCAAAACTGTCCCGATGATGTTTTCCGAGTACACAACCGGAACAAACACCATCCCTGCAAGATACCATTGGAAGACCTGTCACCATATTGTCTTTACATAGTTGTTGCAATGAGCAATAATTTAAGTGACCAAATCGCTCATGACAAAGTTTGCTCAAGTTATCCCTATGAGCAACAAAAACTGAAGGAAATTGTGATGACCCAAAGTTGTTAAACTTGTACAACCTCGTAATATCATCAACAATTTCGGTAGCTAGGACATGTTGAGGATCTTTAAAATCCTTGATTATAACTTGGTGAAGTGTAAATGTCATAGTTTTACCTTCACCAGAATGACTGATTTGATAGACTGGTAACAAATTGCAGGAAATTCTTGGAACACATAGTACATCACTAAAATGACCATTATCTATTGGAACTATTCCAGCTCCTACAACACTTAGATATCTATCATCAACAGTAAATATTTGTTTGGTGTTACATTCATGCATAGTAGAAAAGATGGCTTAATCCTTAGCTGTATGATAAGATGCTCCAGAATCAATGAGCCATTCATTTGAAGTAGAAGAAGAAGATGCATTATAAGAATAACCAAAAGCACAAAGTGCATGTCCATGAGAGGTAGATTCTGAAGGGGAATCTAGGTTGATGTGGTGCTTCTTCATTGCTGCTTCCAAGGCTGCCATCTTCTTGAAACACTTAGATTCATCATGATTATCTTTCCCGCAATAGTTGCAATGACGCTCAGTCTTCTTTCCTTTTAGCTTGGATCCTTTGTCATTTTTTTAAAGAAGGAGCTAACTGAGAGAGTTTGGGACCCTTGTTTGACTTATTATTGCGAAAATTTTGTTTCTTGGGAGGCTTGGACTTTTCTTTCTATTGGGACAATAAGGTTTTCTCAGATGTATCTGCATTGTTAATTATTCCAGGATGGATGAGCTTATCTTGTTCTCTAATCAAGGAATCACAAAAGGATTCAAGACTAGGCTCTTGATAGCTAGCTACATTCAAGGATTCTTTCATGGAGTAAAATGTAGATACAAAAACAGAATATGCAGGTCCAAGTTTGGAAAGAATATGATAAATGCATTGTTTGTCTTCCCTCTTAATATTGCATTCTTCACATAAGAGTTTAAGAGTTTTTAACTTAGATAAATAATCTTGTATGCATGAAAAATCACTTGGATTTAAAGAAATCAACTCATTTTCAAGTTGGTGACCTCGAATTTCATTGTATTTACCAAACACAGATTCCAACTTGTCCCAAGCAGCATCAGGTTCATCAATTCCAGATATGTGGAATCGCAAATCAGTAGAGATTGACATCTCAATCAATCCACAAGCTTCGTCACATCTATTTGCCCATTTTATTTTCTTGTCATCATCAGTGGGTTCTGTTTCTTTCCCTGAGGTAATTCTGAAAAGTCCCCTACTTCGTAGAACATCCTCCATACAATATTTCCATGAGAAATAGTTGGAACTGGTAAGTAAAATATCACAAGGGGTGGCCATACTGCAACTTAATCTATTAAAAAAGAAACCAATAGTTTGGATGCGAATATCTTGAAAAAATAGGCAATTTTAAAAAAACGACACTGAAAACTGACTCCGTATGATGAAGTTAGTCTTGAACAAAGAAAAAGTTGAAGATGTCCCCAATAGTGATGTGGCAGATGGAAAATGACCAGCTAAAAAAAAAGACCCCCCTCTTCCTAAGATGAGCCTTTGACAATCACTTTACAAGAAAGTTGTTTTAAGTAAATCACTTTTGTAAAATAAGTGATTTCACTTTTACAGCGATGTTACTTTAAATAGTGCAACAATAAAAATGAACTTAAGTGACTCACTTTTTATTTTTATTTTTATTATTATTTAAGTGAGATGCACTTTTACAATAAAGTAACTTTGCATACACTTTTCTTTTAAAAGTAACTTTCTAAGACTTGAACTCAAGACCTATTAAGGAATAAAGCAACTTTGAACCAAGTGAGCTAGATTAAAATGTATGTAAAATATGGGAAAGAAGAATGGGGCTTCTTCTTTTTTTTTTACTCTTCTTGCTCAGTTTTCGTGCTTGCCTTTTTTCCTGCAAATCACACCATAACCAAAACAAAAAAAACTTTTCCATGCTTGTGGGGTTAGATCTCATTAGCTTGCCCGGAAAGTCTACGTTTTCTCTCTGTTTCTGATTTTCCAAGCTCGCACAAGTTGCACGGCAAAGAGCATACGCAGTCGAGAAAAACCCTTTCCCTTTCTGTTTCTAATTTGCCAAGATCGCACAAGGTGCACGGCAAAGAGCATACGCAGACACGGAAAACAACAATCCAAAACTAAAAATATCTAATAATAAAAACTGATAAAAAATGAAAATGATTTTTTAAATAGAAATAAAAAAAACATCACTGTAACATTATACCTTCAGATCTGATGAAATACGCGTTTTTGAAGCAACCGGGAACCGTTTTCAATCAAATGAAAACTATTTTCCAATGAAAATGGCGCTCCGGACGCAATGGAACACCTTCCATAGCCCAGAAATGCATAGAAATACCAGAACCAGAAACCCTTTCAAGTTTCAGCAACAACAGTTCAAAATCTAGATCATAACCGGAAGCAACTCTTCATAAAAGCTCTGATACCATGTTCAGGTACACAGGGTACTCCCAAAAGGTCGAACACCTAGAGAAACCACTTCACACAAATAAATCACAGATCGATACACTGATGTTTTAACGTGGTTTAAACCCTCGTGAGGGAAACACTCCACGACCCCAGCCAAATAGCTTCTACGAGACAATTTATTATGCAAAGAAAGAAAGTTACAAATGAGCTTCTCATAATCGATCAACTTTCCAATGACCCTCAATGCTCTTTAAATATAAATCATGGACCAATCGGGTGTTAAGCCACGAATCAAGGGTAGGTATGATCTAAGAGAAGTTGAGCCGTCGGATCACTCTATGTCAGGAACATATCGTGATCGTCGGATTAAGTATTTACAAATACATACTGATGCATACTAAGAAAACACACTTTACCTAACGGATATATTACACAAGTTGATCTTAACTAACTCCTAAATGTTTAAATATCCTAACAGTTTTTATACATGACCAAACCCTACACTAAGGGTTTTATACCATGTGCTAACATCTGTGTTAGACCTATTCATAACTATAAGCTTATATACTAATGCTAGAAGTTATAAACCTTATGTATCTATACTATTGCTCGATACTATAAACTATATGCACAAACCTTATGCTTTATGCATAGTATGGCTCTTCGAATTACTATGAGTAGGAACTATACATTATAAGCTTGACTATATGCATAACATACTATTCTAGCTATTCGAATTACTCTAAGTAGAAACTATATATTATGGTTTGATTATGTGCATAACATACTATACATTGTAGCAATAGTGAAGACCATAACTAATGTCTCGGTGGATTTCTGCGTTGGCAGGCATACGTGCAACGGTAGCTATAACTCTTAAATGTTATTAAATGCATTTGGGTGGAATGCCCGTTGGCATCCATTGTGGCAGGTCTCCACGTGAATATTTTTGGTTAATGTGTTAAACCCTAGCTACACTATGCACTAACTCAATGAGGCACTTACCTGGAGCATTCATTTTGTAAAGCAGGTGGGAGGAGAGGCCGACAGGCTCTTGGGTTTTTAGGGTTTGTAATACAGTGCTCCCGGGGTTCGATACCGTGACCTGGTAGCTCGTTCATGGTGACAACAGTGGGTTTAAACATGGTACTGTGTTCTTTACCGTGTTGTTATTTATTGGGTTTCAATGGCAAGTCTTTGCACCATTGGTGTTGATGCTGGAAAATTTCCTAACGCATTCATTGATGGAGAAAAAGATCAAGCATGCTACAGTATACAGGTAAGAGCATAGTCAACCCAAAAGTTTTGAGTGCTTAACATTATCATTTAAAAAGTCTGCATTACCTCCAGTTTTAACCAGTCATTGTTTTGATAACCATGGCAGGTTGTTTCCTCGGCATCTGGTTCTAAGGTTGACCAATAGGGTTAAGAGCTTCGTGTGGCCCTGGTAAGCCTCGGTGACTCCCTATGGGCATCTATTTGCACTTGGAAGCAAAATGGCGAAGCTTGGCACAATGTCGGTCTTCATTTGGTTAGCCGAGATTTTGGTTTTGTTTTAAGCTTTGGTGTTTATAGTCGGTTGTAAACTTTAAGCCATATGGAAAATGATACAGGGAGGGTTGAACCCTCGCCCTTGTCCTGTGTCGGTTTCTCAATGTTTCCTCGGTTACTGTATATGTATAAATGTTATGGTTAATATAAAAATGGTTTTTTGCCAAAATCAAATGAAGTTTGAAATGGAAATCCTGAGAGAATGCTCTCGGCATTCGTTGTTCTTTTGTAATGTTGCTTGAATGGTTGTAATGTTTAAATTTTTAAGAGTTGTTTGTAAGCGTTGGCCGTGAGGCAAAAATGATAAACCCTACCATAACTGTGTAAATATTTTGCTTGTGGAAACACTAGGGGTTTTGAACCCGAACCTGTTATGTGTTTGCGTTTTAAAAGATAGATTGTAAAATTTTCATGTGGCTTTTAGGGTGAGTCGAGACTCAAACCCTACACGCTTGTATTTTTATAAACTTGCAAAGGTCGTGTCTTAAACAATACGAAAGTGTGGTCTGTTTGGGTGAACCATTCGGGTATCAAACCCCGGTCTTTGTATTGAATTCATGCTTAGAACTAGCCACAATGGCGAATCCTACAATATATAGGTTTGATCGTTGTATGGATTCGTAGTTATATATGTTTACTCGTTCTTAAATTTTAACAAACCCTTACTGGTTTATATGAATGTTGATATTCTTTGGGTGAGCCCAGTTACGAGTCTCGAGCCCGAGTCCTTAAGCACTACTTTGTTTGGAAAAGAAATATGAAGTGGTTAATTATGATGATTTAATTACAGGATGCATAATGTGAGATAAGAATGGGCTCGTGTTTTAAAGATGTGTTTTCTTATAATGCTTATAACTTTGATTTATTTATACAAGTATCCTGTATGTTGAACTTGCACTATTTATTAGTGTTTTGCAATAACAAAGGTTTATAAATAGAGTTAGATTTACAAAAATTATCTGTATTTATTTATAAATATTTCAATACAGATAATTGCATTAATACTGCTTATAATTTATTAAAGTAGTAAAGCTTATGAGAGTTGGTTGATTCGTAGATTATCATTTCTGTAAAGAGAAGTTAGATGCTTATAATGTTAAACTCATTGTGAAATATTTATGAATTTTGTCCTATAATTATTGTTTATAAAGTAGTTTTTGTACTAGATTTCTATATACATATAAGGTTTGATTTTACGTATCAAATCTGTATTTATAAAATATTATACAGATGTATAAAAGTTAATAGTTCTATTGCTAAGCTTGTGCAGAAATAAAATAGGTTATTTATGAAACTCAATCATTCGAAACAAACTACAGTTTATCATTATTCAAATCTATTTTAAAATCATCTTTCATGTACTAGAGTATGACACTAAAAACAGCGTGTGGAAAAATACAGGGAAGCATTTTCTATTCTATCATTCATCGCTTAAACATAAATTTTAACTATCCATTTAACATTTTTAACCTAGCAGATATATGAATTTTTAGAGTAGGTAATATTGCAGAAATAAAACATTTAATCACAGTCAAAAGATATCTAAGATTAAATAGAAAATCGATAACATAACTACATTCATTTCCTTAGTAAATAATTTGGCAGAAAGTAAATAAGATAACACAATTTGAACCTGGTAACTGTAGAAGAGACAAACATCCAAAAGAGCCCATTCCACACAACCTTTTCCTTAAGACAACCAAGTTACTTGCCTTAGGACTCCCGAGCCTGTTCACTAAACCACCAGGATGAAGATGATGTGTGGAGAAATGGAATAAATTCCTTTGCAACTCAACAATAGTACTTGACAGTAGTACTTCTACTTTTAGCAATATTGAACTCTGCAATGTGGTTGCACTAGTTCAGAATGCAGTCTTAACTCACTCAATCACTTCTAACCTTCCCCTCATCGAATCTCTTGTGTTCTCTTGTCTTTCACAATTCAGAAATTATCACAAGATAGGAATGAACAACCTTCTGCTGAATTCGATGGGTAAATAAAGCATACCTAGGTCTTTGGATATTTGTCTCATCTTTTATTTATAAATAATAAAATATTCAGAGTAATTAATTATAGTTATCCTTGACCCCACTTGGTCAATAACATAAAACTTTACAATAACATAAAACATAATGTTTTTCTGACAACATAAAATGTTCAGAATTTGGGTATGTGACAATATATCCATTTGCACCTCTGTGTTATAGAGTTGTGCACACTACCATACTCACGTGAAGGCTATAAGATTGTGAGTGTCAAGCCAGGTACTGAAATTGGTGCTGACCATGGTTTCACTAATATGCATATTACAATATGGCACCTTCGGCTGGGCAATCCGCTATGGAGCCTTGATGCATACATTACATTATGGAGCATTGAGTGCATACTCATATTTAAAAGAATCAAGGGTCTTTTATAATTTGTTTCCCTCATGCTTAAATAAATATGATTTGCACGGGTTTGTTGTTTAGTTACAAGTATTGATGCATATAAATCTATAGCAGTGTTTGTAAGTTGTTATCCTTCACAAAATTGATGGGTGCAAAAGGGGCAATTGGGAGCTGAGACATATGTTCAAGCAATAATGCACATGTGTTCTAAAAAAGAATATCAATTTCTAAAGGAATAAAGTTTTATCAATTACTAAAATTCGCAAACCACTACAAAAGTGCACTCATGTTGTCTTTGAGTAAAATGTAAACCATTTATGCACTTTAAAGGGGTGGCTTCCCAGAACTAAATGACATTAAAAATGGGTGATACAACCTACACTTTTGAGAAATGATTGATTGATTAGATAATGCACAAAACTGCATCTTGCAATTGTTGGCCAATACAAATGTATTTGTAATATAATATCATATGAAGATTGTGTTGTTTGAAGTACTATTGGCTTATTGGAACACATGAGTTAACTTATATAGAAATCCAATTTTCAAAGAGTAGTCTAAGAAAAGTTCTTGACTGTGGTTTTAGTTGGGAGTTATTTTTCCATTGGTTATTAGACTTTTAATGGTAGATTTCTTTTACACCCTCTTTCTTACCAATAAAATTTTGACATATTTGTTGCATAGTCGGGAAGTTGTTGAAGTGATGACACGCCTGTCTACGTCCGTTCCTGCCCTCTAGCCTGTAACTCTGCGTGTTGAGGAAGTATGCTTTTGTCGCGGTTGCATGTTCAAGAAGTTTACTTAGTTTGCGTATGTTCCCTCTACCTTGCTTCTCACCCCTGTTCGAGAAGCTCAGTCAAGCGCAAAGGCACTATATTATAGAAGTTCGAATGCTCGATGTGATTTTTGAGTCAAACCAGTTGAAAAACATTGTTCTTTTGATGATTTAAACAAACTTTTTACACATCAATCTCTCAAATTTCCACAATTGGGAAATGGTACCAAAAATTTTGGTAAATGCTTCCAAAATCCTTCCCGAATTTAATTAATATTATTTTATGTAATTGGAGGGTTAAAGGTTGCTCTGGATTTACCCTTTAAAACAGTAAAAATATTAACACAATTTAACTAAAGTTAATTGTCCAAGCCGTAGCCAGATAATCCGGTTTACATTTGCTTTATTCCTATACCTTTATAAACTTCAGGACTATGTGTTAAAAGAGAAGTGCCCACTGCCGAGTACAATGCATTAAAGCATTGAATTTTATTAACCCAAGCGTTAAAGTGTGGAGTAGAATGTATTAATGCATTGATAGAATACCCAACTAAACATCCCTCTAAAATGGTTGATGTGTTAATTAATTAAATGATGTAATGTACCAGCACATTTAGCACCAAAAGTAGTAGGCTTCAAGTTTTTCTTTTACTATAATTTATTTTGGTTATAAAATATTAGCATATTTATATGTTAATTTCGCATTTACTATGTTATAGATGCAGCATAATTGTTGAACTTGTTTTACACAGTAAAAATTCATTGGTAATTGTATGTTATATTTGGTTGACATCTTGATATTCACCAAGTGCCATGGTTTCGAATTTGTTTTATAGAGTTGAAAAATTCATTATGACTTAGTTGTATGATAATATTTTATGTTTTTTTTCATAGGGCAGCTCCACTCCCAGCTGACCCTAGCGCAACAGCTGGCAAATATTACGGCTTTGAATTTAAGGGTGGTTTATTTTTGGATTTGTATTAACCTTTAAAAACTCACGGACACACCCTAAAATGATCCTCTTATATTTGTTTTATCTGAATGGGGTTTTGTAACTTATTTCAAGATCATTCTCAATGTTTTTTTTTTTTTTACTCTTTTTTGCTAAATATGGTTGTATGGTCTTTAATTTGATTTCCATGCTTAATTAAACAATGCAGGTTTTAACCATTTCCAGATTTTAATTGTCACTGAAATGAGTTGTTGTGCATTACCCTTAAAATGTATGATAGAATGGGTTTATCGTAGTTGCTTACACATAAATTTGTTTTCTGGAATTGTGCATTTTTAGAGAGAAAATGTCTTTTCCATAAATTACTTGTCATGTCCTTGTTGGATTTGCATTAATATGCAATTATTTGAATTTGAATGCCTCATTTTAATTTGTGTGGATATTAGATTTTGCTTGTATCCAATTTGATGTTTTTCTCTTGAGACTTTGTTATTTTGTCTTGAGACTTTGAGATTTTCCTTTTTATGTATTAGTTATTTAGATCATTTTTTTTTATGTCAACTTAGTGATCTTGTTGACACCTATCATCTGTCCTTTGTTTAAGGTTATGTAGCAGATAGTTTTTTTGCCTTGCTAACTACTTCTTGTATTGGCTTAACGGTCGATTTTATATATGGAACACTTTTGTACGTACTGCCCTCCGATGATACAACTTTTTATCTAATAAAAGTTGTTTTTCTCGTATGAAAAAGAAAAATACCTCTAATAATTCCTTGTTAAATCAATTCACTTTTGATTGCGTTGATGGGATGAAAGGTATGGTTTATGTGCTTTGTAATTAAATCAATTCACTTTTGATTGCGTTGATGGGATGAAAGGTATGGTTTATGTGCTTTGTAATTATTTGATTTGCTGGATTTCACTATGATTGCATTGATGGGATGAAAGATATGGTTTAACTGCTTTGTAATTATTTGATTTGTCCAAGAACACCTTCCCTGCAAGAACAGGGACATGTGTGATAAGAATTCTCATGATTAAATATCAACGATAAACAACAAAACTATAAAAAGGTAAAGCGGGTCCCCAGTCCCCTCACCCATATAACATAAGTGTGGGAGGAAAGGCCTAGTATTATCTGCGTACAACACAGCAATTACATCAGTGGGAGCGGATCAATCAGACACTCCTTGATATGATCCTTCACTTCCAATTTGGAAACACCGAAACCATCTCCATCCTTGAAGATCACCATCGTCACTCTCGTCTCGTCGAAAAGCATCTTCTTGCACGCGAATGGGACGTCGTCGGGCCTCAGAAACTCCATGGTTAGTTCCTTCACTGCCGGCTCCAGAATGCCATAGATGTGATTCAGAGCCTCTTCCTCTGTACATTCCGGGTGATCTTTCATGAAACATTCGATGCTGGACGCCAATTCTCCACGAGCCTTTTCAGCCTTATATGTCTTTGTGTCGTCAGCTAGGCGGGAAATGAGAGAATTCAGCTCTGTCAGAACACGTCTTCCTGGATAATCTACTTTCTCCAATGCCTCTTGCGAGAGCAGTTGCCCCTCCATTATCAACACTCCACTCAACAGAAGTATACGTTGGCCGATAGAAGTGATTCCATTCTTTATGTACTCGTCCAAGCTAGGCACATACTTAGCGGCTAACCATTCAGCTTCTTCGTAATAACCCAGGAGATAATCCTCCCACTGATCAATATCAATGGATCCAAATATTAATTTATCAAATTTAACATCATACAGCAAATTATTCAATCAATACAGCATTTTTTTCCTCTTAGAATCCTATTTTGTATTTGTTGGTTTCTTGCCGCTAGATAACAAAACAAAATCAATACTACTTACTCCCTTTCGGAAAAAGCTAACCAATTCACGCCCCTGTTCTTTCTCTGCTTCCCAAGCCACTTCGTGAACTATGTCATAATAGATTTTGTAACATAGTTTCATATAGTCTGGAAGGTTTTCTGTAAATGAGAGGTCCCAACTGAAAAAGTTCCAACATAATAATATAATTAGTATATGGTTGAATTGACATAATTTGTATGACTTTCATGTTTATTTAGCTACAGCATCATGCAATAGAAACAAAATGATCTGGAATGCACTGTGATCCAATGATTGCCAGTCCCTACCTTCTCACAGCCTGAGTAAATAGCTTCAATTCATCAAGGGTTCCATAAGTGTCATACATATCGTCCAGAACAGTCTGCAAACACGCCACTTTTGTAAAGAGGAATCTGCATTTGGCATACTGAGGCTCATACGTCCCCGCCGCTATTAAGAAATAGAATTCCAGCGGCCTCTCCCGAGCAAAGGTGAACAGAGGCAAGCCCGAATCTCTGAACCAGCTGTGATGTGATGTGCATGCAGAATCAATCCAATCATCATCAGAACAACTAACAATTGAAATGGTTTTAGTTTTCTCAGCCTGTAAAATAATACCCCAGGCCATGAGGGACTGTTGGTTAGTTACCTGGTAACAATCTTCATCTCTTCTTGGTGGATGGACTGGACAATGTTGAAATCTAATTTTGCCAACTCTAAAAGTTTTTTGTTGTTCACGTAGGGCAGCCTGAAATTAGAATAAGCGGCACCCTCTCAGTCCTACAGTGTTTAGAATTATTTAAATCAGGAAGAAAAAAAATTGCCGGTTAGGCGAATTATATAATCTCTAAAATTATAACACTATTTACTTGTAAACGCTTTTTGCTAGCCATGCATAATCTGGGTTATACACTTGACAATATCTCTTTGCTTCCACTCTAGGGACACTGGCATGCCATGAAGTCTTTAGCGCGTATTTAATCTGGCAATGGCAAGACCAAAAACAAAATATTAAATTTCGTAATAATCTGAAATTATTTCAATCGCCTGTATCAAGCAAGCGATCAGTATATGTATGTGGTATGCAGTTACCTCTTGGCTCAGATTTTGTTTGTTGTTCCATGGGCTGAAAGTCTCCCTTTTCTCCAGAGCTTTTCTCAAATATTTAGTAGAGGAGATTTTAGCTTCATCCAAAATGTTTTCTCCTGGAAATGCCAACTGGGAAGCTCTATAAAGGCTCAGCATGCTTGCTACATCTTTGTTCGATTGACCAGTAGAGCAAAAGAATTGGCCATTGCCATCTTTGAAGTTGTCGAAAACGACTGTTAATACAATGTCCAAAGGTCAAAACAGATGTGTCCAGGGCTTTTTTCTATTATAAAATTAAGTAAAATTGATGTACCCACCTGGAGATACATTGTACCGATGCAGCCGAAGAAGCCAAAATCCCAAAGCAGTGGATTCAAGATCTGCTATGGGATTCATTCTGCCCCACCCAATTCCTCTTTCATTCCAATGCCTATATGCAACATATTTCATCATCCTTACACTGAACCGCGAACGATTTTTCTGGGGAAATATGGGATGGAAGGCGAGTAAAATTCAAATTCTATTTATACCTGTAAACATAATCGAGAGCTTCCTTGATTTCGTTTTCAAAGTGTCTGTCAATTCCAAGACGTTCAATATTATCTACTATCAACAGGCGTTCCAGCAGATCCACAGAATACATGCAGGGAACTGCAGGATGCATGCAGCAATGGTAATTAAACATTTCAATTCTAAAATATATTAAAATTAATACAATACCTAATATATTACAATTAATACAGGTCGTTTATGGATTGGGATGGATGAGATCAAATTCAGGCCCATACCAAAACTACCAAAGTTAGCCATGACATTGTTCAAGAATCGAAGGCAATTGACGTCCCCAGTATGCATGAAGACGCAGGCAGTAGAAGCAGGTGAGCTGAAGAAAGACCCATCCTGACTTTGAAGAGCCATTATTCGTTCCCACTCCACAATATCTTGTAGTCCCTCCAAAGAACAGAGCAGTGGCGACGGAACGGTGTAAATTTCTTCCCTTGAAACTCTGCAAATTAAGTGTTAACATTCCATTATCCTTCAAATCTCAAGGAAACAGTATCTATGATGACAAAACCTTCGTAACCACACACACACAAAAAAAAAATTGAAATCTTACTTTGCTAATCTCTCCCTCCGTTTCGTCTCCAGCAGACGTATATAAGGCAGATCGTAGGGAAGCCCGAGGTGGAGAGATTCAGCTTCTCGTAGCAAGAAAATAAAGATGATCTCAAAGTCTGTTACCAAGCTGTCTTGATGACTTTCATCGTTTACTAGTTCCAGATTGCTCTTTATGAATTGAATGCCTACATACATGCAGATGAATATCATGAATATCAATGACAAACAAATGTAAAATGCAATCTTGAATCTAGAAAATTAAAACAAAGGCTGCTTTCAACCTTCCTTTATTAGATCCAGAGATTCTGTTGTAATCCTATTAATTCTGATACATACCCAGTTCTACTTGCACAGCCCCAACCTTCCATTTAAGGAGAGCCAGAACACAAGAAAGAGTGGCAAGAAGGCGGTCAGAGAGCAGAAAGTGGGAGTGAGTCCCCCATGAACCATCATCTAACTGCTTTTTCAAAATCCAATCAACTGTTTGGGGAAATTGTGGACGATCAGCAGAGCCATCAATGGCAGGCACCCTCGCTACCCATGCCGTGTCATAAGCTGATGGAGTAATCTGCGTCAATTCTCCATCTCCTGCCATGGCTGCATTAAGCATCGCTTTAATCTCATCAATGAGTGCCTTAGCCCGTTCTCTGTAACTAGAATCCTGAAATGAAATCAGAAACATGATCAGTATAGAGAATTAGAGTTAACAGTCTTCCAAGTGTAATTTGGTGAATACCTTCCTTTATTTATATGAATTAAACATGGAGTTTATTATTGAAATACATACAATGCTTCTACTACCATCAAAATTTTAAAAAAAATCAACCAAAAGCTTTCATTTGACTAGAGGAAAGATTGAAATTATAAGAAAGTAGGTAATGAAATGAAATATTACTTACAGCAAAGGGTGATTTAAGAGAATGCACAAAATCATAACCCCAGACATTAGGATGAGGATTGGCCGTCCTTCGGATCAAGCCGCTGGTGGTGGTGCAGGGCAAACCACAAACCAAACTGGAAATTACTGCTGATCCAACAGAAGCCATTTGTGTGATGGAATAGACACTCTGGCGAACAACTTCAACTTATCAATGGCTTGTAAACATAAGCTGAGCTCTCGAATATACACTAAACTGCTGCGTGTATATATAGAAGGGCCAGGGATTCAGCGCGCATTAATTTAAGAGTCATCAATAACGTCAGCGCTTGCAACGAATCCGAAAAGTTCGGTCTTTCAAAGGCAGGAGAAAGGCGTGGGATCAGTGTTGGAATTTCATTTTATCTTTGCCTTCACACAAATTTTTTGACGTCTTGAACTTTTATCTTCCCGTCGCATAACGTTTTGTCAAAAAAATTACCTTTTATGGAATTCTTTGATTAATAAAAAATTATTAAAAAATCTAACTACTAATAATTTATTGTATTTTTTATCATATACTTTGAAAAGAGAAATTTAATGAAGTTACTTTTCCTATCAAAAATGACAAAAACTACTAAAAGTGACACCCACAAACATTATGCAATATAACAAATTTTAAAACGTGCAATATACCACCAAAAATGACACAGACTACTAAAAGTGGCACCCACAAACATTATGCAATATACCAAATTTTAAAGCATGCAATATACACAAGTTTATAGTGTGCAACATACCAAACACTAAATTTCATAGGCTATGTTGAGTATAATTGAAAAGATAGATATAATATGCCTTGAGTGGAAATTGTTTATGAAAAAAACACATTTGAATTTTTGAACAAAATTGTAATAGGAGGCTCTCTTTGCATTTGTAAAAAAAAGCTAAGAATGATGTTTTTCTTAGATATGTACTACTCTGGATTTATCAACCATTATTACGTAAGAATTTGTACATATGGAAAACCAATGTTTTGAAAGAAATCTTTTAAATAACTGGAATTGTCTATGTATTATTCAAGTTGAACTTTGATGTGCACTTCTTCGTTCAAAATAAGCAAGGAATATTCATTCCATCATAGATCTAAGTCTTCTCTAAATATTCTTCATTTTTATATAATTAATATTCATATTTTATTTAATAGTTTGGAATCATATATAAATTTGAATTTGTTATAATTAATAATTTTGTAACCTTTATAAAATTAGTGCAAAACCTACAACTTCAACACCTACAAAATACTCAATATAAGACACATAATTCTGATTAGTATTAGAATTTAAAGAAATTAATAAAAATAATAAAACTAACAGTTTATATATATATATATAATTTAAAATTTAATAAACTATATTTATTTTATATACTTGTTATATAGATATATAACATTTTAAATCATAAAAGTTGATATAACAATGGAGAAGTCATCCAATCTAATTACTACAGTGACTTATATTTATTTATACATTTATACACCAGATATATCCAAAGCAATATTCAAGTTTCGTTATTTACAAGTTTCATGTTAACAAAATTAAGAGAATGTTACCAAACTTAAGAGAACAAGTAAATATTAAATATTTACTTAATTTTTATAAAAATGGTTAAATAGATAAATAAATAAAATTTAATTTAATTTTAAAAAAAAATCATTATATATAAAATAAAACTTAATTTTAAAAAAAAAAATCCATGACATAGATGAATGAGTAAAATGAAATTACCATTCATAAAAAAATATTGGTTAAATATGGCATGAGGCTCGTACGGAACACCTAGCCCATAAAAATAGAAAGTAAAAGAGTCGAAATGGCAATATAAATTCAAAACACTGCTTACCGGGAAATATATAATTTCAACCTAAAAAACTACGTACAACGTTTCAGTAAAAACGGTTTTATGCCCCCGGCCCCCGGGAAATGAAAGTGGCCATAGAAAAGGTTGATTCCCGTTACGTCACGTTATCCGGAACCAGAAAGGGCCTTCCTGTTTCTGGTAATATAGAAATTTATAACGGTTTAAAAAAATAATCGAACGTCAAAAATACTTGCACGCAATTTGTTTGCCCATCAAATAAGACGGTTTATTAAATTTTTTACCGGTATTTAACGGGCAAAATGGCCTGTAACGGGCATTTTGCCCGTCAAATTCCAACCCTGCGTGAGATATCGGACTATCAAATCGCTCCGTTCAAGTGGAGTCGAGTCAAGTGTGGCCCAGATGCATTTGAAATTAGGAATACAATAATTAACTTTGAATAATTAATGAACTTCTGTTGTTTTTCCAAGTGTAATTAACATTATCACAGTAATTCTGTTGAATAATCAGTGAACTTGCGATTTTTACAAGGCACGAGATTTTGAAAGTGGAGTTACAGTACCCGGATTTTTAACACGAGATATTGAACGCGTGTTCTATAGCACGAGATATTGAAATTAAAATTGCTGGACCGATTTCCAGAATTGTGGACTTAATAGATCAAGTACAACACAAAGCTACACGCTTCTTCACCTATCGTTGTCATTCTCTATCAATAATTGAAATCCTTGTTTGTTTTTCCGAAAATGTGTAAACTTATTATTTCAATATTTATATCGATAAATGTTTATATTTTAAAATTTGGGATGGAGTAGCAATTATGTTTTTTTTAGATTCCATCACAAGGATGAGACAAATGTACTATCTATATTTTAGAATTTGGGATGGAGTAGCAACTATGTTTTTCCTAGATTCCTTATGGTGGATTCTAGGAATCCAGGAATCCAGGAAAAACATAGTTGCTACTCCATTCCTAGATTCCACCATAAGGAATCTAGGAAAAACATAGTTGCTACTCCATCCCAAATTCTAAAATATAGATAGTACATTTGTCTCATCCTTGTGATGGAATCTAAAAAAAACATAATTGCTACTCCATCCCAAATTTTAAAATATAAACATTTATCGATATAAATATTGAAATAATAAGTTTACACATTTTCGGAAAAACAAACAAGGATTTCAATTATTGATAGAGAATGACAACGATAGGTGAAGAAGCGTGTAGCTTTGTGTTGTACTTGATCTATTAAGTCCACAATTCTGGAAATCGGTCCAGCAATTTTAATTTCAATATCTCGTGCTATAGAACACGCGTTCAATATCTCGTGTTAAAAATCCGGGTACTGTAACTCCACTTTCAAAATCTCGTGCCTTGTAAAAATCGCAAGTTCACTGATTATTCAACAGAATTACTGTGATAATGTTAATTACACTTGGAAAAACAACAGAAGTTCATTAATTATTCAAAGTTAATTATTGTATTCCTAATTTCAAATGCATCTGGGCCACACTTGACTCGACTCCACTTGAACGGAGCGATTTGATAGTCCGATATCTCACGCAGGGTTGGAATTTGACGGGCAAAATGCCCGTTACAGGCCATTTTGCCCGTTAAATACCGGTAAAAAATTTAATAAACCGTCTTATTTGATGGGCAAACAAATTGCGTGCAAGTATTTTTGACGTTCGATTATTTTTTTAAACCGTTATAAATTTCTATATTACCAGAAACAGGAAGGCCCTTTCTGGTTCCGGATAACGTGACGTAACGGGAATCAACCTTTTCTATGGCCACTTTCATTTCCCGGGGGCCGGGGGCATAAAACCGTTTTTACTGAAACGTTGTACGTAGTTTTTTAGGTTGAAATTATATATTTCCCGGTAAGCAGTGTTTTGAATTTATATTGCCATTTCGACTCTTTTACTTTCTATTTTTATGGGCTAGGTGTTCCGTACGAGCCTCATGCCATATTTAACCAATATTTTTTTATGAATGGTAATTTCATTTTACTCATTCATCTATGTCATGGATTTTTTTTTTTAAAATTAAGTTTTATTTTATATATAATGATTTTTTTTTAAAATTAAATTAAATTTTATTTATTTATCTATTTAACCATTTTTATAAAAATTAAGTAAATATTTAATATTTACTTGTTCTCTTAAGTTTGGTAACATTCTCTTAATTTTGTTAACATGAAACTTGTAAATAACGAAACTTGAATATTGCTTTGGATATATCTGGTGTATAAATGTATAAATAAATATAAGTCACTGTAGTAATTAGATTGGATGACTTCTCCATTGTTATATCAACTTTTATGATTTAAAATGTTATATATCTATATAACAAGTATATAAAATAAATATAGTTTATTAAATTTTAAATTATATATATATATATAAACTGTTAGTTTTATTATTTTTATTAATTTCTTTAAATTCTAATACTAATCAGAATTATGTGTCTTATATTGAGTATTTTGTAGGTGTTGAAGTTGTAGGTTTTGCACTAATTTTATAAAGGTTACAAAATTATTAATTATAACAAATTCAAATTTATATATGATTCCAAACTATTAAATAAAATATGAATATTAATTATATAAAAATGAAGAATATTTAGAGAAGACTTAGATCTATGATGGAATGAATATTCCTTGCTTATTTTGAACGAAGAAGTGCACATCAAAGTTCAACTTGAATAATACATAGACAATTCCAGTTATTTAAAAGATTTCTTTCAAAACATTGGTTTTCCATATGTACAAATTCTTACGTAATAATGGTTGATAAATCCAGAGTAGTACATATCTAAGAAAAACATCATTCTTAGCTTTTTTTTACAAATGCAAAGAGAGCCTCCTATTACAATTTTGTTCAAAAATTCAAATGTGTTTTTTTCATAAACAATTTCCACTCAAGGCATATTATATCTATCTTTTCAATTATACTCAACATAGCCTATGAAATTTAGTGTTTGGTATGTTGCACACTATAAACTTGTGTATATTGCATGCTTTAAAATTTGGTATATTGCATAATGTTTGTGGGTGCCACTTTTAGTAGTCTGTGTCATTTTTGGTGGTATATTGCACGTTTTAAAATTTGTTATATTGCATAATGTTTGTGGGTGTCACTTTTAGTAGTTTTTGTCATTTTTGATAGGAAAAGTAACTTCATTAAATTTCTCTTTTCAAAGTATATGATAAAAAATACAATAAATTATTAGTAGTTAGATTTTTTAATAATTTTTTATTAATCAAAGAATTCCATAAAAGGTAATTTTTTTGACAAAACGTTATGCGACGGGAAGATAAAAGTTCAAGACGTCAAAAAATTTGTGTGAAGGCAAAGATAAAATGAAATTCCAACACTGATCCCACGCCTTTCTCCTGCCTTTGAAAGACCGAACTTTTCGGATTCGTTGCAAGCGCTGACGTTATTGATGACTCTTAAATTAATGCGCGCTGAATCCCTGGCCCTTCTATATATACACGCAGCAGTTTAGTGTATATTCGAGAGCTCAGCTTATGTTTACAAGCCATTGATAAGTTGAAGTTGTTCGCCAGAGTGTCTATTCCATCACACAAATGGCTTCTGTTGGATCAGCAGTAATTTCCAGTTTGGTTTGTGGTTTGCCCTGCACCACCACCAGCGGCTTGATCCGAAGGACGGCCAATCCTCATCCTAATGTCTGGGGTTATGATTTTGTGCATTCTCTTAAATCACCCTTTGCTGTAAGTAATATTTCATTTCATTACCTACTTTCTTATAATTTCAATCTTTCCTCTAGTCAAATGAAAGCTTTTGGTTGATTTTTTTTAAAATTTTGATGGTAGTAGAAGCATTGTATGTATTTCAATAATAAACTCCATGTTTAATTCATATAAATAAAGGAAGGTATTCACCAAATTACACTTGGAAGACTGTTAACTCTAATTCTCTATACTGATCATGTTTCTGATTTCATTTCAGGATTCTAGTTACAGAGAACGGGCTAAGGCACTCATTGATGAGATTAAAGCGATGCTTAATGCAGCCATGGCAGGAGATGGAGAATTGACGCAGATTACTCCATCAGCTTATGACACGGCATGGGTAGCGAGGGTGCCTGCCATTGATGGCTCTGCTGATCGTCCACAATTTCCCCAAACAGTTGATTGGATTTTGAAAAAGCAGTTAGATGATGGTTCATGGGGGACTCACTCCCACTTTCTGCTCTCTGACCGCCTTCTTGCCACTCTTTCTTGTGTTCTGGCTCTCCTTAAATGGAAGGTTGGGGCTGTGCAAGTAGAACTGGGTATGTATCAGAATTAATAGGATTACAACAGAATCTCTGGATCTAATAAAGGAAGGTTGAAAGCAGCCTTTGTTTTAATTTTCTAGATTCAAGATTGCATTTTACATTTGTTTGTCATTGATATTCATGATATTCATCTGCATGTATGTAGGCATTCAATTCATAAAGAGCAATCTGGAACTAGTAAACGATGAAAGTCATCAAGACAGCTTGGTAACAGACTTTGAGATCATCTTTATTTTCTTGCTACGAGAAGCTGAATCTCTCCACCTCGGGCTTCCCTACGATCTGCCTTATATACGTCTGCTGGAGACGAAACGGAGGGAGAGATTAGCAAAGTAAGATTTCAATTTTTTTTTTGTGTGTGTGTGGTTACGAAGGTTTTGTCATCATAGATACTGTTTCCTTGAGATTTGAAGGATAATGGAATGTTAACACTTAATTTGCAGAGTTTCAAGGGAAGAAATTTACACCGTTCCGTCGCCACTGCTCTGTTCTTTGGAGGGACTACAAGATATTGTGGAGTGGGAACGAATAATGGCTCTTCAAAGTCAGGATGGGTCTTTCTTCAGCTCACCTGCTTCTACTGCCTGCGTCTTCATGCATACTGGGGACGTCAATTGCCTTCGATTCTTGAACAATGTCATGGCTAACTTTGGTAGTTTTGGTATGGGCCTGAATTTGATCTCATCCATCCCAATCCATAAACGACCTGTATTAATTGTAATATATTAGGTATTGTATTAATTTTAATATATTTTAGAATTGAAATGTTTAATTACCATTGCTGCATGCATCCTGCAGTTCCCTGCATGTATTCTGTGGATCTGCTGGAACGCCTGTTGATAGTAGATAATATTGAACGTCTTGGAATTGACAGACACTTTGAAAACGAAATCAAGGAAGCTCTCGATTATGTTTACAGGTATAAATAGAATTTGAATTTTACTCGCCTTCCATCCCATATTTCCCCAGAAAAATCGTTCGCGGTTCAGTGTAAGGATGATGAAATATGTTGCATATAGGCATTGGAATGAAAGAGGAATTGGGTGGGGCAGAATGAATCCCATAGCAGATCTTGAATCCACTGCTTTGGGATTTTGGCTTCTTCGGCTGCATCGGTACAATGTATCTCCAGGTGGGTACATCAATTTTACTTAATTTTATAATAGAAAAAAGCCCTGGACACATCTGTTTTGACCTTTGGACATTGTATTAACAGTCGTTTTCGACAACTTCAAAGATGGCAATGGCCAATTCTTTTGCTCTACTGGTCAATCGAACAAAGATGTAGCAAGCATGCTGAGCCTTTATAGAGCTTCCCAGTTGGCATTTCCAGGAGAAAACATTTTGGATGAAGCTAAAATCTCCTCTACTAAATATTTGAGAAAAGCTCTGGAGAAAAGGGAGACTTTCAGCCCATGGAACAACAAACAAAATCTGAGCCAAGAGGTAACTGCATACCACATACATATACTGATCGCTTGCTTGATACAGGCGATTGAAATAATTTCAGATTATTACGAAATTTAATATTTTGTTTTTGGTCTTGCCATTGCCAGATTAAATACGCGCTAAAGACTTCATGGCATGCCAGTGTCCCTAGAGTGGAAGCAAAGAGATATTGTCAAGTGTATAACCCAGATTATGCATGGCTAGCAAAAAGCGTTTACAAGTAAATAGTGTTATAATTTTAGAGATTATATAATTCGCCTAACCGGCAATTTTTTTTCTTCCTGATTTAAATAATTCTAAACACTGTAGGACTGAGAGGGTGCCGCTTATTCTAATTTCAGGCTGCCCTACGTGAACAACAAAAAACTTTTAGAGTTGGCAAAATTAGATTTCAACATTGTCCAGTCCATCCACCAAGAAGAGATGAAGATTGTTACCAGGTAACTAACCAACAGTCCCTCATGGCCTGGGGTATTATTTTACAGGCTGAGAAAACTAAAACCATTTCAATTGTTAGTTGTTCTGATGATGATTGGATTGATTCTGCATGCACATCACATCACAGCTGGTTCAGAGATTCGGGCTTGCCTCTGTTCACCTTTGCTCGGGAGAGGCCGCTGGAATTCTATTTCTTAATAGCGGCGGGGACGTATGAGCCTCAGTATGCCAAATGCAGATTCCTCTTTACAAAAGTGGCGTGTTTGCAGACTGTTCTGGACGATATGTATGACACTTATGGAACCCTTGATGAATTGAAGCTATTTACTCAGGCTGTGAGAAGGTAGGGACTGGCAATCATTGGATCACAGTGCATTCCAGATCATTTTGTTTCTATTGCATGATGCTGTAGCTAAATAAACATGAAAGTCATACAAATTATGTCAATTCAACCATATACTAATTATATTATTATGTTGGAACTTTTTCAGTTGGGACCTCTCATTTACAGAAAACCTTCCAGACTATATGAAACTATGTTACAAAATCTATTATGACATAGTTCACGAAGTGGCTTGGGAAGCAGAGAAAGAACAGGGGCGTGAATTGGTTAGCTTTTTCCGAAAGGGAGTAAGTAGTATTGATTTTGTTTTGTTATCTAGCGGCAAGAAACCAACAAATACAAAATAGGATTCTAAGAGGAAAAAAATGCTGTATTGATTGAATAATTTGCTGTATGATGTTAAATTTGATAAATTAATATTTGGATCCATTGATATTGATCAGTGGGAGGATTATCTCCTGGGTTATTACGAAGAAGCTGAATGGTTAGCCGCTAAGTATGTGCCTAGCTTGGACGAGTACATAAAGAATGGAATCACTTCTATCGGCCAACGTATACTTCTGTTGAGTGGAGTGTTGATAATGGAGGGGCAACTGCTCTCGCAAGAGGCATTGGAGAAAGTAGATTATCCAGGAAGACGTGTTCTGACAGAGCTGAATTCTCTCATTTCCCGCCTAGCTGACGACACAAAGACATATAAGGCTGAAAAGGCTCGTGGAGAATTGGCGTCCAGCATCGAATGTTTCATGAAAGATCACCCGGAATGTACAGAGGAAGAGGCTCTGAATCACATCTATGGCATTCTGGAGCCGGCAGTGAAGGAACTAACCATGGAGTTTCTGAGGCCCGACGACGTCCCATTCGCGTGCAAGAAGATGCTTTTCGACGAGACGAGAGTGACGATGGTGATCTTCAAGGATGGAGATGGTTTCGGTGTTTCCAAATTGGAAGTGAAGGATCATATCAAGGAGTGTCTGATTGATCCGCTCCCACTGATGTAATTGCTGTGTTGTACGCAGATAATACTAGGCCTTTCCTCCCACACTTATGTTATATGGGTGAGGGGACTGGGGACCCGCTTTACCTTTTTATAGTTTTGTTGTTTATCGTTGATATTTAATCATGAGAATTCTTATCACACATGTCCCTGTTCTTGCAGGGAAGGTGTTCTTGGACAAATCAAATAATTACAAAGCAGTTAAACCATATCTTTCATCCCATCAATGCAATCATAGTGAAATCCAGCAAATCAAATAATTACAAAGCACATAAACCATACCTTTCATCCCATCAACGCAATCAAAAGTGAATTGATTTAATTACAAAGCACATAAACCATACCTTTCATCCCATCAACGCAATCAAAAGTGAATTGATTTAACAAGGAATTATTAGAGGTATTTTTCTTTTTCATACGAGAAAAACAACTTTTATTAGATAAAAAGTTGTATCATCGGAGGGCAGTACGTACAAAAGTGTTCCATATATAAAATCGACCGTTAAGCCAATACAAGAAGTAGTTAGCAAGGCAAAAAAACTATCTGCTACATAACCTTAAACAAAGGACAGATGATAGGTGTCAACAAGATCACTAAGTTGACATAAAAAAAAATGATCTAAATAACTAATACATAAAAAGGAAAATCTCAAAGTCTCAAGACAAAATAACAAAGTCTCAAGAGAAAAACATCAAATTGGATACAAGCAAAATCTAATATCCACACAAATTAAAATGAGGCATTCAAATTCAAATAATTGCATATTAATGCAAATCCAACAAGGACATGACAAGTAATTTATGGAAAAGACATTTTCTCTCTAAAAATGCACAATTCCAGAAAACAAATTTATGTGTAAGCAACTACGATAAACCCATTCTATCATACATTTTAAGGGTAATGCACAACAACTCATTTCAGTGACAATTAAAATCTGGAAATGGTTAAAACCTGCATTGTTTAATTAAGCATGGAAATCAAATTAAAGACCATACAACCATATTTAGCAAAAAAGAGTAAAAAAAAAAAAACATTGAGAATGATCTTGAAATAAGTTACAAAACCCCATTCAGATAAAACAAATATAAGAGGATCATTTTAGGGTGTGTCCGTGAGTTTTTAAAGGTTAATACAAATCCAAAAATAAACCACCCTTAAATTCAAAGCCGTAATATTTGCCAGCTGTTGCGCTAGGGTCAGCTGGGAGTGGAGCTGCCCTATGAAAAAAAACATAAAATATTATCATACAACTAAGTCATAATGAATTTTTCAACTCTATAAAACAAATTCGAAACCATGGCACTTGGTGAATATCAAGATGTCAACCAAATATAACATACAATTACCAATGAATTTTTACTGTGTAAAACAAGTTCAACAATTATGCTGCATCTATAACATAGTAAATGCGAAATTAACATATAAATATGCTAATATTTTATAACCAAAATAAATTATAGTAAAAGAAAAACTTGAAGCCTACTACTTTTGGTGCTAAATGTGCTGGTACATTACATCATTTAATTAATTAACACATCAACCATTTTAGAGGGATGTTTAGTTGGGTATTCTATCAATGCATTAATACATTCTACTCCACACTTTAACGCTTGGGTTAATAAAATTCAATGCTTTAATGCATTGTACTCGGCAGTGGGCACTTCTCTTTTAACACATAGTCCTGAAGTTTATAAAGGTATAGGAATAAAGCAAATGTAAACCGGATTATCTGGCTACGGCTTGGACAATTAACTTTAGTTAAATTGTGTTAATATTTTTACTGTTTTAAAGGGTAAATCCAGAGCAACCTTTAACCCTCCAATTACATAAAATAATATTAATTAAATTCGGGAAGGATTTTGGAAGCATTTACCAAAATTTTTGGTACCATTTCCCAATTGTGGAAATTTGAGAGATTGATGTGTAAAAAGTTTGTTTAAATCATCAAAAGAACAATGTTTTTCAACTGGTTTGACTCAAAAATCACATCGAGCATTCGAACTTCTATAATATAGTGCCTTTGCGCTTGACTGAGCTTCTCGAACAGGGGTGAGAAGCAAGGTAGAGGGAACATACGCAAACTAAGTAAACTTCTTGAACATGCAACCGCGACAAAAGCATACTTCCTCAACACGCAGAGTTACAGGCTTCGTTACAGGCTAGAGGGCAGGAACGGACATAGACACACGTGTCATAACTTCAACAACTTCCAGACTATGCAACAAATATGTCAAAATTTTATTGGTAAGAAAGAGGGTGCAAAAGAAATCTACCATTAAAAGTCTAATAACCAATGGAAAAATAACTCCCAACTAAAACCACAATCAAGAACTTTTCTTAGACTACTCTTTGAAAATTGGATTTCTATATAAGTTAACTCATGTGTTCCAATAAGCCAATAGTACTTCAAACAACACAATTTTCATATGATATTACATTACAAATACATTTGTATTGGCCAACAATTGCAAGATGCAGTGTTGTGCATTATCTAATCAATCAATAATTTCTCAAAAGTGTAGGTTGTATCACCCATTTTTAATGTCGTTTAGTTTTGGGAAGCCACCCCTTTAAAGTGCATAAATGGTTTACATTTTACTCAAAGACAACATGAGTGCACTTTTGTAGTGGTTTGCGAATTTTAGTAATTGATAAAACTTTATTCCTTTAGAAATTGATATTCTTTTTTAAAACACGTGTGCATTATTGCATGAACATATGTCTCAGCTCCCAATTTTCCCTTTTGCACCCATCAATTTTGTGAAGGATAACAACTTACAAACACTGCTATATATTTATATGCATCAATACTTGTAACTAAACAACAAACCCATGCAAATCATATTTATTTAAGCATGAGGGAAACAAATTATAAAAGACCCTTGATTCTTTTAAATATGAGTATGCACTCAATGCTCCATAATGTAATGTATGCATCAAGGCTCCATAGCGGATTGCCCAGCCGAAGGTGCTATATTGTAATATGCGTATTAGTGAAACCATGGTCAATACCAATTTCAGTACCTAGCTTGACACTCACAATCTTATAGCCTTCATGTGAGTATGGCAGTGTGCACAAATCTATAACACAGAGGTGCAAATGGATATATTGTCACATACCCAAATTCTAAACATTTTATGTTGTCAGAAAAACATTATGTTTATGTTATTGACCAAGTGGGGTCAAGGATAACTGTAATTAATTACTCTGAATATTTTATTATTTATACATAAAAGATGAGACAAAAATCCAAAGACCTAGGCATGCTTTATCTACCCATCGAATTCAACAGAAGGCTGTTCATTCCTACCTTGTGATAATTTCTGAATTGTGAAAGACAAGAGAACACAGGAGATTCGATGAGGGGAAGGTTAGAAGTGATTGAGTGAGTTAAGACTGCATTCTGAACTAGTGCAACCACATTGCAGAGTTCAATATTGCTAGGTTCAATGAACAGGCTCAGGAGTCCTAAGGCAAGTAAATTGGTTGTCTTAAGGAAAAGGTTGTGTGGAATGGGCTCCTTTGGATGTTTGTATCTTCTACAGTTACCAGGTTCAAATTGTGTTATCTTATTTACTTTCTACCAAATTATTTACTAAGGAAATGAATGTAGTTATGTTATCGGTTTTCTATTTAATCTTAGATATCTTTTGACTGTGATTAAATGTTTTATTTCTACAATATTACCTACTCCGAAAATTCATATATCTGCTAGGTTAAATATGTTAAATGGATAGTTAAAATTTATGTTTAAGCGATGAATGATAGAATCGAAAATGCTTCCCTGTATTTTTCCACACATTGTTTTTAGTGTTGTACTCTAGTATATGAAAGATGATTTTAAAATAGATTTGAATAATGATAGACTGTAGATTGTTTCGAATGATTGAGTTTCATAAATAACCTATTTTATTTCTGCACAAGCTTAGCAATAGAACTATTAACTTTTATGCATTTGTATAATCTTTTACAAATACATATTTGATATTTAAAATCAAACCTTATATGTATATAAAAATCTAGTACAAAACCTACTTTATAAACAATAATTATAGGACAAAATTCATAAATATTTCACAATCAGTTTAACATTATAAGCATCTAACTTCTCTTTATAGAAATGATAATCTACGAATCAACCAACTCTCATAAGCTTTACTACTTTAATAAATTATAAGCAGTATTATTGCAATTATCTATATCGAAATATTTATAAATAAATATAGAGAATTTTTTCAAATCTAACTCTATTTATAAACCTTTGGTATTGCAAAACGCTAATAAATAGTGCAAGTTCAACATACATGATACTTGTATAAATAAATCAAAGTTATAAGCATTATAAGAAAACACATCTTTAAAACACGAGCCCATTCTTATCTCACATTATGCATCCTGTAATTAAATCATCATATTTAACCACTTTATATTTCTTTTCCAAACAAAGTAGTGCTTAAGGACTCGGGCTCGAGACCTGTAACTGGGCTCACCCAAAGAATATCAACGTTCATATAAACCAGTAAGGGTTTGTTAAAATTTAAGAACGAGTAAACATATATAACTATGAATCCATACAATGACCAAACCTATATACTGTAGGATTCGCCATTGTGGCTAGTTCTAAGCATGAATTTAATACAAAGACCGGGGTTTGATACCCAAATGGTTCACCCAAACAGACCACACTTTCGTATTTTTTAAGACACGACCTTTTCAAGTTTATAAAAATACAAGTGTGCAGGGTTCGAGTATCAACTCACCCTAAAAGCCACATGAAAATTTTACAAGCTATCTTTTAAAACGTAAACACATAACAAGTTCGGGTTCGAAACCCCTAGTGTTTCCACAAGCAAAATATTTACACAGTTATGGTAGGGTTTATCATTTTTGCCTCACGGCCAATGCTTACAAACAAATCTTAAAAATTTAAACATTACAACCATTCAAGCAACATTACAAAAGAACAACGAATGCCAAGAGCGTTCTCTCAGGATTTCCATTTCAAACTTCATTTGATTTTGGCAAAAAACCATTTTTATATTAACCATAACATGTATACATATACATTAACCGAGGAAACGTTGAGAAACCGACGCACGACAAGGGCGAGGGTTCAACCCTCCTTGTATCATTTTCCATATGGCTTAAAGTTTACAACCGACTATAAACACCAAAGCTTAAAACAAAACCAAAATATCGGCTATCCAAATGAAGATTGGCATCGTGTCAAGCTTCACCATTTTCCTTCCAAGTGCAAATTGATGCCCATAGGGAGTCAACGAGGCTTACCAGGACCACGCAAAGCTCTTAACCCTTTTGGTCAACCTTAGAACCAGATGTCGAGGAAACAACCTGCCGTGGTTATCAAAACAATGACTGGTTAAAACTAGAGGTAATGCAGACTTTTTAAATGATAATGTCAAGCACTCAAAAATTTTGGGTCGACCATGCCCTTACCTGTATACTGTAGCACGCGTGATCTTTTTCTCCATCAATGAATGCGTTAGGAAATTTTCCAGCATCAACATTAATGGCGCAAAGACTTGCCATTGAAACCCAATAAATAACAACATGGTAAAGAACACAGTACCATGTTTAAACCCACTGTTGTCACCATGAATGAGCTACCAGGTCACGGTATCGAACCTCGGGAGCACTGTATTACAAACCCTAAAAACCCAAGAGCCTGTTGGCCTCTCCTCCCACCTGCTTTACAAAATGAATGCTCCAAGTAAGTGCCTCGTCGAGTTAGTGCAGCTAGGGTTTAACACATTAACCAAAAATCTTCACGTGGAGACCTGCCACAATGGATGCCAATGGGCATTCCACCCAAACGCATTTAATAACATTTAAGAGTTATAGCTACCGTTGCACGTATGCCTGCCAAGGCAGAAATCCACCGAGACATTAGCTATGGTCTTTACTATTGCTACAACGTATAGTATGTTATGCACATAATCAAACTCATAATACATAGTTTCTACTTAGAGTAATTCGAATAGCCAGAATAGTATGTTATGCATATAGTCAAGCTTATAATGTATAGTTCCTACTCATAGTAATTTGAAGAGCCATACTATGCATAAAGCATAAGGTTTGTGCATATAGTTTATAGTATCGAGCAATAGTATAGATGCATAAGGTTTATAACTTCTAGAATTAGTATATAAGCTTATAGTTATGAATAGGTCTAACACAGATGTTAGCACATGGTATAAAACCCTTAGTGTAGTGTTTGGTCATGTATAAAAACTGTTAGGATATTTAGACACTTAGGAGTTAGTTAAGATCAACTTGTGTAATATATCCGTCAGGTAAAATGTGTTTTCTTAGTATGCATTTGTAAATACTTAATCCGACGGTCACGATATGTTCCCGACATAGAGTGATCCGACGGCTCAACTTCTCTTAGATCATACCTACCCTTGATCCGTGGCTTAACACCCGATTGGTCCATGATTTCTATTTAAAGAGCATGGAGGGTCATTGGAAAGTTGATCAATTATGATAAGCTCATTTGTAACTTTCTTTCTTTGCATAATAAATTGTCTCGTAGAATCTATTTGGCTGGGGCCGTGGAGTGTTTTCCTCACGAGGGTTTAAACCACGTCAAAACATCGATGTATCGATCTATGATCTGTTTGTGTGAAGTGGTTTCTCTAGGTGTTCGGCCTTTTGGGAGTACCCTGTGTACCCAAACATGGTATCAGAACTTTTATGAAGAGTTGCTTCCAGTTATGATCTAGATTTTAAACTGTTGTTGCCGAAACTTGAAAGGGTTTCTGGTTCTTGTAATTCTATGCATTTCTGGGCTGTGGGAGGTATTCCATTGCGTCCAGAGCACCGTTTCCATTAGGAAATAGTTTTCATTTGATCGAAAACGGTTCCCGGTTGCATCAGAAACGTGTATTTCATTAGATCTGAAGGTATAATGTTACAATGATGTTTTTTTTTTTTTATTTCTATTTAAAAAAAATTCTCATATTTTATCATTTTTTATTATTAGATTTTTTTAGTTTCGGATTGTTGCTTTCCGTGTCTGCGTATGCTCTTTGCCATGCACCTTGTGTGATCTCGGCCAATCAGAAACAGAAAGGGAAAGGGTTTTTCTCGGCTGCGTATGCTCTTTGCCGTGCACCTTGTGCGAGCTTGGCAAATCAGAAACAAAGAGAAAACATAGAATTTCTGGGCAAGCTAACGAGATCTAACCCCACAAGCGTGGAAATTTTTTTTTTGTTTTGGTTATGGTGTGATTTGCAGGAAAAAAGGCAAGCACGGAAACCGAGCAAGAAGAGTAAAAAAAAAAAGGAAGCCCCATTCCTCTTTCCCATATTTTACATACCTTTTAATCTAGCTCACTTGGTTCAAAGTTGCTTTATTCCTTAATAGGTCTTGAGTTCAAGTCTTAGGGAGTTACTTTTAAAAGAAAAGTGCATGCAATTTCTATTTTCAAGTTACTTTATTGTAAAAGAGCATCTCACTTAAATAAAAATAAAAATAAAAATAAAAAGTGAGTCACTTAAGTTCCTTTTTATTGTTGCACTATTTAAAGTAACATCACTGTAAAAGTGAAATAACTTATTTTACAAAAGTGATTCACTTAAAGCAACTTTTTTGTAAAGTGATTGTCAAAGGTTCAACTTGGGAAAAGGGGGGTCTTTTTTTTTAGCTGGTCATTTTCCATCTCCGCAACGTCACTATTGGGGACATCTTCAACTTTTTTTTTGTTCAAGCATAACTTCATCATTCAGAGTCAGTTTTCAGTGTCGTTTTTTTGAAACTACCTATTTTTTCAAGATCTTCGCATCCATACTATTGGTTTCTGTTTTAATAGCCATTAAGTTGCAGTATGGCCGCCCCTTGTGATATTCTACTTACCAGTTTCAACTATTTCTCATGGAAATCTCGTATGGAGGATGTTCTACGAAGTAGGGGAATTTTCAGAATTACCTCAGGGAAAGAAACATAACCCACTTATGATGACAAGAAAATAAAATGGGCAAATAGATGTGACGAAGCTCATGGATTTATTGGGATGTCAGTCTCTACTGATTTGTGATTCCACATATCTGGAATTGATGAACCTGATGCTGCTTGGGACAAGTTGGAATCTGTGTTTGGTAAACACAATGAAATTTGAGGTCACCAACTTGAAAATGAGTTGATTTCTTTAAATTCAAGTGATTTTTCATGCATACAAGATTATTTATCTAAGTAAAAAACTCTTAAACTCTTATGTGAAGAATGCAAGATTAAGAGGGAAGACAAATAATGCATTTATCATATTCTTTCCAAACTTGGACCTGCATATTCTGTTTTTGTATCTACATTTTACTCCATGAAAGAATCCTTGAATGCAGCTAGCTATCAAGAGCCTAGTCTTGAATCCTTTTGTGATTCCTTGATTAGAGAGCAAGATAAGCTCATCCATCCTAGAATAATTAACAATGCAGATACATCTGGGAAAGCATTATTGTCCCAATAGAAAGAAAAGTCCAAGCCTCCCAAGAAACAAAATTTTCGCAATAATAAGTCAAACAAGGGTCCCAGACCCTCTCAGTCAGCTCCTTCTTTAAAAAAATGACAAAGGATCCAAGATAAAAGGAAAGAAGACTGAGCGTCATTGCAACTATTGCGGGAAAGATAATCATGATGAATCTAAGTGTTTCAAGAAGATGGTAGCCTTGGAAGCAGCAATGAAGAAGCACCACATCAGCCTAGATTCGCCTTCAGAATATACCTCTCATGGACATGCACTTTGTGCTTTTGGTTATTATTATAATGCATCTTCTTCTTCTACTTCAAATGAATGGCTCATTGATTCTGGAGCATCTTATCATACGGCTAAGGATCAAGCCATCTTTTCTAATATGCATGAATGTAACACCAAACAAATATTTGTTGGTGATGATAGATCTCTAAGTGTTGTAGGAGCTGGAACAGTTCCAATATATAATGGTCATTTCAGTGATGTACTATGTGTTCCAAGAATTTCCTCCAATTTGTTATCAGTCTATCAAATCACTCATTTTGGTGAAGGTAAAACTGTGACGTTTACACCTCACCAAGTTATAATCAAGGATTTTAAAGACCCTCAACAGGTCCTAGCTACCGGAATTGTTGATGATATTACGAGGTTGTACAAGTTTAACAACTTTCGGTCATCACCTTTTTCTTCAGTTTTTGTTGCTCATAGTGATAACTTGAGCAAACTTTGGCATGAGCGATTTGGTCACTTAAATTATCGCTCATTGCAACAACTATGTAAAGACAATATGGTGACAGGTCTTCCGATGGTATCTTGCAGGGATGGTGTTTGTTCCGGTTGTGTACTCGGAAAACATCATCAGGATAATTTTGACAAACGTGCCTCTTGGCACGCCTCGGTTCCCTTGGAGCTTGTGCATAGTGACTTGTGTGGTCCTCTTCCATCTGCTTCCTTTTCTGGTTTCAAATATTTCTTAACTTTCATTGATGATTACACCAGATGCACTTGGGTTTATTTCCTAAAACTTAAGAGCGAAGTATTTAACATGTTCTTGGACTACAAGGCCCTTGTTGAAAAACAATTTGGTCATCAAATTATTAAGTTAAGATCTGACAATGGAGGAGAATATGTTAACAAAAAGTTCACTACTTTCTGCATTGAACAAGGAATCCAACAATAACACACTGTTCCATATACACCACAACAAAATGGTGTAGCTGAATGGAAGAACCGCACTTTAAAAGAAATGGGTAATTGTATAATCCAATCTAAGGGACTAAGTCTTCAATTTTGGGTTGAAGCCATTAATTGTGCAAATTACATAGTTAATCGCACCCCCACTAAAGCATTACAAGGTATCACACTAGAAGAAGCATGGAGTAAAATTAAACCAGATGTAAGTCACTTCCGTGTGTTTGGTAGTGAAGCATGGGCTCACATTCCGAATGAAAAACGGAAAGCATTGTAGCCTAAAAGTGAAAAGTGCATATTTGTTGGATATTATGAAGATGTAAAAGGTTATAGACTTCTTCAACCACATTTTCAAGATGTAATCATTAGAAGAGATGTTAAATTTGATGAAAATCTATTGGCCCACGAGCCCAACTCGGTGATTGTGCCATCTTTGGCCTGCGAGCCTGATTCGACGATTGTGCCTTCTTCTTCTTCTTCTTCTTCCAACTTCCTTGACATGTTTCCCTTTCTAGTTTTTGATGCTGACAGTGAGGATAAAAATCCACCTCTGCCTGCTCATGTTCCTCCAGTTGCACCAGAACAAGTGCTTCCTCAATGGGTCTGTTCATCATGTGAAGCAGCTGGTGATCTTGCCAGTGATCCTAGAGATCAACATCGAACACGTTCTCAGTTTCAGCGAGCCTCTTCTCTTTTGGCTCAAGTTTCTGAGAATCATGATCCAAAAACCTCTGTAGAAGCTTCAGGAAATCCAGATTGGGATGCAGCTATGGATGAAGAATATCGTTCCTTAATGGCGAACGATACTTGGGATCTTGTACCTCTTCCAAAAGGAAGAAAACTTGTCAGATGTAAATGGGTCTACAGAACTAAGTATGCATCAGATGGAAGTGTTGAAAGACTTAAGGCAAGGTTAGTTGCCAAAGGTTTTCCCAAGTTGAAGGGATTGACTACAATGAAACCTTTTCTCCTATCGCAAAAATGAACTCCATCCGCCTTGTTCTTTTCATTGCAACCTTACATAACTGGGAAGTCCATCAAATGGATGTCAAGTCTGCCTTCTTACATGGTGATTTACAGGAGAAAATTTACATGGAACAACCTCCTGGATATGTTGAGAATAACTCTAGCCTTGTTTGCCGCCTTAATAAATCCTTATATGGGCTTAAGCAAGGTCTTAGAGCTTGGTATGCCAAAATGGATAACTTTCTCCTTGACAGTGGTTTTTCTAAACACCATTCTGACCCTAATGTCTATACCAAGAAAGTAGGAAACCATCTCATCATACTTGTTCTATATGTTGATGAACTTATTCTTACTGGTAGTGACCCTAAGTTTATAACCCATGTGAAATCCAGTCTTAAGCAAAATTTTGAAATGTCAGACTTAAGACATTTGCATTATTTTCTTGGTCTCCAAGTCCTACAAACCAAAGAAGGAATCTTTCTTTCTCAGTCTAAGTATGCTTGTGACCTTCTTCGTCGCTTTCACATGGAAGATTGTACACCAGCCCCTTCTAACTTCCAGTCCAGAGTCAAACTTTCTGCCACTTGTCCTTCACCTGAAGTAGATGCCACCTTGTATCGTCAGCTTGTTGGTAGTCTCTTATACTTGACTCATTCCCGTCTTGACCTTTCCTTTACCATTTGTCGTGTTGCCCGTTATATGCAAACACCTCATGAAAGTCACTGGAAAGCATCTAAAAGAATATTTCGATATATTCTAGGCACAATTCAATTCGGGATTCATTACAGTACAGGGGGGAAACCTTTGTTGGTTGGTTTCACTGATTCAGAATGGGCCGGTGATCCTGATGATCAAAAGTCTACTGTAGGTTATGTTTTCAGTATGGGATATGGACCTATCACTTAGGCTTGCAAGAAACAACAAGCTCTTGCTCTTTCTTCAGCAGAGGCAGAATATCGAGCCGCGGTTAATGCCAGTCAGGAAGCTTTATGGCTCCGATAGATCCTTTCAGAGTTTGGATTCGAGCAACAACATCCTACTCCACTTTGGTGCGACAATCAAAGTGCTATCAAGCTTGCCAAAGATCCAGTCCTACATCAACGCAACAAACACATTGAGCTACATATGCACTTCATCAGAAATCTTGTTTATGATCGTGTTCTTGAAGTGCTCTTTTGTCCTACAGATGATCAAGTTGCAAACATCCTCACCAAGTCTCTTACAGAAGCGAAGTTTTCTAAACTTCAATATATGTTAGGAGTTCAAGAATGTGTCATTAAGGGGGGATAGGCTCTAATGCCTCCTTCCTTCTCGTAATAGTGTCACTTTCGTAAATCCTTCAATCCTATCCCAAGTTGTTCTTAAGGGGGGATGTTAGGATATTTAGACACTTAGGAGTTAGTTAAGATCAACTTGTGTAATATATCCGTTAGGTAAAGTGTGTTTTCTTAGTATGCATTTGTAAATACTTAATCCGACGGTCATGATATGTTCCCGACATAGAGTGAACTAACGGATAAACTTCTCTTAGATCATACCTACCCTTGATCCGTGGCTTAACACTCGATTGGTCCATGATCTCTATTTAAAGAGCATGGAGGGTCATTGGATAGTTTATCGATTATGAGAAGCTCATTTGTAACTTTCTTTCTTTGCATAATAAATTGTCCCATAGAATCTATTTGGCCGGGGCCGTGGAGTGTTTTCCTCACAAGGGTTTAAACCACATCAAAACATCGGTGTATCGATCTGTGATATGTTTGTGTGAAGTGGTTGCTCTAGGTGTTCGGTCTTTTGGGAGTACCCTGTGTACCTGAACAAAAACTATAATCGAAGTTTGATCACTTTACACCATGACTTAATACAAATAAAATATAATGGTTTAAACATGAATTTTGAGTAGGAAGTTTAAATGCTATGTAATTATATAAGACGAAAATGAATTGCGCATTTATTATGCCTTTCAAACTTTATAACAATATAGGCGACATTATATTGAATAAACCTGCAGAACTGATGATCGAAGCTAAGGTAGATTTCACCCTTGAACAAGTCAAGTTCTTTATACTTTATAAACATCGGAGGCTATTTGAAGTTTTAAACAAGTCCTTTTTACATACATCGTTAATACTTCGGAAAGAAGTCTTGATCTTACCTGTGATCTGCGATAGAAGTTCAAGAGCGTTAGCTAAGTAGCTAAGTAATCCTCGGGGTGACCATAGGACCCCTTCATCAAAGGAAAATCAAACAGTTAGTACTCATGCATAAAATAGTACTATCGGTAATTGATGATGTTTATGAATTTAAAGAAGTAACCATAATTATTAAGAAAACAAATGGTATTAAAACATCCAACAGTAAATGACAAACATAAATATATACATTTAATCATTCGGAAAAACATAGCATGTAATTGACATAACATGTTTATAACTTTGACGACCAAATGAAGAAGGTGTCGTCATGATACAAATTTAGGTTATCATTTAAATAAGAAAATTATCATTAATTATACTTCCGCATAACGAATGTAAAGCATTTAATGCTATTTAGAAAAAATTAAATTTTTGTGAATTTTTGGGGTTGTTACATATATAATACACCAATCCTAACACACACAACGAGGTAAAGAAAATTAGGCAAAAAAACTCTATTCATCCATTATTTTTAATTATAAGTAACTTTTGCAAAAACTTGTATATTTAAATATTTAAAAACTTATATATAGTGACAACAATAATATATTTTTAAGGTCACCACCTAGCAATACCATATTGGTGTGTGTATGAGACCCCCTCCATGCAACTTACAAAGGCATATATACCCTACTTGTGAAATTCTAATTTCCCTCAAGTTCCCTTGGTGCATATGGGTTGTACAATCTCAACAATTTATAGTTGCATTTCCAACAATTCTTCTAAATTTTTAACAGATTTCCGACAAACTATTATAAAAAACAATCCAAAAATATCCAAATCATAACATAAGCAAACACACACATATATAATCAATCTTGTTTTTTTTTTATAAAATTTACAATAAATTTAATCATTTAAAAATATATATATAAATTTTTAAATAAAATATAAATACAAAATCTTAAATAAAAGACTAAATTGATATTTTTTTCATATATTTTTAAATGAAATACAATACAAATTCTTAATCAAAATACAAATGATCTCAATATCACAATGAAGATATGAAACTAAGCAATATGATGTATCTTCTAGCCGAGAAATAGCTAAATTTGTGTTGAGTATAATATTAAACCTTGAAAACAAGCTTCTCCAAATGGCGATGCCCCATGTACAATTTATTGAATTAAAAAAGTCACATCACTTTTCATTTTGATCAAGAGGGCACAAAATATACCTTTTGAGGCATGCAAAGATAGATAAACAATGGAGATTCAATACATAGAAGAGACAAGTTTTTAACTTATGCAAGGAAAGAACCATGCATTTGATTTTTTTAGTCTTTTAAATGATGTACTATTAATTGTCACAGGAAGTATTTTGTTGTGACGATTATTGACCTGATAAGCATTCCCATATTATTATAGCTTCGACATTTTTTTGTTTTATTATCCACGTGAAGAGTTCATACGTATTAATCAAGTTTCAACTTCGTAGAAATTCAATACACGATTTCTAGTTCATACGTATTAATCAAGTTTCAACTTCGTAGAAATTCAATACACGATTTCTAGTTCATACGTATTAATCAAGTTTCAACTTCGTAGAAATTCAATACACGATTTATGTTTTTGGCTATCAAGGTGGCTCACTGACACAATCGGTTTTGCATAATGTCGGAGCAAAAAAATTTAGAATCAAATGGATTGTTGTATAAGAACTTGGATGGTGTGTTCTATTGTGAATCTAATATTTTGGCAAAAGATGAGCATTCTCATGTCCATAATGATTTCAAAAGGGAAATCCTGTTGGCTGATTGGAAGCAAAATGATAAATCAGATTTGAAGTATGCTTACATTGATAAACCCTAGATAGTACTATAGTATATTATTCTTATAGTAATATAGATAAACCCTTCCAACAAGTATATTAATTTCAGGGTATGTTAGAACCCCGTAGGGAGAATCTGTAGGAGACACTGATTGATAACGCCTTGGATATGGTGATGCTGCTCCATGCCTCCTACTGTAAGGGGATAGTGACCAATCCAACCTACTGTAACTAGAGAGATATCTATCCCTCGCACCATATGGAGAGAGAGACCCATCCCACCTTCTGTAATAAGGAGACACCGACCTCTACTGTCCATATATAACTTCTGTCATCATATGGGGCCTCCCCTAGATGGAGAATAACTTGGAGAACGATGTGAACTATGAAGATCATTGGATCTACTATAAGTAAGTCATGTATTATAGTCAAGCCCTGCTTATACAAAAAATTGCAAGTGGATAATGAGGACATTATATTGCATGAAAATAGAAGTCCCAAAATCAAAAGACAATTTTAAGAGAAACTGTGAAAGTGAAGCATCAATACATTTTTGGAATTTATTACACTGCAAAACAAGGGGAATTTAAAAACACTTCCTTGTTACTTATTGTTGGCCTCACGCCTAAGTACTTTCCAAGTGTAGGTGTCCTTCCCTGCTTCCTTTTTTCCTGCAGCAGTATAATGGTGTCAACAAAAAATAATCAAGAATATACTAACCAGAAAAAGATCTAGAATTTGGCTAAAAGCTAAAACACACAACAGTACATTGATGAAGGGAAAAAATAAGAACACGAAATAGGGAAGTTAATGATCAATAAAAGGTATCAATTCTCACAGTAGACAAATCTCACACTACACCATACAAAATCCAGGGATATAGCACTGATTTGCATACACTCTACAACATCTACATAGCATGTAATTGTATGCATGGAGCCATATGCAAGGAAAAAGTCCGTTAATTGCTTTGAAACAAAAATGCAAGGCATACAACCCTTACTTAGTTGGGAAGTCGCCGCATGTGAACGTTAGCATATTGAATTATTTTTGAAATCCGATGTAGCTGATGGTGACATTGTTGATTGTATCAAAACAAATGCCAATGCAAATTGACGGGAAAGTCGTTATGCTCATAGGCTTAGGATCTTAAGTTGAGAAAAAGATGAAGCTATTTAAGTTGAAAAAGAGTCAATGAAGCTACACAACTTCCCTACTGCCAAAAAAAAGGCAACATTTCTGAATGGTGAGGGCCAATAATACAATTAGTCAAAACAAATATTTTTTTTATTTCATAGTCATTTGCAATGCATCCCGCCGGAACTAAAACTCCTCCATTATGCATACCTTCTCAACAATAATAACATAGCTTTCTAAAACAGATCCATTCAAATATTTAATACAACGCTCTGCATCTTCTAAGGTAGCCATTGTAACAAATAAAAAACCACATGATTCCCTGGTACGAGGATCAACGACAAGATGACAATTGACAACCACCAGATAATATATAAGAGGACATGCAAAAAATTAATTTGAGCTTCCTACAACAACACTAACAAGAAAAATGTGACAAGACAATAACATCTAGAATGCTATACAATATAGAGCATATCAGCTATATCATAGCCTACATACCCATTCACCTCCTATGTAGATAACCATTGCTTCGAAAACAGTAAATAAAATTTCTATTTTTAATAATGATTGGAAATATAAACCATTTCCGCACGTACATATTTTCAAGAAAATCTAGAATAACAGAACATCAATGCTAAGTTCTAACCAAAAAATTAAGCCAAACATTGATGATATAACCCGCAAGAAAATAAAACCATACAGTATAATACCATAAAAGCAAATACTTACCTTCCTTCTCTAGAGAAATGACTTCAAGATCCCCTTTTGTAATTCAAGGGGACATGCTCGTAGCATAAAGGTCAGTATTTGCAACATCATTCGCGTCCCAGCTCCTAATTAAACAAAGGCCTGAAAAACATAATAAATAATCTCAATTTTTTTGATGCATATTTTTTTGACAGCGTAGAATGTCACTACAAAAAAATTTCAATGCCCTTACTTGGAACGGTTCTGAGATCTTGAAATTGACCTTGATATAGAACAATTTCTCCTTACTGGTGAGTATGAATCATATCCTTAAAAGACAAAAATGATAAAATTCAAATATCTACTATACATTGATGCAACGCGAGGAAAAAGAATTACAAGAAGCTCAGTATTTTTTAGTAGAACTCACCTCCCTCTCCTTGAGTACTACTGTATGTAAAAAGAAAAAATATAAAACATGTTAGCATAAAACATAAAAAATAGAATACACTAGAACACTCACAATTTCATGCAATTAAAATTTCCATGTGAAAAACACTTCAACCCGCTTAACTCTATATATGATGTATGAACCCTAGAAAGTTGCCCTAGGGATTTTACATCTGTTGTCTTTTGCCTTGTATAGGCCCAATAAATAAGATAAATCTAGAAAATCCTATACATTTAATTGCACCTAAGAATATATTAGGTGAAACCTTAAGTAGATTATAAAATGATTTCCATTTCCTTTCAACCTACTTTAAAAACATTTTCCCACTAGCATCATTACCATAGGATGAGTGACGCTATAGACTCCCAGATTGATAAGATGGGATAAAAGCACTAAAACACTTGGAATCAAACATAGGCCAGTTGAAGTAAACTTCCATTGGATAACTTAGAATCACAACATGATGCAGTCAACTGTGTATGATTACTCTTTACAAAGAAGTTTATGAATCAAATTTTAGAGTTCAATACAGATGGAAATATTCCTGTTAAACTTGTGTTGCATTTGACTTGAGCCTTATGTTTTCTTGAAAACGCAACACCTGAAGCACAATCCAAAGCTCATTTAAAAATCCATGGAAATGTGACCATGAAACCCATTAATTGCTGCTAATCGTCCATGATAATGATTAATGAAGCACAATTGAAAGGTCATTTAAAAATTCATGGAAATGTGGCCATGAAACCCATTACTTCCATTATTTTTGAATTGTTGTATCAACGCAAGCCCCAAGCTCCTCCAACACGACGATCCACTAATTCAAGAATATAATGATAATAGGAATATAGTACTCACATCAGCAGATGTGGAATCCAAGGAAACCCTTGTGCACAACATTGTTCTCTTTTTACTTCACCTACGAGAAAATACCTGCGCTCTGCTACTCGACTGCATATAATGAGTAAAAAAATAAGTTTGATAAATCCCATAAGTGAATGACAGGAATGGTAAATCCAAGAAATGAATGGAAGTTGTATGGATTTTGTGATGGACGACCAAGATCAATTTAATGGTCGTCTACCACTAATCGACTGCTGAAAACTTTTACATTGAAAAGACATAAGACTCACTAGAAGAAAACGCACTGGATGTGGCATGACACAATCCTTGTATTCTTGTTATTCCTTGCCACGTTACTTGCCAACTCCAAAACCCGCTACAAAAACTTTGAAACCTCAGTCAGCAGTACAAAAGTCGACACAAACCTTGTTTCTATAGATCCAAAAACCGATAATAGAAAAAAACATGGCTGAAAGAAGATTCATCGATTTACCTAAGCAGCAAGATATTAAAGAACAACTACGAGATAAATTGGAGCACCCCCTCCAACTCTCTCAACATACTTTCTGACCTTAAGAAACACGTCTATGCGACCCATTTGTAAGTGAAGCCCGGTCTTGGAGCTTCAAGAGATGAATTTCTTTCCCTCAACAGGCTTTCCATGATCCGCAATCTGAAATTCGGACACACGACCTCACCTTTGAAAAAACTAAGATTAGAACATAGGATTTTTTCTAGAATACTTTGCAACACAACCTCGCACTCTTCTCTTGAAATCGAATGAGGTCGACGCACACGGATCGTAGTTTCTCACCGTCGGATATTGGAGTTTTGAACAATGTGTGTTAAAAGAAGCTCTTCCTTACCTGACCAGAGCATGGTACAATATCGTGGAATATTGGAGATTAATGCAGCGGTACAGGGACGGGAAAAGACCAATGAACAGTGAAAACTAAAGTCCATGGGTAAAAGAGAAAACCAATGGAGAATTCATGGCCAGGAGAAAAAACCGAGGGACATAGAAAAACGCTAGACATTTTACGGGACATTCTACATTGCAGGAGGAGGACACGAGGCAACAAGTCATTCGTTGGAGGGACGACAAACATGTACAGTGAAAAAAACGCCTATCCGTAATTATTATTAATAGGTTTTGATGTAATAATGATTCTATTTTCTATAATAGTTAGTCAGACCACAGTAAGACCACATCTGATTATTTGCTTCGATAACAGAATGCCCTTGTTACAAGTGAGTGCAATTTAACTGATGGATCGGGTACTGAAACAATTTTCAACGATTTAATAAATTGTTTCAATTTGATGAATACAAAATCATTGAAAAAACTTACTTCCTAAAAATCCTTACTCTTATTATTTATTCTCCTTATTGTGGAGTATTATTCACTGCCACCTGTAGGGGGTGATGAATAAAGGATACATCCAGAAGGAGCCGAGGTAGGAGTAGGCCCCCTGGGAAGTAATATATTAAAATACCAACTTCATGTTAATTGAGCATTATCTTGATTAGTTCCTTGCACAACATGATGCGATACTTCAAATAGCAGCGGGGGATATGGAGAATGGCACGGTTTCATTGGAGAGCATCAGATTTGAGAGGCATAGTTTCATTGTAGAGAATAATCAAATTCTTGAATATGATCTGGCATATTTTCATTGCAGTTTCTGGGTTCACCGTAGGAGGCACCCGTGACCCGACCAGGCTGTAGCATTTATCATTATCATCCTGCTTGCATACAATTACTGGTATTGTACTGTTTTCTGTTTCAAATATAAATAATTGGAAAAAATTCTCAAATCGTAGTTTTTCATTCTTATAAGAATGAAGATTATTACATTCCATCTGTTATTTATTAGCATTATCATCCAAAGCATGATTTCTATATGCTAGAAACCCTATTCTATTGGATTTGATTTTGTCACATAATTGTTGGGAAAACGTAATTATGAGCTGATTGCATATCTAGAATACGCAGGCTCTGTCAGTCACTCAGTCAGTCATTTTGTCACCCTACAGAATCGTAGAGATTTCAGACAATTAGTCAGTCCGTCAGAAGGCTTCTTGCACACTTCCTTGTATTTATTTAAACACGACTGTATTCCGCAAGTCAAGAAATTCTTAGGTAGAAATTTATTTCAGCCTTTAATGTAACTCAGTAGCTTCCACGTGAAGCATTGTCAAGTTTGTGTATATATCGAAGAAGAAGAAGATAGGAAAATACACAAAGACACAGAGGAACAAAGGAATAGAGAAAGGAGAAGAAAGATAGATTACCCCAAGCTCATAGTTGGGAAGTGTATTAAGAGCCCAAGCTCTGTGAAGGTGAAATATCATCTCTGTGTAATTCAGTCAAGCTGCTTTGTTTTACTACAGTAATATATAAGTCCATAGTTTTATGTCTTCATTCTCAAGAATGTTAAATATTGCATGCCGCACATCTTCTCCAGATTTACTTGTGTAAATGTTGTTTACATTTACGGTGTGTAAAAGAAATCAAGATTTCAAAATATTTCACGGTGGTAAAAGTTGTTTATATTTTATTGTAAATCTTGTTTAAGTTTGGGTTATGTGAAGTTAAAGAAGTATGCGAAGTTAACTTGTGAAGAGTTAATCTCCATGAAGTTAAAGAAGTTTGCGAAGTAAATATTATGCCACGTGCGAAGTTCCATTTATGCAAAGTCAATTTATGCGAAGTTAATTTCTACTAAGTTAACTGCGCATAAATGCGAAGCGAAGAAAAATAAATCCTTCATTTACTACGTAGTTCATCTTTTTAACTGTGCGGTGTGCTTTTCCCTTGATCTGGTATCATAGCTTGGTTTACGAAAAGTAGGAATTCTATTTACAAAAAGGTAAAAGTGATTAAGAATGGCTTCCACCTCTCGTAATTTGCAAACTCCAATTATTTCAGGAAAACATTATGAATATTGGTCTCTAACTATGAAAGCTTTGTTCAAAGGTCAAGATGTATGGAAAATAGTCCAGAATGGCTATGTAGAACCAGCAGATATGACAACATACAACAATCTCACACAAGCTGAGAAGGATGTCTTGAGGGAACATAGGAAGAAAGATGGAAAGGCATTGTTGCACATACATCAAGCAACACATGAATCCATCCTCCCAAGAGTAGCAGCAATGACGTTAGCTAAGGAAGCATGGGACACACTGGAAACTTATTATCAAGGTTTGAACAAGGTAAAGTCTGCCAAACTACAAATTCTTAGAAGAGATTTTGAATCTCTGTCAATGAAAGATATAGAGTCAGTATAATCATTCTATACTCGTGTTATTGTTCTGGTTAATCAAATAAAGTCTCATGGATAAAATCTAGGTGACCAAAGAGTTGTTGAAAAATTTCTTAGAGTTCTTCCAAAGAAATTTGAATCTTTAGTTGTGACCTTGGAGGAAAACAAAGATCTGTCCCAATTTACTATTGATGAGTTGCAAGCCTCACTCCTCAATCATGAACATAGAATCAACAGATCAGATACATCATTAGAAGGTGCATTCGCAACAAGGTAATCCATAAGTCATGGAAGAGGAAAGGGAAGATCAAATTCTATAGGTAGAGGAAGAATTTCTTTCAGAGTAGGTCGCAACAGAATCCCTGTGCATGTCACTGGTAGAGGTCATAATCAAATCCCTAGTCAACCAAGTGGACAAAGCTATGATAAAAAAAAAATTCAATGTCATTATTGTAAGAGGTTTGGATACTTCGCATATGAATGTAGCAAGAAGCATTATGACCAAGGAAAGCAAGGCCAAACACAGTCAAGCAACAACAACACTCTGAAAAGCTCACTGTTCTTAGCATGTGCATCTCCACTTGAATGCAATGTTGTCCAAGAAAGTCCAAACGACATATGGTACTTAGAATCAGGCTGTAGCAATCATATGACTGGTAATTTAAATCTATTTTCTAGTCTAGATAAGTCAGTTCAAACTAATGTCAAACTTGGAAATAATATTCAAGTTACTGTTTTGGGTAAGGGTATTGTTGATATTCTAACCAAACAGGGGGAGCATAAATTTATGCCTGATGTTTATTATGTTCAAGGTTTGAAGCATAATTTGATGATCATTGGACAACTCATAGAAAAAGGTTACAGAGTTCATATGACAAGAAAGCATTGTCTGATCAAGGACATATATCCAAGCAATCAATTAATAGCCGAAGTGCAGATGACAAGCAATCACTTTTTTCCTTTGAGGATAAGGCCAAAAACAACTCAAGTTGTTCATGCAAGTCAGAATGGAAATTCTGGAGCTGCGTTCAAAGTAGAAAGTAAAGAAGCAGAAATTCACTACGACAAGAAAAAAAAAGACATCAACAAAGAAATGAAAGCTGCGTTTCAATCAGAAATACAGGATGAATCCTGGTTGTGGCACTTCACATTTGGACATTTGAATTTTGGTGGGTTGAAGCTACTGCACATGAAGTACATGGTGAAAGGATTGTCATTGATTGAAAATCCATAAAGAATTTGTGAAGGCTATATTTTTGGAAAACAAGATAGGGAGACTTTTCCAGTCGGAAAGTCATACAAAGCTCACACAATACTTGAAATTGTGCACTTTGATATTTGTCGACCAATGCAAACACCGTCCATGGGAGGATGGACTTATTTTCTCACATTTATTGATGATTTCACAAGAAAAACCTGGATATATTTTCTAAAACATAAATCTGATGCGTTTGGATGTTTTCAGCAGTTCAAGGCACTTGTGGAGGAGTAGAGTGGTTACGGCATCAAGATATTAAGAACATACAGAGGTGGTGAATATGATTCAAATGATTTCTTAAACTTTTGTAAAAATCATGGCATACACAGGAAATTCACTGCGCGGTATATACCATAGTAGAATGGTATCACAGAGAGGAAAAACAGAACCATTATGGAGATGACGCGCAGTATGTTGGCAGCTATGCATTTGTCAAATGAATACTAGGCTGAAGCAGTGGAAAATGCTGTATACATCATGAATCGATGTCCAAAAAAGAGTGTGAAGAACAAAGTTCCACAGGGAGCATGGACAGGTATGAAACATAGTGTTTCACATTTAAAATTTTTTGGTTGTGTAGCATACGCACATGTTCCAGATGAGGTAAGAAGGAAATTAGACAATAAAGGACAAAAATGCATTTTTATTGGGTATTCTGAAGACACAAAAGCATACAAGTTGTATGATCCTGTTGCAAGAAAAGTTATATCAGTCGAGATGTTCAGTTTGTAGAAAATGAAGCATAGGATGGAACCGTAGAGAAGAATGTTAAAACCGTGTCACATGTTGAACATGATGACATCTCAGAGGATGTGGTCGAGACTCCGCATGCAAACCAGAATGTCGCAGCTCCGTCTACTCCCAGGACAGCGTGACATGTTTCAGCACAAGGTACTCCAACACAATTCGTAGCTCAAGCTACTCTGACAAGCATACCAAGAGCGCAACAAACTCCGTCAAGCAGTTCGTGGAGTTCGACACCCTCAACTCCGACAAAGAAAAAAATTCTGCGTGAGATATATGAGACTGGTACACCCAATTCATTCTCAGTTTTTGCATTATTTTCTCAAATTAATGATCCACTAACATTTGAAGAAGCTGTTGAAGATAAATTCTAGGCACAAGCCATGGATGAAGAAATGGAATGCACTGAGAAGAATCAAACATGAGAATTAGTCGATGTTCGTACGAACAAGGATGTGATAAGCATGAAATGGATTTATAAAACCAAGCAAGATGCTGATGGAAATGTGCAGAAGCACAAGGAAATATTGGTAGCAAGAGGGTTCACACAACATCCTGGCATAGACTTCAATGAAACCTTTGCACCTGTAGCACGAATGGACACTATCAGAATAGTTTTGGCCATTGCAGCACATGAGAAATAGCCTGTTTATCAAATGGATGTTAAGTCTGCATTTTTAAATGGTTATTTGGAGGAAGAAGTATATGTGGAGCAACCACAAGGCTATGAAGTTCCAGGACAAGGACACAAATTATACAGGTTGAAAAAGGAACTCTATGGTTTGAAGCAAGCTCCTAGAGCTTGGTACAGTCACATTGACTCTTACCTCATTCAGAATGGATTTCACAGAAGTGAATTTGAGCCATCACTGTACACAAAAATCAACAAGCAAGGTAATAAGCTAATTGTTTGCCTGTATGTAGATGATTTAATATTTACTGGTGATTTTGGTATAGATGATTTTAGATCAGTCATGGAAAGTGAATTTGAAATGACTAATTTGGGGATTATGAAGTATTTTATGGGCATTGAAGTCCAACAGACTGGAAATGGGATATTTATATCTCATTCGAAGTATGCAAGTGATGTCTTGAACATATTTAATATGTTAAACTGTAAGACAGCTCCAAGACCAGTGATAATAGGTTTGAAATTGAGCAAGGATGATGATGGATCCAATGTCGATCCTACGTTGTTCAAAAGGCTCATTGGCATCCTTATTTATCTTATAGTGAGAAGGCCATATATCATGTATGGAGTCAGTTTAATCTCAAGATTCATGGAGTCACCAACATAATCTCATTGGAAAGCAGGTAAAAGAATTCTGAGGTATGTAAGTGGAACAAAAGACTTTGGTATTTTGTATTCAACCTCAGAAAATTTCAAACTCATTAGATACACTGATGGCAACAATGGAGGCAACATAGATGACAAAAAAAGCATGTATGGGAATACATTTCACTTAGGTACAGGTGTTGTATCATGGGATTCAAAGAAACAACCCATAGTAACTCTTTCTTCAACAGAAGCAGAGTATGTTGCAGCTACAAGCACTGCATGTCATGCCGTTTGGATGCATAGGATGTTAAGTGATCCGTCGCAGAACCAACAAGGAACCACATACATTTACTACGACGAAAATTCAGCTATTGCACTATCAAAGAATCATGTGTATCACAAGAGAACCAAGCACATCGACACAAGGTATCATTTTATCAGAGAATTGATAAATAAAAAAGAAATTTGTTTATGATTTTGTAGGTTTAAAGATTAGGTAGCAGACATATTTACAAAACCATTGGAGGGACACATTCCAATATCTGCGAAGTTGTTTGGGAGTGACAAGTTTTGCACAGTGAACTTCGTCATGCACAGAGCATGTTTCAGCTTTGAAACATTTTGTAAAATTTTATTTTTGTTTAACAATCCCCATCTGCTCATAATTAAAGGGGAGTGTTGGAAAAACATAATTACGAGTTGATTGCGTATCTAGAATGCGCCGACTCTCTCAGTCACTCAGTCAACCATTTTTTCAGTCCGCAGAAGCGTAGAGATGTTAGAAAGTCAATCAATCTGTCAGAATGCTTCTTGCACAAATCCTTGTATTTATTTAAATGCGTCTGTATTCCACAAGTCAAGATATTTTTAGGTACAAATTTATTTCAGTCTTTAATGTAACTCAGTAGCTTCCAGGTGAACCATTGTCAAGTTTGTGTATACATCGAAGAAGAAGAAGATAGGAAAATACACAGAGACATAGAGGAACAAAGAGGAACATATGAAGAGAGAAAGGAGAAGAAAGATAGGTTCATGATGTGTTTATGACCCCAAGCTCATAGTTGCGAAGTGTATTAAGAGCCCAAGCTCTGTGAAGGTGAAATAACATCTCTGTGTAATTCGGTCAAGCTGCTATGTTTTACTGCAGTAATATATAAGTCCATAGTTTTATGTATTCATTCTCAAGAATGTTAAATATTGTATGTCGCACATCTTCTCCAGATTTACTTGTGTAAATGTTGTTTACATTTATGGTGTGTAAAAGAAATCAAGATTTCGAAATATTTCATTGTGGTAGAAGTTGTCTAAGATTGGGTTATGCGAAGTTAAAGAAGTATGCAGAGTTAACTTGTGCAAAGTTAATCTCCACGATTTTAAAAAAGTTTGTGAAGTAAATATTATGCCAAGTGCGAAGTTCCATTTATGCAATGTCAATTTACGGGAAGTTAACTGCGCATAAATGTGAAGTAAATTTATGAAATGCGAAGTTAATTTCCGTGAAGCTAGTGTTCAACGAAGTATTTTATTGGCAAAGTGAAGTTCTCAACGAAGTAAAATTTGGGGTTCTCTATTGTATGATCGACGAAGTCTGAAGCGAAGAAAAATAAAACCTTCATTTGTTGCGCAGTTCATCTTTGTAATTGCGCGGTGTGCTTTTCCCTTGAATAATTCTGGTTTTGATATGGGTTTTGATGTGGTCACATAAGACCTACAGGATCAAGGAGAGTTTGATTTCAAGAACTTGTCCAAGACACAACTACCTCTACCCTTTACTTGGCTATAGATGCCATCTACATATCTGTTTTTATCTCCATGTAAAGAAAATGATTCCAAAGTCCTTCATGCAAAGAAACTGGTTTCACAGTCCTTTTTTTCCACTTGTAAGGTCAAGTCGAAATAGGTTCATATATTTATTTATTATTATTATTATTTATTTTTTTTTAATTTTTAATTTTTTTTAATTTTTACTTTTTACTTTTTTAATTTTATTTTTAATTTTACTTTATTTTTATTTTTTATTTTTTATTTTTAATTTTTAATTTTATTTATTTATATTTTTATTTATTTATATTTTTATATTTATTTATTTATTTATATTTTTTTCTGCTTGTGAGGTCCCATCCAAATATACACCTGGATAAAAAAACCTTTCAGCCTGTGAGGTTCCATCGAAATAGAATCAATATTTTTATTTATTTTTTGTTTTTTCTATCTCTATAATGACCACCATTCTCCTTTTGTTTTCATCCACCCGCAGTTTGTGGGAGAAAATTCAAAATACTTAAGCCTTATGCTATGCATTGGATTGATGTCATTAACTTTTCTTCAAATATACTATGGTTTCTTCAATCGAATCTCAAACCAGAAATTTTTTAATCCTATTGGAGATTCTATCCAAGACAAAAATTGTAGTTGGACAACTATGCGTTAAGCACTGATTTTATGCTGTGGCTATAGTGGGGGCTGATTTGGTCATAGGATAATGGTTGAAAAATTTGGGTGAATTCCGCATGAATATGGAGGATTTGTACCTAAAATTTTAAGAAGTATAGACGCTTATTACCATTTGAGGATAGCAACTGAGTTAAAACAAACTGGTTTTAGCAAAAAAAAATGTCTAAACAGCTTGCTAAGAGCGCATGAATGACAAGGGTGTCTTCTTGGTGAATTATTAACTATGATATTGATGCCTTCTTTGGAATGAATCTGACAAGTTCTATGGTAACATAAGCAAATGTAGGATATTTTCTTAAAAGCAGTAGTTCCAAAAGCATTTCCCTGGGTCATTCCTAGTAGTAGCGCTAAATCCAACAATTCCATCATCATTTGAACCAACAGAACCAAGGAGATTTGAGGAACAAAGGAAACTTAACTACCCTTACCTTTCCTAGGGATTTTTTCTATGGAGTATGGTCTAATTCCTCTGGTTTAAATATGTAAAACCTGAACCTGGAGTGACGGGATTTCAATCTATCCATATGGGCCATGGATTTATTCGGATTCAGATGGATTCATAGATGGATGTGGGAGTTCCGATCTGAGAATTCCACAACTTAGCTATCCAACATAAATTAATGCAATTAGGTGCGGGCCAACTATGGAGCCGAGCCAAGGGTTGTTTCTAGCGAACCATATTTCATTTCCCAATGTAATTCCTTGAAAGGATTGCGCATGGTAATGTTAAGACTAAAAAAATGGCTTATTTATTCCCTGCGTTCACCTTATATGTTGGATATCATTGATTCATATGAAGATAAATGTCTCTGCATCTATGTGAATATACATGTAAGAAATTAACATACCTGTGATCACCAAGTTTCCCAGATCAATTGAGAAAGCACAAAATAGACCAGTAAGCTGCGCAGACCAGATGAGAAAGCACAAAAAAAACTAGAGACCAGTTGAGAAAGCACAAAACGCACTAGACCAGTTGAGAAAGCATAGAACAGACCAGCAAAGCAAGCTGCATGCATGTAAATTGGGGAAAAATGGAGTAACCAACCCCAACAAACAAGCATCCAGGATTAAGTAAATTGGGTAAAATGGAGTAACCAACGCTTAACAAGCCAACATCCAAGAGTAAATTGGGGAAAAATGCATAGCCGACATGCAAGAGTAAATTGGGGGAAAATGCATAGCTTTGGAGGGAAATTTTTAGATTTGCGGAAATGTTTTTTGAGACACCCGTGACCAATTTTTTTGAGACACCCGCGACCTAAATGATTGTCCATTCGGTTGTCCATCACGCCAACTCAAATCTTAAATGCGGTTCAATTGTTTTTGAGACACCCGCGACCTGATTGACTATCCATTCGGTTGTCCATCACACCAACTCAAATCTTAAATGCAGTTTATTGATTTGTTGATAATAATAGTGGTTGTTGAGATTTGCAGATCACTTTGCATCCTAACCATCATGAGAGTTCAACACGTTACTTGAAATAGATTTGTGTTCATCCAACACATATATCCATAGTTATATAGCATTAGCGTTTAAGTTTAAATATGATTACATAAATATAAATTTTAGGGCAATAAGATGGATCGTAAATTAAATTTAACATGTATTTTGTATGCAAGGTGATAGAAAGTGAATTACAACAGCAATGGCAATGGTTATAGTTCATGGAATGTAATTTTTAATTTTTAATATTATTTTTAATGTATTTTTTCTAATAATATATATATTTTTTAAATAATGAAAAAATTAAAATTATTATATCATTTCTAAAATTAATATGATTTTTTTAATTTTATACTATCAAAGTTAAATTTTAATTAACTTTTATATAAAATTTATAATTTTTTAAATTTTATACTATCAAAGTTAAATTTTAGCTAACCTTTATATAAAATTTGAGCCATAACTTGTATTTTATCTTTAAAAAATTATAGAATATTCTATTTTTAAATTGATATGATTCTTTAAATTTTATAATATTAAGTTAAATTTTAAATAATATAAAATTTGATTTCTACAATTGATATGATTTTTTAAATTTTGTAATATTAAGTTAAAATTTAAATAAGCTAAGGGAAGTATTATATCATTTCTGAAATTAATCTATTTTTACAATTTTGTAATATCAAGTTAAAATTTAAATAACTTTTATAAGGTTAGAATATCAAAGTAAAAGTTGAGCTTGTACTTTTTTGGTGTAAAAAATTTCTTAAATATAATTGTTTGAATATATATATATATATATGGAAAATTTGAGAATTATTATGTAATTTTTGAAAGAATATAATAAATAATAATAAAAATATAAAATATAAAATATTAAAGTAAAAAAATTACATAATAGTTCTCAAATGAATAATTTTTCACCCATTACCACAATTTAATTCTTAAATTCTTAAAGTTGTTTTGGGATAATAATTTTTCACCCATTACCACAATTTAATTCTTAAAGTTGTTATGGATTATCCATATATAATGGTTAATTGTGTAAGGCTTGCATTACATTCCTGGTGCACACATAAGTAGATCACACTAAAGTTATGGCCATAATTTGGGGTGGTAAGAGACAAAGTGAAAAAAGAAAATGAATAAAAGAAAAAACGTATCATTACATCCCGCACACATAAGTGGATCACACTCAAGTTATGGCCATAATTTGGGGTGGTAAGAGATAAAGTGAAAAAATAAAATGAATAAAAAGAAAAAGCATATATCATTTTGTTGTGTAAGTGTGCACATGCGGATTATGAAAAGTATTATGTGTTTCTAATGGATGCTCATTCCATTAGTCAATTTTTCTTATTCAATAGAGATTTCTAGCATTTATGCTATCTTGTTGTGTAAGTTTGCACATGTAGTTATGAAAAGTACTATGTGTTTCTAATGGATGTTCATTCCATTAGTTGGTTTTTCTTATTCAATAGAGATTTCTAACCTCTATGCTATCTCTATTTTTGATATATATTTTTAGCTAAAAAATAATTGGTTTCCATCTTGAAGTTGTTGCACTTTAATAGAGAGTGTATCGATTAAAATATTTTCAAGCTTATTTATTTTTGGGTCTTTTTGGACCCTCTATGCTAAGTGTTTTTCTTTATCGATGACCAGACTATCAAGTGTTGAGTGTATTGCCTCTTCCCTAGGTATTGTAAAAGGGCCATACACATTCTATGGGAGAAACATTTTCACATTAAGGCCCAAGTTTCCCACTCCAACCATGTCAAGGTACTCAAGATCAATACCCATAGCTCAGAAAGTGCTAATGGAATCCATATCACCACTCAAATGCAAATGAATCCATCAAGAGGTCATTTATGGTATTTAAGGTCATTGTTCTTGGACATAGATGACTAGAACCTTCCTTTATGGAATGAGGCTTTGGTTTCCTAGGGGGTTTTGTTGGTGGATGAAACCTTCTTAGCCCTAGATGGCTATAAGATTCCTTTATAGTCGAAGTTCATGTCTCCTCCATTGACCATGTACAAATCCCCAAGAACACAAGAACTAGAAACATAGCACTATGGACACCCATGCGAAGTAATGTGTAGTGAACTGAGGAATTTCCCATGGATTTGGATGCCTATATGGTTTCTTTCGGGCCGAATTTATGATATTCTTCCCCAAAATGTCAATCCCAGGGCCCTACAGAATCTACATAATGCTCAAAACCACCTAATGGCACCAACATCCTCAATCATAGGCCAATGACACCCTCAATAGGCCATGTGTTGTTTCTGGAGGAAACCTACTTAGCCCTAGATGACTGGAAGATTCCTTTAGATCCCGATGTTTAGGTTTCCTCCACTAACCATGTCCAAGGCCCTAAGGCCACAAGATCAAGATATATAGTGCTATAGATACCCCTACAAAGTCATGCATGGTTCTTTGAGGTAGTGTTCTTGGATTTGGATGCCTCAATGATTTCTTTAGGGATAAAGCCATGGTATTCTTCCTTGGAACGCAATTCACAACACTATAAGACACCTACTACCTGGTCAAAACCACCTAATGGAACCAACATCCCAAAACATAGGCCAGTGATACACTCAGGAGATCATGTGTGGTTGGTGGTGGAAACCTCCTTAGCCTTGGATGGATGAAGATTCCTTTAGGGCCCAAGGATTACGTTTCCTCCACTAACCACGTATAAGGCCCCATGACTAGAAGCCTAGATATATAGTGCCATGAGCACCCCTATGAAGTTATGCATGCATCCTTGAGGCATTTTTCATATCTATGGATACCACATCAATTTATTTAGTTCAAAAAATGGTCTTCTTCTTTATAGCATTATTCCCAAGGCCCCTAGACGCATAAATACTACTCAAAACCACCTAATGACACTATCAACCTCATTGATAAGCCAATGATACCCTCAAGAAACCATGTGTGGATGGTGGAGGGAATTTTCTTAACCCTGGATTGAGATAATATTCCTTTAGGATCCAAGGTTCAAGTCTCTTCCTTTGACCATAGCCAAGGCCCTAAGTCCCAAAGACTTGGATACATAATGCCATGGATACCTTGCGAAGTGATGTGTGGTGCTTTGTGGCATTATTAATGGATTTGGATGCCTAAATGGTTTCTTAACGATTAAAGGCATGGTATTCTTCCATAGAATGTCATTCCCAAGGCCTTGAGACATGTACGCATTTCTCAAAACCACCTAATGTCAATGTCATCCACAATCATAGGCCATTGATACCCTTAGGAGGCCATGTGTTGTTGGTGGGGGAAACCTTATTAGCCATGGATAGATAGAATTTTCCTTTATGGACCTAGGTTTAGATATCCTCCATTATTCATGTTGAAGGAATCAATGAAACAAGACCTAGATGCATAGTACCATGGATACCCTTTGAAGACATATGTGGCACTTCAAGGAATTGTTGATGGCTTTGGATACCTGAACATTTTCTTGACGACTAAAGACATGGTCTAATTCCCTAGAATATCATTCTCAAGGCCTGGAGACACATACATACTACTGAAAAATACCTAATAGCACGAGCATTCTCAATCATAAGCTAATGGTACTCTCAAGATTCTATGTGTGGCTAGTGAAGGAAACCTTCTTATCCCTTGATGGTTAGAAGATTCCTTTAGTTCCCAAGATGTAGATATCCTCCCATGATCATTTACAAGCCCCCAAATCCCCAATACATGGATACCTAGTTCCATTGATACCCCTATGAAGTCATGCATGGTGCATTAAGGCATTGTTCATGGCTCTCTATGATTCAATGGTTTCTTTAGGGATAAAGGCATGGTTTTTTCCCTATAATTTCATTCCCAAGGCCATGTGTGGTTGGTGGAGACCATATCCTTAACCTTATATGGCTAAAATATTCCATTAGGGATTGAGGATCAAGTGTCCTCTACTGACCATGTCCAATTCCCAAAGGAAAAAAGCATAGATACATAGTGCCATGGATACCCGTACGAAGTTATGCATGATGCCTTGACACATTGTTCATGGATCTAAATGCCATAAGAATTAATTTAGGGCCAAACACATAATATTATTCCTTAGAATATCATTCCCAAGGCCTTGAAACAAGTAGATATTACTCAAAATATCTAGTTGTACCAAGATCCTCAATCATAATCCAATGCTACGTTTAAGAGGCTATGTGTGGTTGGTTGAGGTATCCTTCTTATCCTTGGATGGATAGAATATTCCTTTAGAGCCTGAGGTTCAGGTCCCCTCCCTTGACCATGTTCAATGCCCCAAGTCCTAATGACTTGGATGCATAGTGCAATGGATACCTTTTGAAGCCATGTGTGGTGATTTCTGGCATAATTTATGGATTTGTATGCATAAATGGTTTCTTTAGGGCCAAAGGCATGGTCCTCTTCTATAGAGTGTCATTCCCAAGGCCTCGAGACATGTGTCTAATGCTCAAAACCAACTATTGGCATTAAAATCACTAATAATAGACTAATGATACCCTCGAATGGCGTTAAAATCACTAATCATAGGCCAATGATACCCACGGATGGCTAGAATATTCCTTTAGGGCCCTATTTTTAAGTCTCTTTCATTGAACATGTCGAATTACCTAAGGCCACAAGACCTAGATACATAACGATATGGATATCCCTACAAAGTCATTTGTGGTTCTTCGAGGCATTGCTCATGGTTGTGGAATTCTCAATGATTTCGTTAGGGCTAAGAGCATGTTATTCCTCCCTAGAACTTCATTCCCAACACCCCAAGACATGTGCATACTCCTCAAAACACCTTAATGTCACTAACATCCTCAATCATATGCCAATGACCCTTGAAAGGCGATGCATTGTTGGTGGATAAAACCTTGTTATCTCTAGATGGCTAGAAGATTCGATTAGAGCTTGAGCTTCATGCATCCTCCCATGACCATTTCCAATCCCCCAAGTCCCCAAGACTAGGATACATAGTGCCATGGATGCCCTTGCAAAGTCACACATGGTGCTTTAAGGTGTTGTTCATGGTTTGGGATGCCTTAATGGTTTCTTTAGGGCCAAATGAATGGTCTTTCCACTAGAATGTCATTCCCAAGGCATTGAGACACATACATATTTTCAAACCCACCTACTGGAATTATCATCCTTAATCATATGCCAATGATACCCTCAGGAGGACATGTTTGGTTGGTGGAGGAAACCTAGCCTTGGATGGATAAAATATTTCTTTAAGTACCAAGGTTCGAATTTCTTCCACTGACCATGTCCAAGACCTTAAGTCCCTAAGACCTAGATACAAAGCTCAATGGATACCCTTGCAAAGTCATGCATGGTGCTTTGAGGCATTGTTTAGGGCTCTAGATTAATTAGTGGTCTATTTAGGGCCAAAGGCATGGTATTATTCTCTATAGCATCATTCCTGAGGTCTTAAGACACCTACATACTTCTCAAAATCACATAATGGTGTTAATATCCTCAATCATATGACAATGATACTCTCAAGAGGTCATGTGTGGTTGGTTGAGATGATATTCTTAGACCTGGATGGCTATAAGATTCTTTTATGGCTATAGGTTCAAGTCTCCTCCCTTGACCATGTCCAAGTCCCCAAGGCCCCAAGAAATGGATACATAGTGGCATGGATATACATGCAAGGTCATGCATGGTTCTCTAGGCATTGTTCATCACTCTATATGCCCCAATTGTTTCTTTAAGGAAAAAGGCATGGTTATTTTCCATATAACATCATTCCCAAGGCCTTGAGACATGTAGATACTACTCAAAACCACCTAATGGAAATGACATAATCAATCATAGGCCAATGATACCCTCAAAGGCCATGTGTTTTTAATGGAGGCAATATTATTATCCTTAGATGGATGTAAGAATCATTTAGAGCTCAAGATTTAGGTCTCTTCCACTAACCATGTGTAAGACCCCAAGGCCACAATACATAGATACATAGTGCCATAGATACCCCTCTGAAGTAATCAATGCTGCTTTGAGGTAGTATTCATGGATCTATATGCGTCAATGATTTCTTTAGGGACAAAAACATGGTCTTCTTCCATGGAACATAATTTCCAAGGGATTAAGACATGTGCATTCTACTTAACACCACCTAACTATAACAACATCCTCAATCATAGGCCAATTACACAACTAGGAGGTTGTGTATGGTTGGTGGAGGCAAACTTCTTACCCCTAGATAGTTACAAGCTTCCTTTAGGGGCAAAGGTTAAGGTATCCTCCACTAACCATGTGTTGTTGTTGGAGGGAACCTTCTTAGCCTTGGATGGCTAGAAGATTCCTTTAGTGGTCGATATTTAGGTCTCCTCCATTGATCTTATGAAAGGATAAAAGGCCATAAGACCTAGATACAGAGTGTCTCAATGGATTTGGATGCCTTAATGGTTTCTTTAGGGATAAAGTAATGGTCATCTTGTATGTAATATCATTATGAAGGACTTGGGACACCTACATAAGGCTCTTGCTTTACTTTTATGACTCCAATAAAGGACTTGAGATCCATCCCTCGATGCAAAAACTCGTGATTATGCTCATATCCAACTATTATGTCAAATATCAACTTTAAATGGTGTATGTTATGGTTCATGGTCTTGATAATTTCCCATTACCTCAATAATATTATGTTAGGGTATAATTCTTTCAATTTCTTCCCCAACTATTTACTCAGACCCATCGCTAGTACGCAAAACCACATATTTCCACCCATGTCCCACTTTGAGAATAATGATATCTTATACATTGCATGATCTGCTAAGTGATAGTTTGAGTCATTGCTATTAACCCGATATGCCTAAAACCCCCGTTTAGGGCCTAGTTCCTATAATTCCTCTCATGACTATGTCTAAGGTTTGCATACCTAGTGTCACTTATATGAATGCTCAGATTCCAAGGATTGTTTGGAGTTTATGGGTGTGGTTTAAATCTTCCGTTAGGGTTTAAGGCCCAAGTTTCCTCCTATGACATTATACAAAAACCTAAGACCCGTGCATACTAGCAAAAACCTCATAATGGTGTTGATTTCCTTACTTAGAGGTAAATAATAACCCCAATATGTCATGTGTAGTGCTTTGAGCTGTTGTATTTTTCGTTGGATGCACACAATATTTTACTAGGGAATAAGGCCTAGGTTTCCTTCCTCAAACATGTTAAGGGCCTAAACACCCATATATAGTGCTTAAAAACAACCTCTGACTTACATTAATACCCCCAATATAAGGCGAAGGATACCCTTAGGAGGCATTATGTGTTGTTTCAAGGTATACTTGTTAATCTTATATGCCTAGAGGTTTCCTCTAAGGTCCAAGGCATGGGGTTCCTTCCTTAATCATCTCTATTCCTTAAAGACTTATACCTAGTTTTAGTTCCTCCAACTCCCCCCATTATCCCTATTATAAGGCCATATATATTCTAAAAAAATCATTTGTGTTACTGTGACAAATAATTATTATCCCTACATGCCTAGAATTTTAATTTTGGCTAAGGCCTAGGTTTCTTCTCTTAACTAGGTCGAGGGCCAATAAACCTATCACTAGTGATCAAAAACTTATAATGCAATCAATATCCACACATAGATGTTAAGAATATTCTTAGGAATATATGTGTGTCGACCATATTTCTTGGTCCTAGATTCCTAAAAGATTCATTTAGGGCCCAAGGAAGAGGTTTCCTCCCTCGAACATCTCAAAGGATTTGAAACCCATGCCTTGTGCACAAAGCCTAGTAATGATATTGATATCCATTAGAAAATTTAATAATATCAATAAAAATATGCCCTGTCAAATAATGAAATCTCAATTCAAATCATTTTTATTAATATTTTATAATAGTAAGAAATTAAAAATGGTTGTATTTAATTATTTGTCAAATTTAAGAATCATGGGTATTTATTTGCTTGAATAATATTGAAAAATGAATAGTTGATTTGAGCTATTTAGAAAATAATTATTTGTGAACTTGTTGTGTTTGTGGTGCAACACCTCATAAATGAATCATGTGAGCTTGCTGGTTTAAATAGCGATAAAAACAAACAACTGAATTTGCTATGATTTTGGTTTAAAACCTCATAAATTAATCATGGGCACTTATTTGAATGAAAAAAATGAATTAAGTTATTAAAAAATAATTATTTGTGATGTTGTTGTGGTTATGGTGCAAATCATCATAATTAAATCATTTTTGTACATGTCCATGTGACAAATATGAGCTTAGCCCCACTATATGGTACTTGACAACATGACATTTCTTTATGCTTAGGATTCCTTTAGGCTAAGGCCTATGATTGTTCCTTCAACAATGTTGAGGGCCATTAGACCTATCCCTAATGATTAAAAATTTATAATAGTATGAATGCCCATACTTCTACTCTCCTTTGGTTAATGAAAAAGTAATAGTTATTTCCAATAAGATCTTAAAGATTTTATTATCCTAAGATTTTATATATGTTAATGCTTCTACTATACTTGAGATCAATTATAATAATAGTTGTTATAAAATTGATTCGAAAACTGAAGATGAATCAAGTTAAGTAAAGAGTGCATTTAATTAGACTAAGAAAGTATATTGTTTATTTTACATTTTCTTATTAATTATAAAATGATATTTTTTATATTGACACCAAGAGGGTTCAAATATGTATCCAAATATTTATAATATTTTAACAAACTGGAATTCATACATTATCCCTCTATCCATTAGGTTAAATCCTACGAAAGTTGAACATAACTATTTAATAATAAAAATTATACCCAATACACCTTTACACACGATCCAAATTGAATCCTCAAAATTCATGAATAAATTATTAAAACAAGAAAGAATGTTTTCATTAAGTCGACGTTCTTGAATGTGGCTCGACTTGACCTTCTTAATATTTTATAATCAATAATAATGTACAAAAGTTGACTTGTCAATGGAAGATAAGCCATGGGTGGTGTATTAACGTCTTACAAGATTGAAACCTTAATAATACAAAATATGATGTTAAAATTACAATAGCATAATTCAAGTATGAATATGGATACCGATATATAAAAAATACATAATGAAAAAATGTAGTATGAACCAACATAGATCCAAATCCTAGGTTCTATCAAGTGTTGAGAGGGATCAAATCTCCTGGGGTGCAAACTTCTCCTTGAATAGCTCCTTGAGTGCAATACCTGAGCCACCTAATCCTAAGCTCTAAAGTCTCTAGTTTAAGTCTCATATTTACTTTTTACTTTGTATTATTTTTGTTTTGTTTATGGCCGACATAATATTATTACTTTTTACTTTGTATTATTTTGTTACTCGACAAACTCGACAAACACTCTAAAATCTCATATTTACTTTTTACTTTGTATTAAAAGTAAAAAGTAAAGTCTCTAGTTTAAGTCTCATATTTACTTTCTCTTTTTTGTTTATGACCGACATAATATTTATCACCTAATCCGAAGCTCTAAAGTCTCTACTTTAAGTCTCATATTTACTTTTTACTTTGTATTATTCTTTTTTGTTTATGGCCGACATAATATTTATTACCTTTTACTTTGTATTATTATTTTTTGTTTACTTTGTATTATTTTGTTACTCGACAAACACGCGACTTACAAATGTTATTTATGGCTGACAAATATGGACAAACACTCGAATTACAAGATCTCCCTCATACAAATGTTATTTATGGCCGACAATATCGACAAACGCTTGACTTACAAGATCTCCCTCATATAAAATATGGAAGTAGACTGCTTATATATAATACTTTTAACAAAATATTCACAAGTACAACATAAATATACATAGACATTTATATAATAAAATCGAATATATAATTAAAAAACAAAAATATAAAATCTCAATAACCTGTAAACTGTTTATATAAAATACTTTTAACGAAATATTCACAAATACAGCATAAATATACATAGACATTTATATAACAAAATCAAACATATAATTAAAAAAAACAAAAATATAAAATCTCAACAACCTGAGATATGGTGAGGAGCAGACAACTAGTTATTAATAATTATTTTAATAAGAAAATATGGAATAGAATGGTATTTCTACTTTATAGTGTTTAAATAGTTAAAGTTTGGTTTTTGTTAATTGGCTTTCAAAATTTAATTATCTATTTGTAAGAATATGTATATGTATCTGTATTACACCTACACTGAATATTTGGCGAATTCAAATTTGTTTTGAATTTCTATACACGAACTACCAATACGAACGAATTATGCTACTATGGTTAATACCGCATTTATATGACGGTTAGTTCAATCATGAATCTAGCCGAATAACTAAATAATACAGTGAACTCATACCAATTACAAGAATATGGTAAGATAAGTATTAGTCAATTTGAAGCCATTAAGAACCTACAATTACAAGTTAATTGTATACTAAATAGAGAGCCGAACTAGTTGTTAGGCTCTAAAACTTTAGGATTAATTAATAATGTAACACCCCAATTTTGGACTCCGTTGTGCATTAAACATGTAAATGATGTAATATCATTATAAAATCATGGTGAGGAGCCCAAGGCGAAGGCCTCGTCATCGATTTAGTGTTTTTGTATTGGAAATTTAAAAAATTGATGCATGCGTATTGCGTGCTATCCAGGCACAAAGTAAATGATAAATATGTATTTTAATAAAAATACCCACAGCTAGCTATGCAAGGCAACAAGAGTATGGGGGCATGATTTATACACGGAATAGAGAGGGAAATATTCAAACCCTTGAAGCCAATAATGTCAAGCCAAGTGTCAATGAGGGAAGCCATGAACCATTAACTACCCATGTTGACTTTTGCACCTATTTATTTAATTCTTCCAAGAGGTGGTTGAAGTAGTTATTGTTTTGGGAAATGGAGAGTATGGTTGTCCAAATTTGTGTATGGACAAGTCATCATTTTGTGGAAAAACATGAGTTTCCTTCCTCGACAAGAAAAGAGCCATGAATTTTCTCCCCATTCTATTATTGATCCATGAGTTTTGTTCTCTCATCAAGTGCTTGCTTGTTGGGCATTTTCCTCCTTGAAATTACTAAGTTTTCTTCCATTTTCTAGCTAGGAAAGTCATTTTTGGTGTTGTAGAATGGGGGGAAAGAAGGGAAATCGAGTTGGGGGTTTGTGAGATCCATTTTTGTTACTTGATCTCTCGTGTACCTATTGGTATTTTGATTTGTATCTTTCAGTGTTTTTTTTCCCTCCCAAATTTTGTTTTTCTATGCCCAACAATTGTGCCTTACTGTGTGTGGGGAGATTGTTGTGGATTGGGTCATGTGCATCCCTTGTTTTGGATTGAACTTGTGTGTAAGAAACCAGGAATAGACAAGGATTTGGAGTTGGCTTGATAAACCTAGTGAAGGGTGTAATATCACCAAAGATGATAGGGCTTTGGCTACTTTTCTATGCACACCCTAAAGACTAACACTAGAAGGGAAGGTATGGCCTAAGGGACTGTGGAGCAGTGAAGGGGATACTTCCTTGTGCTGGGTGTGTAGGTATTGTGGGTGCCAAGCTAGATAAATTTTGTACAGGTCCCGATAGCTCCGTGGTTGAGCTCACTAGCTTAGCAATTCCTTCCTTTCTACTACCTTGACAGCCTGATAAACCCAACTATGGACTGGTTTGGATGAGATGTGGTGTATACTTGGCTATGTGTGAGTTGGTGTTCCCTTTTCCTTGTGGAAATCATGCCCATCTCCAGGGTGGCAGCTGTGTTGAGAGATTGATGAGCACAATTGACCTATAGTTGGGTGGAATGTTGCACTTGCATAGCCAGTTGCTCAGGACATCTTCATTTCAAGATAAGTATTCTCTTGTATTTAACTATGAAATGTATTTAATTGATACTTGTTATAATTATACTGGTAATTGCATGCTAGATGTGTGTAGTAGAGTTTATTTCCGCCGTGTTTATTTTGATTATGCATCTGCACACATGTTTTTACTTGTATGAATTCATAAGATGATGATGGGACTAAATTTGGAATCCCATGATTTAATTTAGTGTTATGTTCCCTCCCTTAAGTCGCATTGATGGAAGGGGATGTGACATTGTGGTATCAGAGCTACAAGTTTCAACATTGGGCCTTTATGGGAAAGAATTAGACAACTTGTAGTGTTCAGATTGCTCAGACAATTTTAAAAAAAAGTATTTTCCTAAGTGTGTGTCGGTGGATTTGAGCGAGTTGTGCTGACACATTTCGACGAACTTAAACAAAGTTGCCGATGACTTTCATCAAGTTCACCGAAAAAGGCGTTTCGATGAAGAAAGGAAAAGTCCGCCAATACATTTTTGGTGAGTTTTGGAAAAATTGTCGAAAAGGTGTTTTGACGAAGAAAGGAAAAGTCCACCGAAGTTTCGACGAAGTTTTGTGGAAATCCGCCAAAGTTTCAGTGAAGTTTTGTGGAAATCCGCCGAAGTGTTCAATGATTTTTGTGAAAACAATTCATCGGACTTTTGACAAGTCTTGAGAAAATTCGCCGAATTTTCGGTGAATTTTGTAGAAGTCCGCTGAAGTTTTGGTGAGTTTTGTGGAAATCCACTGATGTGTTCGATGATTTTTGTAAAAAAATCGCCGAAGTGTTCGACAAGTCTTGAGAAAATCCGTCAAAGCTTTAGATAGTTTTTTGAAAAGTCATCGACGTGTTTTAACAATTTTTTGAGAAGTATGTCGACATGTTTCAATGAGAAAAATGAATAAGTTCGCTAAAAAACATTTCAGCGAAGAATGGAAAAGTCTGCCGATGCATTTCGACGAGTTATGTAAAAGTTTGCCGAAAATTGTGTTTTGGTGAAGAATGGAAAAGTTCCCTGAAAAGCGTTTTGGCGAAGAATGGAAAACCTAGACCTTTAGCCCCTTATAGTTTTGACAAGTTAGAAGATTAGGGAGGTTAGTATAATAATAAAGATTGTGAAACTGTGATTTAATGTGCGTGTATGCAAAGCACTCTAAAAGAAAGTGACCTTCATCCTCAATGTTGTTAGTCTCAAAGAGATGGAAAGTCCTTTCCTCCCATGGTGTTTTAGGAATTTCCCAATGCCTTGTTTCACTACAAAGCTCATGAGAGTTCATTCCTCTTTTGATTAAATTAGTTTATTTCTTCGATATAGTTAAAATGAAGAGCTACTTTCGGTATTCTAGATTAGGGTTAATGACCTCATAATATCTTAATTTCCTTTTAAAATCTAAATCCTTTTCATCCCATGATGATGGATCGTGTATCATAGATCGAAAATGTTGACTTTACTAACTGCAACACAGTGAATCTAGAAGCCTTTAGCAACAATGTTAGACACTGTGAAAGCCTGCAACATCATATTTTTGATGTTGTTGACATTTTTCAAAGTGACATTTTTTTCAATCCCCTAATGGTTTAACCAAGATATGGTGTCTTTATACCAACCTCTCTTGAGCCACAAATGTTCTTGACTGGGTTTTAAAGCAATTTTAGGGAGTCATTGATCTCCCATGTTATTTATCTTGTACTTGTACATTATGTACCTAGTCATAGTGACACTTGTGATGCTCTCGATGGGGGGAAGACTCGCTTTCATTAGGAGAATAAGATAAGGCACATTTCTTTTAATTATGAGGTTATAAGTTATAAAACACTTCTAGATTTGCTTACTATTTTTCCAATATTCTCTAGAGATGTTGCAACCCCATACTTCACAACCATACAAGATAATGGGAGTGACTACAGTTTCAAAGAGAAACTTATTTTTATCCCACATCACAAGGTTTGTTGATTTACAATGGTTTTCAAGACTAAAACAAACTTTCCACCCTCCATTAATATCCCTATGTAGCGTCAATATATTAATTTTTTAAACTAAATTATAACACAATATTATAAATAAATGATATTATTTTTAGTTCATTATTATATTATAATTAGTTAAAAAATAATATTTTTTTTAATACTTTTTATTTAAATTGAAATATTTTTTTGATGATGGTAGTTAACCGAGAACATAGTAGTCATTGAACGTTAACTACCATCACCTCACAATATTATTATTTAATATTCCTATCTCTTTTGTTTTTTTTCAGCAAAAAAAACCATACTATTGGTATTCATATTGAGAATCAAATAGTAAAAAATATTAAGTCTCAAGACAGACTTATGCTCGTGATACAAAGTTGATTATCATTTTAGACAAAATTGACATAATTTCAACATAAAACAAGAAAAACTGATAGCTGTATGTCTTAATGCAATAATGACCAGAATATTTTAGAAATAAAAAATGTTGACCGCTCCTTTCTCAACAACATGTAACTCCAACAACTCTTCCTAGTATACAACACCTTCTTTCCCTGCATATGCTTCTTTCGACAACTTGTCTGCAAAAGTATTGTTTTGTCGATAACAATATATAATTTGTTATTATAATATTATAATTAAATGATATTATTATTTTTAATTAATTATTATACTATAATTAATTAAACAATATTATTTTATTGATACTTTGGAAATATTTTAATTAATTATTATATTATGATTAATTTAATTAAATGAAAACAATTTTAATATCTTTATTGGTGATGATTATATAATTTCTTTTTGGATATTATAATATAATATAATAATTCAATGATATTATTTTTAATTAAGTATTATATCATAATAAATTAAACAATATTATTTTATTAATACTTTGGAGATATATGTAAGTTCATTCTAAAAGAAAAAAAAGTTAACAATATGCCAAATATAAGGCTATGGACGTATTAGGCACATTAATAATATTAATGTGATTATTACTAGTTTTAAAACATTTAACATTCAACATTTTCACAAAGTTAATTGTTAATTGAGAATATTGTCTCTTTTTAGTTCCTGCCCGAGGTAGAGACTATATGTTCCGCCTTTACCTATTAGTTGATATCAATACTTCAACTTTATAAAGTTAAGTAAAAGTTTCATTAAAATTAGTATTTATAAATATTTTTTTGAAAGATCGTATTCACATTTGATTGGATAAGAGGTCTTGAATTGACCATTTTTTATCATTGTTCACATTTGATTGGATAAGAGGTCTTGAATTGACCATTTTTATCATTGTTTGGTATTAAAAAAGTTAAGAAAAAAACCAAAAAATAATCCTACCTTAACTTTACCCACTTATCTTAGAGCAATTTGCTTTTTCGCCTTTGTCACCTTGTTAAACCTGCACTAACAACGTGCCTGACATCTCTGTCACCCTGACAAACCTGCACTATCAACCTGCCTGACATCTCTCATTTACTGCAATGATGGAGCATTGCAGAGCTCAGAGTGTGGCTATTTGCATGAGTCTTTCTGACACCTGTAGGCTGCATGTCCTCCTCAGAGCGTGGATATCTCAACAAAGGTGGCAATGCCATAGTCTAACCTACAAGGGAATTCAGATTTTGATTGTAGAAACACAACATCATATGTTGTCTGCTTTTGTGAAGCTTAGTGAGCTGCTCAGTTTCAGATACCATAGAACATTTGTGATAAAGTAATTGTCAATGAAAATAGTGTGCAAGAAGCAAAAAAACTATTTTGCAGTCACAATGTTAATAGCAACAGAGCAAACATTGAAGAGCGACATGTGTTTAATAAGTCAAGGACAACATTTTGTAATGTAATCTTGTCCATCAAAACAAGGTTCAGGACTAGAGATAGAATATGATGTTAAAACTTTTGGGGTCGTACTGACAACATTTTTTATAGGTGTGTTTTGGATGAGGCCAATATTGTGTTGTTAAGTGGTAACTATAATTCTGGAATGCTAGATTCGGGAGCCATGCAAAGTTTATGTGATGCCCTACAAGAGGAAAACTGAAATTGTGTGCACAAATATAAGCAGTGAGAAAAGTTGTAAGTTTAAAGCAATTTTTTTTGTTTGCACTGCCATGTTTTATAGAAACTATATTGATGTTTGACACCAGTTAACTAAAATTCGATTTGAAGGAACTAAAATAGAAGGGGTCTTTAAACAGGGATACATTGTTCAAGAAACCAAACAAAAATTAGAAAACGTAGTTAGTAGAAACAAAATAGTTAATTGGGAAGTCAACTTGTGTTTATTCTATGGCTGAGAGAGTATACAATAGCAATGCACAATTAGCAATACAAGAAACATATTTTTTAGATCAAAATTACCATATGTATGTCAACAAAATGGACAAATTGCTTAATATATTTAATGTAATGCAGGTAGTTGTAATGAAGACAAAATAGAAATAAAAATTTGTTTGAACAATGTTCTCGAAACAAGGCAGAAATAAACAGGTATTGTTGCTAGTTTGATCCTCTTTATATGATGGGAACAATTCCACTGATAAAGAAGAAGGTTTTTGTGATAGGTTGTCAACAACCAAGAAATTGGAATTGGATTAGTTGCGGCCTTTTCTTATTTGATAACAAATCATTGTATTGTTGAGGACATAAGTCTTCTTTTTTGTGTTTTGTTAAAGAAAGGAAACATTTTTTCTCCTCAGAATTTGGAACAATGAAGGAAAATTAGAGCACAAGTATTTAAAAAAGTTTTCTATGAATAGCAAAGATTTTTGTTAAAGGTGTTGGCTTCTAAAGGAACCTAAAGAAATTTATGGATCATGGACTTTTTTTTGGTCTATTGAATTCAGAAGTGTGTTTTCCGGAAAGCCGTGTTTGGAGTTCATCAACACAAAAACAAATTTGTTATTATATGAAATTAATATCAAAGACATTGGTATATCAAAGAAGTATGTATACAATTAGATAAATATGATAAAAAGGCATCTATGCCATATTTCGAAACAATTCAGAAAGTAAAAAAAACCTTCAAATACAATGACCAATGTTTTTTAGTAAGATTTAATTGCTATCGTTGCCACAATGCTCTGTGATAGAAAGAGATATTTAGCAATGAGTTTATTTCAGTTACAGAAATGGAAACTATAATTGGTGAGGTAGTTCTAGGGTTTTTTTTGCTGCAGATGTCTATGATTTTGTCGTGCGTTGCTGCTCTGAACAACATTTATTGTTAAAGGTTGAATGACACGAAAACTATTCATGAAATTTGTTTTTAATAAATGAATTGTGGAGCAATTGTAGTTATAACAGTAAGTGCAATTTCTTTGTTGTATCTTCACATAGTCAATAGCAAGAATATATATATATATATATATTTCCATTGTCAAGAACAATGTTGAAACCTGAGCAGACTCTAAGCAACTTTAGATCCGACAGCTAGCAAGCCGTGGTCGATCCATGGAATTGTTGCTATTGTCTAACAATTATTGAGCTATCTATGTAAATGTGAGTTGTAACAAAGGAACAGGAATTGTGTCCAGAACTATAAATGAATGACAAATTTCATATATGGAAATATTATTTGGAAAAGAACATAGTAGTGGAGGAAAGAAACGTGTTTTTCCTCTTTCCTAAATTGGTACCTACATTTTGGTTTTTGTGTCTTGAGACTCTATTGTTAAATAATATTATTAACAATATTAAATATTATTTTCATAGTCTTTAAATTACTTATTTAAATAGTTTAAAAAATATTTTTATTATTAAATATTATTTTCATAATCTTTATATTATTTATCTAAATATTTTTAGAAATATCTCAAAATATTTTCAAAATTGTGATTTTATTAATAGGTTAAATTATAAACTCATATCTACTTAATTCAATTTAATATTTAAAAAAAAATATTAAATCTAAAAAAAATAAAAATATTTTATAAAAAATATAAAATATTAAAAATATAAAATATTAAAAATATATATAAAAATGTTAATAATTTGAAAAAATAAGAATTTATAAATTAACTATATGAATATTGATAGAAAAAATAAATTATCAAATAAAGAGAACTATTAAATGACAAGCTTGCAGGTAGCCTATTTGCAAAGGGTTTGTTTCAAAAGAGAAGGGTTTGCAGAGGATTTGTTTCAAAAGAGAAAGGTTTGTTTCAAAAGAGAAGGATTTGCAGGGGTTTCAATGTTTAACCTGTTTTGCTCATACTTTGAACACTAATAGTAATTGCCTATGAGAGTTGTTTTCGGATTTTTATTTATTTATTATTTATGGATATATAAAGTCAAATATTCGTGTGTATGTATACAATCGTATCTTTGCTACTGTGTTTGAGCTTCTTCATCCCATTCTATAAAGGAAATGCAATATTAAGAATAGGGTTTTATAATTAGATTGCAACCTAGCGATTGATTAATAAGAGGATTAATAATAGTCATTGGTTTTAAATGAATATTGTATTATTCTTCTCAATCTTTGTTATTTGTCAACAAAAAGATTGTTTATATAAACATGTTCATTTACCATAATTGATTTTAACATTTATTATTTATCTAGACGGTATTCTTATGTGCGTAAATCAACAATAATTTCTAATAAATGATTTATTATTTGTAAGTTCTAGAAGATATAAACAATGTACTAAAAGAATAATATGGTTTTTGTTTTGTCAATAGATCGGGTGGTTGGGAGGAATATTGTTATCCTCCCCACCCGGGTTCAAATATTGCTTTGTGACACTTGCTCCTTGGGAGTCGACTTTCTATGTAATGATTGTAATCCTGGCCATACCTTGATTCTCCAGAATAGCAGGTGTTGGCATTGATTGCCCACAATTTATTATCCGCTTCACCATATAAAGCAGGTGGCAATGTCGGCCTCCATTGATTCACTCGAATTCATGCAAGGTTTCTAGATTATTCCAATGGAGGGGTTCTGGACTATTCCAGTGGGTGATTGTTTTGGACTATTCAAGTGGGTTATTGTTACAGGAAGTCACTCACATGGATGGAGACCATGGAGCATAATTCATCCCGGAGAGGACCCTAGAATAGGAGCCTCTAGTAGACAATACCTTCTTTGTTCCTTCATTCCAGTTCTGTAAAGGACCTTACCAGTCAACCTGTTTCAATTGTCCTACTTGTATATGATGCATTATTTGTTTTATATGTCATTTTTAGGTATTTATACTCTTTTTTTTTTTCAATTTCTGTTAGAAAAAGTCTATGTTTATTGTTCTTGTTTTCTTTTTTAATGTTTATTGATTGGTTTTGTTGGTTTTGTGTGTTGTGTATCCAGTGTTTTGATATATGGAAAACTGGACTCGCTCTTCGTTACTGGAGAGGCCTTCCAAATATGCAAGAGGACGAACCTTGTTGGGTCTTACAATGATGCAACACGGTGGAAACATAGGTTTCATGTTCCTTCGACCTGACACCTCGCTCCTAGCAACTCATACGACCACTACGAGAAGTGCCTGAAGTTCATGGTCATTGTCATGACACACTGCAGAGGCTCTAGCTTTGGAGTCATTGTCTGCCCTTTTTCCTATCAACGGTCTTCTTTTTTTTATTTTCCTCTTCCATTTGAGTAGTGCAGGTTATCGCACTAAATCCTGTCCTTAAGTAAGAGAAGGATACAAGATGACCTTACTTAATATGAGTTGTAAAAGAGAGTTAAAGTGTTGATACAACAAAAATGGTGGTTTAAATTGGAGCGAAGAAAGACTGTTTGTCCTGTCTGGTTTATCTAGTTGATTAGGAAATAAAAAGTAGTATAAAACCTTTCCCTTATGCCCCATCCTTACATATTTATTACAGCAATAGACATATAGACACACTTTCATCCATCCATGTTACATCCATTACACACACTTGATTATTAACATTTTCTTTACTTGCTTGAATTATTTAGAAAGTCTTAAAGTTCCTTGCCTCCCTCCCTCGTAGCTCTTTGTCCCGCCTAAGCCACCCTATCTTCTCTTTCTTACCTGCTGCCAGCATTTAGTTGGGGTGGATCGAACCATCCGACCGAGCTACCCATGATGCAATTGCTGGATGATATGGTTGGTCTTCCTTGAAATTAAGGGAACTGCTAATATAGTGGGCCAGTAATAAAGCTCCAACCGAGGAGCAAAGAACCCTGGGTGATACCTTGAATACATACATATTCATAGTTGATTCTTTTATTTAAGTCAGGTTCTTCGATCTTTGCTCCTCTACCTATAGGCAGGAACGAATCCCCCTTACTTGGACTAGGACCACTTGCTTGGAGACTGGTACACTTGACTCCCTCTCTTGATAGCTAGCCTCGCCTTCACTTACTACCTGATGGTGCGGCAATGATTCGTCTTGCACAATGAAATAATGAATTGGTGGAGCTAAGTCAAGTAGTGCATAAAGCCCCGAGCAGTGGGTGATGATAAGGATGCAACTTTCCCAATAGCTGTTAAACTATAAGACCTACATCCATATTGGGATCGGTATCTGAGCGAGGTGTAATGGCATGAATTCTACTTCAATTTAGTGGTACTGCTACCTTAGATACATATGCTTCCTCTGCTTCTTATGTTTCCTCCGCTCTTGGAACTGGGTAAATGCGATCTCACACGGGATATGTCACCAGAGACTATGCCTCTATAGGGTCTTAAATTGGCTTTGAAATGATTCTGGTTATCTCTGCCCCTTATGGGCTACTGCTTTCGAATTATTTTAAAATACTGGGTAAGCTTGGTTGTTGCTATGGATTTTTAATGCGATAAGCGTAAACTAAAATGTATTGTTGGTATACTTCTTTAAAATATGATATTCTTGTTTTACTATTCTGTTACTTTTTTAGATAATTTTGGTTCTTATTTACCAAGTAGAAATGTTTGTATTTTTAATATCTTCTCAACATTGCATGATTTAAATGAAACTTGTTTTAGTACCAGAATTCTCTATTTTTTTTGTCCATCCACAACAAAAAAACATTTTGGTTTTTAATTAGTTATGGAAAACAAATTGTTCCCTATTCGTATTAAATTTTATTCATAATCTCGTTTTGGAATTTTTTTTACATAGACTCTGGTTCATTCATATCTTCAATAGCATAATATAATTGTCTCTTTAGGAAACATTGTCTCTATAGTTTTAACAAATAACTCATACCCATTAATTTGTCATTATCTTTTAATGTTTATCTCTGTTAATTTACTTCTATCATTCTTGTTATCTAGTTGTTTTTAGTACTATTGAATATCTTGTTACAGTTTACCGGGTGAAGATTGCTGGCATCCGCCCTCAATACAATACAAATATTGTTCATCTCATTATATTTAGTACTCTTAAAACTGTTGAATATTTCACTGCATTTAACTGTGAATAGATTGTTAGTATCTGCTCTCAATAGAATACAAACAAGGATGCATTGTTAGTATCGGCCTTCAATAGCATACAAACAAGATTGCATTGTTAGTATCGGCCCTCGATAGAATACAAACAAGGATGCATGGCAATATCTTGCTGAGGTTGGATTGATAAGTATAAACATTTTAATTACTATGCATTGATATGGCAATATACAAATGAAGATACCGTTCTTTCTTTTTTAAATTCGTAGCTGATGGCATTTTATTTTCTCGGCAACCTCTATTTTTTTAAAACATCTTCAAATCTTAGAAATAAATAAAATTTTCCTTCCTTGGTGACCACCTTTTCATTTAAATTTATGAGCACCTCACCTCATATTACTTGGAGGGCTCTACGTTCCCAACTAACAAAGATCACCCCTCTTCAATCTATACATATTTATAAGCACAACCCCGAAGCAATTGATCTGGACCCACTTAGTGAAACGAATATAGGGATAACAGGTCTCGTCCGTGATATGTTAGTTCATGGTTGCAGCTGGTAATGAAGGTATAGCAGAGGGTTTTTAAGCAAAGGTCTTTATAGTAAATGTTGTTAACATTGTCAAAGACTAGATAAGTTATGGATGGAAAAGCTGGTTCAATGGGTCATCGAATTGGGTTAGTTGTACTTAATCCAAGGGTGCAAAAGGGAAGAGGTACAGGCAGAGTATCTACCAGTTGCGCCTTTTCTACACACTCTGTTCAACCATTTAAGTCAGTTTTCTGCTGCAAAAATCACCAGAAATCAAAAGTAAATATACCCAGCTTAGAAAAAGAGACACAGAGGTCAACATTAGCGTTTGATAGATTTCAATCATAAATATAGCCTTAACATAGTTGAAATTGATGTTAAGAACTTTCAAATTCTTATTAAAAAATAAAATTAAAAAAAATCAAAATTCTTATTAAAAAAAATTTAAAACATAAACGAAATGAATATCCTTTCCTCTCACGTCATTTTTCTATGTGTCCATAGTGGTTCTCGGTTTTCTCATGATAAAATTAATTAAACATTTTTCATATTCATACCGGTTCTATGTAAATACAAATTATGTAAATGCAAAGAAAAGAAGGGTTCTAAGTAGTTTGATTCTTACTTTTTAAATAATATAAGAAATATAAATATGCATTTTATTACTAGAAAATATAATACAGAGAGCTTTCACTATTATTTGGAATTGCTTTGAATTTGTGAAAGTTTATATGGATAAAGCTAGATTTAAATACAAAACAACATTAAAAAAACAAATAAATATTAAATAGAAAACATTTGATTTCGTGCATAGGGTACTATAATAATGCATAAGGTGCATATTGATATACTATATATCTAAAATATGTATAACTATTATAAGGTATATTACTATTCTATGTACATTGAACTAAATGATGTATATCTTTTAAGTACCATGATACTCATGTATCATATCTAGAATTCTCTTATATATTATAATTTATGGAAGTTCAAATGGCATAGGAAATGAGAATATAATGTATTTAATTATATATCCATCGATATATAATTAGTTGGTACTAAGAAGTAATATGTAAATGTAATTTCTACACCTGCATAACTATTATGATATGTATACATATTAGTAGGTATCACAAATAAAGTGTTACTTATGAATTTATAATGATAATAATCATGTAATATGTCAGTATCCAAAGTATACTATATTACTTGTAGTGGTTAGATTGGTAGCTTGTATTAATTACTATGCATCCATATGGGAAATTTGAACTTACTTGACATTATGACATTAATTACTATGGGAAATTTGAACCTACCTCACATTATGACAGAATATATTGTATTGTTTAGAGTTTCTATCTTGACTACACTTTACCATTTGTGCTCCATGCACTGTATATTGACCCCTTTTGGATGTGTAGTTGGATGACATTTATACTCAAATGATAATCACTTTTTCAGATTCAAGGTTGAGCTAGGATGGGGAACAAATAATTTGACTAGAAATTATTTGCTTTAAAATTATTACTTATGCTTTCTATAGGGACATCATTTTGGTTTTGCTATCTTGTTTATAATGATATCTAACAATAATTTTAAAAAATGAGTTTCTCCATGCTACATAATAGTAATGTTAAATTGGTACTTTCATATGATTGAACATTTTTTTTCAAATTCCTGAATTAATGAAATTTAACCTGCATATTTTAGTGTTTATGGATTGAATAACTTGTTTTTTAGTTGTTTATATTCTTTTAACTCTAAAAAGGCAGGGACTAAGCTGCACGCAGCTCTTGTTTTAATTATGTTTCACAAATATTTTGATAGTTGCAATTTTAAAAATTCACTAATGCAATTCCACCTACTATAAATTATGATTCTTTTTAATGATTTAAAATATAAAATTATAATATTTTATTCATTTTTTAATTTGTTGATTTTTCTATTTCTAATAAATATTCAGTGAAAATGAATAGGTATGAAAATTCCTTATGCTCTTTTTCTTTTCTTTTCTCTCTTTTCTTTTTAAATACATTCAAGTATGTTACCTCTAAGTAACACAGTGTAATGTACCCCAACCGAAATTTGGGCACATTAACTCAAAAAATCTGATGTACTGCTACTACAGCTTTGATAAATCTGCAACAAGCTTATGGTCCACTTCTAGGATTCCAAAATGGCACACTAGCTCCAAAGGTTCTTCAATAGGTACTAGGAGGCTTGTGGCTTGACTCCAGAAGGCTTGGGATGGCTTGGAGATGCTTGGAGTGGATATGGACTCTGTTTTGGTAGAGTATGCATATTGCAAAATAACAATTGCAGAGTTGGAGGGTTTTGGGAGAGGTTTGGAGGGACTTGGAGTGGAATTGGGAGTTCGGAATAACACATGGTAATTGTTTTTAAATGGATGGAAGGGGTAGATAGGAAGGTCAATTATTTGCAAAAAAAATTGATATGTATTTTACAGAGTCTTAGGTTTCTGTAACAACTCACAGAATGTGAATTGGATCTCCTGAGAGGAAGATATGGTTATTTTACCAGTAGCTAGTCAAAATTGGCTACTGAATTAGCAAGGGTGTGGAAATTTGGGATGGATGGAATGAATTTCGATAGGTAGGAAAAGGATATGAAATATGTGGTTGTAGGTGCTCTAAAAAATTTATATAAGAGAGGTTTAGAGTCTATAAATTTAGCAATGGGCACATTCTCTGGGTACATCACGCCAGGGATTGTCTTAAGACCACGCAGTTTTAGTCCCCTGGACTTATGTGGAAACCCAATGGATATTGGTGCTTCAAAGAATGTATATATATACTATGTTAAATTCCTATATATAGTAGGATACACTTAATTCAGAGTTTGGGAAGTGATTTTGCAATTTGGGGTCACTAGGAGAAAAATTAGGAATTTAGGACAACTCAGCTAGGTGTTTTCCAACTCGACCCAAATGATGAATAAGACTCACAAAATTATTATATTATGCTGGGGATGGGATATATACTATCCCAAATACCTTTAGAAACTTACATAATTGAATTTGAACCCACAGAAGTGAAGATATAACCAAAATAGTGGAGACTAGTTGAATTCACCTAGTGATTGAGTAGGGGTGAGGTAGATTCACAGGGGATTCACTCAATAAACCGCTATCATAGCACGTTCATTCATGGCATATGAAACAATACCCCTAATTTCACTAAATATTAGAAAATACCTTCCAAAATCATTTTTTTACCCGCTCCTAATATGCCTTCCCAATTTAAAAAAAACCTTATTTTCACTAGATATTGTATGTATCAATTTTTTCATTAACATTTTTTATACCCCTTTATATTTCTACCTAGTATATTGATATGATACCCCTCTTATGACCCCACATGCATTCTACAATGCACCTTGCTTCTTTCGATGTATATTGTGGATGCACATTACTTCACCCACAATGAAATTACTCAACCACATATCATTATGATTTGCAACATCTAATGGTCTAATGAAGAGATAGGAGATCACTTCTTGTATGTCACTAGATCCAATGCACATAGTACAACATTTATATTACATGTTGCAGTTCCCTAATCCCTGACTAAGCCTGTTGTGGGCTAGCTATCCAAGCTCCCAGGGCTTGTAACAAGCTCTAGGAGGCTGACTAAACCTCCCAAGGCCTGTAATAGGCACGAGTGGTTGGGTATTCAAGCCCCCAAGGCCTATCGAGGGCCTATAACAGGCCCTGGGGCTTAGAGCCTCCCAAGGCTATTGGAAACAATTGGATGAGTGATATTGGTAACAATTGGTTGTCAATGACCACTGTCTCTCGACTATGATCGACTGGAAATCGACTTCACCACGAAACCCCCTGGCCTCAAGCATGCCTCAAGACGTGATTTCCCTGCGTATTGGTAAGCCCGAGCCTTGCTTCAACCCAATTTCTCATTCGAACGTGATCCTGCCATCTCCATTTGGTGGATATTTGTTAGACCGCCCATATAAAAAAGACACCAAAGTATTTTTGTATTGTTACATTAAATAAAAAAACCCTTTGCCCCTTAATATATAAGCAATATATTTTTTAGGTTTTCATGAATATTTAATACCGCAATATGAATGAACGTGGTATTATATTGCCTTTTAGTGAAGCCCTCGTGGGTATATTGTTGAGAAAGAGATATTAAATGAAGAATGGAACACAATTATGATTTTTATTCCTATATATGATTAACTAAACATATCATGGGATTTCATGTACATCATCCATATCACATGAAGTGCTAACCATTAATATGCAAAAGATATTAAAAGAAGCATTGCACAATAGCACACATAACTTGAAGCATGAAACAACTTGATTATTATTGGAAATTATGAAACATGAGAAGTACATTAGAAATCTGCAATATATTCAGTGAAAAATGATGAGTTACTTCCTCCTCAATGGCTAGCTGAATACAAAACTAGTGTGGAAATGAGGGGCCAATCACCCTCATGGTATGCAAGGGGAGCATCACTTAAGCAAAGAGAAGCCTAAGAAACTCCAATACAATAAAATTTCATCAACAACCCTTGTTAGTGCGCCTTGATACTCCTTTTAAACTTGAGAGATATCCAATACCATGGAACAATACTATGGATGAGTGAAAACCATGTTCCATAACCACCTTTAGCCAATACCATGGAACACCCAAAACCATGCATTGGGTAGTTAGTGGTCCATAATTGTTCCACTACCTTAATGAGTGTTTCGTCTAACCACTTTGAAATTCATAGATGCACACTTTAACCACTTCATAAATGCATCCTCTAACTTCCTTAACCAACTCTTACCAATTTACCCTGATTTAAGGAATTGGTCCAAAATCTTATCTTTTCCTCCATTACTTCAATTATGGCCCCCAACCAAATTATTCACACATGCCTTACCCTTTCTAAACAACTTCTTCTGTTTCCTCTTTGATCCAATCCATTCACCAATAATAATTATTTTTTATTTTTTGACCAAATTTAACAAAATAAACTTGTGCAAAATATAGTTGGCCAATTATTTGCCAATTTACTCCCAAATTAATAATTTTTCCTAGCAACTTGAATTGGGAACCTTATCTACTTCATGTGGCTTACCTAAGTCCAAATAATATTTAATTTTTCCTCTGACCATTAAACTTAGGCAATATTTATCCTTTAGCCACCCATTTAATAATTTTAATGGTTTTCACCTAGGTGACTTGGCCAAAATAATATAGCAAAAATTGGGAACATGACAGACATGTCCTATCTTGACCATTTTGTCCAAAATTGATTATCATCATGTCCTACCAGACTACAAATATAACTACTAATTTCATTGAAAACAATTTAATATTATAGTCAGAAGTAATATAGTCATTCATACATGATATAAAAAATGAACAAGTGAATAGTTACATCAAATTACTCGTCCAAAATAGGGAGAGAACCCCTATAGACCAAGAGACTATCCTTGAACTCTTCAAAATAAAGTATACCATCCCCCAAAACCATGGCTATATTTTACATACTATCTACTAGTACATTAAGTTGTTTATAAATATGTTCGAATGATAAATATTCAGAAAGGGACTTAATCATATTGATCCTCAAACACCAACTCTCTAGAGCTGGAACTTTAAGAGATGACAAGCCAACATCCTAGTCAATCACAACTTTTGAATCTCCCATAACTTGAAGGAAGAACACACCAATGTTAGATGCAAATTTAAGAAGACCCTATAAGGCCAACAATTTATCCCTAGTGTTTGTACTAGGTCCAATATCCACCCATAGAAGAAATACATGAGTATTGTTTAATTTTAAAACCATCCACAACCACAAGAGCCCAATTGTGCAGCTCCATCAAAATAACCAATAGTGATATCTTTTGATAACTAAGGCTCACTAGTTATCCTTGGAATCTTTATCTTTCCCATTTTAAAGTATTCTTTATAGATCCCCAATATTTTTGAATAGACAGAAAGGAGGAAGGAGCCTTATTTTCAAATACATTTATTCATTCCTACTTCTCCAAATACCCCAACTGACAAATACATGAAACCCTTTATGAATAGGAACATACTTGCTACAAGTATGAATACTTATATCAAAAGTGGAATGACCCCACAACCCAGGTATTTGTAGACTAATATTGACATTAGTCCAAACTTTTGTTGTAAACGGACAACCTATCAAAAGATGATAGATAGATTCTACTTCCTCAAAACATAGACAACATACATTTGGTCCAATCCAACTCATTTTCAACAAATTGTCCCAGGTCATGATTTTATTTTCTAAGCACAACCATAAGAAGCATTTCAATTTAAGGAGATATGCCAGTTCGATATTTTTTTATGCCACCATTTCTCAACATAATCAAAAGATGACAAAGAAATAACATCAAATGCATATTTTGCACTAACCTGCCCATTAGATCCATGCCAAGACATCTTCTGATTCTTATAGCCTGAAACCTACAATATTTAAGCTTGTAATATATGCTTTCCATGATGCAAGTCCTCCCACCAGTCCCAAATCCTCTGCACTCAACCAATATGAATAAGAATGTTCCGAAGTACCAGGATTACTCACATGAAATAACAAGTTAAAACCCTTCTTAGAAAGAAAGTGTAACGCTCGATATTTTGACTAGGCACGTTTACGAGTTAGACACCTCCCACTTTATTTGCTTATTATCTGTTCGACTCAGCTAGACAGAGTGAATTATGTTTTCGGCATAATAGACATGATGATATGTTGCTACTATGTTTATGATGTCACTATATTCATGCAGTTATTAAGTTATGATTATCATGAGATTCATTGCTTTTAAGATGAAAATATATGTTTTAGCGTTTTCATTGATGAAATGTGAAATATATGGTGTTGTACGTGAGTGCCATCCTATGATGAAATTGATAGAACTGTTATAATCCATGCATATTGGTGATGCAATTGTGACGTGAAATGAAATGATGTTGATGATATGGATCAATGGATGATCGAATGGAAATACTTGTTATAAAATGTGTATTTGCGGAATACTAACCTACAGGACAGAAGGGCTATGGGATAGCCGGATACTTGATCGGATATATGGATAAGAGCTTATCCATGCAGGGAACCTTAGAAACCGAAACCGATTTTACGATGACATAGACTGATAATCTCGAGAGCAGCAGAGTATGATTTGATAAGGGCGTAGGCCCAGTATGTTGAGAGGGATGGATGTGTTTCCCACCCTATGTTCCTATGATACCCGAGATCGTGGGAGGGCCGTGCTGAGACATGCTCCCCATGTATGTGTGATGACGAAGGTCGGATGCTTGCTAGGAGAGGATAGGTCCGCTGTTCAGCCGACGCTATCGCTCTCAAGTTCTATGTGGTCAGGTCGATGAGTCCGACACCCACTTTTGTACTAGCAGAGGAGGGATAGGGAGGATGTGGCAGTAGGTAAGGATGGGAGGATATGATAGTTAGTACTGTTGAGGGTTGGGTATTCCTTGACCCAGAGTTAGTGGTAGTAGGTAGCTTCCCTTGCACCTGAATAATTGATCAAGTGTAATCATAAAAATAACCAAAGGAAATCTTAAAGGTTAACTGATAAAAATAACCAATGATGTTTTAGTAATATTATGATGAATGTATACTTGTTCTGTTTGCATAAGTATTCTTAGTATTAGTTAGCTGTTATGCATAGGATATATATTTATGACATATGTTTATAGTGCATGTCTGTCTTGTGCATATGCTGGCCACGCATGCACATTATGCACATGCGCAATAATATTGGTTAACAACATACTTATCAAGATGTAACCATGTTATAAGTTATCATAGATAACGCAAATAAGTATTCAGTGAATGACTTAATCAGTAAAAGATCATCAAGTTTTAATGTGTAAAATAAGTTAATTAGTCTTGTATGTAAACATAGTGATGAACAGTTAAAATAAGTGTCATTAATCGCAAATATCCTCAAGTGAATGTGCCTTCAAATATGAAGAATAACAGTTAAACATTAACACTAGAAGAGTGTGCTATATAATTGTTGATCATGATTAAATAAACTATTAAGTATGTTTCATTAATTATACCTAGAGGTACTATGTTGACGCTTATCCATTAAACAAATAAATATTTTAATTACTATTCACAACTAAATTAATTACTATTGTTATTAATTATTATTGTTATTATTATTACATTATTATTATTATTTAATTAATAATAATAATAATAATAATCCTCTCTATAGAGCATAGTGGATTGAATAAATTATTAAATAAATGATTCATTCAATTAATTAAGGGATCCATTCCAAGTAAATAAAAGGGGTTTGATAAATAAATTATTTAACAACCCCACTACTCGAGAGAAACTGGGGTGATTTAACAATAATATATATTCCACCTTTTACTCTAAAAAGGGGTTGCATTAATGATTGTACTTCCAAAGACTAGGACAGCTAGGGCGGTGGAGTGATAAGGAAGTTTGACTTTATGGAGGAGGAGGATTCCTATAAAGGGGAGAATTAACAAAGTAGTAAGGGGGGTTTATTGTGGGAGAACTGTGAGGATTTTTGGAAAAAAAAGGAGGAATGCCGAGGAGGGGGTTAACTCAAAGCTTTGAGGAGGTGGGAAACTCAAAAGAAAAGACTGAGGAGGGGGTTAACTCAGCAGGCATTACCATTGAGCTATGGAAAGGTACTGGGGAAGGTTGCTGTCGGGATTATCGGTCTGTGGGCTCGGGGGCTAGGAAATCCGTTGATTTCCTAGGGTCAACACGATATTAGCTGATCAGCAGGGTGGACACACCATGTTGGGTTGCTAAGGTAACCTACAGAACCCACTACAGGAATCTTCCTACCTCACGGCAAATCTACAGGTCCAGGTATTTTACTGAGCTAGCTTGAATAAAAGGTATTTTCTTTACTTTCAAATTATGCATGTAAAAAGAACAGAGCTGTAATGCAGATTTAAGTTTATATTTATTTAAATTGCAGAGACATGTAAACTTTTAGAAACCTGAAACATAGACGGTTGATTCTTTTCATTAGAAAGCAAAGGAGAAGAACTTGGTAGTTACATGAAATTACAAATAGAGACCATGTACCCAGATAGGGCACTACAGAAAGAATATCAGTGGCTGAGACAATCTGTAGCATTCATCTCCTCCCAAATATGGATCGATTCCAAATCAAACCTTGTTTCCATTCCCATCCCTCTAAGACATCAATGAACCCATCTAAGGACAGGATTTATCAAATCCCTATAAGAAGTTTAAAGCCCTAGAGCTAGATTTATTAGGAAGTCTTACCCAATTGACAACAAAACATCTTCTCAAGTATTTTTCCTTTAGCACATCACTACAAAGTCCAACTCCAAAAAGTACCCTCTATATACTATAATGGGACTTTCCCCATTATAGTATGGAATGAATAACAAACCAATTATGGAAAAAAAAGGCAATTGAAAAAAAAAGGGAAACTTTAAATTGAATTAATCCAGGTATGAAGATGATCCTTCCAAGTCAAAAATCAAATTCCTTATGCTCCGCATCTAAGGAAGATGATTAAACTAAGAAGTTGGACCTTCATTTCACCATAATGATATTTGGTATATTTTGGTATCTTTATTGTTAACTCATAAATTATATTAAATTATATTTATAATATATTGAAGTGATAATTTTGCACAATTTTGAAAGATATAGTACATCCACTTAATTGTGGTTGGCCATAGACCACAAGTTTAGTGCCATGGCCAAGTTATTTGTTACTTGTTTTTCATATATTTATTTTTGATTTTTTTTATTATAATGTTTATTTTGAATCTAAAACAACGCTTATAAAATCAATATAGATAGTACATTTGTCTCATCCTCCTCGTGGAATCTAGGAAAAACATAATTGCTACTCCATCCTAAATTCTAAAATATAGATAGTACACTTGTTGGCATCCTCCTCCTCAAGGTGAAATCTAGGAAAAACATAATTGCTACTCCTTCCCAAATTCTAAAATATAAATATTGAAATGATAAGTTTACACATTTTCGGAAAAACAAATAAGGATTTCAATTATTGATAGACAATGACAACAATAGGTGAAGAAGCTTGTAGCTTTGTGTTGTACTTGATCTATTAAGTTCACCAATTCTGGAAATCGGTCCAAAATAGGTCCAACAATTTTACTTTCAATATCTCGTGCTAGAGAACACTCGTTCACCTTGAAAGTCTAAGTCTAGTCATTATCCTTCTTCTCTATGCCAATGATGTTGTTCTTATGGCAAAGTGTCCCTCAGATATTGATAAGAAATTAATAATTCTCAAGGATTTCTACTCTAATATGGGAATGATTGTTAGCAATGACAAAACAAAAGCTATGATTATCAAGCCCAAAAAGGTCATCAACTTTAATTTTTTTTATGACAAAAGAAACTTGGAGGAAGTGACTTATTACAAATATATTGGAATTGATATTCATCACAGGATCAATTGGAACTATAACATTGAGAAACAAATTAATGGAGGGTGGAAAGCTTACTTTGGTCTTGAAAATAATTGTAAATCGACAAACCTTGTGAGTTAGGATAAAAATAAGCTCCTTTTTGAAACTATCGTCACCCCCATTATCTTATATGGCTATGAGGTTTGGGGTTTCAACATATCAATATAATCTTGAAGAAAATTCGAGTAAATCCAAAAGTGTTTTATAACCTATAACCTTAAAATTAAAAGCAATACACCTCATCTTGTTCTCCTCATACAAGCATGGACATCCCCCATTGAGAGCATGTCTATGACTAGGTACTTTATATACAAGCTTAATGTAAACAAGATGGGAGACTATAGACTTCCTAAAATTGCTTTAAAGTCCAGCCAAACCTACTGCGTCTCAAGTGAGGCTAGCATAAAGACACATTGGTGTGGTTAAACCTTTGAGGGTTAACAAAAATGTCGCTTTGCAAAATATCAATAACATCAAAAATATTTTTACATCTAAGTTTAAATAGAGAGTGTGGTATGAGAAGGATTTAGAGGTTGAAAGAAAATTGAAATACTACAAGGAGTTCATTAACCCTGAACTAGAAGTTCAAAGTTATCTCTCGGTTTTAACTAGTTCAAAGAAGAAAATTAACATTTCCAAGATAAGAACAAACTCTCATGAGCTCCATAGTGAAATTAGGCACTGGACAATTCCTAAAACTATGTGGGTTGAAAGAATTTTTCATCTTTGTGAGATTATGAGAGTTGAGGATGAAAAACACTTTCTCTTAGAATGCCCTGCCTACACCCACAATAGGTCTCAGTTTCAAAATCTCTGTTACAACACTGACATTTCTAACCTTCTAACTTCTCAAAACTACAGTAAGTTATGAACGTTTCTCTTTAATCTTTTTTAGCACAAGAATAAAATATTAAAGAAAACCAAATAATTACTTTGTTTTCTTTTCTCTTAAGGTCCGATAAACCAAACTTGGTCTCAATGAATGTTAACCATCCTATCATCACATCATCATCACCATCATAAAAAAATAAATTAATTCAAAATTTTATAAAAAATAAATAAATTCAATAATATTTTATGAAAATTAAATAAGTTGAATAACCACATTTGTGAACTAACAACACTTTTGATTTTTTATATTTACACTTTGATAAAAAATATTATGACAAAAGCATTTTTTTAAATATAGAAAATTATTATGTCAAAAACATTTTTTTAAATATAAAATATAAATAATTTAATATAGAAACATTTATATTGTATTGAAAAAGTTGAACGCAATTTGCAATATTTTTTTATTGAGGAGATTTAAGTTTGTGATAATTAACATAATTTGATTTAAATATAAATTTAAAAAAAAAATTTATTAAAAAAAAATATTTATTAATTTTTTTTTATAATTTCCAAAATTTTATTTATTGATTACTTTCTTTATATGCTTAACAAAAATAATTTTCCAAATTTTATTTCTTGATTACTTTCTTTATATGTTTAACGATAATGTCTTTATATGTTTAACACAAAATAGTTCGGATATATATGTTCATAAATTTTATAATATTTTTATGTAATCTATTATATATTTAACAAGGTTTTGTAAAATATTCATGTGTTTGCTTTTTTTTCCTTTCTAAAGATGTATTTGTTGGAATTTAATGAAGGTGATCTATATATAGTTAGTTATTGGATTTAATGAAGGTGATCTATTATTTATAGTTAGATATTGGATTTAATGAACGTGATATATTATCTATAGTTAGTTATTGAATTGGAAGAGAAAATGATTAATTATTATAAGAGTAAATGACTAGGATTTTATGCATATATGTACTATTTATGATTATCGATAGTTTACCCTCTTTTTGTTGTCATAATCTTTTGAACCCATTTGTTCCTTCGTCATAATATTGGACAATAATTCTGAAGGGTATGACCTTGTAACATTTGATTCTCTTGAACATTGCCAATAATTGCTTATGTCCTTGTTTGATTTATGAAACCATAAGTTTAATGTTAAATAAATGATTGTGACATTCATATTTAGAACATTCCAAATATGAATGTCACAATGTGACATAACCATGCAACAATGTTGTAATCCAACACAATTCTTAAAGAACATCACACTATGACAAAACCCTTGCAAAAAATGCAACATGACCATTGAGTAATGTACCGATATGACATAATTGAAACATGATTATGATGAATATTAATTAAACATAAAATCCTTGCAAAATGTCGCAATGTGACATAACCTTTGCTAAATGTCATAATGCAACAATACCATCAAGGAACGTAACAACAATGCAACATGGCCATTGGAGAATGTAACTAGTCAACATAATTCAACCAACATCAACATCACAATATTACTGTAACAATCCAACATGACCCTTAAGGAACATCACAATGAGACATAACCATTGAGGGATGCGACATTACAATTGTTTACAACTGCACCATCTTCTATCAGCCTATCTCAATCTCATAGCCAATGAATATGGGAACCCATTAAAAGAATCGGTGCAAGTACTCAAGAGAACTCAATATCCTATAGATGAATGAACATTAGTGCGACATAAAACCCTTACTAATAATACAAAGTTTATGGAATGACCATTAATATAATACAAAATAATAACCATTAATATTACAATATTAAATTGTAATATTATACACCTAGCAACAATCACATTAATAATATTAATGTGGTTCTTGCTAGGTGTATGTTGTAACATTATAATTGATCAAATTTAACATTGTGTAATACTATGGATTTTACGGTGCATGTAGTCAAGATCCTAGAGATGAATGAACATTAATGCAACATAAAACCCTTGCTAATAATACAAACTTAATGGAATGAACATTAATATAATACAAAATAATAACCATTAATATTACAATATTATCTTGTAATAGTATACGCTTAGCAACAATCAAATTAATAATATTAATGTGGTTTTTTCTAGGTGTATATCGTAACATTATAATTGATCAATTTAGCATTGTAATAATATTATGGCTTTTATAGTATTAATGATTTAACATAAATACCAATGTTATTATATGGAATTGCATTGTTTTGCATGGGTTTTGTCATAGTGTGACATCCATTAAGGGTTATGTTGGATTGTGACATTACTGCATGGTTATGTCACATTATGACATTCATATTTGGAATGTTCTTCATGGGTTTATTTATGTTCACTTATGTTCACTTGGTCATTCCTTAATGGTTTTGTCACATTGTGATGTTCATCAAGGGTTACTTTGGATTATGACGTTCATTAAGGATTATGTTGAATTGCGACATTCTTGCATGTTTATGTTGCATTATGGTTAAGTTCCTCATTGGATTTTGTTGCATTATGAGGTTCATTAAATAATCATTCATCTTTGCAATGTTCCTCAAGGGTTTACATACATTGGATTATGTTGACTTGGTTCACACCTCAATGTTTTTGTCACATTTTGGTGTTCATCAAGGTTATGTTGGATTATGACATTGTTGCATGGTTATGTCAAATTGTGACATTCCTATTTGGAATGTTCGTAAAGGGTTTAGTTATGTTGACTTGGTACATTCCTTAATGTTTTTTTCACATTGCGATGTTCATCAAGGGTTATGTTGGATTATGACATTCATCAAGGATTATGTTGGATTATGACATTCCTCCATGGTTATGTTGCATTATTGTTATGTTCCTCAATATATTTCGTTGCATTATGATATTCATTATATAATCATTTATCTTTGTGGCACTCATCTTTGCAATGTTCCTCGATAATCATTAAGGAACATCATAATTGGAAAAATAATTAAGGAACATCGCAATTGGCATAATTCGATGAATTTGAATGTCCCAATTTAACATAAAATCAATCAAAATCAACCATATTGAATATGATAATATCACAAAAGATATAACCATATTATATCTCAATGCTAACCATTAAGGAACATACCAATTGGCATAAGTCGATGAATTTTAATGGCCCAATGTAACATAAATTCAATCATGCTCAACCATAGTGAACATGATAATATCACAATAGATATAATGATATTATACCTCAATGTGACACAACGCTCAATAAGTTCCATAATGCAACATAATTATTGAGGAATGTAGCAATTCCAAATAATTACTTGCCAAGATGAATGCAACAATGTGGCATAACCATGGAGGAATTCCACACACAAGAAAAATATTAGAAAATGTTTCAATACTATAGAACTTTGAATTTCGCAATGTGACATAACCATGGAGGAATACCAAATATGACAAACTCTTACAAAATATTGCAATACTGCATAACCATTGAGGAAAGTAGCCACAATAAATGTTTCAATGTGACATATCCCTGCAAGGTTGTCACAATCAAACATAACCCTTAATGAACAATGGAAAATAAAAAGTTAACATAAAGTTAGCCAATATGTATGTCACATCATGACATAACGAAGGAGGAATGCCACAATGCAATAATTCCCTTGAAGAATGCCACAATATGACATAACCCTTGATGAATGTCATAATGAACCATGACCATTAAACAACACATAACCACATTGAAAAATAACCATTTAGGAACATAATCATTAATGCACATCACAATTGGAATAAGTTGATGAAGTTGATTGTCCCAATGTAACATAAAATCATTCATGCTCAACCATACCAAACTTAGTAATATCACAATAGATATAACCATATTATATCTAAATGCAACACAACCATCAAGAAATGTTGTAATGCAACATAATTGTTGAGGAATGTAGCAATTCACACAACTAATCCAAGATGAATGTCTCAATATGGCATAACCATGGAGGAATGCCACACGCAAAACCCTTAAAAATGTTTCAATACTACATAACATTGAATGTCACAATTGACATAACCATAGAGGAATGTCACATATGACAGAAACCTTACAAAATGTCACAATACTACATAAACATGCAAGATTTTCACAATCAAACATAACCCTTAATGAGCAATGGAAAATAACAATTTAACATAAAGTTATCCGATATTTATGTTGCATCTTGACATAACGATGGAGGAATGTCAGAATGCAACAAAACCTTTACACAATGTTCCAATAAAACAAACCCTTAATGAATGCCATGATGCAACAAAACCATTAAAGACCATGACCACATTGCAAAATAACCATTCAAGGAAATAATCATTAAGGAATATAGTAATTGGCATAAGCTAATGAAGTTGAATGTCCCAATGTAACATAAAGTCAATCATGATCAACCACAGTGAACATGATAATATCCCAATAGATATAACCATATTACACCTCAATACAACACAACCATCGATAAATGTTGTAATTGCAACGCCCATATTTTGATTAGGCATATTTATCAGTTAGACACACCATACTTTATTTTCTTATATATTCTGTTGAACTCAGCTCGATTGAGTAAACTATATTACGATATGATGGACCTCATTATATGATGTTACTTTGTTTTATGATTTCACTATGATTATGATGTTACTATGTTATGCAGTTACAACGTCATGATTATCATATGATTTCTTTATTTTACGATTATAGTATATGTTCATATGTTTTCATTAATAAGATGTGAAATATATGATTCGGTACGTGGATACCATCTTCTTGTATGAATTATTGAAGTGTTATATGTCATACGCATCTATGATGAACTAAAAAGGTTACATGAAATAAAATGATTTTGATAACATGGATCAATTGGCGATCAATGGGAAATGCTTTCTATAAATTTGTATTTTGCGAAATACTAACCTACAGGACACAAGGGCTATGGGATAGCCAGTTACTTGAGCTGATATATTGGAAAAAAAAAACATGTTCGTACAGTAAACCTTAGTAGCCAAAAATGATGATACGATAACACAAATTGATAATCCCGATAGCAGCAAAGTATGAGTCGATAAGGGCGTAGGCCCAGTATGTTGAGAGGGATGGATGTGTTTCCCACCCTATGTTTCCATGAGACCCGAGGTCGTGGGAGGGCCGTATTGAGACACGCTCCCCATGTTGTTGTGATGATGATGGTCGGATGCCTGCTAGGGGAGGATAGGTCCGCTGTTCAGCCGACGCTATCGCTCTCAAGTTCTATGTGGTCAGGTCGGTGAGTCCGACATCCACTTTTGTACTAGCAGAGGAAGGATAGGGAGGATGCAGGACGTAGGTTATGATGGGAGGATGTGTTAGTTAGTACTATTGAGGGTTGAGTATTCCTTGATTCCGAGTTAGTGGTAGTAGGTACCCTTCCTTGTACATGATTTATTAAACTAATGTAAAGATAAAGATAATGATGTGAAATCGTAAAGAATTAACTGTTAAATAACTGAGGATGTTAAAGTAATTGTACTATATATATTATGCTTGTTCTTCTACATGGGGGTAAATACTACTATTAGTTAGCAGGTATGCATAGGCGGGATGGGGTTTGTCTATAGTACATTTATGATCTGTGCATACGCTGGCCACTCATGCACACCTTGCACATGTACACTAGTATCGATATACAAACACTTAACATATTGAATAAATGTATAAGTTGTCATAAGTAATTATGTTAATCATGCATTGATCGAATTTAGATAATGAATATAAAGTTATTTAAGATGTGTAAAACAAGTCAATTAAGCTATGTATTACTTGTTGGTAAACATTGTGATAAACAATTGAGACAAGTGTCGTCAGTTCACATTGTCATCTGAGAATTGTTGTAAATAAGGTAATGGTACTGTCTAATTAATTAGTAAGATTGTTTAAGCCCTTAAGGGTGCTTTGTTTAGAAGAACGATGATACTATGTAGATGTTAGGGTACTCATGTGATAAACAAATGATTTAAAAGACATTTTTATTAAATTCACCATTTATTATTACTTTGTGGTGATTAAATTAATATTATTACTTAATTAATGTTATTTTAATAATATTACTATCCATGTCATAACAATTGCAATATAGGTAAAATTTAAATATTGATTAATAAATGATTAGAGTGTGATTATTTCCATTACTAAGTTAGACATAATAGGATAACAATTTTGGAATGGATGTGATGTGATGGAAAATGGTTTATTACTATTTAATTATTCAATACAAATCTTAGAATTTAAATCTCAAGATAATTTATTTTGATGGATGAGGTAGACCATTAAGACACACCATGTCCAAGTTGAAAAGGTCAACTATTTATATAATATTTTATTAATTACACTAATAACATTAAATACAAAGGTGGTGAATATATTTGTAATTAATAAACCTTGTCCCGAATGGATAACCTTTGGGTAATGATTCCCACCGTAATAAATACTTACTACCATCAATCTAAATCAAATAAATTTATCGTGAGTGTAATTGATTATTTGGTACATTGAATGTGAAAAAATACATTTTTAGAATGTAACGTGTATGAATGAACTAAGTGAAAGGAGTAAATGTTTGAGGGGCTCGAGAGGGGGAGTTTGGGGCAGTGGAGTAAGCCCAAGGTCTTCTCGAGGAAGGAAATGTATATAGGAGGGGAGGAATAGCTTTAAGGGGAGAAAAAGGTTTGAGAACAGAGAAAGGTTTTGAGAACCTAAGTAAATACTGCTCTCGGGATTATCAGATTGTGATCTCGGGGGCTTGGAAATCCTTTGATTTCCAAGGGCCAGCAAGATAATAGCTGGTCGGTAGGGTGGACACATCATCTTGGCTGACTAAGAGAATATACACAAAACCTGTTACAACCTACGGTCTACTAGCATCAGCATCAGGTAATTTCCTTGATTATTTATTTTATTTGATTATTATGTGGAAACATACTCTGAAACCTGCATATACCTTGCTACTTACTGATTTATTACTGTGAAACATATTCTTATGCTGAAAACACAAATTGTTGAAGGAAAATATTGATATGTTAGTTTATTTTTAAATACGAATGTATGATTATTGAAGACAAAACAATATACTAAATGTCATTTAAAAGCATAGAATTTTCATTAGAAATTTACTCACATATACCTAAATAAGTTAATACATAGAAAAGTAACATAGAAGATGACTTAGGGCTCTGTCGAAAAACAGAGTGCTACACTTGGTATCAGAGCAAGGTTCGAACTCTCGAACCTAATGGCCTACAGGAAATAGAAACTAAGAATCACTAAGCAAAAATATCTGTAAATCTATGTAGAACTCTATGCAGAAATCCGAAATCAATGTTCAAGATTTTCCAAACCTTCTTCCCTAATTTATGTAACAGTAGTTTATCTGCACAGACATAAAAATCAGAAATAGTCAGTTACATATATATATATAGCCGTAGAGTAAGAATTCGATAAATTTTATAAGAAAACAAGAAGACATTGCATATTTGGCATAAGAAAACAAACATAAAATTTCAGATTTAAGGAGGCCACTACAATCATTATTTTAAATTAAATTCAGAGAATTATGTTTAAAACCTTAACATTCACCATACTTAACCTAAACACAACCATTTATGAATTGATTTTGTTTATCTAGATTTCTAATATATACATCTCTTAATCGTGGATTTCAAAGACATTTACAGTCGTGTAGTTGTTTTGTTTAACCATTTTATGGATGATGTGAGAATATAGTTCGTAATTCATCCTATGGTTTGTAATATAATTGGTAATATAGTTCGTAATTCACACTAAACTTTCAAAGGTAATTGATTTGTTTTACCTTTTCACGGCATAAATCTGGGTATTTCAATACCTAGCGTGATCATTAGTAAAATTGTTGCATTGTTCTCTCTATCTAAGCATCTGAAATGTCTAGCAAATAAAAAAATAAAAATAAAAATATATATACTGTAGGCTACTCGAATTTAGAGATAGCATAATTATTTTCTGTGTAAAACTTAGTGGAACCTAAACCAGGCTGGCTGATGTAGCAGAATAGATTGAATCTTAAATCGTTTTAAGAACAATTCTAACAAAAATTATCAGATGTTAAGTTCAATAAAGGGGTGTAATATATATATATATATATATATATATATATATATATATATATATATATATATATAATTTCAGACTCTTAGCAAGAAGCCAAAAGCCCTATCCATAGATAACCATATGTCCAAAAAAATAAATAATAATAATAATCTTTAACCGGATATTAAAGCAATTTAATCTTATTAACAGTCCAGATGCTTAAACCACTACACCAAAACTACCCAAAATGACCAGAAAAGTGGTCCTCAAGTGAAACGTCTTCCAGGCGCAAACCACTACACAGACAACATAAATTGCAGCAACAAAGAGTACTCTTCTTTGAAAATCGCCCAAATCTTGTGTGTGACTAGAATCAGCTATATTTGCAAGCACGAATGATCATTGTTATTATTCATTCATTTCCTGAAATTTGGACAGTAGGATCTGTAACCTAGGGAAAATTTGATTTTGTCATTTAAATAAATACTATTTAGCAAAATAATAGTTTTTTTTTTCATTTTTAAACCAAGCCGCCAGAGCAAAGGCTCCCTGATCCTGATATAGGGTAGAAACAAAATATAAAGAAACCAAAATTCAATATGTTGATTATGATCCCCAAATTTAAAATAAGGCCATATTTGATGCGTTTCAATACGGATCTTCTAGACACTAAAATAACTGTAGAACCTGGGAAGATTAAGAAACAAGGGAGAACCTAGGAAACGATCGTGGAGTTGGTATGGCAACAATAGGTCAAGGCTGCAGGTCCCAATCATTATCCATAGAAGGATGAAATAGCTAACAACGCAGGTATGTTTCAGCAGTCCCTATCAGCCATAGACAACCAGTTCCTTCCTATAGAGCACTATAGTTTAAAATCGTATAAATTACATACAAGGTGAAACCCTAGCGCAGCTTCAGAACGGAAATAATAAAGTATAATGGGCCCAGCCCGAGCTCATCACCGAGAGCTTTGCACGTGAATGAATTCCAAGTCGAAGGGGGCCACCACGCCCGCCACTACAGCCCAAACGCCAAGCACAAGCGCAGTGCCTTCCTTTGTTATAATAGGCCCATCCCTACCGCTCAACAACGAGAGCCAATCGTGCAACAAGCTGCCAAATTCATGGGGACCCCGCACAACAATGCACCCAAGCGCAAAGTTAGTCGAACAACCTCACCTTCCTTTTGTTACTAGGTCTGAACACCATTAACCTAATCAATGCCCAACAATGGAGGATCCCACTGGGCAATGCGTCCAGGCACTGTGTAGCCAGCCCATCCAGCACGCGAGCCTGCCAAGAGGGCTGCGTTCTCTATAAATAAAACCATGTTGTAATAAAATTTAATTATGATTTCTTTTTTTTTACTTTCTGAAAACTACTGGGCTGCGGTCCCTCTGGGTTGAGCTGCACCCTCTGGCTAAGCTGGGGATGCCGCTCTTAAAAAAAAGAAAAAAAGAGAGGGGAATACCACTAAGCTGTAAACCATTGCCATAAGGTCTAAATGCAAATGCCAGAGAATGAGTACTACTAAGAATGGAAACGATGCAGAAAAATCCAATTCTAAAGGACGAGTCAATCTTACACCACAAGTATCAGGCCCAACACACAAGCATCCAGAAGAGTCCACAAGGAAAGCCGTGGATCCATAGCTCAAACACCCAGCTAGCGTAAATGCTAGGTAGATTAGGAAATAAGAAATACCTGTAACAGCCTCCTCAGGTTTGTGCCAGTGCTTCTACCATAGAAGTTGGATCAAAAGCTCCTTCCTGTCTGAAACCCTAAGCGAGCTTGCATAGAGTTGCAGAGCTAAAACTCCAAGAGAGAGGGTGGAAATGGCCGCACCTTGGGGATTGACCCTATTTAGGGTTCCCCACTTTCGCATGGCGGTGGGGTGCTTGGAGAGACCACGTGCCTGTGCTTACTCCGTTTGCATGGCGGTGAGAGGCCGCGTGGCCTTCACACATATATCCCCACGCATGAAGGTGGACTAGTGGAGAGGCCACGTAGGGTGTAGGGTTAGGATAAATGAATAATAAAACAAAAAAAACAATTTCTATAAATACCCGTATTATAATATAGATTTGCCTTATTTTGTTTATTTTGATTTTATTTATTTTTATTGGTATTTCCAATAATTTAAAATTTATATATATATGGTTAAACTTTGATTTTATCTAAATTAATATTAAAAGTATAAAATTAATCATAAGATTTATTGAAAGTTAATCACAAGTTTTTAGGTTAATCATGATTACATTAAGAGTTAAGCACGTAATGTAAAAAATAAATAAATTATTATTAGATTAATATAGATTAAAGCCTAAACGTGTAAAAACTTAAATAAATGCTAGCCCCAATGCTAATGGAAATGTTATTTCACATGTTAATTTAGATTTGAACCTTATAGAAATTACATGGAATCCAATGCATAAATTTTTGTAGATTTATTCAGTACATTTAGTACACAATTTAGTACAAGATGGCCCCATCAAAACGCACTGAACTATAGCACTCTTTCGGAAATGCATCTCTTCATAATCAACCAAAAAACTAATAATATGACGTTTTATTTCCATAATTCAGGACCAATCATGGTAACAACACGTAGAGGTCGAGGTCGGGGTCAAGGTCGACCACCGCCACTGTCATCGCCGCCAACACCACCACGATCAACCTCAACACCTGAAATGCAAATCATAATGAGGTCTTTGGAGGCTATTATGACCACGATGAACAGGCAGTCGGAAAGGGCCATCGAGGTGGAAACCAATCAAGTGAGTCGAGAGAACTCTGAAAGGGAACATGGCCCAAGACAGGAACCGCTTCAGGACATATCGAGGGAGTTGCAAAAGATAAAGGTTCCAGAGTTTTCAGGAGGACGACCCAGTAAGCATGCCGAAGCATGGCTGGAAGGCATGAAGAGATGCTTCGCATTGAATGAGTATACATCTAGTTCCAAGGATAGGATGGCCGTCTTTCAACTTAAAGGTGATGCTTTGAATTGGTGGTCAGATCTCGAGAAGCAGTTGCACCTTACTCCTCTTACGACTTCTTGGGAACTGTTTGAGGAGAGGTTCCACAAGAAGTATTTGCCAAATTATTACAAGGAAGAACAGGAAGGCGCACTCCATGCCTTAGTACAGGGAGACAAGACGGTGGAGGAGTATGAATCTCGGTTTATGGAACTAGTAAAATATGTTCCTTACCTAGATGCAGATGATTGTCCGGTAGAGCGTTTTGTATATGGACTTAAATACAAGATTAGGGCTGCTGTGCGGATGTGGAAGCCAACTTCAATTTCCATGGCCATTGAGTATGCTCGTTATGCAGCTGATATGTTAGATGGAAAAGGGGTTAGTAAGTTGACAGGAACCAATCAGTATGTTTTAGGGAAGGCCTCACGTCCTTACTTCAGGGGAGGACAATCTAGACCTCCTCCTTACGGTAACAGGTTCACACTGAGGGGTAATACTTCAGTTAACTCAGTCTTGCAGGCATCGTCCGCAACCCACCAAAGCCAAGGGCGTACATAAGGAAGTTCCTATAGAGGATCAAGGGGTTTTAGAGGACCCAGGGGAAGGAAATCATCTCAGAGGATTCCTCCGAGCAACATGCAAGCCCCTCCCAATCTCTCTTGTTGGGGATGCGGAGGTCCTCATTTCCAACGAGACTGTCCCAAGGGTCAGTCAAGCAGCAGGCACAGGGAAGGAAAAGCACCCATGGATAGTTCGGGTAACAGTCATCAGATTCATGCAGCGGTTCATAACCACCAAGCAGAAAATCAGTCTACCGTAGTAGAATCCACTGGTAAAGTAAACAATGTCAAACTTAAAATTTTGTTTGATCCGAGACAACTGATAGTTTTATTTCACCATTTGCATTAGATAAATGTGGGTTGGCAGCCTATGAGCACGATGATTTCAAACTGGTTGAAATGGCTTCAGGAGCTAAGCAAACAGTAGGTCTTAAAGTGAGGAGTTGTGAGGTTGACTTAGGAGTATGCACCACTAAGTTGGATGCTTATGTCACAAATTTGGGGACTTATGACCTCATTTTTGGCATGGATTGGTTAGAAGGCCATAGAGCTTTCTTAGACTGCTATGCGAAGAAGGTGTTGTGCCTCGATGACAAGGGAAGGACAATTCAAATCCAAGGCTTGAAGAGGAAGGTATCCCTCCGTTTCATCTCTATGGTGAAAGCTAAGCGGTGCCTGTTATAGGTCAAAATTGCACCTCTCCGTCCGTGATCACCCTGAGCTGCTGATCACACAAAAGGACAACTTGGATGGAGGATCATGTTGACCTTGGATGATATGACAACTCATTCCATTTACTGACATTATTGGAAAAAACACAAAAAATATCACTTTGAGATATGAGCTCTACTCTACTTAAAGAGACTAGCGCCCATATGCTACTCCAGTGTATAATAGTAGCGCCCATATCAATGTATACGCTACTTCTTCTCAGCAAAGTAGCGCTCGACATTTAAAACTGAATGAGCGCTAGTTGTTAAACAATAGGGTAGCGCCCTATACGCTACTCCACTGAGCAATAGTCGCGTACATCTTAAAAGATGATTAAAAAATATATTAATTCATCGAGGAGGATTAGTTGATGGTAGTTTCTTAACTTCCCCAACTTCCTCCATCGACCTAAACTGCTTCTTTAAACCTATAAATACCAAGAAGGTTAAAGGAGCAAGGTTAGAAATTATGAGGAGAAATTATTGCTAGAAAAGCTAGAGGATGAGTTAATGGAGAAACTTCAAGACATTGAAGAAGTTGATGTTGAAGACAGCCAAGCCAGAGCAGAGCCAGAGCCCAGAATCTAGTTGCAGGAGCCTGCTTCATTGTCAGGTATACTTGTACTTCATTCTACTTTTGACAAATAAAGGTTGAAGTGTTTTTCTTGTTCCAATTTGAATGTGTTATTGAATGGCATCTTAAATTGGATTTATTTTGGTCAATGCTGAATGTTAAACATAACTTTTGTTTCTTTCAAGCTTTATTTATTGCCCAAAATGTTTTGAGAAAGGTATTGTTGTTGCAGGTTTACTGAAGGAAGAGTAGATTTGGAATCTGAACCCGGGATCAAGTCAAGGCTAAGATCAGACTTCGGTTAACAGGTGTGTTCCCTAAATCTACAATCTATTTCTTTTTGTAAATGCCTCTGTGATAGCATCAATACACTTACCTGTCACCCCAACCAAGTTGATAGCTTTAGTTTCCTGGCTATAGGGTAGAAATGCCTGCCAACAGACTGGCGACATAGAGTTTTTGGCTTTAGGAAACCTTGTTATTGGGTGTCTTCCTAGTTTGTTTTGACTTCTTTGATGTGTCAAGAACCTTTTTAGGTATCCTTTGCCCTTTTCCTCGCCTGCTTCCATCAGTTTTTATACCTTACAAAGTTAGTTTTCAAGCCTTTGAAATATGAGCACTACTCTGATATATGTACAGTAGCGCCCATATGCTACTGTTCTGTATATACAGTAGCTCCCATTTCTGCATGGGCGCGAGTTTCTCTACTACACAGTAGAGTACACTTTCTGAAGTAGTCATTTTTGGTTTGCTTGTTTTTAGCCCCTGTTTATGATTTGCTGACTGTGCTGTAGGATCCCTTTGATGGTTGCATGAGGTTTTTAACTGTTGTTTGAGTCATAAGAACCTTCTCTTGAAGTTTTTCCCATCTTTTAAACCACTTGTTGACCTTTGGAATTTTTGGGACTTTTTATTGACTTTTTGAAGACTAGGAAGTGTTTGGTGTTTAGCATTTCCATCTTTTTAGACCCTGACTACTCATTGCCAGTTTGCAAACCTGCACACTCCTGTGTCTGTTGTTTGTGGTGAAGTTGTCTGCTCTCTACTACCCCCATCCTTCGTTTAGGGTTTGGTCTTTGGTAGAGCCTCTAGGGTGTCTTCTTTTTGGTCAAGTTTCATTCTTCCTAGATTCATTGTCTTCTGTTGGTTACAAGTGCTTTTTAAACAACTGTAGGATAGTTTCACCTCTCAGTTTCTTTGTGTTAGTAGGGCAGCTTACTTGTCTACTTGTGCTTGGCTTAGTGGTGTTGGTAGGGCTAGATACTTTAGGTCAGTCCTTTGGTGTCTTTATCCTTTGTTTTCTTCCACTTTGTGCCCAAGTTTAGAGGCTTTTTCTGTGTAAAAAACCTGTAGACTAAGTCTTTTTCGAGCTAGGGTTTCGACAGCTATAGGCCTAAGAACGTTTAGCCATACTTACACACTTTACATATAAAGTTTTATTTGGCTTTCCATTTTTGCATAGTTATTTTTCGGTTATTGAAAAAGCAAAAAAAAATTTGGTACTTTAAGTTAAAATAGAACTTGTCTTTGTCATTGCAAAATAACTTAGTATATTTTGTATAATTTAAAAAGAAAACAAAATTTTTTAAAGTAAGTTTGCTTAGATTTTCAGTTTTTAAAAAGAAGTAGATAAAAAAATGAAAAGAAATTTGTTGTAGGAATATTTTCAGTATATTTGTACTTTTGTTTTCTTGTTATAACCACGCTCACACACCCACTATCCTTTTTGCGTAATAAAAGCCCTAAAATTTGTTAATAAAATGAACTAGAAACTTTTTCTTTTTAGGGTACACTACACCAACTAGTTTTGGTTAGGATCTTGGGTTTAAATCACCTTAAACCACCCAAGATCACACATTGCGCAACAATCGTAGTGAGACTATCATAGGCAAACCCACCTCACTCAAAATTTGCCTAGGATCTATGCAGTAGGTCATTGCGAGATCAGTTTGTGGGAATACCCCTCCTACTTGCTGTTCGAGCATACGCCAGGATCGGATTGCATATTGGGAACTCTTTCAAGTTTCGGGCTTAGCTACCCTGCCCACGCTTTCTGATTCGACCGGTGACTGTTCCCCCAGGAATTTTCGGTGTTGTGGTATCCATAGTATCAGACTTCTAGGTTCTTACACAGGTGACAACAGAGGGTATATCTGCTATACCTAAGACAGACGTGGGAGGAAACCCCGTGCAGGTCTTTGGGAGGGCGGTTGGGTGATTCCAGCGCTTGCACCGTTAGTCATTGTATTGTGGACCCCGGGTAACTGTCTTTCTTCCTTCGTTGATCTGTTCTGGGCCCTAATCATCCCAGACTCTTCTCCGGAAGGCACCTTTGTTTGACTGGTTTGTATACTTAGGAATTTTTTTAGTTGGTGTGCTGTTTTCCCCCTAGTCATAGTGGCCACTAGGTTCTAGTTTGTTATTTTATATTTATAATCACTGAGAATCAACAACTCTGTAGATCGAGAAGGATTCAGAACCTTCCACCTGTTAGAACAGAACCTATACAACTAGCTAGAAGACAGCGGGTAAACCCCGGTATTTCTTCAGAAATTACCTCTGAAATAGAATTGCTTGAAGAAATACTTATAACAGAAAACCTTGAAATTGAGGTTCCTGAGGAACCACTACCAGGTACCACAGATCAGCAACACTTTAGTACTGTTGAGGTGGAAGATCTTACTTCCGCGGAGTATAGCACTCCTTTCAATCCTCCCTTAACTAATACTAGAATTCCGCTTCTGTCACCTGTTGGTTTCCAGCAGCCCCTTTTCAGTGCAGATCTTCCCTTTCCCGGACATCTGATGTCTAACATAGGAGGTGACCAGGGGGTTCCCCAAACTCCCACTTTAGGTATGAACACCAACACAGTTAACCCTTCTTTTATTGCCACACCTAGTCAGGCACAAAACACATCCGTGCCTACTCCATCTTTTAGTTTCAACACTAGTACATTAGGTATGCCTAGTTCTACAACGATGGCATCTATTCCTACACCTAATGTTGGACCTAGCAGTATGGCCAACTGTGCAATACCTTCTGTTTGTCAACCTTTATATCAGATTCCTAGTACTTGGGTTTCCACACTTGTGGTAGGACCAAGTGCTTCTGCAAACATGCTAGTCATGGGTACCATGACTGCACCTTCCACATCAGCCTCTACTGGTTTCAACACCTTTGTAGGCCCTAACTTGAATCAAGGTAACATGCCTGCAAGTATCACCCCTTTTTCCTTATTCTCAGGGGGAGGAGGTAATATCTTTAACCAGCAATATGGCGGGGTTAACACCCAGCCACAGTGGATGAACCCGCAAAGCACTAATCCACTCTCGTATGGGTGGGGAAATTTTAATAACTTTTTCTCACAACAACAACAGATGGTAGGGGGCAACCCCTACCAACAAATAGCTGGGGGAAACCCCTACCAACAGTTAACTGGGGGAAACCCCTATCAACAGTTGGTAGGCGGCAACTCCTATCAGCACATGGCCGGGGGCAACCCTTATCACCAGATGGATGGGGGCAACCCCTACCAACATTTCATGGGACAAATGATGGGTGGTTCCCCTTATCAAGCTTCATCTTACCGGCCTCGTCTACCTTTTCTGGCAACTTTAAATTTGCCAGATCTTTCTAAACTGACAAATGATCCTGTGTGTCATAATGCCACATGGCCATCAGTCCCCACCAAATTGCCTTCAGACATTCCAAAGTTCGAAGGAAAAGCTGGTGAAGACCCTGGTGAGCATGTCACTACCTTTCATTTATGGTGTTCTTCAAATTCGTTAAATGAGGATTCCATCAGATTGAGATTGTTTCAAAGGACTTTAACTGGTCCCGCGGCCAAATGGTACATTGAGTTACCTGCAGCTACTTTCTCTAGTTTTGGGGATCTAGCAACCGTCTTTTTGAACCATTTCCAACTTCCTATTCGGTATGATGCCGGAACAGAACTTTTGTCTACTTTTAGACAAAACAAAGACACTCACGTATCTGACCACATTCAGGAGTGGCGAAGACGGAAAAGGCTCATAAAGGCCAACATCCCTCCAAATTTCCTGCTTGAGTGGTACTTGAAATCACTCCTCCCTTATATTTCTAAGGAAGTAGCGACATCTGGAGTATCCAATGAAGAAGAAGCCATCTTAAGGACTCAACAGCTAGACCTTGTATATGCACAATCTGGTTTACTGTACGAGATTATACCTGACGCACCGAGATCAAACACTGATCTGAGTAGACCCAAACCTGGACCACATGCTGACGGCATAGTGGGTTCAGTTAACTCTGCAGCCTTCGAAGCACTGACCAAACAGGTCCAAGCCTTAACTGTCAAACATTCGACTGCAGACATTGCTTCCGTCACAACCTCTCCTTCTATGTCTGAGCCTGTCAATCAGGTCCAGAACAACCAAAAGGGCCCTCGGCAGCCCAACTACAAAAAGAAGGGAAAGAAAGGAGAGGGGAACCAACAAAAGCCCAAAAAAGACAATGCCGAAGAGGGTAACAAAGAAGAGAAGAAGGTTAGGTTCCCTTGTAAGCTTTGCAAGCAGAACCACCTTACTCATCAATGCCCTCTACTAGAAGAAGCCCAGAAGCTCTTAAAAGAGAAGAAGCCTGCCGTCTTGAAAGATCCATTTCCTAAAGGGCAAGCCTCAACTTCGGGCACCTCCAAAACTGGGGTCACTTCGCACGCCACGGTTGATCAAACATTTATAAATATGGTTAACTCAGATGCACTGTTGCAAACTAGAGCTAAGAACTATACCACGGAAACGCAGAGAAAGGATAAGGAGTTTCTTGAATCCTCCACTCCACTCCACATCCCTATGGACCCAATGCCCAAGATCCCGAAAGGTGTCTTGAAGAGGACATCGCACAATCCCAACACACGGGCTGCTTCCAACTACAATGTGGTTGAAGATCTAGCCCAAACCCCTTGTGCCATGTCTACTCTAGAAGTCTTGCAGAGTTGTCCATTGCAACGAAATGCACTTCTGGCAGCTATTGGGAGTATGGAGTCCTCCAACATGTCTGCGCGATTTGACATGACTGATGTCAAATATCGGTTTCCATATCACGTTGCCCTCCAGATTGAGGTCGTTCATGGTCCAATGACCATTAGACGAGCTATAGTAGATGAGGGAGCGTCAACTTGCGTAATGTCGATTTCTTGTTGGAAAGCTCTAGGTTCTCCTGAGTTAGTCCCTTCCAACACAATGCTCACTGCATTTGATGGCAGAACTTTCCGTCCACATGGATTTTTGCCATCATTTAATGTCACGTTGGCCGGTAAGACAGTTGCTGTTGAGATAGAAGTTCTGTATGCTCCGCTCGATTACAATATGTTATTGGGCAGGAGTTGGACTTATGCCATGCAAGCCATAGCATCGGCAGTTTTTCGAGTGGTCATGTTCCCATTTGAAGGTATGATCGTTACTGTCAATCAACTTTCTTTCACTCAAGGAAAACACCAGACTTCATCGAAAACCATGGTTCCTTTGATTGATCAAACCACCCCAGTTAGTGAGAGTTTAGGAGAAGGACTTTTTGGATCACTAATTGGCACTTTTGACCTACCCGCTCCTACTTTATTTGTTGGTACTGAGGGATGTTCATCGTCTGAAACTCCTATGGTTAGTTCAACAACTGATTCTGAGTTTCTCCCAACTAATACAAAACCCTCAGTGCCTACCCCTGTTGTAGAAGTTACTCACTTATATTCTTATCAAACTACAACAGAAGATAGGTTGACTTCATTGGTATCTGTAGAGTCAAACATGGATAGTGCCGCTACTCAGACACCTGACCCAATTCATTCTCTCGATAGTTCAGGAATTACTTTACCTTCTGATGAGGAAATGTTAGAAGCCTTGAACGACCCGGACCATCCTCGTGAACATATAAATCGCGCATCTTTCTTGTTTCCTTTTCTTCACTTGTTAGAGAGAGGTGAATTTTGTTCACCACTCGATGAGAATACTGGTCTCACTCCTTCACAAATTGCCATTGTTGAAGCAAATAGATTACATACCTCGTTGGTGAACATTTTTACTGGGGTCAACGGAAATATTTTCTTTGAAACGGGATGTTATCTTGATGAAATTATTCCGTATACTAATCTTTTCCGTGAGTTCCATAACACCTTTGCCCGGCCTCCTGAGGACGATCCAGGCATTGACCTTACCTGAAGAAGTATTATGCTTAGGCTGAAATACTTTTTCTTGTAACATAGCTGTATATTTTTGTAAAGCTAGTTTTGTTATGTTCGTTAGGTGATCTAATGTGTGTTTCTCATTTCGTGTACCAGATGTCAACCGCACATTTCTTAGGATTCGCTGATGGCGCCAGTCGCCACACTTGTCAGTTGGCTGCAGTAGCTTGGGTCATTTACTCACTCGCTGACCAACTTGTCTCTTCGGGGGGGGGGGGGGGGTTGTTTGGGACCTACCATGAATAATGTGGCTGAATACAGTGTAGTTATAGAACTTCTCCGAGATGCTCTCAGTCATGGCATTTCGTACCTGGAGGTAAGGCTTGACTCACAACTAATTGTATTTCAGTTAACAGGTGTCTATCGGATCAAGGATCCAGGATTGCTACGTCAGTTTCTACGAGTTAGACTATTGGAAAGACAATTTCATTCTATTCGATATGAACACATTCCAAGAAGTTTAAACACTTTAGCTGATTCATTAGCAAACTATGTGTTAGACTGGCATTTGCATCATACATTGTAAACAACATTCCACACATAAAATTTAAACGCATACACATGTAAATAACCGATACTATATATATAACTGGTACCGTATCAAAAAATATGAGTTTTTGAGTCATGAGTCTCTCAAGTCAAGTTATAAAAGTACAAAAGCTGGGCATAGTAGCCTCAAATATATACATAGAATGTTTTCTTCTCCTATGGAGAAGGAGGGACCTCCTCATCATCTACCACATTGCGATAGCATATCACTAGTCTAGCAACCCTCCGCAGTAATCTAAGCCATGCTGGGGGCACCCCAACAACATCTTCCTGCATATCAACAGGTATCTGGTCCATGCAGCATGCAGGAATCTCATGAGTCAACCGACTCATTTTCCTCTCCAGGGTTCCCAACATAGCATCCGCTGTGGAAATATCAGCTGGCCTCACATAGATGGTAGGATGGCCCTCAGGACGAACAGGCCCAACATCTGCATTTGACACTTGATTAGAACTTCGAAACTCATTCATAAAAATCAAATACTTGAAAAGTTTGAAAAAATTAAATAAATTCTCAAAATTTAAACATACCAATATCTCCCCAGGCTCCACCTGGCGGAAGCACCAGCTTTGGATCGTGATGGAAATCCAATCCAGCATAGGGAAACTACTCAAAAGCGGGAACCTGCCTCTCCCACCACCCCCAGAAGTCATATGTATGGTAACAATAGTGACTTTCCCCACCACCCTGGCGGAGAAAAATGTCACCCCAATGGCCTAGTCTGGGCTCACGGGGGTTAACCTGTGGTAGAGGCATCCCCAAACTAATAGTAGGCATCCTCTCAAAGAAGAAAGTACACAAGATACTTCCATACCCAAAATTCTTCATACTGCCAGATTTGCAACTTGTCAATTGATACTTCATGTTTGCCAACAAGCTAGTACTCCAATCATAAACATGGCCGTGCAAGCACTGTACACCAATATGCATTGCATGCCTGGAAGCTAAGTGTTGTGATGCACTACCGCTTACCTGGTTAATCATGCTCACTATCACTTTCAGTGGGAGACCATCAATAGTTGAAATCAGAACTTGGCTTCCCGATTTTTTTGCTCCGACAACACAGTATGTATTTACATATTCTTGCACTGATCGTGCACCTAAACGAGATGTTCCTTTCAGATTGATTATGTCTCCTCTCCTTGAGAGACCAGTAATAAAGTATATGTCCTCAACGGTAAGCTCAAGAGTTTGCCCCCGGATGATGAAGGTATTAGTATCGACATCCCAATACTGAATCAATCTCCAAAACAACTTGTTTAGTGCCCGCATGTTTATGGTTCGATAAAATTTCAACAAACCGCATCTTCGGAGCGCATGGAGGGTAGCCAGGTCTTGCATGGCTAGCTTATCCATGTCTTCATGCTCCCTTTCCCTCCATTGTAAGACCATCCTGCACAAAAACCCCAAAAATTTTGAGTCTCGGCGCTTGAAAGTAGCTTTGCAAGTATGTGCGCTACTGTGTATACTACACGGTAGCATGTAGGCGCTACTCTGTTTGAGCAAAGTAGCGCCCATTGCGTTTGTACGCTACTCTTGTGTATACACAGTAGCGCCTACGCATAAAACCTTATGACCATCGCGTTACAAGCCATTTTTGCTCAAAAATTTAAAAATAAACCATTGAAATGCAAGATAGGGAGATTTCTACTTACTTGGTGGAGGAAGTTTGGTGGTTGGATGCCCGATTTGATCGTAGTGGAGATTTGAAATTCGCAGAAGTTGCCCCAATTTTTTTCCCTACAACACAAATTGAAAATTGATTTTTTAACATTGAAATTATATATAAAATTGGATTTTGATTTTTACCCATAATTTTTAATTTTCCATAGTTTCAAAAACTTTCAAAAACCCTAATTAATCAATTGAAACACAAAATAAGGTATAACACTGATCCAAGTTCAATTTTCACTCAATTGTTGTCGGATTCGTCTCCTAAGCTCAAATTTCTTGATGATAGACCTTGTCAGTTAACTAAACATTCCAAATTCATATATCATTTAAGATTTTTGCGGCATCGACTAATATTTTGTTGAAGACCTAGTTTTGGCAGGGCATGAAGCTACGATCCCAAAAGCTGACCTTTAAGTCATTTTAAGCTCTTGTTTGGATTATTTAAACCTAAACAAGATTGCCGAGAAAACTTGTCCTCTTTGAAATCGTTAAAGTATCCAAAGGCTCATCCACTCAGGTATAGAATTATCCCTTTTCCGGGCCTCAGTGGATTAACTATGGAAAAGGTATACTCTAGGTATACTCCTGTATGCGCTAGAAGAGTTCTCCTTTCATTGTTTTATACTTTTTCGGGGGAGGAGACTAACTGTACGAAAAAGGACCTTTTTTGGAGTCTCTCTTTAGGGTTTTCAGACTCTCTAAACATGAAAATACCAAGCGAGCATTCACCTACTCGGGCTCGATGTGAAATCCACGGATAGGTGAAAAGAGGATTGTTTAATTTTTTCAGACTCTATAAACAAGAAAACACCGCCGAGCACAGACCAATCCGGGCTCGATATAAAATCCACGGATAGGTGAAAAGAGGATTGTTTAAGTTTTTCAGATTCTATAAACAGGAAAACACCGGCGAGCATTAATCTGCTTGGGCTCAATACTAAAATCCACGAGCAGATATATGGAGTTATTGTTTAAGTTTTTCAGACTCCTTAAAATTGAAAACACCGGCGAGCAAGAACAGATCTCGGCTTGATATTAAAATCCAGAGATCAGTACATATGGAGTAATCTTCTATCTCTTCTTCGAACTCTCTAAATTATGAAGAAGGTACTGAGTCTTCCTCCCATGGGCTTGTTAAATTTTTTACATGGTTGGACCTATTGAGTTTTCATTCTTTCTTGGACTCATTAAATCCACAAGAAGAGTATTCTTTTATCTAAAAAGAATAAGGAACGGGAAAAACATATCATATCTTCATTGTCAAAGGCAATTTCAGTCAAGTTCTATCCTTGAACACAGCACCTACTTGAATCTATCTTGTCGGTTGGGTTTAGTTTTTGGCCTCAGGGTGAACCTTTCCTCCGAGTTATTTACTCCCCCGGTTGGTTATTCTTCCAACCATATGGAGGGTCTGTTAATGTCTCTTACATTTCAGACTTATTTACCCCATTATGTCAGAAACTGCCTGAGTCACTTTCTGTCGTGCTCAATGTTCAAGGATATACCCTATGTCGACCATTCTGCAGTTTACCTTGACCTCATGTGTCGGCCTTCCTAGTGTCAGTCTTGTTGCATATTATTCCATACCACCTCTTACCAGTTGAGTGTTCCTCGAGTTGGATGATGGAGGATGCCTTAAGGCCTCCCTTCCAACGGACTTCTTCCCATCGACACCAAATCATTATTCTGGGATTGAAGTTTAGAGTTTCGGTTAGTACCTTGGAGATTGCAGTCACCAGTGGCAATGTTCCTTGCTATTGAATGATGAGAATACATCAATGTCTCTTCTTCGACAGGATTCCCAAGTGTTCGACTCCAAGTCCATCTATTCACATTTGGTGAATCGTACATGGTACCTTGGACCCCATCATCATTATCGGTGGAAGTCCTCGCGTTTGTTAATGGTATACATCAATGACCGGTAATCAAACGATGCCCTCCATGTTCGACTATCAGCTCATCTATTGACATGGTTCGGGTTTGTACCTAGGGTTATTGTGGGATGAAGACCTTGGAATTTTTTGATAACACAACTTCATTTTGTTATCACCCAAGTTGCGCAAGACTGAGCCTCACTTATATACGGCTCTCCATGAGACATAGATCCAGTTTGTTGTTATGGCTATGATCTCTCAGTTTGACATGGATCCATGCTTGTATTTCAAGTGGCCATGCTTTTATATACATCTCCTTGTTATGTATCGGAGATCATGTTGTATCACACTACACATCTATACGATGTCAAAAATGTAATTGCTCGCTGACCTTGATCTTTGTTGCAGGTTTCTTGTGACTTGTTTTCTGCGGCTCTGTGCTCCTCCTCTGGCTTTGTATTTGTAATGTATTTCGGCCATCGTTTCTCTCTGACCTCATACATTAGGGGGAATCTGTTATAGGTCAAAATTGCACCTCTCTGTCCGTGATCACCCTGAGCTGCTGATCACAAAAAAGGACAACTTGGATGGAGGAGCATGTTGACCTTGGATGATATGACAACTCATTCCATTTCCTGACATTACTGGAAAAAACACAAAAAATATCACTTTGAGATATGAGCGCTACTCTACTTAAAGAGACTAGCACCCATACGCTACTCCAGTGTATAATAGTAGCGCCCATATCAATGTATACGCTACTCCTTCTCAGCAAAGTAGCGCTCGACATTTAAAACTGAATGAGCGCTAGTTGTTAAACAATAGGGTAGCGCCCTATACGCTACTCCACTGAGCAATAGTCGCGTACATCTTAAAAGATGATTAAAAAATATATTAATTCATTGAGGAGGATTAGTTGATGGTAGTTTCTTAACTTCCCCAACTTCCTCCATCGACCTAAACTGCTTCTTTAAACCTATAAATACCAAGAAGGTTAAAGGAGCAAGGTTAGAAATTATGAGGAGAAATTATTGCTAGAAAAGCTAGAGGATGAGTTAATGGAGAAACTTTAAGACATTGAAGAAGTTGATGTTGAAGATAGCCAAGCCAGAGCAGAGCCAGAGCCCAGAATCTAGTTGCAGGAGCCTGCTTCATTGTCAGGTATACTTGTACTTCATTCTACTTTTGACAAATAAAGGTTGAAGTGTTTTTCTTGTTCCAATTTGAATGTGTTATTGAATGGCATCTTAAATTGGATTTATTTTGGTCAATGTTGAATGTTAAACATAACTTTTGTTTCTTTCAAGCTTTATTTATTGCCCAAAATGTTTTGACAAAGGTATTGTTGTTGCAGGTTTGCTGAAGGAAGAGTAGATTTGGAAGCTGAACCCGGGATCGAGTCAAGGCTAAGATTAGACTTCGGTTAACAGGTGTGTTCCCTAAATCTACAATCTATTTCTTTTTGTAAATGCCTCTGTGATAGCATCAATACACTTACCTGTCACCCCAACCAAGTTGATAGCTTTAGTTTCCTGGCTATAGGGTAGAAATGCCTGCCAATAGTGCCTAAGACAAGGATTCCAGTTGTTCGTAGTGGAGGCCGTGAGCGATAGTAAAGGACCTCCCTTGAATTCTTACCCAGTACTTTTCGAGTTCAAGGATGTCTTTCCGAAGGAATTGCCAGGACTACCTCTAGAAAGAGAGCTCGATTTCACAATTGAACTAAAACCTGGTGTAGAGCCTATCTCAAAAACTCCTTATAGAATGACAACTCCAGAGCTCTGTGAGTTACAGATCCAGTTAAAAGAGTTTCTAGATTTGGGACTGATTAGACCTAGTATCTCGCTGTGGGGAGCACCAGTGATCTTCGTTAAGAAGAAGGATGGATCTCTGCGATTGTGCATAGATTACAGAGATTTGAACAAAGCCACAGTGAAGAACAGGTATCCCATACCAAGAATTGATGACCTCTTTGATCAAATGAAAGGTGCGTCAGTCTTCTCAAAGATTGATTTACGATCAGGGTATCACCAGTTGAGGATCAAGGAAGGCGACATTCCTAAGACTGCCTTTCGAACTTGATTTGGGCATTACGAGTTTGTAGTGGTACCATTTGGTTTGACCAATGCTCCAGCTGTATTCATGAGCCTCATGAACGGTGTCTTCCGAAAATACTTGGACCGCTTTGTTCAGGTCTTCTTAGATGATATTCTTATCTATTCTAAGAATGAGAAGGAGCATGAGGAACACTTGCGGTTAGTTTTGACATGCTTAAGGGAACATAAACTTTATGGTAAATTATCAAAGTGTTCCTTCTTCCAAAAGGAGATTCACTACTTGGGGCACATCATCTCAGGTGAAGGGATCTCTGTAGACCCGAAAAAGGTAAAGGCCATTGAAGATTGGCCAATTCCAAGGAATGCTCATGAGGTGCGTAGCTTCATGGGGTTAGTAGGCTATTACCGGAGGTTTGTGGAAGGATTTTCTAAAATTGCAAAACCTATTACCACCTTACAATGCAAGGGAATCCGGTATGAATGGACCGATGAATGCGATATTGCTTTTATAGAGTTAAAGAGATTGTTGACAAGTGCACCAATCTTGCGGGTACCAGACATGGATAAATATTTCATAGTATGCATTGACGCCTCGAAGCAAGGACTAGGAGCGGTGTTGATGCAGGAAGGTGGGGTAATAGCTTATGCATCTCAAAAGTTGAAACCTCATGAGGAGCAGTATGCCACGCATGATCTAGAATTGGCAGCAGTAATGTTGGCACTAAAATTATGGAGGCACTACCTAGTTGGTAGAAGCTTCACCCTTAAAACAGACCATCAGAGCTTGCAGTACATCTTTACCCAAAGGGATTTGAATGCTAGGAAAAGGTGATGGAGTGAGTTCATGAGTGAGTATGACTTTGGTATCTCTTACATCAAAGGAAAGGAGAATGTGGTGGCAGACGCTCTAAGCCGAAGGCCGATACTTTTCTCTTTAATTCCCTTGAAGGTTGACTTGAGGGAAAGGGTACTAGGACAACTATTGGGCGATAGTTGGTATCTAAAAGTAACCTCAGCTATTTAGAATGGAAAGAAACAGGAATTGAAGTATGATGGGTACCATCTTGAGGAAGATGGATTGTTGCGGTATCAGGGAAGGATGTATGTTCCTAAGGAAGGTGATATCAAGGAAACAATCCTTAGAGAGGCCCATAGATCACATTATTGTGTGCACCCAGGGGTGAAGAAGATGTATACTGACATGAAGAAACTCTTCTTCTGGCCAGGTATGAAGATGGATGTAGTGGATTTTGTTTCGAAGTGCCTTGAGTGTCAACAAGTTAAGGTAGATCATCGTCACCCGGCCGGTCTCTTACAACCGCATGATATTCCTATGACTAAATGGGAAGTCATTTCCATGGACTTCGTTGTAGGATTACCACTCACATCTATGAGACATAATGCTATTTTGGTGGTAGTCGACAAACTGACCAAAAGCGTTCACTTCATTCCAGTCAGAGACACCTATGATGTGACAGATGTGGCAAGGGTATTCATAAATGAGATTGTACGTCTTCATGGAGTTCCTAAAAAGATAATCTCTGACAGAGACCCTAAGTTCACCTCCAGATTTTGGACAAGCATGCAATCAGCATTAGGGACACAGTTGAACTTAAGCTCAGCTTATCACCCCGAGACAGATGGACAGACAGAAAGGGTGAATCAAGTAATGGAGGACATGCTTAGGATGTATGTTATGGATCAACAGACACAGTGGGAGAAATATCTTCCTTTAGTGGAGTTTGCATACAACAATAGTCATCACAGCTCCATTGGTATGCCGCCATATCAAGCATTGTATAGGAGGCCGTGCAGGACACCACTCAGTTGGGACAGGTTAGAGGATCGAGTTTTAATTGGGCCTAAATTGATTCAGGAAATGGAGGAACAAGTGTTACAGATTAGGCAGCGGTTGAAGGAAGCGCAAGATAGGCAAAAGAGTTACGCTGATGCACACAGATTAGATAGAAGTTATGGAGTAGGGGATCGTGTATTTATTCGCATCAGACCAAATAAAAGTACCATTCGGTTTGGGAAGGGTACCAAGTTGTCACCTCGCTTTATAGGTCCATCTGAGATTCTTGAGAAAATCAGACCAGTTGCTTATCATCTTGCGCTGCCACCCCCACTTGCATAAAACTCATAATGCATTTCATGTTTTTGTATTACGACATTACATAGTTGATGAGACTCACAAAATTCATTGGAAGGAATTGCAGGTCTCGGGCGAGGGAACCTTCAGGGTCGAACCATTACGTATACTTGATCGTAGGGTTCGACAGCTCCGTAGTCGCCATGTGGACCAAGTTAAGGTCCAATGGGACAAGTATAGCCCAAGGTCTGCTACCTGGGAGGATGCAGAGACCATGCATCGAGATTTTCCCTCACTATTTTGACCATAAATTCGGGACGAAGTTTTCCGAAGGGTGGGTGTATGTAACGCCCATATTTTGATTAGGCATATTTATCAGTTAGACACACCATACTTTATTTTCTTATATATTCTGTTGAACTCAGCTCGACTGAGTAAACTATATTACGATATGATGGACCTCATTATATGATGTTACTTTGTTTTATGATTTCACTATGATTATGATGTTACTATGTTATGCAGTTACAATGTCATGATTATCATATGATTTCTTTATTTTACGATTATAGTATAGGTTCATATGTTTTCATTAATAAGATGTGAAATATATGATTCGGTATGTGGATACCATCTTCTTGTATGAATTATTGAAGTGTTATATGTCATACGCATCTATGATGAACTAAAAAGGTTACATGAAATAAAATGATTTTGATAACATGGATCAATTGGCGATCAATGGGAAATGCTTTCTATAAATTTGTATTTTGCGAAATACTAACCTATAGGACACAAGGGCTATGGGATAGCCAGTTAATTGAGCTGATATATTGGAAAAAAAAAAACATGTTCATACAGTAAACCTTAGCAGCCAAAAATGATGATACGATAACACAAACTGATAATCCCGATAGCAACAAAGTATGAGTCGATAAGGGCGTAGGCCCAGTATGTTGAGAGGGATGGATGTGTTTCCCACCCTATGTTTCCATGAGACCCGAGGTCGTGGGAGGGTCGTGCTGAGACACGCTCCCCATGTTGTTGTGATGACGATGGTCGGATGCCTGCTAGGGGAGGATAGGTCCGCTGTTCAGTCGACGCTATCGCTCTCAAGTTCTATGTGGTCAGGTCGGTGAGTCTGACATCCACTTTTGTACTATCAGAGGAAGGATAGGGAGGATGCAGGACGTAGGTTATGATGGGAGGATGTGTTAGTTAGTACTGTTGAGGGTTGAGTATTCCTTGATTCCGAGTTCGTGGTAGTAGGTACCCTTCCTTGTACATGATTGATTAAACTAATGTAAAGATAAAGATAATGATGTGAAATCGTAAAGAATTAACTATTAAATAACTGAGGATGTTAAAGTAATTGTACTATATATATTATGCTTGTTCTTCTACATGGGGGTAAATACTACTATTAGTTAGCAGGTATGCATAGGCAGGATGGGGTTTGTCTATAGTACATTTATGATCTGTGCATACGCTGGCCACTCATGCACACCTTGCACATGTACACTAGTATCGATATACAAACACTTAACATATTGAATAAATGTATAAGTTGTCATAAGTAATTATGTTAATCATGCATTGATCGAATTCAGATAATGAATATAAAGTTATTTAAGATGTGTAAAACAAGTCAATTAAGCTATGTATTACTTGCTGGTAAACATTGTGATAAACAATTGAGACAAGTGTCGTCAGTTCACATTGTCATCTGAGAATTGTTGTAAATAAGGTAATGGTACTGTCTAATTAATTAGTAAGATTGTTTAAGCCCTTAAGGGTGATTTGCTTAGAAGAACGACGATACTATGTAGATGTTAGGGTACTCATGTGATAAACAAATGATTTAAAAGACATTTTTATTAAATTCACCATTTATTATTACTTTGTGGTGATTAAATTAATATTATTACTTAATTAATGTTATTTTAATAATATTACTATCCATGTCATAACAATTGCAATATAGGTAAAATTTAAATATTGATTAATAAATGATTAGAGTGTGATTATTTCCATTACTAAGTTAGACATAATAGGATACAAATTTTGGAATGGATGTGATGTGATGGAAAATGGTTTATTACTATTTAATTATTCAATACGAATCTTAGAATTTAAATCTCAAGATAAGTTATCTTGACGGATGAGGTAGACCATTAAGACACACCATGTCCAAGTTGAAAAGGTCAACTATTTATATAATATTTTATTAATTACACTAATAACATTAAATACAAAGGTGGTGAATAGACTTGTAATTAATAAACCTTGTCCCGAATGGATAACCTTTGGGTAATGATTCCCACCATAATAAATACTTACGACCATCAATCTAAATCAAATAAATTTACCGTGAATGTAATTGATTATTCGGTACATTGAGTGTGAAAAAATACATTTTTATAATGTAACGTGTATGAATGAACTAAGTGAAAGGAGTAAATGTTTGAGGGGCTCGAGAGGGGGAGTTTGGGGCAGTGGAGTAAGCCCAAGGTCTTCTCGAGGAAGGAAATGCATATAGGAGGGGAGGAATAGCTTTAAGGGGAGAGAAAGGTTTGAGAACAGAAAAAGGTTTGAGAACCTAAGTAAATACTGCTCTCGGGATTATCAGATTGTGAGCTGGGGGGCTTGGAAATCCTTTGATTTCCAAGGGCCAGCAAGATAATAGCTGGTCGGTAGGGTGGACACATCATCTTGGCTGACTAAGAGAATATAAACATAACTTGCTACAACCTACGGTCTACTAGCATCAGCATCAGGTAATTTCCTTGATTATTTATTTTATTTGATTATTATGTGGAAACATACTCTGAAACCTGCATATACCTTGCTACTTACTGATTTATTACTGTGAAACATATTCTTATGTTGAAAACACCAATTGTTGATGGAAAATATTGATATGTTAGTTTATTTTTAAATACGAATGTATGATTATTGAAGGCAAAACAGTATACTAAATGTCATTTAAAAGCATAGAATTTTCATTAGAAATTTACTCACATATACTTGAATAAGTTAATACATAGAAAAGTAACATAGAAGATGACTTAGGGCTTTGTCGAAGAACAGAGCGCTACAGTAATGCAACATAATTGTTGGAAAATGTAGCAAAATTCCACATAACTAAGCCATGATGCATGTCACAATGTGGCATAACCATGGAGGAATTCCACACACAACAAAACCATTATAAAATGTTTCAATAATATATAACCTTGAATGTCACAATGTGACATAACATGGAGGAATTCCATGATGCAACAAAACCATTAAAGAGTATAACCATAATTGAAAATAATAATTAAGGAGCATAATAATTAAGGAACATCAAAATTGGAATAAGTTGACAAAGTTGAATGTCCCAATGTAAAATACAGTCAATCATGGTCAACCATATTGAACATGATAATATCACAACAAATATAACCATATTATACCTCAATGCCACATAACCCTCAATAAATGTTATAATGCAACATAACTATTGAGAAATGTAGAAATTCCACATAATCACCCCAAGATGAATGCCATAATGGTGCATAACCATGGAGGAATGCCACACACAACAAAACTATTATAAAATGTCTCAATATGTAGTGCCCCTAGATGACTGTAGACCTTGAGGGCACCTGTTGAGTGACCCGACTGATTAGACATTAATCAAATGACCCTTTGATTTTATTTTGAGTGTGTTCATGATTAGGATTGATTGTGAATCAATAAATAATGATATATGTGTATCTGGATAGTTGATGTAAATGAATGATTACATGTTGTTTAACGATTAACTTTGATTATGAAAAATGTACATGTGAATGATGCTTAACGACTAGCCGTATGAGTGATTATGTGATGAGAACGAAGAAAGTAAATATTGACGAGATGTATTTCTGATTAGATGAATGAGTAATGTTATGAGTAAAATATAAATGCTTAACGAAGTAGTAGACTGATGAATCAAATTATGATAATTGAGGACAATACTACTAATATATGTTTGTGAGAAATGTGTGTAGCGACAGGTAAAATGGTTCACCGAAGGACACACAAAGGAATTGAAGGGTCGTAGAGTACGGATAAATCACACACGGGGAGAGAGATGATGATGTCGACTTCCGATGGAATACCACGCATGAGTAGATAAGCACTGATCCGCTTGCTCAAGAGGAAAGTGTGAGGGCATACGAGGTGGGCCACGATGGAGCTGGTCACATATGAGTTGGGGGGGGCGTAGTGAGAACGGACTCACTCAGGTAACGGCTCCTGAAATCCCAACATGAAGTTCCCGCAAGTCAAAACGAAAGGATGGCGGTAGAAGGCCCCAACGATGCGGTACCCTACTGAGAACGGAAAGAGTGGACGCAAGCACTCGACGATGTGTTACCTTGCCAAGAAATGGAAACGATTGATGACTGGACCCAACAGAGTGGTGCCATGTCAGGGAAATGAATTAAGGAACAGGGAGGCCCAACGACGCGACACCGAGATCCTAGTAAAAACGATTGTTACCTTAATGGCCTAAAAACATATAAATTGCACCTAGAGCATTTACTTAGGAAAATGCATTTTTAGTACTTTTAACATTAGAAATTGTTATTTATGCATTTGCACACAAAAAGAATATTCCGGCATTTAAAATATTAGAAATGGTTATTTATGCATTTTCACTTGAAAGAATATTTTTGAGTATTTAAAAATATTAAAAATATTTATTTAGGAGGAAAATGGAATCCTAGGCATGTACACCTAGTCAACTCCACCTACACCACAAATCTAGGAGTTAAGTGAAATATCTTGGGGACAAACTTGAGCAAACTTAGGAATGTTGGTGCATCTCCTAGAGAAATTGACACATGGATGGGTGAGTATTATTAAATTAGAAATTTAATAAAATATATATTTATGCATGAAGCAACATGTGTCGCATGGAATTTTCCTTTAAAAGGAAGGCATTGGGAATGGGTAAAGGACCCAGATCCTGGATGGCTATCGTAACCTTGGATTAGTTTATGACTTGCTGCTATTGAGGGTTTGGTTGGAAATTTTGGTGGGGGGGAATCCCAAGCTGAGTTTCTTGATTATTGTGTGTGAGCTCTATGACCCAAAGCTCGGGGGAGGCCATGCGACTGAAAGCATGAGCCTATGGTTGGGTGGCGAAGCTAACGGTTTCTTCGCCTATGGTTAAACGAGCTTTGCTGGAGGGATCCTATGGAAGATGCGGACGGTGGACAAGATGGTATCAGAGACAGGTTATGGTTTGTTTTAATTTTCTAAGTTATTCATTTATTTAGCTTGTTTATCTAGTCATTATGCTTTCTAATCTCTTTTGTATCAAGTGGTTGAGTTTCAGGTTAAGCAGGAAGGGCCCTAAAGGAGGGGCCTTACATTTGGTATCAGAGCCACGTTATGGTTTGTTTTAATTTGCTAAGTTATTCATTTATTTAGCTTATTTATCTAGTCATTATGCTTTCTAATCTTTTTTGTATCAAGTGGTTGAGTTTCAGGTTAAGCAGGAAGGACCCTACAGGAGGGGCCTTACTCAATACTATATAACCTTGAATGTCATAATGTGACATAACAATGCAATATTGTAGCAACAAACATAACCCTTAATGAGCAATGGGAAATAACAATTTAGCGTAAAGTCAGCCAATATGTATGTCACACCATGACATAATGGCGGGGGAAATAAGATGAATTATACTCAATCATGGTTAACATGTTCATCCAAATACTTATCACAATAATAGCGTTAACAATTAAATATACTAACCTTAACTTGTGGCTAGGGTCAACAATGATCGTCATTTTTAGCAACGTTACACCACAATAAACCACTCAAACATAATCAAACATGGATGTCACAATGTGACTTAAAAAGTTCATACATGAAAAATAACATTCTAACATAAATTTAGCTAATATGTATGTCACATTGTGACACAGACATGGAGGAATGCCACAATTCAACTAAACCCCTTGAAATATCATAATACAAATTAACTATAACAATTAGTGTCTGTCTTCCATAATGAACCTCTTAATGTCACATTATGACATAGTGCTTAATGAATGTCACATTGTAACATAAACATTAAATAATATTATTTTTAATAATGATGATGATAATGATGATGGTGATGATAAAATTTTATGAAAACTTTGGTTATAACATTTTATTTAAATACCATATTCATATAATAATGTATCATTATTATTTTTACTATATAATTATACTATTTCATTATAACATCATAAGTAAATAAAAATATTTTGAATTAAATTATAATATATTAGAATATCTTTATATACCATCTATATAATTTTTTTATACTATACTAAAATATTATAATTAAATAATAATATTTTGAATTAAATAATTTTATTTTACTATTACTTTTGATATAATATTTTAATTAATTAAATACCATATTATTGTGTAATACAATATAGAATAATATAATTAAAAAAATATGATTATACTTTAACAATATTATTATTTAATTAATTAATTGCTATATTATAATTAATTAATTTTATTTCAATAATATCTTTTTTTTTAATATCTCTATGTAATATAATACAATACAATATAATATAATTAAACAATAATATGATTATACTTTAACAATATTATTATTTAATTAATTAATTTGATGATGACGGTGGCGGTTGTGGTTCACTGAGACCAACTTTGGTCTATTAGATCTTAAAAAGAAAGAAAGAAATTACTTGGTTTGCTATAAAAATTTATTCTTGTGCTCAAAAAGTTTAGAAAGAAGTGTATCAATGTCACTATAGTTTTGACAAGTTAGAAGAATAGGGAGGTTAGTATAATAATAAAGATTGTGAAACTGTGATTTAATGTGTGTGTACGCAGGACATTCTAAAAGAAAGTGAATTTCATCCTCAATGTTGTTAGTCTCAAAGAGATGTCAAGTCCTTTCCTCCCATGGTGTTTTAGGAATTGCCCAATGCCTTGTTTCACTACAAAGCTCATGAGAGTTCATTCTTCTTTTGATTAAATTAGTTTACTTCTTCGAGATAGTTAAAATGGAGAGCTACTTTTGGTCTTCTAGATTAGGGTTAATGACCTCCTTATAATATCTTGACTTTAATAATTCCAACAAAGTGAATCCAAAAGACTTTAGCAACAATGTTACACACTGTGAAATCCTGCAACATCATATTTTTGATGTGGTTGATATTTTTCAAATTGACTTTTTTGTCAATCCCCTAATGGTTTAACCAAGATATGGTGTCTTTATACCAACCTCTCTTGGGCCACATATGTTCTTGAATGGATTTTAAAGCAATTTTAGGGAGTCATTGATCTCCCATGTCATTTATCTTGTACTTGTACATCATGTACCTAGTCATAGTGATGCTCGTGATGGTCTCAATGGGCGAAGACTGGCTTCCATTAGGAGAACAAGATAAGGCGTATTGCTTTTAATTACCAACATAGATCCATCTTAAACTCGTATCTATCAAGCACCGACAGGGATCCAATTTCTTGAGGTGTATTTTTTCATTTAAATTTAAACTCAAGAAATTTGATCTCTCTTGATTGATAGATCTGGGTTTAAGTTTTAAGTTTTTATTTTATAAACGAACATCTATTTTTTAATTACTTTTCATAATATTTTATTTTATGAACCAACATGGATTTTTTTAAAATACTTTCCATAATTTTTTATTTTATGAGCCAACATGAATTTTTTTAATTATTTTGTTAGTAACAAATGTAACATTACATCACACATGTTACAACATCTCCCCCATACTGGGCTGTAGAGCACCTCGTTTCACTCGGTGCAATTAATTGTTACGTTTTATTAGATGTAACCTTACATGTAACGTTACAATATCCCCCTCATATTATTACTTTTTATGTTTTATTAGATGTAACATTACATGTAACGCTACAAGATCTCCCTCATATTATCACTTTTTACATTTTATTAGATGTAACATTACTCCACACACGTTACAAGATCTCCCTCATACTGGGTTGTAGAGCGCCTCTCGGTGCAATGAGGTTATAAGTTATAAAACACTTCTAGATTTTCTTAATGTTATCCAAGATTCTCTAGAGATGCTACAACCCCATACTTCATAGCCATACAAGATAATGGGAGTGACTATAGTTTCAAAGAGAAACTTTTTATCCCACATCACAAGGTTTGTTGATTTACAATGGTTTTCAAGACTAAAACAAGCTTTCCACCCTTCATTAATATCCCTATGTAGCGTCAATATATTATTTTTTAAAACTAAATTATAATATAATATTATAAATAAATGATATTATTTTTAATTAATTATTATATTATAATTAATTAAAAATAATAAATTTGTTAATACTTTTTATTTAAATTGAAATATTTTTTTGATGATGGTAGTTAACCGAGAACATAGTACTCATTTAATGTTAACTACCATCATCAAACAATATTATTATTTAATATTCCTATCTCTTTATCAATATATAATTTTGGGGTTTCTGTTGGTGAAGGTTCAATGACCTCTCTTCCTATTTTCTCAAAAAATCCTTCCTCTAACCCTATGGTTCAGTCGGTGAACTCGGTGGGATTTCAAAATGTAACTATAAGGAAAACCTGGAAAAAGGGTAGAAAGGATGGAGAATTGGGAGGTGAAAATGTTTTTGGTTTCATTCCTCTATCTAAAAGAATTGATTTGGAGGGGGCCGGGGTGGGAAATTTTGACATTGTTTGGGGTCTTAGAGCGGTACCCCCCATGGATAGGGCTCCTTAATGTCCATTTGTTCTCTGAATATTAGGGGTTTGGGAAGGGCTGTGCGAGTTAGGGCCCTTTCAGACCTTATTACTACTACTCGCCCTAGTATCATTCTATTGCAGGAAACCATGTGTGAGGACATGGTGGCGATTACTAAAATCATTGGCATCTTGGGTGGTTGGGAAGTCTCTGCTGTCAGTTCTAATGGGATGTCGGGTGGGCTCTTGGTGGCCTGGGATCCAAGATTTTATTCCTTTTCGGTGTATAAAACAGGTTGGGGTATTCTGATGGAGGGCAGCCATAGAGTGGATGACCTATTACTTTCTATCTTAAATTGTTATGCCCCCTATAGGAATAGAGAACTGTTCTGGAATGGTTTGCAATCTTCTAGTTTGTTGAGCAGGAATAATATTATTGTGGTTGGTGATTTAAACTTTACTAGATTATCACAGGAAATTTGGGGGCCTACTGCTAAGGTGGATGTCTTGGAAAATTAATTTTCTCAGTTATTAGTTAATAATGACTTGATTGAAGTTTATATAGATGCTATTACTCCTACATGGACCAATGGTTGAGGAGGACATGAAAGTATTCTTAAACGATTAGACAAGTTCCTGGTTAAAGGATCCATTACTGGATTCATGTACTCGGTACCGATCATGGGTAGGAAAGGTGAAGATATCGGATCATTGGCCAGTTTTTCTACAGTTGGATGAGTGTGCCCTCCAACATAACTATCCCTTTAAATTTGATTGTTCATGGCTTTCAAACAAGGATTTTGTTCGTTTTGTTAAAGATGTATGGTTACATTTGTATGTTGATCAGGAATTAAGCCTTGTGGATCGGTTATGTTCGAAGTTGATGAAGTTTAAAGGGAAAGTCATGAAGTGGATTCACCAAAAGAAAAGGTTGGATAAACAGATCTTATTAAAAGTAGAAGCTCAAATACAGTTGCTATATTCATTCAATCTGGAGGCTCCGTTAGACAATTTTAACTTTGCACTTTTGAAGAAATTGGAATCTGAGAGAGAGAGTTTTTTTCTGAAAGAGGAAAAGGAGTGGTGATTGAAAATTCGGGCTCTATGGGTGAACTTTGGTGACAATAATACAAATTTTTTTCATTCCTATGCTTCGGCCAGGAGGAATAACAACACTATTTGGAAAATGTCAGATGAGGATGGGGTTGAAGTGACAGGTGAGATGGAGCTTCAGACATTGGCAAAGAGACATTTTCTAAGTATCTATTCTGATGATAAGGCTTGTGACTTATCATCTTAGCTACAAGTGGTGAGACCTTACCCTAAGTTTTTTGATGATAAGGAGGCAGAAGATTTGTGTTTGGAGATCACCTTGGAGGAGGTCGAAAGAAATCTTAAACTATTTTCCAAGGAGAAGAGTCCAGGGCCTGATGGCTGGACAGTGGAGTTATTTTTTTTCTTCTTTGACATTATGGGCAATGATATGTTGCAGATTGTGGAGTTTACTAGGTTGTAGGGTTATGTCTCTGGTGCTTTGAATGCAACATTTATCACTCTCATTCCTAAAGTAAGTGATCCAAAGTCATTTGGTTACTTTCATCCTATTGCACTTTGCAATCTTGTTTATAAGATTGTATCAAAAATTATTGTTGGATGCCTTAAGCTTGTATTTTCAAAATTTATCACACCTGAGCAATTTGGCTTTTTAGAGGATCGACAAATACATGATGTTGTTGACATCACCCAGGAATTAATTCATTCTATCAAGTGTAAGAAGCTGAAGGCTATCATTCTTAAAATGGACTTAGAGAAGGTTTATGATAGAGTTAGTTGGGATTTTCTTTGGATTGTTATGATTCAAATTAGTGTCCCAACACTTGCTATTCAGTGGATCATGGCCTGTGTGAATACTATGAGTATTGCTGTCCAGGTTAATGGTACTCCTACATCATTTTTTAGTTGTTCTAGGGGACTCCGACAGGGCTGTTCGATGTCTCCTTTACTATTTCTGTTAGTTATTGATGGCCTAAGCAGGATGATCAAGCAAGCTCAAAGAGAAGGTAAGATAAAAGGTCTGAAAATTTCTAAAGATTTATATATATCACATGCAATGTTTGTGGATGATGTATTATTAGCAGGCAATGACTCTCTGGATGAATGGAGGGCTTATCAGGGTATTATGGATCTTTTTTGTAAGGCATCGGGTATGAAGATTAGTCTGAAAAAATCATGCCTTTATGAGAATCGTGTTGAGGTGGATCGATTGAAGGACATAAAATCTTTGCTGCCTTTTAAGTTTAGTAAAATCGTTGATGGTTTTACATACCTTGGGTTCCAACTTAAGCCGAATGGCTACCTTATCAAAGACTAGCAATGGTTGATTAAAAATTTTGAGTCTCGGATCTCACATTGGACATATCGTCTCTTATCCATTGGAGGAAAGCTCACACTAGTAAAATCTGTTATGATTGGGACACCGATATATTGGTTCTCTCTTCTTCCAGTGCCTTGTTCGGTGATTAACACACTAAATAAACTTATATTTAATTTCTTATGGACCGGGGGATTGAAGAAATCTAGCATGTCTATGATTGGCTGGGATAAAATCTCTTTACCTGTAATAACTGGGGGATGGGGGCTTAAAGACTTATCTGTCTTTAGTGTTGCACTTCGTTTTAAGAGCCTGTGGAGGGCATTATTTGGGGACTCACTCTAGTCCAGGGTCATACATTTGAAATATGTGAAATCAGAAACATCACATTGGTTGAGGACGCCCAAAAGGATAGCAAGGGGTTTTTCCCCAGTTTGGAATGGCTTTTTAAAGGTTTATTGTTGGCTTGTTGTTGAAACTTGTTGGAAAGTGGGGAATGGACAGAATCTTGCTATAGGTGTTGATCCTATAATAAGTTTGAAAGCTGACCATAAACTATCGCCTGGACTATTATCCTTATTAAGGAATGCAGGATATTATACTTTAAACACTATTGTTAGCAATAATTTGCAGATTTATTGGATCAGTGCTGATGATGTACAACTATCCCATCATTTTGATATTGAATGGGACAATTACCTCCATATTTTAAATAGTGCTGGTGTCCGTTTGAGTTGCATGGAAGATTAGGTGATCTAGGCTGGAAATGAAGCTACAGGGAGTATTACTGCTAAGACAGCTTATCCCATTGAAACTTAAATGCTTCTTATGGTTTGTGCTCTAGGATAGGCTAAAAACATGGCATAACCTTTCTTTGATGGGGTGGATTGGGCCTAGTCAGTGCATATTTTGTAAGAATGGTTATGAATCTTCATCTCATATTTTTTTAGATTTTTCTTTCACTCTAAGTCTATGAGAAAAGTTTCACCAGTGTTTTGGCATTACTGTGGCATGGGGAGTTAGTAATGTGGAATCAAGTTTACATTTTTGGGTTAAAAATTGTAAAATTCATCCTACTCTTCCAGTCTTCATTTGTTGGGCTATTTGGTGGGAAATAAATAAGGCTATTTTTTAGAACCTTAGCCCAAACTTGGAGAATATATATAATTCAGCACTGTGTCAATATTTTAAATACCAGATTGATGAGGCTGAACCTGTTCAACGCAATATTGGAAACTTTCATCTTTCCATTGATGATCCAGTTCTGTTTTTTGATGGGGCAACTAATCAGGGGAACTGTGGAGTAGGTGGGGTAATCTTCCTTAATCATGAACACTTTTATACTCTTAGGCTGAATTGTGGTAAAGGGGCAAATATGAAAGCATAACTTTTAGCACTTTGGTGTGTTACTCATGTAGCGAACCTCTTTGGGCTGGAAAAGGTCAAAATCTTTGGTGATTCGAGAGTAACGATTAAATGGGAAAGGGGTGAATATGATTTGAAGGTGCTGAACTTAGTTTATTGGTGTAATAGAATTCAGTTTGAATTGAGATCCTTCAGCTCACTGTCCCTGACTCATATTTACAGAGAATTCAATTCTCAGGCAGATCAGCTGTCAAAGCAGGCATTGGAGGGCGATGAAGGCTATCTATTTTGGGAAGAACACTGTGAGAACCTGCTGTTTGACTCGGGTACTATGTATTTTCTAGACTAGAGACTTCTGGATCTCTAATTTTGGCTTATGGTTTATGTACTAAGTATGCTTTTTTTATATGGGGGGATTAATGGAAAACCATGTTTTTGGTTTTTTGGAAAACAATTATGAATGTTGACATCATGTACTATCTGATTAAGTATTGAATAACAATACTATGCTTTTTTTGTGGGAAATTTTATTTATTTATTATAATATAATATAATATTATAATTAAATGATATTATTTTTAATTAATTGTTATAATATAATTAATTAAACAATATTATTCTATTGATACTTTGAAAATATTTTAATTAATTATTATATTATGATTAATTAAATAATAATATTTTATTACTTTAATTAAATTAAAACAATTTTAATATCTCTATTGGTGATGATTATATAATTTATTTTTGGATATTATAATATAATATAATAATTCAATAATATTATTTTTAATTAATTATTATATCATAATTAATTAAAAAATATTATTTTATTAATACTTTGGAGATATCTGTAGGTTCCCACTGGTTATTATCAACAACTACGTTAATAATATTAATGTGTCCAAATACAACCATATAAGGATAGGCATATATTTGACACATCCTATAAGACCAAATATACGTCTATTGACGTATTCTGACACATTAATATTTGACATACTCTACAAGAAAACAACATTAACAACATGCCAAATATAAGTTTATCGACGTATTCAGGCACATTAATATTATTAATGTGATTATCACTAGTTGTAAAATATTTAACATTCAACATTTTCACAAAGTTAATTGTTAATTGAGAATATTGTCTCTTTTTTGAATATTTTTCACAAATATTTTGATAGTTGCAATTTTAAAAATTCAGTAATGCAATTCCACCTACTATAAATTATGATTCTTTTTAATGATTTAAAATATAAAATTATAATAATTTATTCATTTTTTAGTTTGTTGATTTTTCTATTTCTAATAAATATTCAATGAAAATGAACAGGTATGAAAATTCCTTATGCTCTTTTTCTTTTCTTTTCTTTTCTTTCTCTCTCTCTCTCTTTTTTTTCAGAAGAAAAATATGTTCCTTGCTATTCCAAATTGAATTACTGCAAATACATTCAAGTATGTTACCTCTCAGTGACACAGTGTAATGTACCCCAATCGGAATTTGGGCATACTAACTCAAAAAATATGATGTATTGCTGCTACAATTCTGATAAATCTGTATCAACTTAGCTTATGGTCCAGATCTAGGATTCCAAAATGGCACACTAGATCCAAAGGTTCTTCAATAGGTACTAGGAGGCTTGTGGCTTGACTCCAGAAGGCTTGGGATGGCTTGGAGATTCTTGGAGTGGATATGGACTCTGTTTTGGCAGAGTATTCATACTGCAAAATAAAAATTGCAGAGTTGGAGGGGTTTGAGAGAGGTTTGGAGGGACTTGGAGTGGAATTGAGAGTTCGGGATAACAAATGGTAACTATTTTTAAATGGATAGAAGGGGTGGCTAGGAAGGTCAGTTATATACAAAACCACTTGATATGGATTGTATAGAGTCTCAGGTTTTTGTAATAACTCACAAAATGTGAATTGGATCTCCTGAGAGGAAGATATGGTTGTTTTACCAAGATCTAGTCAAAATTGACTAGTGAATGAGCAAGGGTGTGGAAATTGGGGATGGATGGAATGAATTTTGATAGGTAGTAAAAAGGATCTGAAATATGTGACCGTAGGTGGTCTAAAAAACTTATATAATATAATTTTAGAGTCTATACGTTCAACAATGTGCACATTCTCTGGGTACGTCACGTCAGGGATGGTCTTAAGACCACACAGTTTCAGTCTCCTGGACTTCTGTGGAAACAAAATGGATCCTGGTGCTTTACCGAATGTATCTATACTCTGTTAAATTCCTATCTATATCAGTATACACTTGGTTCAAATTTTGGGAAGTGATTATGCAATTTGGGGTCACTGGGAGAAAAACTAGGAATTCAGGACAACTCAACTAGGTGTTTTACAACTCAAACCAAATGATGCATAAGCCTCACAAAATTATGATATGATGCTGGGGATGGGATATATACTATCCCAAATACCTGTATCAACTTATAGAACTCGATTTGGACCTACATAAGTGAATATATAACCAAAATAGTGGAGACTAGTTGAATTCACCTAGTGATTGAGTAGGGGTGAGATAGATTGTTGAGAAAGAGATAGTAAACAAATAATGGAACAAAATTATGAATTTTATTCCTATATATGACTGACTAAACATATCACGGGATTTCATTTACATCATCCATATCACATGAAGTGCTAACCATCAATATGCAAAAGATATGAAGAAGCTTTGCACAATAGCACATATAACTTGAAGCATGAAACAACTTGATTATTATTGGAAATTATGAAACATGAGAAGTACATCATAAATATGCAATATATTCAGTGAAAAAGGCTAGGTGCCTTCCTCCTCAATGGCTATCTGAATACACAACTAGTGTGGAAATGAGAGGCCCATCACCCTCATGGTATGCATGGGGGGCATCACTCAAGCAAAGAGAAGCTTAAGAAACTCCAATACAATAAAATTTCATAAACAACCCTTGTTAGTGCTCCTTGCTACTCCTTTTAAGCTTTAGATATCTCTAATACCATGGAACAATACTATCGATGAGTGAAAACCATATTTCATAACCACCTTTAGTCAATACCATGGAACACCCAAAACCATGCACTAGGTAGTTAGTGGTCCATAATTTCTTCACTACCTTCATTAGTGTGCCTTCTAACCACTTTGACCTTCATAGATGCACCCTTTAACCACTTGGACCTTCATAAATGCATCCTCTAGCTTCCTTAACCAACTCTTACCAATTTACCCTGATTTGAGGAATTGGTCCAAACTCTTATCTTTTCCTCCACTACTTCCATTATTTTTTTTTCCTGAATTATTCACACATGCCTTATCCTTTCTAAAAAACTTCTTGGGTGCCCTCTTTGACCCAATCCATTCACCAATAATTATTATTTTTCATTTTTGGACCAACATTAGAAAAATAAACTTGTGCAAAATATAGTTGGCCAATTATTTTCCAATTTATTCCCAAATTAATAATTTTTCCTAGCAACTTGAATTGGGAACCTTATCTGCTTCATGTGGCTTACCTAAGTCCAAATAATATTTAATTTTTCCTCGGACCATTAAACTTAGGGAATATTTCTCCTTTAGTCACCCATTTAATAATTTTAATGGTTTTCACCTATGTGACTTGGCCAAAATAATATAGCAAAAGTTGGGAACGTGACACACAGGTCCTATCTTGACCATTTTTTCCAAAATTAATTATCATCATGTCCTACCAAACTACAACTATAACTACTAATTTCATTGAAAACAATTTAATATTATAATCATAGGTAATATAGTCATTCATACATGATATAAAAAATGAACAAGTGAATACTTACATCAAATTACCCTCCAAAATAGGGAGAGAACCCCTACAGACCAAGAGACTATCCTTGAACTCTTCAAAATAAAGTATACCATCCCCCAAACCCATGGGTCTTTTTTCTAGACTATCTACCAGTACATTAAGCTGTCTAAAAATATGTTCGAATGATAAATATTCAAAAAGGGACTTAATCATATTGATTCTCAAACACCAGTTCTCTAGACCTAGAACTTTAAGAGATGACAAGCCAACAGCCTAGTCAATCACAACTTTTGAATCTCCCATAACCTGAAGGAAGAACATACCAATGTTAGATGCAAATTTAAGAAGACCCCATAAGGCCAACAGTTTAGCCCTAGTGTTTGTACAAGGTCCAATATCCATCCATAGAAGAAATACATGAGTAGTATTTAATTTTAAAACCATCCACAACCACAAGAGCCCAATTGTGCAGCTCCATCAAAATAACCAATTGTGATATCTTCTGACAACTCAGGCTCACTAATTATCCTTGGAATCTTTATCTTTCCCATTTTAAAGTATTCTTTATAGATCCCCAATATTTTTGAATAGACAGAAAGGAGGAAGGAGCCTTATTTTCAAATACATATTCATTCTTACTTCTCCAAATACCCCAATTGACAAATACATGGAGCTCTTTATGAATAGTAACATACTTGCTACAAGTATGAAGACTTAGATCAAAAGTGGAATGACCTCACAACCCAGGGATCTGTAGACTAATATTGACATTAGTCCAAACTTTCATTGTAAAAGGAAAACCTATAAAAATATGATAGATAGATTCTACTTCCTCAAAACCCAAACAACATACATTTGGTCCAATCCAACCCCTTTTCAACAAATTGTCCTAGGTCGTGATTTTATTTTCTAAGCAAAACCATAAGAAGCATTTCAATTTTAAGGAGATATGCCAGTTTGATATTTTTTTATGCCACCATTTCTCCACATAATCAAAAGATGACAAAGAAATAACATCATATGCATATTTTGCAGTAACCTGCCCATTATATCCATGCCAAGACATCTTCAGATTCTGATAGCTTGACACCTACAATATTTAAGCCTGTAATATATGCTTTCCATGATGCAAGTCCTCCCACCAGTCCCAAATCCTCTTCACTCAACCAATATGAAGAAAAATGTTCCTATGTACCAGGATTATTCACATGAACTAACAAGTTCAAACCCTTCTTAGGAAGAAAGAATATCAGTGGCTGAGACAATCTATAGTATTCATATCCTCCCAAATATAGATTGATTCCAAATCGAACCTTGTTTTCATTCCCATCCCTCTAGGACATCAATGAACCCATCGAAGGAAAGGATCTAACAAATCCCTATCAGAATTTTAAATCCCAAGAACAAGATTTATTAGGAAGTCTTACCCAATTGACAACAAAACATCTTCTCAAGTATTTTTCCTTTAGCACATCACTGCAAAGTCCATCTCTAAAAATTACCCTCCATATACTTTTTAAACTTAATGCAAGGATAAAACAAGAAAGGTTTTTAATCCCCTAACCACCTAATTTTTCAGGTACAGAAAATTTTTCCCAATTGGCTAGATGTATTCTATCTCTCTTCTCATTTCCCAACCAAAAAAAATTCAATATGATTTTTCTCAGAGAATGTAATGTAGAAACATGTATCTTGGCCAATGAAAGCTAGTAGCCAGGAATACTCTCGAGTGAAGACTTGACAAGTGTTAGCCTACCTCCAAGGGACAACAACCTATAACATCAACATCCAATCCTCTTTTCCACTTTTATGACAAGCCACATCCAATCTTGTTTTAGATAATTATTTGGATGAAGAAAGTACCTCAAATACTTAAATCCATTCTCTATATGTTCAAATTTAAAGTGGAAGGTTTAATAACTGATTCAATACTTCCTCGTCCACATCATTTATGAGAAAACTAGATTTTAAATTGCTGAGTGATAAAATGAAGAGAGGAAAGTTTAACACATGTAAGCCTTTTATCCTTCTTAGCTTTCTCAACGAGCCTACTTAACCCTTCTATCACAAGCAGAAATAGTAAAGGAGACAAAAGACAACCTTGTCTAAGTCCTCAAGAGCTATTAAAAAAGTTTGTTGGAGTGCCATTGGCTAATACAACAAAATTGGATGAAGAGACATAAGCCATAATCTAATCTGTGAACTCCAAAGGAAGACCAATCTGTAATAAAAGCATCCTTAAAGAAACCCAATCCACTCTATCATAAGCTTTTACTAGGTCCACTTTTAGAATCAAAGCTACCAATTTTTTGGTCTTTATAGTGTGCAAACACTCCTGAGTGACACCTATGGCATCAAGACTCTGTCTATTTGACAATATTCCAAACTATTATTTTGACATAAATTCATCCAATTTTGGTTTTATTCGATTGGAGATAATTTTTACGATGATCTTATAGACTAGATTGCATATAAAGATAGGTCTAAAATCATTAAAGAGCTCAGGATTTTACTTATTTGGGACAAGAGCTATAAAATTAGAGCTTAAAGCTTCAGATACCTTCCCTTGCACTCTAGATTCTTCAACCACTTACAGTAGATCCATCCCTAATAGGTCAAAGAATTCAAGGAAGAATTCAACAATCTACCCATTTGGCCTAGGAATTTTATATTTTGCAAATTTCTTAAGCGCATCTTCGACCTCCTTTAAGGTGACCTCTTCCCTTGTCTTTAGATCCTCTTCCTTTTCTTGCTGAGAAAAAAATACTAGGAATATTGTTTGAAAAGAGAAAATCTATCTCCCCTTCCATAGAAATAAGTTCTTCTTTTAATTTTTTTTTTCTCCTTTTCCCATCGAATTGCAATCTTCTTCAATCTAGTTAACTTCCCAACTAGAATATGCATTGTTGATCCCTCTTCTCTCAAGGAAAAGAAATTCCAATTGTCCTTTATCAACATAATAAAATCCTCCTCCTCCAGCGAAGCATGATTGCATTTAAAGGGATAATGTTGATAAGTTTTTCAATCTCCAATTATAGACATACATGCCGATGATTTGAAATGCCAAAATTAATAGGCCAAGTCCTATATGGAATCTCCCCACACAATTGGATAGATCTTCAATAATAAAAAACCTATCAATCCTTTTGGCCACACCATTTATCCCAAACCTCCCATTCCTCCATGTAGGAGACATGGTTGCAAAAAGGACATCAATGAGATTAGACCCTTGAAATAGATGTTGAAAGAAATCAGATAACAAATCTAACCGAAGACTGTTCCCCCAAACTTCGTTGGAAGATAGCGTAAAGTTAAAATCCTCTCCAAAAATTAAACCCTGTTTTTTTTTATAATCCACTAACTTCTACATTCCTCCAAAAAAAAGTTTTGTGTTTGCATATGGGCCATAGCAATTCACCACTTTAATCATCTTATCCAGACTCCAAAACTTCCCTTCCAACATGATTCCTACCCGCAAAAAACAAATCCCTACCTACGACAATTTTGTATTGAAGTTGCCATAGTCGGTCTAAGGCGGTCTAACCACTTTTACACTTAGATGAAAGTCACAGAACATACGGGTAAGAAAGCGCCCGTCTTCCATAACCCTTGGTACGAAAAGAGACTTATCCCATTACAGTATGGAATGGACAACATACCAATTATGGAAAAAAAAAAGGCAATTGAAAAAAAAAGGGACCCTTTCAATTAAATTAAGCGAAGAAGTTGGACCTTCATTTCACCATAATGATATTTGGTATATTTTGGTATCATTATTGTTAACTCGTAAATTACATTAAATTATATTTATAATATATTGAAGTGATAATTTTGCACAATTTTGAAAGATCTAGTGCATCCACTTAATTGTGGTTGGCAATAGGTCACAAGTTTAGTGCCATGGCCAAGTTATTTATTACTTGCTTTTCATATATTTATTTTTGATATTTTTTTTATTATAATTGTTTATTTTAAATCTAAAACAACTCTTATAAAATTAATATAGATAGTACACTTGTCTCATCCTTCTGGTGGAATCTAGGAAAAACATAATAGCTACTCCATTCCAAATTCTAAAATATAGATAATACATTTGTCTCATCCTCCTGGTAGAATCTTAAAAAAACATAATTGCTATTCCATCCCAAATTTTAAAATATAAATATTTATCAATGTAAATATTGAAATAATAAGTTTACACATTTTCGAAAAAACAAAGAAGGATTTCAATTATTGATAGACAATGACAACGATAGGTGAAGAAGCTTGTAGCTTTGTGTTGTACTTGATCTATTAAGTCCACAATTCTGGAAATCGGTCCAAAATCGGCCCAGCAATTTTAATTTCAATATCTCGTGCTATAGAACACGCGTTCAATATCTCGTGCTAAAAATCTCGTGCACAATTCTGGAAATCGGTCCAGCAATTTTAATTTCAATATCTCGTGCTAAAAATCTATTCAGTCCACAATTCTGGAAATCGGTCCAGCAATTTTAATTTCAATATCTCGTGCTATAGAACACGCGTTCAACATCTCGTGCTAAAAATCCGGGTACTGTAACTCCACTTTCAAAATCTCGTGCCTTGAAAAAATCACAAGTTCACTGATTATTCAACAGAATTACTGTGATAATGTTAATTACACTAGTCAAAACAACAGAAGTTCATTAATTATTGAAAGTTGATTATTGTATTCTTAATTTCAAATGCATCTGGCGACACTTGACTCCACTTGAGCGGAGCGATTTGAGAGTACGATATCCTACGCCTTTCTCCTGCCTTTGAAAGACCGAACTTTTTCGCATTTGTCGCAAGCGTTGACGTCATCATTTTTATTAAAATATAACAATTAAATTAATCTAAACAAATTTTAATAAAATGCTTTATACATTTTATTACTTTTAATAATAATAATTAACTAAACTTTACAATTTAATACATCTTTGACGAATTAAATTAAGTAAACTAAAATAATCAGTGTCCTTCTTGACAACTATTTAAAATATACTATTTCCTTAGATTTGAAGGATTATGTAAATTCTCATTAATGTTTAACACCGTTTAAAATGTTTAACACTTTGTACATTCTCACGAATGTTTAAAATATACAATTTCCTTGAGATTTGAAGGATTACGTTTAAATTTTCATGAATTGACAACTTAATTTGTAGAGTTTCAAGGGAGGAAATTTATAGCGTTCCATGTCCACTTTTGTGTTCTTTGGAGGGAATACAAGATATTGTGGAGTGGGAACTAATAATGGCGCCTCAAAGTCAGGATGGGTCTTTCTTCAGCTCACCTGCTTCTACTGCCTGCGTCTTCATGCACACTGGGGACGTCAATTGCCTTCGATTCTTGAACAATGTGATGGCCAAGTTTGACAGTTTTGGTATGGGCGTGAATTTGATCTTATCGCAATTCATAAACACCCTTCATTATTGTATTACTTGTAATATATTAGATATTGTATTAATTGTAATATATTTTAGAGTTTGAAATGTTTAATTTCCATTGCTGCATGCATGCTGCAGTTCCCTACCTGTATCCTGTGGATCTGCTGGAACGCCTGTTGATAGTGGATAATATTGAACGTCTTGGAATTGAAAGACACTTTGAAAACGAAATCAAGGAAGGTCTCGATTATGTTTACAGGTATAGATAGAATTTTAATTTTACTGGCCTCCCATTCCATAGTTCACCAGAAAAATACTTCCTTCAGTGTAACGTTGATGAAATATATTGCATATAGGCATTGGAATGAAGGAGGAATTGGGTGGGACAGAATGAATCCCATAACAGATCTTGAAACCACTGCTTTGGGATTTTGGATTCTTCGGCTTCATCGGTACAATGTATCTCCAGGTGGGTATCGATTTTAGTTAAATTTATAATACCAAAAAGCCTTGGACACATATGTTCTGACCTTTAATGTACATTGTGTTAGCAGTCGTTTTCGAAAACTTCAAAGATGGCAATGGACGATTGTTTGGCTCTACTGGTCAATTCAAAAATGATGTAGCAAGCATGTTGAGCCTTTATAGAGCTTCCCAGTTGGCGTTTCCCGGAGAAAGCATTTTGGATGAAGCTAAAATCTTCGCTACTAAATATTTGAGAGAAGATTTGGAGAAAAGTGAGACTTTCAGCCCATGGAACATCGAACAATACCACATACATATGCTTGAAACAATCGATTCCAATAATTTTGTTTGAAAAATGTAATTACGAGCTGATTGCGCATCTAGTCAGTCAGTGTTTTTTTGTCATTCTGCAAAGTTGGCAGAGGAGAGTTAGTCACTCAATAGGCTTCCTGTACACTTCCTTTTATTTATTCAGCCGCAAGTCAAAATTATTAGGTAAAAATTAATTACACTCTTTAATGGAACCCAATAGCTTGAGGTGAAGTGACTTTAATGGAACCCAATAGTCTTTAATGGAACCCAATAGGAGAAGAAGAATTGAAAATCACATAGAGAGAAAGAGAGGAACCCAGGAAGAGAGAAAGGAGAAGAAAGATAGGTTAGCCATGTGTTTGTGAGCCCAAGCTCATAGTTGCAAAATGTATTAAGAGCCCAATTTCTGTAAGAAGTTAAAGATCAAAGTAAAATCTCATCTCTGTGTAGTGTGACCAAGTTGCCCTGTTTTAGTACCGGAATATATATAAGTCCACAGTTTTACGTATTCATTCTCAAGAATGTTGAATATTGCATGTGGCACATCTTCTCCAGATTTACTTGTGTAAATGTTGTTTACATTTACAGTCTGTAAAAGAAATCAAGATTTCCAAATATTTCACAGTGGTAAGTTATGTTTTAATGCGGAGTAACTTCCACATAAGTTTCACTTAAATGTTTTGGTTCTTATGTCTTATTGAATATTGCATGTGGCACATCTTCTCCAGATTTACTTGTGTAAATGTTGTTTACATTTACAGTTTGTAAAAGAAATCAAGATTTCCAAATATTTCACAGTGGTAAGTTATGTTTTAATGCGGAGTAACTTCCACATAAGTTTCACTTAAATGTTTTGGTTCTTCTGTCTTAGCACGAAATATTTCAATACAAAGTACAAGAAATATTTCAATACAAAGTTTGTTTAAGAGTTCCGCAAAGTGAAAAGCTTCGCCTAGGCTAAGTCAATTAGTTCGTGACAATTTCCGCGAAGTCAAGTTCCGCGAAGTTAGTGTCCCTCTAAGTGAAGTCTTTGACGAAGTAGAAGTTGGGGTTTCCGACAAAGTTCCAAATCGAAGAAAAAGAAATATTTACTGTGTAGTTAATTTTGAATTGACTACGTGGTGTGCTTTTTTCTTGATCTGGTATTAGAGCTTGGTTTACGAAAAAAAGAAATTCTATTTACAAAAAGGGAAAAGTGATTAAGAATGGCTTCCACTTCTGGTAATTTGCAAACTCCAATCTTTTCCTGTAAAAATTATGAATATTGGTCTCTAACTATGAAATATTTGTTCAGAGGTCAAGATGTATGGGAAATAGTTCAAAATGGCTATGCAGAACCAACAGATCTGTCAGCATATAACAATTTCACACAAACTGAGAAGGATGTCTTGAGGGAACAAAGGAAGAAAGATGGGAAGGCATTATTCTACATACATCAAGCGACACATGAATCCATACTCCCAAGAGTAGCAACATCAACGTCAGCTAAGGAATCATGGGACACACTGGAAACTTCTTATTAAGGCTTGAACAAGGTAAGGACTACCAAACTACAAATCCTTGGAAGAGATTTTGAATATCTGCCAATGAAAGATACAGAGTCAGTAGAATCATTCTATACTCGTGTTATTAGTCTAATTAATCAAATAAAGTTTCATGGAGAAAATCTAAGTGACCAAAGAGTTGTTGAAAAATTCCTTAGAGTTCTTTGAAAGAAATTTGAAGTTCTTAGTTGTGACCCTGAAGGAAAACAAAGATTTGTTCCAGTTTACTATTGATGAGTTGCAAGACTCACTCCTCAATCATGAACATAGAATCAGCAGATCAGATACATCATTAGAAGGTGCATTCGCAACACAGCCATCCTTAAGTCATGGAAGAGGAAGGGGAAGATCAAACTCTAGAGGCAGAGGAGGAAGTTCTTTTAGAGGAGGTCGCAGCAGCAACCCTGCATATGTTGCTAGTAGAATTCAGAATCAGATCCCCGATCAACCAAGTGGACAGAGGTATGATAAATAAAAAATTCAATGTCATTAATGTAAGAGGTTTGGACATTTCGCATATGAATGTAGGAAGAAGCAGTATGACCAAGGAAAGCAAGGTTAATCGCAGTCAAGAAACACCATCACTTCGGCCAGCTCATTGTTCTTAGCATGTGTATCTTCACTTAAATGCAATGTTGTCCAAGAAAGTCCAACTGAAATATGGTATTTAGACTCAGGTTGTAGCAATCATATGACTGGTAATTTAAATCTATTATCTAGTCTAGATAAATCAGTTCAAACTGATGTCACACTTGGAAATAATATTCAAGTCACTATTTTGGGGTAAGGGTATTGTTGACATTCTAACCAAACAGGGGGAGCAGAAATTTATGCCTGATGTTTATTATGTTCAAGGTTTAAAGCATAATTTGATGAGCATTGGACAATTGATAGAAAAAGGTTACAGAGTTCATATGACAGGAAACTATTGTCTGATCAAGGTCATATATCCAAGCAATCGCTTAATAGCTGAAGTGTAGATGACAAGCATTCACTTGTTTCCTTTGAGGATAAGACCAAACATAAAAGGAAAAACAACTCAAGTTTTCCACGGAAGTCAGAATGAAAATTCTGGAGCTGCATTCAAAGCAAAAAGTAAAGAAGCAGGCATTCATTGCGACAAGAAAGAAAAAGACAACGACAAAGAAATGCAAGTAGCGCACTTCAGATTTGGACATCTAAATTTTAGTGCACTGAAGCTACTGCACATGAAGGACATGGTGAAAGGATTTCCATTGATTGAAAATCCAGAGAGAATTTGTGAAGGTTGTATTTTTGGCAAATAACGCAGAGAGACTTTTCCAGTTGGAAAGTCATATAGAGCTGGCACATCACTTGAAACTGTGCACTCTGATGTTTGTGGACCAATGAAAACACCCTCCATGGGAGGATGCACTTACCTTCTCACATTTATTGATGATTTCACAAGAAAAATGTGGTCATAGTTTCTAAAACATAAATTTGATGCGTTTGGATGTTTTCAATAGTTCAAGGAATTTGTGGAGAAGCAAAGTGGTTACAACATCAAGATCTTAAGAATAGACAGAGGTAGTGAGTATGCTTCAAATGATTTCTCAAACTTTTGTAAAAATCATGGCATACACAGGCAATTCACTACACCATATACACCGCATCATAATGGTATCGCAGAGAGGAAGAATAGAACCATTATGGAGATGGCGCGTAGTATGTTGGAAACCATGCATCTGTCAAATGAATACTGGGCTTAGACAGTGGCAACTGCTGTATACATCATGAATCAATGTCCGACGAAGAGTGTGAAGAATAAAGTTCCACAGGAAGCATGGACAGGTATGAAACATAGTGTTTCGCATTTAAAATTTTTTGGTTGTGTCGCATACGCACATGTTCCAGATGAGCTGAGAAGGAAATTAGACAATAAAGGATTGAAATGTATTTTTATTGGGTATTCTGAAGACACAAAAGCATATAAGTTGTATGACCCTATCGCAAGAAAAGTTATTATCAGTTGAGATGTTCAGCTTGTATAAAATGAAGCATGGGATGGAACCATAGAGAAGAATGTTAAAATCGTGTCACATGTCGAACATGATGACATTACAGAGGATGTGGTTGAGACTCCGCATATGAATCAGAATGTCACAGCTTTGTCTACTCCTAGGACACCGCAACATGTTTCAGCACAAGGAACTCTGACACAAGTCGCAGTTCAAGCTACTCTGACAAGCACACCAAGAGTGCAACAAACTCCGTTAAGCAGTTCGTGGAGTTAGACATCAACAACTCCGACAAAGACAAAAAGTCTGTGTGAGATATATGAGACTGGTACATCCAATTTATTCTCATTTTTTGCATTATTTTCTCAAATTAATGATCCGCTAACATTTGAAGAATTTTTTGAAGATAAAGTTTGGGCACAAGCCATGGATGAAGAAATAGAATGCACTGATAAGAACAAAACATGGGAATTAGTTGATGTTCCTATCGGCAAGGATGTTATAAGCATCAAATGGATTTATAATACCAATCAAGATGCTGATGGAAATGTGCAGAAGCACAAGGAAATACTGGTAGCAAGAGGATTCATACAACAGCCTGACATAGACTTCAATGAAACTTTTTCACCTATAGCTCGAATGGACACTGTCAAAACAATTTTGTTTTTTGCAGCATAGAAGAAATGACATGTTTACCAAATGGATGTTAAATATGCATTTTTAAAGGGTTATTTGGAGGAAGAAGTATATGTGGAGCGGCCACAAGGCGATCAAGTCCAGGACAAGGACACAAAGTATACAGGTTGAAAAAGGCACTCTATGGTTTGAATCAAGCTCCTAGATCTTGGTACAGTCACATTGACACTTACCTCATTCAGAATGGATTTCACAGAAGTGAATGTGAGCCAATGCTGTACACAAAAATCAACAAGCAAGGTAATAAGCTAATTGTTTTCCTATATGTAGATGATTTAATATTTATTGGTGATTTTGGCATAGAGGAATTTAGATCAGTCATGGAAAGTGAATTTGAAATGACTAATTTGGGGCTTATGAAGTATTTTCCGGGCATTGAAGTCCAACAGATTGAAATTGGTATATTTATATCTCAATTGAAGTATGCAAGTAATTTCTTGAATAGATTTAAGATGTTAAATTGCAAGACAACTCCAACACCAGTGATAGCAGGTTTGAAATTGAGAAAGGATGATGATGGATCCAAGGTAGATCCTATGTTGTTCAAAAGGCTTGTTGGTAGCCTTATGTATCTTACATCGATAAGACCAGACATCATGTATGGATTTAGATTAATCTGAAGATTCATGGAGTCACCAAAAGAATATCATTGGCAAGCAGGTAAAATAATTATGAGGTATGTAAGTGAACAAAATACTTTGGTATTTTGTATTCAACTTCAGGGAATTTCAAACTCATTGGATACATTGACAGCGACAATGGAGGAAACATAGATGACAAAAAAAGCATGTCTGGAAATACATTTCATTTAGGAACAAGTGTTGTATCATGGGATTCAAAGAAAAAACCCATTGTAACTCTTTCTTCAGTAGAAGCAGAGTATGTCGCAGCTACAAGCACTGCATGTCAATATGTTTGGATGCGGAGGATGTTAAGTGATCTGTTACAGAACCAACAAGAAACCACAGTCATTTATTGCGACAACAATTCAGCTATTGCAATGTCAAAGAATCATGTGTTCCATAAGAGAACCAAGCACATTGACACAAGGTATCATTTTATTAGAGAATGAGAAATAACAAAGAAAATTGTTTAGCATTTTGTAGGTATGAAGATCAGGTAGCAGACATATTTACAAAACCATTGGCAAGGGACACATTCCAATATCTATGAAGTTGTTTAGGAGTGACAAGTCCTACACAGTGAACTTCGTCATGCACAGAGCATGTTTCAGCTCTGAAATATTTTGTAAAATTTTATTTTTGTTTAATGATCCCCATCTGCTCATAATTAAAGGGGAGTGTTGGAAAAATGTAATTACAAGATGATTGCACATCTAGTCCACGCCGACTCTGTCAGTCACTCAGTCAGTTTTTTTTGGTCAATCCACAGAGTCGCAGAGATGTCAGACAATCAGTCAGTTTGTTAGTAGGCTTCGTGCACACTTCCTTGTATTTATTTAGCCACATTTGTATTACCCAAGTCAAAATTCTTAGGTAGAAATTAATTACAGTCTTTAATGGAACTCAGTAGCTTCCAGGTGAAGCGATCTCAAGTATGTGTATATGTAGGAGAAGAAGAATTGAAAATCACATATTGAGAAAGACAGGAACGAAGGAAGAGAGAAAGGACAAGAAAGATAGGTCCGCGATTTGTTTGTGAACCCAAACTCATAGTTGCAAAATGTATTAATAGCCCAAGTTCTATAAGAAGTGAATGATGTAAAATCTCATTTCTATGTAATGCGGCCAAGTTGCCCTGTTTTACTGCGGTATAATATATAAGTTCATAGTTTTATGTATTCATTCTCAAGAATGTTGAATGTTGCATGTTGCACATCTTCTCCAGATTTACTTGTGTAAATGTTGTTTATATTTATGGTTTGTAAAAGAAATAAAGATTTCCAAATATTTCACAGTGGTAAGTTATGTTTTAATGCGGAGTAACTTTGACATAAGTTTCACTTAAATGTTTTGGTTCTTATGTCTTACACTAGTAAATGTGCACTTTTTTCCCACGGAAAATTATTTCTATTGCAACACTTGTGCATTGCTCGAGCGACGAACATGATCCTTTTTTTTGTGGCAACCTTTTTGTCGCTATAGCACCACTTGCCCATGTTCGTTGCTACAATGACAATATAGACATGAAACGTGTTTTCTTTAAAAATCAAACAATGTCACTATAGCAACACTTTCATCGTCACTATAGAAACATGGTGTGTCTCTATAGCGACGACAGTTCAGTCGACAGACAACTTTAATATGTAAAATTTCGTCGCTATGGAGACAACTGAGTGTTGCTATAGCGACGTGGTTTAATTTTTTAGACAACCACATTAACTTTAAAAATCAAACAGTGTCGCTATAGAAACACTTTCATCGTCGCTATAGCAACATTCGGTGTATCACTATAGCGACCACGGTTCATTCGAAAGGAAACTTTAATATGTAAAATTTCATCTCTATAGAGACATCTGAGTGTTGCTATAGTGACATTGCATGGGTTTCTATAGCGGCGGGGGTTTAAGTTTTTAGACAACCACATTAAGTAGCGATCGTCAGTAGAGCGACGCCTGGCTGTCGAAATGTTAAAGGAGTGTGTGTTTCTATAGCAATGAAACCTTCTTTAACGTTCTGATGGGCTTGCTATACTAGCGACGGGAATTCCGTCGCTAGTATAGAAATCCCATCGGAGAGTTGCACAATAGGTCGTCGCTAGAGCGATGGAGCTGTTTAATTTTAAAAAAATGAAAAATAAAGTCAGCATAGGAAAGAAACAATGCTAAACTATAGGCATCATGGGAGTTTGTAATGGTTTGAAATCCTTCCTTTAATAAAAATGAAATATAAAGTCAACACAGGAAAGCAACAATGTTGAACTATAGGCATCATGGGAGTTTGTAATGGTTTGAAATCCTTCAACTCAAAATCATTGGGTGTGTGCACAGAGACATACTTCTCTAGTCAGCACAGTATGAGTCATGCTCATAATCAACAAAAAACTAAATAGAGATAAAATAGTGTTTATAAGGTGGGCACTACAATTTTGCATAGTGCGATGAAACTTACAAAATGGATATGCTTATGGATATGCTTATGGATACGGATCAGTCAAGTACAAAAAAAAAAATATATATTGTAAATTTCAAAAAACATATTCAAAGTTACAGTCAAAAGTAAAACCATTCATGAATCACAATATTAGAACTAAAATAATTTGATGGACTAGAAACACAACATTAGATATCACTCACACAACATTGTCTCTCACTCACTCAGGAACAATATCACTGCTCGACGTCACTGGTCAATATCAGTCTCGACTCTTGTGTTCACTGCCCACACTGCTCAAGAATTAAGTCATTCTGAAAAACAACGCTCAGTGTCATGTTGAAAGTGGGGTAGGATTATCTTATATAATATTTTAAGGGGCTTAGGGCTTAAACAAGTGGCCAAAAATGCAAAATAGCTAAAACTACATCGAATTTCCTTTGGATCCACACATGGTGGGGTTAAGTGTCACTGTATACACCTCAAAAAATTAGGAACAACCTCTGGATTGTTTAGATATGCCTAGCTGGAAAATCCTAGCAGTTCCATATCCAGATCCAGATGTGAAAAAGGGTTCCACAAATAAAAGGTCATGACTCGCTAAATACTATCAGACAGAAACACTCGTCTTCTATGTCCTGAAGGATATCCTTTTATTTGGTCCCCGCAGAGACTGCTGTATGAGATTATTAGAACTTCCATAGGTTTGTGCCATTCATTATAGATTTCAATCTGCAGGCACAACGTTGAAAATCTAACTACCATTAAAAGTATATGTTTTTAATCATTTCAAAAAATCAGAAATCACCACTAAATTTCACTTTACTAGGTCTCCAAAGCAGTCCTCTGATGAATCAGTTCAATTATATCCATAATAGAATCGAAAATCACCACTCTTGAATTGGCTCTTTACTAGGTATACGGTGCACAGTCTAGACCTTGAATAAATTAGTCCAACGACATACCAAGCACCCACCATTGTCCTGCAGAATATAACTACCATGAGAATGTGGAAGGGAAAAGAGAATTCTTGGATATTACTACAAGGGATTGATTGATTGTCTCAATTGCCTCGCCACAAGCATTCAGTCTTGTAGAGGAATACCCTGCAGACACTGCACACCAAAGAACGAACTACCTTTGGCTAAGGAATACCTTTTGGCTAATATGGCATGCCTGAGGCGTATCCATCCCACCAATAACCAATATCACCTGGGATTTACACTTGACTTCATTCCTAAACTCATGCCATGTGGGAGAGGCAGAGAAAAAGAAGAATGGAACCCTAGCAGGCAGCTTAACAGACAAATTTGAAGTGAACGGATGCCCCATTTTCAAGTTTCACAAGTTTGTATTGTACTAATCATGTATTAGAAAAGATTCTGCCAAATATTTTAGACTGAAACTGAAAGAATACCAACCAGTAGAGTGATAGCAATGGAAACAAGTGGCAAAGGCAGAAACCTGAATTTTACTACCAGGGAGTAATTATGCTTACCCATAGTCAGAGTTGAAATTTTTAACATTAAACATGCAAGAAGTTGAGAAATCACAGCTTACAAGTTTTACTGAGCAAGGGCTATAGAGATCGGGATTCAAATTTGACAAACAAAACCCATTTTAAGTCTGTATCAGAATGTAAGAGCCATTTGCCAAACTGGCAGCCAGGATTTAACACGATATATATGTCTAATAATCTCCATGATAAATAATAACATTTGCAAGATTTGAAGTAAATCTTTTCCTCAAATCACACCTAGAAACAATAAAATGAAGATGGTTTCTACTCTCCATTTTACAAGCAATGTTACAACACTCCATTTTGGAAGCAATATTTAATTACTTCCTTTCAGTTGGAAAGATAAAAATATTATGAACTTAGAACAACATTACAATAGCACTATAAACTATCATTTTAATAGCCCTAACTAGAGAGTGATCCTTGCTCTAGAGGTGAATCATGAAAAAAAAGAGATTAAAAAAGATAAATAAACCAAATTTTAAGAGTTAAAAACTTCACTTATCAAATGAATAAACAGAAAACAGAATCATTGAAATCAATGAGACTTAATTAATACTGCTTCAAAAATTCAAATTTAATATAAAACTTTCCCAGTCAAAAATACCATTTTACAAAGAAATGAATTTTCAGAGAAATCCCATTTTCCCTCTCAATTTTTTTTACTGCACGGAAAGTTGAGAGCAGAACCTTGCCCTACCTTGTAGATGTCTTCACTCTTCCCTAGCTCACAGATGTCTTCACACTTCCCTGCACTAGATGTTGTTTTCAGGTTCTGTTATAGCCTTCCAGTTTCTGGGCACCTTTGTTCTGCAAATCATGCATGGCCTAGTGTTGACATTATTGTGGGTCTCAAAAATATTCTATTGATTTTAACAATGTTGCAAATGTCAACATTGACAAAAAATTGCTAAGGGTCTTGACCTCGGGAGATCAACAAAATTGGACAATAATCAACAATATTAACAAGCATTAAACAATTACCGTTATTAATGAATGTCCATTAGAGGAAAGTAGGCCCTTTTATCTTATCTTTATAATTTGTGTTTTCTATCTTAATCATATTGCAGGGTTCTACTGTCGGCAGCCCCTTCCATGTTAATGCAAATCCTGTACATGCATAGGTTTTGATCTACAAACAACAGCTTAAAATTCTTTAGATATTTTTGCCACCAATGAAAATGTAGAAGCAACGGTTGGAACTAGAAGCACGTGTCTCAACTGGCTCAAAGAGGAAGATATATAATGGAAAGCTTGAGGAAGAGCCAACCCCAAAGAAAGAAAAGGGGGATGACCTAGAATCTCACAAGGAAGGTGGAAAAAAATGACCTAGAAACCTCAGGTCAACCAAATAGCCCCAACAAAACCACACAACTTATCTTCTCCTGATCCAAGTGGATATCGGTGGCGGCCCACCTCTTCCAACTGGCTCAAAACAGTCTTCTGGCAATTTTGGTAAATTACTATGTTTAGCAGTTTCCCGGGTCCTGAACTTCCGGAGCCATTTTGAGGCCCTAAACGACATTTTTTGGCGATTTGGGGGACCAAATGGTTGCCTCCAGCATACATTTGGGCCCAGTCGAAAGTTGTAAATCTCGGATAGACCTTTCCAACGGGCTACCGAGCGCCCCAAACGGAGATCGCATGCAAAAGTTACGACCCCGGGAAGTTGATGTGCTAACTTACCCAAACGGGGCCCACATGACTTTTGGCGCTTCATCTCCTAGGGTTAGGTTTTTGGATGTTTGGGATTCTTTCCCTCATGCTTATGATAAATAGGCCCTTTCGGCCTCTCTTTGTATTCATCTTGGCACGAATGAGCATAGCAGCCACATCTCTTCTCAGAGATAGCTACCACCATTCCAGCTATTGTATTTTACAATCTGTTCTATTTCCGCTATTTAATAGAATATGTGTTTACTGTACCACTGTGTTATTTGCAATATATCTCTGTGTATGATTCTGTATATGCTATCTTTTGTTTCGCTCCCACATAAATCCAGATCAGTGGTATCAGAGCGGTCTGCTCTTTGATTGTTTCTCGGTGCATGTCCCCGACGAGGTCAGGATACAGAGAGTTGGGTCTCGAACTAGTTTCACTTGGGGAAGACCACTCTCGCCGCCCCAAATGGCCTCCCATGGCGGAAGAAAAGAGAGACGACGGAGCAGTAGATCCTATCAAGTTGTTGCTCGAGGAAGCCCTCGCGCGACAGAGGAACGAGATGATGGATAATTTCGCCCAATTCCTTCAACGCATGCCAACAGCGGCAAATGCACCCTCAACGAGCAGCCATTTCGGAGATACGACTCCCTTCAAGGTACAAGTTAATTTTGATATCCCTTTATTTGAAGGCCAAATCGATGCCGATGCTCTAGATAAATGGTTGAATCTACTAGAAGGGTATTTCTCTGTCCATCGATTTTCCGACAGGGAAAAGATCATCTTTGCGCTCCTTAAGGCCGTCCCCCATGTCAAAAATTGGTGGGAAACTTATTGTGAGCAAAACTCATCAGACGAGTCTGAATTGTTTGAATATTCCAATCCCACTTGGACCTCTTTTATAGATGCCGTCAAGGAACAATATTACCCTGTTGGAAACTATGATGACCAGTACACAAAATGGACCATTCTGCATCAAGAGAGGGACCAAACGGTGTCGGAGTACACCAACAAATTTCATACCTTGCGCACAAAGCTCGGTATCAAGGACTCCGAGCGGCACCTAGTACTGAAATATCGTAGTGGCCTACACCGGTACATACGAACAGAAATGGATTTCCTGGAAATCTCTTCGCTCGGATCCACTTATCGATATGCTGTCAAAATTGAGCAGAAATTTCAGCAAAAGAACAAGCGTGACTTCGGACCTGCGCAGAAGCAGGGCAAGGGAAACTCTGGCTCGCAGAACACAGGGCAGGAAAAGGACAACCAGTCCCAACCACAGGCAAAGAAGGGTAAAGAAAAGACAAAGAAGGACACCGGGAAGTGGTGCGAGTTCCACAAAAGCCCCTGGCACAACACTGATGAGTGTCGCTCAAAACAGTCATTGGTGGCTGAGATCAAAGCTTCAGAATCAGATCCCAGTTCCGATTCTGAATCAGAACCTAATTTCACAGTTGTGCAAAAAGGGAAGCAGATCATTGATGCAGAACCCAGTGCCGTTGTTGCCACCACACAGATTCAGCCAGAGGAGCCTGAAGAGTCGGAGGCAGAGGAGCGCCTTTTCCACTCACAGATGTGGGTGAAGGGAATTCCCCTACACTTTGTTGTGGACAGCGGCAGCCAGAAGAACCTGATCTCAGAAGAAGTCATCAAGAGATTGGAGCTACCAATAACACCACACCCACAACCATACACCATTGGATGGCTAATCCAAGGACGAAGGATCCGTGTCAGTCACCAATGTCACCTACCATATGGCATCAAGCCCTTCAAAGATGAGGTATTGTGTGATGTGGCCCCACTTGAAGTATGTGATGTTCTTTTAGGACAACCATATATGTGGAAGCGTCATGCTGTATATGAATCACGACCTCGCAGTGTCATTGTCACTTTGGGAGGACAACTCTATCGGATACCAGAGATAGTTGCACCTACCCCAAACGAGCAGGGAAGAAAGATAATCTCCCACACTGGGAAATTTTCCCTATTCGCAATTGCCACTAAAGGTGAACGTCAGATCGCGGAGACATCCACAACCTCTGTAGATTATCCTTCTACTCAGCGGAAACAAGAAAAACACAAAGTTAGTGCAGCATCGTCTATTCGGGTACCTCTACAGTGCAAGGCCACGCATTCAAGGGGCCCCTCCAAAAAGAAACCATCCACACTGGTGCATACCAAGGATACCACAACAACAAAAACTGTTGAACAGCTCCAGCACATCCATCAACAGCAATTACAACCCTCTGAAGATGTCAAAGTAAGGCAATCTTTCCACTTCAGCAAATGTTGCACCAAGAGCTCAACTCGACACACAGCTCGACATATGATAAGGGATTTAACGCAATGGAGACCATTGCTTCCTAAGGATGGAGGATTGATCCAAGTGGATATCGGTGGCGGCCCACCTCTTCCAACTGGCTCAAAACAGTCTTCTGGCAATTTTGGTAAATTACTATGTTTAGCAGTTTCCCGGGTCCTGAACTTCCGGAGCCATTTTGAGGCCCTAAACGACATTTTTTGGCGATTTGGGGGACCAAATGGTTGCCCCCGACATACATTTGGGCCCAGTCGAAAGTTGTAAATATCGGATAGACCTTTCCAAGGGGCTACCGAGCGCCCCAAACGGAGATCGCATGCAAAAGTTACGACCCCGGGAAGTTGATGTGCTAACTTACCCAAACGGGGCCCACATGACTTTTGGCGCTTCATCTCCTAGGGTTAGGTTTTTGGATGTTTGGGATTCTTTCCCTCATGCTTATGATAAATAGGCCCTTTCGGCCTCTCTTTGTATTCATCTTGGCACGAATGAGCATAGCGGCCACATCTCTTCTCAGAGATAGCTACCACCATTCCAGCTATTGTATTTTACAGTCTGTTCTATTTCCGCTATTTAATAGAATATGTGTTTACTGTACCACTGTGTTATTTGCAATATATCTCTGTGTATGATTCTGTATATGCTATCTTTCGTTTCGCTCCCACATAAATCCAGATCAGTGGTATCAGAGCGGTCTGCTCTTTGATTGTTTCTCGGTGCATGTCCCCGACGAGGTCAGGATACAGAGAGTTGGGTCTCGAACTAGTTTCACTTGGGGAAGACCACTCTCGCCGCCCCAAATGGCCTCCCATGGCGGAAGAAAAGAGAGACGACGGAGCAGTAGATCCTATCAAGTTGTTGCTCGAGGAAGCCCTCGCGCGACAGAGGAACGAGATGATGGATAATTTCGCCCAAATCCTTCAACGCATGCCAACAGCGGCAAATGCACCCTCAACGAGCAGCCATTTCGGAGATACGACTCCCTTCAAGGTACAAGTTAATTTTGATATCCCTTTATTTGAAGGCCAAATCGATGCCGATGCTCTAGATAAATGGTTGAATCTACTAGAAGGGTATTTCTCTGTCCACCGATTTTCCGACAGGGAAAAGATCATCTTTGCGCTCCTTAAGGCCGTCCCCCATGTCAAAAATTGGTGGGAAACTTATTGTGAGCAAAACTCATCAGACGAGTCTGAATTGTTTGAATATTCCAATCCCACTTGGACCTCTTTTATAGATGCCGTCAAGGAACAATATTACCCTGTTGGAAACTATGATGACCAGTACACAAAATGGACCATTCTGCATCAAGAGAGGGACCAAACGGTGTCAGAGTACACCAACAAATTTCATACCTTGCGCACAAAGCTCGGTATCAAGGACTCCGAGCGGCACCTAGTACTGAAATATCGTAGTGGCCTACACCGGTACATACGAACAGAAATGGATTTCCTGGAAATCTCTTCGCTCGGATCCACTTATCGATATGCTGTCAAAATTGAGCAGAAATTTCAGCAAAAGAACAAGCGTGACTTCGGATATGCGCAGAAGCAGGGCAAGGGAAACTCTGGCTCGCAGAACACAGGGCAGGAAAAGGACAACCAGTCCCAACCACAGGCAAAGAAGGGTAAAGAAAAGACAAAGAAGGACACCGGGAAGTGGTGCGAGTTCCACAAAAGCCCCTGGCACAACACTGATGAGTGTCGCTCAAAACAGTCATTGGTGGCTGAGATCAAAGCTTCAGAATCAGATCCCAGTTCCGATTCTGAATCAGAACCTAATTTCACAGTTGTGCAAAAAGGGAAGCAGATCATTGATGCAGAACCCAGTGCCGTTGTTGCCACCACACAGATTCAACCAGAGGAGCCTGAAGAGTCGGAGGCAGAGGAGCGCCTTTTCCACTCACAGATGTGGGTGAAGGGAATTCCCCTACACTTTGTTGTGGACAGCGGCAGCCAGAAGAACCTGATCTCAGAAGAAGTCATCAAGAGATTAGAGCTACCAATAACACCACACCCACAACCATACACCATTGGATGGCTAAGCCAAGGACGAAGGATCCGTGTCAGTCACCAATGTCACCTACCATATGGCATCAAGCCCTTCAAAGATGAGGTATTGTGTGATGTGGCCCCACTTGAAGTATGTGATGTTCTTTAAGGACAACCATATATGTGGAAGCGTCATGCTGTATATGAATCACGACCTCGCAGTGTCATTGTCACTTTGGGAGGACAACTCTATCGGATACTAGAGATAGTTGCACCTACCCCAAACGAGCAGGGAAGAAAGATAATCTCCCACACTGGGAAATTTTCCCTATTCGCAATTGCCACTAAAGGTGAACGTCAGATCGCGGAGACATCCACAACCTCTGCAGATTATCCTTCTACTCAGCGGAAACAAGAAAAACACAAAGTTAGTGCAGCATCGTCTATTCGGGTACCTCTACAGTGCAAGGCCACGCATTCAAGGGGCCCCTCCAAAAAGAAACCATCCACACTGGTGCATACCAAGGATACCACAACAACCAAAACTGTTGAACAGCTCCAGCACATCCATCAACAACAATTACAACCCTCTGAAGATGTCAAAGTAAGGCAATCTTTCCACTTCAGCAAATGTTGCACCAAGAGCTCAACTCGACACACAGCTCGACATATGATAAGGGATTTAACGCAATGGAGACCATTGCTTCCTAAGGATGGTGGATTGATCCAAGTGGATATCAGTGGCGGCCCACCTCTTCCAACTGGCTCAAAACAGTCTTCTGGCAATTTTGGTAAATTACTATGTTTAGCAGTTTCCCGGGGTCCTGAACTTCCGGAGCCATTTTGAGGCCCTAAACGACATTTTTTGGCGATTTGGGGGACCAAATGGTTGCCCCCCGACATACATTTGGGCCCATTCGAAAGTTGTAAATCTCGGATAGACCTTTCCAACGGGCTACCGAGCGCCCCAAACGGAGATCGCATGCAAAAGTTACGACCCCGGGAAGTTGATGTGCTAACTTACCCAAACGGGGCCCACATGACTTTTGGCGCTTCATCTCCTAGGGTTAGGTTTTTGGATGTTTGGGATTCTTTCCCTCATGCTTATGATAAATAGGCCCTTTCGGCCTCTCTTTGTATTCATCTTAGCACGAATGAGCATAGCGGCCACATCTCTTCTCAGATATAGCTACCACCATTCCAGCTATTGTATTTTACAGTCTGTTCTATTTCCGCTATTTAATAGAATATGTGTTTACTGTACCACTGTGTTATTTGCAATATATCTCTGTGTATGATTCTGTATATGCTATCTTTTGTTTCTCTCCCACATAAATCCAGATCAGTGGTATCAGAGCGGTCTGCTCTTTGATTGTTTCTCGGTGCATGTCCCCGACGAGGTCAGGATACAGAGAGTTGGGTCTCGAACTAGTTTCACTTGGGGAAGACCACTCTCGCCGCCCCAAATGGCCTCCCATGGCGGAAGAAAAGAGAGACGACGGAGCAGTAGATCCTATCAAGTTGTTGCTCAAGGAAGCCCTCGCGCGACAGAGGAACGAGATGATGGATAATTTCGCCCAAATCCTTCAACGCATGCCAACAGCGGCAAATGCACCCTCAACGAGCAGCCATTTCGGAGATACGACTCCCTTCAAGGTACAAGTTAATTTTGATATCCCTTTATTTGAAGGCCAAATCGATGCCGATGCTCTAGATAAATGGTTGAATCTACTAGAAGGGTATTTCTCTGTCCACCGATTTTCCGACAGGGAAAAGATCATCTTTGCGCTCCTTAAGGCCGTCCCCCATGTCAAAAATTGGTGGGAAACTTATTGTGAGAAAAACTCATCAGACGAGTCTGAATTGTTTGAATATTCCAATCCCACTTGGACCTCTTTTATAGATGCCGTCAAGGAACAATATTACCCTGTTGGAAACTATGATGACCAGTACACAAAATGGACCATTCTGCATCAAGAGAGGGACCAAACGGTGTCGGAGTACACCAACAAATTTCATACCTTGCGCACAAAGCTCGGTATCAAGGACTCCGAGCGGCACCTAGTACTGAAATATCGTAGTGGCCTACACCGGTACATACGAACAGAAATGGATTTCCTGGAAATCTCTTCGCTCGGATCCACTTATCGATATGCTGTCAAAATTGAGCAGAAATTTCAGCAAAAGAACAAGCGTGACTTCGGACCTGCACAGAAGCAGGGCAAGGGAAACTCTGGCTCGCAGAACACAGGGCAGGAAAAGGACAACCAGTCCCAACCACAGGCAAAGAAGGGTAAAGAAAAGACAAAGAAGGACACCGGGAAGTGGTGCGAGTTCCACAAAAGCCCCTGGCACAACACTGATGAGTGTCGCTCAAAACAGTCATTGGTGGCTGAGATCAAAGCTTCAGAATCAGATCCCAGTTCCGATTCTGAATCAGAACCTAATTTCACAGTTGTGCAAAAAGGGAAGCAGATCATTGATGCAGAACCCAGTGCCGTTGTTGCCACCACACAGATTCAGCCAGAGGAGCCTGAAGAGTCGGAGGCAGAGGAGCGCCTTTTCCACTCACAGATGTGGGTGAAGGGAATTCCCCTACACTTTGTTGTGGACAGCGGCAGCCAAAAGAACCTGATCTCAGAAGAAGTCATCAAGAGATTGGAGCTACCAATAACACCACACCCACAACCATACACCATTGGATGGCTAAGCCAAGGACGAAGGATCCGTGTCAGTCACCAATGTCACCTACCATATGGCATCAAGCCCTTCAAAGATGAGGTATTGTGTGATGTGGCCCCACTTGAAGTATGTGATGTTCTTTTAGGACAACCATATATGTGGAAGCGTCATGTTGTATATGAATCACGACCTCGCAGTGTCATTGTCACTTTGGGAGGACAACTCTATCGGATACCAGAGATAATTGCACCTACCCCAAACGAGCAGGGAAGAAAGATAATCTCCCACACTGGGAAATTTTCCCTATTCGCAATTGCCACTAAAGGTGAACGTCAGATCGCAGAGACATCCACAACCTCTGCAGATTATCCTTCTACTCAGCGGAAACAAGAAAAACACAAAGTTAGTGCAGCATCGTCTATTCGGGTACCTCTACAGTGCAAGGCCATGCATTCAAGGGGCCCCTCCAAAAAGAAACCATCCACACTGGTGCATACCAAGGATACCACAACAACCAAAACTGTTGAACAGCTCCAGCACATCCATCAACAGCAATTACAACCCTCTGAAGATGTCAAAGTAAGGCAATCTTTCCACTTCAGCAAATGTTGCACCAAGAGCTCAACTCGACACACAGCTCGACATATGATAAGGGATTTAACGCAATAGAGACCATTGCTTCCTAAGGATGGAGGATTGATCCAAGTGGATATCGGTGGCGGCCCACCTCTTCCAACTGGCTCAAAACAGTCTTCTGGCAATTTTGGTAAATTACTATGTTTAGCAGTTTCCCGGGTCCTGAACTTTCGGAGCCATTTTGAGGCCCTAAACGACATTTTTTGGCGATTTGGGGGACCAAATGGTTGCCCCCGACATACATTTGGGCCCAGTCGAACTTTGTAAATCTCGGATAGACCTTTCCAACGGGCTACCGAGCGCCCCAAACGGAGATCGCATGCAAAAGTTACGACCCCGGGAAGTTGATGTGCTAACTTACCCAAACGGGGCCCACATGACTTTTGGCGCTTCATCTCCTAGGGTTAGGTTTTTGGATGTTTGGGATTCTTTCCCTCATGCTTATGATAAATAGGCCCTTTCGGCCTCTCTTTGTATTCATCTTGGCACGAATGAGCATAGCGGCCACATCTCTTCTCAGAGATAGCTACCACCATTCCAGCTATTGTATTTTACAGTCTGTTCTATTTCCGCTATTTAATAGAATATGTGTTTACTGTACCACTGTGTTATTTGCAATATATCTCTGTGTATGATTCTGTATATGCTATCTTTTGTTTCGCTCCCACATAAATCCAGATCATCTCCACTCATTCATCTTCCAAATTCCTAAAGATGATAACTTTGGATATCCTAGGGGTTACTCTTGACATTTAAAGTGATGGGACTCTTCAAAGTGTAGAATCAATCATATCATGGGTAGACATGGTCGATCCCCTTAGCATGGTGGACCCAAATGATGTAGCTAGGGAAGCATAACAAAAGAGAAGGGCCACTGAGGATACCCTAAGGAATTGCGAACCCGATGACTCCATGGCCCCGTATAGAATCTTAACTAGTTATGATGGGATCACAGGGAAAGTGATTGTTATAGCCTTTGAGCCATAGGTTACTAAGCTAACCTATGAAATGGAGCCACAATATTGGAGGGCAACCCAAATAAAGCTACAGACTGAACAGGCACCACCAATAGATCATGTTAGGTTAGAAAAACCCTCAAGTAATGTTGCATTTGACAAATATATCATGGTATATGTTGAGAACTAGATCATAAATAATAAGTTTGGTAATATATCTTTTATGAAAATCCATATTTGGAAGCCAGGGTAAAGAACTTGGAGAATGAAAAACATAGGTTAGAGGAAAGGTTGGCAGATAGGCCAAGACCCTGTAAAATACCAAGAAACATTACATCTATTAAAGGAGTGAAGAAAATAGATTGAAGCATTTGAGAAACTTGGGAAAACTTAGGCTATGCCTTTGGCCCTTCAGCTTACTAAAGAAAAATAAAAACTTAAAGAGGGGGTGGCCTTCTTGAACTCATGAAAACAAGAGGTCACTTGAAGGAACTTAGTTCAATATTTTGAAGGTAATGAAAGTAAGCATTCTCTTTTGTGGCATATGTGTTTGGACTCAATATTGTTGAAGACTAATGCCAAAATTTTGTTGCATCAAATGTGTTGTGAAGGGCCATAATCCAAGTTGTTAACACCTAAAAAGTGCTCATGACCTCATCTCCCTCACCACATGACTCATTTGTCTATTTTTTCCCACCATCTTTGCCTCCAAAACCTCAAAAAACAGTTTAAATGCCACCAAAAGGCCAAAAAACCCCTTTTTCCCCCAAAAATAATTTAAATTTCCTCAAAAGATAGCAAAACCCCTCTAAAATGGCTCTAAATTCCCAAAAATCAAATGAAAGGGAATAAAAAATATAAAAAAGAAAAAAAAGAGGGAAAAATGAAGCAAAAACCCTAAACCATTGACCTAAACCATATGGTGCCAAAAACCATAGGTCAATACTCCACTACTAAAAACCTATAAATAGGTGATGGAGGCTCCCCATTTCACATCCACAATCTATCCTATCCTCATGCTGCCAAAATCACTCGTGAAACCCAAGCTCACCATTTGAGCTAGTTTTCCCATTTGAGTGCCCGTTTTGGCCCATTATCCAAACACCTTGGAGAAGGAGAAGGAACCCATTGGAGCACGGAAGCATCCCTCCTGGACTACTGCAAGAGCTCCACCAACCTCAACATTTGAGGTAAATGTAACTTTGTTGTCATTTTTAATACAAAAGAAAAATTCCCCTTATATTATTGTCTTTTTATTTTTTGTTGATGCACATGCGAGCTTAGATTTTATCTTGTTTTACTGTCAAGTTTTACTGTTTTACTAAACTGCTACTAAGGAGGCCCTTTTCCTTAGTAGGTGCTCATTTGCACAAGATAGGGTGAAAACCCTAGCTACATTTTTGGCGACTCCACTATTGGCCATTGAATTTCTGGTTAAAAATTTAAAAGTTTTTATTTTCTGCAAGTATTTTTCTGTTTTCCCTGTTCGGCTGTGGATTCGGCCAGTTGGGTTTTCTGCCGCAGATCGCGGTTCTATTCCTCGTAGACACGGCCCAGATCGTAGCTTTCGATCTTTTTTTCCACGATCTAGATCGCAACTTTCTGCCCTTTTCCCACATCCTAGACTGCGACTTCCTGCCATTTTTCTACGACCCGACCGTAGCTTTCTTTCTCATTCCCACGGCCCATACCGTAGCTTTCTGCGCCTTTGTGTGCTCCAGACCGCACATTTTGGCCACAGATCTGTGATCCGACTGCATCTTTTTTCCCTTTTTTCGTGCCCCAGACCATGCATTTTGGCTACAAACCCGCGATCCGACCACAGGGTTCACCCCTACAACCGCACTCTAGGTCACGCATTTCAGTCACAGACCCGCGATCTATTTTTTGCACTTTTATCCTTTTTCTGAACCCAAAATTTTTCTACAATATTTTCTGCACCTGCATAGCCACCTGTTTTGTCTACAGCCACAGTTCCTATAGCCTTTTTCTGTAGTTTGCTTTCTATTCCATTTACAGAATTTTTAAGTTAAAGCATTTACATTGGAAAAAGAAAATTTTGCATTGCAAGTTAAATTTCTGCATTATTATTGGTTAAAAAAGTTGCCCACACGTGGCACTTTTGATTGGGTTCATTACCTCACATGCACAAACTCTGTCACCTAATTCAAGTGAGCCTTAAAACACTACTTAACACAACCAATATTCTAACCCCACTTGGGGAACACATAAGAATATTGTAGTTAGGTAGGACAGGGGGGATAGGAATCCAAATAACACCCCTTGGTCGCTTACATTTGAGACATAGTGGTTGTCCTTTAGGGTACCAAAACCCCCTAGTATTTTTTGGCATGGTCACCACCAGTTTATCAGAGGGCCTCTCCCTCAGGAGGGTTGAAGTAGCCAGACTGGTTCCGGAGGCCTGAGTGGAATACCGCAATCCACCCAGTAATCGAAGGCTACCTACTCGTTGTCCGTGTGTGGTGTTCCTTTTAGGCCCACACGGTGATAGGACAAGAGCTACAGATTCACCTTTTCTGGACGTGTCATGAACGAGGTATCTTAGTTTCCTTTCTTCTAGGATTGTCTTACCTAGTGTCCCTCCCGGTAGGGGGATATCTTTAGCCACTTGGTTCTACTATCAATATTGTTTGACTTGGATTTCATCACCTTGCAGAGGATATGTCTGGTCAAATCAGAATACTATTTAGCTAGGTGTTTGCATGCTCCCTTACCTCCCTTTGGTTTAGTGAGTCCACCATTTTTATTTTTAGGCAACCGTTTGCTTGTTTGTATTCTGACCATTTTTTCTGATACTCCGCTTATTGTAGCACAGCTGTTGCAGTAAGCGTTTTGAGTTGGTTGTTGGCCTGAGTGCCGTATTTTTTGCACTCTCCTTCTACACACTCGTCTACATTAGGGTTTTTGAGCCTTTTTTCACTCGACACAACCCCCAGATACTTGACACCATCTGTCACCATTGAGTCCCCGAGACACTCTCGGTGCCTCCGGGGTGAGCCCCTACAGCACGGTTCACTTGACATCACCTGCCATAGACGTAGAGCTGCATCACTCGACACCACTCGTCATAGACCTAGAGCTTCGTCACTCGATTCTATTCGTCGGTGCCATAGAGCTCCGTCCCCTGACTCTGACGCTCCTTATTTCACATCTGATTCCGAGGTAGAGTCAGAAAACCCTACCTACACAGCACCAACCAGCCCCATGGCTGGCATGACCTCCAACCCCTTCTTTGTAGGAATGATCAATGGAACGTCCACAACAACCCCAGCGAGCACACTAGCCACAACCACACCTACCTTGGGTATTCCATCGATGGGGCCCACATCTACCTTGGGTATGCCCATGATGGGTCCCACACCTACCATTCCTATTACTATTCCCATTATAGTGGCTACCATACCCAACCCAACCCCATCTGAACCTCACGTTACACTTGGCGGCGTAGGATCCTCCCATACCACCTTCATTCCTCCGTCTAGGGGTAACATCCCCAACATGAACCCAACTCTCACACTTGGGGGCAGCGGTCCCACCATGGTCGCCCCCACTAGTACGTCACATCCTTCTACTAGTTTTTCATTCATGGCCAGTCTCAACCTTCCTGACCTAGCCAGATTGACCAATGATCCCATTAGACACGATCCCATGTGGCCTCACATGCCTACCAAACTCTCATCAGACATCCCCAAGTTTGAGGGCAAGGCAGGTGAAGACCTATAAAATCACATTATGTCCTTCCACCTATGGTGTTCCTCCAACTCCATAGTGGACGACTCGGTCCGACTCCGTCTGTTACAATGAACTCTCACTGGATCTGTAGCCAAGTGGTGCATCGAGTAGCCCCATGGGACCCATGCCACCTTTCTCTCCCTCACCTCGACCTTCCTATAGTTCTTTCAGTTATCTGTCTGCTATGACACGAGAGTTGATATCCTACTGTCTTGCAGACAGAATACGACCACCCACATCACTAACCACATTCATGAGTGTCATCGACACTGAAGCCTGTGCAAAATCAAGTTAGATGACCGTATCTTCCTAGATTGGTTTCTCAAATCTCTCCTTCTCGTCATTGCCAAGGATGTGGCGTCCGAGAGACCCCAGTCCAAGGAAGAAGCCATTTTAAAAGCCCAGCAGTTTGACCTTATCTATGCCCAGTCTAGTTACTTATATACCATTATACCCGATGCCCCCCGTGGCGATTCCTCCCGAAATGATGCGTCGGGGGCATCCCATGCAGCCGATGGAATCATTGGCCATGTTGCATCACATAACCATTCCTTTTCCATGACACGTACTAGTAATGGCCCCGACCTTTTGTGGGCTACATCCCACTCTGGAGCAACCAATTCGTATGCTCCCATGGCACATAACCACCATTCCCACGGACCCTCATGTCCACCTCAGTGCTTCGGCCACGCATCCCCCACTTACGTTTCCCCGGTTGCACCTCAACCATATTACCACCTGCAGGTAGCGCATGCTCCTGTATCCTCTCAAGCCCCCATCGCTTATTATCCGCCTCAGGAAGCACCTGTAGCAAATCAACCACCTGTCACATAGATGTATCAACAACCCCCACAAGGTCCAACATCTGCACCGCCTCCACCCCCACCCACTTATTATCCTCCACAGCTTTCTCCTGCACCTTCACAACCCTAGCACCCACCTGCCGCCCAAGGACAAGTGTATGCGCAACAAAATCCGCAGCATAACCAAAATACCCAACGCCACCAAGGCCAGCAAAACCGCGGAAAAGGACATAACTGCGGGAACAACCCCCCTCTAGACCAAGGTGGCCAGCCACCTAATCCCCCAAACAATAATAATTCTAACCAAAACCTCTACAGGCCGCTAAAGAAAGCTAAAAAGCTTAACTTACAAATGAACCACCCTTGTTCTATTTACGGGGTCTATGGCCATTACACACATGCTTGCCAACATTTGGAGTGGGAACGACAACTCTGGACTGATGATGCCCACCGCCAAAGGTACGCGGTACCTCAGGCGCCACCTAACCCCCCACCACCTCAAACTCAACCCTTGGTGTTACAGAACCCTTTACTAACCCAAGGAGTGGTGAACACTCAACCGTTAGCTCCCCCTCAAGGAACCACGCCACCACAATAGCAAGTCACGTACGCTGCGCCTACCCACCCCACTTTAGACTCAGACACCCATCACTTGTTAATGATGTCATCCGTCGATGTCAACCTTCAAACCCACCGGAACCAATATGGCTCCACCCTTGAAGCCCCTCCCACCGACAAAACCACCAACGCTCTTCCCACCGATCAGCCATTACGCATACCTCCGGCCCCATTATATGGATCCCCAAAATACCCTCGCTTTCCACTTCACTGCATCAACAATAACCCCAATGCTCGCCCTACGTCTAATTACAACATTGTGGACAACTTAGCTCAGTCCCCCGTAGCCATGTTTGCGTTAGAGGTCTTAAAAGACTGTCCTACACAGCACAAGACTTTGTTATCAGCCATTGGTGCTGTTGACCCGACTGATTCATGAATGATGGCCTTTGATTTGGACCAATATGATCCATGCTTGCCTTCCACATTAGCATTCCAAGTTTTTGTATCCATTCGGAATCTTGTAATCCATCGGTGCATCATTGATGAGGGTGCCTCTACATGCGTTATGTCCACATTCGTTTGGAAGAAGTTGGGATCCCCTACTCTCTAGCTGTCCACCATTGCATTGTGAGCCTATGATGGTCGTTCGGCTCAACCCCAAGGTATCTTAGCTAATGTCCCCGTCCAGTTGACTAGTAAAATAGTGCTTATTGAAATAGAAATCAGCAACTCCCAACTTGATTATAACCTCTTACTTGGCCATAGTTACATGTACGCCATGCTGGCGGTTTCCTCATCTGTTTTTTGTACCATGATGTTCCCCCATGAAGGATGAGTGGTCAAGATTGATCAACTCACCTATTACGAACCCAATGCCCCCGCCGCACCCGAAAACGTTCTTCCCATGGTTAAACAACTTGTTTGCGGTGCATCTACCTCGTTGGTTTCCTCAGTTGGACTCGGAGTCTACTCAGATACGCTGATGACTTCCACATTCCAATCCATTCCACCCCCGTCACCACCAACCGAAATATCTGACTTATGTACCCTCTCCCACAATACACAAATACCCAACCATCAACCGCCCTTGATACCCCAACCACCATTGGTACCCAGTCATGTCGGCACCACACCTATCCATACAATCCCCTTCCTATTTCCCCCTTCAGGAGTAGTAAGCGCTCCGGTGATGGCCGCACTAAACCTCGTGGGGTTAACTTTAGGACTACCTGTATGGTACATCACACCTCCTGTTTCCCCTCCGACGCCCAATGTCATCTTACAGCCAGTGCAACCTATCACCACTGCTAGTCGGCCACCTCCCGGTGTAACCACTCCTTCCTCCTCTACCAACCCACCCTCTCTTGCCAAATACACCGGGGGCATAGGCCCACAACCTTACACCACTCTGCCCGCGCCTAAAGCCACTAAGAATTCTCCACCATTTCGCGCTCCTCCCAAATGCTCTTTGTGTGATGAGTTGGGTCATGCTACCCATCAATGTCCACAATTACTCGCATTACAAGAGCTTGTGCAAATGCTTGACGATGACCTGAACATCCTAGTTGTCCAACTCGACCTTACCCCTAAGCCTCGTGATAATCCACATTGATATCTCTGCCCCAGGTGGTGCCCCTGAACTCATTACTTTGGGAGCCTCCTGCATCGAGTACGAGGTCGGAGAGTACAAATTTTTTTTTCAGGAGTTCCGCGATGTCTTTTCCTGGTCCTACACTGAAATGCCTGGTCTTGACCCCACTATCATAGAGCACCACATTGACACGTGGCCAGATGTGCCCCCCGTTCGCCAAAAATAGCGCCCCATTCACCCATCAAATCTCCCCGTCGTTAAAGCAGAGATTGAGAAACTTCATGCAACAGGTTTTATTTACCCCATCGCATACACCACTTGGGTTTCTAACCCCGTCCCTGTTAAAAAAAAACAAGGCACCATCAGGGTATGTACTGACTTCCACGATTTAAACCAAGCATGTCCCAAAGACAACTTCCCGACGCCATTTATTGACCAATTCATCGATGCATGCGCAGGGCATGAAGTTCTACCCTTCATGGATGGGTTCTCTGGGTATAACCAGATTCAGATCCATAAAGAAGATCAATACAAGACTGCCTTCACCACCCCATGGGGCACCTTTGCCTATCGGGTCATGCCTTTCCGCCTTAAAAATGTTGGGGCCACCTTCTAGCAAGCCATGACCTATTGTTTTCAAGACTTGGTTCATATCCTATTAGTCTATCTTGACGATCTCACAGCACGTTCCAAGAAATGATCCGACCACCTTAACGACCTCCGACAAGTTTTTCTGCATTGTTGCAAGTATCAGATCCGCTTGAACCCACTCAAGTGTGTCTTTTGCGTTCCGGCAGGCCGGTTGTTAGGTTTCATTGTTTCCCACAAAGGAATCGCCGTCAACCACCTCAAAGTTCAAGCCATATTAGAACTTCCTGCACCACACATGCTCCAGCAGCTACAGAGCTTACAGGGGAAATCTAATTTCCTCCGCCGCTTCGTTCCTAATTATGCCACCATAGTTCATGGTTTCTTACGTCTGCTTTGTACTCACATACCCTTTGTTTGAGACGACCAGGTGCAAGCTGCATTCGAAGCCCTTAAAAAAGCTCTCATGCAAGCCCCTTTGATCTCCCCTCCAGATTTCTCTCAGGACTACATCCTTTATGTCTTGGCATTTGACCACGCCGTGTCAGGGGTCCTTGTTCAAGGAGACACTGCTCGCCAGGAGCATGTCATTTATCACATCAGCTGTTAAGAGTTTTTAGCATTCCTTATACCATCGGATTCAGTTTTCCGAGCCCGTAATGATGCTTGAGATCATTTCTCGCTCTCACCCCCAGATTTTTCAAGCATTTTTCACCAGCCCCTAGTCGTTTCGGTTTGCATGCCACCTAGGCCATTATCTGTTTTTGACATTTTTTATATCATCAGATTCAGTTTTCCGTACTTGTGATGATGCTTGAGATCATTTCTCGCTGTCATAGTCACCCCTTTTTTTTTTTACATTTTGTCTGTCCACCATGCAACCGCAGTCTGCGAGCCACATCGGCCGTCATCACTTTACACTTGCTTTGACACTGCAAGCATATCCATGAACTTTCCACTCCTTTCATACTACAGTTATTTTGTTATTTTTACACCATTCACCATATTGCAAGGAGGCACCACTTGTGTTCCTCCCCAACCCTCGTTCTTGGTTCTCATCGATGTCCCTTGATTGAACACTCTCTCCTTGCTTGGCCATTCCTTTTTGTTCGGTATAATTTTATCCCTTTTTCGGGCCGGACAAGTCCTTTACGAAAAAGGCACTTAGGGAGTTTCTGTTAAGCTTTTTTCTGACTCCTAAAAGAATGAAAAGATCACCGAGCAATCTTGCTTCCTTTCATGCTCGTTAAAGTACCTGAAAGGGCGTCTATCTGGTATAAGTTTAACCTTTTTCCGGACTTGGTAGACTAATTACGAAAAAGGAATACTCTAGTCACACCAGTTATAAGAGTTCTCCATTGCATCCTTTTATTCTTTTTTGGGCCTTGGAGACTAACACATGAAAAAGAAACCCCCTGGAGTCTTCTTCTTGTTTTCGGACTCTCTAAAATTGAAAGCAACCACGAACATGCACTGTCCTGGGCTCGTATAAATCCACACGACGGTACCATTCCATTATTTCAGAGTCTTCTTATCGCTTTCAGACTCCTTAAAATTGAAAGCAATCACGAGCATGAAATGTCCTGGGCTCGTATAAATCCACATGACAGTACCATTTTATACCTTCTTTGAGCTCCTTAAACCATGAAGAAGGACCCAATGGTGCCTCCTGACGCCATGACAGATCATATCTCGTCCCCACATTATGGCAGCAACCCCAAATCCAATATGGTTGCCTTTGTTCAGAGTATTCTGCAATATGCCACCCTTAAGAGTTTCCGGATCTCATACATCAGTTTGACCCCCCAAGCCTCTCCCATTACAGTCATATCCCCTGATCCCTTAAGATATGATCCCTTTCCCTCAAAATTCAGTTTCATATGCTGCCAGGCCAACCATGTCATCATACTCTGAATGAAGGAAGTTTGAGTACCCCCCCCACTTTGCAACCCTAATTATTCCCCATCCCCAAAATATGTCAGTCCCACTATCAGAACTATCACCTTTTGGTTGTTCAACTCATGCTCCTATCGAGGAAACATCATTACCTTGATAGTTGCAAGGTCTCCCTCTATCAACGCCAACTAATCTATTCCAGAGGATAGAGCCAGAGGTCCCTGTGCCTTGGACTCATCACCATCAGTGGTGAGTTCCTACGGATCATTTCGAAAGGAGTCCTCAGTGCCTCTCTAAATGATTGTTTCTCACATGCTCGACATCAACACCTTGATTGCATCGTTGAGACTCGTACAGGGTATTAGTCCTTTCAGTTATTTTTCGAAGACCCCGGACTTCCCTCGACTCTAGCACATTGGTGAGTCACTTTGGAACACCCAAGTATATGTTCCCAGGGATATTCGGGTTGCGTTGGTGATAGTATTCGAAGGCCACCCACTCAGATGCTTCCTTGAGTACCCAGTATAGCTATAGTCCAGTGTACCATTGAGGGTATGACTCCCCGTCATTATGATCCAACAGCTCATCGGTTCCTCTGGTACCACACTCAGCAACACTATTATTATTCCAGTGTATCAGTTCTTCAGCTCAAACATGGTTAGACCGATAGTATGTCCCAGATTTGTGTCCCCTCTGGACCCTTATGATGTACATAGTAGTTATCCATGTATCTTTCAGGTCCCCTTTTTGGGCCTCATTGTTATTTTATATATCTTGATACGAGCATGGGTATGCCCGCCTCATCCATATATTGAGATTATGCCTCATTCATTGTTGAGGTCATGTATTTTCAGTTTTTGCAGTTGGTTCGGGACCACTGTTCTGGTCTCCAGTCCATTTATTCTCTTCTCCACACCATAGGAAAACCATAAAATACCTATGATCTCTATCGGCCATACGATGAGCTCCTGCCCTCACACATCAGGGGGCAATCTGTTAACACCTAAAAAGTGTTCATTACCTCATCTCCCTCACCACATGACTCATTTGTCTATTTTTTCCCACCATCTTTGCCTCCAAAACCTAAAAAAACCATTAAAAATCCACCAAAAGGCCAAAACCCCCCCCTTTTCCCCCAAAAATAATTTAAATTTCCTCAAAAGATAGCAAAAACCCTCTAAAAGGGCCCTAAATTCCCAAAAATCAAATAAAAGGGAATAAAAAAGATAAAAAAGAGGAAAAACAGGGAAAAAGGAAGCAAAAACCCTAAACCATTGACCTAAACCATATGGTGCCAAAAACCATAGGTCAATACTCCACTACTAAAAACCTATAAATAGGTGATGGAGGCTCCCCATTTCACATCCACAATCTATCATATCCTCACGCTGCCAAAATCACTCGTGAAACCCAAGCTCACCGTTTGAGCTAGTTTTCCCATTTGAGTGCCCCTTTTGGCCCATTATCCAAATACATTGGAGAAGGTGAAGGAACTCATTGGAGCACGGAAGCAGCCCTCCTGGACTACTGCAAGAGCTCCACCAACCTCAACATTTGAGGTAAATGTAACTTTGTTCTCATTTTTAATACAAAAGAAAAATTCCCATTATATTATTGTCTTTTTATTTTCTGTTGATGCACATGTTAGCTTAGATTTTACCTTGTTTTACTGTCAAGTTTTACTGTTTTACTGAACTGCTACTAAGGAGGCCCTTCTCCTTAGTAGGTGCTCATTTGCACAAGCTAGGGTGAAAACCCTAGCTACACAAGTACCATTGTTTCTTGTTTGGAATAAGTTTAATTGTGGTTCTATCCCCCTTTGGAATCTTTGTGTTTATCTTTGTAAATGTCAATGTGTATATTTTATCCTAATTAAGAGTTGGCTAACATTCACATTGTTTGTTGGTAAATACACCCTCAAGCATGTTTGGAATTTACTCTAATGGATTGAGTTCCTCTATGGTTGTGCTTGTGTTTAGGGATTTGGCACTTGAAGTGCAAGTTTGGGAGGTAACACAATCCATTCTTCTTGCTTCAAAGTAGTTGCAAGGGAGTGATGGTTTGGGATTTGGGTATGTTATGCTCCATCTTCTAGGGACTCATAACATCAGTACCTATATAGGTGGGAGGAATGGGGACCAAGCACACCCAAAAATAGATGGAGTCAGATTGAGAGGGTGTAGAAACACTTGATAACATGCTTTCTTAGAATAAAGGTAAGAACTTCATATGAGATACTTTTAACAGAAATAAATATATATCCAATAGAAACTGAGGCAATAAGGAAGCTAATATCATACAAGGAAAGAATGGTATGTCAGTAAAAATGCATACAATGGTTGCAATGACATTGCATAAAGTTTATACTAGCAAAATGAGAGAGAACTCAAAAAACTATTTGAATTCAATTGCATTCTTTCTTAAAAGTCATTTATGTGAGTACATGAAAAAGGTGATTGTTTGTAATCCACTTAATCACATGCTTATTAAAAGTCTAAGATAATCTAAAGTCATAACACATTCACTTTATTGCAACATGTACTCTGTAACATAAATAACCAAAGTACTAATTATGACCATTAGACATAATTTATCACTCTCCCTTAATTTATACACAAGCTTATATGGACCATTAGGCTTGGTAAATATATCCACGATCTTCTCCTGAGTTCTACAATATTGTTGTTTTATTTCTTCATTATCCACAGTCAGTTGAATTGGAAATGTAATTCCACATGCTTTGTTTGACCATAAAATATAGGGTTATTTGAAAACTTCAGACATCTTGATTATCACAGTAAAGTGTACCACATGCTTTGTTTGACCATAAAAGATAGGGTTATTTTCCAACTTCAGACATCTTGATTATCACAGTAAAGTGTAGTTGGATCAACTTGTATGACTTAAAAATTAGCAAGTATCCCTCTTAGCCAAGTTTCCTCACAAGATGCAACCATTGCTTCCCTATACACTTCTTTAGTGGAGGAAGGTGATGAAACATGTTGATTTTTCCTCAACCATGAATTTAAACTTGTGCCAATGCTGAAAATTGCCATGTGGTAGACTTCATGTCATCAATTGAGCCTAACCAATTTGAATTTGTATAAACATGTAAGTCTAAAATATTATCCTCAGCAATGCATGATTCCATACTCCAAGGCACCCTTCACATGCCTTAAAATCCTCTTGGTTTCCATCCATTCATCGACCTTTTCTCATAAATATGGAAATATCATTCAATGCAAAGCTCAAAACCACTATGGTGGCTGTGAGATAGATCAAGTTTCCCACCAACTATTTGTACATTGACTGATTTTTTAGTACAGTTTTAGATGTGGTTGAACGTTTCAGGGAAACCTTCATAGGTATAGTTGTCAATTTACATTCAACGATCCTAAATTTTGCGAACAAAATCTTGGCATACTTTGTGATATTATCACCATTAGTTTGCCAAAATTCTGTACCTAGGTGGTAATGAAGGAGGCCTAAATTAGACATGTTAAAGTATGAACACATAATAATTTACCTTCTGAACTGTGTTGACCTCACCATGTGATTATTATTTCATCTATATAAACCATCATAATTAACAAATCACTACCCATGATTTTGACATAGAGATTTTGATCAAAAGGGATTCGTCTTTGCTATATCTTGTAAGACATCTATCAAGTTTTGTATAGTAGGTCCTTGGAACTTATTTCTAATTGTAAAGAGATTTTATCCAACCACATACCAAATGCTTATTACCAGCAATATGGATCCTCTATAGCTAATACATAAACACTACTACCACACAATCTCAAATGGGTAGAATGCTTCAAATAATAGTTCAATTAGCAACTAGCCTCCCCAAAACCTGTTCAAGGGGACTACTGGATGGGATGACTTGTTTAAGGTGACAATTTCCAAATCTATTTTGAAGGTTGTAAATGAGATCACTGCATCGAATTCCAATCCCAACAAATCTTGATGTTACTAACTCAAAGTTGAGGTACAACTGATGTTTGAAGGCTATTTATACTTAGAACCTAAAAAATGATGCATGGGTTTCATGGATTAGGGCTGTTACTATGCCCATAATTCACAGGGCTGATGTCTTAGAGGGAAAAACAACTTTTTTCAGCTTTCAAATTCAAGCCAAAATTTCTTCATATGCACACGAAATTGAGAAAGGGTTGCTACTTAATGGTTTTGGGATGTCAATAATGTCATTTCAAGGCTAATTTGGGGCTGAGAAATGTTTGGAAAATCCCTAGTTCTGACTAGACCTGACAAATAACCCTCTCCATTAGTATTTACATGCACAAATTTGTGAAAGATGTTGCTTGCTGCCACTGTCCATGCCGAGAATCACTTTAAAACTACCTAGATTTCCTTTTTTGATCAATAACCAAAGATCAATAAAAGAACAATACAATAATACAAAAACCAAAGATCAATACAAGAACAAAGGCTGCATGACTGGTAGATTATATTCGTGTTTCCATAGAGCATTCTATAGAGAACGGGATAGAAGATTGTTTTTTCCAATCCAGTAATTGTTCATGACTAAGAGATTTGGTTCCTTGGAAGGTCAAAAGGGAAACACTGACATGTTTCCATCAGATGTCCACTTTCAATAATGAATGATAAAAGAAAATTTCTAAATATCTAGAAAATGACAATATACCACAATATAAAATATAAAAAATAAGCCATAAAAGGACACACATATAAAAAAATACTCGTGGTTCAAACAACCATCCTAGTTTCCCATAGAGGAATTCAAATCCAAACTAATTTTCTTCACGTGTTTGCACATATTTTGGCTCGAACAGTACTAGATAAGATCCAATAAACCACCCATAACTAATGTCCCCAAAGAAGGTAATCAAAATATGCCCTGATTTCCTTTTACTCTAGGTCGTCATTTTGTTCACTCAAATTTTGAAAATTGCATCGTGTTCAATTCCTGGGCATTTTTAAATTTATAGTTGACATTTAGTGTTCTACAGGTCTCTCAACCTTATGTGACCTCATTATAAGCTAAGATAAGAGGGTCCAAAGCATATTTGGCCTAAATGTTTGCATTTCTAGTTTGAGATCTAGCCAAACTAATTCTTTCTTAGCAACTATTTGAGGTCTAGGTTAGTATTAAGCAATCAACACTATTTGACCTTGTAAAACTAAGGTCATTATTTTCAAGCATTCTAGGAAGTGAAATGGGCATGGAAAATGACCTTAAGTCAGCCCAATATTGCAGTCAAAGATTATTAGCACATTGAGCCTTGTATTCAGCTTGGTTTAGCAGCGTTTGGAGAATGATAATCTTGGAGGGGAAGATCTTACCATAGTAAGTGCCAAACATTGAAGCGTCTCATTCTGCCTAATAATATCATTGCAGATAATATGGATAACCAATTGTAACAAGTCATGATTCTCATTTAATAAGCATGAAGTCACAATGTATCCAACCTATGCACATACATTAAAGTCATGCATAGCTTGCAATGTAAGAAGATGTTAGTTAATCATATACAACTAAACATATTAGCAATATAAGGAATTATAGAAGTTCAATAATTGCACTGCTATTTTGAGTTGCATTTGAAGATGGAAACTACAACATGCCCATTGAAACCGAGAAGATAAACAAATTCATTATTGTGGACATGTCGCATTATCATTTGCAATGCTGAAATGAATAAGGAGAAAGAAAATTTATTCAGATGTTGGGGCAGACCTCCCTTATCCTCAGACTTCAACCTATTAGCGTTAGGTTAGTTGCATGAGACTCAACAAGACCAACATGTTGATGTATATGTAACTTTGGAATGTATTTTACCCATGTATGTTGTATTCCTATAGAGATGTTATTATTCCTCTATATGGAAGTGTTTGTATTCCTATAGAGATGTTATTATTCCTCTATACAGAAGTGTCATCATTTATATTGTAAGTGTCGTAACTTATACTTGATGGGTTATTAGACCACCTTGATGGGGTCGGCCCTGTATGAGTCATGTGGGTAAAAAAGTTATTAGACCACCCTAGTGGGGGTCGGCCCTGTTATCATTATGTTATGTGGTTAAGTTAAGGCCGACCTAATAAGGTTATTAGGAAAGTCAAGTTAGTGTATAAATAGAGTGCGGGAGGCACTCTATCTGATCATTCACTTTCTCTCTCACACACTCATTGGAGAGTGGTGCACTTGTGGAGGAGGAGAAGCTACTGCTAGGAGGACTATCTCTTATGCTTGGGTTGTATCATTACTCTATCTATCTCTGAGGAAGTTACGGGGTTTTTCACCTTCTTGGTTTTCCCCGATGAAACTCTGTGTCTCTCGTGTGCTTGCATTATTGTGTTCATGATTGATATGCTGTAGATATAGTTTATATATGATGTACATGTTATTATCTCAGTTAAGATCCTAGACCAGATTGAAATTTCTGAAAAACTAACATGGTATCAGAGCTAGCTTGAAAGAAGGCATGGTATGGCATTTATGACACTTGTTGCACTTGCAAAGCTAGGGCTTGATATAGAAAAAACTAGTCATCGTAGAACTTTCGCTATAAATACATTTTGGCGAGGTTTCAGGATCTGAAACTCTTACAAGTCGAATATAAGATCCCCATGTACCTTTTGTCCGAAGCACAACTTCTAATTCATTTTACTTTGTGTTTTATGATCTGTACAATCAAGGGTTTCTGCCTCTTCCAGATCTGAGTCATACACAGGTGACCTAGGAAAGAAGGTCATAACTTGGGCTAGGAAGATCCAAATGGAATTTAGTAAAAAGTGACAGGTAGGGCACAGATTGCACTTTCACGGGCCAAAGGTTCAGAGGCTGAAAGTGAACCAGTGATACATGGCACACCGTACAAGTCCGCTCTTCTGTTTTATCCCATAAACAGGTCACGTTGCGACACTTGGAATAAATCTCTCTAAGAGAATCCAATTGAGGTTAGACCTGTGGGGTTGGAAAGATGAAAGGTCGGGATACCACAGGTAGAATTTTCAGACCCAGTGGATTCGTAATTTTGGAGTTACACCAGAAAAAATCAGGTGCATATTTCTGTCAAAACAGAATTGGATTTTGAGCACCTTCATTCATGGCTCCGGGAATTAGGGTTTTGGAGAAAGTTGGAATTTTTGTAATTGGAGACCACGGCTGAATGCTACTCATCAAAATCGAAATTTAGAGACCAAGTTCAAATTTTTTGGTTGGGGAGAAGGCCGGGCTTGATCAAACCCTAGTTCGGGACTTTGATCGGAAAAGTGGAAAATTAGGGCTTCTGCAAAAGTAGGAATTTTTGAAGTCTGTGACCATGGATGGAAGCTCCTCAAAAAAATCAAAGTTTAGAGCTTTGGATTGAACCTTTTGGTTGGGAAGAAGGGTGGGCTTTATCAAACCCTAGTTCGAGATCCTATCTAGAAGATCCAGAAGTTTCAAATGCAATTTTGAGGGGTGAAACTTTGCATTTTTCAAATTCTGAGTATACCAGCTTGATTAGCTCATCAAGGCGCATCTTTCTATTCTTTCAGAAGTTTGAAATTAAAAGTTTGAATTTTTAGGGTTTCTCTGACAAACCCTAATCCAGCTCCAGATCCAGTTTCTGCAAATCAAGTGGATTGGGTTCATCCTAGAAGAGAATGGATTGGTCACCTGCATAAGTGAAGAAGTTCCAGTTTCAGAGGGAGATAAGGCTAAGGCCTTACATAAGAAGATTACAAGCAATCTCGACAGGTATGACTTATCCAGGTATGTCTCAAGATTTGTTCATGATTAAGTGTATGGTATGTTTGTCTTCACTAAGGTTAGTACAATCTTGATTAACTTTAGACTTTTCATATCACCTTAATAAAATTATGAATGCATGATAGAAGATATTCATTGATTAGGGTTTTGACACTTATGATTGTACTAATGCATTGTGGTGTTGTATGAGGTTGATGTTGTCCGCTAACATGAAAGGTACATCAAGAAAGACAAATCCACGGGGGGTTCACTTAGTAAACTTGTTACATAGCACGATCGTTCACATGATATTAAAGAATATCCCTAATTTCACTAAATATTGGAAAATGCATCCTAAAATTGCATTGTTGAACCCCCCTCCCAATATGCCTTTCAAATTAAGAAAACCCTAGTTTCACCAAATATTGTAGGTATCAATTTTTATCAACCCATTTTTAACACCCCTTTATATCATATTGTCAAGTTGCAACAAACAGGATCCCTGACACATCTTAGTATAAGCAAACAAGATGCTAAATAAAATAATAGTATAATGCTAATAATGATCCCACTAGGATTGCAGGGGAGACTGGTCAATTTGTAGCATGGGATAGTGGATGACCCAAGGAAATAGTACTGGGGAAGGAAAAATGCGTAAAAGGAAACCTAGTCAAGATATCAACATAACAAAGAATGTAAAAGACTGATAGTCTAATTGTTAGTGCAAGCCTTAGAACATATGAGAATTGCATATGTTTCATACCACAACTTTTCAATCTATCAATTTTATATATGTAAATACAAATATAGCCATAGAGAGCTCATGTTTTCTATAACCTTAATAAATTAAACTCCATAAAAATGAAAAATTGAAACCCATTCATGGATGTATTCCCCTACCTTCCTATCAAAACAAACATCATTGATTTTTGAACCAAAATGAACATAGAAAAATTCCTTTCACTTTTCAATAACACCATATGATCATGTGCATAGCTTGGATTTGGGTCATTCACAAGATCCAATGAATTGCCTCCACTTCCCCTACATTTATTCTTGCAATCAAGGGAATTAAAAACATTTAGTTATATTTTCTTGGGTTATATCTAGTTTCTTTTTATCTTTATAGGAGAGGGAAAAATATCCATTGTTAGGTTTCAAGCATGCAATAGTTATAAATATGCACAGATGGTGAAACTTATATGATACAATTTCATGGTAACGATAACACATATGGTATGCAAATAAGGATTTATATTTTCACCTATGTTCATGTCAATTCCAATACAATATTAAGACGGGTTCTGTATATGTAAGAATTGAAATTACAATTATGAATGTGCCAAATATAACTCAATCTAGCAATTGTTCCTAACTGGAAATGTGAAAATATTAAAGATGAATACAAAAAATTGAAAGAAATAATTAGTCAATAAACATTGATCTAAGTTTTGTTGGTTCCAGTGAGTCAATAAATATTGAACTCACTTTTCTTTGTTTTCATGGAGAAAGGTTTAATTGAATCTCAATTCCCACCTAAACCCCAACCTAAAAAATGAAGAGTTAAATATTTTACTTGAATGCCTACAAAAAATACAATACAATTGTTCAAGTACGGAACTCCCAATTAGCTACATCTCCTAACTTAAAGATGAAAAAAATAGAACATCAATTCAAACCAAGCCTAAGTAAGCTATTAAATGAGGATTGCTAAAGGCCAATAATCCAACAAGACTTCCATTGATATTATCATTGGTACATTACATTAGATTTATGCAAAACTTATCATCATAAGCAATATCAAATAAAAATGGAAGGTCCTTAAGTTTTAGGTGGGTATGAATTGAGCCCATGATTTGGAGGTATGAATCCATCCCACGATTTGGAGGTTATTCCTTGGCACACCCAAATAAAATAATCCCCAATATTTATATTACTATGTCAAATTAAAAAAACCCCTTGACCCCTTAATATGGGGCAATATATTTTTGAGGTTTTTAAAAGTATTCAAACCCCCAATATGAATGGACGTGATATGATATTGCCTCACTAGTGAACCCCCCATGGACAAATCATGTTCTAGTTCAAGAACATATGACCATGGTGACATGAAGACAAAGGTTCATCCATTGCCATGGATCACATAGAAGATCTACTTACGAGGTATGTATAACATGGTTCTATAATGGTTAACCTATGAGATATGCAGGTTACTAGCACAAGTCATTGAAGAGAACAAGAAGACATTATGCGGGTATGTTAGACATAACTAGCTAGCATGCTAATCCAGGTATGTTTTTCCTATATCAAGTTAGAATCCTACCTTGTGTTAGGATCTCTTATATAAGTATACATGGCATGATTGATAATGATTATTCATTGAAGTTAGTAATCATGGGCTTAGGCATATTATGCTTCTTACTTTGATTGATGATATGACTAACCAGAAAAGTCCTTTGGTCAAATAAGAATATGCATGAGTAAAAGAAGTATTCCCTGAAACCTTGAATACTAATGTTTATAATCTGTGTTTGAAATGATCATCACTATACATGTTTAATATTATTGTGTTTTGATTATACTAATGAATGTATGATTATGTATGAGATCTCGAAGGTAACACAATGATGATACTAGTAAACATGCATAGTGATCAATGATGGATATAAGTTCAAGGATAGGTAATCCAGGAAGCAAAGATCAAGAGGGAGCACACTCTAGTAGTTTCTGCAAGGATGCAAACATTCAGAGGGATTTGACGACTTTTCACAATCCACATCAGAATGGAGTTGCAGAAAGGAAGCAAAGACTAAGAGGGAGTCCACCCTACAACTAAACAAAGATAAGTGTTTGAATTGTCATTTCTTGCATATTTGTTTGTTTAAATAATATTGTTCAATGATGTATATGCTTATGTTCCTAGACTTAGGGTGTGTATTATGCATATTAGAATAATTGCATTAATGAACAATATACTACTAATATGCATCTAATGGGTAAGTGGCCTATGGCACTGTACAACATTATCTAGAATGAAAACTCTTTGCTGACATGTTGGGAGTTGTGCACACTCTTAATAATGTTCTGGTAGAGATTGGAAGGCATCTAGAAAGTTACGGGATATGGATAAATTTTGTATTGAAGCATTGGCTAAGATAATTGCATGACTGTATGACATATTTATTTATGTGTAAGAATTTGTTCTGAAAACTATGAGATGTTTTCTAATCATGCAATTTAACTTGTTTTGTAGGAAAGATCATATACCATCACCTACAAAAGAAGGACTACAACATTTGTTCAACAACAAAGTTATCTATTGAAGATATTGAAGTTCCCAGGATTTGGGAAGAATGCCATGATCGAGGAGTACAAATCGACCATGAAGAATGATGTTTGGGATGCAGTCCCAAGAATTGAAGGGAAGTGTGTTGTGACTTCCAAATGGATCTACAAGATCAAGCATGCTATAGATGGTAGCATAGAGAAATACAAAGTGAGATTTCTAGCTCATGGCTTCTCCAAGAAAGAGGGGATAGACTATGAAGAGACTTTTGCTCCTGTAGCCAGATACAATTCCATCAGATTAGTACTTGCTCTGGTTGCAGTGATGAAGTGGAAGATACACCAGATGGATGTCAAGACAACTTTCTTGAATGGTGTAGTCGAGGAGGAAGTGTATGTGGAGCAACCACTTGGTTTTGAGATACATGACAGGGAGTCATATGTGTGCAGACTGAAGAAATCCTTGTATGGCTTGAAGCAAGCTCCTATGACTTGGTATGGTAGGATAGATAGCTTTCTATCCAGTTTGGGCTTTACTAACAGTAAAGCAGATTCCAACCTTTACTACAAGGTTGAGGAAGGAAATCCTGTGATACTACTCTTGTATGTGGATGACCTGTTTGTAACAAGTGAGGATGGATTGATTGTCGATACCAAGAGGAAGCTTTCTGTCGAGTTTGAGATAAAGGACTTGGGGATGATGCACTATTTTCTAAGCATGGAGGTGTGGCAGAGTGCAGATGGGATCTTCCTTGGACAAGGGAAGTATGCAGTAGAGATCCTGAAGAGGTTTGGGATGATGGATTGTAAGGCCATGGCCACACCTATGGCATCGAACCTGAAGCTTCTGTGTGATGCTTCATCTGATCCGGTTGATGTCACTGTGTATCGTCAGATGATTGGGTCCTTGATGTACTTGACGAACACGAGACCAGATATTTGCTTTGCGGTGAACACATTGAGCCAGTTCCTGACAGATCCGAGGAGTGTTCACCTGGTTGCCATAAAGCCTATTCTGAGGTACCTAAAGGGTACAGTTGATTATGGGCTTAAGTATGATGCGAATCAAAAGTTTAACCTGCAGGGTTATGTTGATTCAGACTGGGCAGGCAGTGCTGCAGATAGGAAGAGCACTTCTGGGTGCTACTTCAATATGGGATCAGGTGTGATCTCTTGGTTTAGCAAGAGGCAATCCTGCGTAGCTCTGAGTACATCCGAGGCAGACTATGTTGCAGCATGTTCGGCTAGTTGTGAGGTAGTATGGCTCCAGAATCTACTGTCTGAGTTATTTGATCTCCCGCTGGAGGCTACTAGTATCTTTTGTGACAACCAGAGTTGTGTGAAGCTGTTTGAGAACCCTGTGTTCCATGATAGGTCGAAGCACATTGAGATCAAATATCACTATATCAGGGATATGGTGCAGGGAGGAGTAGTGAAGCTCCTGTATGTTGCGACGGATGAGCAGATTGCAGATGTGTTGACGAAACCACTAGCCAGAGTGAAGTTTGAGTACTTCAGAGAGAGGCTTGGTGTTATTCAGATTGACGATACTTCGAGGAAGAAGTGATGGACATATTTTCCCGAAGCCATTCCAAGCATGGTGAGAGGAGGATCCTTCCCATGGTTGTGGATGTAAGCACTTCCCATGGTTGTGGATGTAAGCACTGGATGATGAGCATCAGGATGATGCTCCAGTTACTGCTCTGTATATGCATCATGTTGGATGCTTGGACCATGTATCTGTATATGTATCAGGTGGATACGTTGTATGATTAGGTAGATCATGTATGTTGAAATATATCAGGAGGATACATTGTATGATTAGGTGGATCATGTATATGTGTATGTATTAGGTGGATACATTGTATGATCAGGTGGATCATGTATGATGATATGTATCAGGTAGATACTTGGTATGCATTAGGTAGATGCATTATATGATCAGTATGATCATGGATGACGAGCTTCAGGATGTTGTTCCAGATGACATGCATCAGGACGATGCAATGATGATGATCAGGATGATCATATGTGATGACATGTATCAGGTGGATACATTACATAATCAATTGGATTATGTGTGATGAGTTCCGAAGACACAGATGCACATGAGATTTTTGGACATGGTTGTAGATGTGTTCTCCCATGGTCGCGATGTAATTGCTGGGATTTTCTAACATGGTGGCAGATTTGTTCTCCCATGGTCATGATGTAATTTCCAGGGCCATTCGAGTATGGTTGTATATGTGTTCTCCCATGGCTGCGATATAAGTGCTGGGGCCATTCGAGCATGGTTGTAGATGTGTTCTCCCATGGCTACGATATAAGTGCTGGGGCCATTCGAGCATGGTTGTAGATGTGTTCTCCCATGGTTGCGATATAAGTGCTGGGGCCATTCGAGCATGGTTGTAGATGTGTTCTCCCATGGATGCGATATAAGTGCTGGGCCATTCGAGCATGGTTGTAGATGTGTTCTCCCATGGATGCAATATAAGTGTTGTGCCATTCTCACATGGTTGTAGATGTGTTCTCCCATGGCATAGATGTAAGTGCTTTGTGATGTGCATCTGGGTTGTGCTTCATGAATGATGATCATGAGTATCAGGATGATACTCTGTGGCCATGGACAGGTTGTGCAATAGCATGTAAAAGGTCTTGGGAGATCCGATAGGTTGAGCTGTGTGCTCGTAATTAGTCTTGGGATGCTCTTTCAAGGTTTTGTTGACTCATGTAATAATTCCTGAGGATTCCACAGTATGGCCAGTGATGATGAAGACCTGTAGGTGGTGGGCCTACATCCAATATGAAAAAGGACTGGCTCTGTAGAACTTCCTATGATGAGTAGATCGAAGATTGATTGAGATAGCAGCAGCAATGACGATGACGATGATTCGAGGATGATGATTCGCTGATGATGATCCAAAGAAGAAGACTTGTGCTAGCAGATCTGTGTTGAGAAATACCTTCCTAGTTAAGAGGGAGTGTTGATGTATATGTAACTTCAAAATGTATTTCACCCATGTATGTTGTATTCCTATAGAGATGTTATTATTCCTCTATACGGAAGCGTTTGTATTCCTATATGTTAAATTTTGAGCATTAATTCACAATACTCTTGGATCTTTACTGAGAGAATAAAATATACAGTATATCAATGCATAACAATCACAATAAGCATGACAAGCATCACAAGAATGAAAAGCATGAGAGACAAGAGACACATAGTTTCCGTGGGGAAAACCCTCAGGTGAAAAACCCCAAAACTTCCTCATAGATAGAGAGAGCAATGGCTCAACCAAAGTACAACCAAAATACACTTGAGATAGTCTCCTAGAGCATATGATCCTCCTCCTCACTAGTGTGCCACTTTCTGAGTGAGAGAAGTGTGACTTTCTGAATGAATCAAATAGAGATCTCCCGATCTCTATTTATACTTAACCTGTTTTCCCAGTTACACTATGGGGCCGACTTGTCTATCTAGATACATCCATAATATAATATATATTTCAGGGTCGACCCCACACATGGTGGTCTAATAACCCATCGGCAAGTACACACACTTGTGACACTTGTCAATCCACATGAAGACACTTCCTTATAGAGGAATAACACATCTCTAATAAGGGTACAATAAATATCAATGAAATACATAGATGAAATACATTTCGAAGTTACATATACATCAACACTCCCTCTTAACTAGGAAGGTTTTTCTCGACACAGATATGCTAAACAAGTCTTCTTCTCGGGATCATCATCATCATCATTGTCACTACTACTGCTATCTCAACCAATCTCTGACTCTATTCGTCATAGGAAGTTCTATAGAGCCAGTCCTTTTTCATACTGGATGTAGGCCCACCACCTGCAGGTCTTCATCATCACTGGCCATACTGTGGAATCCTCAAGACTTATTACGTGAGTCATAAAACCTCGAAAGAGCATCCCAGGCTGTCACGAGCACTCGTCTCTACCTATAGGATCTCCCAGGGCCATATTATATGTGACCTCACCACAAAACCTCGCAAGAGAATCCCAGGCTATTACGAGCACATAGCTCTACCTATAGGATCTCCCAGGGACAGATTATATGTGGTCACCACAAAACCTCGCAAGAGCATCCCAGGTTGTTACGAGCACACAGCTCTACCTATAGGATCTCCCAGGGACAGATTATATGTGGTCATGGAAAAACCTTGCAAGAGCATCCTAGGACTTATTACGAGCACATAGCTCAACCTATCGGATCTCCCAGGGACATATTATATGCCATAGGACAAAACCTCGAAAGAGCATCTGCCAGATATCCTAGGGCCAGATTATATGCCATAGGAAAAACCTTGAAAGACTATCTGCAGATCTCCTAGGGACAAATTATATGTCCTCCTAGAGCAAAGCCTCGAAAGAGCATTTGCCAGATATCCCAGGGCCAAATTATATGCCATATGAAAAACCTTGAAAGACTATCTGCAAATCTCCCAGGGCCAAATTATATGCTCATCTGCACAACCTGATCCACGCCCATAGAGTATCAACCTGATACTCACCATACATCATCCTGATGTACACATGATCATCCTAATCATCATCACTGCAACATCCTACCTCATGTCATCTGGAGCGACATCCTGAAGCTCGTCATCCATGATCATACAATGCATGTACCTGATGCATACCAAGTATATACCTGATACATATCATCATACATGATCCACCTGATCATACTGTGTATCCACCTGATATAAATACAGATACATGATACATATCACCATACATGATCCACCAGATCATACAATGTATCCACCTGATACATATATAGATACATGGTCCAAGCATCCAACATGATGCATATACAAAATACATACAAATGATCCTATTGATCATATCCAACATCCAACATGATGCGTACATACATATAAATGATCCAACTAATCATATCTAGCATCCAACATGATGCGTACATACATATACATATAAATGATCCAACTGATCATATCCAACATCCAACATGATGCATACACGCATATAAAATTGATCCAACTGATCATACAAAGCAGAAACCAGAACATCATCCTGATGCTCATCATCCAGCGCTTACATCCATAGCCATGTGAAGGATCCTCCTTCCAACATGCTTGGAATGGCTTCAACAAATGTGTCCATCACTTCTTCCTCGAAGTGTCCTCGATCTGAAGAACGCCAAGCCTCTCTCTGAAGTACTCAAACTTCACCCTGGCTAGTGGCTTCGTCAGCACATCTGCAATTTGCTCGTCCGTCGCAACATACAGGAGCTTCACAGCTCCTCTCTGCACCATATCCCTGATATAGTGATATTTGATCTCTATGTGTTTCGACCTGTCATGAAACACTAGGTTCTCAGACAGCTTCACACAACTCTGGTTATCACAGAAGATACCAGTAGCATCCAACGGGAGATCAAATAACTTAGACAGTAGCTTCCGTAGCCATACTGCCTCACAACTAGCTGAACAGGCTGCAACATACTCTGCCTCAGCTGTACTCAGTGCTACACAGGACTGCTTCCTGCTAAACCAAGAGATCACACCTGATCCCATACTGAAACAACACCCAGATGTGCTCTTCCTATTTGCAGCATTGCCAGCCCAATCTGAATCAACATAACCTTGCAGGTTAAAATTTTGATTCGCTTCATACGTGAGCCCATAATCCACTTTACCCTTCAGGTACCTCAGAACATGCTTTATAGAAACTAGGTGAACACTCCTTGGATCTGTCAGGAACTGACTCAATTTGTTCACAGCAAATCAAATGTCTAGTCTCGTGTTCGTCAGGTACATCAAGGACCCAATCATCTGACAATACATAGAGACATCAACCCGCTCAGATGAAGCATCACATAGAAGCTTCAGATTCGATGCCATAGGTGTGGCCATGGCCTTGCAATCCATCATCCCGAATCTCTTCAGGATATCTACTGTGTACTTCCCTTGACCAAGGAATATCCCACCTGCATTCTGCCACACCTCCATACCTAGGAAATAGTGCATCATTCCCAAATCTTTCATATCGAACTCAGCAGCAAGCTTCCTCTTTGTATCACACCAAGTTCTGGGAGCTTGCTACAAGCCATACAAGGCTTTCTTCAATCTGCACACATGTGACTCCCTGTCAGGTCTTGGGACTGCATCCCAAACATCTTCTTCATGATCGACGGATCATGGCATTCCATTTCTTCATCCCAGATCCTGGAAACTTCAATATCTTCAATAGATATCTTTGTTGCTGGAACAAATGTTGTAGTCCTTTTGTAGGTGAAGATATACGGTCTTTCCTACAAAAGTTAAATTGCATGATTAGAAACATCTCATAATTTTTAGAACAAATTCTTTACACATAAAGAAATATGTCATGCAGTCATGCAGTTATCTTAGCCAATGCTTCAATACAACATTTATCCATGTTCCACAACTTTCTAGATGCCTTCCAGTCTCTACCAGAACATTGTTAAGAGTTTGCACTACTCCAAACATGTCAGCAAAGAGGTTTCATTCTAGATAAGTAGCACTGGAATGTTGTACAGTGCCATAGGCCACTTACCCATCACATGCATATTAGTAGTATCCTGTTTATTAATGCAATCATTCTAATATGCACAATACATCTCCTAAGCATAATATTATTTAAACAAAAATAGGCAAGAAATGATAATTGAAATACTTATCTTTGTTTTTTTGTTGGGTGGACTCCCTCTGATTCTTTGCTTCCTGGCAGGAGCTGCTGAGGTTGCTTCTTCTAAACCTTTCTGTTGTGGAATGTAGGAATATGGTCAACTCCCTCTGAAAATCTACATCCATGCAGGAGCTGCTGGAGTGTGCTCCCTCTTGATCTTTGCTTCCTGGATTACCTGTCCTTGAACTTATATTCATTCTTGCTGACATCAATCTTCTTGAACCCTAGAAAGTATAATCTGTAAGCCTTCGAGCTTTCACTGTAACCCACAAAGATACCCTTCTTTCCCGAAGGATCTAGTTTAGTCCTCTTTTCCTTTGGGACATGAGTGTATACTGGACAACCAAATATTCTGAGATGGCTGACTTCAGGTTTCTTACCAGAAAATACCTCTTCTGGTGTCTTGTTGTCCAATATCTTGTGGGGTGTTCTGTTCTGCACATATACAACTGTTCTAGCTGCTTCTGCCCATAGATGCATAGGTAGATCCTAGTCATGCAACATTGCCCTTGCTGCTTCCATGATAGTTCTGTTCTTCCTTTCTGCAACTCCATTTTGTTGAGGATTATAAGGAGCAGTCAACTCCCTCTTAATCCCTGAATCACTACAAAGCTTCTTGAAGTCACCTGAGGTGAATTCTCCACCATTGTTAGATCTAAATGTTTTGATCTTCTTGTCAGTTTGATTCTCCATCAAGGTTTTGAATTCCTTGAACTTATCAAACACCTCATATTTGTTTTTCAAGAAGTATACCCAAGTCTTCCTGGAGAAGTCATCAATAAATGAGATATAGTAAACATACCCACTTAGAGAACTGGATGACATAGGACCACATACATCTGAGTGGATGATTTCCAAGATATCTTTTGCCTTGCTTTCACTACTTGAGAAATCCTTCTTAATATTCTTACCTTTTGCACATCCATTGCAAACACCTTCATGTTTGGTCTTGATTTCAGGAAGACCCTCTACAGCCTTGCTTGCAATTGGAAGTGCCCTATAGTGCATATGAGCAAGTCTTCTATGCCAAAGTTCACTTGGCTCCATGGATTCATGCACCATGGCATGTTCAGGTTGTCCCTTCAATTTATACAAACCTCCCTCTTGCTCTCAAATCACTACTGCATCATCTATGGTCTTTCCCTTTGGCCACATTAGGACTTGGCCATCCACAAATGAAACCCTCATACCTTTTGCATCCAAAGCAGAGATGGAGAGTAAGTTCTTCTTGAGCCCAGGTACATAAAGAACTTCTTTCATCTTCAAAGATTTTCCAGAATCTAGGTTGTAGGAGGCTTCACCACTTCCTTTGATTGGGTATTGATAATCAACCCCAAGTTTCACCTTATGGGGTGATTCATGTTCAGATAGATTCACAAAAGATTCCTTAAACTCAGTCATGTGTTTGGAAGCCCCACTATCAATCAACCAATCATTACAACCATGGGAGATAGTACCTATGAGAGTAGAGATTAGAACATACTCTTCTTCACTTGATGAGTCATCGTCACTATCATCACTTTCTGCCCTAGCCTTCTTCTTTGGAGGTTCATCATCCTTGACAGCATGAGCATGGAACTTTCTTTTGCTGCCCTTCTTCTTCTTGCTGGAGTTGTTGTTATTATCCCTTTTTTGCTTGGGACAATCTGAAGCAAAGTGACCCTTCTCATTGCATGTGAAGCATCTTAGATCCTTCTTATTCTTTTGATAGGATCTCTTGTAGCGAGAGTGCTCCTTCTTGGGATTGCTTCTTTTGGTGTGAGCTGCAAGAGCTTGATCTTCAATCCCCATCTTTTCTTCTCGTGCCACAAGCCTTGCTTCTTCTTGTGAGCATTCTTCCCATAGTCTGTTGAAGGATACCAACTTCTTTCTTGCACAGATTCCTTGAATAAAGGAGTCCCATGACCTAGGTAGGCCATTCAGAGTGGTCATGACAACTTCACCATTCTCCACTATTTCATCTACTGCTTCCAGTTGTTCCTTAATCTGTGAGACCCTAGAAAAATAAGATTGAATGGTTTCTCCATTCTGAAACTTTACTCCTTTCAATTGGTTCCGCAGGGTCATCTTCCGATTTATGTTCTTCCCTTCAAATAGCTTGGTCAAAGAGTCAAACATCTCCTTGGGTGTCTTTAGAGAAGACACATGGGGTATGAGATGGTCTGTAATAGAATTAGCAATGATTCTCTTTTCCTCGACCAAGTTCTTCTTATGCAATACCTTGGCCTCTTCATCCTCTGGGATAGGGATGTCTTCTTTTATATATGAGTCCAACTCATTCTCTTCCAGGATTAACCCAATCCTATACTTCCAAGCTTGGAAGTTATCAGCCCCTTCAAGCTTATCCTCAAGCTTGGTGTGGTGAGACATCTTAAAGAGTACTTCAAATGAAAATAGAAAAGATTTAGGTCTTACCACTTGAAATGCTGAAAACTAGATCTGGTCTTGGATTAGGGTTTGTCGAAGAAAAACCTAAAAATTCAAAATATGAATTTCAACTTTCTGAAAGGATAGAAAGATGTGCCTTGATGAGCTGATCAGCCTGGTGCATTCATAATTTGAGATCAACAAAGTTTTACCCTTCAGATTTGCCTTTTTGTCCTCTCGAGTTCACTAAGGAGAGCCCTAAATTAGGGTTTGAGTTTCCCGGAGATCTACCCAGCCAAAAATCTCGATCCAAAGCTCTAAACTTTGATTTTTGAAAGGAGCTTCCAGCTATGTCTTCAGATTCCAGAACTTCCGATTTTTTTTGGAAATCCTAATTTTTAGGGCCAAATCTGAAAATGCTCATAATTGAATTCTGATTGGACAGATAGATTCTCCTTGATGAGTAGAGTCAATTTACTATGATGCATTTCCAAAATCTGTGGAGAGAAACCCAATAAACAAGAAACTCAAGTTTTTGTCACTGCAAAATGTCTTCTTCTCAGATTAGCTCTGATACCATGTTAAATTTTGAGCATTAATTCACAATACTCTTGGATCTTTACTGAGAGAATAACATATACAGTATATCAATGCATAACAATCACAATAAGCATGACAAGCATAAAAAGAATCAAAAGCATGAGAGACAAGAGACACAGAGTTTCTGTGGGGAAAACCCTAAGGTGAAAAACCCCACAACTTCCTCAGAGATAGAGAGAGCAATGGCTCGACCAAAGTACAACCAAAATACACTTGAGATAGTCTCCTAGAGCATATGATCCTCCTCCTCACTAGTGCGCCACTTTCTGAGTGAGAGAAGTGTGACTTTCCAAATGAATCAAATAGAGATCTCTCGATCTCTATTTATACTTAACCTGTTTGCCCAGTTACACTATGGGGCTGAATTGTCTATCTAGATACATCCATAATATAAAATATATTTCAGGGCCGACCCCACACATGGTGTTCTAATAACCCATCAGCAAGTACACACACTTGTGAACTTGTTAATCCACATGACGACACTTCCTTATAGAGGAATAACACATCTCTAATAAGGGTACAATAAATATATATGAAATACATAGATGTAATACATTCCGAAGTTACATATACATCAACACTATGGAGATGTTATTATTCCTCTATACAGAAGTGTCTTCATTTATATTGTAAGTGTCGTAACTTATACTTGATGGGTTATTAGACCACCTTGATGGGGTCGGCCCTGTATGAGTCATGTGGGTAAAAGGGTTATTAGACCACCCTAGTGGGGGTCGGCCCTGTCAGCATTATGTTATGTGGTTAAGTTAAGGCCGACCTAATAAGGTTATTAGGAAATTCAAGTTAGTGTATAAATAGAGTGCAGGAGGCACTCTATTTGATCATTCACTTTCTCTCTCACACACTCATTGGAGAGTGGTGCACTTGTGGAGGAGGAGAAGCCACTGCTAGGAGGACAATCTCTTATGCTTGGGTTGTATCATTTCTCTATCTATCTCTGAGGAAGTTGTGGGGTTTTTCACCTTCTTGGTTTTCCCTGGTCAAACTCTGTGTCTCTTGTGTGCTTGCATTATTGTGTCCATGATTGATATGCTATAGACATAGTGTAGATATGATGTACATGTTATTCTCTCAGTTAAGATCCTAGTTCAGATTGAAATTTCTAAAAAACTAACACAACATACATGTTAAAGGAGAGAATGTTGAACTGGAAAAGACCCTGAAATAGATCATCCAACCCTCACAAATAAAAAACATTAGCAGCACATAAGTATGACCAACACACAATAAAAAACGACGACAAAGTACTCCAAAAAAGTCATATAAGGTAACGCTGTGGTGGATGGCACCTAAGGAGGTCTATTAAGGTCAACGCAAGGGTGGACAACAATCCTAAGGGGTCACGCTAGTCATCAACAAGTTGGACGTCAACAATTAAGGGTTGTATAGATCAACGCTACCATGAAAGGGTTAATCACGAGTCACCACAAGGCTAAACATCACATACAAGTAAACATGCAAGTCAACATATCATAATAAGGTAACATAACATCATACTACGATCATGCACATCAAGCCATTGTCAAGGTAGGTTACCCGACATTCTCAACTATATGTGGTCATACGTCTCATGTGTCTCATGCAATGAGAGGAAGCTCATAATCATCATCCCAGGATAAGGAAGGTCATGTGGTCATCTCATCTTCCTCATGTTAACTCAACAAGGGGTGGCCATCCCCTTGACGATAACCATAGTCCTCAGAAGATGTCACACATATTAAAAAATAAGCTATGCAACAAAGTGAACAAAAATTTTGCATATAAATTTCAAAAAGCACAAACATAGTTATATTAATTGTTCAAATCAGCACAGTACTATCAAACATAGGGCTACATAAATCATTAAAGTACTGAAAACAAAAACAGTAATAGTAGTAAACCAATTATAAACGATATGGTCATCTCATATTCCTCAGGTTAACTCAGGAAGGGGTGGCCAATCCCTTGAGGATAACCATAGTCATCTAAAGATGTCACACATATTCAAACATATGATCTGAGCAATAACATACAGATGTGAAACCTCAATTCTAAAATATCACCATGCACTAACTAGATCAAGAAACTTGTAACAAAACTAAAAATAGTTCATGCCTTCAGTCAGTCAAATACATATCTCAAATGTTTACAACTACATTTTTTTATGTTTTATTTTTTTTCTCATAAATTCGAAGAGGGGGACTTCATCTTCGTTGTCTTGACCCATTGTAGTTTTTGTGCCCTCTTTTTCCTTTGATTGCGTGGATATGCACCTCTATACCATACTTCTAGTACGTCGATTAACAAGAGGTGGAGGTGGATGGACAGGGGAATCATCTGCAAAAATCAAGACAGTTATATAGATATAAATGCAAATTTATTATTGAGATACATATTTAATTATTTCCAATATCATTACAATGATCTTTACCTGCTGGTTGACTAGCTGAGTCAACTGGAGTGTTCATTGGCTCTGCCATTTGTTCCTCTCCCGGCTCAGCATGAGAAGGTACATGCTTTGCCATTCATTGGAAAATATTAATTAGTAAATGTCATCAATTATGTATTTAAAATCATATTAAATACATCTGTTTATAGCATACATACCTAAATGGCTAGGCAACTCCCCACCAGCGTGTGGTACCGATTCAGTAACGGTACCCTCGCTTCTTTTGTCGGTCTCACCCTGAAAACAATAAAAGACATTCATTTTTCGATGTAATAATTCATGAATAGATTACACAAGTACATTATAATGATGTCCTTATTGATTTTATTTAACTCCGCGTGAATCAATGGGGAAATTGGGGTTTGCCCCAAGATTTTTCGATGTTCCAGCACATGCTGAAAACCTTACTTGAATCCGAGCTTCAAGTATTCATCAGTGGCTTCCTCTTGAAAAGAATTTCCTTGCAATGCATAACACCATGTAAAGTGCTTATGATAAATCAATTAATTGTTAAATTAATTATTGGCTACAAATAATGATCATTTGATTCTTACAATTCGTGCCCTTAGCTTCTGATATCCACCCTGGCCCAGTTTGTGTTGCCCATGTTTTTCTAATCTTGCCTTTGTTGCTTTAGATGTGTTGGGGAGCCTATGAAAGGTTGCAAATACGTTATATATCGCAACTTAAATATATTTAAAAGTTTTAAAAAAAATGAACATTGTTCATTGAAAATATGATATGTGACATACCTTCTTGAACCGATGGCTTGGTCTTTCCTTATTTTATCAATGCCTTTTCCTTTGCATCCTCGATGAGCGCCTTCCACTCTTTCTCTGGAACCATCAGAGGATGCTCATACTTGTGGTTAATTTGCAGATTGTCACTATAATCTGCCTTGACATATTTCAAATTTAACCTTGCTACTGCAGTGACACCTTTTTTGTTGAAGGTTTCACCAAACAAGGTTACCATGTGGTTCATCAAATCATCTTTCAATTTGTCATTTTGGGAATTCCATCGTGTATGAATGGTGGGCCCAAAAATCTCCAATGGCTTATCATGCAGGTTCTTATAAAAAACATTATTTCCTGCAAAAAACATATGATCATTAATTAAAACTAATTTGAGTTATGTGGCTTTGAATTACATTAAAAAAAACACATAATAAATTAAATAATGTGAGCAATCTTTGGTATCTTGAATGGAATACAGTCATCGTTCACCAAGAAGCTAATGGGAAATGATCCCTTGCTAACCACACGTATTGCGCCAGGATAGATAGGCTCTCCTTCAACCATATTTCCCACCATCATTAGACACCTCAGAGATAGAAAAGAAGTTGACACCAACAGAGCTCAACCCTGACTGCCTACAACAAGCATCCAATGATCATATTGCAGACACACAGATCAAGGGCACTCGACATCAAAGGATCCAGCTTTATTGAGTTGTCAAAGCAGGGAAACTCCTGCACCAAGGCAAGTGGCTCACCCGGGGCCAAATTCAGCAGAAATTTCCTCATTTGATGGGGGAAATCAACGCAATGGAGACCATTGCTTCCTAAGGAGGGAGGATTGATCCATGTGGATATCAGTGGCCACCCACCTTTCCAACTGGCTCAAAACAGTTTTCTGTCAATTTTAGTAAAGTACTATTTTTAGCAGTTTTTCGGGTCCTGAACTTCCGGGGCCATTTTGAGGCCCTAAATGACCTTTTTTGGTGATTTGGGGGGCCAAATGGTTGCCTCCAACATGCATTTTGTCCTAGTCAAAAGTTTTAAATCTTGGATAGACCTCTCCAATGGGGTATCGAGCGCCTCAAACGGAGATCATATGCAAAAGTTACGACCCCAGGAAGTTGATGTACTAACTTACCCAAACGGGGCCCACATGACTTTTGGCGCTTCATGTCCTAGGGTTAGGTTTTTGGATGTCTAGGGTTTTTGACATTCCTGTTTATTGTAAAAGGCCTTGAGAGCCTTATTGTAACCATCCTCTTGTGAAATGAGCGCAACTATCACATCTCTTCTCAGAGATAAGCCGCCACCATTCTAGCAAGCTTGTTTTCCACTGCATTTTACAGTTTTAGCTTATTTCCTTATTGAATAGAAAACCAGTTTTACTGTATCTCTATTGTTTTGTGTTAAGCATATGATAATAATCTGTATTCATTTCGTTCTGCTTATAAAATCCAGATCACATTCAGTCTCATCTTATACTAAATCGGCAAAGCTTATATCAAGGTCCAGGTCGTGCTCTGTGATTCCCAGATATTTATCAGTTGAACGAAAGTTTGAGAGATGGGAGGATGTTATGGATATTATTTTTTTTCCTTATTCAATATGTTGTTTCTATTTTACTAAAAGGTATTGCTTCTATGTCAAGGGTACTGGTTCACTTCTTGCTACTTCTAAGGATGCCCTAAAAAATCCATTCATAAATGCATATAACTGGAAACAAGCAAGCAAAAATAAGGTCTCGTTATTAGAAGAATTTGATCTACGGTATTTCACACCTCAAGAGATCGCTAATATCCATTCTTTTTCATATGTTTTCAACACAGTCTTTGAAGAACAATTCACCTTCTGAAGCTCAGAAGGATTGGATGTTGGATTTCAGGCATTGATATAAATACACAATAGAGTTTTGAGGCTCTCAATCAATAGGCAGTTGCTGTAGTAGTCAATCCTGTTCAAAGTGTTAAGGGGAATCTATTGTTGCATTGCTTGTAGCTTCAGCATGAGAAAGAGTAGAAATTGATTCTATTTATTGAATCATGTATGGTATCATTTATCTAAAATTGGCATTGGGAAGGAACCCTGACAAATAACTTCAAATCTTGGGCATCTGAACAAGCCAACTATCTAGGCATTCACTGATAAAAGGAAGTATTATATAATAGTCATCATTCAATGCCACAAGGACACTTAGAGGCTGCAATTCCATTTCATACAGAATGTTAAAGGATGACATGGTAATTGAGGGTGCCAAATGTTCAAATCCATTGCTAAAGCGCTTGGGAGAGTTCACAAGAAGCCAAAATTCATGCTCTAGATGACCTCACAACACTAGCTGAGGCAGCGAGGCGAATGTAATCTCACAAGTCAATTTGGATTACGAGTAATACATAATACTTGTCATTTTAGAATTGTTTTCAAACTTGTTACTGTTAATTTTTAGATAATTTCATTCCATTATCATAAGGATCTCTAAGAGAATAACATGTACAACATATCTCTACAGCATATCAAACATAGACACAAAATCAATCACACAAGAGACATAGAGTTTCACCGGGAAAAACCAAGAAGGTGAAAAACCCCGAACTTCCTCAAAGATAAGATAAGCCACAAACCAAGATCACAAGGATCAAACCCAATAAGATGTCTCTAGCAGATGCTCCTCCTCCTCCATAAGTGCGCCACTTTCTCTCTTAGCTATGCAAGATTGAGAAGTGAGTGAATGAGATAAATGAGAGACACAACCTCTCTATTTATACACTGACTTGACCTACCAATAATCCATTGGGGCCGACTTGCTAATCAATCCTAATAACCCAACCACATGTGCTAACCAGGGATGACCCCACATTGGTGGTCTAATAACCCATCAATACAAATGACGACACTTGTCAATGCACATGACGAAACTTTCAAATACAAATGATGACACTTCCAATCAGAGGAATAATACATCTCTATGGGATATACAATAAAGCACAAATGTAATACATAGAAGAATATCTTCCAAAGTTACAAATACATCAACACTCCCTCTTAACGAGGAAGGTATTCTGAACACAGGTCATCAATACATATTGGCACAAGTCTTCAATTCTGGAGTTGGATCATCATCACTGGATGACGGAGCATCATTATCATCACTACTACTGTACTCGACATCTCGATCACTGGGCTATCTCTGAATTATTCTTGTCATAGGATATTCTACAGAGCCAACCCTTTTTCATGCTGGATGTAGGCCCACCACCTATAGGTCTTCGTCATCACTGGCCATACTATGGAATCCTCAAGACTTATTGCATGCGTCACAATGCCTCGAAAGAGTATCCCAGGATCCTTTATGTGCCGAAGCATTATCGGTAATATCTACCAGGTCCACGTACATGTGACTGTCACAAAACCTTAAAAGAGTGTCTTGACTAGAAAGAACTCTAAAGAGCATCTGAGGCCTTTTACGTGACTAGCAAAACCTATCTGGATCTCTAGGATGTATTACATGTGACTCCTACCACAATGTCTCGAAAGAGAATCCCAGGACTGATTATGAGTTTATTGCTCAACCTATCGGATCTCCCAGGTATAGTTACATGTGGTCATGGAAAATCCTCGAAAGAGCATCCCAGGACTGATTATGAGCGTACTGCTCAACCTATCAGATCTCCCAGGTCTAGTTACATGTCCTCTCAGAGCAATGCCTCGAAAGAGTATCCCAGGACTGATTACAAGCGTATTGCTCAACCTATTGGATCTCCCAGGTCTAGTTACATGCTCATATGCACAACCTGTCCACGGCCACAGAGTATCAACTTGATACTCACCATACATCGTCCTGATGTACATGATCATCCTGATCATTATCATAGCATCGTCCTGACGTATATCATCCAAAGTTTCATCCTGATAGTCATGATCATCCTGATGATCGTCACTGCATCATCCTGATGCATGTCATCCAGAGCATCGTCCTGATCCTCCTCACACATGATCAAATTGATCATATAATGCATCCACCTGATACATATACATATACATGATCCAACTGATCATATGAATCATCCAACTAATGCATATACATATACATGATCCAACTGATCATACAAAGCATCCAATTGATGCATATACAAAGCAGTAATTGGAGCATCGTCCTGATGCTTCATCACACAGCGCTTACATCCACAGCCATGGGAAGGATCCTCCTCTCACCATGCTTGGAATGGATCCTGCAAATGTGTCCCATCACTTCTTCCTTGAAGTATATTCAATCTGAAGAATGCCAAGCCTTTCTCTGAAGTACTCAAACTTCACTCTGGCTAGTGGTTTCGTCAACACATATGTTAGTTGCTCATCCGTCACAACATACAGGAGCTTCACTGCTCCTCTCTACAGCATATCCCTGATATAGTGATATTTGATCTCAATGTGCTTCAACCTATCATGGAACACCGGGTTCTCAGACAGCTTCACACAACTCTGGTTGTCACAAAAAATACCAATAGCATCCAACGGTAGATCAAATAACTCAGACAGTAGCTTCCTCAACCATACTGCATCACAACTAGTCGAACAAGCTGCAACATACTTTGCTTTGGCCTTTACTCAGTGCTATGTAGGATTTCTTCCTGCTAAACCAAGAGAACACACCTAATCCCATACTGAAGCAACACCCAGAAGTGCTCTTCCTATCTGCAGAACTGCCTGCCCAATCTGAATTAACATAACCCTCAAATATCTAGTTTCCTATTTGTCAGGTACATCAAGGACCCAATCATTTGATGATACATCATGACATCAACCGGCTCAGATGAAGCATCACACAGAAGCTTCAGGTTCGATGTCATAGGAGTGGCCATGGCCTTGCAGTCTATCATCCCGAGCCTCTTCAGGATCTCTACTGCATACTTCCCTTGTCCAAGGAAGATCCCATCTACACTTTGCCACACCTCCATGCCTCGAAAATAGTGCATCATCCCCAAGTCCTTCATCTCGAATTTGGAAGCAAGCTTCTTCTTGGTATCGACAATTAATCTATCCTCACCTGTAACAAACAGGTCATCCATATACAAGAGTAGTATCACTGGATTTACTTCCTCAACCTTGTAGTAAAGGTTGGAATCTGCTTTACTCTTGGTAAAGCCCAAACTGGATAGGTAACTGTCCATCCTACCATACCAAGTCCTAGGAGCTTGCTTCAAACCATACAAGGCTTTCCTTAACTTGCACACATATGAATCCCTGTCATGTGTCTCAAACCCAAGTGGTTGCTCCACATATACTTCCTCTTCAACTACACCATTCAAGAAAGCTATCTTTACATCCATCTAGTGTATCTTCCATTTAATTACTGCAGCCAGACCAAGTACTATTCTAATGGAAGTGTATCTGGCTACAGAAGCAAAAGTTTCTTCATAGTCTATCCCCTCTTTTTGGGAGAAGCCACTAGCTACAAATATTTCCTTGTATTTCTCTATGCTACCATATGCAGCATGCTTGATCTTATAGATCCACTTGGAATTCACAACAGAATTCCCTTCAGGTCTTGGGACTACATCCCAAACATCATTCTTCATGATTGACTGGTACTCCTCGACCATGGCATCCTTCCATTATTTCTTTTTCATTGCTTCTTCATAACTAGAAGGTTCTTTGTTCATAATATCAGAGAGTAAGGCAACATAACTGGTATGTGATCTAGTCCTCTTCCTTTCTTTGTGTTCTTCTTCTGGAATGCCATACCTTTCTTCATCTTGAATGAGCTCTCTAGCCCGTGCAGGTTTCCTCTTGTGAGAGTTATTCTCACGGGGTGGATCTATAGGTTCTTCTAGATCTTCAATTTCAAGATCTACTTCTGGAATTGCCTCATTCATAGTGGTGTCTTGAAATATGGTTTGCTTTGGTTCTTCATGGTCTTCAATAGGTGTCTTCCTTGATTTGATGTATGCTGAGTCTTCATCAAATGTTACATCCCTGTTGATGTCAATTTTCTTGAACCCTGGAAAGTATATTCTGTAAGCCTTCGAGCTTTCACTGTAACCCACAAAGATGCCCTTCTTTCCTGAAGGATATAGCTTTGTCCTCTTTTCCTTTGGAATGTGTGTGTATACAAGACAGCCAAATATCCTAAGATGGCTAACTTCTGGTTTCTTACCAGGGATAATTTTAAGGACCCATACTTATTTAAAAGTGTATAAACCTTGGCGAATCTTACCAATTCTTAAAATGCCAACTATAAAATACTTGGCAATATTTTTCTAAAATTATTTCAATTTCTAAGGATTTTATACAGTTTATATAATAATTTGGTGATTTTTAGAGTGAAAAAATTTTACCCCATCAAAATTGGGCGAAACGAGGCTTCAAAAAATGCAAATTGGCAAATATTTTTTGGAAAAAAACATGGAAAAATAGCCCATGGGCTAAATTTCGCCCCTAAAATTATTGTTGTTTCTTACTAGAGAATACTTATTCTAGTGTCTTGTTGTCAAGTATCTTGTGAGGTGTTATGTTCTACACATATATAGTTGTCCTAGCTGCTTCTGCCCATAGATGCATAGACAGATCTTGATCATGAAGCATTGCCCATGCTGCTTCCATGATGGTTATTCTTCCTTTCTGCAACTCCATTTTGTTGTGGATTGTAGGGAGCAGTCAACTCCCTCTTAATCCCTGAATCATTGCATAGCTTCTTGAAATCACCTGAAGTGAATTCTCCACCATTGTCAGATTTGAAGGTCTTGATCTTCTTGTCAGTTTGATTTTCTATCAAGGCTTTGATTTCCTTGAACTTATCAAACACTTCATCTTTATTCTTCAAGAAATAAACCCAATTCTTCCTAGAGAAATCATCAATGAAAGAAGCATAGTATACATACCCACTCAGAGAACTGGAAGACATCGGACCACATATATCGGAGTGAATAATCTCCAAGATTCCTTTTGCTTTGCTTTTACTGCTTGAAAATGCCTTCTTTGTATTCTTTCCTTTTGCACATCCTTTGCAAAAACCTTCATGCTTTGATTGGATTTCAAGAATACCTTCTACAACTTTGCTTGCAATTGATAGTGCTCTGTAGTGCATGTGTGCAAGCCTTCTATGCCAAAGGTCACTTGGCTCCATGGATTCATGTACCATGGCATGTTCAGGTTGTCCCTTCAATTTGTACAATCCTCCCTCTTGCTCTCCAATCACTACTGCATCATCTATGGTCTTACCCTTTGGCCACATGAGTACTTGGCCATCTACAAATGCAACTGTAATTCCTTTTGCATCCTAAGATGATATGGATAGGAGATTCTTCTTGAGCCCAAGTACATAGAGAACATCTTTCATCTTCAAAGACTTCCCAGAGTCTAGTTTGTAGGAGGCTTCACCACTTCCTTTGATAGGATATTGATAGTCATCCCCAAGTTTCACTTTATGAGGTGACTCATGTTTAGATAGATCTACAAAGGATTCTTTAAACCCAGTCATGTGTTTGGAAGATACACTATCAATAAGCCAATCATCACATCCATGAGAGATAGTACCTGTGAGAGCGAAGATTAGAACATATTCATCTTCACTTGATGAGTCATCACTTTCTGCTCTAGCTTTCTTCTTGGGTGGTTCATCATCCTCAGCAGCATGAGCATGATATCTCTTCTTGCTTCCCTTCTTCTTCTTGTTGAAGTTGTTGTTGTTGTTCCTTTTGTTCTTAGGACAATCTGAGGCAAAGTGTCCCTTCTCATTGCATTTAAAACATCTAAGAAAATTCTTATCTCTATGATGATGGTGTAAAGTTTTCTTGGGATGAGAATGCTCCCTCTTGAACTTACCTTTCTTGATATGTGCTGCGAGAGCTTGATCTTCATTTCCCATCTTTTCTTCTCGGGCCACAAGCCTAGCTTCTTCTTGTGAACATTCATCCCAAAGTCTACTGGAAGAGATTAGTTTCCTTCTTGTACAGATTCCTTGGATGAAGGAGTCCCATGACCTAGGTAGGCCATTCAATGTGGTCATCAAAATTTCACCATTCTCCACTACTTCATCCACGGCTTTGAGTTGTTCCTTGATTTGAGAGACCTTAGAAAAGTAGGATTGAATGGTCTCTCCATTCTGAAGTTTTACCCCTTTCAATTGGTTCCGCAGAGTCATCTTCCGATTTATGTTCTTTCTTTCAAACAATTTGGTCAAGGAGTCAAACATCTCCTTAGGTGTCTTTAGGGAAGACACATGAGGTATGAGATGTTCTTTGATAGAATCAGTAATGATTCTCTTAGCCTTGACCAGGTTCTTCTTGTGTAAGGCCTTAGCCTCATCTTCCTCTGGAACTGGAACCTCTTCCTTTATGTAGTTGTCCAACTCATTGTCTTCTAGGATTAAACCAATCCTATACTTCCAGGCTCGGAAGTTATCAGTGCCTTCAAGCTTATCCTCAAGCTTGGTGTGGTGAGATATCTTAAAGAGTACTTCAAATGGAAATAGAAAATATTTAGGTCTTACCACTTGATTTGCTGAAAACTGGATCTGGATCTGGATTAGGGTTTGTCAGAGAAACCCTAAAAATTCAAAATGTGAATTTCAAGACTCTAAAAGGACAGAAAGATGTGCCTCGATGAGCTGATCAGCCTAGTATACTCAGAAATTGAAAACTGCAAAGTTATACCCTTCATAAATGCTTTTCAATCTCCTGGATTTACTAGGGAGGACCTTGAATTAGGGTTTGAGTTTCCCGGAGCTTCACCGAACCAAAAAGTTTGATCCAAAGCTCTAAACTTCTATTTTTCCAAGGAACTTCCGGATATGTCCTTAGATTTCAGAAATTCCTATTTTGTGGAAACCCTAATGTTTAGGGCCAAAACTGAAAATGCTGAGAATTGAATTATGTCTTGACAGAAAGATGCGCCCTTCCAAGGAGAGTCAATCTAGCCTCCTACCTTTGATGATCTGTGGAGAGAAACCCAAATATTAAGAAGCCCTGGCTTCCGCAGCTGCACAGTGCCTTCTTCTTATGTAAGCTCTGATACCATGTTATTTTTTTGATAATTTCATTCCATTATCATAAGGATCTCTAAGAGAATAACATGTACAACATAGCTCTACAACATATCAAGCATAGACACAAAAGCAATCACATAAGAGACACAAAGTTTCACCGGGGAAAACCAAGAAGGTGAAAAACCCCGCAACTTCCTCAGAGATAAGATAAGCTACAAACCAATATCACAAGGATCAAACCCAATAAGATGTCTCTAGCAGATGCTCCTCCTCCTCCACAAGTGCGCCACTTTCTCTCTTAGCTATGTGAGCTTGATAAGTGAATGAATGAGATAAATGAGAGTCACAACCTCTCTATTTATACACTGACTTGACCTGCCAATAATCCACTGGGGCCAACTTGCTAATCAATCCTAATAACCCAACCACATGTGCTAACCAAGGCCAACCCCACACTGGTGTTGATGTATATGTAACTTTGGAATGTATTTCACATATATATATATATTGTATTCCTATAGATATGTTATTATTCCTCTATATGGAAGTGTCGTCATTTATATTGTAAGTGTTGTAACTTATACTTGATGGGTTATTAGACCACCTTGTTGGGGTCGGCCGTGTATAAGTCATGTGGTTCAAAGGGTTATTAGACCACCCTAGTGGGGTTTGGTCCAGTCAGCATTATGTTAAGTGGTTAAGTTGAGGCCGACCTAGTTGAGTAAAGGTCAAGTCAAGTTAGTGTATAAATAGAGAGTGTGTCTCTCTCATTTTACATATTCTATTCTCTCACTCACACTTGAGAGAGTGGTGCACTTGTGGAGGAGGAGGATCTGCTGCTAGGAGAAGACTATCTCTTGTATTCTGCTTATATCATTACTCTATCTATCTCTGAGGAAGTTATTGGGGTTTTTCGCCTTTATGGTTTTCCCCAAGTAAACTCGGTGTCTCTTGTGTGCTTGCATTATTGTGTCCATGGTTGATATGCTGTAGATTTGCTATACATGTTGTTCTCTCAGTTAATATCCTAGATCAGATTGAAGTAAATTATGAAAATTTAACATGGTATCAGAGCTAGCCTGAAAGAAGGCATGATATGGTATGTATGACACTTGTTGCACTTACGATGCTAGGGCTTGATATAGCAAACACCAGTCATTGTATAACTTTCTCTATAAATCCAATTTGGAGAAGTTTTCGGATCTAAAAATTTTACAGGTCGAAGATCGGATCCACATGTACCTTTTGTCCAAAGGAAAACCTCTAATTCATTTTACTTTGTGATTTATGATCTGTACAATATAGGGTTTCTGCCTCTTCCAGATCTGAGTCAAAATCAGGTGACCTTGGAAAAAAGGTCATAACTTGGGCTAGGAAGCTCCAAATGAAATTTCGTAAAAAGTGACAGGTAGTAAACAGACAGTACTATCTTAAAAAAATGTTTCAGAGGCCGAAGTTGAACCAGTGACACGTGGCACGCCGTACAAGTTTGCTCTCTTGTATTATCCCATAAACAGGTCACGTTTCGACACTTGGCATAACTCTCTCTCAGAGAATCCAATTGAGGTCAGACCTATCGATATGGAAATATAACAAGTTGGGCTATCTCAAGAAAATTGTTCAGAGGTCGAAGTTGAACTAGTGACACGTGGCATGCCATACAAGTTCACTCTCCTGTATTATCCCATAAACAGGTCACGTTGCGACACTTGGCATAACTCTCTCTCAGAGAATCCAATTGAGGTCAGACTTGTCGAGATGGAAAGATAATAGGTCGGGCCATCTCAGGAAAAAATTTTAGACCCTGTGGATTGAAAAGTTTGGACTTACACCAGAAACAATTAGGTACATATTTTTGTCAAATCAGAATTATTTTTGAGCACCTTCATTCATGGCTTCCGGAATTTAGGGCTTCAGAGAAAGTTGGAATTTTTGTAATCGGATACCACGGCTGAATGCTACTCATCAAAATTGAAATTTAGAGAACAATATCAGAATTTTTGGTTGGGAAGAAGGCTGGGCTTGATCAGACCCTAGTTCGGGACTTTGATCAGAAAAGTGGAAAATTAGGGCTTCTGCAAAAATGGGAATTTTTGAAATTTGTGACCATGACTGGAAGCTCCTCATAAAAATAGAAGCTTAGATCTTTGGATCAAACCTTTTGATTGGGTAGAAGAGTGGGATTCATCAAACCCCAGTTCGAGGTCACATCCAGTGAAGCCAAAAATTTCAAAGGCAAAATTGAGGAGTGAAACTTTGCAGTTTTCAAATTCTGAATATACGAGCTTGATTAGCTCATCAAGGCGCATATTTCTATCCTTTTGGAATTTTGAAATTCAAAGTTTGAATTTTTGGGGTTTCCTTGACAAACCATAGTCCAGCTCCAGGTCCAGTTCTTGCAAATCAAGTGGATTGGGTTAATCCTAGAAGAAGATGGATTGGTCACCTGCATAAGTGAAGAAGTTCCTGTCTCAGAGGGAGATGAGGCTAAGGCCTTCCATAAGAAGATTACAAGCAATCTTGACAGGTATGGATTACAACTATGTTTCATGGTTAATTTTATCATATGTTTGTCTTCATATCATTACAGTACAATCTTGATTAATTACTAGACTTGTTGTATCACCTTAATAGAAGATATTCATTGATTAAGGTTTTGACACTTATGAATGTACTAATGCATTGTGATGTTGTATGAGGTTTATGTTGTTCGCTAACATAAAAGGTACACCAAGAAAGACAAATCATGTTCTACTTCAAGAACATATGATCATGGTGACATGAAGACAAAGATTCATCCATTGTCCTAGATCACATAGAAGATCTACTTTCGAGGTATGTATAACTTGGTCCTACAATGGTTAACCTATGAGACATGCAGGTTACTAGCACAAGTCACTGAAGAGAACCAGAAGACATTATATGGGTATGTTAGACATAACTAGCTAGCATGCTAATCCAGGTATGTTTTTCCTATATCAAGCTAGAATCCTACCTTGTGTTAGGATTTTATACTGTTGTGTTGTTGATAATGATTATTCATGAAGTCATAGGTTTGAATAATCATGGTTGTATGCATATTATGTTTCTTACCATAATTGATGATATGACTAACTAGAAGAAGCATGAAGGTATAGTTTTGAATAATCATGGGTTTTATGCATATTATATCTCTTATCTTGATTGATGATTCAACTAATCGGAGGATTCTTATGATCAAATAAGAATATGTATGAGTAAAAGAAGACTTCCCTGAAACCTTGAATACTAATGTTTATTATCTGTGAATGATCATGAATATACATGTTTAAGATTATTGTGTTTTGATAGTATTAAGATTATACTAATAAATGTGTGATTATATATGAGACCTCAAGGATAACAAAATGATGATACTAATAAGCATGCATAGTGATTAAGGATGGATGTAAGTTCAAGGACAGGTAATCCAGGAAGCAAAGATCAAGAGGGAGCACACTCCAGTTGTTCCTGCAAGAAAGCAAAGGAGCACACTTCAGTATTTTCTGCAAAGATGCAAATATTTAGAGGGAGTTGACCACTTCTCACAATCCACATAAGAATGGTGTTGTAGAAAAGAAGCAAAGACGGAGAGGGAGTCAACCCAACAAACAAACAAAGATAAGTATTTTAATTGTCATTACTTGCATATTTTATTGTTTAAATAATAATGTTCAATAATGTATATACTGATGTTCCTAGAATTAGGTTATGTATTATGCATATTAGAATAGTTGCATTGATGAACAATATAGTACTAATATGCATGGGTAAGTGGCCTATGGCACTGTATAACATTCCATTGCTACTTATCTAGAATGAAACCTCTTTGCTGACATGTTGGGAGTTGTGCACACTCTTAACAATGTTCTGGTAGAGATTGGAAGGCATCTAGAAAGTTACGGGATATGGATAAATGTTGTATTGAAGCATTGGCTAAGATAATTGCATGACTGTATGACATATTTCTTTATGTGTAAGAATTTGTTCTGAAAACTATGAGATGTTTTCTAATCATGCAATTTAACTTGTTGTGTAGGAAAGATCATATGCCATCACCTACAAAAGAAGAACTACAACATTTGTTTAGCAACAAAATTATCCATTGAAGGTATTGAAGTTCCCAGGATATGGGAAGAATGCCATGATCCGTTGATCATGAAGAATGATGTTTGGGATGTAGTCCCAAGACCTGAAGGGAAGTTTGTTATGACTTCCATATGGATCTATCAAATCAAGCATGCTGCAGATGGCAGCATAGAGAAATATAGAAGTGATGAAATAGAAGATACACAGATGGATTTCAAGATAGCCTTCTTGAATGGTGTAGCCATATATGTGTGCAGAACTTGGTAGGATAGACAACTTTCTATCCAGTTTGGGATTTACCAAGAGTAAAGCGGATTCCAACCTTTACTACAAGGTTGAGGAAGGCAATCCAGTGATACTACTTTTGTATATGGATGACCTGTTTATTACAGGTGAAGATAGGTTGATTGCCGACATGCAACGGAAGCTTGCTGCCGAGTTCGAGATGAAGAACTTGGGGATGATGCACTATTTTTTTTTGGTATGGAGGTGTGGCAGAGTGCAGATGGAATCTTCCTTGGACAAGGGAAGTATGCAGTAGAGATCCTGAAGAGGTTTGGGATGATGGATTGCGAGGCTATGGCATCGAACCTGAAGCTTCTGTGTGATGCTTCATCTGAACCGGTTGATGTTACTATGTATCGTTGGATGATTGGGTCCTTGATGTACCTGACAAACACGAGATCAGATATTTTCTTTGCGGTGAACACATTGAGCCAGTTCCTGACAGATCCGAGGAGTGTTCACTTGATTGATGTAAAGCATATTCTGAGGTACCTGAAGGGTATAGTTGATTATGGGCTCAAGTATGATGCGAATCAAAAGTTTAACCTATGGGGTTATGTTGATTCAGATTGGGCAGGAAGTGCTATAGATAAGAAGAGCACTTCTGGGTGCTGCTTCAGTATGGTATCAGGTGTGATCTCTTGGTTTAGCAAGAAGTAGTCCTGCGTAGCACTGAGTACAGCTGAGGTAGAGTATGTTGCAGCTTGTTCAGCTAGTTGTGAGGCAGTATGGCTACGGAAGCTACTGTCTAAGTTATTTGATCTCCCGTTGGAGGCTACTGGAATCTTTTATGACAACCAGAGTTGTGTGAAGTTGTTCGAGAACCCGGTGTTTTACAAAAGGTTGAAACACATAGAGATTAAATATCACTATACTAGGGATATGGTACAGAGAGGAGCGGTGAAGCTCCTGTATGTTGTGATGGACGAGCAGATTGCAGATGTGCTAATGAAGCCACTAGCGAGAGTGAAGTTCGAGTACTTCAGAGAGAGGCTTGGTGTTCTTCAGATCGACGACACTTCGAGGAAGAAGTGATGGACACATTTACTGAAGCCATTCCAAGCATGTTGGAAGGAGGATCCTTCACATGGCCGTGGATGTAAGCACCGGATGATGAGTATCGAGATGATGTTCTAGTTTCTGCCTTGTATGATCTGTTGGATCATTTATATGTATATGTATGTACGCATCTTGTTGGATGCTGGATATGATCGATTGGATCATTTGTATGTATTTTGTATATGCATCATGTCAGATGCTTGGACCATGTATCTGTATATGTATCAGGTGGATACATTGTATGATCAGGTAGATCATGTATGTTGATATGTATCATGTATTTGTATTTGTATTAGGTGGATACACTGTATGATCAGGTGGATCATGTATGATGATATGTATCAGGTAGATACTTGGTATGCATTAGGTGGATGCATTGTATGATCGGGATGATCATGATGATGAGCTTCAGGATGTTGCTCCAGATGATATGTACCAGGATGGTACAAGCGATGATGATCAGTATGATCATGGGCATCAGGATGATGCTTCATGCGATGATGATCCGTTGGATCATGAGTATCAAGTTGATACTTGGAGGTCAGAGATGATATGTGGCAGGTTGTGCAAATAGCTTGTAATCAGTCCTGGGAGATCTTGTCGGTCATGTTGCGGCACATAAATGTTCCTGGGGTACTCTTTCCAGTATTGCTATATAGCATGTAATCAGTCCTTATATATCTGATAGGTTGAGCTGTGTACTCGTAATCAGTCTTGGGATGAGGTATTACTACGAAGACATGTAATCAGTCCTGGAGATCCGAGAGGTTGAGCTGTGTGCTCGTAATTAGTCCTGGGATGCTCTTTAGAGATCTTGTCAGTCGTGCTGCGGCACATAAATGTTCCTGGGATGCTCTTTAAAGGTTTTGTCTATCCACATGTAATCAATCCTGGAGATCCGAGAGGTTGAGCTGTGTGCTTGTAATAAGTCCTGGGATGCTCTTTAGAGATCTTGCCGGTCGTGTTGCGACACATAAATGTTCCTGGGATGCTCTTTAAAGGTATTGTGGAGGAGATGCATGTAATCAGTCCTGGGAGATCTTGCTAGTCGTGCTTAGGCACATAAATGTTCCTGGGATACTCTTTCCGGTATTGCATCCACACATAAAATTAGTCCTGAGAGGCCACCTCTATCAGACCATTGGCATAGATGATGAAGACCTATAGGTGGTGGGCCTACATCCAGTATGAAAAAGGACTGGCTCTGTAGAACTTCCCATGATGAGTAGATTCATAGATTGATTGAGATAGTAGCAGCAGTGACGATGATGATGACTCGATGACGATTATCCAGTGACGATGATCCAGAGAAGAAGACTTGTGCTAGAAGACCTGTGTCAAGAAATACCTTCCTAGTTAAGAGGGAGTGTTGATGTATATGTAACTTCAGAATGTATTTCACATATATGTATATTGTATTCCTATAGAGATGTTATTATTCCTCTATACGGAAGTGTCATCATTTATATTGTAAGTGTTGTAACTTATACTTGATGGGTTATTAGACCACCTTGTTGGGGTCGGCCCTGTATAAGTCATCTGGGTCAAAGGGTTATTAGACCACCCTAGTGGGGGTCGACCCAGTCAACATTATGTTAAGTGGTTAAGTTGAGGCCGACCTAGTTGAGTAAAGGTCAAGTCAAGTTAGTGTATAAATAGAGAGTGTGTCTCTCTCATTTTACATATTCTATTCTCTCACTCACACTTGGGAGAGTGGCGCACTTGTGGAGGAGGAGGCTCTGCTACTAGGAGAAGACTATCTCTTGTATTCTGGTTGTATCATTGCTCTATCTATCTCTGAGGAAGTTATTGGGGTTTTTCGCCTTTATTGTTTTCCCCAAGTAAACTCGGTGTCTCTTGTGTTCTTGCATTATTGTGTCCATGGTTGATATGCTGTAGATTTGCTGTACATGTTGTTCTCTCAGTTAAGATCCTAGATCAGATTGAAGTAAATTATGAAAATTTAACAACTGGTGGTCTAATAACCCATCAATACAAATGATGACACTTGTCAATGCACATGACGACACTTTCAAATACAAATGACAACACTTCCAATCATATGAATAATACATCTCTGTGGGATACACAATAAAGTACAAATGTAATACATAGAAGAATATCTTCCGAAGTTACAAATACATCAACAATTACACTTGTCTTTTAAATTCTATTTTTGGTATGATAAGATCCTAGGAAAGTGGATCTAGAGTAGTTTTTTAAGGATTATCTACTCTTATAAATTGTAAAACATTTTGATAAATAAGAGGAGACACTGATGAGGGTCGAGAACATAGATTTTGTCACTTTATAGTCTGGTTTATATTAATATACTTATGTGAGGATATTTTCTGTTTATGAATGATCTTGATGAATGGGAGCTAGATTCAAACTTTTTATTGTTTTGAGATTCAGTATTTCTGTTTGAAATGTTATTTCCATTTTTACTTTATATGGATGTTTTCTGTATATGTGTCTTTGCAAGTATATGAATATCATTGCAAAAATGGTGTTTGAAATGTATTTTTAAACATTAGATTTACATATGATGTTACAAGACAATAACTGTTTGTTGTCTTAGCCTTGAACATTTTATGATTTGAAATTGCTTTCAACTTTTGTCATTGATTTTATCTTTCAATTTATATCCTTATATACTCTTTATATTTGATGTTATCAGATTATTAAACTAGTCTGTTTGTTGTTTAGGAATTCTACCCTATAGCGAGGAGAGGGACACTACCAACTTCTGGGGTGATAGGTAAATACATTAATCATATCACATAGGCTTCTACAAAAGGAAAGAGATCAAGGTTCTTGAAGGCATACCTTATTAACGAAGTTCGATCCTAGCTTTTGCTTGCTCCTTCGATCAATCCTCCACTTGATCTTCCGTTCGACGAACCTGCAATACAAAGATACCTTCTTCAAAGTATATTGACTGGTATAACAATGATGAAATTGAAATAAAATTTAGACATCAAATGCAATCAAGCATTTAATCCAAACAAACATGCAATCCATTAGACATTTGATTGGGATGGGAAGGGAATTTCAACCTTTATTGTCAAAAGCAAATAATCAGTACAATTATACCCGATCATTTAGAGTGCTTGTGCAACCGGATCCTGGGCTCCTTCTCTTCACACTAACTTTGGAATTCCTCCAGCGTAACAACCCTTAATGCATAGTTTCTCCTCCTCTCTCTCATCTATCCCCCTTGTATTTATGGGACAAGGTAGGCAGTTTGGATCGAAAGGTAGTTTGTTTGGGAAGTTGGGGAAGTTGCAAAACCAACTGCAACTAATCCCAATTTGTCAAATGAATATATATTTTTATTACATTTTAAGGTGAACGCTAGTTTTCTTAAGTGGAGTAGCGCACCATATGCAACTTTCATGCTTACAACCATCATTTGCAAGATTTTTTAGGGTGTACGCTACTCTATTGAAGCAGAGATGCATATTTTAGAAGGTGAATACTACTCTCTTGAAGCAGACCTGCATATTTTAGTAAGAAAACGCTGCTCTTATGCCTATGGAGTAGCGTTCATGTCCAAAATGTATGAAAAAACAGTGTTTTGTCAACTGCAGGAGGGTAAGTCTAGTCCATACATCACCTGAGGCAATCTTTCTCTTCAATCCAAGTTGTCCTTTTGTGTGATCGACAACTTAATGTGATCACGAACGGAGAAGTGCATATTTGACCTATAACACTGTTTATATTTTTCATAATTTATTTTTGATCCTTTTTTGTTATCCAAATGAACCAAATTTTACTTTTATTGAGGTGCCTAAACTTTGCCTTCCTATAGTCAAGCAAACTTTAGGGCTAACAGTTCCCCTATTGATGGGTGGACTGTTCACTCAAAACATTGAGAAGTTTCAGGAAAGCTTATATAGTTCAATTCTAGAAGTTTGAATTTTATTATGGCTAATTGTGAAACCTACATTCTTAGATAATTTAATTATCACTTTGGATAAAGGAATTGGGCGTTTGAAGAGGAGGAAATTAAATTTGAAAATATTCAAGATTCAAGAATAAAACTTAAATATGATAAAAGTAACAAAATGCCTACAATATCACCTAACTTACCATTTTTTTTTAAAGTACAAGTACTTAAAGCTTTTCCCAAAATCTACACTACTTAGAAATTAATTACTATAAATCTTTAACAACTACAACTAACACAAATGCCTTAAATCTTTGATGATCCACCACCTAAATCCTATGATAATGGAATATATATATATATATATATATATATATATATATATATATATATATATAATAAGTCCATACAAAAAGACCAAAACTACAAATTAAGAAAAGATAAACATAAGAATAGTAAAAATAAAATGACTTTAAATTATAACTATAAAAATATTGGCATATTGGCAATTAACCGTTAGGTCTTGTAACATAATCCAATGATTTAAAAAATATAATATCCACTAGATAAACACGCTAAGATAATATAATCATCTAATACAAAATATGGTTGTTTTTAAATAAGATTATCCCATTTCCCAATTCAATAAAGACTATAATCAAATACATAGGATCGGTAATATAAATACCCAATTCAAGATGATCAAACAAGTCAAAATGGACTTAAGCCATCAAAGGAGGAAACCATGACCATAAAATTACAAAGTGGACCCAAAAATAATTTTGGGTTGGTTCATCGCACTAGGCACCCACCAATATCATTGTTAGAAATTGGTATGCTTTACTAAGGATTAACAATTTACTTAATTGATGGTAGGGATTGTGTATTTGAAATGCTTTAAATAAAAAAGTTATATGAAGAAATATAAATTTGCAATTAAATGTTGTTGTGTCTAAGATTCATGGTTAGAGGTGATTAACTAAATATAAACCCAATAAATATTCAAAACATTACGAATTTTCAAAAAACATAAACATAAAACTTAACTATATTAATAAACTTAGTTGAATCTTGGTAATTCTCTCTTCTAGTTGTAGCATTGTATTATTTATTGAAGGGGTATGTAAAAGTCTTTTCCACAAAGACAAAGAGAAAGTATATAAAGAATAATTATATTTTCTTTGAGTCTTCTATAACAATAAACACCCGTATAGATACAAGTGTAGCTATTTCCTATTAACAAATTCAATATCTTATATGAAAGCAATAATGATTTCCATCTTACTGTTGTACCATTATGGTCTCCTTTAATACATATATACTCTATTCAATTTAGTACGTTATATATTGATTACTGAGTTTTTTTTGTTTTTATAGGTTATCATAATGTCAAATAAATATACCTGGGAAGAAAACAATAGGAGGTATGCTGAGATTAAGGCAGCATTGGAGGTGAAGGGTGATGGAAAGTGTTATTTCCCTTGCAATGATTACAGAGGTTTGCAAACTAGAAGACTTTTAAGAATAACAACTGAAACAATTGTAAGGAGAAGGGGCATGCTGAAGGGGGGTATGAATATCGTCCTTTGGTAAGATGTTATTCATTACATAATGTACTTCTTGTAATAGTACTGATAATGTATTCACAATTTTTTTTATCATTTTAAATATATGTGTTGTATATTATACACTAATGTTATTGCATTGTTTGTAAATATAAGACAATTCCCCCAAGATGTCGACCACTAGAGAGCTATTTTCCAGATAATAGTAGAAATACTACTTTACAAGACGACGAGCATGGAGATCATGCTATTGAAGATCAAGTTCTTAATGATCCTATGGATGAAGATGATGTTATTGATACTAATGTTGAAGATGAGATAAATAGATTGCTCCAAGACACATTTGTTCCATTGGATGAGGACAAACTCCATGATATTCATGATGTTCCTCTATTTGAGAAGTCCCAGGAACCTCTTTATGAAGGCTCAACAACCAATATTCTATCTGCTATATTGTTGTTGGTGAACTTGAAGGTTTTGAATGGTTTATCAAACACTTGTTTCACACAGCTCGTAAGGTATGTAAATGTCATGTCCCAAATTTGGTATTGGGTCACAATGGTCTAATCACATTGGCTCTATTCATTAGAGTTTGTCAAATTGATGCTAAAGGTCAAATAATTGCCAAGGAGGAAAATTACTAGTTTCCTAGGTTTGGGGTGGAAGCTTTGGGATTTGGAATAATGGGGATAATAAATGATGTTTGAACATTAGAATGGCATAAATATTTAATAAAGGATCTAAATAAATATATACAAATGAAAATCAAAGTGGCATTTCATCATGAAGACACATGGAGGAAGTGGGACCCACATATGGCTAGATTTCCCCACTACATTTGGCATCATTCTCTCACCAATTCGAATTCAAGGTGAATGGTAACATACTTGGGGGAGTCCAAAAGGTATTATTCATTGCATGACTCATCCAAGGTCGAAATATAGAGGAAGAGTAACTCCCATGGAAGAGGAAGAGGCAATTTGGAGCTAGTGAGACACTTGGGCTAGATTCCCTAGCTCTATGACAACAATAATGAAGATGCTATGACACCTATGACACAAATCAGACCTGAAGGCTGACATATGACATATATGACATGTCAGGTCTAAAAATAGACTCCAAGAGGGCGCTAAAGGGTGTTAGGGCAGCTAAGATGCTTCCACATGTGATTTGCGGGGAAGTGGGAGACTAGGAATTGTTGTACAAGTGGCGTTCTTTGGAATCTCTTCCCAACATGAGTTGGCATGAGTCTCTTGGAAGGAATTCGACCCATGGAGGACATTAGAAGTTTATAAATGTCAATAACAAAGAATGAAACCAGCTTTTTATCATTTGTCGAATTTGCAATTGCATTTGTGAAGAGGGAGAGCTAGTGGATGACTAGTTTCTTGCCTTAGCCAATTTCGAGGGTGAAAGATTCCCATCCAAGTTGGTAATTGGAAAGGCCATTAAGACCTTTCATTTGGATCTCTAATGGAGTCTTTATTTGCAGGTGTAAGCTACAGGGCAGCTCATGTTTTCTTCTATTGCAGCTCACTCCTTCAACCATTTCCAGTTTTGATGGCATATTCTTGATCCTTGAGGGAGGGCGTTTTTGGTGAGCTATTGTACTCTTTGGGGAAGCTTCTAATGCCCCATTTATTTTGTAATATGAATTAAATACTCTGTTCTTCATCTCCAAAAAGTTTCAAGTCGAAATTCAAAGTACAAATGTATAAATCTCATTTTTAATGGAAGAACAATGCCATTTCCCCACTACCTTGTTGTGAGCCAATGTATTGATGATGATTTCGAATGAATGGATGATTCTATGATATATTTGTGACAAATATACTACCATGGATGTCTTATACAAGTTTCATGTACTGTACTTGAGCATTTGAAGCATTTTTACTCAGTTTAATTGCATTGGGAGAAGAAATAGTGCCATTTCCCCAAGGGCCGAATTGGGGATTTTTGCAGTTGAATGGGAGAGGATGAGAACAGTTGTAATAAACCATTAATGGTGCATATGAGACCTTAATAACATAATTAACACATTACATACATTTTTTCATAAATTTTAGTGGGTTTGGAGGCATTTGGGAAGCCATTTTTAGTACTTACCTTAGGGGGATTTGAACCCCAAATTACTAGTAAAATTGCATACTTGGTCCAGAATCTTAAGAGAGTTTGCAGAGGTCTTTTGGTGGCCATATGTTATCCCTGAACATCATATTCAATTCCTAATATCATTCATAAACCTTCCTTGAAGATTTTAAGGCATTTGGAGTCAATTTGAGACCTAGAGACCAATACTAGTCAAAGGGAAATCACTAGTAAAGTTACCTACATTGACCAGAATTGAAAGAGTATTTGTAGAAGTGTTTTAAAGGTACAAATGCATCCCTGAAATACATATTTATGTTCTAATATCATTCATATACCTTCTCAGAAGATTGGGGATCATTTGGGGCAAATTTGGGACCTAGAGAACGAAACTAGTCAAAGGTCGAACCAAGGAAAAAAGTGGAAAATTGCAATTTTAATAAAATTCCTAACAAGGGACATTACAGTAAAGTTGACTATTTTCCTCTATTTTTAGTGTTAATTAATTCATAAATTAGGGATATGAAATATTTATGATGTATGTTGTTTACATTTCATTTTTTGTCAATGTTGCAGATTGTTGGGTGAATTTCTATTACCACCATCAAATAATTTACCATGCACAAGTCGAGAGGTATTCTTGATTATGAAAGAAATTGGAGTGTAGTATCAATCTATTAATGCATGTCCTAATGATCATATTATGTATTACAGACAATATGCATCAGAAAACAAATGCCCACAATGTGAAATTAGTAGATATCGAACTGATCAAGTAACAAAATAGGTCCCTCGCAAAGTTCTTTGTTATATTCCCATAATTCCACGTTTCCAATGACTATTTAGGTGCCAAAGCAAAGCACAATTTATGGATTACCATGCGAAGAACAAAAGTGAAGATGGCGTTCTTCGAATGCTTGTAAATGGTTCTGTATTGAAGAACATCGAAGAAAAATGGCCAATTTTTAAAGATGAACCTCATAATGTTAGACTTTCATTGGCAGTTAATGGTTTCAATCCATTTGGTGAGATTCTTCTACTCACTCAGTGTGGCCTGTTTTCGTCATAAACAATAACCTACCTCCTTGGATGATGATTAAGAGAGAGCACACAATGTTGGCAATGATTATTCCAAGTATTTTTTTGAAAGTAATTATATTATTTCATTAAGTTATTTGTTTAATTGCTACATGAGAACACCTTTTATATATTGGGACGGATAACTAAATAGCAATATTGTATGTTTATTGATCAATTAGGTAAGTACCAAGTTAAAGATATGAATGTATATATTGAGCCTCTTATCGATGAGCTATTGAAGTTATGGGATGGAATCACTATGTATAACATCTCCAGACCAATAGGGCAGAAACAATTTCAGTTCCATGGAATACTTGCATGGACAATTCATGACGCTCCCGGGTTAACACATTTTTGTGGTATGTAACTTTATGTTGCACGTCATTAAAATTATATGTTTTTAAGGTTAAAAACATGCATTTTTTTTAAATTAATAATCTTTTGATGCTATAACATTAATACATATATGTCGCAGGTCTTCAAACAAAGGGAAAATTTGCATGTCCAGTATGTGGTCCTAGGATAAAATCTCGTCGTTCAAGAAGTTTAGAAAAGGAGATGTTCCATGAGTACATGCACTTCCTCCCTAAGAACCATAGGTGCCGAACTATATAAAATATAAAATTCAATGGTAAAGAAGAGAATGGAAAGAAACCACAAAGAATGACACCTCACCTATGGAAGTTGGAATATAACAGAAATCGTCGAGGTATGCAAATTGTATATGTAGCATATAATATGTTCACGTAATATTATGGTTTTTATATTTTTAATGAATTTTCTCTACCATGGGTGTCATGAATTATTGTAAATGTCTTTTCGTTTATGTTTAATGAATGTATTTAAGACATGAATGGGCTTCCACGAGGAATGAAGAGTTATCCCATACAACTCAGTAGGTTTCCTTACTACGAGCACCTACAAATAGCTCATTTGTTCAATATAATGCATATCAGGAAGAATGTAATAGAAGTGATATGGCGGACATTAGATGGAAGGTCTGACAAAGATAAAATCGGAAAGATTTGTTGTGACATTGTAGAATCCAATCACGCATTGCAAAATGTAATTATTTCCAATGCCGGAAATGGGTACCGAAATATTAGTCTTCCATGGTTATTGATAAAGCAACAAAGCAATGGTATAAAAGAGGTCATTTCGAAAATAAGGTTTCCGACAAGGTTTTCATCGAACATACAAAATATCTTAACCAAAAAAGGTGATTTTGGCGGTGTTAAAACTCATGACTGGCATATATTCATTAAGGTAATTATTTACGTATATAATTTCCATTAAGTAAATCTTTTTAGTAATTGTTCTCTCATATTTGGAAACATTAGATAATGATTTGCTTCTTGCTACAATACGTTCTACCTCTGGCTCTCCTGGATAGCTTTGACGACAACATAAAACAAGTTATATATGATCTTGGTAAATACATGAGGTAAGTAACAATTTTATATGCATGAAAAATGTTCGTTCTTTTTGTTGCATTGCTTATTGACATATTGTGTTTTACATCTCGGAACTTCATTATATATGCCTCAATCTGGTTGATCATTGTTATTTTCTTGCATCTTTTTGTAGGTGGATTTCATCTAAAGAAATCCATAAAGAAGATATTAGGTATTGGAAGAGAGAAATTCCTGGTCTAATGTGTGAAATGCAAAAGTATTTACCTCCAGCATTTTTCAATGCACAAGAACACTATCTCATACACCAATATGAGGAGATTGAATTGTGTGGACCTGTAAACACAAGGTCTATGTGGATGGTCGAAAGGAATTTGAAGTCATTGAAGGATTTTGTTAGACAAAGAGCACGTCTTGAGGGTTCTATGGTGCAGGGCTATATGCTATATCAATCCATGGTGTACATTAGTCAGTATATTCCAAATTTAGCAAAAAATATCAATCTGCCTCGCATTTGGCATGTCGACTCCATCAACAAATTTGAAGGGGAGGTCCTGTTGGGGAAAGGTAGAACAAGGAAAGTGAAAGGTATTTGAATGGTGTACATTTAATTTATTATACAATTAATTTTTCAATCTATGTAATTTTTATTATTCCATCAGTATTTTAAGGTAAACTTAATTGCCTTTAATGATAGCTAATTTACAATTCTTAATTGTTATTTTTTCATATAGTTGGTTGCGTGTGGGATGCAATAAATTTATACATTGCAAACAATCTTGATTGGATGGAGAAATGGATTGAACAATGTACAAAATACTATGGTACCTTATCATGGGAAGGGCTTAGTAAAATGATTAAAATAGTGCATCATCACCGAGAAGAATATCCTGAAGAACTTATGCAAAGGGAAATTGATTTAGCATGCGGTTTAAAAGATAAAAAAGCAAGTATATTTACCCTACTCATTCTTTTCGTTGTTTCCCATTGTATCAAAATATTTCTCTCGTTTATGTCTTCTTATATATTTATTTACCGAGTCGGGCATGATGCATCTAACACATCACAATGCTATGTGGTGCAATGGTAGTAAATTTCGCATCAAAAAGTTGGATGACAAGAGGAAAACATTTGATTGTGGGATAACTATAGTTTGTCAAGTCACTAATGTTTCCTCTAGAAGTGACAGGCATCCAGAAGTATCTAGAAATAGGTACTATGGTTATTTGGAAGATATACTTGAGTGTGACTTTAATTCCTTTAAAGTAGTTCTATTTGAGGTCAAATGGTAAAGGATACAAATGAATGAACGTGATCCCGAAAGAACTGCTATTGAGCATGCCAATGGATTTACCATGGTTAATACAAGGGCACTTGAACCAGGTACATAGCCTTATGTTCTTCCAAGACAATGTGAGAAGGTCTTTTACTCAGAGGTTCTAGGTAAAGCAGGTTGGTCATACATTGTTAGATATGATCCAAGAGGAAGACTAGTCAAGTATAATGCAGAGGAAGAAGACAATGTTGAAGAAGAAGGTGATGCAGATCAGGAGAAGTTGGTCGCCGACGTAGATGTGTTAGATGAAGAATCTGATCAAGAAGTTGATCATCCAAATGATATAGCAGGCAATGAAATTGACATTGATTATATTGATGATGAATATCTAACTGAAAATGACATTGATCATGATCCTGATAAGAGTGATCTTTTCAATGATAGAGATTCTGAACTAGATGACGATACAGATGTTGAGTTAGATGAAGAATATTCTGAATGACATTGTAGCAATGTTGTAATCTAGGAGGTATGTGAGAACATCTTTTTGGCAAAACACACAAAAACAAATTTACATAGATTTTATCGGGTTATGTGGAATTGAGAGTGATGTGAGGGGGGTAGGGGCCATAAGAGCTTCCACCTTTATTTGGTTGGCCATGTTCAGTAAAGAATATTAAATTATTCTCGAAACAAAGAGAAGCTCAGAAAGGGAAACCTAGAAACTACATGGGCAAATGATGAAGATGAACTAGATCATCTACAATATAGGGACATAGTTGTGCCTTATTGAACATGGGATGTAATTACAATTCCACCCATTGCTCCTCCTCATTTACCACAACCACTATGATTTGGACAATAGGGTATTCCCTCCAAGCAAAAAAACTATGTACCCGATCCTAACCATATTATTGATTGGGATTTAGTTGAGGTAGAATAGGAAGGATAAACCCCAATGAAACTAATACACATCCTAGACAAGAAGTTAATATTAATAAGGAATAGATAAATAAGGAAGATAAAGGTCCATACGGCCCACTACAGACATAAATAAGAAACATGGGAGTTTTGTAATGCTATGCAGGAGGGGAATTCTCATGTATTTTGAAAAATTGGATGTATGTTTACTAGATGTACATAATGATGAAATGTACCTAGGGAAGTGCATAAATTAAGGGAGGAGGGAATGCAACACACATTTTTTTGCACCACAATGTAATTATGTATGTAATGGTTCAAAGGATAGAGGACTAACATAAATGGTCGAGGATGAAAAAATATATTGTAAATATGTGTACCTAAATATAATATGAAAATCCGTGATAGTTGCAATGAAGAAGGACAAAGAAGAGATGGAGGGATATTATTCCACAAGTGGAGGAACTGAAAGACGGCTAAGGGGAGAGGACCTTAGTGATTTAGATGGACTAATTCATTATCCTTACTTATCTACCTTGATTAAGAATTTAACACAATGTATTTAAACAATGTTTATGGGTTTGATTTGTTAATCATGGCTTAACTATCCTAAGTTAGGATGAAAGGGAGAAAAGTGGAATCCTACCAAGGAGACACATTGAAAGTTGGGATCAAGCATATAAAATATTGAAATTTGAGTATAACGTCATTCATTCTTCATTCGACCCAATCATGCTTGGAAGTAGGTTGTTGGTACAAATATTTTTTTCATGCAACAAAGTTTTTTTTCAAATGCAAAAATGCGGTTTCAAAGTACCCACTTCGATTTGTCCATGCCACTGATTACTTGAGTATGTTTTGGTTATAGCAACAACATCATCCTTTGTGTGGTAAGCAAAATCAAGTGATATTTTGACAACTACTTGAGTCGATGAAGTAGGAAGAAAATATAAAGAACCTTGAGGGTGATGAAGAAGAAGCAAATCCTATTTCCAGACCAATGACTCCTACTCAGCATTAGCCATAGCCCTAGAATTAAATGATGTGGGAAATTAGAATCCATCACATGGTGAACAACTCTATGCAAAGTAAATTCATCACATTCATCCCTTGTCATTGTTGATGCTTCCACTTTGGATTCCTATAAAGCATCGAATCAACATTGGGAGGTAGTAGGTAGGATCAAGGGTCATGAAAGGCATTGTGAAAGTGATAAAGGTGAGAAAATATTGATGGAAGTAATTGAGGGGTTACTAATGATATAGATGGATATCGAATAACAGTCAACAATGGGTACATATATCTATCATTAATCTATAGAGCAATATAGAGACATAAGTCATGTAGAGATGGATATGCTCCAATGGTAGATAATCTAACCACCATAATGAAGAAAATGATGAAAAGTCTCCCAGTCAAGAACTAGAGTTTAAGGAGCATCTACGTCCATTTATCAGTTTATCACAGAAGGTACCTTTTTCTGAGTTACAAGTATCAAAAAGAGAAAAAGGTGGAAACAATAGTAGCAGTTGCAAACCCAAATGGAATTGATGTACCTCTAATTATTGTACATTCCGACGGGCTTACTATACTAGCGACGGAAATTCCGTCGCTAGTATAGCAAGCCCGTCGCTAGTATAGCAAGCCCGTCAGAATGTTAAAGGAGGGGCCGTCGCTATAGCAAGCCTGTCGGAATGTTAAAGGAGGGGCCATCGCTATAGCGACAGAATATCCTTTAACATTCTGAAGAGCCTACTCTTTAACGTGGTCTGTTTCAAAAATCAAACTCTGTCGCTATTGAGTCATGTCCCCATTGGGAGGATTGCTAGTCAATTTGGATAATCCCAAAGTGGGATTAAACTCTAGAGGGTTTCATGAGTCTTGAATGGGTAAAAGATATCATAACTTTAACCTAGTGGATTAATAGGCCGAGCTCAAGTGTGGCCTCTATCATAGAAAGGATAAGTGTGGTAGAGTTCTTAAGGTAGGGAGGAAGGCTCTTCACTTTCATGCAGTTGGGGAAGTTATTATCTCAAAAGGATAAGTTCCTAAATTTTTTTATGAATTCCATGATTTATATTAGTGTTATGGATATATTTAATTGTTGTTTATGTATACTATATATGTGCATGGATTTTATGGTCATTATACATAGGAATCCATAGTAGGAATGCATGCATACTGCATCATGAGTATTTTACTTGATTGATTGCTATAGATTTGCAATGATAACTACATAATAAGTCAATGTAATTTGAATTATGCATCTTGGATTAAAAATTTATTTGTGAAATTGATTACCCCATAGCATAGATAGTGTGAAATAGGCTACCAAGTATGTGACAACTTGGATCAAGCTTCTTTGAAGAAAAAATTGAAATGTTTAATATTTTCCCAATACCTTTGCGATAGGACCATTTCTAAAAGTAAAACTTAAAAATTACAAAGGGATTCATGTATGTCTTGATATCAAGCCACCATGTCTTCATTTGAATTTCTATGGTAAAAATTTTAAAAGGATTTGATGGCAGGTGACCATGCCTATTTCAAATATTGTCTAATTTATTTTTATAAAATCCATGATGCCATGCAATTGGGGATTATTTTAAAATCCAAGTATCAGTTGACATATTTGAAAAGGATCAATGGCAAGTCAAGATGGTTATTCTAAGGATGAAATAATAATTTGTATAGGATATCATAGGATTCAATACAAAAATGGATACCTCCTTTATTATTGAGAACAAGGACAATGTTCGAAATCATTATTAAGTATTATATCATTAAAATGAATCCAAATTTTAAGATAATATAAATATGATACTTGACAAGATCAACGATATTGGCATATGTGTGCCATTTACATTGGTGCATTGACCTTTTTATTGGAATGGAACATAATTCCCTAGAAAATTATGGAAGGATCTATTCATGCCATCTCTTACTATCCCATAGAAGATACATCAACATTTTTTGTATAGTAGGTATTGAAGTCAACTTCTAACTCATAATGGGAAGTGCTTATAATAGTCAACTTGGGTGATTCAACCATATCAATATTGAAACATATGGTATCATTGATTACGATCATGTTGTATTCTACAAATAAGTGTAGTGCTAGAGGAATTTATTCTCCCTACTGTACATTATCAACAATGGAATTCTATGTAGGAATATATATGGAATCATTTGAATGCTCAAGATTGGAAAATAATAATATATGTTTGGTTAACTCAAGTATCTATGTTTCCTACAATGAGAAAAAATAAAGCACTATCTCATGATTTTAAAAAGAAACCATAGGGGAAGGAAACAATATTTTAATATTTTTTAGATGTAGAAGCCATTGTTCCTCCTAATATTGGTTGACATTAAATGAAAGGGTGTAATATATAGGATTTGGTGCATAATATAAATGAATAGGATCATGCTCAATGTGATAGGTTTTCTTTTCATTATGGAATATGGTATCTCCATTTAAGGGGAAAGGGATTGTGGCATTGGTTTATAATCATGCTTGATGAAGGAGGGTGTTTTAATCAAGATATTAGTTCACAATTACAAACTTTGTTGGAAATATGTTTTCTCCTAATGTGGGGGTAATGTATAGAAACAATCACCACCTCCTCCAATTGGTTGAAGCCTTATATTTCATGTTAGTGGGGGGATATTCACTCCACATAACATGTAAGAACTATTGAAGTTGAGGGAATTGATGGAATATTCACTCCCCCTTGATATTGTACTGCTCTTCTTCCATTTACTATTGGTATGGATCAGATTGTCTAGGGCTTCTTTTGACTCTATTTTTTCATGTGATTAGACTATTTTTAATTTGATTCTAGGAAGTCTTCTATTGCAAGTTGTCATCTTGGTTTGGAAGAAAGATCTGCTCCTATACTTTTTCCTTTATGGCTACAACCTAATACTTCAAATATCATGCTCTTCTATTAACAGATTTATTCTTTAGGTTTGGGGACTTCAAATCCCATGGACTGATTCTAGGATCATTTCCCCCTTTATTTTACAATTTAGTCCATCCATACTTCTTCTAATGCACTTTTTAATATTCATATTTATCTAATGCCTTCAAGGTATTCTTTAAAAATGAGGTATATAGGTCATTTTCACAGGGATTTATAGCATTCGACCTACACTTGTTTTTTTATTTTATATTTTCTTATGACAGTATTTAGCTCAGATATTTGAATATCAGAACCTTATCATTTATATATCTCCTCTATATTATGTCCTTGAGTTCTTCATGCATCTCACTGGTAACACATTGATTATCTGTTCATTATTAAAATCCTAACAAATATCCAATGATGCATCTCATAAGAAAAATCTATATGTATCCAATGACTCCAATTTAATGTTCATAAGCTGCCTTTCAACATGCCAAACACACTCTACACTATGTGCCTCTTTCAATGACTGTCTAATAGTCCTCAAGGTTTTTGTCTTCTATTTTCATCAATGTACGATTTGTTTGTAGTTTCTTGGAGAGTCATTAAAAATGAGTGATGTGACAACAAGCAATCACTCTTCTTTAAATCACTTCAAATATTTTTGTTAAACTATTCATTGGAACATCAATCAACTATGTCAACTACATTAAGCCACAACAGTCCACTGCAGGAGAGAAAGGGGAAATCCCATGTAGCACTAAGATGCTTAGTTTTTAAATAATTTTTTAAACTCTATCTTTGGTTGATACTCTTATATTTGTTTCATGATCAACTCCTATATATTGAGACTACTTTCCATCTTTTAGTTCAGTTCTATTTTGGATCTGCTTGCATTCTTGTTCTCATCATTTGTTCCCTACTCTTGGGCCCCTTTTTCTTTTCAAAAATATCTAGTGCTTTGTTCAAAACAAGATATGAGATCTTCCATATTCGTCATATGTTAGTTCAATTTCCTTGGAGAGATATTCATCAGTTCATGTCACAACATTCCATTTATGGGAAATAGCATGAAATTTAAATCCATTAGATATAGTGCCCACAATCCAAAGTTCATTTTAAGTTCCTATGATAAATACAGATCCTTCAGTTGCATATCCAGGTTGTGCAGATGCTCCAGAAACATAGGTGGCATAAGAAGTTGTTGACCTTGAACCAATTGATTCAGAGACATAGCCTGTTGTTCCTAGGAGTGATGCACAATCATAGTAGTAGGTAAAGGCAGAGGAGGCCCCCGATATGAAAGCAATGAGATAGAGCTAACATTAATAGCCTTGGGGAACCATTCCATTTCCCCTTAGAAGAATTCCAACATCGTGGGAGCCACAAGGATACTTTTACCCTTTCTTTTAGGGCTTGTATACCATTTCCATCTTGGGCGTTCTTAAATTAGCCTTCCTTAACCTAGCACAACGCCCTTATATAAAACTATCCTTAACTGAATGACCTTCTTGAGATACTAAAACTGATCTTAATGCTTTGGCTGCATCATTGAAAGGGACTAACAACTCACCACATCCAAGGCTTAACTGAACCCTTGCAATGTGGATCATGTCCATTATCATACTTCTACCATACTTCTGGAGGTGTGCTTCAAAACCTTCTTTATACATGCTGAAACAAGGTATAAAATACTCCACATTAGTGTGCTCTGCTTGAACCTTGATCTATCAATGATATGGGATATGCTTTTATTCATAAATACGTGCTTAATATGGAAAAAAGGAAAGCATTTGTGTTGCTGCTAGTAACTCCTATTGCATTTGCTTTATAATGTCAGAAGAACCTGCTGTCTACTTTATTGAACTCCCTGCCTAGACCCTTCTAAAAGTTATTTAGAGTAATGTGTACCCTTCTTTTATTGGATAACTGGATACCTGATGAATGAACCAATGATTTGGCGATTGGACTATCAATGATTTGGCTACTGGATTATCCAATTACCTGATGATCCGATTATCCAACTATCCGACTATCTGGCTACCTGATAGAGTAATGATATAGTTGTATCTTGCTAATTCAATTTTGATGGTTGTTCCTAATGCTCTGGTCATGTGCCTGAAGTCAGAATTCAAATAGCCAGAAGCTCCATGTGAAATAGAAAGAGATGATCCATTGGGGTAGAAGATAGTCTTAGTGAGATCTTCTGGTAGTATGGGTTAATGCAGGACTTAGAAAGGGGATAAATAGTCAAAATGATAGGTGTAGATGAATACGGGTTGTATATGAATGAGAAACCAGTGTAATTTCATGCATATGCACCTTTATATGAATGATAAATCGGTGTGATGGCTTTGGAACATTCCATCAATGGGTAGCTTTGGTGTTGCTATTGAATTTCAATGCAGGTTAGTCGAGGCATGTGAAAACCTTGGGCCTACTGTTAAGGATGAGTTGAAATAAGCAAATCGACATTTATAAAATATACAGAGACGAGCTAAACAACCTGTAGGAAGGGTAATTAGTCGATCAATGCAAGAATCAAATAAGATGGAGAATCCATCGCGAGAGACTCAGGGACCGTTCGATCAGATTATCGATAGTGGTGATTAATTTCGCCATCAACAATTATCCCACATTTTCCACGGAAGTTGAGTTTTATGTATTAAAATAGTCCAACCTTCCCCATTACTATCGACGCGTAGGGAAAAAGTTTATGGTGGGGGATTTGGGTGATTGGACTCCATGAGAAGCTCACCATCTTGGAGCCCGGGATGACCTATCAGGCCCCCTAACCTTTTGGCGACTGAGGCATTGGAGAAAGTGGCATTGATGGGAACATGGCATTGAGGCATTGGCGAACATGGCACTGATGAAAACGTGGCATTTTTATGGTCATGTGTAATATGGTTGAGCGCTAACATCAGAAAGTTTTTTTTTTTGCTAAGCGCTAAAGATTTTTTTAAGAAATAAAAACCTTGATTTAAAATGAGACAAGTATTAGAATTCGAATCTGCATATAAATAATATAAAACATAATTATATTATTGTTATAAGAATTAAAAATTATTTTAAATACCTAAATAAACAAAATGAAAAGATATGATGACTCGAAGAGGTATGAAGACAAAGGTATGGGGAATGACCTAAAAAACATGTGTTTATGATGTTTATGTCGCATACAACATGTGTTTTTTTAGATTTGTTTCCAATGAAAAATGTGGAACTAACATTGCTTCAATGTCAGTTAAACATCCGAAAATCTATGTTTCAAATGTGGAACTAACATCGATTAAACATCCGAAATGCCACATTTCAAACATGGAACTAACGTCGATCAAACATCCAAAATGATGCGTTTCAAATGTGTAACTAATGTCGATCAAACATCTGATAAGCTACATTGCTTACATGGAATTAACATCGATCAAACGTTTGATAAGCTACATTTCAAATGTGGAACGAATGTCGATCAAATTTCCTATACGCCATGTCTATAAATGGCTTGATAAAAAAAAATGTGCACGTAACATTGAAGCATCGTGGAATGAATGTTGATTAACCTATAAAGAATCGACGTTAGTGTTATACTGTCGATATTCAACCGACGCTGCTTATATGTCAAACTAATGTCGATTATACATTGCAAATGTGGAACAAACGTTGGTTAAGCATCCGATAAGCCACATTTATAAATGGTTTGAACAAAAAACATGGATCTATAAAGAAAAAACTTGGAGTTATGGAACACATTACCCACAACATTCTAACGTAATTTTACACCACACCTGGAGTTGTAGCTCTTGTGTTACAACAACGAGAGTCACAGAACTTGTGTTGCATTAAATGGGAGTTGCAGCTCTTGTCTTATAGCAATGAGAGTTGCAACAAATGGGAGTCGCAGCTCTCGTGTTACAACAATGGGATTTAGTTCCTTAGGCCATTTCATTTTCCTTTGGCCTCGAACCATCGCATAGGCCCTCCATAGGGAATATTTGGAAAACGAGTTGGATATGGTGCCTATTTTGAGGTTTAGAACACTAAGGATGGTTCTTGATGTCCAATTCTTGTTTGAATATGAAGGGAATATTTGGCATGTGAGCAAGATATGGTGCTCATTTTGAGTTTTTGCACACTAAAGATGGTTTTCATAGCCCAAGGCATGGTTTAGGGTCAAAATACAAATTATTACACCATAAACATTTTTTTGAATGGCTCATGGGCCATGCATAGGTCCCTTAATCATCACTTGAGTCCCACATAACAGATCCTTAAATTACAAGTGGGGTGTGATGTCCATTATAATATTAACAACACTAAGAGTCGTTCTTGGGGTCCAATATGTGTTTTTAGCTTAAAATATAGGTTATTAGGACTAGAAATTGCCTCTAGGGATTATGATCCATGGGCATTGTCTATAAGACAACACAACTCCTAAATGGGGAACCTTTAGCTTATAACGCATGGTTATCATTTTCAGTATTTTTCACACTATGGAATGTTATAAAAGCCTATGCCATAGTCTAGGGCCAACATATAGGGTCTTATGAAATACAATTTTCTATTGAGATTCATGGCCATGCATACGACCTTGACCCATCCCCAATCCGTGAATTTCCTTGTATGGGGAACACTCGATGACCTCGATTGTATCATATCAATCCATATGAAAGTTTATCTTGTGGATTCCTATCTCTTCCAACCATCCTCAACTCTTCAAGATGTCCTCATCCCCAATCAAAACATGGGTTTCATTTTATTCTTAAAACCAAGCAAGGTACTGGCCATTCCCCCTAACTTTTATTCAAACACCCAAATGCGATTTCAGTGTACCCGCTTCAATTTTTCATGCAACTAAGATTTTTTTCAAATGCAAAAATGTAGCTTCAAAGCACCCACTATCACAGGTAACTAACTACAACAACGCAAGTATTTGGAAATAGGATTGGATGTTTGGAAGAGATTTGGGTTTCTAAGCTATGTAACACCTTTAAACCACATTGGCAAGGCACAAAAAACACTTGGAAGTATTGTACGAGGGTGCGAGGAGACCCTTTTATGCATGAATTAGGGCTCTCGAAGTAAATAAATATTGTTTTCCATGAAGAAATTATCCTCTTTATAGACACTATGAAATAAGTATGGCTTTAAATATGCCCCGTGAGTTAAATTTGGCTTTTTCAATCATTGTGTCAGTTTTTTTCTAGATTCATGTGCCATTCCACAAGCTTTCCTAAGAAAAGTCATGTAAGTCAAATTTTTATAGTCCCCTAAGAAATCCTCAATAATTCCAATAATTTATATTTATTGCATATGTAATGTATACCCACTACTACATATGGGCGGATTATTCCACGAAATGTTTCCACGTTTTCAACATTCGTGGGTTAAAAAAAAAAATATTTTAATTTTTTTTTTTTTCAGGGCAGAAAAACTGTGGCAATATCCACGATTTTTAAAGTTCCACGAACATTCGTCCTTATATCGACGAAATGTCTAGGTTTAATTTTTCATGGCAACAGGGATGAATGTCGAGCTATATAAACTACACACTCTCACCATAATTTTCACATTTTCTTTTCTTGCGGCACATTGAGCACGGATTTTGGACTTACGGGGTGATTGTATGAGCTTGGATATTCTGCATAGCTCCTTGCAAGGTTAGTAATGTGTAATTCTATTTTTATATTTCTTGTTCAAATACTACATCTCCAAGTTAGGCCACTTGAACCCATTCTCTTACCAATTCTCTTTGTCATCCTAAGTTATGAAACACTATAAGTGACATAATCTCTTCTCCTAGTTCTAATGCGTACCACATTGATGTGTCCTACTAAGCTATGGCTTATAGCTTGTTTTGTCAATCTTTACAACAAATAAATATTAACCCTACATTATTCCCTTAGTATGTATTCAATATCTTTAGTCTCTCGACACTCATCACCACATGACATCAATATTGGCATCTTTGAAAATGTTTTCTCTTGCAATTGGTACTATCTCTAGTGTGTTTGCGGCCCTATATAACATTTGACATACATAATGCTTGAGATCTATTACAATCCTTTCTTCTTTTTGCTTTGCATATTCAATGTCTATATGGATTCAATTTTTGTATGGCTTGACCTCATCAAGATTTGCTACTTACCTAATTACTAGTCTTCAAATATTTCAATGGATCGACTAAATAGAGGATTTTCAATAGTTGACCTTTAACAAACTCATTTCTTAGCTCTTGTGTGCACTTCTTAACATCATTTATTTTCTCTATTGTACCTCGAACCTATAAAGTATGATTATGGACTCACACCCTTCACTACCTAATGGATACTTCACAATATTTGTCAATAAACTAGTTCATGTTTCCAACCAAATTTGAGCTTCCCAAGGTGATATCGCATGTCATGTGGGTGAAATACATCTACAATATTATTGGTTAAGAGCCTACCCTATTTGGTGGTCAAACTATACAAGTAGTTATCAATTTTCCAATATTTTTGGTTCCTTAAGATTTGACATTTACTATTTTTTTTAGTAACCAACTAGAACCACTGCTAATTTTAGTGCTCTTGATACAATGCATTCCTAAAAATATGGAAAGATTATTTATTTAAAATTCCAACCACTATATGGGTACAATCTCCCTCCAATTGTTCACATTAAACGTTAGATTATTATACCAAATAATCCAAGCTACAAATTCTTAATTCACAAAGTCTCATTTTCTATGGAAACCAACAATATATTAAAGTACTTATACTCATTTTTACTCTTTTATGTCTCCCAAAATTTCACAACACTTGATTTTTGTTCACAATATGTAAGTCAACATTAGTCACAAGTAGGTGTTAATATATACAAAAGTCAAACAAAAAAGGTTAACCATAATTATGAACTTCTTGTTATCACTACTAACTAGTTTTTTGTTGATCTTCCATCATCTAGATCACCATTGTCACCAATTTGATAATAGAAGTGTTCTCACAACAATAACAGTGTGGACCATAATTCCACTATTCCTAAATGCAAACAATAGGTAGGTCCATTATATAGTTTCAACAACACAAATGTTGTCATATCTGTGTTTGATATCCTAAAACCTTTGCAATCACGAAGAAAAGATTCATGGAGCATCAATCCAACCATAGAATTCATCACCCTATTGACAATTATTTGACCTTAAAATAAGGCCAGCTATAATTTTGTGAATTAGATGTACACAACCAATGTAATGAGTCTATATGCAACATCATTCTAATACTTACCATCTTTCCATTCTCAATTCACTTTCTCACAACCAACTTACCATCTTTCCATTCATATTAAATTTAGTCTTCATGTTTTTCTTTATAAATATAGAAAATATTGGATTATAATATACTATATTCATAAATGTACTTATAATATCTAATTTAATTGACAAGTTATTGTTTTGTATCGTGTAGGTAAGACAATTACTTGTACCACTACAAGGATTTGTCACTATGAATGGCAATGCAAGGAAGCTTGCTCAGTTTAGAGTTGCATTAGAGGCGAGAGGAGATGGAAAATGTTATTGTCCTTTCTTTGATTGCAGGGGCTTGCAAAAAATAAGACTTTTAATAGAAACAACTAAAAGACATTGTAGGGAGAAGGGGCACACCAAAGGAGGTTATGAATATTGTCCCCTGGTAAGACTATTTTTGGGGTTCAATTTTTAATATATTCATTGTAATATTCATCATGTCTGCATGAATTTTAGTAAAATGTCTTTTTTTTTACTATATGTTCTATATAGACTAATTTTTCTATTTTGTTTGTAAATTTATAGACAATGCCCCCAAAATGTCGCACTCCAGAGAGTTATTTTCCAAGTACTAGAAGAAATACTCATTCACAGCTCGACGAACATCTACATCAGAATATTGAAGATGATCAAGTAGTTATTTCTGATGATATAATGGATGTAGATAACATTAGTGATACAAATCAAGAAGATGAGATACATAGATTGATCCAAGACACATTTGCTCCAATGGATGAGGACAACCAGGATGATAGTGATGATGTTGATCCTCTACTTGAGAAGTCATGTCAACCTCTTTATGAAGGCTAAAAAACAAATCGTTTATCTGCTATATTGTTGTTAGTGAACTTGAAGGTTTTGAATGGATTATCAAACACCTGTTTGACACAGATACTAAGGTATCTAATTTGTTTTTTATTTTTGTCTGCATGTTCACAATATCTATAGAAAGGGTTGACTTTTTTCCTATATTGTTGTTATTTTTATCTAATGTGTAAAGTTTGGATGCAATACTGATGATTAATATTGTTTTCATTCATTTATTCTTTTGAATTTTGTAGATTGTTAGGTGAATTTCTATTACCAACTTCAAATATTTTACCACGCACATATCGAGAGATATATGTCATTATGAAAGCATTTGGTATGGAGTATCAAGATATTGATGCATGTCCTAATGATCATAGCATATACTATGGAAAATATGCATTAGAAAATGAATGCCCACAATGTCAAACAAGTAGGTATCGAACCGATAAAGTGGCAAAAAAGGTGCCTCAAAAAGTTCTTCGTTATATTCCAATAATCCCATGTTTCCAGTGGTTGTTCAGGTGTCAAAGTATAGCACAGTTTATGGATTTCCATGCAAAGAACATAAGTCGTGACGATGTTCTTCGAATGCCTGCAGATGGTTCTGCATTGAGTTACATCGAAGAAAAGTTGCCTATTTTTAAAGAAGATCCTTGTAATGTTAAACTTTCTTTGGCAGCTGATGGTGTCAATCCATTTGGAGAGTTTCGTTCTACCTACTCAGTGTGGCTTGTTTTTGTTATAAGCAATAACCTTCCTCCTTGGATGTTGATCAAGAGAGAGCACACAATGTTGGCAATGATTGTTCCAGGCATTTAATTAATAGGTTTTTTTTAGTTGAAAGTCTGATCAGTAAATATTTCATTGATTTGTTTCATGCATGATAATTATGTCTTTTATATATAATGACATATAGGCGCTAAATATAATTAATCATGTATGTTTGACCAATTTATAGGAAAGTACCAGGTTAAAGATATGAATGTATATCTTGAGCCTCTTATCGATGAGTTGTTGAAGTTATGGGCTGGCATCACTATGTATGATATTTCTAGACCAATAGGGCAAAGACGATTTCAATTCCATGGAATACTTGCATTTACAATTCATGATGCTCTCGGGTTAACACATTTTTGTGGTATGTTGTTACTTTCTTTTGTTCCTTAATATTTTATATATCTGTTGATAATATCATGCATTGTTTTAAATTGTAATTCTAATTTGCTACACCAATTCATATATCTTGTAGGTATTCAAACCAAGGGTAAATTTGCATGTCCATTTTGCGGTCCCGGGATAAAATCTCGTCGTTCAAGGAGTTTAGAAAAGGAAGTGTTCGATGAGTATAGGCACTTTCTGCCTAAGAACCATAGTTATCGAACTATAGACAAAGAAAAATTTAATGGTAAAGAAGAGAATGGAAAAAAACCACGAAGAATGACACCTCACCTATGGAAGGTGGAATATAATAGAAACCGTCAAGGTATGCCAAATTTCTTTTTTATATTGAATTATGTTCAGCGCGATATGTTAATATACCATTATTGATTAATTAGTTTTAATTTGATTGTGTTGATGTTTCATGAATGTCGTTAAGGCACACGAGGAATCAAAATTTACCCTATTCAATTCAGTAGGTTGCCATACTACGAGCACCTGCAAATAGTTCATTTGTTTGACACAATGCATATCGGGAAGAACATAACAAAAATGTTATGGCGAATATTAGATGGAAGGACTAACAAAGAAAAAATTGGAAAGATTTGTAGTGACATCCAAGATGCTAATCACGCATTGCAAAGTGTGATCGTTAATTCTAATGGCGATGGCCATCAACAGAATATTAGTCTTCCTTGGTGCTTGATGGAGCAATAGAGCAATATTGTAAAAGGGGTCATAAAAAATATCAGGTTTTCGACGGGTTTTTTGTCAAACATAAAGAATATCTTGATGAAAAAGGTGATTTTGCAGGGGTTAAAACACATGATTGGCATACATTCATTAAGGTAATCAGGAGTCTATAATATATTTCATTATCGGTATGCAATATTTTATTAATTTTATTCTGTTATTTTGAAATAACTATTAATAATTATGTGTTTTTTGATACAGTATGTTCTACCTTTATCTCTCCCAGACGACTTTGACAACAACATCAAACATATTATTTATGTTCTTGGAAAATACATGAGGTAATTAGTAATGTTTTACTTGGAAAATGTACTTGGTTTGTGGTTTGTAGCGGAACTTATTGACATATTATGTTTTTTCCCACAAATATTATATATTCCTTGATATAAAATTGTTTTATTGCATCATTTGTAGGTGGCTCTCATCAAAAGAAATCCATAAAGAAGATATAAGGCATTGGAAGAGAGAAATTCCCCGACTAATGTGTGAAATGCAACAATATCTACCTCCAGCATTTTTCAATGCACAAGAACACTACCTCATACACCAAGTTGAGGAGATTGAATTATGTGGACCAGTACACACAAGGTCGTTGTGGATGGTGGAGAGGCAGTTGAAGTCATTGAAGGATTTTGTTAGACAAAGAGCGCGTCCCGAGGGTTCTATGGTTGAAGGATACACGGTATATCAATGCATGGTGTACATTAGTGAATATCTACCTAAATTAGCAGAAAATATGAATGTGCCTCGCATTTGGCATATCGACTCCATCAACAAATTTGAAGGGGAGGTCCTATTGGGGAGAGGTACATTGAGGACTGTGAAAGGTAATTATTATACGTTGTTGAATTAATATGTTACACATTTATTTTTTCCACTTTTAGATTATCATACTATTTTTTAACTCTTTTTAATAATAATGCATTTTCAACTATATTAAACTTATATGTGCCTTTGATGATCTAATTAATGATATTGAATTGTTATTTTATCCTATAGTTGGTTGAGTGTGGGATGCTTTACATTTATACATTGCAAACAACCTTGATTGGATGAGGCATTGGATAAAAGATTGTGAAGAATTCTTCGGTAGGTTATCATGGGAAGGGGTCAGTAACATGATTAAAATAGCTCATTGTCTTCGACATCAAATTCCTGACCTTACATCACAAAGTGAAGTTGATTTAGCCTATGGTTTAAAAGATGAAAAGGCAAGTAAATTTTTTACCCACATTATTTCTAGTTACTTCAATCCATTTTTCCAATTATATTTCATTTGTTTCAGTTTTCAATTATATTTACTAACTCCTATATGACTTTTATTAATTGTCAATGTATTTTTAACCTGTTGCCAATGTTGCAATTGAAACATCCCAAGGCTATGTGGTGTAATGGTCGTAAATTTCATATAAAAAAGTTGGATGATAATAGGAAAACCTCAGATTGTGGGATAACTGCAGTGTTTAAGGTCACCAATGTTTCCTCTAGAAGTGATAGACATCCAGAAGAAACCGAGAATAGGTACTATGGGCATTTGGAGGACATTATTGAGTGTGATTTTAATTCATTTAAAATAGTTTTGTTTGAGGTGAAGTGTATAGGCTACGGATGCATGAATGTGATCCTGAAAGAACTGTTATTGAGCATGCTAATGGATTTACCATGTTTAATACAAGGGCATTTGAATCGGGTACAGAGCCTTATGTTCTTCCAAGTCAATGTGAGCAAGTCTACTACTCCGAGGTACCAGGTAAAACAAGTTGGTCATTCGTTGTTTGATACGATCCAAGAGGAAGACCAGTAAAGTATAATCATGTACTAGATGATGAGGATAATCACGAATAAGAAGACGATGATGATGATTCAGATCAGGCTGCAGTCGATGTGTTAGATGAAGAAGTTGATGGGTGGATGCAATGTCACCTCCCTTAAAATTTAAACCCATACAAATACTCCATGAAACATCCATCCAACCAAGGCAAGCGTCAATAGAAAAAGTACATGCTCCATCGAATTAATGGGAGAGAGATCCATCGTGTTCCATACCACAAATCTTATTGCAATTTCCATTTGAATGGTGGAAGGATGGGACGACCCTATGTGTGTGTGTGTCAATTTGCATGAGGATTTTCACGTGGCCTTCATTCGATAGTCAAAAGTGGCCGAACATTGGCAAGGGATTTTTGGAATTTTCTTAATTTCATGGGTGGTTACTCCATTGGACATTGAGGTATGGGGATCTGAGTCTAACTGTTGGGCCTTTTGTGAGAATTCATGCCTTCAATAGTATATTTGCCATTATGAATTATTAATAACACAATATAATTATATTAATAATACAATACAATTATTAATCCTAATACAATACAATTATTAATATATATAATACAATACAATAATTAATACAATTATTAATATATAATATATAATACAATACAATAAGTATACAATTATTAATATATAATATATAATACAATACAATAATCAATATATAATAGTATTGTTAATATATAATATTATAATTGTTTAAACAAGAAAAAAAAAACATAACCGCAAAAAATTGATACTTGTCGTTGTTGCATGAGCTCTATTGCATTGTTTGTTTCGACGGCATCCCCTGCAACTGTCAGGTTCAACGACACCCCCCTGCAATTGTCGGGTTTGACGACACCCCCCTGCAACCGGTTCTTTGGTCATGACCTCCTTCACTGTGCTTTCATACCTGTCGCATGAGCTCTGTTGTTGTGTTGGGTTCGACGACATCCCCCTGCAATTGTTGGGTTCGACGACACCCCCCTGCAACTAGCTCTTGGGCCGTGACCTCCTTCATTGTGCTTTCATACCTATCACATGAGCTATGTTGTTGCGTTGGCTTCGATGGCACCCACTGTAACCGGCTCTTGGGCCATGACCTCCTTCATTGTGCATGTTCCTTTGGGATTTTGGTGGCACCCGATCCGGTTGTCTACGAGTCTGGACTGTGCATTCCTTTGGGCTTTTGGTTGCACCCGCTTCGTCCCTGTCCTCATTTGGATTTTCAAAGAGCACTATTGAATTGGGTTTTTTGGTGGCACCCACTTCGGCCATGTATGCATATCCTGGCAGACCCTCAATGGCAACCATAAGTGGAAACCCTCCTCTATTGAGTCGAATTTCTGCATTTTTGGGTGCGAATTAGGTATTGTTGATTTCATTTGTTAATTGGGTGGTTTTTATTTTATAACAAAACCAACAGATATGGAATGCTTGTTGTTGATTGATGTAAAGGCTGTAGTTCTATTTAACACAGAAACAGTGATCCAAAGTTCATTAAAAGGGTTTTTGAAAACAGTTGCAAACCAGTTTTATTTGTATATTTTGGTGCAAGTGGATTCTAGGAATGTGAATTAGATATGTGCTCATTATCACATATTGAGGGTGTTTATGCCTGCAATTTAATTTTGATTTTAAGCAGTTTTAAATATCTCTACCGGTAGCAACATTCTCCTTGGTTTGAGCTGATGTGAGTTTGGAGCTTTGCTGTAATCCTAATTTTGGTTTAAGCAGTTTTGTATCTCCGCCTTTTGCCACATTCTCTTGATTTGAGCTGGTGAGAGTTTGAGGCTTTTCTGTTATCTTGCAAGCATTTCTTGGGTTGTTTGCCCATGATTCGAAGGCATAGTTTAACCTTCATGGCCATAGAAGAATGATTGTCTCAATCATATTGTGCCTATCTTTTAGATTTTGGTTTTGGAATTTGAACCGGATTGATTTCCAAGTTGTATGTGAAAATTTTAATAATTTTTTTAAATAAAACACTATGTTTCTGGGTATCAATGCTCAAGATGTGAATGATCATTTGGTCTGTTAAGCTGATTTGGATTTTCATGTAGATTTTGGATATGATAGCTGTTTTATTTTGCGATATTAATGTGATTGCTTCAAACAAGGTCTTGAATTTCAACTTTTAGCCCTGAAAGTGCTATGGATATCACTTCTTTGAACACCATCAATAGATTCCATAAGAAAACTTGAGTAAGATGTAAATTGTATTCCTTTTGATAGAAAATATGCACTTGTGTTCATTTCCCTCTAGAGATTATTACGGGAAATGTTATTAAAAACAGACTCACATTAGTTTCACTTGCTTGTAAATTCCCTCTATGTTAGATTGTTCATGGAGTAGTCTAATACTTCGAGAATTTTGCTTGGCGTTAGGACTATTTTGTCACATAGACTACTTTGTCACCTTCTTCCGCAATCCACATCATTGTCTTCAGCAATCCCCTCCTTGGTTCCCACCTCGTCAAGGCATCACCTACTCTAGGTCTCTCATTAATTCACCATAGTGACGGTTTGGTAATTCCCAGTCCTGCCTACCCTGCTCCCTGGTCACTCTCACCTCTTCATTCACCTGTTTCAAATGACCCCCCAGCATCTGCTGAGACATCTTGACAATGTCAATCTCTGCTCAGATTATCTCCTTTTACCCCGCACAACAAAACAAAATTTAAATTATATTAGCTCTGGACAAGGTGTACAAACAAATACTAGCTGAATATTATGTGAATTAAAATCTGCCATGTCGAAGCATTGGAATACTCCTTATGGTTTCCACTTGAAGAGGGGGGGGAGGATCTCCATAGCCTTCTTAGTTTTGTGCAAAAAAATCAATAAATTCTTAACATCTTTCATCACCTCAAACCTTTAGCGGGCATTTGAAATTGCTCACTATCTCTATCTCTGTGGCTCTAGTTGAATGTGTAGTGAGAACCTGTGCATTGCCGTGAAGTTGGAATAACTCTTTGTCGTTGTATAATATCCATCATGAGAATGCAAACTCTTCATAATATTCATCACTATGATGCCAATGCCTGAGCTTTTTCAGTCCCATCCCAAATTTCCAAATGTTTTCAATTTGTTGAAAGTTGACTGTATTTATGTGCCTTTCATTCTAGATGCAGCTTTATTTTACATCTTTCCCAATTTATGGAATCACTACACAAATTACAGTGTAATCGACTGGACAGTCCATTGCAAAAAAACGATCAGGTCGAGTGGATGATTGCAATTAGTAAAATGGCATACAACAATGGATGTAAATTCATTAGCGATTTTCCCATTGTCGATTATCCTCGATTGAATAGAGTAGATACTTCTTCATGGTAAAATAATTGGATGTTGGTCATCTTTTGAGTTGGGTCTCATAAATTGTCCATTATGTCAGAGATGGAATCAATTAGTGTTCTAGTATTCATGTTATAAGCCTTTCTCATTTGATGAGAGTCTCGACTCGAGTCTTGCATGGTGTGATTGATCGAATTTGAGGCACATTGCAAAGTATGCTGAAAAATCATGCTGCAACTTAAGATTGACCTCCATAGACTCAACATTATCCTTGTTCATCTTTTGATATGAGCTTCTAAGATGGGGTATGAAGAGAAAATCTGAGTGTAAGGACTCACTCTCATGTTCAAGTGCTCTTGCTTCACTACTGTTCTACTCCAGGAAACTTAAGGCTTCTTCAACTTGAGTGCCATGAATATCTACATCATTAGTATGAACAATCATGAACTTGAAGTTCCTCCATTTAATCCTTTAAGTGATTTCACATCATCTTCAACATATGCATCAACTGAATTTGAAGGGCCTCCTAACACAGAGTTAGCAACAATGCGAACTTATTATTTATCATCTCAGGCACAATGACTTAGAATCTGAAGCTAGAAATAATCCGATGTTGCATATGAATATATCTGCAATGTTCCCCACACATAACATTCCCCACACATTTGATTGCAACTAACACATTGCTCCCGAGTGTTGTTATTTAATTATTTATCCTAATGGTGTCAATGACCTCTATGATTTTGACTATTAGGTGCTGAGGTGGCATCCTTTGGTTGTTTGCTTGCCTGGGAGACTACATTTCTCCCCTTATTTGGCATATTTTGTACTTATTTGGAGGCATAGAAAGATTTTTAACAATATATTAAAAAGGTCATTGATACCATTAGGATAAATAATTAAATAACAACATTCGGGAGGAAATCAGCCTTGTTAAACTCAGTCATCCACTAACTCTTGTCATGCACTCACTGCTTACCTTTGCAAGGTGACGAGTGATGACTGACGACTATGAGGTACTAGCCACTATGATTTGACTCTGAATCTTGATTCTCCTCGGGCTTAGATCTAAGGTGTTTTAATGTGTCAATGACTATGGTTGTGACATTAGAAAACCATTACAAGGCCCAAAACAAGGCCAACTAGAACCACAAACCAAGAAGAGGTTGATTTATGCATTGACATAGACAGGTGGCACTAGGCACACAATATGGACAAACAATGAGTTAGGAAACACATTTGCACCAAAGTACCATAATGGTTACTAATAAGAGAATATTTGACACAGGAGAATGCTGTTAATTTATAACAAGCGAGCCTGAAACAAACGAGCCTGGTGCAAGCGAGCATAGAAGGTCAAAGCGGAATCTAGTGGGTCCATAACCCACAAGTAAAAATGAAAATCTCTGCTTGGACTGGAGGAAAAAATAATATCTATACTATCAATGATAATATGAGTTGGTTGGATTATATGCAAGACTGGAAACCTAGGTGGGAGTTGAGACATGCTGAAGTATTAGATGCTAACTTATAGGGATCTGATGCTCTTATTAGACTAGTGTCAGAACTCAGAAGAATGCCTATGGGATCCAGTATTGTACCAAAGATGATTTACAACAACTCCCTGAGAAAAGCAGTTGATGCAAGAAATTGGTTAACTCATCTATACCAAGATCTTAACTTAATCTTGACGGATGGCTCTACACCTCACCCTGGGCTATGACTAGACCAACAATACTACTGTATTAACTAGATACGTTCTTTGGAAGCATGGCCACATCAAGATGCTAGTCTCTGGTTTCCAAGTACTACACACACTTATGAAAAATATAAAAAATTATGGTGGAAATTCTTGAGAAAAGAAAATACAGATATAACATATTATACCATGCTAAAGTTTGGACCTCAAATGACACATATCCATGAGGATCCTGGATGGTTGGTCCCTAATTGGACTACAGACTGGTGGCGGTCATTTGACATCAACCTGAAAGCATTAGATCCAGATGTTGTTTATAATCTAAAACGGGAAGCTGGAGAATCTCTCGAACGGGTCAAAGATATTTTGCAAACAAAGCTTACTGAGGCTCAAATCCTTGGGTACTACGTTAAAAACGAATGACAATGGCTTGTCAAAACCCACATAGACGTCCACATGCATCAGAATAGACGCGTGGTCCTGAGGTCTATTTATTCAAAGGCATGGGTTGTTGAATGCAATGTCTTTCGAGAATTATATTGTCCCCCATACTTTGATGAGTTGTAAATATCTCAAAAGTATTTGGCTATGAGTGGGGCCTGTCCATTCCAATTGTCATAAATATTGAAAAGAAAGTCATAAAAACTTTTAGACCTTACTTTTGAAAGCCATAAAAACTTTTAGATGTTTTCCAGAATGGTTAGTTACTTTTATGTTGTCATCAATGACAGTCCTATTCATCATGAGACTTTGAACATGGACTTCATTTCTTCTTTGTATGCATGGTATTTTTGAATTTTCAAAATTGTCTTATTGCACATTAGATTTTCAGCTATCATTGTAGTCATGGTTTGGTTGTTTCCAACACTTATATCTCTTGTTGATTTCACTTAAGTTAAGGCTTAAATTGTCAAGGATTTGAATGTTTGCATCAAGCACATGTGGTGTATAAGGGTTGTTTGAGGGTCTTACATTACATTCCCCACACATTTAATTGCAACTAACCCATTGGTCCTGAATATTGTTATTTAATTATTTATCCTAATGGTATTAATGACCTCTATGGTTTTGACTATCAAGTGTTGAGGTGGAATCCTTCGGTTGTTTGCTTGCCTGGGAGACTAGAGTGCTCCCCTTATTTGGAATATCTTGTAGTTATTTGGAGGCATAGAAACTTTAATAACAGTCTATTAAAAAGTTCATTGACACCATTAGGATAAATAAATAAATAACAACATTCGGGAGGAAATCAACCTTGGTACACTCAATTCAAAGTCCTCAATAGCTGATGTTATCCAGTTCTATAGCATGAAATAGTTCCAAAACCCCAAAGTCATCCCACTAGTCAGGTAGCAAGAGATGATACCCACGTAGCTGACTTGTGATTATTATGGTCACTTGTGCTAAAAGTTTGTATTGGAAGGCATGATGCCCAATTGCTGCATATTGCAAGAGTTTGTTGTAGCCAGAGCAAATCCGATGAAAAGGTTCATACTTATACAAACTCCACTGAACACACCCATGATTTCTTCTCTTAGCCTTTCCATACCTCGAATTTTGCAAGCATCTCATGTTGTAAGAAGACATGGATAGTCTTAGTTTGCACCCAAAACTACCTCACATCCACAAAAATAGCCCATAACTAAATGATGAGGCTGCTAGAAGGTGAAATGTGTCTACTAATGTTCAAAACATTACCCATATATGTTTAATTATTGTTGTATCTTGTCAAGGATGGGAAATGCTCATGCCCAAATTATTGATAATGCTAATTGTTACCCCTCAAATTGCATGTACAATTTAAAATTTATTTCCATAAGTTTGGTGGTCTAATAGATCTCGAGCCAGTGGAATGAAAACTTGTAAGTTAGAGGATTGTTGATCATGGTATGGGGATATACCAAGCTGTGTAATTTATATTTTCCATAGCTAAAAACAAAGAATGTAATTACATCTACAAATTTATAGTATGTTAGAAGATTCTGTTACATCAATTGTTCTGGATAACTCAGTTTTTGTAAAAGGATTCGTCTATAAAGTGATATAGAGTTAGTAGAGTGGTTCTACCACTGTGTAATAGTGGTTTTTGAGTGAGAAGCGTATATGTAGAGGGATTATGCTAGAGTGAGATAGAGTAGTATATTGATTATTCTACTGTATGATAATATGGTTTTCGAGTGAGAAGCATGTGTGTATACCAAGCTGTGTAATTTCTCTTTTCCATAGCTAAAAACATAGAATGTGATTACATCTACAAATTTCTAATATGCTAGCAGATTGTGTTACCTCAGCTGTTCTAGCTCACTCAATTTTGGTAAAAGGATTCTGCTATAATGTGAGATAGAGTTAGTAGAGTGGTTCTACTACTGTGTAATAGTGATTTCCGAGTGAGAATCTTATATGTAGAGGGATTCTGCTAGAGTGAGATACAGTAGTAGACTGATTCTGCTACTATATGATAATATGATTTTTGAGTTAGAAGGATCTGTGTATACCAAGCTGTGTAATTTCTCTTTTCCATAGCTAAAAACATAGAATGTGATTGCTTCTACAAATTTCTTGTATGTTCATGTCCTGGATTCAAGGTTACTATTTATAAAATTGTTCTCATTTTGGAAACTTTTGGTGCTTTCACGTGAAACAAGTTTGAACAATGTAGAGATAACTTCAATGAACTATGGTGATGAATAAGTTCAAGTTAACATTTGATTGAGAAGAAACATTAGATAGATAGAATCTTAATGTTTACATTGTTGTTGGTTTGGTTTTGTCTAAGTATCTTGTTTGCAGAATTTTGTCAAAGTTTGTAGAATTCTGGATTTGCAACTTCATAGAGAAGTGGATTTGCAAAACTCATCAAGTATAAATTCAGACCTTAAAAATTCAAAAACATTGGTGAGTTGAAAAACATAGAAAACTTGGGAAAACTCAAGAATATGATAATGTCTCACCTGTGAAAATTGTATTAGCACATTGACCTAACTAGTAGTGTTGAAGTTTCTTCAACACAATGACCGACTTGGGATTGCTCTCAGGTTGACATTTTTCTGGTTTTGTTCTCCTGCTTGGTTGATGGATACACTCATTCTTGATTGAAATTTATTATTTGTTTAAAAAAAAAACCAATATAGTCGGAAAATCAATATACACATAACGTCTTAAAATAGTCTTTGAAAATCAAATTTCTCATGGCCATTTGAGTGCCAATTTGCATGAATTTGAAATTTGCAACATGTGTAAGGTGTAATATTTCACCTAAGTTAGCTGATGTATTTTGCGTTCTCTGTTGTAGTATTTTACTGATTATTTGGTTAAGATGTATTGACATGAAACAGTTGCAAACACTGCTGCAATGTACTCCTGACACTACAACAAATCCTGGAATTAGCGTCCCATTTAGCGTCCCTTTTTAGTGTAATTTTTTTTTCATTGAGTGGTCAAAGTAGACGCTAAGTGGGACGCTTCATGGACAAAATGTAAAGAGTCTAAAATAACGTCTTTTTTTGCTTCTTAGATAGCATCCTTTCTAATGTCTAAAATAATGCCCATTTTTTTGCTTCCAGAATAGCGTCCAATTCTGCTTCCTAAACGACGTTGAGATTTGCTTCCTAAATAACATCCTATTTTTCTTCCTAGAGATCGTCATCTTTTACTTCCTAAATGACGTCCCCATAAGCACCCTATTTTCATCCTTAAAAGCGTCGTGTTAACATTTATGTTTGCATCTACATTCGCGCCATATTTACATCCAAATTAGCATCCAATTTTGCATCCATATGTGCTACCACTTTAGCATCCCATTTTGTACCACATTTTACTTCCAATATGCAACAATTTTCGCTTCTAAGTTTGTATCAATTTTTGCTTCCTTTTTTGCGTCATGTTTTGCTACCAAGATGGAGCCAAATTTTTCTTCTATTGTTGCACCATATTTTTCTTCCTATGTAGTGCCATGTTTTGTATCCAAAGTAACATCTTATTTTGCTACCATATCAACGCCATGTTTGGCTTCCTCAATAGCGTCAAGTGTTGGGCCTCTTTTTAATGCCTAGTTTTGCATCTCTATTGATGTCAACATTAGCACCATGGTTTTCTACCACTTTAGTGCCCAATTTATCGTCCATTTTTACTCCCACACTATCGCCACATTTTGCTTCCCGTTTAGCAACTAATATAAATCATCACAACACATATTTTTTTAGAAATACATTGCAATATCATTAGGGCATGGAGGAATCGAACCACCAACCTCCTGCTTGTAAGGCAGGCGCTCTTCCATTGAGCTAGCACCCTTTAAGGATTGGGGAGAGGAGCAATATTAACACCTAGATTGCATGATTCATAATTCTAATAAAATACAATATGAATTGGTCGCAATCTATTAGATTGAATATCATATTGGAGTTTTTTGTGCAAAAGGGTTCTCCTTAAAAATATTGGTATATTGTTGTATGATTTCATTTGTCTTCAGTTTTATTATTGCTTAATAAGGAAATAATATGTGGTTGATAATATTCAAGATACCTATTATTTGGTTTTAACTTAAATTTGATATTACTGCCATTGGGAAATTTCAACTCATCCAAAAGATTTAGATCGATTGGTATCATAGAAATATATTTATGAATCTATGGACTTGCAATAAGGCATCCATGGGAAAATATCATAAGAGAGTGATACTTTAGGAACTATAGGAGATGAATAAACAAATCTATGAGGATAATGAACAACTAGAAAAGACTTTCTAGTAATTGGACGAGAAGAATGAAGAGTTGCATAAAAAGTTGTAAAGCCATGTGAAGCTTCTTAAGGAGAAAAATGTCGAGGTTGTGGAAAACATAGTGTAATAGTTGGCTTGTAAGAAAGCCATATTGATGAGTCTTTAAATGGAGGTGGAAAATATTAAGAAAGAAAGGAGCCTTTTTTTGACTCAAGATGCACATACCATGATTGAGGGAATTTTAGGGTAAGCACTTCAACTTCACCCCTTGCTCAATTTCAATCGACATATGAGTATTTTGGTAGTTTTGAATTTCATACCAAAGAGATAGGCTTGAATATTTTGCAGAGGATGGGTTTTGATGGCCAATGTCTTGAAAATCATGGTTATGGCATGAAGAGCCCCAATGCAGTGAACTCTATACTACAACATGTTCATTTATGATATTATGGTGGTAAGGAAGTCAAAGGTAGATGTTCTAAGACACATTTAAATAATGTGAAATCCTCAAAAATAATCTTTGTGGAGGCTCAAGATTGAGGAAATACAACAACTCCAACCAAAGAATATATCACAAAGAATGATCAACATCGCTTTGTAAGCTCTAAGAAAGGTAGCAAGAAAACAAGTTAAGCACCCATGCACATTCCAACAGTTGGAAGAACAAGTAACTTGGGAGAGAGAAATCCCAGGTGAAAGTAAGAAACGTTTCAGAACTAGAAACCTTATGTCACTTGTTTTTGTTACAAGAAGAAGAGTCACGAGGCATACCAATGTTGATATTCATTACCTTGTTACTTTTGTGGATTCAACAACCATTATGTGGCTTAGCATTGGAGGAAGTAGTCAAAAACCAAAGATAGATTTTATTGTGTATCTCATCAAAGCTAACTTCACCATGTTTTTGTTCCCAGAATTGCCAAAAGCATGCATAATCCATCCTTAGTCCAATTCCAGTTTTCAATGTAGACAATACTCAACTTCTAACATGTCATATAAAAACACAACTTCTAAATACAGTAGTACAATTTTTAAAAATTCCTTTCACATTTTCAAACAATTAAATACATAAACAAATCCATTTCATACAACTTCTAAATACAGTAGTACAATTTTTTAAAAAAAAATCATATTGTAAAATTTAAATTTCCATTAGATAAATAATTATACTCAAACATTCTACACACCAATTTCAATTACATAAATAATTATACATACCAAATCTCAAATCACAAAACACATTTATTTCACATGCTACAATTTCAACAATTATACAATCACGATAAATAATTAAATAAATAATATAAAATAACATATAAGAGAAAAATAAGAGACAGTTTACATAATATAACATGGTTTGGTTAAACTATTGGGGCATTCAAGAAAATGAAAATTTGCAGAACATCAATAATGTCAAAAATATTATTACATATAAGTTTAAAGAGAAGCTATGGTGTGAGAAAAATTTAGAGGTTAAAAGAAAATTAAGATACTACAAGGAGGTCATTAACTCTAATCTAGAAGATTAGAAGTAAATTGATATAGACAAGATAAGAACGAACTCTCATGAACTCCATAGTGAAACAAGACGTTTTATTCCTAAAACTCCGTGGGTAGAAAGGGTTTGCCATCTTTGTGAGACTATGAGCGTTGAGGATGGAAATCACTTTCTCTTAGTGTATTTGCTACAACACATATTTCTAACCTCCTAACTTGCTGGGCTAGGAGAGCTTCTCATCAAGCTTTTTGAGCATTGTAATAAAAATTTAAAGCAAACCAAATAATACATTTCTCAAGGTTTGATAAACCAAAGTTGATCTAAGTGAATGTTAATCATCATTAAGAAAAACAATTCTGGAAAAGAAAGTTATAATAATTTAAATATAGAAATATGCCACCAACCACATATCCATATATTTATTTAATTATTGCTAGAAAGAAAGAAAAATTAATTGCTAAATTTGATAAAGTGCATAATATTAGGACTTTAGATTTAAAATATATTGTGATAAAGTGTAAAAACGTTTAGATATAAAATACATAGTGATAAGTGAGTAGTTGTTAAAAGTATAAATATAAATATATAAAAATTTAATCAAGTTTTTTTTATGCTTTGAAGGAAATATAAAATAAAATTAGGGCATGTGAAAATAAATATATAAAAAATTAATGAAGTTTTTTTATATATTGGAGCAAGCCATACATTAAAAAATTATGACACATTTTTATATGGTACTACTCTAAAAAGGTAAAAAATATCACACATTTATTTGCGAAAATTATGTGGTCATCAAAGAGCCCAAACCTCCAAGCAATATAAGGGCCCATCCAACTGTAGGACCAATGCAATGCAACAAAGCAATACAAGGGCCCATCCAATTGTAAGACCAATGCAATGCAACAATCCAAGTGTAGAAACAAGGACCCTCAAGAGAAACAAGTAAAGAAACCACAGAGAGAATAATAGTGCACAACATGAGAAAGCTATGACAACAGTGTATATAAGACAGAAAAATCTCATAAACGTTTTACATGTGGAATGTTTCTCATCACTGTATAAAGGGATCCGCTCAACGACTCTATCAACAGGAGCAATCTAACAGTGTGGACAAAAGTTGAAGAGTTTTCTTTTGCAATAATAGTAGAAATATGGTCTAATGATTTTGCTTTTCAATTGAAAATATTTCTCAATTGTCCGTAGCTCTCTAATTAAAATGTTCATATTTCAAGCTTCGAGCTTAAATTGCTTATTAAGAACTCTGTTGCCATTTTAGCTCTAGTTGTATCTTGTGCATTTTACATGGGTGCAAGTTGGTATTCAGAACCACATTTGGCAGGCACGAAATTACCAAACCACTGAGCATGCAAGTATGAAAAGGTTCTCCAGCGAAACCAACTATCAAGCATTTATCACATGCCAACTGCAGAAATGAAAATTGTGCAAGTCATGCTGATTCGGGGTTTTGTGATGGCATTTTTTCTAAAGTTGAAATGATGATTCAAGGCACATTCGATGCAGATCGAATTATTATGTGATGATTTTCATGTCAAGTATCAATATCAAATTGTATTTGCACTTCAATGATTGAGGATTTTGTTGATAAAATTCTTGATAGACCTAAACTATGGAAGTGGCCAAGAAGCAGCGAATGTAAATATTTCTTGCCATTTTATGAGAATGTGCAAAGAGGAGATTCGGTTCATTCTCAACCAATTATGGTGAATTCTATTATTAATTGTTATTCAAGCATGGTAGTGTTTGGACCAAAGCATAAGCTTTCAGATTGCTGCACTATTTTATGAAGAAGAAGTTCCAGAATACATCTATTTTTTAGATTTCTTGAAGACGTGGAGATTCTTCATCAGATTTTACTTAGATCAATTCAAAATGCGCTAATGACACGAAATATAAAATTACAAGGCTGAATTTACTGAAGGAGATTTTATAGGTGTAAAACCTATTGTATCCAAACCATGAATGAGAGATCTCTGATTTTGAAGTACAACACTCCAACTCACGATAAGGTAGGACTCCACTATCTAATACTTATTTCTGATTGGGTTTTTATTACTATATTTTGATACAGGACACAATAGGGAAATAGAGGAAAATCGAGAGCATTATCCAAGAATGCAATATGGATGTTATCTGGAAATTAAATACAGAATATATATTCAAAAAGAGGATAACCATAACCTTCAACGAGTAGTAATCTTATCATGAATAAGCCTTAGAGTAGTGGGGGTGTTTGGAAAAGTCAGTTGGAACATGGACACTGATATCCTGGATCGAGATATACAATTCACCTCAAGAATTGATGACATATATGGATGACTTTATACTGTTCGAATCTCCTTAAATGGGCTTTACTCAGTGTCTCCAGGAAAGATTACAGATGGATGGAGAAGATTATTCTGCTTTATCTAAACTTTTGGGTTGGGGAGAATTAGCAGACCAACAGAATTAGGAAAGATTATTGAATACTCAGTGAATCCAAGGATTATTACAGATGGGTGAAGCAGATTATTCTGCTTTATCAAAAATTTTGGATTGGAGATAATTAGCGGACCAAAGGAATTGGGGGAGATTACAGAATACTCAGTGTCTTTAGGTAGGATTACTTAGTGTCCATTCGAGTCCTTCGAGAATGGAGCGTAGAATATAGATATTATTGTCTAATAGTCCTCATGCAAATGCAATATTTTGTCTCCAAAAATTGAGTCAGGTTTGTGAAGGAATCAAGTCTATGATGAGTGAACATCGAAAGGTGAGTATCCTAATGAATTATTTCTTAGATGGAATTTGTCTTGTGATGGAGTATCTCAATGGAGAAAGGACTAGCAGAGGAGGAACGATTTTATGCTTGTGTTTATGGCGAGAAATTGAATAACCAATGGAAGATGATGTAAAAGTTGTGTAACTAATATTTTTCGAAAGTGCTAGGCCATCTAGCAAAGGAGAAAGATTCACATCCATGCAAGTCAATGGAAAAAGTGTTCAGCCATTTACGGTAAGGACACCATTCTGAGAATTTGAAGGGGGACTTGCGAGCATGTTTAAACATGACAAAAATATTGTAGGGTGGGGATTGCAAACCTTTATGTGAACAAATTACTCTTACTCTGCCAGCAACCAACATAGAAATTCCATTCTATACTATGTAATGTAGGCTCCGCCTGCAATTTCAATAAAAACCACTTTTCTATATTCCTGAACTCTTACGTTGAGTATTGAGCCACTGCTTATTTATCATCAAATTCTTACCTCCTCTTGTTACAGGAACCTGATGGCACCGTGTCACGTTGGCACCAATTACCCTTTTGTTTCACACCTGATCACTGTGCATTCCATTACTTAACATGTTCATGGTTGAATAATATTGGACTCATATCAATAAATACACCACCATGTGTAAAGTTCTCCATGGCATATAATTTCCATTCATGGTTTTCCTGGAAACCAGGTCATCCATAAATAATGATTGCCTTCAAACAAACTTCAACCCAACCAAATAAATGCATCATCACCTCAAGCCGTGGCTGCATACCATTCACTCAACCATTCAATAATTCAGCACATGGTTTCATAAAACCGGTTTTTAACCACACTCCCATTTTCTAGACTATTTGGAAATCAAGTATCTATGCGCTCGTACCAATACCATAAGATCATCAAGACAATGTGAAACCAAATGGATTTACCATCAACTATTAAAAAATTGTGGCATCAAAATCAATCCCAAAGCAAGGTTTTTAAACCAGTCAATGGTTTCTTAGAAACCATATACTAACTGGGCGCACACTTGATCATAAGCTGGGCGTGTAGTTTTACCAAAAGAATTAAGTGATGATTTTTGTAATATTTCCTGCAACAATTCCAGATCTCATTTCCTAACCATTCAGGATTCCATCCTATGTGAATATCCATGATTTTACATAAATATAGCAAGTATTCATTCAATGCAACCTCCAGATCAATAACAAAACAAGTGTTAAAACTCACCAACAAATACTTTGCCTTCACACCCTTCAACTCAAACTTCATAACTGGATTCGCAAAACAATGAAAGGCCACATACCTTTCAACACAAAGTTATAACCTTACCAAGCTGCGTTTCTATTGAACCAATTTCTCCTTAGTGATTCCAACTCAAAACTTGACCACGCTTTGGTCATGTTTTGTTTGTTGGGTCTTGTCAATGCTTGACTACAAATTTAATTCAATAATGAATTTTCTCAACGCAGGGTGCCAACACGATTTTACATAGAAAATCTCCTTGCTTTCAACATAGACTCCCATTCCAGAATTCAAGCCAACGTAATTACAATATAAAGAACTCAATTCACCACATTGAGTCCAATAACTCACACACAGAGATCTCACACCCATATACACAATCCATACTTTACTATTCATAGGTGATCTGTGCAAGAATCAGATTCACACACAGATTAAATAAGGCTCTCAGCCTTCAAGTCTGATTTACAATTTGAGGTCTCTGGATGGCCATCATCCATGATTGGCCAAACCCACACACTCCCCTCTCTAATCCTACTCACACATCACTCAAAGCAACTACTTACTTTTTTCAATAGGTTACAATCACTTACATACACAATAGATCTAAAACCAAAATTGGTTCAGATCCACAAAATCCTCAACCAATCCAAAGAAATGGAAGGAAGCTGCCATTAGGAAACCAACTGCTATGATACTTGGGATGGTAGATAAGATAAGATAAGACAATTTTATTAATGTCCAACAAATGACCACAAAAGTAGGGCAATGGGGGTCTGGCTGTGAAGAAAATCAAGGAGAACAGTAAGGTTGGGGCACAAATATTGTCAAAGCAACAGTAGGGGTGGTGCACAAAAAAATCAAATGTGGAGACACCTGAGTCAAATGGTTCATTTGAATGATTGGTTGAATTGACTCTTAATCAATATTGTAGTCTTCCAATTAAATGAATAACTTAGTTTGCATCGTGACACTACATCTTTGGATTCTAGGCACCCCCATATACTTCTCATCTTATTGATTTGTATGCATTGCACCTTCATGCCGAGACTTTGTCTGTTTTTGTCAACCCGGCTAATTGGTGCTATGGAACTTTAAATATGAGGGAGTTTCCTAGTTCTAACTACAGTATGATCATTCCCTCGGCTCAATCTGAGCTTAAGGGGAAGTTGTGCGGAAGTATGTGGATAATTTTTCCAATAATTGAAGTATCACTTTTCTGAATAACAGAAAAAATAAAAGACAAACAACAACAATTTTCTAGAGAGCTAGAAGACACAGATGTCGTCCCTGGAATCTAAAAAAGATTTACTGAGCAATATTGGTCAATCTGAATTCCTAAACAAAATATGACCCCAGTTTTAAACTTGTTCCTATTTCCAGTACTTGATGCATTGGAATTAAATTTCAATTGAGTTAAATTGAGCTCAAGTTGAAAAATTTGTGGCCTGGCAAACCGTCTTCTATAAGAAGCTTACATTTTAAATTCCTATTTCCAGTACTTGATGCATTGGAATTAAATTTCAATTGAGTTAAATTGAGCTCAAGTTGAAAAATTTGTGGCCTGGCAAACCGTCTTCTATAAGAAGCTTACATTTTAAACTATGTTACCAAAAATGGGATATGGAACAGGGAACAGGATCAGAACAAGAAACAGGACTAGAGAGTTTTGGGGATAAGAAAGTGGACATAAACCCACCTCCCAACATATATTTTACATGTAAAATTGATTAGTAATGTATTAATGTAGTGTCACATTATGGAAATGGGAAGAAGAACCGGAACCCAAACAGAATGAGAAACAGGTCTCCTCGTCATGTTTCTTGTAGTGTAGTTAAATAAGAGATAGGAATGAGAAACATAAGATGAAATCATGTCATAATTTAAACTTCCAACATATCAATCAATTCAACTTTCTTAGGATTTTGAGACACGATCTCAGCTGGCCATAAAGAGGACTAACTAGAGCTCTAGACACAAAATCTCAAAACCTTTTAAACCCTTCCAAAAGTAGCTTGGAAAACATAAATTGAATAACAAAAACCTATTCTTTACAGTAAACAATAAATATTGTACATGGAGATCCATATTTAAGCAATCCAAGCATAGCACCCAAACAATGTGAACAACGTTTAAGCTCCTTTTAATTAGTTATAAAGTTAACTAATAATAATTCCACGATACAAGGAGCCCTTTCCCTCATCTCCTTTAACCTACCTTCAAGAGGCCTTTAAGATTTTATTTTATCAAGGAAACCACCAGGAACCCAAAGATATGGAGACATCAGATTGACTACATAGGGCATAACCCAGCATAACTAGTTTTTATTAAAAAACCCTAGGGTCCTTAATGCGAGGATCTCTTCTCTTCAAGTGATGAGGCGAGGGGGATGGATAATCTCTCATTGCGTAAATAATAGAAGGAATTTTACTTACCGGGCTAATAATTAAACCAACAAAGCCCTTCTCTCATTACCAGAATCAATAGAATTGCTTTAGATCAGTGGTTACTACTGATTTTTTAGTCATAATCATAAGAGAGAATGGAGAAAACATAGAAGAGGAAAACCCACAAAGGAAAAATAATCCCCAATTGAAAGACTGTAGAGTGTGGCATACCTTGTGCATACCTTTCGGCACTAAAAGACCACCATAGCCTTGACTGATTCGATGTCATGTTCTGTAAATCTCGTGGTTTGTCATTCAGATCCACACACCCATCTAATCCACATTATAAAGAGGACCACATCATTTACTTGAAAAAGAAGAATAAAAGAATTCATTGCTAGTATCCTACAAGGTTCGAATCAAACAAAGAAACAAAAGAGCAGGAAGAAACAAGATCATGGGGGACATCGGGAAAAAGAAAAACTATAAATAGTGCAGGAGATCAAACCTGAAACGACTAAATGAAGTAAAAAATCCATGGTAGAACTCCTAATAGATTGATTTGTATCGCAAGAGCAGGCATTTTCAATTGCAATGTTCAGGGACGAAGGGTTTGGGGGTGGATGAGAAGGACAAAAACATTAGCGCCATATTACGCTTTAAACTACTTCGTTTTCATTTATGATTTGTTGTCTTGTGAAAAAGAAGAAAACAAAATTAAAATCTTGTTTTCTCCCACCTGTTTTATATGTACTGAAAATTTAGAACTATCCAAAAAATCTATACATGAAGTCAAAAAATTGTAAACAAAAAACTCACAAGCTTTCTGAAAGATTTCGGAAATAAGTTGCCAAAAATGAAAAGGATAGACACTGAAAACAACTCAACAAAGATGAATTGTGATACTTTGACCCAGAATTTATTTTAGATTGGTTATGTGAGTTTGAGGGTATAAAGTTATATTTTGAAATAAACAAAAATAGGCAGTGTCATAACTTTTTTTTCTATTTATTTATAAAAAAACCTAACATTTGTTTGTGTTTAATAATTTTTTTGACTTTTTGAATTTGTCCATCAAGAATAAATAAATATATAATAATGATTATATTTCGATTTAAAAAGAATTGGAAAATATATCAATAACGAATATATTTGTGTTTACAAGAGCATTGGAAATTTGGGCTTACCCATTCTAAATCATTGGATAGAGGTAATTAATTCATTTGAGTATTATATTTTGTAATCTTGAGAGTCCAATACTCAACACCTCTATATTAGAGTTATGTTATGATTTAGAGTAATTTGGAGAATATGTAAATTAAGTGGTTTAATGATAGATAAGAACTATGATGATGATCTTAATTATAGGATTGTAAAGCCTATTCTAAATGGAAGCTAATGACACGCTTTTTCTTTAATGATAGATAAGAACTATGATGATGATCTTAATTATAGGATTGAAAATAATATTCTAAATGGAAGCTAATGACAAGCTCTTTCTTGTATTTTTATTGGATAAGTTGTAAGGGAAAAATGTAATAAGTAGATATAGTTTCTTTTTAGTGGTGAAAATTAATAACTCGTAAATTTTATTTTTACAAAAAATTATAAATTATATATTTTTTGAAAATATGAAATTTACAATATCTTCTCCATGTTCTATTAGATAGCACCTAGCTACTCTTAATGTAAAGTTTGCAAAAGTTTTAATTTAAATTCTACATTACATATAACTAAATAAAAAATAGTCAAATAAAATTGCATAAAATGAAATAAAATTGTTGATACCATTTTTTTTAATAATCTATTGTTTTTCACATTTGATCTAGAAATTGGAGTGTTTAAATTATTTGTAGTTATTTCAATTTGAACCCTTTAAATTGCTTTTATGTTTCTTGAAGACATTAAAATTGATTTTATGTTCAAATTTATGTTGCTGAATATAAAGAAGCTTGTTATAACTTTTGACTGTAGTCAACATGCCCTCATAGGTCATTTTGAGAGTAAAATTCCAAAGAGTCTAGTTGGTAGACAAAGACTTGTACTACAATAGATACCTCCTTCAATACAGATTTCGTTAAAGAGATGCATGCAGTAAAAATAACAATACAGATTTCGTTGTTGATAACAATATTATGAAAAGTAATTAAAAAATCGATGTTCGTCTATAAAATAAAAACTTAAAACTTAAACCCGGATCTATCAATCAATAGAGAGAAAATTTCTTGAGTTTAAATTGCAAGTAGAGTACTAAAATGGAGAGACAACATGATGAAAGAAATGATAGATACATAAATGATGGATATATCGCCCACAAAGCTCCAACCTTGCACATAAGTACACATATCACCTATGAACCTAACTCATGTGCTAAAAAACTCCTAATGGAATGCATATCTCAATTTGAGGGAAAACATACCTTTGAATGTTTTATGAAAGAAGTTTGTATTGTTATTTCATTTTATTCCTTCAAACACTGTATAAAACATTTCACATCCTTACAAAATCCTTTTGTTATTTCTAGTGTGTATTGAGACTTGTAATCTAAGGATTCTTTGTGTGGGACTCATGTGATGGTTAGGTGCCCTATGCTTGGCCCATAATCTATAAAGGAAAATATTAAGGTGTAATACTTTGTATTTTGACCCTGGATCATGGCTTGGACTATCCTAATAAGATAGATAATTTCATTTTCCAATAACCTATATTTTGATCTAACACCATGGATTAGGCTCCCAGAACCATCCTTAATGTTGTAAATATCAAAAGGGCTATCATGCCCCACTTCTAATCTAAGGATTCTTTACTCGGGAATCATGTGATGTTTAGGGGCCCTATGGATGGCCCATGATCCATAAAGAAAATTGTTATGGTGTATGACTCTATATTTTGACCCTGGATCATGGCTTGGATTGTGGGAACCAACTTAATTGGTTTGAAAAACCTCAGCAACGATGATGATGATGATGAAAATGACGATGATAATGATGATGATGGTAAGGACGATGGTACCAATGATGAGGATGATGATGATGATAAGGAATGGTGAGGAAGTGGATGAGAATGATGAGGATCGAGCGTCCATGTCTTGGACACTTAAAAGAGTCACTATGTAGGGCTTATATAGTGTTTTAGGGTGTTGTAAAGGACCATGAGCCCCTTAGGAAATTCATATGGCCTTAGACCCTATGTTTACTTAAACTCCATGGTCCAATATCACCACACATACCTCTAAAGAGAATATTTGTCCTACAAGTGATGCATGGTTGCCATTACAAGTTTTTAAGCATCAAGGATGGTTCTCAATGTATTGGGCATGGTTCAAGGGGGGACATTGATTTCTTAGGGCCTAGAAGAGGCTTTTAATGCTCATGGACCGTGCACACTGTATATTTTAAGTGAGTTGGAAGAGGATTGGGCCAATTATGTTTGTTTGCTCAATCATAGTACACTAAACTTTCAAATGAGGAGGACTGCCTCAATGGTCAAGGAACAAAGGTCACTACACGGTTTTGTACATCGGGGATGGTTTTTAGGGTCATGAACATGGTTCAAGGAGGAAAAAAATGTATTAGGGCCTAAAAGAGGCTTTTATCGTTCATTGATCATGAACACAATAAAAAGCCACCACACATTGCATATAGAGTGAATAATTGTCCTACATGGATCATACGATTGTTGTTGAAATATTTCAAATGCCGTGGATGGTTCTTAGGGCCTTTTGCAGGGTTTAGGAATAAAAACTGAGATTGCAAGCCCTAAAATATTCATCTTTATGTGTTATGGATATTTCCACCCTGTGGAAAGATGAGAACTCCCTTGGATCACTTTCCCAAGACCTAAGACAGACAGGGGTGGTATACCAATATGTTTCCATCACCAGATCTAATCAATCACATACAACACATGAGAAAATAAGGAAGAAATATTAACTCACCTTATCTTAAAAGCACTCCTTTGATGATGGCAATGATTGATGTAGATTAGGTTGAATTGGCTCTAGCTCCACTTGATCATGATCAACCTACACACATGTAGACAAATAAAAACCTTCCCCAAACCTTTCTATAAACATGTATAAAATATGCATGTAATTGACATAAAATACTATATCTATACTAGATCTAAGCTAGATCTATCAAGTGACTATTCATTATTGCAGTGATACTTGATGTGTGGTCAATCACACTGGCATTGTTTCATGTAATAATTTATTGCTTTAACCTCGAATAAAAATTTGGAATCTAGGTGCTACTTATGTCAACATGCCTGGTGCTTTCCCTAGCGCAACATTGGAGTTTTCCTAGTGCAATTCCTTTCAAAATTCTTGGCGCAATTCCTGGTGCTATACTTGGCTCTATACCTAGCGTTATGTTAGATGATTTTCTTGGCACAATTCCTAGCGTAATCGCTGGCTCTAGACCTGGTGCTATGCCTGGCACTATTCTAGAAGCTATACCTGGTGCTATTCTGGAAGCTATGCTTGGCACTATTCTAGAAGCTATGTTGGACATTATTCTGGAAGCTACTATGGACGCTATTCTAGACATTAATTGGGATGCTAATTAGCGTCTAAAATAACATCTACTTTTAAAAAAAAGACGCAAAAAATGCCATTAAAAGCACCATTCCGAGTAAAAGCGCCAATTTTGTCCAAAAAATGATGAAAAATACACTAAAAATGTTAGTGGATGCAAAAAGGGGAGCTAGAAGAGACGCTAAACACAGGTTTTGTTGTAGTGTGAGTGGACCCTCTCAATGTAGTTATGGTTTTTTGGGCTGATATATAGTCAATTAATGTTTCTTAGTTGAGTGATTTTTCCAAACAATTCACTAACAAATAGTTTTCATATGCATTAGCATAAAATACTGACATGTAAATTTAAAAATGAAGGGTAGGATGCCAAAAATATGCCATTCAAAGAAAGAGGGTAGGCTGCCAATAATATGCCTAGCAGTGTTGGAAGGACCAAAACTGGGTGATATACTAGTTAACTTCCTTAATTTGTTGTCCCTGGTGGTTTTGTTCTACCCACAAGAGAAAAAGACCCCCAAATATGCAAACTTAGTCCACAAAAGAGCTCACAGCCTACAGTGATGAATGTGGTGTCATGTGGATAGCTTGTTATGGCACTGTAACTTGGTATCTTCCTGCCACAAATCGTCCTCCCGATACCAAACAATTCAGCAGAGATTTGTAACACTAGTACATCAACTAGGGTTTGGCATGTCCCTCCTAAGCCTCAGATTTGAGGGAAGTAAATGTGTTTAACTAAGTAAATGTGTACTTTCAAAGAAGAGAGAAAGCACCATCTTGTTTATTCTTGTTTTATGGAGTGTAGGTACCACCAAATATGTATCTATCAGATCTATCTTCCTCAAGTGATGATGAAGATATACTCTGAGAGGTTGAAAGTGAGTTGAGTTGTACTAGATCTACCGGATTTATATCAACTAGATCTGAAAAGATAAGGAAAATATTTCATAGACGCATGAAATATTTTATTTCCAATGGTGGGTTGTGTAATTATGATGTTGAGAGCATAGGAGACATTGATTTTCCATTGAGGTATAAACATCTAGTGCAACGATGGGTACCTAATATGCTACCTCAAGTGGACACAGATTTCCTCATCAATGGGAGGATGTATTGCATCGCTCCTTCGTCCTTACATGGATTGGGGCTATTTTCCATGGATGGAATAAAGGTCCGCTATGGCAATGTAACTGAATTCATGGAGTATGTAGGACCACTATACAGATACAATAACTGGTTGATCTTGGTCCAATATACTCGAAGTATGTGGAGATACGGAGTTGCTGTGAATTATATTCAAATAGCACAAAATAATAAAATAAAAGGGGCGACTATGTATATTGATGGGAGACCAAGAGCATCTGGAAACGTTGTTGGCTTTATACATAGTACACAACTAGTGACAACAAATAAGTAGCCAAATTGCGAATTCGAGGTACACGAACATCATCGTATAGTTGTATGTGCAATAAAAACAATACTTGCAGGTGAAGAGTTGTTAATCGATTACAAATTAAATAGAATAGATGTGCCTTCCGCGTTCTAGGGGAACCATGGACCGTTAGAAACTATGCCTCATCAGGTAAATGCTAAATGTAGTAACTAAACATGACTACAATAACTGAATGTTTCGTTTTTTTCTTTTTCTTTTCTTTTCTTTTAACATTTGATTTCCACTGTTGTCATTTGCTTTATTCATGCTTATTATGAATATTTCCATGTGATTACATGGTGATTACACTGCTATGAATATATCATTTTTGTTTATGATGCAATTATTGACTATTGACGTTTGATTAGGGTGGAGGCAGTGGAAAGGCACATGCTGCTTCCACGATCTAGGGTGACCATGGAAGGTCAGAATCTATGCTTCATCAGGTAAAAGTTAAATATAGAAAATAAATATGACTACAATAACAAGATGTTTCGATATTCAATGTTAGCATTCACTTTTTCCATGCTCATTGTTAATATTTCCATATGATATCATGCTCATTAAACTATGGCAGGATTCTGTACATCGACATGCAGCAGAACATGTATCTTCTACTTTCGAGGTAAAAATGAATATCCATGCAATATCTCATTTTTGTTTATGTTACAAATATTTAGTATGAGGTAAAAATTTATTTATTGATTTATTATGTCAAGGTGGTGCCATTGTAAAGTCACCTGTTGCTTCCATGGTTGAGGGAGATCGTGGAAGGTCACACTCTATGGCCCGTTAGGTAAGTGTTATGTACAATAACTAAATGTTTTGATTCAGTATGTTAACATTCAATGTCCACTACTGACATTCACATTATTTTGAGCTTATGATGGATTACTGGTTCATTTTTCTGACATTATTATGGTGTTATGGTTCATTCAAGACCATGGAAAGGCACCTACTGCTTCCACTGTACCGGTTGATCATGGACACTCATCGACCATAACACCAAGTCAGGTAAGTGTTAGTGCATAATAGTAACTTAATTTTCATTACAATATCAATATTCGAATGATGTTAAAATTATATTGCTTAATTTAAATTATTGTTTGATGAATTTAGTCTCGTATGAATTTAGTCTCGTGCACCTGATCTGGATGATGAGGGGTTTGAGGAAGACATTTTCTATTCCACTGGCCCACTGCACACTTTTAGAACAACCTTGAAAAAGGAAAACATAGAAATGCTTGCCTTGGCTCGCAAAAAGCCCTTGACACAAGAGAATAGGGCAAGGATTCAATAGCTACAAAATGAAATACAATCTTATGGGGTAAGTGCCATCTACAAAAAAATTTTAAGTTATGACATGATTTCATATTTGATATTATGTTTTTTTTATTTCTCCAAGTGATCTGATAAAGTAAAGTTTATTGTTTGTAGGAATTTTTAAAACCGGTGACTAGATCATAACCTGTCGAGACAGGTATATATAGGTAGCAGTGATTGTCCAATGCAACAAAAAAGAAGCAATGTACCAATGAGGCTTTTTGCCACTCCTGCGGTTGGCCTCGAATCCATTGATGATGCAGGCACTGATGAGAGGGGGCATGATGCCATGTCGGAGCATGATTCCATGCCAGAGCATGATGAGACGGAGCCTAGGACTCCATATGACTCTGGAGATGAACATATTGTAGACGCCCAAGAAACTTTTCCTGGAGCAGCACGAGTTAAAAGTACCGGATCACTAGATCTCACATTTATGGTGGATGACTCTTGTGTTCCTATCAAGGTTCAGAAGATTGCAGGTAATTATTAATTAATTTATTGATTTTAATCATGAAATTGAAATAGACATACGTTGAAATTATTATAAATGAATGGATGACATATTTTTGCAGGAAACAATGTCTTCTACAAGCATTTGAATGACAAATACTTGGAGTTGTTTTGCCCCACCATTTGCACACGGTGGAATAGCCAAGATAGAAATAAGAGAGATGAATTGATGGACCACATGGTCAATGCGTTCGGCAATACTTTCAACAGGAAAGTTGTTGCAAGGTTAGCCGGTGAGAATTTGAAATATACCAGGGCCCAATATAGGGAAATATTGCAAGCTGACCTCAAGCATGAGCACTGTCCCATGGTTCTGGAGAAAGAGTGGAAGGCACTCATAGATGATGCAAAGGAGAACTTGCTAAAAAAACAAGGAAGACAACCACAGCCTGGTAAATCAAGGTACAACATATATCATCTATTTACTGAAATAAGCTCAATTATTTTTTTCTTTTTTGTTGTAAGTAAGATTTTTGATATCTAAGGTTTTTCAAAATTTTCATATATAGGCTACCTGACACCTCCAAAGTAACGAAGGCTAGAATGGAAAAGCACGGGCAACATAAACTAGGCCAGGGTGGCTATAGAAAACTAAGAGCAAGAATCGTAAGTATTAAATGATTAATTGTTGGGAATATTTATTTAACAGTACCGAACAAATATCTAATTTTGATACTGGAAATTTTAAAATGTGTTATCATGCATTGTAGGGAAATACGTTCCAAGTTTCTTCCACGGAGGAAGACCTAAAGCTTGGTTTTAAAAGTGTGGTTGAACATCAGTAAAGCTTGGGGAAGACTCCAATATCCCCAATGACGCAAATGAAGGTATATCACCAATTGTAGTATACTATTAAAGTTTATTCAGTCATTCTGATTATATCACCCATAACTAAAAATTTATGTTTTTTTTTAAGCAACAATGCAACTGCAGTAGTGAATCTAGTGGTACTCATCAAGTACAAGTTGATGTTGGGGTGAACATGTCCCATGATAGTGTGGAGCATAGTGTCCATTCTGGTATGTATGCTTTGGAAATAGAAATATCTACTGTGATTAGATATATATATTTCCTGACGTATACTTATAAATTTTATTCTTTCAATGGAAGACCATGAAGCTCAAGAGCATGAACTACAAGAGGAAGCAACTAGACCTCCAATTAACACCCCAGTTGTCACATCTACAGAGACTGGTAAAGAGAAATATTGCAATTTTAATCAAAATAATGAAATATTTATTTCGATAATAATTCAACACCATATATATATGCTCATTTCCGTTGTTGTAGTTCACACCCCTTCAAAACTGCCTCCACACCCTACTCGACGACGTACAAGAAGTGGAATAAATGAGGGCATGGAAAAACAAACAATAATAGGAGATATCACAGTAAATATTGCACCAATTGATGATTGTGATACCGTACTCGCAAGTTTTTTCAATGCAAAAAAACATAAATCAACGAAAAAGTAGATGCAACTTAAATTCATGACTTCTATTTTGATGGATATCGATGTTGTTAGTATGAAACATTGTCAGTATGTAACATAGATAACTTTTATTTGGTATAGTTACGAGGTACTTATCTTTCATGTGATGCTCTTAGGGATTTTCCGATTTATATCTTTTATTTTCTTAGAATTTGAATTTTAAATTTAAATGTCATCACAAGTCATTGTATGCTTGTTTATAATTAGTGTGTATTTTAATATTCAAATTTTGTGTTTTCTCAGACATCATCACTCCTGTATGTGCTGCATGTAGATATATTAGTCTGAAAATTTGATTCTCTTTATATTAGATATATTAGATATGTCCATCATGACTTCGATGATCATCACTATTTATAATTTGATTACTGCCCATTACATCTCTAGGACCAACTTCAGCACAGGAACCACAGAGGAGTGCTGAAGTTGATAGAGATCAAATTTATGTTGTAAAATATTTTACTGTTGCTTTAGTGCTATTCAGAAATAGTACCACACTTCAGATCTTATTTTTGGTTAAATGTTGACGTGGAGATCTTCAACTATACCTCTCTTATTGTTATATGATCAATATGTTTATTTTATCAACTGTTAGTGGAAGAGATGAAAATTATGTTATAATATTATTGCCCATTACATCTCGAGGACCAACTTCAGCACAGGGACCACAGAGGAGTGTTGAAGTTGATAGAGATCAAATTTATGTTGTAAAATATTTTACTGTTGCTTTAGCACTATTCAGAAATAGTACCACACTTCATATCTGATTTTGGGTTAAATGTTGACGTGGATATCTTCAACTATACCTCTCTTATTGTTATATGTTCAATATGTTTATTTTATCAACTGTTAGTGAAAGAGATGAAAATTATGTTATAAGATTACTGCCCATTACATCTCGAGGACCAACTTCAGCACAGGGACCACAGAGGAGTGCTGAAGTTGATAGAGAACAAAATTATGTTGTAAAATATTTTATTGTTGCTTTAGCGCTATTCAGAAATAGTATCACACTTCAGATCTGATTTTTGGTTAAATGTTGATGTGGAGATCTTCAACTATACCTCTCTTATTGTTATATGATCAACATGTTTATTTTATCAACTGTTAGTGAAAGAGATGAAAATTATGTTATAAGATTACTGCCCATTACATCTTGAGGACCAACTTCAGCACATGGACCACAGAGGAGTGCTGAAGTTGATAGAGAACAAAATTATGTTGTAAAATACTTTATTGTTGAGAGAAATGAGGGATATTTTTATTTGGCATCCCACCACCCTTCCTTATACTGTGATGATGAACTTTCAGGTTATATAGAACGGCTGTACATTTGAGAGAGATATGACTAGTTGTACCTTCCCCACCTTGATTGAGCTATGATTGGTCTTGTGGTACCTTATCTTTCACTTGTGTTTAATGGGGTCATTTACCCTCCTTGAGTAACTTTTTTAAAACCACCTTGTTGAAGTTTTGCTCTTATAGAGTACTATGGTTGTTTGGCCACATTTGGAGCATACCCTTGGTTCTAAGGGTCATGGGTCTTCTACTACCCACACTTATAATGTTATGACCATTGTTTATATTTGTACCCAAACTTCAGATCTGATTTTTGGTTTAATGTTGACATGGAGATATTCAAGTATACCTCTCTTATTGTTATATGATCAATATGTTTATTTTATTACCTGTTACTGATTGAGTTATTAAATACTTGTTGTACCTTCCCCACCTTGATTGAGTTATTATTGGACTTGTGGTACCTTGTCTTTGACTTGTGGTTAATGCGGTCATTTAACCTCCTTGATTTTTTTTATACCACCTTGTTGAATTTTTGGTCTTATAGAGTACTTGACTTTGATCACCTGTGATCAATTGTGGTATGTTGATAATAAATTCTCTTCTGCTGAGACTTGGTTGAAGTTTATAATTTTTGTGACTTTATTTCTTTTGAGTTATGTATTGTGCTTGACTATCATTTACCTAATCTGTTAGGATATTCCTATACTCCATCCTAGTCCTAGCAGCATTTTCATTATTTTCATTTTCAGTCATGCATGCACTTTTAGGGTTTGCATGCATCCCAGTCATCAGTCCCAGCACCTAGCCCTCAGTTAGATAGCCCCCGGAGCTTCTTTCCACTCAGTTTCAGCCCTCCTAGAGCTTACTGCGCCCTCCTTTCACCTGTTGCATGAGAAATGCGTCCTTCCTTACCTACCATTCAGTTATCTTCAGTTCTCTCCTTGATTTAAGGCTAGACTGACTCTCAACTGACTGTATCACTCCGATGGACCTCCAGTGAGACTTGACTGCCCATTCTGACTTCAGTTAGCTCCTCATGCACCCTCCACTTAGCCTCCTTCATTCAGTTAGTTCCAGTTACACTCAGTTACACCTGCCACACACAGTTAGACTCAGTTTGACTAACGGTTGACAGTTACTTGAGCATTGATGACTCCACTGATGATGAGATAGACTACTAGTTGTGCTTCAATGACACTCCAATGATCTTTTGATCACTACATGAAGGCTAATTCGAATTGCCACCTTAGGAATTCAAATCCTCATGCATTGTACTATTTATTTGTCCATATTGTGATTAATTAATTAGTGTGTGTGAAGTATTTTTGCTTCTATCTGAGTTCTACTGTATTATTATTCTGTTGCTCATTATACTGCATTGACCACTCTTCTTCTATTTTCTTGCTTAATCAATTACTTTCTTGTGAGGTATACATCATCTCTTAGATATGTTGTGAGGATTTTCACATGGTATCAGAGCATGTTGAGAGTATTGTTTATCTCCATTCCTGAGAGTTTTTTGCAGGTTCTTATCAAGATTTCGAGTGCAGCAGTTGCAGCAGTTTCTTCATTTTTGCAGCAGTAGCAGTTGCAGATATTCTCTATTGTTTTTACAGGTCTTCTATAGCTTCAATGTATTCAGAATAAACCCCTCCTCTTTCTTCATTCAACTATTATGAATGGAAACCAAAAATGATAGCATATTTGAAGAGCCATGATCTCTTTGATTGTTATTTTGAAAGTGTTAGTTTTTCAGAATTTACTTAATCTGATCTAGGATCTTAACTGAGAGAACAACATGTACAACATATCTACAGCATATCAATCATGGACACAATAATGCAAGCACACAAGAGACACGGAGTTTACTTGGGGAAAACCATAAAGGTGAAAAACCTCAATAACTTCCTAAGAGATAGATAGAGCAATGATACAACCCAAGCATAAGAGATAGACATCTTCTAGCAGCAGCTTCTCCTCCTCTCAAGTGCGCCACTCTCCAAAGAGTGTGTGTGAGAATAGAATGATAAAATAGAGTGCCTCCCGCACTCTATTTATACTTGACTTGACTTGCCTAATAACCTTTACTAGGTCGGTCTTAACTTAACCACATAACATAATGCTGACTGGGCTAAACCCCAATAGGGTGGTCTAATAACACTTTGACCCACATGGATGACCCCCAATAGGGTGGTCTAATAATCCTTTGACCCACATGACTTATACAGGGCCGACCCCAACAAGGTGGTCTAATAACCCATCAAGTATAAGTTACAACACTTACAATATAAATGACGACACTTCCGTATAGAGGAATAATAACATGTCTATAGGAATACAAACACTTCCATATAGAGGAATAACATCTCTATAGGAATACAATATACATATATGTGAAATACATTGCGAAGTTACATATACATCAACACTCCCTCTTAACTAGGAAGGTATTTCTCGACACAGGTCTTCTAGCACAAGTCTTCTTCTCTCTATCATCATCAGCAAATCATCGTCCTTGAATCATCGTCATCGTCACTGCTGCTGCTATCTCAATCAATATCTGAATCTACTCATCATAGGAAGTTCTACAGAGCCAGTCCTTTTTCATACTGGATGTAGGCCCACCACCTGCAGGTCTTCATCATCACTGGCCATACTGTGGAATCCTCAAGACTTATTACATGCATCACAAAACCTCGAAAGAGCATCCCAAGATGTTACGGGTACACAACTCCGACCTATAGGATCTCCCAGAATATTTTACATGTGACAGTCACAAAACCTTAAAAGGGTGTCTTGCCAAGCAAGAACCCTAAAGAGCATCTGAGGCATTTTTCATCCTGTCCAAAACTCTAGGTCTGATTACATGTGAATCCTACCACAAAACCGTAAAAGGGTGTCTTGCCAAGCAAGAACCCTAAAGAGCATCTGAGGCATTTTTCATCCTATCCAGATCTCTAGGTCTGATTACATGTGGTCATGGCAATTCCTCGAAAGAGCATCTGAGGCCTTTTTCATCCTATCCAGATCTCCCAAGTCTACTTACATGCCATAGGACAATGCCTTGAAAGAGCATCTAAGGCCTTTTTCATCCTGTCCAGATCTCCCAGGTCTACTTACATGTCCTCCCAGAGCAATGCCTCGAAAGAGCATCTAAGGCCTTTTTCATCCTGTCCAGATCTCCCAGGTCTACTTACATTCTCTTCTGCACAACCTGTCCACGGCCACAGAGTATCAACCTGATACTCACCATACATCATCTTGATGTACACATGATCATCTTGATCATCAACACTGCATCGTCCTGATGCATGTCATATGGAGCAACATCCTGAAGCTCGTCATCCATGATCATCCTAATCATACAATGCATACACCTGATGCATACACAGTATCTTCTTGATACATATCATCATACATGATCTACCTGATCATACAATGTATCCACCTGATACATATACAAATACATGATCCACCGGATCATACCTTATACAAATCAACATACATGATCTACCTGATCATACAATGTATCCACCTGATACATCTACAGATACATACACATGATCCAACTGATCATATCTAGCATCCAACATGATGCGTACATACATATACAAATGATCTAACTGATCGTATCCAGCATCCAACATGATGCGTACATACATATACATATAAATTATCCAACTCATCATATCTAGCATCCAACATGATACGTACATACAGATACATATAAATGATCCAACTGATCATATCCAGCATCTAACATGATGCATACATATACATACAGAGCAGTAACTAGAGCATCATCCTGATGCTCATCATCCTGTGCTTATATCCACAGCCATGGAAGGATCCTCCTCTCACCATGCTCGGAATGGCTCCTGCAAATGTGTCCATCACTTCTTCCTCTAAGTGTCATCAATCTGAAGAACACCAAGCCTCTCTATTAAGTACTCGAACTTCACTTTGGTTAGTGGCTTCATCATCACATCTGCAACCTGCTCATCTGTCGCAACATATAGGAGCTTCACTGCTCCTCTCTGCACCATATCCCTGATATAGTGATATTTGATCAATGTGTTTCAACCTGTCGTGAAACATTGGGTTCTCAGACAGCTTCACACAACTCTGGTTGTCACAAAAGATACCAATAGCCTCCAGCGGGAGATCAAATAACTCAGACAGTAGCTCCCGAAGCCATAATGCCTCACAACTAGCTGAACAAGCTGCAACATACTCTACTTCAGCTGTACTCAGTGCTACGCAGGACTGCTTCCTGCTAAACCAAGAGATCACACCTGATCCCATACTGAAGCAGCACCCAGAAGTGCTCTTCCTATCTGCAGCACTGCCTGCCCAATTTCAATCAACATAACCCTGTAGGTTAAAATTTTGATTCGCATCATACTTGAGCCCATAGTCAACCGTACCCTTCAGGTACCTCAGAATATGCTTTACAGCAACCAGGTGAACACCTCTAGATCCGTCAGGAACTAGATCAATGTGTTCACCGCAAAGCAAATATATGGTCTCATGTTCATCAGGTACATCAAGAACCCAATCATATGACGATACATAGTGACATCAACCGGATTAGATGAAGCATCACACAGAAGCTTCAGGTTCGATGGCATCCTTGCAGTCCATCATCCTGAACCTCTTCAGGATCTCTACTACAAACTTCCCTAGTCCAAGGAAGATTCCATCTGCACTCTGCCGCACCTCCATGCCTAGAAAGTAGTGCATCATCCACAAGTTCTTCATCTCGAACTCAGCAACAAGCTTCCACTGCACGTGTCGGCAATCAATCTATCCTCACCTGTAACAAATAGGTTATCCGCATACAAAAGCAGTATCACTAGATTTCCTTCCTCAACCTTGTAGTAAAGGTTGGAATCCACTTTACTCTTGGTAAAGTCTAAACTGGATAGAAATCTTTCTATCCTACCATACCAAGTTCTGCACATATATGACTTCCCTTCATGTGTCTCAAAACCAAGTGGTTGCTCCACATACACTTCCTCTTCAACTACACCATTCAAGAAAGTTGTCTTGACATCTATTTGGTGTATCTTCCATTTCGTCACTACATCCAAAGCAAGTATTGATCTGATGGAAGTGTGCCTGGCTATAGGTGTAGAAGTCTCTTCATACTCAATCCCTCTTTCTGGGAGAAGCCACGAGCTACAAACCTCGTTTTGTATTTCTCCATGCTACCATCTGCACCATGCTTGATCTTATAGATACATTTGGAAGTCACAACAGACTTCCCTTCAGGTCTTGGGACTACATCCCAAACACGACTCTTCATGATCGACGGATCATGGCATTCTTCCATTACTTCATCCCAGATCCTGGGAACTTCAATATCTTCAATAGATATCTTTATTGTTGGAACAAATGTTATAGCCTTCTTTTGTAGGTGAAGGTATAAGATCTTTCCTACAAAACAAGTTAAATTGCATGATTAGAAACATCTCATAGTTTTCAGAACAAATTCTTACACATAAAGAAATATGTCATACAGTCATGCAATTATTTTAGCCAATGCCTCAATACAACATTCATCCATATCCTGTAACTTTCTAGATGCCTTCCAACTCTACCAGAACATTGTTAAGAGTTTGCACTACTCCCAACATGTTAGCAAAGAGGTTTCATTCTAGATAAGTAGCAATGGAATCTTGTACAGTGCCATAGGCCACTTACCCATCACATGCATATTAGTAGTATACTGCTCATTAATGCAATTATTCTAATATGCATAATACACAACCTCATTCTAGGAACATCAATATATACATTATTGAACAGTATTATTTAGACAATCAAATATGCAAGAAATGATAATTCAAATACTTATCTTTGTTTGTTTGTTGGGTTGACTCCCTCTCAATCTTTGCTTCCTTTCTGCAACTCCATTTTGATGTGGATTGTGAGAAGTGGTCAACTCCCTCTGAATATCTGCATCCTTGTAGAAACTACTAAAGTGTGCTCCCTCTTGATATTTGCTTCCTGGATTACCTGTCCTTGAACTTATATCCATTCTTAATCACTATGCATGCTTATTAGTATCATCATTGTGTTATCCTCGAGGTCTCATACATAATCACACATTCATTAGTATAATCTTAATACTATCAAAACACAATAATCTTAAACATGTATAGTCATGATTATTTCAAACATAGATAATAAACATTAGTATTCAAGGTTTTAGGGAAGACTTCTTTTAGTCATGCGTATTATTATTTGATCATAGGACTCTTCTGGTTAGTCAAATCATCAATCAAGATAAGAGACATAATATGTATAAACCCTTGATTACTTACATTTCTAACTTTATGAATAAACATAATCAATCATACCAAGTATACTTATATAAGGGATCCTAACACAAGGTAAGATTCTAACTTGATATAGGAAAAACATACCTGGATTACTATGTTAGCTAGTTATGTCTAACATACATGCATGATGTCTTCTTCTTCTCTTCAATGATTTGTGCTAGTAACCTGCATATCTAATAAGTTAACCATTATAGAACCAAGTTATACATACCTCATAAATAGATCTTCTATGTGATCCATGACAATGGATGAATCTTTGTCTTCATGTTACCATGATCATATGTTCTTGATCTAGAACATGATTTGTCTTTCTTGGTGTACCTTTCATGTTAGGGGACAACATAAACCTCATACAACACCATAATGCATTAGTACAATCATAAGTGTCAACACCCTAGTCAATGAATATCTTCTATCATGCATTCATAATTTTATTAAGGTGATATGACAAGTCTAAATTTAATCAATATTGTACTAATCGTAATAATATGAAGACAAACATACCATAAACTTAATCATGAACAAATCTCGAGACATACCTGGATAATTCATACCTGTCAAGATTGCTTGTAATCTTCTTATGTAAGGCCTTAGCCTCATCTTCCTCTGAAATAGGAACTTCTTCACTTATGCAGGTGACCAATCCATTCTCTTCTAGGATTAACCCAATCCACTTGATTTGCAGGAACTGGATCTGGAGCTGGATTAGGGTTTGTCAGAGAAACCCTAAAAATTCAAACTTTGAATTTCAAACTTCTGAAATCATAGAAAGATGTGCCTTGATGAGCTGATCAACCTGGTATACTCAGAATTTGAAAAGTGCAAAAGTTTCACCCCTCAAAATTTCCTATGAAACTTCCGGATTCACTGGACATGACCCCGAACTAGGGTTTGATAAAGGCCACCATTCTTCCCAATCAAAAGGTTCGATCCAAAGCTCTGAGCTTCCAGCCATGGTCACAGATTTCAAAAATTCTCATTTTTGCAGAAGCCCTAATTTTCCACTTTTCCGATCACAGTCCCGAAATAGGGTCTGATCAAGCCCGACCTTCTTCCCAACCAAAAAATCTGATCTTGGTCTCTAAATTTCAATTTTTATGAGTAGCATCCAGCCGTGGTCTCCGATTACAAAAATTCCAACTTTCTCTGAAACCCTAAATTCCCGAAGCCATGAATGAAGGTGCTCAAAAAATAATTTTGTTTTGACAGAAATATGCACCTGATTTTTTCTGGTGTAACTCTGGCATGTCTGATCCAAAGGGCCTGAAATTTTTTCCTATGGTAGCCTGACCTATCATCTTTCCAACCCCATAGGTCTGACCTTAAATGGATTCTCTGAGAGAGAGTTATTCCAAGTGTTGCAACGTGGCCTATTTATGGGATAAAACAGGAGAGCGAACTTGTACGGCGTGTCACGTGTCACTAGTTCAGTTTCAGCCTCTGAAAATGTTACCTACAATAGTAAAGTCCATGCAATACCTGTCACGTTTTACAAAATTTCATTTGGAGCTTCCTAGCCCAAGTTATGACCTTTTTTCCTAGGTCACCTGTTTATGACTTAGATCTAGAAGAGGCAGAAACCCTAGATTGTACAGATCATAAAACACAAAGTAAAACGAATTAGAAGTTTTTCTTTGGACACAAGGTACATGGGGATCTGATATTCGACCTGAAAAAGTTTCAAATCCGAAAAATTCACCAAAAAGGATTTATAGCGAAAGTTCTACGATGACTTGTTTTTTCTATATCAAGCCCTAGCATCGCAACTGCAGCAAGTGTCATACATGCCATACCATGCCTTCTTTTAGGCTAGCTCTGAGCCCATGTTAGTTTTTTCAGAATTTACTTAATTTGATCTAGGATCTTAACTGAGAGAACAACATGTACAACATATCTTCAGCATATCAATCATGGACACAATAATGCAAGCACACAAGAGACACATAGTTTACTTGGGGAAAACCATAAAGGTTAAAAACCTCAATAACTTCCTCAGAGATAGATAGAGCAATGATACAACCCAAGCATAAGATATAGACATCTCCTAGCAGAATCTTCTCCTCCTCTCAAGTGCGCCACTCTCCAAAGAGTGTGTGTGAGAATAGAATGATCAAATAGAGTGCCTCCCGCACTTTATTTATACTTGACTTGATTTGCCTAATAACCTTTACTAGGTCGGCCTTAACTTAACCACATAACATAATGCTGACTGGGATGACCCCCAATAGGGTGGTCTAATAACCCTTTGACCCACATGGACGACCCCCAATAGGGTGGTCTAATAACCCTTTGACCCACATGACTTATACAGGGCCGACCCCAATAAGGTGGTCTAATAACCCATCAAGTATAAGTTATGACACTTACAATATAAATGACGACACTTCCGTATAGAGGAATAACATCTCTATAGGAATACAATATACATATATGTGAAATACATTCCAAGTTACATATACATCAACATAAAGAGAGTTCGAATCCTCTGAAGAGAAGATTGTCTGGTTGAATAAAGGTGACCAAGCCTTTAGAAGGATGATGCTTGCTATGCCTGATTACATAATGTACCAAATCATTGATGATGTTGAAACTCCAAAAGAGCTATGGGCCCATCTGGATGAAAGATTCGACAAACAGAATGAAGGATTTGGTCCAAACCCCTTCAAGAGTAAGCAAAGTGATGCATTCGCCCCCCTTGATGATCTCATTGATCATAAACCAGTATCAAACACATCTCATATTGAAGTTGTTCAAAAAGAAGAAGAACTTGGAGATTCTACACTCATGCTCCAAATTTCTTCTCTTTCTGTGCCAGCTCACACTCTAGATATTGCAGAAGGTCCTAAATCCTCCACCAGAGCCTATTGGTATGCATCATGATCTATTGACCGTTTCGTAGGTCAAATCAGCTATTGGAGGTAATGCATTCACTCTCCTCAAGAAATCACCTCTTATTTACTACTATATGATCATTATTCCATGCTTTCATAAGGTTATTGAAGAATATGGCCATTGCCATTCGCTTGGGATAATTTCTCATGCACATCATGGTTTTTATCTCACCCTTGTTGGTTCAAAGGAGATCTCAAGAAACCATTGTCATACGCTTGGGATAACTTCTCATGCATTTACTGGTTTTGATCTCACCTCTTATGGTTCAAAGGAGATCTCAAAAAACCATGATTCAAGTCTTGGATCTAATTTGGATTCTAAGCAATCACTACTTGGGATAATTTCTCATGCATATGATAGTTTTTATCTCACCCATGTTGGTTCAAAGGAGATCTCAAGAAACTATTCTTCAAGTCTTAAATCTGATTTGGATTTCAAGCAATCATATGATGGTTCTTTTTGGCATGATCTCACCCATGATGGTTCAAAGGAGAAGACAAAAGACTATCCGCACATTCATGTGTTTGATCCTACCTCAACTGATTCGAATCACAGGTTCAAGGATCATCCTCATACTTTTGGATTTGTTCTCATCACATTCGATCTGAAGAGAAACTACAAGCACATGCTTTCTGAGCATGATCCACTTCTTCCCAAGAAGAAGATACCTCCAGACATATGATCAAGCATCACACCTGCTTGAGTTTGGAGCATTTATTTTTGTGTGTGCCTTACAGTCTATTTTGAGGGGGGGTATTTTTCCCATGAGGTTTTCCCCATTTCCTCGGTTTATTAACTGTTATTATTCATTGTATTGGGTGACCTTTGGTCTTAGTTACCAGGGCCTAGGATGGATTAAGGGGGGGTGTTAGGATATTCCAATACTCCATCCTAGTCCTAGCAGCATTTTCAATCATGCATGCACTTTTAGGTTTGCATGTATTATTTAGGGTTTGCATGCATTTGCATGCATTCCAGCCATCAGTCCCAGCACCTAGCCCTCAGCTAGCTAGCCCCCGGAGCTTCTTTCCACTCAGTTTCAGACCTCCTAGAGCTTAGTGCGCCCTCCTTTCACCTACTACATGAGAAAGGCACCCTTCCTTACCTACCATTCAATTATCTTCAGTTATCTTCAGTTCTCTCCTTGATTTAAGGCTAGACTGACTCTCAACTGACTGTATCACTCCGATGGACCTCCAGTGAGACTTGACTGCCCATTCTGACTTCAGTTAGCTCTTCATGCGCCCTTCATTGAGCCTCCTTCATTTAGTTAGTTCCAGTTACACCTACCACACTCAGTTAGACTCAGTTTGACTGATGGTTGACAGTTACTTGAGCATTGATGACTCCACTGATGATGAGATAAACTACTAGTTGTGCTCCGATGACACTCCAGTGATCTTTTGATCACTCCATGAAGGCTAATTCGAATCCTCATGCATTGTACTATTTATTTGTCCATATTGTGATTAATTAATTAGTGTGTGTGAAGTATTTTTGCTTCTATCCGAGTTCTACTATATTATTATTCTATTGCTCATTATGCTGCATTGACCACTCTTCTTCTATTTTCTTGCTTAATCAATTACTTTCTTGTGAGGTATACATCATCTCTTAGATCGACTGTGAGGATTTTTACATAATCAATACCAGTCATTTCTCTCTCTCTGGTTTGTACACACCCTCTTGTAGGATCAGCTAGTTCCTACAGAAGACTAGCCTCTCCTGGGCACAAATAGTCTTTTCTGAAAGTAATACTTTTGAGTATATTTTCAAGAATGGTTTCACACCCAGGTTGGTATCTTCAACTATATCTCTCTTTTTGTTATATGATATATATGTTTATTTTATTACATGTTACTGAATATTAGTTTATCATTTTAGTTTGCTTGTCAGTGTAACTCAATATTATAATCTGTTGATATGGCAGTTTTGAATTTATCATACATTGAAAAATGTTGTTTAAGCCTTATGATTATTCAAAAGACACAAGGAAACACTTTGTACATGAAGAAAAAAAGCAAACACTCTCTTATATGCACAAGGATCTCCACAGCTTGTCTCTTGTTACAAATTCATGGCCTATAAAGCCATAGCTTGAAACAATTGGGTCTTGCTGTTTAGTAGGGGTAGTTTGTGGCGGAGTTCTTTATGTTGCCAATGTGGGAGATAGGCATATTTGTAGGGTCAAAGTCTAGAAACCAAAGGTTTAAAAAATATGCAAGACCTGCCCCAAAAACAAGGAACCCGGTACATCCTTTAATATGTGTTTTCTATCTTTCATATTTTTGTAGTAGATGATGAAAACCCCCTAGAACAAAAACTAACAACGACAAGTTGGGGTACAATTTTCTTGTATCCAAGGCACTAGATAATCTGCTAAGGGCTATATGCCAATAAATCTGTGGATCAATGCATTTTCCTTTCATTTTCCTTGTGATCTTACAGGGATTCCAAAACATTTCTTGACCTTATAATAAATTCTGGGGTTTCTTCCATTTATCTTGCTAGAAAATTGCCAGATTTTGGTGTTGATTATGAATGAAAGATCTTTCCACTTTCCTTAACTCATATTTGAAGGAACATGATTACAACACTTTCATTTCAGATGGCTTAGCACATCTAGAGCTAGAAGGGATTTCTACATCAATTCAGAAACAACCTTGAAAGTAGAACCCTGCAACTCAATCAACAACATTAATCAGAGTTACATTAATATGAGTTGAGGGTAAGTCTAGGAAGAGGGAGACACATGCATCAAGTAGAAGAAAAACTTAATGAACTAGGTAACAAAGAAAAATAAAGTGGACCTTCATTATTTTCCACTACTCTAATATATTTTCATTTCATTCAAGAATATCTACATATATATAATATGGAAATTATAATAGTGGATTTAAGAATATAATCAACAATAACTGGAGAATTAGTAATACTAACCTTAGAAGCATCTCAAGGACTATGGGTTGTCTCTTGCATTAGTTCCTTTGCCTGATAAATTTCTTGGATCTTTTCTTTCTTATGGTTTCCTGTCTCAGTATACTGAGCTAGGGATGCTTGGACAACATCATTCACTCCAAGCATGCTTTTAACAAACCAAATTGAATTCATTGTTTTCTATACCCTTTCCTTGGCATTTTCTTCACTCTACTGGAACAAACCATTTCCTTTTCTATAACATTAATGTGATACCATAAATTATATCATCCCTATTGGGATTCCAATTTCTCATAGTGGAGAAATCAATTTTATGGAAAGGGTCGGGCTATGTACTTAATTGTTATTTTAGATTTTGTATCTCTGATATTTATTTTCCATGCCTCGGTAGAGAGAATTGAATGTGCCAACCAATTCTTCATTCCCCTCATCTCTAACTTTTCTTTCCCTTTCTAGTTTAGGAGTATGAGCATGTATGATTCAACTCTTTTTGCCTATGTATAATTTGGCATATGGTCAATTCATTGACTTGTGTGTGGTTCCTCTTCAAATTGAATCCATGTTCCTTCCATCATTCCATGATTTCTTTTTGTGGCAAACATGAGCGTAAGTTGCTTTAGTATTTGAATTGGTCAACCCATGGATATAAGTTGAGTGAATATAGTACTTAGCATATGGCTCTAGTTTACTTCAATATGTGTTGCAATTATCATGTGACCTAGTGGTTAACAACCTCAATTTTCCACACCATGCTACCATTCAATGGAATCATTTTTCAAATTTGACTATAGGAAATTGAAGTCGACCTTACAGCCTTCATGTGCTAACAGAAAAGATGCATGATTGTCCCTAAGGGGTATTGACCTTGTTGAAAACTATCCTCATCTTGGGTAGCATATTATTGTTCATCCCAAATGGAATTTATACCCCATTGATAAAATTCATCATGGGTTTCTTCTTGCCCTTCTTCCAATATGTAGTTTTGTTGCTCAAAGAAATCACAACCCTCTTCTTTATGCAGGGTTTCAATATGTAGGAACTATTGAAATCATTGGAAACATTCAACTTGATATTATTTAGAATTGGAATTAAGGCAACAGTACATACAAATAAAGGAGTGCAATCTTATTTAAAATCTAGAAGAATTTATGAGGAATATTGAAACCAGTGATGTTTCATCCAAATGCCAAAGTTCTGCTAGAGAAGCACGATTGCACAATCTTGCACATAAATGAGCCTTTTCCTCAAGTTTTGTATTAACATTTGATTTGATTCTTTATGCATGTTTACAAAAATGTTGTATAGCTCTTTCCTTTATTTTTCATGTTAACACCCAAAAAGTGCTCACTACCTCATCTACCCCATTACATGACTCATCTGTCCATATTTCCTACCATATTTGCCTCCAAAACCTTAAAAACCCATTAAAAAGCCTCTAAAAGGCCAAAAAACCCCTTTTTCCCCCAAAATAATCCAAAATTCCTCCAAAATAACAAAAACCCTCTAAAAAGGGAATAAAAAATACAAAAAAGAAGAAAAAGAGGGAAAAAGGAAGCAAAAACCCTATACAACTGACCTAAACCATATGGTGCCCAAAACCATGGGCCAGCACTCCACCACTAAAAACCTATAAATAGGTGATGGAGGCCCCTCATTTCACATCCACAATCATCTGAATCCTTACTCTGCCAAAATCACTCTTGAAATTCTAGCTCACCCTTGAGCTACTTTCATACTTGAGTGCCCTTTTGGCCCATTTCCAAAACCCTTTGGAGAAAGAGAAGGAACAACATTAGAGCTTGGAAGCAACCCTCTTGGACTGCTGCAAAGGCTTCATCAACCTTCACATTGGAGGTATAATCAATACAAAAATATTTTATTATCTTGTCTTTTCTGTTTATGCACATGCTTAGAGTAGTTTACTGTTTTACTATACTGTCTTTTATTTACTGTATTTTCTGAACTGCTACTAAGGAGTCCCTTCTCCTTAGTAGGTGCTCATTTGCACAAGTTAGGGTGAAAACCCTAGCTACAGTTTTGGTGACTCCCCTTGTGTTCCTTTGAATTTCTGGTTATAGTTTTAATGTTTTAAACATTTTTAATTTTCTGCAATATTTTTCTGTTTTTTCCTTTCGGCTGCTGTAAACCGCGTCTTTTGCCCCCGTAGTTGCGTTTCGACCGCATCTTTCAAACAGTTACCTGCGATCTGACCATGGCTCTTAGACTGTTACCTGCGATCCGACCATGGCTCTCAAACTGTTACTGGCGATCTACTGACGATTTTCAATTTGTTACTTGTGATCTGACCGTGGCTCTCAGCCTATTTCATGCAGTCCGACCACGGCTGTTCACCTATTTTCCTGCAGGCCGTTTGTAGCTTGTAGCTCTTTTTCTGCTACTCACTTGCGCATTTCAGCCTTTTTACCACGTCCCGCATGCAGCTTGCAGCCCTTTTTATGCTACTCGACTGCGTCTTTCGGCATTTTTCCCACGTCCCGCCTGCAGCTTGCAGCCCTTTTTCTGCTACCCGTGTGCGTCTTTCGGCCTTTTTCTCGCGTCCCGCTTGCGGATTTCAGCCATTTTTCTGCAATCCACCTGCGTCTTTCGGCCTTTTTCCCGCGTCCCGCCTGCGGCTTTCAGCCATTTTCCTGCAACCCACCTGTGATTTTCGATCCTTTTCCCGCAGTCTGCATGCGTCTTTCGGCCAAATTCCCGCAACCTGTCCGCGACTGTCGACCTGTTTCCCGTGGTTCGATCACTCAGATTTGCCACAGACCCGCAGTCTATTTTCTACACTTTTTTCTCTGTTTTGAACCCAACACTTTGATGCAATATTTTATGCACCTGCACATCCATCTGTCCTATCTGCATCCATACTTCCTTACAACCTTTTTTCTGCATTATTATTTCTATTCCATTTACAGAACATTTTTTAAATTTTAGCATTTTAATTGAAAAGAGAAAATTTTGCATTTCAAAGTTTAATTTCTGCATTGATATTTTTTTAGTTAGAAAGTTTCCCACCCCATGGCACTTTTACTTGGGTTCATCATCTCACACGCACACACTCTATCACCTAATTCAAGTGAGCCCTAAAATACTACTTAACACAACCAACATTCTAAACTTCTCTTGGGGAACACATAAGAATCTTGTAGTTAGGTAGGATCGGGGGGATAGGCATCCAAATAACACCCCTCGGTTGCTTACACTTGAGACATAGCTGTTGTCCATTAGGGAACCAAAATCCCCTAGTATTTTTTGACACGGTTTAAAACCAATTTATCGGGAAGGCCTCTCCCTTAGGAGGGTTGAAGTCGCCAGACTGGTTCCAGAAGCCTGAGTGGAATACCGCAATCCATTAAGTAACCGAAGGATACCTTTCGCAGTTCTCGGTGTATCACCCGTATGGGGATACAACGACGATAGAACCAAATGGCAGATTCACCCAATCGAACGTGTCATGAATGGGGTATCTTAATTGCTTTTCTTCTAGGATTGACTACCTGGTGTCCCTCCCGGTAGGGGGATATCTTTATCCACTTGGCTCTATTATCCATATTGTCTGACTTGGATTTCATCACCTTGTAGAGGATATGTCTAGTTGAGTTAGAATACTATTTAGCTAGGTGTTTGCATGCTCCCTTACCTCCTTTTGGTCTAGCGAGTCCACTATTTTTATTTTCTAGGAAACCTGCTACTTGTTGGTATTCTGACCATTTCTGTTGATACTCCACTTATTGTAGCACAGTTGTTACAGTAAGTGTTTTGAGTTGGTTGTTGGTCTGAGTGCCATATTTTTTGCGCTTTCCTTCTGCACACTCGGTTGCATTAGGGTTTTTGAGCTATTTTTCACTCAACACAACCCCCAGATACTTGACACCATTTGTCACCATTGAGTCCCCGAGACATTCTCGGTGCCTCCGAGGCAAGCCCCCACAGCATGGTTCACTTGACATCACCTGTCATAGATGGAGATCTTCATCACTTGATACCACTCATCATAGATCTCGAGCTTTGTCACTTGAATCCACTCATCAATGACATAGAACTTCGTCACCCAATCTAGACGCCCCTTATTTTACCTCTGATTCTGAGGCAGAGTCCGAGAACCCCACTTACACTACACCAACCAGCCCCATGGCTGGCATGACTTCCACCCCTTTCTTTGTAGGGACCATTGGTGGAGCATCCACCACCACACCAGCTACCACACCTGCTTTGGGTACACCCTCGATGGGGCCCACATCTACCATTCTGATCACTGTACCCATTCTAGTAGCTGGCATACCTATCCCCACTCCATCAGTGACTCACAATACCCTTAGCGGTGCAGGACCATCCCATACCACTTTTGTTCCTCCACTTGGGGGAAACATCTCAAACCCAGCCCCTCCACTTGGGGGCATTGGCCCCAACATGGTCACAACCACTAGTATGTCACATCCTTCTACTAGTTTTCCATTCATGGCTAGTCTCAACCTTCCTCACCTATCTAGACTGACTAACGATCCCATCAGACACGACCCTGCACGGCCTCACATGCCCACCAAGCTCCCCTTTGACATCCCTAAGTTTGAGGGCAAGGCAGGTGAGGACCCCCAGAACCATATTATGTCCTTCCATCTATGGTGTTCCTCCAACTCCATAGTGGACGACTTTGTCTGCCTCCGTCTATTACAGTGCACCCTCACTAGCTCTGCAGCTAAGTGGTACATCGAGAAACCCCATGGGCCCATGCCACCTTTACTTCCCTTGCCTCGACTTTCCTGCAGTTCTTTCAGTTACTTGTCTGCTATGACGCGGGAGTTGAGATCCTACTATCTTGCAGACAAAACACGGCTACCCACATCACTGACCACATTCATGAGTGGCGTCGACACCGCAGCCTCTGCAAAATCAAGTTAGACGACCGTATCTTCTTAGATTGGTTTCTAAAATCCCTCCTTCCTGTCATTTCCAAGGATGTGGCATCCAAATGACCCTAGTCCAAAGAAGAGGCCATCCTTAAAGCCCATCAATTTGACCTTATTTACACCCAGTCGGGTTATTTGTATTCCATCATCCCTGACACCCCTCGCGGTGATTCCTCCCGACACGATGCACCGAGGGCATCCCATGCCTCAGATGGCATCATTGGCCGTATAGCCTCGCATAACCAACCATTTTCCATAGCACGTCCTAGCCATGGCCCCAACCTTTTGCGAGCTACATCTCAGTCCGGAGAAACCAATTCGTATGCTCCCATGGCACATCACCATCATTCCCACGGACCCTCGTTTCCACCTCAGTGCTTTGGCCATGTCGCCCCCGCTTATGCCCCACTAGTCGCACCTCAGCCATATTACCACCCATAGGCTGCACCAGCTACTGTGTCCTCTCAAGCCCAACCTGCTTATTACCCGCCACAGGTAGCCCCTGCGGCAAACCCAGAACCCGTTCTGCAAACGTATCAGCAACCCCCACAAGGTTCAGCACCTGCGCTGCCTCTACCTACTTATTATCCACCGCAGCCTGCTCTCGCACCTGCACAACCCCAGAATCCACCTGTTGCCCAAGGGCAAGTGTACGCCCAACAAAATCCACAGTAGAACCAAAATAACCATCGCCAACAGGGCCAGCAAAACCGTGGCAAAGGCCGTAACCATGGGAACAACCCCCCTCCAGACCAAGGCGGTGAACCTCCCAATCCCCCAAACAACAATAACGCGACACCTGCCAACCAGAACCCTGATCGGCCACCCAAGCAAGCCAAAAATCCTAATTTGCGAACAAACCATCCTTGTTCTATTTACGGGGTCTATGGCCACTACACTCATGCTTTCCCACATTTGGAGTGAGCTTGAAAATTCTGGACCGATGATGCCCATCACCAAGGGCACGTGGCTCCTCAGGCGCCGCCCAACCCCCCACCACCTCAACATCAACCCTTGGTGTTACAAAACCCTTTACCGACCCAAGGCATAGTGAACACTCAACCGTTGGCTCCCCCTCAAGGAAATGCACCACCACAACAGCAGATCACTTATGTCGCTCCTGATCAACCCATGATAGACTCAGGTACCCACCACTTGTTAATGATGTCATTTGCCAATGTCAACCTCCAAACCCGTCGAAACCAATATGGCTCCACCCATGAACCCCCTCCCACCGACAAAAACACTAACGCTCATCCTGCTTATCAAGCGTTACGTATACCTCTGGCTCCACTAGATGGCGCCTCCAAAGCACCTCGCTTCCCACTTTGTCGCATGAACAATAATCTCAATGTGCGCGCTACGTCTAATTACAACATTGGAGATGAGTTAGCCCAGTCTCCTGCAGCCATGTCTACGTTAGAAGTCTTAAAAAACTGTCCTTCACAGCACAAGACTTTTCTCTCCACCATTGGTTCTATTGACCCAAATGATTCACGACTGATGGCCTTCGATTTGGACCAATCCGAACCATGCCTACCTACCACTTTAGCGTGCCAAGTTTTTGTTTCCGTTCGGAATCTTGTCATCCATTGATGCATTATCGATGAAGGTGGCTCTACATGCATTATGTCCACATTCGTTTGGTAGAATTTGGGATCCCCTACTCTCCAGTAGTCCACCACTACGTTGCGAGCCTACGGCGGCTGTTCGGCTCAACCCCAAGGTCTCTTAACTAATGTCCCCATCCAGTTGGCTGGAAAAGCCGTGCTCATTGACATAGAGGTCATCAATGCCCAACTTGATTATAACCTCTTACTTGGCCACAGCTACATGTATGCCATGTGGGCGGTTTCCTCATCCGTTTTTCATACCATGATGTTTCCCCATGACGGACGCGTGGTCAAGGTCGATCAACTCACCTATTACGATCCCAATGCCCCCGCTGCACCCGAAAATGTTCTCCCCATGGTTGAACAACCTGTTTGTGGTGCAACTACCTCTTTTGTTTCCTCCGTGGGACCCAGATTTTACTCAGATACACCGATGACCTCAACATTCCAATCCATTCCACCCCCATCACCCGCGACCGAAGTATCTGACCTATGTACCCTTTCCCACAACACACAAACACCAAACAATCAACCGCCCTTCTTACCCAAACCACCGTTGGTACCTATTCACATTGGTGTTACACCCATCCACACAATCCCCTTCCTATTCCCTCCGTCGGGAGTAGTAAGCACCCCGGTTATGGCTACTCTCAGCCTCCCCGGGTTAACCTTAGGATTACCTGTGTGGTATATTTCACCTCCCATTCCCCTGCCGACACCAAATGTCGTCCTATAACCAGTGCAACCCATTGCCACTACTAGTCAACCACCTCCCGGTGTCACTACCCCTTTGTCATCTACGAATCCCCCCCTCTTATCAAGCACACTGGGGGTAGAGGCCCACAACCATACACTGATGTACTCCCGCCCAAAACAGTTAAACCCCCCCCATGTTTCATGCTCCTCCCAAATTCTCATTGTGTGATGAGTTAGGCCATCTGACTCATCAATGTCCACAATTACCTGCATTATAGGAACACATGCAAATGCTTGACGACAACCCCAACATCCCGGTTGTCCAACTCGATCCAACCCCTAAGCCTCGTGATAAATCACTGCATACCAACCACCCTTGTGCAATATGCGGTATTTACGTCCATTACTCACATCACTGTCCTAATCTCCCAGATTATAGAGCAGCTCTCTATGAGATGAATAGTTTGGACCTTGAGACGGCACCCCCCACAATTGAGGAGATCCACCCCCCAGTATCACCCTCATCCGGAGAGATTAACACCATCTATATGATCTCTTCGACTACCACTCCCTCATCAACTGATTTGACAACTCAAAGTTTCTGCAATGATGAGGAGATTCTAGAGGCTCTCACTGCCTCGGATTATCCTTGGGAAGACATGCACCATCGTTCCTATTTCCTCCCAGAAGAGTTCTCCTCCACCACAGCCACCCAATTTGCGGTTGAGTCCAAAGATTTCCTTCCCACCAAAGTCGACTGGTTTAAGGATCCCATTCTCGCTCCTGATGCCTTTGAGGAAGGTAACATGGCCAACCTCTCACCCATAATCCAAATTGATATCACTGCCCCAGGAGGTGCCCCTGAACTCATCACTTTAGGAGCCTCCTACAGTGAATATGAGATCGGAGAGTACAAAAAACTTTTCCAAGAGTTCCGTGATGTATTTGCCTGGTCCTATACCGAAATGCCTGGTCTCAACCCCGCTATTATAGAACACCACATTGACACATGGCCCGATGTACCCCCCGTTTTCCAGAAACAATGCCCCATTCATCCCTCAAAGCTCCCCGTTGTCCAAGCCATCGAGCTTCTCTCAGATACCTCTCCACTCAAGCAATGGCTGCTATCACTAGAACAAGCTTCTTACGACAAACATGTCCACCCTCGAACTTTCCACGAAGGGGACCTTGTCCTCGCCTATGACCAAGCCCACGATAAGACTGGTAAAGGAAAGTTTGAATCCATGTGGCAAGGCCCTTACATCGTGCAGACCTGCCTCGAAAATGGGGCATACATTTTAACTAACTCCGAAGATCACCCTTTGCGCAACCCCCGTAATGGGTTGTATCTTAAACGCTTTTATCCTTAAACAAACCCGCAGTCCACCCCACGTGGACTGTACAAGAAATCCCCTGGGACCCACTACCCCCCCCCCTCTGAACCCAATGAAAAATGCAGGTATGAGTTTATCGGAATACCTGTAACTCCTGAATCTGAAAACGGTCGGTCGGATCATCCAGAAACACCAACTTAGCTCTGGTCCACTCTGATCACTAGTCAAATTCAACAAGTCCAAATGACACTTGTCATGTTGGACCCACTTACTATTTATAGTCCGTTGACTTTTTCTTGTTTTGGCCATTTTGAACCCATACGGAGTCCATTTTTCGAACCGTTTCCACCACTGGAATCAGCACGACGAGACCGTCATGATGGTCAACTCATTTTCTTATTTTTTCTGCATCATTTTTTGAGGATTTTTTTTAGACACCATTAGTTGCCTCGGTTTGCATGCCACATTGGCCATTATCCGTTTTTGACACTTTTTATATCATTGGATCCATTTTTCCGAGCTCGTGATGATGCTTGAGATCATTTCTCGCTCTCACCAGGTACAGTTTCAACATTGTGTCTCGACACTTTGTTGCCTCAGTTTGCGCACCACATCGACCGCCATTGGATTGTTCCACATTTTTACATGAGCCATTCAGTCCTTTCATACTACAATTATTTCATTATTTTTCCACCATTCATTATCCCGCAAGGAGGCCCACCAGTGTTCCCCCCCCTCCCTCATTCTTGGTCATCATCACTGTTCCTTGATTGAGCACTTCCTCCTTGCTTGGCCATTCCTTTTGTTCGGTATAATTTTATCCCTTTTTCGGGCCAGGCAAGTCTTTTACGAAAAAGGCACTTAGGGAGTTTCTGTTAAGCTCTTTTCTGACTCCTAAAACAATGAAAAGATCGTCGAGCAATCTTGCTTCCTTTCATGCTTGTTAAAGTACCTGAAAGGGCGTCTATCTGGTATAAGTTTAACCCTTTTCCGGACCTGGTAGACTAATTACGAAAAAGGAATACTCTAGTCACACCAGCTAGAAGAGTTCTTCATTGCATTCTTTTATGCTTATTTGGGCCTTGGAGACTAACACACAAAAAAGCAACCCCTTGGAGTCTTCTTATCGCTTTCAGACTCTCTAAAAATTGAAAGCAACCATGAGCATGAACTGTCCTGGGCTCGTACAAATCCACACGACAGTGCCATTCCATTATTTCAGAGTCTTCTTATTGCTTTTAGACTCCTTAAAATTGAAAGCAACCACGAGCACAAACTGTCCTGGGGTCGTATAAATCCACACGACAGTACCATTTTGAACACACTTCTTCTAGTTCCTTAACCCATGAAGGAGGTCCCCTCGTGCCTCTCAGCACTGTGATCGATCATCTCGACAGCACCCACAATAAGGTTGCCTTTGTTCAAAGTATTCTGCAGTCTCCTGCCATTTTACACCAACTTGAGTATCCCTCATCCCAGTCACTATCCTTGATCCATTACAGCTATGATCCCTTTCCCACCAGTCAGTTTCATATGCTGCCCGATCATCCCCTCCATCATACTCTGAACAAAGGAAGTTTGAGTCCACCCATTCTACTTGCCTAGTTATCCCCCACAGTATGACAGTCCTACCATCAGTACTCTCACACTTCGGTTCTCCACCTCGTGCTCCTATCAAGGAAACATCATTGCCTTGCTAGTTGCAAGTCTCCCTCTATCGACGACAGCCCCTTAATTCCAGAGGATAGAGCCAGAGGTCCCTGCGCCTTAGACCCATCACCATTTGTGGTGAGTGCCTACGGACCACTTTGAGATGAGTCATCATTGCCTCTCCGAGTGGTTTTCTCTCACATGTTCAACTTCAACACCTTGATCGCATCATTGAGAATCGCGCAGGGTTTATATCCCTTCAGTTCTTGGTCGAAGACCCCGGATTTTCCTCGACTCTAGCACCTTGATGAGTCACTTCGGAACGCCCAGTTATATGTTCCCATGGATGTCCAGGTTGCGTAGGCAATTGTATTCAGAAGCCATCCAGTTATATGCTTCCTTGAGTACCCAGTTCAGTTCCAGTTCAGTGTACCATTGAGGGTATGACTCCCCGTCACTATGATCCAGTAGCTCATCAGTTCCTCTGGTACCACACTCAGCAGCACTGTTGTTATTCCAGTGTATCGATCCTTCAACTCAGACATGGTTATCCCAGCAGTATGTCCCAGATTTGTGTCCCCTCTGGACTCTTATGATGTACACAGTGGTTCTCTATGTATCTTACAAGTCCCCCTCTTTTGGGCCTCACAGTTATTTTTTATGTATCTTGATACGAGCATGGGTATGCCCACCTCGTCCATATATTGAGAGTCTTCCTCCTTGGAGGCCATGTATATTTCAGATCCCCATTTATTGGACCCCTTGTTATTGTTGTATATCTTGATACGACCATGGGAATTCCTGCCTCGTCCATATGTTCAGATTATTCCTCATGCATTCTTGAGGTCATGTACTTTCAGTTTTTGCAGTTTGTTCGAGACCGTTGTTCCGGGCTCTAGTTCATTTCTTCTCTTCTCCACATCCCAAGAAAACCATAAAAGACTTATGATGTCTATCGGCCATACGATAAGCTCCTGCCCTCACACATCAGGGGGCAATCTGTTAACACCCAAAAAGTGCTCACTACCTCATCTACCCCATTACATGACTCATTTGTCCATATTTCCTACCATATTTGCCTCCAAAACCTTAAAAACCCATTAAAAAGCCTCCAAAAGGCCAAAAAACCCATTTCCCCCCCAAAATAATCCAAAATTCCTCCAAAATAGCAAAAACCCTATACAGCTGACCTAAACCAAATGGTGCCCAAAACCATGGGCCAACACTCCACCACTAAAAACCTATAAATAGGTGATGGAGGCCCCTCATTTCACATCCACAATCATCTGTATCCTTACTTTGCCAAAATCACTCCTGAAACCCTAGCTCACCCTTGAGCTACTTTCATACTTGAGTGCCCTTTTGGCCCATTTCCAAAACCCTTTGGAGAAAGAGAAGGAACAACATTGGAGCTTGGAAGCAACCCTCTTGGATTGCTGCAAAGGCTTCATCAACCTTCACATTGGAGGTATAATCAATACAAAAATATTTTATTATCTTGTCTTTTCTGTTTATGCACATGCTTAGAGTAGTTTACTGTTTTACTGTACTGTCTTTTATTTACTGTATTTTCTAAACTGCTACTAAGGAGTCCCTTCTCCTTAGTAGGTGCTCATTTGCACAAGCTAGGGTGAAAACCCTAGCTGCATTTCAAATAATGTTTTTGCCAATAGTATTAATCAAGCCACTTGTTTAGGGTTTCCTTCCACTTAACACATCCAGGAGCAACATTGAAGGGTCTTTTGTGCACAAATCTTAGTACTTGGGATATTCTTGGGCCTGAAATACCTCATGAATGAGTGATGAGGTGAGAAATTATAGTTTGGAATACTCCGTGTAGCATTGATTATTGATTGTTTCATTGACAAGTGTCACAAGCTGTGACAAATTTTTGGATGCATTAAATTTTTTTTTTAACACGTCTAGGTATCGTTGATATATTGATGAACATTCGTGTATCCCATAGAAACATTTTCCACGCAGGTGTTGAACCTGCCACGAAACTTTGGGAATCGGTACATGGATAGTGAGACGATCTTTCATGGAAATGTAAACTTGTTTCAACGCAGGTGCTGAACCTGCAACGAAAGTTTGGGACTTGCTTTGTGGATACTGGGATGGGGATTCGTGGAAAATGTAAAATTGTTTTGACGCAGGTGCTAAACCTGCCATGAAAGTTTGTGGATCTCTGCGTGGAAATTGAGACGATGATTCGTGGAACTACAAACATGTTTCCACGCACATTCGTGGAACTTGCAGAAGCTAAACATCGATATAGAGACGCAAATTCGTGGATGGATTCCTATTCCATAGATCTGAGAACTGTTCTGTACTTGACACGTGGCCAGCAGGAAGCGTTTCTATTGCAACGGCACGGAATCTTTGTCCCTATATCCACGAAAAAATGAAACACCAATCATTGCAACAGGGACGAAAAATTCGTGGCAAATTTGACCATATGTAGTAGTGACCAAATTTCTAGTGAAAATAAATTAGGTGTTAACAATTATGTACTGAGGTTTGGTGGATGGATATATTAGGATTCATGAATGTCGAATTAGTGTATTAATATTTTGTTCTCATGAGTGTGTTAACGCATCTTACCAAGTGCTAAAATATGCAAGACTAACTCATTCTTCTAAGTCTTTCCTTATGTGCATGTTTAGTAATATGGCTATATAAATCTCGATATTATTCCTCAGTTCAATACTTACTCTGATTGCATTTTGCTTATGTAAGTGATCATTGCTTGTATATATGATTTCTTACCCTTGAATCCCAATAATAAGATAGCCTCTTATACCACAGACTATTTTTGAAATAAAAAAAGGACAAAGTAGTATATGAAGATTTTTTTTTATCAATAATTAAATATGACATAAAATGGGGGAAATCATATCCCATTGATCACTAACCCAATAAAAACCACTAAATAACTAAATATTAATGATAAATTGGCCCCTAACCCTTGACCTCCTAGTCTATAAATAGCCAATAACAACCTCACACCTAACATACTAACTTTTTATATCCTCTTCAATGGGTTATTCCTTCTAATCCTTAACAAGCCTATATTAATTTTATCTCCCCTCGAAGAGAGTATATCCCATGTACAATTATGGGATTCTCAATATAACCCCACAAACATCCAATGGAGCCACATCTACTAATACTTCATCTATGAATTTGTGGTTGACAACAAACTTGATTTGCATTATATTTCCAATCTCACTTATATGCCTTGTATCACCCAACCTAGGGGGTACAAATGTAGATGGTCCTCTGTCTCTAGGTGAAGCTTCTCAATGAAATGTGAAGATATCAAGGTGGGTTTAGACCCGGGTCAAAAAACAATCCAACTTGCCTTGTTTCATGTGGATTTTAATTTTGAACAACTCTATCATGTCCTTCTCCTTGTGATTGCAACCAACTAGTGCTACTTCCTTTCAAAGAGTTGTGCAACTTGCATTCCATTATAGGTATGAGGTGTTGTCAACTCTTTGTTTGGGATCTATACTGATCAATTACTTATTCCTATTTCTCTTTTGAAAATTCGTGGGGAACTTCTTAGGGTGCAATTTCCAACAATCGTCCTTAGTGTGTATGTTTCTCTCATAAGCCTTACATTGCTTGACACAAAGGATTTATTATTGTATCATTACCATAATATTATTCTTATTTCACTTATTAGTTTTTACCATTTTATCTTCTCTTTGGTTCTATTTTCTTGTGTGTAATATGCCACTACTTACACTTGTCTCCTTCAAGGTATTGTGCTTGAACACTTGCTTCATCATTCTCTTAGGCTTGAACCAAATCAATTTTCACCAAATTTGTGGTCGCAAGGATCCTAAATTTTTTATCAACATGTATGGAATTTTTAGAGATGCACCCAATTAAATAGCTCTCTATCTAAGCTCCTGTACTTCTCTCCCTTGCACATACCTAAAGTAATGCCACACAATCTATTGATGCTCCTCATATTCAATTGGGTAGAAATAAGCCTTAATAATATCCTTGAACACATCCCAATCAATCACTATTGGATCATTCTCTAATTCTATACTTGTTGTTTCACTCTCTCACCATGCTAGAGAATGGATTTCAAGCTTCAACTGGGAAAATGCGATCCTCTTTTTCCTAGTGACTTTGTGTACATTGAAGTACATCTCCATTTGATGTAGCCACTATTTTACTTTGATGGAATCCACTTCTCCTACATAGGGCTTGATATACACCTTTTTAGATACAAAAAAATTCTACCCACAATTCCCTATAATTGTATTATCACTTTTGTCTCTATTTTGTGCTCTGGATTTGCTTCTCTCTCTTTCTTCTTTGGATTCTCTAGGCTATCCTTTTGATCTAAGGTTGATTTTATACCCTTGAATACAAATAGATGTATTATGATAAATGTAAGTGTGGCTATGCTCTTCTATAGTCAATCCAACTTGACCCTAGGATCTTCTTCTTCATCATGACCTCCTGTCATTGGTGTTCCCCTGCTCCTATGAAGGCCTAGCAATGGTTCATGTCCACTTTTTGTATAGTATATTTTGGTGTTTACCAATATAGGTTTGTCCAATTCTAATTGAACTTATTCTATAAGAAAATATGGTCTATAAATAGTTGGCTCAAGGCATGTTTGTTTACCAACATAGATTATTAAGGAATGATTGTCACAAACAAGCCATTGGTCACTCATGTGACCATCATTGTCATTTTATTTAGGTCTTTAAAATAATTTTTAATTCTTATAACAGTAATATAGTTTATTTTTATATTACTTATATGCGTTTTCGAATTCTAATAGTTGTCTGCCCTTTTTTTTTAAATCAAGGTTTTGATTTCTTCTAAAATTCTTTAGCGCTTTAACAAACAAACAAAAAATACTTTTGATATTAGTGCTCAACCATCTTATTGCCATGTTCTCCTTTCTGTCAACGCCATGTTTTCTTTGATGCCACGTTCACCAACGTCTTAGTGCCATGTTCTCCATATGTGCATCAGTGCCACGATTCTCCAATGCCTCAGTGCCACGTTCGCTAAAAGGTTAGGGGGGCTGATAGGTCGTCCTGGGCTCCGGGCTGGTGAGCTTCTCATGGAGTCCAATCACCCATATCCCCCACCATAACCTTTTCTCTACGCGTCGATAGTAATGGGGAAGATCGGGCTATATAAATACATAAAACTCAACTTTTGTGGAAAATGTGGGATAATTCCCAAAACAAAACCTAATCGCAATCGTTGATCATCATGATCGGACAGCCCCTGAGTCGTCTTCTTCTATTATGTATTAATGTGTACTCTCTGCATCGAACTCTTTGGTTCCTGATTAATGGCATATTCATCAATGGCCCCGACCAAGAAAAGAACTTCATAGCCCTTCAATATTTCTAGGAGTAGATGTATATACTGCTATTAATTCTTTGTGACTCGGATATTGCTCAGGAACGTTTACTAAATTGATCCAACTGCTATTAATTCTTTGTGAATCATATCTTGCTCAGGAACGTTTACTAAATCGATCCTTTTTAGAACAGAGATTAGGGATTTTATCCTTAACATTGTATCTGTTCTTTTCATCAATGCCATTAACACCACTGGCCTACATCTAGCTTGCATCACATCTGTTTGTCATTACACTTACTTGCTGCTTTGTCATCACTCTACTTGCTGATCTCTCTCATCTAGTTTCCATCAATGACAACCTACACTTCCATACTACAAATAGGAATTGCTTTCTAACCAACATTCTTCCTTCCAGACCCATTTTCATTATTCTTTCATTTTCCTTGCATGTTCCCTGAACACTAATGGGTTTCTCGTAGAAAGTCTCCTTGACTGTCTGCTTGTAGCTTATTTCTTCACCTTGCTACTATTTCAATACTAAGAAAACAACTTCCTTCACATGTTTTTCTCAAGCCATGGTGCAGCTTGTATTAAAAGACTCTAAAACAGTTTTGAAGATGTTGCATTTTGACATTGTAATTTCAAGAATTTTATTCTGACGAGATAGTATAGGCCTGGCTGATGGAGATCTTATTGCATCTAGAAGCCATTTAAGAATGATCATGTTGATGCACAACCGGCCTTCCGAAGAGCTGGAGAAACTTCTTCTTTGAGCTGTCAATAATCATTACCATCACACATTTTTCCATCAATGCCAACCTGTATATCTACCATATTTCCAACAGCAGAAAGTGCCCAATAGAGATACCGAGGGTTGTTTACAGTTATTACCTCTTGTGCTATGTTTCCTTAGATTTCCTCTCATGCTATGCGATGGCATCCTAAGCAATGAATCCAGTGACTTTCCATAATATTTCAAGTTTTGTTCTTCCTTTATCCATTTCTCCCTTTGTGACATCTCATCCCAGTTTGTATTTCCAGTAATCGGAAAAATATGTGGTGGCTTAAGCTTGAGGCCTATCCATCTTAGTTTTAATTTTTCCAAGGTATCTTTGTACAACTGCAACGTAAAATGTTCCCTCTAAATATTAGGAAGGGAATGAGGTTCTTTTTCCTATACTTGTGGAGAAAGATCCTCTCATTTGACCTATATACTCTTAAGAACCATGCTTCTTCCTTCTTTTACTAAGCTCTCATATTGGTCCAAAACCACTTCTTGTTTTTCCTCTAGTATTGGAATAAGTTCTTCATCTCCTACTAGGGTTTGGTGGCTATTGATTACCTCTTTTACTGATGTGGAATCTTCCCTAATCCATAGGTGAGATTAGTCTTCTTCCCTTTGGTAAACTATGATCTCATGTGCTCTCTTGTTCTTTTGGAGCATGCAAGAGCAAATTCTCTTAGTTGTACATTCCCCATGTAGGAGTTAGCAGACCACTGGTATGTATGTGGCAATGCATAGTTTTGGATATAAAATTCACTTATCAAATATTTCTCATCTTGTATACTATGTTGGCATGTATCTAAGAAGTCTTTTGGAGTTTCTAAAAGATAGAGCAATTTTTCTTTAAGTCTTTTCATCTAGAACCGGTGCCACTACTCTCTAAAAAATACTATGTATACCCTATAGAGAGGTGGACAACTTATCATTTCCTAGGATGTTTTGAACATTTCTACAATTATTGGCCCCATATCCTTGATCTTATTCCTCTTTGTAATCAATTCCTCTTAGCATTTGCATAGTTTTTCTCTTAGTTACTCATTTTTTGAGTCCAACCGCATCATGTCATCAGAGTATTGCATCTTTAGGATTTGAGTTTTTTCCTAAAGTAGCGTTAGCTAAAAAGTAATACCTTCAACACTCTAGGTCTCCACCATAGTTTTCCAATGGAGGGATTCACCTTTTTCTAAATATAACTCATTTTCCATGTCTTACAGCTTTTTGTCTTTATCTTTTAATGCCTATGTGATATCTATACTTTCTAAATTCTTTTGAGCCTCCAACAATTCCTCCATGATGCCATAAAATTTCATTATTTCTCTTTCAGATCCTGAGAGTCTCCCTCTATAGTGGTCCCTACATTTATCTCTTCTATCTCTATTGCTTGTTCATTGAAACTTTCAATAGGTTCAATAGGTACTTCTTCAAATTGGTGTAGAAGCTCATTTAAAGAGTGTTGTTGAGGATTACCAACAACTTGAGACCTCGTTGTGATTCTCCTTTAAAAGGTGGTCTTGTTTTTAGTGGAAATTATTCTATCCTTCTTAATTGATCTAGTGCTAGGAATGTTGATATTCATTAATGCATCTGCAACTTCTTTGTCTACCTTCTCCTCCTTCTTTGCTCTAGTTTTCTTAGGGTCACTTTCTCTCATGCCTTTCCCTTTCACATCTGAAGTGGGTGTTGGTTTTTATTCTTCTTGTCTTCTCTTTTTCTTGTTAAGAGAGGTGGAAGCCAAATTTTCTTGATTTCCTTGCATCATCCACACCTTAGTATGGATCATTTCTATGAAATCCTTCTGAGTGAGATATGAAAATTGGGCTCTTAAAACATCACATGTAATTATTTTAATCAAATAGTGGTGATCCAAGGCCTTGGGGTTACCTTCCTATACCTTAGTGATACTCATATTTGCAAAGGAACTTAAGAAGAAACAAGGAATGTTGATGTTTTCTTCTAGTTTCTTCTAGGTCAAATTCCTAAACTTGTGGAGAAAATTGAAATGATATGCATACAAGTAACTCATCCTTCCTTCATAGGTGATCTATTTGATAACAAAGTAAGCTCCATGATCCCTAGTATCTAGCAATCTCTCCCTTTTAACCTTTTTTTGTCTTCTACATAATGTTCAAAATATCTTATAAAGAAGTTGCACTTGTCTTACCTAATCCTTGTATTTCCTCCTTGATTTCCCCACAGGAATCCCTGTAGCTCTCCTCAAATTGTCTTCGTTCAAATTAATCCACACACCCTTTACCTCTGTAATACATTCTTGTTCATTTACCTTTTTCAAATTTCGAGTAGATTCTAATGCAATTACATCATCATACAGAGGTAAGTATATAATGACCATAATGACCATAAGTATATAATGACCATAATGACCATATTCATGAAAATTATATCTTTTATAGGACCACACATAAGAAAGTGATCATTGCATTTTCCTTATGTAAGTGATCATTGCTTGTACATATGGTGTCTTACCCTTGAATCCCAATAATAAGATAGCCTCTTATACCACTTTTGAAATAAAAAAAGGACAAAGTAGTATATGAAGATTGTTTTTATCGATAATTAAATATGACATAAAAGGGGGGAAATCATATCCCATTGATCACTAGCCCATTAAAAACCATTAAACAACTAAATATTAATGATAAATTGGCCCCTAACCCCCGACCTCCTAGTCTATAACAAGCTAATAACAACCTCACACCTAACCTACTAACTTTTTCTATCCTCATCCTCTAATCAGTCACTAACCCACTAACCCCTAATCCTTTAACCGCTAAGCTTTAACGACCAACCCATTGACATCTTATTATTACTAAACCTTATCGACTTAAACCCACTAACACTCATCTTCCTTATCTTTATGACCCTTAACTAACCATATAGTACCCCCACAAACCCAACTATGCTTACACCTAACCCACTTACAACATTGACATAATTTTATTTTTCCTAGTTTAATTTTTATCACTAACTCTTATAGTTTTTAATCATCATTAGTGATCGAAAGCCTTAATTTAATAAGGAACCCCTAGTTATTTGGCCTTAGTCATTTGAAACATATATTTTTATTATATAAGATACACCTGCTAAATGAAACAACTCAAGAATACTTTTCATTTGAATAAGTCAAACACTACTATATTTCACACAATACTTATAACAAGCTAAAAAAATTACTAAGTATACTAAAGTTGGGAAAACAACTCCATTTCTATTGTCTCCAAGTGAATTCCTATGGATTGGTGTTGATTATGAAACATCTGAAAATGAAGTCTCCACTTTAACTTTTAATGCTAAATTTTAAGTTAATGAAAGTAAAATGTAAAATGTACATATCAATTATATGTTACCAATTGTAGCAATAGGATAATCCCTAAGTCACTAGGCATGATACTATTAGGTCAGTAATTCAAATTATGGTACACTACTATATTGATGCAGATGGTACACTTGTCCTTGGAATGGGACAAACAATATTTTTAGTGACCTTTTTTGCATCCCTTTTGAGTACCTTTTGCATGTATTCATTCAATATTTTTTTTACTTTGTTGTCAGTTTTTTCTATTTTGTATCCTCGTGCATATTATTTGCATCCATTTTACGGTTTTTTGTAGTTCTAAGGAGACCCAAATTAGATGTGAAAAAAATCACAAAAAGAGACATAAAAAATGACACAAATTGGATGTCAATAGGATGCAACAACAATTCAAAAATGATGCAAAATAGAAGAAAAATATGCATAATCAATGAAAATTAGAATCACGATGGACACATAGAATAAAGACAAGAGGGTAAATAGGCATAGAAAAAGGATTCTACCTAAACTTTCCATTTTTGCATACTTAAAACTTAGGAAAAAAAATACAAAGGCTAGGGACATAAAAGAAGATTATCCGTGACTATAGTGTAGCAATGGGTGGAAATTACTCTAGACAAATTAAAAAAAACAACATCAAACTCATAGGTGCCCCCCAATTTTTGATTTTCCCTACCTAATCCATTCATTGTTTCCAAGAGCCACGGTAGAGGGAGACTGGTTGAGAGAGCTAAGAGCATCAAGAGCAAAGTGTGTGAGGATAAGAGGAGATCGGTGCGCCCAGAGGAGACGACTATTACATTCTAGAGGAGACCGAGGCATCCAATAGACAGAAGAAGACAAATAGGGGCCAACCAATGTCTTCGGTAAGGCCATCTGAGCCATGGACACAATTCTGGCGTTTTGAACCTTCAATTTGTTCAATAACATAGCTAGCACATCCTGTATCTGTCTTTTTGAATGTTTAAACACTGGTGACATTGCCTAGGGTTTGAAATTAAATAATCAAATCTGCCTAGGGTAACTATGTAGATGATATGGTGAGGACTAGAGTTCGAATTCCAATGATATTCTGAATTTAATCATCATCCCAGGCTATCTTTATGCCCAGGCGAAAGACATGGTGGGTTTATTCACCTGCAGCCAAAGACATGTCGGGTGTATTCAACTGCAGCCAAAGACATCTTAGGTGTATTCCCTTGCAGCCATATCTATGAATTCCAGCAAAAGCATACATTATATGGTGGCTACACATGGCTCCATAAAAAACACAGTCAAAACTGAAAACTTAAAAGGATTTATTAGACAATGATTAGTGATGATTCTCACGTGCTTCCATCATATTTGTTGAACTTAGGTGAATTTATTTTCCAGCTTTTAATATTGTGTATTCTTGAATTCTCTTTTCTGTTTTTTGTTGTGGATAAATTTGTTGAACCAAGGATTCCAAAGATGGGGTCTGGAGAGTACACTTCGGTTGGATGGGTTGCATCTTCTAGGAATTTGAGCTCTATGTTTTCTTTATGCTAGGTATTTCCTTGACATCTAGGTTGAGTTACTATCCTCTTTGGCTAGCAATGATGATGTTTATTTCATGTAGAGTTCCCTCCAAGGACAGAGAATGTTGATACTAGCAATGGTTTGAGGCAAAACCATGTCAAAAATCAGACCATGGAGAGTAGATCATGTACTCTAAAACTAGCCTAACAACTATAGATTGTTAAAGCTGAAAAATGCCAATTAAAATTTCAGCTAGGAGTACATTAACTGCAAACACATACTACTGATGAAGTAAAACTACAAACACAGATTTCTGAACGCTCAAAACAATATCTGTTAAATCCAAAAACAGAAACCAAAACTACTGTCAAATTCAAATTCCTGAACCATAAAATGGTGCGCCCTGCTTCTCCTTTATAGACTAGGAAAAGAGAGGTACAATGAATCTAGACACATGCACAACAGTGCCTAGACTGGTAATGTGAAGTCTAGCCCTAGTGTGTCTTACATGCACGGATAACTCAGCCAAAGGAGAAGTGTGCCCTCCTAAAGATATGTATCTTTGATTAAGCTGGAAAATTCTCTTGCAAAAACGCCCCTACTAAACTTAGTGAACTGTTCACTCATCTAAGTGCATGCAAAACTAAATAAATCTCAAATCAATTTAGAACTAAACTGCTAATTTGGGAAAAGCATCTAAAAATAGAAATAGACTGATGATGGGCACATGCATGCACAAAGCATGGGCATGCATATGCCTACTTTCCCTCTCTCCTCCATAAAGAGCCCTCAACTCCACTGTATGAACTGTTGAATAGAGTCGCTTTGCTGCTGTACAAAACTTTGTTGTATTGGATGCTCTGCTGAAGGAGGATGAACTGTATCTGGAACAATGTTTGAGTTGCATAGGTGAACTAATACTCCCTCTTAGCAGGGAAAGCATTCTCTAGCACACAAGTCTCTCCCTGAACATTTTGAACTTGCCCTTTGCTAGGGGTTTGGTCAAGATGTCTGCAACTTGTTCATCAATAGGAACACTATGAAGAACCATTGCACCCTTTTGAACCCTCTCTCTCGATCAAGTGGTACTTGATATCAATATGCTTGGGAAATCATGAAGCACTAGATTCTCAAAATTTGATACAACTTTGATTGTCATATTATATCACATTAGTGTCCAAAGTCTGATTTGTCAACTCTTCTAGTAACTTGTGAAGCCAGATGGATTCACAACTAGTAGTGCTCACTGTCATATAATTTGAATCTTCAAAACTAAGGTATGTTGAAGGTTGAAGCCTGATTTCTGCTGAACCAGCTAGAAACCATACCTGAACCCAAATTGAAGCAACACAAGTGCGGTGCTCCTGTCACTACCTTAACTTGCCCAATTGGAATTTATAAATCCATGCAACATCAACACTCCATCACCAACATACCTCAGAACAAAGTGAACCATGCCCTTCAAATATCGGACCACATGTTTTTACAGCAAGCCAACGAACCTACATGGGCCCCACCATGTACTGATTGAAGGAAGGTGTTCACTGAAAAATAAATGTCTGGTATTTACTAGATACATGAAGGAACATATTAATTGTCTATACAAAGATGGATCGATCAAATATGAATCTGAATCAAAAGTGACTTCAAATTTGGTACCATAGGAATAGCCATGGGATTATGGCCCATCTTTTGTAATCTCTTTAGAATCTCAACTGCACATTTACCTTGCCTAAGGAAAACCTCACATATACCTTGCTACATCTCTAGACCTAAGAAGTTGTTCATCAATCCAATGTCTATCATGTATAATTTTCTTGCCAGTTGTGCTCTGCACCATGCTATGAGTTTCTTTGTAGTTTTGAGCTTAATGTAAGTATAAGATTGTCTATGTACAACATTGAAATACACAAATTAGAATTATGAACCAAATAGTGAAGATTGGACTCTGCATTTGAATTAGTGAAAACCAAACTGGAAAGATACTCATCTATCCTGGAGTACCAAGCACTTGGTGCCTGCTTCAACCCATAAAGGGATTTTTCCAAATTGCAAACATGGGTCTCACACCCAAACACCTCAAAGCCTATTGGTTGATTTATCTCAATCCGGCCATTAAAAGTTGTTGTCTTTACATTCATTTAATTAAATTCCAACCAAATATTGATGCTAAAGACATAATGAATCTGATTGATGTATGCCTAGCAACATAAGTAAAAGTTTCCTCATAGTCGACTTTCTCTTTTTGTGATAACACTCTAGCAACAAATTGAGATTTGGATTTCTCTATGTTTCCAATTGTGGCATTCTTAACCTTTTACAACCACTTATATTCAATTGTTGACTTCCCTTCTAGTCTAACCATAATGTCCAAAGCTCCAAATGCAAGGGAGGGAGAAGGGTAGGTTGTTAAATGACGACACATGTGGAGCTTCATATCTCCTACCAATGGACCTTATCAAACATATCAGACCCACCAGCATGTTAAATGCCCCTCATCATGCCTAGTACTGTGATGGACATATGGTCCCTCTAAAACCAATAACTAAATAAACAATTCTCAAGGGAAACAAGGATAGTTAATCTTGTAACTTAAAAATATTTCTCCCTAGGACTAGAAGTGGATGAAATTAAACACCATAAATGCTAAATGTATAATATAATTTTCAGAAAAAGACATACACACATATCAACCGAATATTTTCTTCTAAATGATGGTTCTGTAGTGAACTAGGTCTCAAGTTGGATGTCCATGGCAGGCAATGCAACTTCCCAAAATTCCATGTGGTCTTCTTTTGCAATGGGGCACTTAAATAATGTTTGGATGCAATAAATAATACCCAATTTTAATGATTGTAGGTACCACCAAATAGGTACTTGTCGGATCTATCTTCCTCATGTGAAGAAGATAGACTAGAAGAGGTTGAAAGAGGGATGACTAATACAATATCTAATAGGTCAAGATCAACTAGAGGTGAAAAGGTAAGGAGAAAATTTTGTAGACACATGGAAATTTTTGTTTCTGAAGGAGGATCATGTGGTTATGATAACGAGTGCATAGGTGACATTGAGTTTCCCCTGAGGTATAGACATCTTGTCAAACGATGGCTACCCAAGGAGCTACCCCAAGTGGACACGAATTTCTTCCTCAATGGGAGGACTTATCGCATTGCTCCATCCTCTTTACATGGGCTGGGGCTATTTTCCATGGATGGCATAAAGGTGTCATATGGCACTGAAACTAAATTGATGGAGTATGTCAGTCCATGCTACAAATACAATGACTGGTTGTTGTTGGTCTGATAGACACGAAGTATGTAGACATACGCAGTGGCAGCAAATTATTGTCAACTACTGGAAAACAGTCTTAACAAATGAGCAACTGTGTGTATTGATGGAAGGCCAAAAGCTTCAGGAAATATCCCAGGGTTTATAAATAGCACACGACCAGGGTCAACACATAAGCTACCCAATTTCCTATTTGAGGGGTGTGAAGGAAATCATGTATTCATATGTGCAACAAAATCAATAGCTATCGGTGAAGAGTTGTTGATCGATTACAGTTTGAATCGAACATATGTGGGGGTTTCTATTATGGGGGATTATTCTTATTGTATTGTGGCAGAGGGGTGGTACTTAGAGCCCACCTACGACTTCTAGACAGGTAAAGTTGATTGTCATAGTAACGTTAAAGTTTTTTTTATATTAATCAAGTTTATTATACATGGTTCAATTTTTAGTTATCGATATGAATATGTCTTGCTTATTGTATTGTGGCAGGGTGACCGTGGGAAGGCACCAATGTTGTCGCACCAAGTAAATGATAGTGTAATAGTACCTAAACATGATTATAGTACTTGTTTTTGTTATTATATGCATTATATATTTTTTACGTGATTTTTTTATTGACATTCGTAGAGCACACCACATCAAGGTGATGATGTGGTCAATGAGGAAGAGATAGATTATTCAACAGACCCAACGGATACTATAAAACTGGATTTGAAAAAGTGCAATCAGGACCTTCTTGATCTGATTTTAATGGATCCAATGACTGAAGAAATACAAGCACAAATGGCTGAATTGAGGACAAAGATTAAAAATACGGGGTAAGTGGCATCTTTGAAAGTTTTTACGAACTACATATATTCATTTATGTTATTTTAGTTCTCTTTTTTTGATATGTTCTAATCAATTGAATTTTTATTCTTTAGGATTATTTGAAGCCAAAACCCGTGTATCAAGAACATGTTGCGTTGAAGACTGGATGCAGACCAAGGAAGGGGGGAATGTTGAGCTCAAAAACATTGTCACCCACCGCCTTGGTGATGGTGTATGGCCCATAACGGAGTGGGCGAAGCTTTTGATGGGGCCTTGTAAGGCGTTCTTTCTGCAAATGCAACCAAACTTTGTCGCCCACCTGAAACTTATGTGGCACTCGATATTGATCATGGCGCTGCTTGTACTTGGCATTAGACTTCTGTAGAATATCCTGAACCTGTTGGTGGATATGTTGGATCCGTTCAATTAACTGGGCAGCTTTGTTAGCTTCTGGGAACGAGTCAGCCGAGGTGGTCGCAAGGGGAAGTGCAACATCCATGGGGCCCAATGGTTGGAATCCCAACCCCACCTGAAAGGGGTTGTGGCCAGTTGAGCTATGCAGGGCTCGGTTGTAGCTATGTTGGACATAGGGAAGACTCTCATCCCATTTGCGGGGGTGTGTTGAATTGTACATGCACAGGATATGTACGACCATCGGGTTGACAACCTCGGTTTGGCCGTCGGTTTATGGGTGGAAGGCAGTGGATTTGGTGAGCTTGGTATCCAGCAGTGACCAGAGGCTCGACCAGAATGAGCTGAGGAACCGACTGTCACAGTCTGAGATAATGGTCTGTGGGATCCCAAAATGTACCCATACTCGTTCAAAGAAGAGCTTGGCAGTGGCTTCTGCTGTGATGTTCTTCTTACAGGCGGCTAGAATTGCCATTTTGGAAAAGCAAACAACAACCACAAAAACACAGTCGTTTCTACTCTTGGTGGATGGGAGGCCTGACATGTAGTCCATTGAGATGGATTCCCATGGCCTGTCAGGAGTAGGTGGAGGGGCGTATAGGACCTGTTTCTTAGTGGTCGTTTTGAAAATAGCACAAGCAGTGCAGGACCTGATATACTTGCCGACATTCTGTCGAAGTTTTGGCCAGTAGAAATGTTTCTGCACCACTGCCACTGTCTTTTCGATGCCAAAGTGTATTGCCACTCGACTGTAGTGACCTTCCCAAATCAGCTTTGCACGCTCACTTGATGGAACGCAGAGATGGCCCAGACGACACAACAACCCGTCCTGAAGATGGAAATTAGCAACCACTGAGTTGGTGCCCAACATTTGATAGGTGGTGGAGAAGTTAGGGTCTATCTCGTAGAGGTGGGACCATTCGAAGGCCTCATGGCCGCAAGAGTCTAGCACCGTGGTGAGTGCCGCGAGTAGAGGTCGACTGAGGTAGTCAACAACTCGGTTGGTGCTCCCTATTTTATATTTGATGTTAAGGTGGAACTGCTGTAAATATGTTGACCACTTCTGATGGAAGTCATTCTGCAACTTTCCTTGGGTCTGCATGAACTCTAGTGGCTTTGTGATCAGTGTGGATGACTATCTCCTTCACAAGAATGTAATGTCTCCACTGGCGGCAGGCTTGTACAATGGAGTACATTTCTTTGTCGTAGGTATGGTACTTACTGACAGCATATGATAGTGTCTCACTATGATATTCCACGGGGTGGCCGTGTTGAGTGAGAACGGCGCCCACAGCATAATCTGAAGCATCTGTCTCGATCTCAAAGGGATGTTGCAGGTCTGGTAATGAGAGTACTGGCGATGAGCACAAACACTTATTCAAGTCATCGAAGGCTTGTTGTTGGGACAGGCCCCACACAAATTTTTCCTTACCACCACCCCTAGTCACTTGGTTGAGGGCCCATGCGATATGAGAGAATCCCAGCACGAACCGGCAATAGAAATTGGCAAGGCCCAAGAAGCTTCGAAGTTCAGTGAGTGTGGTTGGGGATGGCCAGTCACAGATGACCTAGATCTTGGCTGGATCCACATGCACACCATGTCGATCAATGATGTAGCCTAGGTAGTGGACCCTATCCATGCTGAAGTAGCATTTTTCCAAGTTTGCATATAGTTTGTGCTGCCGCAAGGTGTGCAGAACCTATTGAATGTGCTGCAAGTGTTCCTCCCAAGTCTTGCTGTAGATGAGGATGTCATTCAGATACACCACTACAAAAGTATTGGTGAAAGTTCATAGGATATCGTCCATCATCCTCATAAACATTGTTGGAGCATTTGTCAAACCAAAAGGCATGACCAGCCATTCAAAAAGACCTTCTTTTGACTTGAAGGTAGTCTTCCATACGTCTGTCTATTCTATTGGGACCTGGTGGTAGCCAGAATTCAAATCAATCTTACTCAAGTATTTGGCCCCTGTGAGCTAATCAAGGAGGTCGTCGATTCGGGGAATTGGGTACCGGCTGCGGACTATGATTTTATTCAGGGCATGGTAATCAATGCAGAGTTGCCAGGTCCCATCTTTCTTCTGCACCAGCACGATTGGGCTCCCACAAGGTGATGAGCTGGGACAGATGTGCCCCTTGTGGAGCAATTCTTGGATTTGCCTCTTGATCTCCTCGTTTTCCAACAAAGAGCGGTGATAGACTGGCCCATTGGGTAGCGGTGCACCTGGGGTCATATCGATGGGATGCTTGACCTGGCAGTGCAGAGGTACCCCAGTAGGAGAGAAGAAGATATCTGAGTATCCTTCCACCACCTTATCCACTTGCTTCTGTTGTGTGGAGAGATCGATCGCAGAGGCCCTGGATGTGGCTGTGATATTTCTCTCATTCTGGGAGCGAATCATGAAGAAGACAAATTTCCCAGTCTGAGAGATGACCTTCCTGCATTGCTTGGCAGAGATCAAGGAAATGGCACTAGGAGGGACTAGCTCAAGTATCCTGTACAATTTCTTGTTCAAAGAAATAATAGCACTACGAGGCCTAGACTCATATACAGCATGACGTTTCCATAAATAAGGTTGGCCCAAAAGAACATCTGAAACTTTGAGAGGAGCAACATCACACAATACCTCGTCCTTGAAGGGCTTGATGCCGTATGACAGTCGGCACTGTTTGCTGGCACGGAGATCGCTTCCTTTGTAAAGCCATCTAATGGTGTAGGGTTGTGGGTGTGGCGTTGTCAGTAGGGCCAGGCGCTTGACGACCTCTGCTGAGATGAGGTTCTTCTGGCTACTGCTATCAATGATGAAGTGCAGTGGGGTTCCTTTTACCCACATCTGTGAATGGAGGAGGCATTCTCCTTCTTCTGGCTCATCTGGTTCATCAGGCTGGAGCTTGGTGGTAGCAATGGTGGCACTAGGTTCTGCGTCAATGATCTGTCTTCCAATTTCTGGTTCGAAATCAGAGTCAGAACCTGCATCTGATTCAGATGCTTTCACTTCGGCTACCAGCGACTACTTTGAGCAGCAGTTAGTAGTGTTATGCCAAGGGCTCTTATGGAAGTCGCACCACTTACCGGTATCTTTCTTTGTCTTTTAGGTGTCCTTCTTTGCTTGCGGCTTGGACTGGTTGTCCTGATACTTTCCATCTTTACTCTATCCTTTATTTTGTGGGTTGAGGCCGCCCTTTCCTGTCTTTTGCTGTGAGGGGTTCCCAAGCCCAAATTGTTGCGTATTTTGTTTGAGATTTTGCTCGATTTTGACGGCATATCGGTAGGCCGCGCCCAAGGAAGAGATGTCCAGAAATTCCATTTCATTCTAGATGTATCTATACAGACCACCGCGATACTTGAGCACCAGATCTCGCTCTGAATATTTGATACCCAGCTTGGTGCACAAGGTATGGAAGATATTTGTGAACTCTGGCACTCCTTGGTCTCTTTCTTGTTGCAGTGTGGTCCATTTGGTATACAAGTCATCATAACTTCCAACAGGGTAGTATTGTTCCTTAATAGCATCCCTGAAGGATTCCCAGGTGACCATGAGTGAAAATAATGAGGCTTCCTCTGTGTCCTTTTGTTTACAGAAAGTTTCCCACCAATCTTTGACATGGGGAACGACTTTGAGGAGCGCAAAAGTAATATTTTCTCTATTCGAAAAGTTATGGACAGAAAAATACCCTTCTAGTAGATTCAACCACTTATCTACAGCATCTGTGTCTATCTGTCCTTCAAATATAGGAATATCGAAGTTGATTTTTACCTTGAAGGGGGTGGTGCCTCCGCTCGAGGAAGATGAATTGCTTGTTGGTAGTTGCCAAAGGATTTGCACGAAACTATCCATCATCTCGTTCCTCTGTTGCGTGAGGGATTCCTCAAGCAACATTTTGATAGGATCTCCTGTCTCGTCATCTTTATTTTCTCCTACCATGAGAGGTCGCTTGGGCATGCGAGAGCTTTTGTCCTCAAGAGAAACAAGCTCGAGACCCAATTCTTTGTACCCTGACCTCGTTGGGGACATGCATTAAGACGACAAGGAGCAGACCGCTCTGATACTCCTGATCCGGATTTTATGAGCAGAACAAAATGAATACAGATTATTATTAGATGCTTAACACAAAATAACAGAGATACAGTAAAACTAGTTTTCTATTCAATAAGGAAATAAGCTTAAACTGTAAATGCAACAGAAAACAAGCTTGTTGGAATGGTGGTGGCTTATCTCTGAGAAGAGATGTGACGGCAGCGCTCATTTCGCAAGAAGATGGTTACAATGAGGATCTCAAGGCCTTTTACAATAAATAGGAATGTCAAAAATCCTAGACATCCAAAAACCTAACCCTAGGAGATGAAGCGCCAAAAGTCATGTGGGCCCCGTTTGGGTAAGTTAGTACATCAACTTCCCGGGGTTGTAACTTTTGCATACGATCTCCGTTTGGGGCGCTCAGTAGCCCATTGGAAAGGTCTATCCGAGATTTACAACTTTCAATTAGGGCCAAATGCATGCCAAAGAAAACTATTTGGCCCCCCCAAATCGCCAGAAAAGGTCGTTTAGGGACTCAAAATGGCCCCGGAAGTTTAGGACCCGAAAAAATGCTAAAAATAGTACATTACTAAAATTGACAGAAAATTGTTTTGAGACAGTTGGAAAGGTGGGTGGCCACCAATATCCACCTGGATCAGAATGTGACAATGGATTAGAAGACAGTGGGTGTAATCTTGAAAACTTTGAGCCTTGACCAAGGTGAACAAGAATTTAAATGCGAACTAGCCAAAAAAGAAGTTGACCTTGAAGATCGTGATATGGAAAAACTCGATTGTGAACTAGGGCTTGAGTAAATAGAATGAATCTGATGTTGGCTCTCTGAATGTGGATCAAAGGAATGAAATTTGTGCCTTACTCCTGCCTGCCACGAAATAAAGTCTGTCCTATGCTTTTTATGCCTCCTTCTAGTCCTATCATGAAGCCTTCTATCCTTTCTGATAAATCTTTGGGCATTGAAATCCTTCCTTTTTGGAATAGAATCTCTTGTGAGATTCTTCCTTGACCATTATAGAAAAAAGGTCCAAATGTCACCTTACAAGTTTATTGCAAAACCACAAAATTGAGTAAACCATCATTGTTTGATAGGGCTTTGAAACTTGCGCAAGGTCTAAACTTTAGCAATCTGACAGCTCGCATGTATATGGAAATAAAATGCGCTGCAAGACTACATTAGATCATACAAAACATCCAATCAATCATTTCAAAACTAAATTAACTCCTCTCTGCTTTGATCATAAAAACAATCACTCATTTATCAAACTGGGAGCTAAATCTAAAACTATGTGATTTCAAAATACAAATAAATAATCAAAAATGAAATTTACAATAATGAAAAACATAAAAAATAAAAGGAATGGAAAATATTCAAAGTGAATGATAAGTATATAGAAAAGCTAACAAATCTAGGACTAACATTTGGCTCCATTTGGGGATGGCATTTCCTTGTGATTTGCCAAAAACTATAGACCAAGTGCCATTTATTTTTGTTAGCTATTACTAATTCATCTCTCTGGCAGACTGAAGAACAACCATAAACTGCAAACTATGGCCTTATCCATTGGGATATGGAGTCTTCATCCCAAACCTCTGCAACTTATTCAAAAAATGCCACTTATTTATCCAAACTAACTGATACACCTGCCGCAAACTAAAGGAAAGAAAATACTCAGGAAGTGAGCTTATTTCATATGCTAACCTACTCTACCCAACTCTCCAATTTACTCAAGTAAATGCAAACTTCCATAGTAGCCATTCAAGCAACTTGATAACTAAAATGATCTCATCTCTGTCACTAATCAATAAAGCATAACATAAATACAACAACAATGATATAAAATCCTTGAGAAAATCATACTCATTCAGAAGTGTCGATGATATGATGAAATCTGAAATCTTTAGAGAATTTGAAAGATATGACTCCCATGAAATTTCTACTGGATCCTCATAACCATGTTCGGGCACATGTTGATTCAGAAAAAATAACTGCCTATGCATAGATTCCTTTTTGCTGAAAAATAAATGAGTAGAGTCTTCTTGTTGTACATGTGCATACAGATTTTCAAGATAAGCCTGATCATGTATATTACTTTCAAGTTCAAAATTTCTTTAACTTTATGTTCATCAACTATCAATGGGATAGGGATCAACAATTGCTCTTATATTCCTTCCTTATCACCTTCATCGTATTCCTGTGACTCAAATCCAAAACTGTCACATGTTGATATATTGATCTGCTCATTACCATTTGAATAATCAAAGGAAATAATTTGATTTTCACCTTTTACAAACTCTTCATGAAATTCATCATAAGAAAGGAATGACTGTTGATTTCTTATATCAACAGTAAGATGCTGAGCAGTAGAAAATTCTTCTTCATAACATGATAATCTCATAGCATGAGCTAGAAAATTTCTACTATGATCAACTGAAAGTATATTATCATCTAAAAAGTCATCAAATTGATATGAAGAATGAGCACAACCATCATTTATATCCTTGTCCATAGGAAAATCTGAAAATGATGAAGAAAACTGTCTTAAATATGAATGATACCTAGGTTCTTCTTCTTGTTCATAAGCTTGTATATCTTCAACATGAGCCTGATCTCGAATCTTTTTGCAAGCTCAGATATTCTCCTTGAATTCTCTAGCATCCGAGTCTGGTCTTTGCTGCTCAGAAACTTGTTCATTCTTAGCTTCATTTTCCGCCTGTAACAACCCTTAACTGAAATTTGAGAAGATAAAATCATGAAAATCATTGAAAGTTAAAAATGGCATTTGATTTTTAATACCAACAGCAAGACAATGAGGAGCAGTTGATCTTTCATCCTCAGATTCCTTTGCACCGAAATCTGATTTGTGTTGTCCATGGACTTGTTCTTGTTTCAAATCTTCATTTCTACTTTGATCTACAAGCTTTCCACAAGCTCGTATGTTGTCTTCAACCTATCTAGAATTTGAAAACATTTGATGCAAGGAAGATGACTTCCTCTCTCTGAGATGAAGGACTAAATTTGGTTGTTGAAGAGCTGATGCATAATGTATCATAGCAACTTTTTCTAAAGGTTTGATCTCCTTTGGAATGTTGAAATAAAATTTCTGGAATCTTTTGTTGAATTCAATGACAGTTTCATCTCTCTTCTTCTTCAAGGAAAAGAAATCAGATAAATACTGATCGAAGGATTTATTCTCTCCCCGGTATCTCAAAAAAGAATTATAAAACTCAGTCCATGAACAAATAAAATGAGCTTCCAAATTTCTAAACCAGAAAGTAGCATCTCCAGCCAAAGATTTGGAAAACAATCTCATGACAACATCCTCATGCATGATTTCAAAATTATCAATGAAATTATAAAAATATCCCAAATGATTCTCTGTTGTGATATGGTCTTCTCCAGTAAACTGAGGAAGATACTCAACAAAATTGGGAGGGTAAGGATGTAATTGAGATGGAAGCCTAAGAGGTTTAAACATATTCTTTCTAATTCTAGACTGAAATTCAGTGGGCTGAGAGTGAGTTTCAATAGGTTGATGGCAAGTTTCAACAGTAATGATAGTAAGTAATGGATCATAATTATTCTCTACAAGATGACAAGGATGATCAGGTTCAAGGAATATACATGTATGCACATCATCTTTATCATGAATTTCAACTGAAAATATAGGATCAACATCTACAACATAGCAAGAATGTAGATTGTCGTCTTCCAAAGAGGGATATGTAAATGACGGTTTATGATCATCGGAGCAAACAAAACAAAGAATGATTCTTTTAATATGCAATGGGAAAGACATGAAAGAACTGATAAATAAGAGCAAAAGTTCGTGGAGGAAACTAACAAGCTGATACTTGGTATTTCCATTTGGATTCTTCATTTCTTTTTTGTCAATGGGTTTGTTCCTCCAATGGATCCTCACGGTGAAGATTTTGCAGTCAGACTAATGGCCACTTCTTGTTCACCGTCAAGAAGAGGATCTACTCAATGTCAGAATCCCAGGGAAAATGACTTCATTCCTTCGCTCCCCAGTATGGTGTTATACCTCAATATTACACATTATGCATTAGTGTCGCATCCTTGTACTAGTGACCTAAACGACAGTTTCCCTTAAAGATCATCTGAACATCCAGAGTGAAAACCATTGACTGAATACTGAAAGCAAAACCTTTTTCTGCCATCTTCCAGCCCAACTTAGCCCTGTTTGTGAGCACTGCCGCTCCTTGCACATCTACAAGGGCGCGGTAGTTAGCACTACCGCGCGTTGCTCCTTCTCTGGGGCGCGGTACTACCGCGTTATGCTCAGTTATAGGGGCGCGGTAGTCTGAAATTAGCCTTTTTGCCTTGGATTTTGGGATTTCGACCTTCGAGGATATTTTGTTGGGATTACCATCTTTGGTTCGATCCTAACTCCTTCTTTGTTTAGCTGGCCTGATCCACTAAACCCTCCATAGATCCACACTTCTCTCTTGTTGGTTAAGCCTTCCCATGTGCTATAAGAGAGAAGCTTTCCATGGGCCAAAGGGAGGACTTTTGGGGCATCAAACCTATGATCTTTAGACTGCTGCAGAGATAGCTAGAGGAAGCACTTGGAGCTGGAGGATTGGCTTGGACATCAAGCAACCTTTGTAAGTACTCTTCAAGTTGATAATAAAGATAACTTGTCTTGTTTTCCCAAATCATTTGTGTTAATTTTGTTTTAATGATATGATTTGTATCTTTCATAGATTTAGATTCTAACTTATGTTTCAGGTTGCTAGAGAATAGTGCATTCTTGTGTCTTGGTTCCATTTTGACAGGTTCATTCGTGAGGGCTTGAAGATTGGAGCAACAATAAAGACAAGCGTTTGGATAGAAGGTCAGTTAAACTCCTTCTACTCTCTTCAGCATTTTAATCCTGAGATGTTTGTTAGATCTAGGGATTCAAGGTAGCATTTGTTTACTTTTTGTCTTAGTATAGAGTCAGTACATATTGCTTTATCCTAAGAGAGTTTCTACCTATCCGTAGGGAGAAATTTCTACAACAAAAACTGGCGACTCCACTGGGGATGTTGAATCCATTTTCTTTGCTTGTGAAGTTTGCTTTCAATTTCACTCATTGGTTGTAAGAATTGGGTTCTTTCACCTTCATTCACCTCCCTGTTCTCTGCATTAGACTTCTGTTACAGATCAGTAAGTCCTCTGGGTTGGCGAACCCTTGAAAAGTCAAGATCTTTTCTCAAATTTCCGCCTCTTTCCCTGTTCACACAGTGCCGCGCCCCCGTAACTGCCTACAGAGCGGTAGTCTTACAGTACCGCGCCTTCACCACTTCCAGAGCGCGGTAGTCTTGCAGTACCGCGCCTTCACCACTTCCAGAGCGCGGTAGTCTTGCAGTACCGCCCCTTAAGCGCTGTGTACAGCGCGGTAGTCTTGCAGTACCGCTCCCAGGTGGCCCACGGGCCCGCGGCAGTTCCTGGAAAGTGTGTTTATTTGGTTTGTTTGGTTATTTTTGGGTCTTTTCGAGATTTGGATCCATGTTGGCCCTTTGAATCGATACTAGTGTTTTGCTTGCAGTTTTTAAGCGAAATGGGTTCTATTTTTGATCGTGCATCCTTTAATCGTTTTGACCCATATTAAGGTTTTGAGATCATTTTTGGTTTGGTGTGTTTTGGCATGTTTGGATTGCTTGACATCTTATTTCCTTTGCATCCTATCTAATGATTGTTTGAAAAGATTGATTCCTTGCCTCCGCTTTAGTTCAAAGAGAAGCTTGGTTTTGTCATTATTTTACCATATTCATGAAATTGAAACACTAAAGTATTCTTCTTGCCTTAATTTAATCATTTGATATTCTTGGTATTACATTCATGAAAAGAAGAAATACTTGTTTCATATTTATTTGCATTTGAGTCAGACAAAATTATTAGATTCTTCTCTTTGTCTTGCATTTGATTGGAAGCATTTGTAGAATCTTTCTTTCCATAGCTTGGATGTGTCTTTTTCAAGTGTAAAAAGATGGGAAATGAATTAGAATCATTATGTTTGGTATTCATATGAAGAAATTTTTCATTACTTTGGGTTAGTTTTGGGTACATATTTTACTTCTTTCTATCATTTTGAAAAGAAATAAAATTGCATGTGCATTGGGTTGTGCATATTGGGAACGGAAAGAATTCTTCCTTACTTTAGCTAGTGTTCATCGAAGAGAAAGGCTCATTTCGATTCATCTTCATTTGCATGGTTTGGGTCGTCATAACACCATCAAGTTGCACTTCCATAACCCGATTGAGTAAGACAGCCACTAAAATTAATCTCCCTAATTAAACCAACTTTAACCTCATTTGAGGAAATCAAAAGAATTTGGTAGTTAGGTAGGACACCGGGGATAGGCATCAAAATAATTCCCCCTTGTCATTTTCATCTGAGACATAGTCGTTGTCTTTAGGGAACTAAAATCCTCTAGTATTTATTGACACGGTCACAGCTAGTTTGTGGAGGGGCCTCCTGACTGTTTCCAACTTTCAGGGGTTAAACGGCCGCGAGATTGAGAACCGGACGGACTCTGTGGAATACCGCACTCCACTTAGCCCTAAGGCAACATCGATCGCTGTCTTCTTCGGAAGGCTGAAGTGCCCAAAACCTTTTCCGACGTGTCATGAACGAGGTGGCTTAGTATCTATTCTACTAGGGCTCTTTTACCCAGGATCCCTTTCGGTAGAGGGATATCCTTCTTATATCGGTCTCTCATGTTGTATTGTTCGACTTGGATTTCATCACCTTGCTAAGGATACAATTTGTTGAGGTCTCCAGCTCTTAGTTAGGAGGTTTTGCTTGCTATCTTGTAGAGGGTCTTTTTCTTTGTAGGGCTGCTTGTTGGCATTCTGGCCGTTTTGTTGTACAGCTCGCTTACTTTGGCAGCGGCCTCAGTATAGTTTTTTGAGCTTGCTCTTTTTGGCCTGTGAGCCTTGTCTTTTCCTAGCTCCCCTTTCGCACGCTCGGTTGCCTGAGGGTTTTTTGAGTTCTTTTTAACAAGACTTCGTCCACATCACTTAGTTTTGTTTCATGGAGAATCTACCTCCATGCACCCATGCTCCTTTTGGGACTACCAATCCGGGGACCCCTTTTCAAGGGGCACCTTTTACTTTTCCTCCAGTTGGAGATATTGGTCCTCCCTTTATTGCCACGTTAAATCTTCCTGGATTAACCATAGGATTACCGGTATGGTTATTCAATCCGGTAATTCCGATTGCGCCCAATGTTTCAAATGTTAACTCTCCACCACGAGAGAGTCAATCCCAAACTAATCCTTCCCCTTCTTCGTCGGATGAATCTTCTTCCGTTCCTTCTTCCTCGCCTGACCAAAGCAATAGTGTTAGTAATCAGGTGGATAAGAAGAAGAAGAAAAGGAAAGTTAAGAAGAAGAAGGATAAAGAAGAGACCAAGCGTAAACCAGTTGCCCCTAATGGCACTCGTTCTACGAAAACACCCCGTAAGCCCAAGTTCCCTTGCAAACTTTGTAAGGGTGATCACCTTCTCAAGGATTGTCCTGATCTTTCCCGTGTGTCAGAAGTGTGGTCTAAAAACCCCAAACCAATCGTATCGTCGACCTCTGACCATCATGTCGATGACACCCCCTCAACCAGTGACCCCTTGGTGAAGGGTCGTAAGGGTAAGGTCCTATATCCCTGTTTGATATGCAAGGGTATGCACCGTACTTTCCTTTGTCCAAGCATGGATAAAGCTTCGCGGTGGTTGGAAGATATTACTAGTTCTCAACTGGTGCTTCCAACAAACGATAGTAAGTTGCCCCTCGACCCCCCGCTGGTTGACCAAGTAATCAATTCAGTTTCATCTGCAATTGATCCCACTCTCCCTTCCGAGAGTGAAGTGATTGAGTCACTGTCATCCCCACTCGATCCCGCTCTTTCATTGGAAAAAGTCCAGACTGAAGCAGTCACCTTGACACAATCTTCGTCTCATTCTTATCTTCCAAGTGAGAGTGAATTGGAAACCACTGATGTTTTCCTTATCGATTCAGAACGTCCTCGGCAAGGGGAAACCCTGTCTGTTTCCGCGAGTCCCCCTCCAAGTACTGAGGTTATTTCCCTTGATTGGAATGGTCTAACAGAATCTCGTCTTCCTTCGAGTGTTCCTTTTCAAATATCTGTAGGAGTTTCCGATAAAGAAATTTTTCGTACGATAGTTGATGAAGGAGCTTCTGTTAGTATTCTATCCTCAACTGCTTGGCAAGCCTTAGGTTCTCCTCGGCTTGTGCCCGTCACTGACCAGATATTGGCTTTCAATAGAAGGCCTACTGGACCTTTAGGGTCCCTTCCTCAGTTACCTATCACTTTGGGAGGGAAAACTGTCTGTATTGATGTTATAGTCATCCAAGGTCCCTTAGATTTTAATCTACTCCTTGGACGCGATTACGTCCATGCCATGAAGGCTGTAGTGTCCTCACTCTTTCGAGTGATGTATTTTCCCCATCATGGGAATGTTGTGACCATCGATCAGCTTTCCTTTGTGACTCCCACTCATCGCATGACTCCTAGTCACCAGACTTCCCTAAATGTTCCACATGTTTTAGTGGTTTCTTCCCCCTAAGGGGGAACGATAGAGCAAAGTTCTATTCTGGTGTCAAGCTCGTGAAAAAATGAAACCATTTTCCCAAGCATAGTTTACTTTTGGTTTTAAGCTTGCGTAAAAATGAAACCAACCACCACGTTGGAGCAAAGTTCTATTCCGGTGTCAAGCTCGTTAAAAAATGAAACCATCATTTCAAGCATAGTTTACTTTTGGTTTTAAGCTTGTGTAAAAATGAAACCAACCATCATTATGAGCATAGTTCCCTTTCTATGTCAAGCTCGTTAAAAAATGAAATAGGTTCCTACGAGCATAGTTTATTCTTTGTTTCAAGCTCGTTAAAAAATGAAACAGACCCTCAAGCACAGTTTACCGTTGGTTTTGAGCTTGTGTAAAAACAAAACCAAATCCCAAGCATAGTTTACGTTCAGTTTCAAGCTTGCGTAAAAATGAAACTACCTTTGAGCATAATTTCTTTCTGTTTTAAGCTCATTAAAAAATAAAAAGGACCCTTTCAAGCATTGTTATTATCTATTTTCAAGCTTGTGTAAAAATGAAATACATCTCCTTTCCATTTGTTCGAGTCTATCGCGAGAGTTAGGATTTGAACCTTCATTTCATCTGCCTGGGTCACTTGGTCCTGGTTCTCCCTACCCCCCCTAGTGAACACATTTGGATTAGTAGCCAGGATTTTTGGGTAAGGAAGAAGAGTAGTCAGACGAAACGAAGCTTGGGGGGCATGTTTAGCCGTTAGCAATCATGCTGGGGGCATTTACCAACCTCTGGTCATCATGTTGGGAGGGAACCCATCAGGAGGGAACCCATCAATGGGCCTTAACCATGAGCAGAGTTTACCTTTGGCTTCAAGCTCATTAAAAAATGAAACCAGTAGTCTGAGCAAAGTTCTACTCCTGTGTCAAGCTCGTTAAAAAATGAAACATATCCTTTCCCTTTGAATCGAGTCTCCTCGTACACTTAGTACCTGAACCTTCTTTTCACTCGCCTATACCTTAGGTGAATGAAATGAAGCTTGGGGGCATGTCTTCAACCTCTGGAAGTGACGTTGAAGTCAACTTGATCGCCTCTCCACATCACGTTGGAGCTAAGTCACTTACTTCTAGCAATCATGCTGGGGGGCATGAACCAATCTTTGGATTTCATGATGGGAAGAAGTTCACCATTGGGAACATTTTCGAGCATACTTTCCTTTTTAGGTTTCGAGCTCATTAAACCATGAAAATTATCCCGAGCATACTTTCCTTTTTAGGTTTCGAGCTCATTAAACCATGAAAATTATCCTGAGCATAGTTCATTTTCTGTTACAAGCTCGTTAAAAAATGAAGCAGACATCATGAGCATTCTTCCAACCTATCTTCGAGCTCGTTAAAAACAGTAAGATGGTGTTTGAGCTTACTTTTCACTTTTTTCGTGCTCTGGTCAAAACATGAAAAGTGGTTTGAGCTTACTTTTTCCTTTTTCGTGCTCTGGATCCAAACATGAAAAAGATTCCGAGTGCTTTTGATACCATTATCGTGCTCGTTAAACAATTGGAGTAAAAAGGTGTGTCTAACGAGTATAGGTTTATCACTTTATCCGGCCTCGCTAGACTATTTACGGAAAAGGAACTGTGCCGAGTTTACTTCCCCTTTGTCGTACTCGGTCATCAACCATGACAAAGTTGTACATGGAGTCCATAGTTAAGCTCTTTTCAGACTCCCTAAAATTGAAAAGATTGCCAAGCGAAATTGATTCGTTCACGCTTGTAAAAGGATTTGAATGATCGTCTCCCTAGTGGTAGTTTACCCCTTTTTCGGACTAGGGGGCACTATTTACGAAAAAGGAATACTCCAGCCAATCATGACTGGAAGAGTCCTCTCCCGCGTTGTTTTACCCTTTTTCGGGCGATGAGGCTAACCTTACGAAAAAGGACCATTGGAGTCTTCTTTAGTTCTTTTCAGACTCTCTAAACATGAAATGACAACCGAGTTTTCCTTCTTTGGACTCGTTAAAATTTAACATCGAAGGGCCCACTTTGGGACGAACCCCTCCTTTCTTAGGTTCGAAAAACATGTGAGATTGGACTCATCTATGAGATGAGCTATATCGAGCATCTGTTATCCTCCTCAAGCTCGTTAAAAAACAAAGAGGTACTCGTCCATCATGTCGGGGGAAAATGGGAAAATGAGTCAAGTTTACCTTGTTGGCAGCTTGTGAGTCATCACCTTTGAACATGGCATGCATCCTCACCTTGTTTGTTTTGGGTAGTCAGTCTTGCTGATAGTGTCATCATTATGATCATGCGTCCTCATTATTGCTATGAGTTCACACTTCCTGTGGTTCTGTCTGTTCAAGTAATCCCTGCTGCCAAGCTCTGTTTCATGCCGTTATATGTTCAAAGGGTTATTACCTTGAGTCCACCTCCACTTTATGTCAAACCTTCCCTTTGTGTCAGTACATATTCCATTGTTTCATCGGTCCATACTATCTCTCGTTCTGATTTCGTGTCGATGATGTGGGAAACATCATGGCCCACCTTCGACGAGTCTATTCCTGTCGACACCAAATCACTATCCAGGAATTAGGCTTAGGAGTCAACCACTAGTACCTTGGTACTTGCATGCCTCAATGGTAGGTTTCCTCGTATTCAACAGTAGGTTTTCATCAATGACCTCTGATTGAATGATCTCTCGGATGCTCGACATCAACTCCTTTATTCGCATTTCGTTGAGATGTACTATAGATACCTTGGGGATCATCGTCATCATTGGTGATTTCCCTCGCATTTGTTAACGGTTCACATCATTGACCGGTAATCAAATGGTTTCTACCATGTTCGACTTCAACACCTTGTAATCACATGGCTAGATTCGTATCGTTTGTGATCGGGTAGAAGACCCTGGACACCCTTTTGTATTTTGATTACGTCCAGGTTGCAATGGAGATTTCCTCTGTATTGTCACACAGATCCACTTTTGTATTGGTCGTGGCTGTGTCATTACTGTCTCATGGATCTACGCTTGTTCATAGTAGCCATGATTTGTCTACAGTCTATATCATCTCAGTACTCATGGATCTGCAATGTATTGGTCGGCAGCCATGCTTTGAGTCATTTGTTTCTGAGCATGGGAATGCCCGCCTCGGTGGTATATCTGACATTTTTGTTTCTATTTTTCAGCTCCTTGTTGCTCCCCTCGATGCTATCTCCGAACCATATTTGTAAAGTCTTTCGGCCATCAGTCTCTTCTGACCTCACACTTTAGGGGGCATCTGTTATACCTCAATATTACACATTATGCATTAGTGTCGCATCCTTGTACTAGTGACCTAAACGACAGTTTCCCTTAAAGATCATCTGAACATCCAGAGTGAAAACCATTGACTGAATACTGAAAGCAAAACCTTTTTCTGCCATCTTCCATCCCAACTTAGCCTTGTTTGTGAGCACTGCCGCTCCTTGCACATCTACAAGGGCGCGGTAGTTAGCACTACCGCGCGTTGCTCCTTCTCTGGGGCGCAGTACTACCACGTTATGCTCAGTTATAGGGGCGCGGTAGTCTGAAATTAGCCTTTTTGCCTTGGATTTTGGGATTTCGACCTTCGAGGATATTTTGTTGGGATTACCATCTTTGGTTCGATCCTAACTCCTTCTTTGTTTAGCTGGCCTGATCCACTAAACCCTCCATAGATCCACACTTCTCTCTTGTTGGTTAAGCCTTCCCATGTGCTATAAGAGAGAAGCTTTCCATGGGCCAAAGGGAGGACTTTTGGGGCATCAAACCTATGATCTTTAGACTGCTGCAGAGATAGCTAGAGGAAGCACTTGGAGCTGGAGGATTGGCTTGGACATCAAGCAACCTTTGTAAGTACTCTTCAAGTTGATAATAAAGATAACTTGTCTTGTTTTCCCAAATCATTTGTGTTAATTTTGTTTTAATGATATGATTTGTATCTTTCATAGATTTAGATTCTAACTTATGTTTCAGGTTGCTAGAGAATAGTGCATTCTTGTGTCTTGGTTCCATTTTGACAGGTTCATTCGTGAGGGCTTGAAGATTGGAGCAACAATAAAGACAAGCGTTTGGATAGAAGGTCAGTTAAACTCCTTCTACTCTCTTCAGCATTTTAATCCTGAGATGTTTGTTAGATCTAGGGATTCAAGGTAGCATTTGTTTACTTTTTGTCTTAGTATAGAGTCAGTACATATTGCTTTATCCTAAGAGAGTTTCTACCTATCCGTAGGGAGAAATTTCTACAACATATGGTCGCCAAAAGATGTTATCCCTAATGTTTGATTGACTACAGGAAGGAAAAGTTTAGGCACCTCAGTAAAAGTAAAATTTGGTTCATTTGGATAACAAAAAAGGATCAAAAATAAATTATGAAAAATATAAACAGTCTGGTTTAATAATCTGAAAACATCAAATATAAAGAGTATATAAGGATATAAATTGAAAGATAAAATCAATGACAAAAGTTGAAAGCAGTTTCAAATCATAAAATGTTCAAGGCTAAGACAACAAAAAGTTCTTGTCTTGTAACATCATATGTAATTACAATGTTTAAAAAGACATTTCAAACACCATTTTTGCAATGACATTCATATACTTGCAAAGACACATATACAGAAAACATCCATATAAAGTAAAAATAAAAATAACATTTCAAACAGAAATACTGAATCTCAAAACAATAAACATAAAATATCCTCACATAAGTATATTAATATAAACCAGACTGAAAAGTGACAAAATTCGTGTTCTCGAACCTCATCAGTGTCTCCTCTTGTTTATCAAAATGTTTTACAATTTATAAGAGTAGATAATCCTTAAAAAAATACTCTAGATCCACTTTCCTAGGATCTTATCATACCAAAAATAGAATTTAAAAGACAAGTGTAACAAGTTTGAAAACAATTATGAAATGACAAGTATTCTATATTATTCCTAATCCAAATTGACTTGTGAGATTAGATTCGCCTCGCTGCCTCAGCTAGTGCTGCGAGGTCATCTAGAGCATGACTTTTGGCTTCTTGTGAACTCTCCCAGGCGCTTTAGCAATGGATTCGAACATTTGGCACCCTTAATTACCCTGTCACCCTTTAACATTCTGTATGAAATAGAATTGCAACCTCTAGGTGTCCTTTGTTGATGTATTTGTAACTTCAGAATGTATTTCATATATGTATATTGTATCCCTACCGAGATGTTATTATTCCTCTGTACGGAAGTGTCATCATTTGTATTAACAAGTGACACAAGTTATATTGCAAGTGTCACAACTTATATATGATGGGTTATTAGACCACCAAGTGTGGGGTTGGCCTCGAGTTGAGTTACCATGGGTTATTAGGCTCTCCTAGAGAAGTCGGCCCTATTAGGTTATTAGGAAAGTCAAGTCAGTGTATAAATAGATTGATGGTATCACTCTATTTGATCATTCACTCACTCATCTATTCTCTCATGTGAGAGTTGCGCACAAGTGGAGGAGGAGAAGTTGCTAGGAGACTATCTCTTGTATTTGGGTTTTGTATCATTGCTCTTTCTATCTCTGAGGAAGTTGCGGGGTTTTTCACCTTCTTGGTTTTCCCCGAGGAAACTCTGTGTCTATTGTCTCTTGTGATTGATATGTTGTACATGTTATTCTCTCAGATAAGATCCTAGATCATATTGAATTAATGCTCAAAATATAACATGGAATCAGAGCTAACCTGAGAAGAAGACACTGTGCAGGTGTAGAAGCTAGGGCTTCTTAATTTTTGGGTTTGTCTCCATAGATCTTCAAAGGCATGAGGCTAGATTGACTCTCCTTGCAACGGCGCATCTTTTTGTCGAAACAAAATCTCATTCTGAGCACTTTCATTTTTTGGCCTGTCATTGCTATGGGAAATTAGGGTTTCGGAGAAAGTTGGAATCTGAGTCCATGGCTGGATGCTCTTAAAAAAAATCAAACTTATAAGCCTTGGATCAAACTTTTTGGTTGGGCAGAAGGCCGAGTTTGATCAAACCCTAGTTTGGGATTCTGTCTAATGAATCTGAAAGTTTCAAAAGCATTTTTGAGGGGTAAAATTTTGCAGACTTCAAAATCAGAGTATACCAGCTTGACCAGCTCAGCAAGGCGCATCTTTCTATCCTTTTAGAAGTTTAAATTTTTAGGTTTTCTCTGAAAAACCCTAATCCATCTCAAGATCTAGTGTTCAACAAATCAAGTGGTAAGACCTAATAACTTTTCTATTTCCATTTGAAGTACTCTTTAAGATGTCTCACCACACCAAGCTTGAGGATAAGCTTGAAGGGGCTAATAAATTCCGAGCATGGAAGTATAGGATTGGGTTAATCCTGGAAGAAAATGAGTTGGACATTTATATAAATGAAGTGGTCCCTGTACCAGAAGAAGAAGAGGCTAAGGCTCTTCACAAGAAGAACTTGGTCAAGGCAAAGAGGATCATTGCTGATTCTATCAAAGATCATCTCATACCCCATGTGTCTTCCCTAAAGACACCAAAGGAGATGTTTGATTCTCTAACCAAGATATTTGAAGGGAAGAACATAAATCGGAAGATGACCTTGAGGAATAAATTGAATAATGTCAAGATCCAGAATGCGGAGACCATGTAGTCTTATTTCTCGAGGGTCTCCCAGATAAAAGAACAACTTGAAGTTGTGGGAGAAGACATAGAGAATGGATAAGTGGTAATGACCACTCTTAATGGCCTTCCTAGGTCATGGGATTCCTTCATCCAAGGAATTTGTGCTAGGAAGAAACATATCACATTCAGTAGGTTGTGGGAAGAATGCTCACAGGAAAAAGCTCGGATTATAGCTCAAGAAGAGAAGATGAGAAATGAAGACCAAGCTCTCACAGCACACTCCAAGAAGTATGATGATAAGAAGGGGAATCACCATAGTAAGAAAGAAAGGAACCACCATCAGAATGAGAGGGGTAACTTCAGATCTCAAAGAAACATATCAAATGCCCGATGCTCCACATGTGATGAGAAGGGACACTTCTCTAGGGATTGTCCCATAAATAATAAAGATGGTTCTTACAAGAAGAAGAAGAACATCAAAAGAAAGCATCATGCTCACACTGCAGAGGATGATAAGCCTCCCAGGAAGAAAGCTAGGGAAGAAATTGAAGATTCTTCAAGTGATGAAGAGTATGTTTTGATTTCTTCCCTCACTGGTACTATTGCTCATGGAAGCAATGATTGGCTTATAGATAGTGGGGATTCAAAACATATGACAGGATTCAAGGGATCCTTTGTAAACCTATATGAACATGAATCACCCCACAAGGTGAAACTTGGGGATGAATACCAGTATCCCATAAAAGAAAGTGGTGAAGCCTCCTATAAAATAAACTCTGGAAAATCTATGAAGATGAAAGATGTTCTATATGTTCCAGGTCTCAAGAAGAACCTTCTCTCCATATCTGCATTGGATGAAAAAGGTATAAGGGTTGCATTCATAGATGGCCAAGTTCTTATGTGGCCAAAGGGTAAGACTATAGATGATCCAGTGGTGATTGGAGAGCAAGAGGGAGGATTATACAAACTAAAGGGCCAACCAGAACAATCCTTGGTACATGACTCAATGGATCCAAGTGAACTTTGGCATAGAAGGCTTGCACATGTGCACTATAGAGCACTACCTCTTGCAAGCAAAGCAGTTGAAGGTATTCCTGAAATCCAAACAAAGCATGAAGGCATTTGCAAAGGTTGTGCAAAGGGAAATAACACAAAGAAGGAATTTCCAAGTAGTGAAAACAAGGCAAAAGGAATCTTGGAAATTATCCACTCCGATGTATGCGGTCCAATGTCATCCAGTTCTCTGAGTGGGTATGTATATTATGTTTCCTTCATTGATGATTTCTCTAGGAAGACTTGGGTATATTTCTTGAAGAATAAAGATGAAGTGTTTGACAAGTTCAAGTAATTTAAGGGCTTGATAAAAAACCAAACTGATATGAAGATCAAGATCTTTAGATCCGACAATGGCGGAGAATTCACTTCAGGAGACTTCAATAATCTATGCAGTGATTCAGGCATTAAGAGAGAGTTGACTACTCCTTACAATCCACAACATAATGGGGTCTCTGAAAGGAAGAATAGAACAATCATGGAAGCAGCTAGGGAAATGATTCATGACCAAGATCTGCCTATGCACTTATGGAAGAAGCAACAAGGACAGCTGTATATGTGCAAAACAGAACACCTCACAAGACACTTGACAACAAGACACCAGAAGAAGTATTCTCTAGTAAGAAATCGAAAGTTAGCCATCTCAAAATATTTGGCTTTCCAATATTCACACACATTCCAAAGGAGAAGAGAACAAAGCTAGATCCTTCAGGAAAGAAGGGCATCTTTGTGGGTTACAGTGAAAGTTCGAAGGCATACAGAATCTACTTTCCCGAGTTCAAGAAGATTGACATCAGTAGGGATGTGACTTTTGATGAAAAATGAGCATACATCAAATCAAGGAAGACACCTGTTGAAGACAATGAAGAACCCAGAATATCCAAAACACAAGACACCACCATGAATGAAGCAATTCCAGAAGAAGATCGTGAAATTGAAGATCCACAAGAACCTATAGCTCCACCTCGAGAGAAGCACTCTCACAAGAGGAAACCAGCATGGGCTAGAGAGCTCATCCAAGATGTAGAAAGATATGGTATTCCAGAAGAGGAACACAGAGAAAGGAAAAGGACAAGATCACATACCAGTTATGTTGCTTTGGTTTGTGACATTATGAACAAAGAACCTTCCAGTTATGAAAAAGTAGTAGAAAAGAAAGAATGGAAGGATGCCATGGTCGAGGAGTATCAGTCGATCATGAAGAATAATGTTTGGAATGTGGTCCCAAGACCAAAAAGGAAGTTTGTGTTGAATTCCAAGTGGATCTATAAGATCAAGCATGCTGCAGATGGTAGCATCTAGAAATAGAAAGCATAATTTGTAGCTCGTGGCTTCTCCCAGAAAGAAGGGATAGATTATGAAGAAACCTTTGCACCTGTATCCAGATACACATCCATCAGATCAGTACTTGCTCTGGCTGTAGTGATGAAGTGGAAGATACACCAGATGGATGTCAAGACGGCCTTCGTGAATGGTGTAGTCGAAGAGGATGTGTATGTGGAGCAACCACTAGGGTTTGAGACACATGACTGAGGGTCACATGTGTGCAAACTGAAGAAATCACTGTACGGTTTGAAATAGGCACCCAGGACCTAGTATGGTAGGATAGATAGATTTCTGACAAGTTTGGTCTTTACCAAGAGTAAAGCGGATTCCAACGTTTACTACAATGTTGAGGAAGGCAATCCAGTGATACTACTATTGTATGTGGATGAGGATAGGTTGATTGCCGACACAAAGAGGAAGCTTGCTGCTGGGTTCGAAATGAAGGACTTGGGTATGATGCATTACTTTCTAGGTATGGAGGTGTGGCAGAGTGCAGATGGAATATTCCTTAGACAAGGGAAGTATGCAGTAGAGATCCTGAAGTGGTTCAGGATGATGGACTGCAAGGCCATGGTGACACCTATGGAATCAAACCTGAAGCTTATGTGTGATTCTTCATCTGAGCCGGTTGATGCCACGATGTATCGTTAGATGATTGGGTCTTTGATGTACTTGACGAATACGAGACCAGATATTTTCTTTGTTGTGAACACCTTGAGCTAGTTCCTGACGGATCCAAGACATGTTCACCTGATTGCTACAAAGCGTATTCTGAGGTACCTGAAGGGTACTATTGACTATGGGCTCAAGTATGATGTGGATCAAAAGTTTAACCTAGAGGGTTATGTTGATTTAGATTGGGCAGCAGTGCCATTGATCGGAAGAGCACTTCAGGGTCCTGCTTCAGTATGGGATTTGGTATGATCTCTTAGTTTAGTAGGAAGCAGTCCTGTGTGGTACTGAGTACAACCGAAGTAGAGTATGTTGTAGCTTGTTCGGCTAGTTGTGAGGCAATATGGATTAGGAATCTATTGTCTGATTTGTTTGATCTCCAATTGGATGCTACTTGTATATATCGCGACAACTAGAGTTGTGTGAAGTTGTCGGAGAACCCAGTGTTCCATGACAAGTCGAAGCACATTGAGATCAAGTATCTCTATATCAGGGATATGGTGCAGAGAGGAGCAGTGATATCTTGTATGTTGCGACGGATGAGCAGATAGCCGATGTGTTGACCAAGCCGCTGGCCAAAGTAAAGTTTGAATACTTTAGAGAGAGACTTGGTGTACTTTAGATCGAGATTCCTTCCAAGAGGAAGTGATGAGTCCGGAGACACACATGCACATGAGCCTTTCTCACATGGTGATAGATGTGTTCTCCCATGGTGAGATGTAAGGGCTGAAGCCATTGTCACATAGTGATAGATGTGTTCTCCTATGATGAGATGTAAGGGCTAAGCCATTTTCACATAGTGATAGATGTGTTCTCCTATGGTGAAATGTAAGGGCCAAGCCATTTTCACATAGTGATAGATGTGTTCTCCTGTGATGAAATGTAAGGGCTGGGCCATTCTCACATGGTGATAGATGTGTTCTCCCATGGTGAGATGTAAGGGGTGTATATTCCTTTCCGACATGGTGGCAGGTTTTTCCTCCCATGGTCGTGATGTAAGTGTTGGTGCCTTCCCCGAATGGTGATAGATGTGTTCTCCCATGTCGATGGTGTAAGTGTTGTGTGATGTGCATATGGGTTGTGCTCCATGGACTATGAGGTGATTTGAAGATGATGATGTGACAGTAGGGTACACAAGTTTTGCAAAGGCATATAAACAATCCTTAGATGCTCTTGCAGGTTTTGTCGAGGCAGTATAATCAGTCCTGGGAGATCTTGCAGGTTTTGCAGAGGCAGTGTAATCAGTCCTGAGGTGTACCTACTTGATGGCTTGCTCGCAGATATGATGAAGACCTACATGGAGGCTAGGCCTACATCTAGCATGAAAAAGGGCTAGCTCTGTAGAACTTCCTATGATGAGTAGATTGGATATTGATTGAGATAGAAGCACCAGTGACGATGACGATGATCCGATGATGATGATCCAGTGACGATGATCCAGAGAAGAAGACTTGTGCTAAAGAAATGTGTCGAGAAATACCTTCCTAGTTAAGAGGGAGTGTTGATGTATTTGTAACTTCAGAATGTATTTCATATATGTATATTGTATCCCTACAGAGATGTTATTATTCCTCTATACGGAAGTGTCATCATTTGTATTAACAAGTGTCGCAAGTTGTATTACAAGTGTCACAACTTATATATGATGGGTTATTAGACCACCAAGTGTGGGGTCGGCCCTGAGTTGAATTACCATGGGTTATTAGGCTCTCTTAGAGAAGTCAGCCATGTTAGGTTATTAGGAAAGTCAAGTTAGTGTATAAATAGAGTGAGGGTATCTCTTATATTTGGGTTTTGTATCATTTCTCTTTCTATTTCTGAGGAAGTTGCGGGGTTTTTCACCTTCTTGGTTTTCCCCGAGGAAACTCTGTGTCTATTGTCTCTTGTGATTGATATGTTGTACATGTTATTCTCTCAGATCAGATCCTAGATCATATTAAATTAATGCTCAAAATCTAACATCCTTGTGGCATTGAATGATGACTATTATATAATACTCTGACTTTTATCGGTGATGTTGATGTATATGTAACTTCGGAATGTATTTCATCTATGTATTTATTGTACTCCTATAGAGATGTATTATTCCTCTATACAGAAGTGTCGTCATTTGTATTGATAAGTGTCGCAAGTGTTGTAACTTGTGAATGGGTTATTAGACCACCTAGTAAGGGGTCGACCCAAATTAATGTAACCAGGGGTTATTAGACTGAGTTAGATAAGTTGGCCCCATTGGTTTATTAGGCAGCTCAGGACAAGTATAAATAGAGAGCGGGATCTCTCTATTTGATCATCTCATTACTCACTCGTACATCACTCGGAAAGTGGCGCACATGTGAGGAGGAGGATCAAAATCTAAGAGAAGACTATCTCTTGTACTTTGGTTGTATCATTGCTCTTTCTATCTCTGGGGAAGTTGTGGTGTTTTTCACCTTTATGGTTTTCCCCAGTGAAACTCTGTGTGTCCATTGTCTTATGTGATTACTTGATATGCTTGATACATGCTTGATATGATTGATACATGCTTGATATGATTGATATGTTGTACATGTTATTCTATTAGTAAAGATCCTAGAGTATGTTGAATTAATGCTCAAAATTTAACATGGTATCAGAGCCTCCCTGAGAAGAAGACATTGTGCAGTGGCGGAAAATAGGGTTTCTTGTTTATTGGGTTTCTCTCCACCGATTTTGGAAAATCAGTAAGGTAGATTGACTCTACTCATTAAGGATAATCTTTCTGTCTAATCAGAATTCAATTCTAAGCAATTTCAGATTTGGCCCTAAGAATTAGGGTTTCCATAAAAATAGGAATTTCTTAAATCTGAAGACATATCTGGAAGATCCTTGGAAAAATCAAAGTTTAGAGATTTGGATCGAGATTTTTGATTGGGTAAAAATCCGGGAAACTCAAACCCTAATTCAGGGTCCTCCCTAGTGAATCCGGGAAGACTAAAAGGCATTTCTGAAGGGTGAAACTTTGCAGATCTCAAATTTTGAATATACCAGGATGATTCGCTCATCAAGGCGCATCTTCCTATCCTTTCAGAAGTTTGAAATTCATCTTTTGAATTTTTAGGGTTTCTCTAACAAACCCTAATTCGGGACTAGATCCAGTTTTCAACAGGACAAGTTGTAAGATCTAAAACTTTTATATTTCCATTTGAAGTACTCTTTAAGATGTCTCACCACACCAAGCTTGAGGATAAGCTTGAAGGGGTTGATAACTTCCGAGCATGGAAGTAGAGGATTGGGTTAATCCTGGAAGAAAATGAGTTGGACATTTATATAAATGAAGTGGTCCCTATACCAGAAGAAGAAGAGGCTATGTCTCTTCACAAGAAGAACTTGGTCAAGGAAAAGAGGATCATTGTTGATTATATCAAAGATCATCTCATACCCCATGTGTCTTCCCTAAAGACACCAAAGGAGATGTTTGATTCCCTGACCAAGCTATTTGAAGGGAAGAACATAAATCGAAAGATGACCCTGAGGAATCAATTGAAGAATGTCAAGATCCAGAATGCGGAGACCATGCAGTCTTATTTCTCAAGGGTCTCCCAGATAAAATAACAACTTGAAGCTGTGGGATGAGACATAGAAAATGGAGAAGTGGTAATGACCACTCTTAATGGCCTTCCTAGGTCATGGGATTCCTTCATCCAAGGGATTTGTGCTAGGAAGAAATTTATCACTTTCAATAGACTGTGGGAAGAAGCTCGAATTGTAGCTCGAGAAGAGAAGATGGGGAATGAAGATCAAGCTCTCACAGCACACTCCAAAAGTCATGGTGACAAAAAGACTCACCATCATGGCAAGAAAGAAAGGCATCACCATCAGAATCAGAAGGGTAAAAGAAACATGTCCCATGCCCGTTTCTATACATGTGATGAAAAGGGACATTATTCCAGAGACTGTCCCAGAAATAAGAAAGATGGTTCTCACAAAAGGAAGAACACCAAAAGAAGACATCATGCTCATACTGTAGAGGATGATGAACCTCCCAGGAAGATGGCTAGAGAAGATAGTGAAGATTCTTCTAGTGATGAAGAATATGTTTTGATTTCTGCTCTCACTGGAACCATTACTCATGGAAGTAATGATTGGCTTATAGATAGGGGGGCTTCTAAACACATGACAGGATTCAAAGAATCCTTTAGGAACCTATCTGAACATGATTCACCCCACAAGGTGAAACTTAGGGATGACTACCAGTATCCAATAAAAGGGAGTGGTGAATCCTCCTATAAACTAGACTCTAGAAAGTCTATAAAGATGAAAGATGTACTTTATGTTCTAGGTCTCAAGAAGAATCTACTCTCCATATCTGCATTGGATGCAAAAGGCATGAGGGTTTCATTTATAGATGGCCAAGTCCTAATGTGGCCAAAAGGTAAGACAATAGTTGATGCAGTTGTGATTGGAGAGCAAGAGGGAGTATTATACAAATTGAAGGGCCAACCAGAACAAGCCATGGTCCATGATTCAGTAGAGCCAAGTGAACTTTGGCATAGAAGGCTTGCACACATGCAATATAGGGCATTACCAATTGTAAGAAAAGTTGTAGAAGGTCTTCCTGAAATCCAGACAAAGCATGAAGGCATTTCAAAGATTGTGCAAAGGGAAAGAACACAAAGAAGACATTTCCAAGCAATGAAAGAAAGGCAAAAAGAATCTTGGAAATCATCCACTCTGATGTATGCAGTCCAATGTCATCCAGTTCTCTGAGTGGGTATGTATACTATGTTTCCTTCATTGATGATTTCTCTAGGAAGACTTGGGTTTACTTCTTGAAGAACAAAGATGAAGTGTTTGACAAGATCAAGGAATTCAAAGCCTTGATAGAAAACCAATCTGACATGAAGATCAAGATCTTCAGATCCGACAATGGTGGAGAATTTACTTCGGGAGACCTCCAGAAGCTATGCAGTGATTCAGGGATTAAGAGGGAGTTGACCACTCCTTACAATCCACAACAGAATGGGGCTGCCGAAAGAAATAATAGGACAATCATGGAAGTAGCTAGGGCAATTCTTCATGACCAAGATCTACCCATGCACTTATGGGCAGAAATAGCAAGAACAACGGTATATGTGCAGAATAGAACACCTCATAAGATACTTGACAACAAAAATACAGAAGAAGTGTTCACTGGTAAGAAACCAGAAGTTAGCAATCTCAGAATATTTGGTTGTCTAGTATACACTTACATCCCAAAAGAAAAGAGGACAAATCTAGATCCATTAGGAAAGAAGGGCATATTTGTGCGTTACAGTGAAAGCTCGAAGGCTTACATAATCTACTTCCCAGGATTCAAGAAGATTGGTATCAATAGGGATGTAACATTTGATGAAAGCTCAGCATACATCAAATCAAGGAAAACACCATTTGAAGATAATGAAGAACCCAGAATATCCATAACACAAGACACCACCATGAATGAAGTAGTTCTTGAAGAAGATTATGAAATGGAAGATCCACAACAACCTGTTGATCCACCTCGTGAGAAGGAATCTCATAAGAGGAAACCAGCATGGGCTAGAGATCTCATCTAAGATGCAGAAAGGTTTGGCATTCTAGAAGAGGAACACAGAGAAAGGAAAAGAACAAGATCACATACCAGCTATGTTGCTTTACTCTGTGACATAATGAACAAAGAACTTTCTAGTTATGAAGAAGCAGCAGAAAAGAAAGAATGGAAGGATTCCATGATCGAGGAATACCAGTCGATCATGAAGAATGATGTTTGGAATGTGGTCCCAAGACCAAATGGGAAGTCTGTGGTGACTTCCAAGTGGATCTATAAGATCAAGCATGCTGTAGATGGTAGCATAGAGAAATATAAAGCAAGGTTTGTAGCTCGTGGATTCTCACAGAAAGAAGGGATTGATTATGAAGAGACCTTTGCTCCTGTGGCCAGATACACTTCCATTAGATCAGTACTTGCTCTGGCTGCAGTGATGAAATGGAAGGTACACTAGATGGATGTCAAGACAACTTTCTTGAATGGTGTAGTTGAAGAGGAAGTGTATGTGGAGAAGCCACTTGGGTTTGAGACACATGACCGAGAGACACATGTGTGCAAACTGAAGAAATCCCTGTATGGCTTGAAACAGGCACCCATGACCTGGTATGGCAGGATAGATGGCTTCCTATCCAGTTTGGAATTTACCAAGAGTAAAGTGGATTCCAACATTTACTACAAGGTTGAGGAAGGCAATCCTGTGATTCTACTATTGTATGTGGATGACCTTTTTGTAATAGGTGAGGATAGATTGATTGTCGATACGAAGAGGAAGCTTGCTGCCGAGTTCGAGATGAAGGACTTGGGTATGATGCACTATTTTCTTGGTATGGAGGTGTGGCAGAGTGCAGATGGAATCTTCCTTGGACAAGGGAAGTATGCAGTAGAGATCCTGAAGAGGTTCGGAATGATGGACTGCAAGGCCATGGCCACACCTATGGCATCGAACCTGAAGCTTCTGTGTGATGCTTCTTCTGAGCGAGTTGATGCTACGATGTATTGTCAGATGATTGGGTCCTTGATGTACCTGGTGAATACGAGACCAGATATCTACTTTGCAGTGAACACCTTGAGCCAGTACTTGACAGATCTGAGACATGTTCAACTGATAGCTGCAAAGCATATTCTAAGGTACCTGAAGGGTACATTTGACTATGGGATCAAGTATGAGGCGAATCAAAAGTTTAACCTAGAGGGTTATGTTGATTCGGATTGGGCAGGTAGTGCCATTGATCGGAAGAGCACTACAGGGTGCTGCTTCAGTATAGGATCCGGTATGATCTCTTGGTTTAGCAGGAAGCAGTCCTGTGTGGCACTGACTACAGCCGAAGTAGAGTATGTCACAGCTTGTTTGGCCAGTTGTGAGGCAGTATGGCTTAGGAAGATACTGTCTAATTTGTTTGATCTCTAGTTGACTGCTACTTGTACAGGGAAAATTTTAGGGGCGAATTATAGCCCATGGGCGAAATTATAGGGGTCAGCAAAAAACCCTGGGCGAATTTTTAATATAAAATGGGTTTTTTGAAATTTAACAAATTAGTCCACGTTTTATAAATCCCCAACATAGTGAAAAATCCGATAGCCCACCCCGCGAGAGAGGGAAAATGTGATTTAGTCCAGTGAAAGAAGGAGGAAATGGTGGGTTCGCCCCCGTCATTCCCGCAATGGAGTCCAAAGGTAGTTGGTTCGCCAGTAAATTTTCATTCATGGAGGCGTGAGCAGTTTGCTCGCCCATGGTTTTCATTCATAGAGGGTATTGCTAGTTTGTTCGCCCCCAATTTATGGTCCATAGGGCATTTTCGCTGGTTATTCCTCCTTTCGATTGAATGGAGGTATCAATGCTATTTTCGAGTCTTCGACCTTCCCATTTCACGGTTAATGAGAAAATCAGGGGTTTTAGCTCCCAAATTGTACTCCCATATTGGGGAAAACGTGCAACGGTCCAGGACTCCAGTGATTCAGTGAAATGGGGACGTTTTTTCCCTAGATAATGCTGCAAAAGTCAACAATTTATCCCATACAAACCCACATGAAGAATCGTATCTTTGCATGAAGCTTGATTTGGAATTGGGTTACAATTTTACAGTGGTTGAGTGGAAAGCAATTTGACGGTGGCTCGGTGGCTGAGTGGAAAATATCTGTGTTTGTTCAAGGTTCCCTGGGGTTTGTAGTCTTCGACTCTTTACAGAGGTTAGTAACTTAGTTTTCATAGAAAAATTGTTTTTCCCCATGCTTAGCATCTAAAGCTTAGCAAATTGTTCATCAACGATAGATTTGAAACTTGAAAGCAAGATTCAATCTATTACCTAAAAATGTACTTATGAAATAACGTTCTTATGTGAGACTCTAATTGATGTGAGTCTGAAACTTGTAGTGAATAAATGTTTCTTGCAATATATTGTAATGAGGTAAATTGTCTTCTCCAATAAAATTCAATTGATCCCCACGAACTTCTATTTTGTAGAGTATTCTTCTACTGGACTGAATTTCTTCTTTGTGTTGCTATGATCTCCCACACAGTCTGTTGTCCTTTCTTATTGGCTAGCGGGATCTCGAAAACACATAGATTCTCAGAAATACTGCCACGAAATGCTGTAAATGACTGTCCCTTAAAGTTGCTTCCATGTTGGTACCAACTATGCTCAGATGTTGGTATTGTTCTTCCACTAAACGCTTCACAATATGTCACTGGAATGATCCCTTTCTACTTGGGAGTTCAGAACAACCAAATGCTGGATTTCAAGGTTTGATTTCTTGATCTTATTTCAAAAGGTAGTTAAGATTTCACTTTTATATAGTAGACAAAAATGCCATTAGTAGCAATCCAAAGTATGGACGTTTAAATATCTTCTTAGAAAAGATTATCAAAAATTAATAAATTCTTGATTTTGGACTCTAAAGCTATTCAATGTCCAACTCTATTCAATGTCCAACTCATATGAATTCCTTAACAAAAGAGTGTGGAAAATCGAGATGTAGTGTCTAAATCTTATTTTGAAAATATTGTCCTTTTTCAGCATGTTGTTAGGGCAATTTAGTCATTATTACGCAAACAAGCATGAAACGTGTGCTTGCATTTTTGTCTATGGATCTAATTGGATATGTCCTTATTGGGATACTGCACTTGAAGCATCTAGTGCAGCTGGTGCATCCTTATTTTCCTTCCTTATCCTTTTCTCCTCCTTCAAAATATCTAATGGAACACATTATTTTAGGTGATTAAAATATCCATGCACGAAGGTTGTTGGCCAACATCATGAGAAATTTTGGCATTGGGTGTGCTGAGAACCCCTCCTAATATGGCCAAGGATAACATATGGTAAAAATTAGAAGGGGGGAATTGGGGAAGATGAGGGAGTCATCTCTACTTGGTGAAAAATGTTGGGATCTAATTGGGTACCCTCAGTATCCCCTCCTACCTCTTATCTTCATTTTTCTAACCTTCCCCTTTTCTGTTCTATCTCCCCCTAGCCTTTTTAATATTATCTCTTCCTCTTGTTTCCCTATCCATCTTCTCCCTACAGTGTTTCGTTATTCTAATCCACATCTGTTGCAACTTTGCTTTCTTATTCTTCTACCCTTTCTACTATTGTTGCTTCGGTCCCTATTTCTATTTGCTAATGATCCTCTCCTTTTCTATTCTATCATATCATCCCATTTCCATTTCCCACCAATGTTAACCCTAGTTGGATCTCTAGGATTATACCCTACTATTGCTAAGGGGAAGTAGGAAGAATAATATATTTAGGAGGGATCCCTTAAGCTAAAGCCAAGACCTCCATCATTTTTTTTAATTCTCCTGTTGTATCAGCTAAAGGGGTGAAGGTGGATTGTAGATATGGATTCCCAATAATGTGGGCTTCGGGATCAACTCCCAGTCCCAATACCTTAAGTATCTCTTTCACCTCAATGGTATGAGTTATGCCCTGCTCATTCTTTCCTAATCCTCTAATACCCTGAAACCCATGGATTGCAAAATGGGAGTAGATTTTGGTTATTTGGGGACCTCCTCTGGGGTAGGTGTGGTGCTTTTTTCAATTAACACCCCTGTTCCTTTTTATGCTCTCTCTATTAACCATTGCATGGGAATTGTCTCCCAGTAGCTTGTCCTAGTTACTCATCATCATCTTCTTTGTCCTTCTTAAATAGAACATTGATGGTTGGTCGATGTTGTCTTTGTTGTCCTTTTGCCTTAGGGATTCATCTTTTATTAGTGCTTCCCCATTATTCTAAAAACCCACAAAATTATGGGGGGGACATGTGAGCCTCAATGAAAACAATTAGCTTCTATCTTCATCTCCTTGCCCCTTTTGATCCTTCTCCCTTCTTGGAAGGTTTCTTTGTTTTCTAGGAAGGGAGAGGTGGGAGCTTTATATTGGTAGTGTATTCATACACTTGTAATATGTACCCAACTCCTTTGGCTTACTGTTCTTTCCCCTCAAAAAAACCTGGATGCCTTATCTAAATCTGTCTTCTCTTAAAAATAAATAGTTTGTGAAGTTCATAACAAAAGGGATGCTATGAACCATGCTGATAAGGGCGTTAACAACTGGTTTATAATGTCAGAGCCTTATGGATTTCTACTTGGATCAGAGACCTATGAAAATTTATATCTAACTCTCAATATGTGAACATACAATATGGGTTAATATACCTGGATTTGATCATACCAACGTAGTGGCACACCCCAACAATGCAAGGAAATCGTATCATTCATAAAACTAAAGACATGCCTACCTATTGCCATACATTTATTTCTTGTTTCCTCCCAATTTTTCAATTTGGTTCCACAACTCTCTATATCCATAATAAGTGTTCTTATGTCCATGATGCCCAATTGGCACATTACTTGGTTTGTAAGGGAGTTTACTACCCTTAGCACTGCTCTAGCTACTTGTTCCATGTGGGCCACTTCTTCCTTTGTTTGGTCTAACTACTTATGTACCTCCTTCTGCAGATCATAAAAATCTAGATGATATTCCACTTGATCGAACAAAGATGGGAGAATCTCAAAGATTTAGTCCATAGATACCCTTTAATAGCCTTCAGTTTTTCTATAAGCTTTAACTCCTCCATCACTTTCTAACATTTGGCTTGCAAGATTTCCTTTTCATCCATGATGTTCTCTGCAGTATCTCTTTCATCCCAGAATTTATTGTGGGCTTCTTCCAATTTTACAACTTGCTTCCTCAAATATTTCATCCATTTTCTAGAAAGGGTCTTTTGGAAAGTGGCCAGCTCTTCCTCAGTTTGGTATTTTATTTTCCAAATCTCAATCCCCAAACTAATTTCTTCTACACTCTCTTTCAGCTGCTACAAGGTTGATCCATACCCTCCCACATTGACTGGTAGGGGGGTTGTTCTCCCTTTCTTTATCTAGTTGTGCCTTGATATATTTTATTCCCTCTAGTTCCTCATCAAACTACATTGAATTTGAAACCCTTTCTCCTCTCTCAGACTCTAAGGTTGTCACTCTGTCTTGTGGTGCCCTTTTCTTAACATCATAAGTGGCATTGCTTCCATTCAAAATGGTTATTTCATTTTGTAGTTTAGTTTTATAATTTAAGAATTGAGTCACTGTATGGACAACATAGGCTAATCTCACTCTCTCATAAGCTCCAATCTCCTTCCTCCACTTTTTCAATATATACACCACCTCAGCAGCTCTTTGAGGGTATTTTCCCACTATCACCAGCTTTTCTTCAACTACCTTCTTCTCTGTCTCTAGGGACTTAAACCTAGCCATCAAATATTGATTTTAATTAAAAACATGTCCAGACTTTTTATTGATGGTTTCATTTTCCACAACAGCTCTTTTGTACTTATAAAAAAACACATTATTATACTTCTTGGCAATTATTACAATGATCCATCAGTGATGCACTAGCAATTTGTAGCTTTATTTTAGCTCACTTCCAAACCCCTGGCTCCATTTCAAATGTCAATTTGGAGACTTGAGGCTAAAAAATGGTGAAGTTTATTTCTCCTATAGCTCCATCATAAGTTGACAGAATTAGGGGTTGAGCCATGGAGTCTGTTGGTTCCAAATCTGTAAGGGAATCTTTAGCAACCCTCCTATTCTTTGGCTTCCCTCTAGTCCCCTGGCTCCATTTCAGATGTCAATTTGGAGACTTGAGGCTAAAAAATGGTGAAGGTTATTTCTCTTGCAGCTCCATCATAAGTTGACAAAATTAGGGGTTGATCCATGGAGTCCGTTGGTTCCAAATCCATAAGGGAATATTCGGTAGCCCTCCTATTTATTACCTCTTCTCTGTATGTATCATTCAATTCTACCATGTCAAAAGGCTAGACCATATCTAACCATGAAGGGGTTGGTCCAGTTCTTTGTGATGTCCTAGTGCCCGGGGTATTAATTTTAGAGCAACCAATGATGACATTTTTACAAACCTGGAGGAGGAGGGAGTAGAGGGGATAACTTGACTGTCCGGATAGGGATTCCTAAATGGCTTGAACTTGCTAGGTCATTCTCTACTCTACCTTCCCTTTATGATTCTTCATCTTCTACTCTGATCTTCTTGGGGCTGAAATCTTCTACTTTGAGTTGTAGTAAACCGTTTCAAACAGAGTACATGAACGCTGTGTTGGAGTTTAATTAATGAATGAGAACTTTCTGACATCGGAGGCACCTCAAAATCGTGATTCAACATCTCTGTGTAAGTTCTATTAACTAGTATTTTTTTTTTCTTCATCCTGGCATTTGGGCCATCGTCATTGCATTGTTAATGGATGCCAATGAGAGCGTATGAGAGAGGAATCAGGTATGAGAGTTAATGTTTTCTACATAATGGAGTTTTTTTTGTGTCTATAAGGTACCAACAGTCATTAAAATCCCTCCATTGAATTCCCATTCAATCTCAGATATCAATGGCTCATGTTACAGAGCTGTTGCAATATATGAGGAGGTTTCTAAATTGGTATTTGGTCTTGGGCGTTTTTGCATTCTTGTGGACATTTTTTGGCTGCAATATATAATATTTCTAAATTGGTATGTAGTCTTAGCATTTTTGCATTCTTGTGGCCATTTTTCTTCATTTTTTTTTTCCTTGGAAAAAGTCGTAATTTTATTTCAAAAAGTATGAACAAAATTACATTCTGTACATGTAAGAGAATCACTGAGATCCCTACATTGTCACATATTTACAGTCCCATTTTAACATCAGATCTGATGTCCCAGACATTAAACAATACAATGTATCTGGCTATACATACAACCCGCATATATCCAAATTCATATTAACAAATACTGTCACAGAGATAAGAGAGAGTCCATCGCTGTTCGCCATATAACAGCACAAAGAATGCTGCAGTCCATACAGCCCGCATATATCCTATAATATATAAACATATACAGCAACAGAAGTGTGGATTCTGATCTTTTGCTCAATTGAGCTATTGCTCGTTTCGGCTGAGCTATTGCTCAATACTGTGCCTCGCTTTAACCAGCGCTGTTCAAACAAATATATCCTTCGTTGGTCAGACAAGTGCTGAGCAGTTGCTCAATACGGTGCCTCCATATCTTCATAAAAGGGTCTGTGATAAAACCTGTAGGTGCCCTCGGTTGAGTGATTTGTAATCCTCCAATTGCCATATGCTAGATGCTGCTGCGTCGCTTCCTTGGATAGTAGATCTGCCATCCCATTCCTCTCCCTGTAGACATGTGTAAATGTTATATGGTTGAATGACAGCTTTAACCTGGTCACCTCCTCCAGGATAGGTAATAGGACCATCACAGAACAATGTGTTGTCTCGTTTTCCCATCCGATAACTAACATAGAGTCGCCAAAGATCTGTAGTGATAGACATCCTTGTTCATGTGCAAATAACATCAGCAGCCTAAGAGACATAAGTTCTGCATAGTTATTTGATCCCCTCCCCAAACCAGCCACGCTATGAAAATAATGGGACTCAGATTTGTAAAGGACTCCCCCCCTCCACACACCGTTTGTTGGTATGAAGCTCCATCAAAATAAGCCCACGGCATGGATTTATCAATCAATTCCACACAAACAGGTCGAGTTTTAATCACATGGACAGGTGTCTTAAAGTGTTGTATAACAGCCACAACCTGTGCCACAACTGTCTCCATCGGAACCCTGCAATCTTGAAAGATGATCAGATTTCTGGTAATCCAGATGCCCCAGGCAAAAATACAAGGGAGAGCCCGGATGGATGAGTTCTTTTGAAATGTCCACCACAAATGGAACGCTTCAAGTACACTCTCACCCTGCCATCTCATATTGAGATCCAAATATTTGCAGACTTCTGCCCAAACGTTCTGAGAATACCGACAATTGACAAAAAGATGAGAATTGGTCTCTTCCGCATCTTTACAAAGAGGACAGTACCCCGGACCCAGGATGAAACGTTTTTGCAGGATGTCCCAGGTTGGAACCTTATTTTCCAGAATAGCCCAGAAGAGTATTTTTGCTTTACCTGGACACTTCAACTTCCACAGATATTTCCACCACCACTCCAATCCCCTGTTATGTACATCCACATTCAGCTGGATATATCCATTCTTTGGGGAGTATAATCCAGAGGGATGATGATCCCAGATAAGTTCATCAATCCTATCTGTCAGTCGAATATTCGAATGTCTTAATATCCGTAAATAGTCTGCCCAAGCCCCATGCATTTCTCCAAGGATCTCAAGTCGCTGTGCAGAGATCCACCCCTGATGCCAAAGTGTAGATGTTTCCGGGTCCTCGATATCAGCTAGGAAATGACAGCCTCTAGCTGCCAAAACGTTCCTCAATTCCACATCTAGTATATGACCTCCCCTGCTGCCAACCCAAGGATCCAGTCCTACATGAATAAGCCACCCATTTCCAACCCTCCACACTAATCCAGAGCCTATCACATGAAAATGCTGCACCACCGCTTTCCAAACCACAGAGCAATTTGCCCTCGACTTATTTCCCAGCCTGATCCATTCGTGAAGAGTAAGAGGGGCAATATATTTATGATATACCACTCTAGTCCAGAGACTGGCATTTTTCTTCATTGCTGGGCGAGTTCTCTTATTTCCGAATGGAATTCATCTTTGTAGAGTGAAATTAAATGGGAGTGAGATGAATTTAGACTCATCATGGGAATTTAAACTTTGCTAGGACGAATTTAAATGCTATGGACGTTTTTAAAGATGTCGGGGTCAAGTAAGCATGGCTGGGTGGATTTGGATTGTGCCAAGCAAATTAATATGTTGTTGGGTGAGTTTATTTGTTGTTGAGGATTTGTTTTCAATATATGGACGAATTTCTCACTTGGACAATTTGAAAAATACAAAAACCATTTTTTATAAATACTAGGGCGAAATTTAGCATGGCTAGGCATAGTTGAAATGCATTGGGCCAATTTTATTCTTCAGAGCGTGAATATGAAGGTTGCATGCGAAATTTAGCATGGCTAGGCATAGTTGAAATGCATTGGGTCAATTTTATTCTTCATAGCGTCAGAGTATTTTTTTTAATGGCCGGGCTAATTAACAATTGTTGTGTTGTTGTTTATTGCTGGTCATTTTTTATTTAAATGTGAATGGAAAATAAAATAAATCCCAAACCACAAAATGTTTCAAGAGTTTAGTGGAAAAAGATTCGAGAGATTCGAGGTCTCTGTATAAGAGTCAAAACACAGAGCAAGAATAATTATAAGATGCAAAGATGTGAAGAGTAAACAATAATTCATATAGTTATTTGAATTGTTAGTTTTTTTTTTCATTTTGATAATACAGGTTAAATAATTATTTTTCAATTTAAGTAAAGATATGGGAAGGGAAATTGATTTTATTTTTGCTTAAAATTCCATAAAAAATATTTTAGATTGATGAAAACTAAATATCAAATACTAACATTATGTAATTCAACTTAATTTTGCTATATATTCCATTTTTTCTTTAAAAACCTTTTTTTTCATATATATATATGAATTTTTTAGAAAATTTTGACTATTACAATATCTCATAAAAATCATTGTAACATGTTAAAATCTTAAAAAACAAATAATCTATCCTCTAAAGAAAAAAAAGGCTTATGAAGAGACGAATAATAAATATATATTTTTATAACAAAATTGAATGGTTCTTATTGATATTGTTGATTTTTTTGATTAAAAAAAACATCTCATAAAAGGTGTAAAAGGTGTAATGAGATACCCTTTCATAACAAATAGAATGCATCTTATTTGTACAATCTACTTTTTTTTATCAAAATGAATATTATTTTGGAAATTAATAGAGTTAGTTATTTTATCTTATTTTTAATCATTCCTATGGGTGCATATTTGTTGAAATAATATATTATATTTTTACAAACAAGTTTATCATGTCTTTGTCTCAAGAATAACAAGATTTGATTAACATAATGATAGCATAAGTGATATTTTAAAAATCTAGGTAGTATAATGTTTATCTAGTATCTTTTTAGGGGTAATAAATTGCGTCATGTACTTATAAATAACTAGAAGTTTAATTCAACCAAAGAATGCCTTTGAGATACTTTGATATGTGTTGTAAATAACACATAAATTCTATATATAACCATTTTAAGAAAAAAAATGGTCATTGGAATCCTCTTTTAAAGGAGAGAATTCTTTTTTCCAAGTTCTCTTCCAAGTTGAGTTATTTAATGGTCATTGGAATAGTCTTTTAAAGGAGAGAAAATATCAATTTTTTTCCAAATTTTCTTGGATATTGAGCTTGATACATTCTTTGATATGCTGTAAAATTTTCATGACATGATGCTCTAAAGAAAATGAGCACATACATAATCATGTGCTACTTATTGAGCTATGTAAAAGTAACTATAGTTTGTCACCATCAAGCATATTCTACAACATTGGTCACTATCCCTTCTTTGTATAGTTTCAAATCCAAATGCATAGAAATGATACAATTTTCCATACTTCATGCACAAAATAAAGTGGTGAAGTGTTGTATCTTGCAGATGATTGGACTTTTGTCTCCCACATCAGGGACGACATACATAAGGGGTTTGGATATACAGATAGATATGGATAAAATATACGCAAGCATGGGAGTTTTTTCCATAGTATAAGTAATTACTAATGCCCTTAGGAACTCCCTTGGTGATGTGCATTTTATGGAATTATTTTGAATGTGAAAATATGCAGCTAGATTTGGATGAAAAATATTGTTCTTTACTAGGTATAATTAATTATGCTCCGAACCACTCTCACTTTGTTAATTCTATTCAATGTTGATGCATATTTATTAATTCCCACAAATGATTTCAAGGATTGCATGCATATAACAAAGTTGTTATGTGCATCAATGCACTGAATTAGTGGTGAATGTGCAAGGGTTTGGCATGTATTGGTAATACATTAGGTTGTACACATACTTCCCATCATGCCTAAGGGATAATACATTGGGTTGTTCACATCCCAATATAGGCCATAGTGCATGCTTGAATATTTGAGAAATGTAGATTTGGTTTATGGTGATTGGTACCGAATATATTTATGCAACAAATTTACGTATATATGTGCATAGTCACATAAATAATGTTGAAATAGTCTCACCCACCGCTTTTTTAACTAGGCATACAAATAGAGTAAGCTACAAGGTTGAATGAAAATGGTTGAGTGAGTGTATGCTTAGAAATCCATTTGGCATGATGCTACATTTTCTTAATATAATAGTGGGAAAATTTGAGATTTGGTTGGGTTGCTTGGATATATTTGTTGAAGGTGGAAAACCTTCATGTAGCTTATTTGGTTGGTCCAATAAACCGTGTTTTGATATCTTACCTATAAACTTATATGTTGATGAATGAGGTCATTGTTGCATGGATGATGTGTATTTGGAGGCCTAACCTTCTTGTTATTGGGTGAGTTTTCTCACAATTAAACATGCACCATGAATGAATAGGCTATCAACACAACACGATTCTATCCAAATTTATGGTGCACTCAGTGGAAATGGTTATGTAACCATCTAATTGCTTAACACTTGGACTCGAAAAGAGCACCACCTAAGTGTGGTATTGAGGGATTTGTGTTTGGAATGGTTTGGGTGCTTGGCACATGTGGATTTGTGCCTTCCTAACCTTGGGTGCACAAATTGAGGAAGGGTGTTATACTCAAGGGTGGAAATGGAGTTTGTTTGAAATAATATTATCTTGGAAAATGTGGGATGCCCTATTAATATTATTGCTTGGAGAAGCGTTCTTGGAATAAATGGTTATGCAACCATATACTTGCCTAACACTTGGAGAGAGAAACACCTAAGTGCAATACTTAGGGATTTGTGTTTGGAGTGGTTAGGGTGTTTGGGACACATGGATTTGTGACTCCCTAACCTTAGATGCATAGTTTCAAAAATGGTGTTATATTCAGGGTTCGTGGGTTATATTGGAGCTTAAGATGAATGGTTGAAGGTGGCATGCGTCTCAAAGGGTGACCCACTTGTGAATTTGAACACATGCTTATTTGTAACCTACTCTTGGGGCTGAATATTGTCATAGTCGTATCTCCTAGCAGATGCATAAACCATCATTTTGGTGTTTTCCATTCAAGCACCAATTCCAAGGGATCTATCAGTGGGACTACAAAATGACAGAGCATGTCACCTAAAAAGCTTGGATTTTTTTTGTAAGGTGTCCTAATGCAAGAGTACATGGGAAATCTAAAGTGAATACAAAATCATCTAGGGAATTTTATTAAGTCAAATTTCAACCAATGTTTCAAGACTTTGCAAGCATTTATAGTTTAGTGTAAGATTCACCAATATTTCACAAGATTTTCTAATTCCATGAAATATTCGCCAAATTTTTTATAATTTTTCATAATTTTGTGAAAGATTCGCCCAAAATTTACAAGATTTTATAATTATGTGAAAGATTCGCCCAAAAATTACATATACATATTATATTATTGATAAAATAGCCTTCACACTTTCCCATGTATCATGGGGATTCGCCCATTTTTTATACATATAAATTTAGAGGGGGTTCTTAAAATCATCCCTGTACTTGTATATATTGCAACAACCAGAGTTGTGTGAAGTTGTCGGAGAACCCAGTGTTCCATGAAAAGTCGAAGCACATTGAGATCAAGTATCACTATATCATGGATATGGTGCAAAGAGGAGCAGTGAAGCTCCTATATGTTGCAACGAACGAGCAAATAGTCGATGTGTTGACGAAGCCGCTTGCCAGAGTGAAGTTTGAATACTTCAGAGGGAGATTTGGTGTACTTCAGATCGAGATACCTTCCAAGGGGAAGTGATGAGTCCGGAGACACAGATGCACATGAGCCATTGTCACATAGTGGTAGGTTCGTCCTCCTATGGTGTAGATGTAAGGGCTGGGCCATTCTCACATAGTGGTAGGTTCGTCCTCCTATGGTGCAGATGTAAGGAATGGGCCATTCTCACATGGTGGTAGGTTTTTCCTCCCATGGTGAGTTGTAAGGGCTGAGTGGGCTTTTCCGACATGGTGGTAGGTTCATCCTCCCATGGTCGTTGATGTAATTGCCGAGCTTTTCCAACATGTGGTAGGTTCATCCTCCCATGGTCGTTGATGTAATTGTTGAGCCATTCCGACATGGTGGTAGGTTCATCTTCCCATGGTCATTGATGTAAGTGTTGTGAGCCTTTCACAGATGGTAGTAGGTTGGTCCTCCCATGCTGGTGAGAGTAAGTGTTGTCTGTGTGCATCTAGGTTGTGCTCCATGGATGATGACGATGATCTGAAGACGATGATGTGACAATATGGTACACAGGTTTTGCAGAGGCATATGATCATTCCTGAGATGCTCTTGCAGGTTTTGCAAAGGCAATGTAATCAGTCCTGGGAGATCTTGCAGGTTTTGCAGAGGCAGTGTAATCAGTCCTGTGATGTACATACTTGATGGCTTGCTCGCAAAGATGTTGATGATGTTCATCCAACATGAAAAAGGGCTGGCTCTGTAGATGATGAAGACCTGCAGCTGGCGGTCCTACACCCAGTATGAAAAAGGACTGGCTTTGTAGAACTTCCTATGACGAGTATATTGGAGATTGATTGAGATAACAACAATGATGACGATTCGATGATGATGATTTGATGACAATGATCCTGTGATGATGATCCAGAGAAGAAGACTAGTGCTAGCAAATCTGTGTCGAGAAATACCTTCCTAGTTAAGAGGGAGTGTTGATGTATATGTAACTTTGGAATGTATTTCATCTATGTATTTATTGTACTCCTATAGAGATGTATTATTCCTCTATACGGAAGTGTCATCATTTGTATTGACAAGTGTCGCAAGTGTTGTAACTTGCTAATGGGTTATTAGACCACCTAGTAAGGGGTCGGCCTGGATTAATGTAACCAGGGGTTATTAGACTGAGTTAGACAAGTCATCCCCGCTGGTTTATTAGGCAGCTCGGGACAAGTATAAATAGAGAGCAGGATCTCTCTATTGATCATCTCATTACTCACTCTTACATCACTCGGAAAGTGGCGCACATGTGAGGAGGAGGATCAACATCTAGGAGAAGACTATCTCTTGTACTTTGGTTGTATCATTGCTCTTTCTATCTCTGAGGAAGATGTGGGGTTTTTCAACTTTATGGTTTTCCCCAGTGAAACTCTGTGTGTCCATTCTCTTATGTGATTGCTTGATATGCTTAATACATGCTTGATATGATTGATATGTTGTACATGTTATTCTCTCAGTAAATATCCTAGAGTATGTTGAATTAATTCTCAAAATCTAACAGGTGAATGCCTAGATAGATGGCTTGTTCAGATGCCCAAGATTTGAATTTATTTGTTGGGGTTCCTTGCCAATGCCAATTTTAGATAAATGCTACCATACATGATTCAATAAATAGAATCAATTGCTACTCTTTCTCGTGCTGAAGCTACAAGCAATGCAACAACAGCTTCCCCTTAACACTTTGAATAGGATCGACTACTACAGCAACTGCCTGTTGATTGAGAGCCTCAAAACTCTATTGTGTATTTATATCAATGCTTGAAAGCTAGCATCCAATCCTTCTAAGCTTCAGAAGGTGAATTGTTCTTCAAATACTGTGTTGAAAACATCTGGAAAAGAATGGAGATTAGCGATCTTTTGAGGTGTGAAATACCGTGGATCAAACTCTTGTAATAACGAGACCTTATTTTTGCTTGCTTGTTTCCATTTATATGCATTTATGAATGTATTTTTTAGGGCATCCTTAAAAGTAGAAAGAAGTGAACCAGTACCCTTGACATAGAAGCAATAGCTTTTAGTAAAACAACAACAGTGTCTTGAATAAGGAAAAAAACACAATATCCATAACATCCTCCTATCTCTCAAACTTCCATTCAACTGATAAAGATCTAGGAGTCACAGAGCACGACCTGGACCTTGATATAAGCTTTGTTGATTTAGTATAAGATGAGACTGAATGTGACCTTGGATGAGAAGACAGTGGGTGTAATCTTGAAAACTTTGAGCCTCGACCAAGGTGAACAAGAATGTAACTGGGAACTGGCCAAAATAGAAGTTGACCTTGAAGATCATGATCTGGAAAAACTCGATTGTGAACTAGGGCCTGAGTAAGTAGAATGAATCCGATGTTGGCTCTCTAAATGCGGATAAGAGGAATGATATTTGTGCCTTACTCTTGCCTACCAGGAAATAAATTATGTCCTATACTTTTTATGCCTCCTTCCAGTCCTATCATGAAGCCTTCTATCCTTTCTAATAAATCTTTGGGCATTGAAATCCTTCCTTTTTGGAATAGAATCTCTTGTGAGATTCTTCCTTGAACGCTATAGAAAATAGGGCCAAATGTCACCTTACAAGTTTATTGCTAAACCCCAAAACTGAGTAAACCATCATTGTTTGATAGGGCTTTGAAACCTGCGCAAGGTCTAAACTTTGGCAATCTGGCAGCGCGCATGTACATGGAAATAAAATGTGCTTCCAGACTGCATTAGATCATACAAAAAATCCAATCAATCATTTCAAAACTAAATTAACCGCTCTTTGCTTTGATCATAAACACAGTCACTCATTTATCAAATCGGGAGCTAAATATAAAACTATATGATTTCAAAATAGAAAGAAATAATAAGAAATGAAATTTACAATAATGAAAAACATAAAAAATAAAAGGAATGGAAAATATTCAAAGTGAATGATAAGTAAATAGAAAAGCTGACAAATCTAGGACTAACATGAACCATAAAATCTAATAATAAAATAAAAGAGTTAGCCTTTGTCTAAAAAAAATAAAGAATTCCCAAGAAGTTAGCCATTACCAAGAAATTAATAAATTAATCAAGGTGAAAATTAATAAATTAATCAAGGTGAAGAGTTTAATGAAATTGATTAGAAACTTAATAACTCGATGAAATATTTCTAAATCAGGAAGAAAAGGAGTTTGTCCAAATTTGAAAATTTAAAGGCAATATTATTATTAATAATAAAAGGTCAAATATGGAAGGTAAAAGAAAAAGTAAAAAAAATTGATAATAAAAAAGGGGTTTCAAAAAGTGAAAACAAAGATTGGTGAGACTAAAGGTAAAGAATAGGGGGTTTATAATGAGTATAAAGTAAAGAATAAACTCTAAGGGAGCTTGCAAGAGAAACGAAATTATGAGGATAACTTAAAAGATGAGAAGATTAAATAATGAAAAGGACAAGAACTAAAAGGAACTAAGAGACACTCATACCATAAAGAATGAAAGGGGGGATAATTAGAGAAAGTTCATTGTCCTATATGATGTATAATGGGCTTCCATGAATGGATCAAATTATATCCATCTTCATAATTGAAATTGTTAGGATGCTTTTTTATTTCAAGGAACTCTCTAATGATATGAGATGAGTAGTGGGAAGTTGAGGCTATGATGTTGGTTTGGACAAAGAAAATGAGGTGTTTAGAATTATGGGAGTTCCTATTCAATGGTATCTAACTTAATCATGGGGTTGTGGAATGTGCAAACTATATGCTCTTTATTGCAGGTTTTGATGGAACTACCAGTTTGGTCTATATAGGACTTGGCATGGAGTAGGGAATTTGGTACACTCCTTGGCCAAGCATTGGATTAGTTTATCTTTAACACTTCTTAAAAATTACTTTGGCTTCTATAATGGGGTTTGAAAATATTTTTCAAAGTTCTTTTTGGATAAAATATTGGAGATCTGATTGATAAGCCCATGAAAGTAGGGGAGTGAAATAAGAGCCGAGGGGTAATGGAAATAGGGGATTTTGATTTTGAGTGAGGGATGAGCAAAAGGATTTTTTGATTTGATAAATAGAGTAACCATTGGCGAGGAGGTCCTTTGTAAGGTGGGCTCATTCTTGTTCAAAGAGGTGGGTAGTAGATATTCAGATGTCATGATTAATAAGGGTTTTAAGAATAACTAGCTTTTTTGTTGGATGGTGGTGGGAATGTGAATGATGATATTGTTCCATATGAGTCTTTTTGTAATAAAATTGATGGGTAACGGTTCCATTAGGTTGGAAAGTGATGAGAACATCTAGTAAGTGAATATATTTTTCCTTTTGTATTTCCATAGTGAGTTGAATGTGCGGGGAATCTATTCAAGTGATTAAAGAAAGAATTTACAAAATACTAAACATTGGGTGAAATGAAAAAGGTGTGATCAACAAATCAAAACCAACATATGGGATTTAGATTGAAACCGTTTAAAGCTAGAGGTTTGAAATGTTCCATAAATATGTTGGCTACCATTGGGGATAAAGATGAACCCATAGCTATGTCTTTTGTTTGTTCATAGAATTTTCCTCCAACTCTTGTGTACTCCCTTGGTCAACCTAGTACTACTCCTACAACATTAGAGGTTCCAACTATTTCTATTTCTGATGATTATCTTTCTAGATATATATTTAGCTTAATTCCATTATGTAGAAGCTAATAAGATCCTATGTAGACATTATAAGTATATTTAGCAGGCTATGAGTCATCTCATGTAGTACTTTAAAATTTTGGGCAATAGCTCTAACATCCTAGTTAATTATTTTGCTTTTGGTCTATTATGAAAAACCAATGACAAACTAAGCTTCTATAGTTGGTCTAGTTTCCAAAGTGGCAGGCCAACCACATAAGCATCCATATTTTCTATTTCTTCAGTAATATAATGTTTTTCTGAGCTTATATTATATTCATTTTGAAAAAGTAAACATAAAAAAATAATAACCATTTGCATCCATCTCTCTCTCTCTCTCTCTCTCTCTCTCTCTCACTCACTCTCTCTCTCTCTCTCTCTCTCACACACACACACACACAATTTCAGTTTCTTAACATCCATCACAAGCCATTAACTGTCCAAAATTGATAACCGCCATCAAAATAGAAATAAATCTCATCAACTATATTGCTTAATTGTCTATACTAAACATGTGTTGTTCTAATTCATCAACAAACTATATTTTAGAATCCATGCATCATTAAAATATATCATAGACTATGTACTCCAAAATAAAACATGATGATGATGGTCTACTCCAAAATATCATAGTGTACTTGAAATCTATGATGATGGTCATGATATTAACATTTTAACACAAACCACCATTTAAAAAATTACATTTGAACAGAAATGAAAATTTAAAAATTTACATTTTAACACAAATGACAATTTATAAAATTACATTTTGACACAAAAATCCCAAACTATATAAACATTTTCTCCATTGCATTGAAGCCCTAGTTGGAACGAAAAGGGCGCAACCATAAAAAAGACTAGTGCATTGCAGTCAAACTAACCTGGAAAACGAAGGAGATCAAAAATTCGATATGTCAAACCAGTACCGGACTCTTGAAATCGCAGAACAAAAAACCAACAGAAAGATTGTTGCAACTCTAGCAAATGATTGTGAAAATATGACTTAAGAACATGTATTTATAGATCAATGAGGGTTGTGAAATTGGCGAAAATGCACAATGATCAAATTTCAAAAAAACAAAAAGTAAATGGTCGTTAAAAAAGAAAAAAAAAAGGAAAAAAATTATTGCATCGACATTCGTCGCTATTGCGACGAAACCAATGTATGCCTCTATAGCGACGAACATCCATCACTATAGCGACGTTAAGGAGTATGCATCGCTATAGCGACAATCGTCGGGGACATTACATTTTTTTCCAAAATTTTAAACTGTTTTTCCACGAAAATTTCAATTTTAACTTATTCGTGGCAAACTGTCGTGAGACTTTTGAGCCATATGTAATTAGCAAGAAATATTTCAATACAAAGTACAAGCAATATTTCAATACAAAGTTTGTTTAAGAGTTCCGCAAAGTGAAAAGCTTTGTGTCTACTAAGTCAAGTAGTTCGTGAAGTAAAGTATTTCGCGAAGTTAAGAACTTCGCATAAATGCGAAGTAAATTTATGCGAAGTCAATTTCCGCGAAGTTAACTTCTGCGAAGTCAAGTTCCGCAAAGTTAATGTTCGTCGAAGGGAAGTCTTTGGCGAAGTAGAAGTTGGGGTTTCCGACAAAATTCCAAAGTGAAGAAAAATAAATATTCACTCGGTAGTTAATTTTTAATTGAATGTGTGGTGTTAATAAAACTAATAAAACTAATATTGTAGGAATGAGAGCGTGGCGCTTATTGTAATTTCAGGCCAAATTAGATTTCAGCATTGTCCAGTCCATCCACCAAGAAGAGATGAAGAATGTTACCAGGTAACTAACCAATAGTTCTTCATGGCGTGGGGTATTATTTTACAGGATGAGAAAACTAAAACCATTACAATTGTTAGTTGTTCTGATGATGATTTTATTGACTCTGCATGCGCATCACATCACAGCTGGTTTAAAGATTCGGCGTTGCCTCTATTCACCTTTTCTCGGGAGAGGCCGCTGGAATTCTACTTCTTGATAGCGGTGGGGACGTATGAGCCCCAATATGCCAAATGCAGATTGCTCTTACAAAAGTGGCGTGTTTGCAGACTGTTCTGGACGATATGTATGGCACTTATGGGGCCCTTGATGAATTGAAGCTATTCACTGAGGCTGTCGGAAGGTATGGACTGTTCGTCATTGGATCACAGTGCATTCCAGATCATTTAATTGTTTCTATTACATGATGTTGCAGCTTATAATTAACATGAATGTCATACAAATTAAGTCAATTCAACCATCCTAGATGATTATACTAATTATATTATTATGTCTGAACTTTTTCAGATCGGACCTTTCTTTTACAGAAAACCTTCCAGACTATATGCAACTATGTTACAAAATCTATTATGACATAGTTCACGAAGTGGCTTGGGAAGCAAAGAAAGAACGGGGGCGTGAATTGGTTAGCTTTTTCCGAAAGGGACTAAGTAATATTGATTTTGTTTTGTTATCTAGGCAAGAAACCAACACATACACACTAGGATTCTAAGAGGAAAAAATTACACCATTGATTGAATAATTTGTTATATGATGTTAAATATGATATTAATATCTAGGTCCAATGATATTGATTAGTGGGAGGATTCTCTTCTGGGTTATTATGAAGAAGTTGAATGGTTAGCTGCTAAGTATGTGCCTAGCTTGGACGAGTACATAAAGAATGGAATCACTTCTATCAACCAACGTATACTTTTGTTGGGTGGAGTGTTGATAATGGAGGGGCAACTGCTTTCGCAAGAGGCATTGGAGAAAGTAGATTATCCAGGAAGACGTGTTCTCACAGAGTTGAATTCCCTTATTTCCCGAGTTGAATTCCCTTATTTCCCGCCTGGCGGACAACACAAAGACATATAAGGCTGAAAAGGCTCGTGGAGAATTTCGAGTCATACACACGTAGTCAATGAGTTGAGTGTAGGAAGAAAATTTAACGAAGAAATTTAACTAGCGACAATCACATTAATAATATTAATGTGTTCGATATGCATAAATTAGACACATATTACGCTTGTGTATTTGGACACATTAATATTATTAATATGGTTGTTGCTAATAACGGGTGGGCACGTACACATATCTCCAAAATATTAATAAAATAATATTATTTAATTAATTATAATATAATGATTAATTAAAATGATTATCAATTCATAAAATAGTATTAATAAAATGATATTATTTAATTAATTACTAATATAATAATTAAAATTAATGTCATTTGTTATATTTTAATAAATTAATTATTAATTATAATATTATTAATTATAATATTATTAATTATATTATATAATATTATATTATTATACGAATATGGTATTTAATTAAAATATTATAATCAAAGTAATAATTTAATATTATTATTTAATTAAAAAAATATTATTTAAATATTTATAATATAATAATTATATATTATAAATATATATTAATAAAACAATGATGATGCACTTTTATAAGAATATGGTATAGTTAAAATATTATAACCATGTATTCATAAAATATTAATATTTAATTAATAATATTAATATTTTATTATATTTTTTAATATTATAAAGATAATAATATTATTATTATTAATTAAATATACTAATTAATTAATTAATTGTAATATAATAATTAATTAAATAATAATATCATTTCAGTATAATGATATTACCTTTTAATATCATGATATTATATTGTACTATTATACAAATATAAAATTTAATTAAAATATTATAATCAAAGTAATAATAAAATGTTATTATTTAATTTAAAATATTATTATTTAACTATACTATACTATTATAGTATAAATTATATAGTTGAAAATATTATTAAAATCATATTGATCAATGTTACAATGCGAAAAAACCTTTAAGATGAACGTCACAATGCAACATAACCCTTGATAAACATCACAATGCAATATAGCCCCCGATGAACGTCGAATGTCAAACTATTAATATGTCACATCTTGGGAATTGTCGGTGTATATAATTTGTAATCCTTAATAAATATCGGAATGGGACAAAACTTTTTGTCATATTAGGAATATAACCCTTGATCAATGTCTCAATGTGACAAAACCCTTAATGGACGCCGCAATCCAACATAACACTTTATATACATCACAATGTGACTTAGTCGTTAATGAATGTCGAATGTCACATCTTGGGCATTGTCGGTGTATATCATTTTTTAATCCTTAATGAATGTTAGAATGGGTCATAAGCCTTTATCATATTAATATTATAACCCTTAATCAATGTCGCAATGCGACATAACCCTTGATGAACATCGCAATGCAACATAATACTTGATATACATTAGAATATTATATAGCCTATTAAAATTATATTGATCAATGTCGCGATGCGACAAAACCCTCAAGATGAATGTCGCAGTCCATCATAACCCTAGATAACATCACAATGCAACATAGCCCCTGATGAACATTGAATGTCAAACTATTAATGTGTCACATCTTGGGATTTGTCGGTGTATATCATTTTTAATCCTTAATAAATATCAGAATGGGACATAACCCTTTGTCATATTAGGCATATATATAAACCTTGATCAATGTCGCAATGTGACAAAACCCTTAATGGACGCCGCAATACAACATAACACTTGATATACATCACGATCCGACATAGTCGTTGATGAATGTCGAATGTCACATTTGGGCATTGTTGGTGTATATCATTTTTTAATCCTTAATGAATGTTAGAATGGGACATAACCCTTTATCATATTAATATTATAACCCTTTACCAATGTCGCAATGCAACATAACCCTTGTTGAATGCGGCAATGCAACATAACACTTGATATACATCACAATGTGAGATAGCCTATTAAAATTATATTGATCAATGTGGCAATGTGACAAAACCCTCAAGATGAACGTCGCAATGCATCATAACCCTTGATAAACATCATAATGCAACATAGCCCGCGATGAACATTGAATGTCCAACTATTAATGTGTCACATCTTGGTAATTGTCGATTTATATCATTTATTAATCCTTAATTATAACCCTTGATCAATGTCGCAATACAACAAAACCCTTGATGAACGTCGCAATACAAGATAACACTTGATATACATCACAATGTCACATAGTCGTTGATGAATGTCTAATGTCACATTATTAATGTGTCACATCTTGGGAATTGTCAGGGTATATCATTTTTAATCCTTAATTAATATCAGAATGGGACATAACCCTTTGTCATATTAGACATATAACCCTTTATCAATGTCGCAATGCGACATAACCTTTGTTGAACGCTTCAATGCAACATAACACTTGATATACATCACAATGTGAGACAGCCTATTCAAATTATACTGATCAAGGTCGCGATGCAAAAAAACCCTCAAGATGAACGTTGCAATGCATCATAACCCTTGATCAACATCAAAATGCAACATAGCCCCAGATTAACATCGAATGTCAAACTATTAATGTGTCACATCTTGGGAATTGTCAGTGTATATAATTTTTTAATTGCATCGAGTGTAAACGAGGTGCTTACAACCCAATATGGGGGATATCCTGTAATGGATGTCACATGTCACATGTAACGTTTTCAAAAGTAATAAAATGTAAAAAGTAATAGTATGGGGGAGATCCTGTAACGGATGTCACATGTCACATGTAACAGATGTCACATGTAACGTTTGTCACATTACATTACAACCCGGTATGGGGGAGATCATGTAACGGATGTCACATGTAACGTTTGTCACGTTACGTTACAACCAAGTATGGGGGAGATGTTGTAACGTTTGTCACATTTGTCACGTTACGTTACAATCCAATATGGGGGAGATGTTGTAATTACGTTACAACCCAGTATGCAGGAGATGTTGTAATGTTTGTCACGTTACATTACAACCCAGTATGGGGGATATGTTGTAACGTTTGTCATGTTTGTCATGTTTGTCACGTTACATTTCCATGTTGGCTCATAACTTATAAAAAATCAAAAGTAATTAAAAATTTCATGTTCGCTCATAACTTATCAAAAATAAAAATAAAAATAATTAAAAAATTAAAAGAGAGGGATCCAATTTCTTGAGGGGTAATTTTTTTCTTAATGTGTAAAAAATTTAAGATAAAACAAAAAAAATTACACCTCAAGAAATTGGATCCCTCTCGGTGCTTGATAGATCCGGGTTTGAGATGGATCTACACTAGTCCTTAACTATAACCCTTTATCAATGTTGTAATACTACAAAACCCTTGATGAATGTCGCAATGCAACATAACACTTGATATACATCACACTGTGGCATAGTCATTAACGAATGTCTAATGTCACATTATTAATGTGTCACGTCTTGGGAATTGTCAGTGTATATCATTTTGAATCCTTAATTAATATCAGAATGGGACATAACCCTTTGTCATATTAGACATATAACCCTTGATCAATGTCACAGTGCGACATAACCCTTGTTGAACGCCGCAATGCAACATAACACTTGATATACATAATAATGTGAGATAGCCATTTATAAATGTCTTATGTCACATTATTAATGTGTCACATCTTGGGCATTGTTGGCATACACCATATTTTAATCCTTAATGAATGCTAGAATGGGACCTAACCCTTACGTCAAATTAGACATAACCCTATTTTTTTCTATTTATATAATTTTAAAATGATAATAATAATAATAATATACTTTATATAAATTATTATGTTATTTACATTAATTTTATAAATGTTAAATAAATTATAAATATAAGTATAGTGTTCATAAAATATGAACATGTAATGTTGACTTATTCTATTTATACAATTTTAACATTATAATTGATTAATATTATAATTTATATCTTAAATTATAAAAAAATTCAAATATTTAAAATACAATATCAATATTGTAATCAATGTCCAAAGGTGACATACATAAAACATGACATAACACTTGATTAATGTACCAACCAATGAATTTGACATAAACAAACATCGCAATATGATATAACGGTTGATAAATGCCAGAATGCGACATAATCCTTAATGAATGATGCCATTTAATATTAATAAATTTATGTTGCATTGCATTGTCGACATAAACATCACAATGCGAAAAAAACCTTGATGAATGTCACACTATGACATAACCATTCATGAATGTCATCTTCAGAAGACATCATCGCATTGTGACATAACTCCTGATGAATGTCACAATGCAATATAACCCTTAATGAATGACAACATTCAACATTAATGAATTTATGTCACATTGCAATGCCGACCTAAACATTGCAATGCGACATAATCATTGATGAATGTCATAGTGTAATATAACCCTTCATGAATGTCATATTTAGGAGACATTTAATATTACAATGCAATAAAACTTTCAAGGAAAACTAATGAACATCATAATGCGACAAAACCTAAAATGTGACATAACAATTTATTTATTATGACATAATAAATATAGATCACATTATAGGGGGTTTTGTCACATTGCGATGTCTTAAAATATTTTCAATATTTGTGCCAATAACAAGAGTGTGACTTAAACAATAATTAAAAATAACACATGTTATGATGTTCAACCCTTGACATAACAATTGATTAATGTACTAAGCCAACATAAGTAAAATGTGATTAGAATCAACATGAGTGAAACAATAAACCTTTGCAAAGTGTCATAATGCAACAAAAACTTTCTTGTATGTCGTAATGCCGCAAAGCCATTACAATTCCATATAGTCCTTGTTGAACATCATAACATAAAAAAATCATTGAGGAACTTATGAAGAATGCGACATAACCATTGAATATATACCAAGACATGACATAAATCAAACCCTTACAGAATGAACATGAGCGCACAACATAAAACCCTTACAAAATGTCACAATGTAATAGCACTTGATGAACGTCACAGTGTTAGAAAAACCTTGCAAGTTTCGCAACATAACGCTTAATGAAAGTAGTTACTCAATGTCAAAAAACATATAAACCTTGGATGAAAGTAATGGAAAAAAAAATTAGTTTACATAAGTATCATTGGCATTCTTATCTTTGACTTTAACTTTAAGAATTATAAACTTCTTAAGAAAGAAGAAAGGCAATTGATACAATAATAATTATTTGTTAATTGATATGAGTTATTATGTTATTCATTTCTTTAATTCTATAAATATTAAATAGATAAAAAAAATGATCATTTTAATTACTTTTCATATACAGTATAATTCATATATTAATGACCTATCCTACTTCATGTATATTAAATATGAACATTGTATTAACAAATTTAAAAGTTACATGAAATATATATACCACTAATACAAATACTTAATAAATATAACAAGAATTGAATATATGTGTGTGTTTTATATATATATATTCAAAATGCTTTGAAGTAAATTATATAATAAAAAATATTAAGAATATTTTTTTAACTATAAGTTTTAAAATCCAATGATATGTAATTTTTTAATAAAAATATTTCTTACTTTATTCCTTTAATTTAAATGGAAATGAGTTGTTTATAAGTTCTTTTCAATTTTTAACCCAATCACATTTTAGATTATGCTAATGATTAATATTAAATATATTATATAAAAAACATGATCATTTTAATTACTTTTCATAAAATGGAAATAAGTTGTTTATAAGTTCTTTTCAATTTTTAACCCAATCACATTTTAGAGTATGCTAATAATTAATATTAAATATATTATATAAAAAATATGATCATTTTAATTACTTTTCATACTGTATAATTCATGTATTAATGACTTATCCTATTCATGTAAATTAAATATGAACACTGTATTAACAAATTTAAAAATTACATAAAATATATATACCACTAATACAAATACTTAATAAACATAATGAAAATTAAATATATATATATATATATATATAATACCCACCCACACATATATATAACACCTTTTATATATATATATATATAACCTTATATATAAAAAAATTATATTAAGAATATTTTTTTAATTATAAGTTTTAAAATGCAATGATATGTATTTTTTTAATAAAAATATCCCTTACTTTATTCCTTTTAAATAGAAATGGCTTGTTTATGGGTTCTTTTCAATTTTTAACCCAGTCACTTTTTAGACTATGTTAATAATTCTAGTACTTTTAATGAAATTATAGCATACATGTTTATGCAAATATTTTTCAATAAAATGATTAATATATGCTTTGAATGAGTTATATGACATTTTTATTTTGTTAATTCGATGTGCATCGGGGGCTATGTTGAATTGTGATGTTTATCAAAGGCTATGATGCATTGCAACGTTCATCTTGAGGGTTTTGTCACATCACGACATTGATCAATATAATTTGAATAGGTTATCACACATTGTGATGTATATAAAGTGTTATGTTGCATTGCGGCGTTCAACAAAGGTTATGTCGCATTGCAACATTGATCAATGATTATATGTCTAATATGAAAAAGGGTTATGTCCCATTCCAATATTAAATACCGTATAATTCATGTATTAATGACTTATCCTACTTCATGTAAATTAAATATTCAAACATTGTACTAACAAATTTAAAAGTTACATGAAATATATATACCACTAATACAAATACTTAATAAACATAATGAAAATTGAATATATATATATATAATACCCACCCACCCACACACACATATATGTGTGTGTGTATGTATGCGGGTGTTATTGTAGGGCCCCTCCTGTAGGGTCCTTCCATCTTAACCTAAAACTCAACAACTTGATACAAAAGAGATTAGAAACCATAATTACTAGATATATAAAATAAATTAACTAAATAACTTAGCAAATATAAACAAAACCATAACCTATCAACCTGATCTAGTTGGTCCATTATCGTTCGCATCTTCCGTAGGATCCCTCCAGTAAAGCTCGTTTAAACATAAGAGAAGCAACCGTTAGCTTTGCCACCCAACCATAGGATCATGCTTTCAGTCGCATGGCCTCCCCCGAGATTTGAGTCGTAAATCTCACACACACCTTTCAAGAAACTCCTCAATGGATTACCCCCCCCCACAAGAATTTCTAGCCAAACTTCAATAGAAGCAAGTCACATCTATCGCAAGAATTACAGTATCCATCCAAAACTGGGTCCTTTACCCATCCCCAAATCCTTCCTTAAATAGGAAATTCCCCTACGACACATGTTGGTTCATGCAAAATAACCATTTCCTTAATATTCAAAATGTAATTTATCTCACAAATCCATGTGTCAAGTTTCCTAGGAAATGCACCAATATTCCTAAGTTTGTTCATGTTTGTCCCAAAGATGTTTCACCTAACTCCTAAACTTGTGGTGAAGGTGGATTTGACTAAGTGTCTATGCTTGGGATTCTATTTTGCTCCTAAATAAGGATTTGTATTATTTTAAATACTCAAAATAATCTTTTATGTGCAAATGCATAAATAACAATTAATATTATTTTAAATGCTAAAATAATCTTCTATATGCAAAAGTCTAAAGTATTAATTTCTATTGTTTAAAGTACTAAAATTCATTTCTCTAAGTAAATGTTCTAGGTGCAAATTTATACGTCTTTATGCAATTTAGTTTAACAATCATTTTTACTAGGATCCCGGTGTCGCGCCGTTGGGCCTTCTCGTTCCTTAACTTCACTTCCCCAACATGGCACCACTCCGTCGGGTCCATCCATCTGTCGTTTCCATTTCTTGGCAAGGTACCACATCGTTGCGTCCTTGCATCCACTCGTTCTGTTCTCAGCAGGGTACCACATTGTCGGGCCCTTCTTCCGATATCCTTTCATTCTGATTGGCGGGAACTTGATGTAGGGATTTTAGGAGCCGTTACCTTCTATCCTCCATCTACTCGCTATTAGGGACTAATGGCGCTAAGGAGTAAGTTCATCCTTCCTGCGCGCCTCTCAACTCGTACGTGACCAACTTCGTTGTGGCCCACCCGCATGACCTCACGCTTCCCATGAGTAAGAGGATCAATGCTTATCTACTCATGCGTGGTATTCCGTCAGAAGTTGACATCGTCGTTGCTCTCCCTGTGTGTGATTTATCTGTACTCTACAACCCTTTAATTCTCTTGTGTGTCCGTCGGTGAACCATTTCACCTGTCGCTACACACATTTTTCACAAACATATATTAGTAGTATTGTCCTCAATTATCATAATATGATTCATAAATATGCTATTTCGTTAATCATTTATAGTTTACTCATAGCATTACTCATTCATCTAATCATAAATGCATCTTGTCAATATTTACTTTCTTCATTCTCATCACATAATCAATCATACAGCTAGTTATTAAGCATCATTCACATGTAAATTTTTCATAATCAAAGTTAATCGTTAAACAACATGTAATCATTCATTTAGATCAACTATCCAGATACACATATATCATTATTTTATTGATTCACAATCAGTCGTAGTCATTTATATATTCAATATAACATCAAGGGGTCATTTTATTAATGTTTCAATCAGTTAGGTCACTCAAATAGGTTCCCTCAAGGTCTGCAGTAGTCTAGGGGCACTATAGTTATATATATATGGTGTTATATATATATATATATATATATATATATATATATATTGTATATATATATAATGCCCCTAGAATGATGGTGGACTTTAAGGGCACCTATCGAGTGACCTGGCTGAAAAGACTTCAATAAAGTGGCCCTTCGAGTTAGGATGTGTCTTAATAATTGGAAATCACCTGAAGATGTGAATGACGACATTAATTGATAAATGAATTAATGAATTAAATGATATGTGTGGAGTGGAATAATTGATAGATTACATGTGTTTAACGATTAACTATGATCATGGAAAATGTACATATGAATGATGCTTAACGACTAGCTGTACAATTGATTATGTGATTAGACGAATGATAATGTTTGAGCAAATTATAAATTCTTAACGAAGTAGCAAATTTATGAATCAAATTATGATTATTGAGGATAGTACTAGTAATAAATGTTTGTGAGAAATGTGTGTAGTGACAGGTGAAATGCTTCACCGGCGGACACACCAAGGAATATGAAGGGTTGTAGAGTACGGATAAATCACACATAGGGAGAGCGACAATGATCTTGACTTCCAACGGAATACCACGCATGAGCAGATAAGCATTGATCTACTTGCTCAAGAGGAAAGCATGAGGGCGTACAAGGTGGGCCACGACGGAGCTTGTCACGTACGAGTTGGGGGGCACGCAGTGAGAATAGACTCACTCCTCAGTGCCATTAGTCCTTAATAGCATGTAGACGGAGCATAGAAGGCAATGGCTCCTGAAATCCCTACATGAAGTTCCCGCAAGTCAAAACGAAAGGATGACGGCAGAAGGGCCTGACAGTGCGATACCCTGCCGAGAACGAAAAGAGTGGATGCAAGGACCCAACGATGTGGTACCTTGCGGAGGAATGGAAACTATGGATGACTGGACCTGACGGAGTGGTGCCATGTTGGGGAAATGAAATTAAGGAATAGGGATGCCCAACGGTGCGGCATCTGGGTCCTAGTGAAAATGATTGTTAAACTTAACTGCATAAAAACGTATAATTTTACACCTAGAACAATACTTAGAAAAATGCATTTTAGTACTTGATACATTTGCATATAAAAGATTATTTTGGCTTTTAAATAATATTGATTGATTTAGGCATTTGAACATAAGAGAATATTTTGAGCATTTAAAATATTAAAAATATTTATTTAGGAGAAAAATGGAATCCTAGGCATGGACACCTAGCCAACTCCACCTATACCACAAATCTAGGAGTTAAGTGAAATATCTTGGGGACAAACATGAGCAAACTTAGGAATGTTGGTGCATCTCCTAGAGAAACTGACACATGTATGGGTGAGTATTATTAAATTAAAAATTTAATAAAATATGTATTTATGCATGAAGCAACATGTGTCGCATAGAATTTTCCTTTAAAATGAAAGCTTTGGGAATGGGTAAAGGACCCAGATCCTGGATGGATATCGTAATTGTGAAATGATAAAATACTTGCTGCTATTGAGGGTTTGGATGGAAATTTTGGGGGGGGGGGGGGACCCAAGCTGAATTTTTTAGTTGTGTGTGTGAGCTCTACGACCCAAAGCTCGGGGGAGGCCATGCGACTGAAAGCATGAGCCTATGGTTTGGTGGCGAAGCTAACGGTTGCTTCGTCAATGGTTAAACAAGCTTTGCTGGAGGGATCCTATGGAAGACGCAGACGACAGTGGACAAGATGTATCATGACATGTTATGTTTTTGTTTAAATTTGCTAAGTTATTCATTTATTTATTTTATTTTTCCAGTAATTATCATAGCTAATATGTTCTATGAAGTTGTTAAAGTTTCAGGTTCAGTTCAAGAGGAAAAGTCTCTACAATATATAACACCCACATATATATATGTGTGTGTGTGGGTGTTATATATATATATATATATATATATATATATATATATATATATAGTGTTATATATAAATATATAACACCCCACACACACACATATATATAAAGAATTATATATATTCAAAATGCTTTGAAGTAAATTATATAATAAAAATTATTGAGAATATTTTTTTTAATTATAAGTTTTAAAATGCATTGATATGTAAGTTTTTAATAAAAATATCCCTTACTTTATTCCTTAAAATGGAAATGGGTTGTTTATGGGTTCTTTTCAATTTTTATCCCAATCACTTTTTAGACTATGTTAATAATTATAGTACTTTTAATGAAATTATATCAGATATGTTTATGTAAATATTTTTCAATAAAATGATTAATACATGTTTGGAGTTATATAACATTTTTTTTTTATGTAAAAGATAGATTTTTATGTGAATTAGTTATGCTCTCACTTTATTGATGGTATTAATGAACATATGTGCTATATGCACACTTTGCAACAAAATATGTGCTAGAGTTATGTCAATTATAGCTTGTAAAAGTTATTGATGTGTTAATTAGGTGATTGCTAAGTTAAACTTTAGAGTAAGTGCTTCGCTCATTATCATGAAAAGGATAAAAATTTGGAATAGTAAGTAATATATGATGGACCTATCAAGTTCATTTAAGTGATGTAATTTTTTAGATGTTCGACATGGAATTAACAAATTAAATTGTTGCATTGAGTATAAAAAAAGTGGGGTCAATTCTAAGATATTAAGATCAAACAATATAAATAAAATACAAATAGATATATAAGAAATATACTGTTACAAGAGATCCATCTTAATTATAGTTTTTCATGGGTATCAAATACCTAGAAATAAAAAACTTTTTAAAGTATTTAGATTTAACAAAATATTTGCATCTTAAGAAATTTGATCTCTCTCAAAATATAATAAATCTATATTAATATTTAATATCATTTTAATAATTTTTATTATACAAATAATCTAAATTTAAATAATTATATATTTTAAGGTTAAATAAACTCCTTAAATCATTGTTAACTTTATTGTACCATATCAAAATCTCTAAATAAAAGAGATTCATTAGATTAATCTTTATAACCTTGAAAAGGATTTTAAGTTGTTATTCAAATAATTTGTATAGAACATAGGGTTTTGAAGTTGTTATTCAAAGAATATGTATAGAACATCATATGTTACAAGTTATAGACTATCTCATATTTTGTAATGAGCGGTTTTACTTTTCTGCCTCCTCACTCCCACATTGTCTACTGCATTCTATAACAAACAATACCATAATGTTATAATAATGATATTATTGTTATGATATAAAACTGATTTTTTAAATATGATTTTCTTTGCCTGAAAATATAAAACTGATTTTTTAAATATGATTTTATTTGCCTAAAAAAAATCGTTTTAATTTTTATTTTTGAAAAACAGAGCATTTAGACTTTTTTTAATTCTGAAAAATTTAAGAATAATGTTTTATATCAAAATTTCCATCAATAACCTAATAAAAATAAAAATATAATTTTCTGCCAAATTCCGAACAAACTTAAAAATACTAATATCCGTATAAAGGAAATATTTTAAACCAAAAATAATTAAAATAATCCCCTTATTAATTGTCCAGTGATATATAGTATATCAATGATATTAAATACCAACTACTGAGATGAATATATGTAAATATCCAGTTACATATTTTTCCAACCGTCGAGCAATCTAGGTTAAGTTCCCACATACCTGCGTTAACGATAGATTTTTATGTGAAGTAGTTATACTCTGGATTTATTGATGGTATTAATGAAAATATGTGCTATATGCACACTTTGCAACAAAATATGTGCTAGAGTTATGCCAATTATAGCTTGTAAAAGGTATCGATGTGTCAATTAGGTGATTGCAAATTTAAACCTTAGAGTAAGTGCTTCGCTCATTATCATGAAAAGGATAAAAAGTTGGAATAGTAAGTAATATATGATGGACCTATCAAGTACATTTAAGTGATGTAATTTCTTAGATACTCAACATGAAATTAACATGTTACAATAAAAATAATTAATAACAAATTAAATTGTTGCATTGAGTATAAAAAAAGTGGGGTGAATTCTAAGACATTAAGATCAAACAATATAAATAAAATACAAATAAATATATAAGAAATATAATATTACAAGAGATTTATCTTAATTATGGTTTTTTATGGGTATCAAAATAAAAAACTTTTTAGAATATTTAGATTTCACAAAATATTTGCATCTTAAAAAATTTGATCCTCTCAAAATATAATAGGTCTAAAATAAATCTATATTAATATTTAATATCATTTTAATAACTTTTATTATACAAATAATTTAAATTTAAATGATTATATATTTTAAGATTAAATAAACTCCTTAAATCATGGTTAACTTTATTGTACCATATCAAAATATCTAAATAAAAGAGATTCATTGGATTAATCTTTATAACCTTGAAAAGGATTTTGAAGTTGTTATTCAAATAATTTGTATAGAACATAGGATTTCGAAGTTGTTATTCAAAGAATATGTATATTAATCTGTATAACCTTGAAAAGGATTTTGAAGTTGTTATTCAAATAATTTGTATACAACATAGGATTTTTGAAGTTTTTATTCAAAAAATATGTATAGAACACCATAGGTTACAAGTTATAGACTATCTGATATTTTGTAATGAGCAGTTTTACTTTTCTGCCTCCTCACTCCCACATTGTCTCATGCATTCTATAACAAACAATACCATAATGTTATAATAATAATAATATTATCATGACATAAAACTGATTTTTTAAATATGATTTTATTTGCCTGAAAAAGAAATTCATTTTAATATTTATTTTTTTAAAACAGAGCATTTAGACTTTTTATAATTTTGAAAATTTAAGAATAATGTTTTATATCAAAATTACCACCAATAACCTAATAAAAATATAAATATAATTTGCTACCAAATTCTAAACAAACTTAAAAAATACTAATATCCGTATAAAGGAAATATTTTAAACCAAAAATAATTAAAATAGTCCCCTTATTAACGGTTGAGTGATATATAGTATATCAACGATATTAAATACCAATTACTGAGATGAATACCTTGAGATAGAGACCGTCAGTTAAATCACATATGGGATAATCCTTGGGGTAGTAATATCCAGACTCTTAGCAGCACACCGCATTCGGATGATCCTAGCAACCATAAAGAAGACAATAACCCAAAACTCTAAATGTACAACAGCATGTTTGGCCAAGGGAGCAAGAGGAGGATGGGTTGCAGCCCATATTGAATGAGGGGCATGGTGACGGATGCATGACGGCATAATATTCCCTCTTGGTGGGATAGACTGCCATTTTGTTGATGGCACAGACACCGTATGTAAGGGCTGCATTTCTCTTTATGTATATGTATCCCTTCAGTCCCCAGTCTGTGCCCCAACAAATCGCATTAAATGATTGATCCTGCTTCTCTGAACAATTTGTTCCACCGCATCCCGAAGCAGTGGTTTCCATGGCCTCTTTAACCTCTCTACTCTGTAGGCATCATGGAAATCGGCATATCGACCACGACACTCTCAGCCGGTAGTGGAGGCGGAGGGCGCCACCCCGATTCTTCATCACGTGCCTATTCATCCTGCAACGCCGCTGCAGCTCCACCATTTAGACCATTCTTCTCCCCGCTCTCACAAGCGATGCTCCTCCTGCAAATGGGGCAGACAAAGCTCTTCGAGAGCCACACATCCGCGCACAGTACATGGAAGGCGTGGCTGTATGTCAGGATCACACGGCACTAGTCACCAATACGGAATGGCTCGAGGCATACCACGCACTTGCCCTTCATGCCTCCAGCCCCAGACTCTACTTTTCTCTTTCTTTGCAGCATTTGATGGTGGGAAGCCGCTGGAGTGCTGTAGGGACCCCCATTTCGAGGTCCCCCAATAATACTATCTAAACAATACTAACATCACATGATAATTTTTAAATCTGGAAAATCAAATGCGGAACCGTAAATAAAATGCTAAAACTCAATCTGTACACAAAATGGAACCATATACATGATTTCCGAAGGTTGAATGTGGTTGTAGCTGACACCCTTTGCTGCTTCAATCCAGACATTCAATCTTCTGATTTACTGAAGACCTCTCGGTTGACCTCCCTACCATATCGGGGCTACTCTTCTTTCCCCCGAACCCCCGATCATTTTGCAGTTGTAAGAACACACAATGCAATCTTTCTGTTGGGATCCTCCAATCCCCGAAAAGCTAAACCCAACTCACAAGAACCACAAGATGAATTCACTATTACGGTGCCCATCCAGCACTAGGGAGCAAGAGATACTTTACTACTACTCCTTTCTTTTATAACAAAAATCTGTGTCCCGTGTGTATTCTCATGCACATAATTTCTTTAATTTAATATTTTATTAATATTTATTCTCAAGTTACAAGTGTCTCTTCTTATCTTAAGTGTGCACTTACTTCCCTAAATTAGTGCAAGGTGGGTGTAGTGGTCTTCATTAGATTCCTACTTATGCTTTTGTTTCTATTTAGTTTAATCAATAATATTTTAATTAGACTTAATGCTTTCTACATTCCTTTCTTTTCCTAATACTAAGATAGAATTAAAAGATGATTTCTTTTACTAAAATTCTAATCCATTTTAAATTTGTTCTTTATAAAATTTAAAAGGATAAAATCAAAAATTAAAATATTTCTTTCATAAAAATTCCAATCTAAATCAAACTCTTTTTCATAATAATAAAATCAATAAAATTTGAATAAAAAAATTATTATTTTATTAATAGCCATTTTCAATAAATAAAATAAATCAAAATAAATAATTCAAACTAATAAAATCAATTAAAATAAAATCTTGAGTAAAATAATTATTTTATTAACAATCATTTTCAATAAAGTCAATCAAACTTATTATTGAATAAAATCAATCAAAATAAATAATTCAAACTAATAAAATCAATTAAATAAAATCTTGAGTAAAATAATTCTTTTATTAACAAACATTTTCAATAAGTCAATCAAACTTATTATTTAATAAAATCAATCCAAATAAATAATTTAAAATAATAAAATCAATTAAAATAAAATCTTGAGTAAAATAATTATTTTATTAACAACCTGTTTCAATTCTTTTTTTATGTTTCCCCAAGCTTATATGTGTAATTCCAATTTGCATAATTGATTAGATGACTTCTTCCTGTTCTTGTCTAGGTACCTCTTCGATGGGCACTTCCGACAATTCATTTCCTTTCTTCTTGTTCTTGTCTAGGTACCTCTTCGACGGGCCCTTCCGACAATTCCTTTCCTTTCTTCTTGTCCTTGTCTAGGTACCTCCTCGGTGGGCCCTTCCAACAATTCCTTTCCTTTCTTGTGAGGAGAACTGTGTAGCGATCGGGGAGCCGTTACCGCAATCTCTCGACTACACTTCTTGGAGACTAAGGGTTGTTGAGGGATAAGGTTCTTCTTATCATGCGCCCCTAAACTCTCATACGCGACCAAGTTGGTATGGCCTCGCTCGTACGACACACGCTTCCCTGGGTCATCTCGCAAGCTTCTGGCCCGTGCGTGGAGTGCTAATTCAGGGTCAACAGATTGTCGTCATACCCCTATGTGTTCTTTCCATTCTTACGACCCCTATAATTCCATTGTGGGTCAGTCGGTAAACTGTCTTACCTGCCACTACACACACACACACTCAAGCGCAAATTAGTAGTGTTGCACTATGAAATATTTCATCATCCATCATAATATCTCAGTCACTCGAGCATATATTTCATTCATCATTTTATCTCAATCAGTAAATCATATCTATCATTCATTATTCTATCTCAATCAGTCGAGCATATGTAACATTCAGTCATCCTATCTCAATCAGTCGAGCATATCTAACATTCAATCATTCTATCTCAATCAGTCGAGCATATCTAACATTTAGTCATTCTATTTCAATTAGTCGAGCATACCTAACATTTTGTCCTTCTATCTCAACCAGTCGATCATATCTAACATTCAGTCATTATATCTCAATCAGTCGAGCATATCTAACATTCAGTCATTCTATCTCAATCAGTTGAGCATATCTAACATTCAGTCATCATTCGTTTCGTAAATTCACAAATCATTAAGCAGAGCATTCATTTATTAAGTAAAGTATCAATTTCTATAACTGTCGTTCATTGCGTCATTTTCATTTATCATTTGTCGTCATGCAAATCATCCTGCGTTCTTCAGTCGTTTAAGCATTTTCAATATTCAAGGGACCAATTACTAAGGTTTATTCAGTCAGGTCACTTGGAAAGTGTCCTCAAGTCTATGGTCAGTCAATGTACCGAGGTGAGCATTACATACGCCCCTTCTTAATAGAACTTCGTCCTGAAGTTAACCTTTGTTCTCGTACTTTCGATACTAGGATTTTCTTTAGTTTCCCATTTTCATCTTATTGTCTTTCTCTTCTATTTTTCTCAAATAATCATGGCCATAAGTGCTGGTGGTTCTAATCATTAGTTTTCTATTCATCAGCATGGTTACAATACCTCCCTAGGAACTCAATCATAATTTCACGGAATGTAAATCCAATAATACCTTCATAATTGTTAGTCCCAGCTTTAGATTTCTTATATCTGCAATTCATCAGTGAAGATCCATGGTATCCAATTTATTTACTAGTTATCTTGCATCAAAAGCCACACCATAGTTATCCAATCATCTTTTGCATAACAAATCTGAACAAGAATCCAAATCCATTGGTTATACCTTCTTCCAAGATGAGAAGGTAACGTCATACCATATTCAGTGGAATATTGACGGTAAGTTTTAATCATAATTTAACAAATCAAGAGCGGTCACCCAAATTCTAAAAGTCAATCCCCAACAAACTACCTCCAAAGCCCTAAATGTTCTACTTCTAACTACCGTGTCGTTTCTCTAGTGTTGTAATGTCCAGTTCAAGGAACTCATCATGTCCTTACCTCATTTCTGCATTCTTGTTGTCATGTAAATGTAGCGTCCCTCTTGCAAAGTAAGTAGATTTATTTATTTTTGTTACAAAATGTAAGGTAACTCCATTCAATTTAAATCGGCATTCACTTCATATGACCTACTTATTATCCCTTCCTATTGAAGCTACGAGTTCAAATGATATGCAGCTTTATTAGAGATTTAAATTCAAGAAACAAATATAATTCACTTAGAGATATATAATTATACATGTCCATACATACATCCTATGCAACCCAAGTATAAATTTAACTTCCTCTTAGTTATGAATTGACTTATGCATTCCAATACAACTAGAAGTAAACAAGATAATGCATTCTTTGGTATTCAAGTAAACATCGTTTCTCTTGTTCTAGTGTGACTAGATCATCACATTAATACCCTTTAAATACTAAAGTGCATAAAACAATTGACTAAAACATTCTATGTATTTCCAAGTCAAATTCCATTATCAATAGGGAATGCAATTTCATGTATTCCATATTATATATCAATTTCATGTATTCCTTATAATATATATCTTGTATATCAAATTCATCATATTCTATCTCTAATATGATTATGTTAACATAAACATCTCACTATTTCATAATTTCATATTCTCTTCATAATGAAGTAAATGTGGGTATTTTTTATATATGAGTTTTATTTTATTTTTATTTCAAGTATAACCATGCTAACATAAATAATTTATTATTTCATAAATTCATATAGTCCACATAAAGAAAAAGTGTGAGCATTTCACTAAGCATTTTTACTACCTTCCTATGTATCAATAATTGGTATATTCTATTTCTCCTATAACTATGCTAACATAACGCTCTACTATTCCGCTAAAATATGAGGTGGTTACAAAATATTCACCCGAAGCATTTAATTCTTTTCTTCCTGGGGATGTTACTTCAACAATAAAAATGCAACTTCACGTTTCTTTATAAACATACACATGTCCAGAGCATGTTAACCCTACTTTTCAGTTCAAGGTAAGAATACATTCACTATGATATGAAGAGGATGGGATGTATGATCCAAGACAGAATTTATATCATAGTGAATGAATACGTTCATAACTATCGGAGTATACAGTAATCCATAAAAGAGATTCAATCAAATACAGAGTTTTAAACGAATGATGCAACGGTCTATACAGTTTGACATGGTCTTATATTCGTAGCTTTAAATTCTGGCTTTTGAATTTATAATCACACGCAGTTAATTCAAGAGTAGATCTCAATCACAACATTCTGGATATCGGATGGGTGGAGGTTGATTGATTACGATCTGTAGTGTTAGGTTAATATTAATAAAAAGAATAGTTGAAAAGGAATGCAGATGAACTGGAAACAGAGAGAAACTGAGATCTGCCTGTATGGGTTCTTGTAGATCTATCATAAGTATTAAATAGAGTTCGAACATGTACATCTTCAGTTTCTCACATTTTATATACAATTTAAGCAGAATTTACTAATACACATTACATCAATTCAAATAAAGCCAAATATAACTCTAAACCATATGCAAATCGAAAAATCGCCAGGGCAGAGGGAATACAAGGAGAGGACAGAGATCAATTTAAAAAAAAAGATTTGCAGAGATGAAAAGAGTGGCGATCCGTTCTATTTTACAGAGATCCGGGAGATTGATTAGCTTTCAAACTTAACGCGGGAAAGGTAAAAATGATCAGAATTTTATAATCTGTATTTATCAATTCTGAAACGCCATGATTTGGGAAAAATCTGAGATTGCTATTGTAAAACTGGGTTTGCTATCGGCAATGGCAAACACAAGACTCCTTAGATCTCGAATTAAAAATTATTAAAAATATGAGATCATCATGCGGCCCATAATTTCAACTTAACCCAAATAAAAACAGAGATCGGCTAACATAGTGTATTGACCGTGGTCAAAATTAAAATGACATTCATGCAGATCTAGTTTCCAGATATATAAATAACCCAAATTATAATCTCAGCAGAGATCGGAATGTAGGGCATTCCATTTTAAAAATTGCAGAGATTATAAATGTAGTTCGAATTTGGAAGAGATAAGGGAATAACGATCCAATCACTCAGATCTATAAAATGCACAACTAAAACAGAGAAAAAATAATGGAAAATGGTTTCGTCTGTATCCATTGAGTTTGACCTTCTCATCTCAGTACACAGAAATTTACACTATGAAATGCACAAGAAATACAAAATTTTCTTACAAAAACTGGATTAGTTCATAAATTTTGAAATAAAACCAGAATATCGATTCGAATACAAAAAAAAGAACAAAACTTGAAGAACATTGAACCTGATTAAATTGCCGAAATAAAGATGGGTAGATCATTTGCAGTTCCGGCTGTTCGGTTGTCCAAATCGATCCACTTGACGAGGTACCGACAACCCCTTGGTAGAAATATGAGTCTGGTGCCCTCAAGGCTTGATCGACTCTAATACCAAATGTAGGGACCCCCATTTCGGGGTCCCACAAAAAGACTATCTAAACAATACTAACATCACATGATAATTTTAAATCTTGAAAATCAAATGCGGAACCGTAAATAAAATGTTAAAACTCAAAATGTACATAAAATGGAACCATATACCTGATTTCCGAAGGTTGAAGGTGGTTGTAGTTGGCATCCCTTGCCGCTTCGATCCAGACATTCAATCTTCCGATTTACTGAAGACCTCTCGGTTGACCTCCCTACCATATCGGGGGTACTCTTCTTTTCCCCGAACCCCCGAGCATTTGGGAGTCGTAAGAACACACAATGCAAGCTTTCTGCTGGGATCCCCCAATCCCCGGAAAGCTAAACCCAACTCACAAGAACCACAAGATGAATTCACTATTACGGTGCCCGTCCAGCACTAGGGAGCAAGAAATGATTTACTCCTTCTCCTCCTTTCTTTTATAACAAAAGTCTATGTGCCATATGTCTTTTCATGCACATAATTTCTTTAATTTAATATTTTATTAATATTTATTCTCAAGTTACAAGTGTCTCTTCTTATCTTGAGTGTACATTTACTTCCCTAAATTAGTGCAAGGTGGGTGAAGTGGTCTTCATTAGAGTCTTACTTATGTTTTTGTTTCTATTTAGTTTAATCAATAATCTTTTAGTTAGACTTAATGCTTTCTACATTCCTTTCTTTTCCTAATACTAAGATAGAATTAAAAGATAATTTCTTTTACTAAAATTCTAATCCATTTTAAATTTTTTCTTTATAAAATTTAAAATGATAAAATCAAGAATTAAAATATTTCTTTCATAAAAATTCCAATCTAATTCAAACTCTTTTTCATAATAATAAAATCAATAAAATTTGAATAAAAAATAATTCTTTTATTAATAGCCTTTTTCAAAAAATAAAACAAATCAAAATAAATAATTCAAACTAATAAAATCAATTAAAATAAAATCTCAAGTAAAATAATTCTTTTATTAACAATCATTTTCAATAAAGTCAATCAAACTTATTATTGAATAAAATCAATCAAAATAAATCATTTAAACTAATAAAATCAATTAAAATAAAATATTGAGTAAAATAATTCTTTATTACAATCATTTTCAATAAAGTCAATCAAACTTATTATTGAATAAAATCAATCCAAATAAATAATTCAAAATAATAAAATCAATTAAAATAAAATCTTGAGTAAAATAATTCTTTTATTAACAATCCATTTCAATTCTTTCTTTATGTTTCCCCAAACTTATGTGTGTAATTCCAATTTGCATAATGGATTAGATGACTTATTCCTGTTCTTGTCTAGGTACCTCTCCTGCGAGCCCTTCCGACAATTCCTTTCCTTTCTTCTTGTTCTTGTCTAGGTACCTCTTCAGCGGGCCCTTCCGACAATTCCTTTCCTTTCTTCTTGTTCTTGTCTAGGTACCTCTTCAGTGGGCCCTTCCGACAATTCCTTTCCTTTCTTGTGAGGAGAACTGTGTACGATCGGGGAGCCGTTGCCGCGATCTCTCACTATACTTCTTGGAGACTAAGGGCTGTTGAGGGATAAGGTTCTCCTTATCACGTGCCCCTCAATGCTCGTATGCGACCAAGTCGGTATGGCCTCACCCATACAACACACGCTTCCCTGGGTCAGCTCGCAAGCTTCTGGCCCGTGCGTGGAGTGCTAATTCAGGGTCGACAGTCTATCATTGTACCCCTATGTGTTCTTTCCATTCTTACGACCCCTATAATTCCATTGTGGGTTAATCGGTAAACCGTCTTACCTGCCACTGCACACACACACTCTCAAGCGCACATTAGTAGTGCTGCACTATGAAATATTTCATCATCCATCATAATATCTCAGTCAGTTGAGCATATATTTCATTCATCATTTTCTCTCAATCAGTAAATCATATCTATCATTCATCATTCTATATCAATCAGTTGAGCATATGTAACATTCATTCATCATATCTCAATCAGTCAAGCATATCTAACATTCAGTCATTCTATCTCAATCAGTTGATCATATCTAACATTTAGTCATTCTATCTCAATCAATCGAGCATACCTAACATTCAGTCATTCTATCACAACCAGTCGAGCATATCCAACATTCAGTCATTCTATCTCAATCAGTCGAGTATATCTAACATCCAGTCATCATTTGTTTCGTAAATTCGCAAATCATTAAGCAGAGCATTCATTTTTTAAGTAAAGTATCAATTTCTATAACTATCGTTCATTGCATCGTTTTCGTTTATCATTTGTCGTCATGCAAATCATCATGCGGTCTTCAGTCGTTCAGGAATTTTCAATATTCAAGGGACCAATTACTAAGGTTTATTCGGTTGGGTCACTTGGAAAGTGTCCTCAAGTCTACGGTCAGTCAATGTACCGAGGCGGGAATTACAAGTTCAGTCTTTGAAATTCCTTGCTGCTTGGGAAGCTTGTCAGTGTCCTCTAATGACCATTGTTGTTGTCTTTGCCTCTCGTGCAAAGAAAGAAACGTACCAAACAAGACAAAGATAGACCGCAAGCACTGCCCCCATACCAGCACAGTGCAGCAGCAGGGGCACCACCACCACTAAAATAATTCCTGTGCACTAGTATCCCGTCCCTCTTTGAATGCAAAATAGTTATGTATGTTTCCACGAGCTATTAGATAAATCGACATGCGTCTAAACAGGTGGAGATGAATAGCAGTGCGATTAAACAGATGTAAATATTCAGTTACATATTTTTCCAATCGTCGAGCAATTTAGGTTAAGTGTCCACATATCTGCATTAACGAATACCTGCGCCATCTAGCTAACGAGTACGACGACCATCTAATTAATATCCCCCGTACACATGTAACGTTTTGGTGGATCTTAATGATCGGCTCTTCCAAGTCCATCCCCCAAAATGTCAAATATAAATGCCTATCAACGTAATAAAATAAAAGAAATTAATGAAAACAATTATAACATAACATTAAATTAATAAATTAATTAAATCTAAACACTAACTAATTGTAATTGAAAAAAAAAAGAAATATGTGAATTGTTTTATGATTCATAAGGTGTGAATTGATTTAACAAGGAATTATAATGCTCGTGCACTTAGAGATATTTAAGGCATCGACTATTATGTAGCGTCTTTATAACTATGCGTTCAAATAAATATTATCAAAAAATCATTTAAGAGTGTTCCTCTATAAATCTACTCTCCTATGATTAATGAAAACCAAAAAAGTAATGGTTATTTCCAATAAGATTTTAAAGCTTTTATTATCTTTAGATTTTATACTATGTTAATGCTTCTACTACACTTGAGATTAGTTATAATAATAGTGGTAAGATTTTATACTATGTTAATGCTTCTACTATACTTGAGATCAGTTATAATAATAGTGGTTATAAAATTGATTTAAAAACGGAAGATACATCAAATTAAGTAAATAGTGAATTTAATTAGACTAAGAAAGTATAATGTTTATTTTATATTTTCATTTTTTAAGGACACCAAGAGGGTTCAAATATGTATCCAAATATTTATAATATTTTAACAAACCAGAATTCATATATTATCCCTTTATCCATTAGATTAAATTCTAATAAAGTTCAACATAACTATTTAATAATAAAAATTATACCCAATACACATTCATTCATCCCCTCTATGGTTAAATCATTTCTATAACTTTTATATTAATGGACTTATGCAACGTCCCCTCCCGCAGACCCAATTCGAGTAAGGGAACATGATACCAATCTGTGGGGCTTTCACATAGCTCATCCCATATCATTAGATTCATAAAAAAAAATGTGTGCAGATGCGACTCAAAGCAAACATGCACAGCGGAATAAAACTATCCACACACGTTTCACATGCATTCAGCATACCAATAACAGTCATCAATTAATTAAAACAGTGCAGAAGTAAAACACATAGAGAGAATATACTTATCTCACTGTAATGTTGTCCCAAACAACTAGCTATGTTGCTGCAACAGTCCACCCAACCTTAGGTCTATGCCCAACCTATATTATTCCAACACTCAAAGACCACCCCCAAGCTGGGCATGATATTTACAAGGAAAAGGGGACTTTCAAGCTCAGCACAGCCAAAGCGATGAATACCCATCTCAGCCCCAACATTCTCTTACACACAACAAACTCAAAACTGGGCATGGATACACATTTTCAACAATGGATTACAAATTATGATCTATGGGTTTTCCCAAATCGTTGCAACCCCAAAACGGATTGTGGGAAGAGGGAATCAACCCCAGGAAGGAAAACCGATTTCTCCCACAGATGTATGAGCATTCAGTGGGCCCAAACGGCCTCTATAAAACCCCAAATAGATTCCCCTTCTTCCCCACTGTTATACAACACAAAAATGCCCTTCCCAGTTAGAAAAATGAAGGAAAACACAACAAAACCATGGAGGAAAACGACCGGGTAGCTCCAAACTCGTGAGAGAGAAAAACCGATGGGTGAAGAATGGCTTAGGGAGAAATTTGTGGCTCTTTTCTTGCTAAGGAATCCAAACACGATTTTCCATGCAGGGTGGCTTGCCCATACCCGAATTTGGACAGCCATACCTCCCATTCCCCAAGGCACTAACTATTTCACCCAACTCTTCGAATAAATGAATGATTGGGTACCAAAGTCAACATGGGTCGTTGAGGGTTTTATGGGTTCTCTCATTAACACTTGGCTTGACTTGATTGGCTCAAGGGTTTGAATATTTCCCTCCCAACTCCTTGTAACATCATGCCCCCATCTCTTGTTGCATTACATAGCTATTTGTGAGCGTTTATATTAAAATGCATATTTATAATTCCCATGGTTCACTAGCACATGGGTGGCATAATATCCAATACTCGCCTCTTCAAGGTCGATCGTTCACTAGCGGGGCCTTGGCCTTGAGCTCCACACTAGGAATCATACATAATGTGCATACAATATTTACATTATAGCCCAAAATATTATAAGGGTCAAAATGGGGACATTGCAACTTATTAGTATAAGCTAATCAATTGTATATATTACATAAATGCTCATATTTATATCCATGACATGTGGACTAACCCGTTAGGATTATTATTACCAACTATTATTATATACTATATTTAATGAAAAGATTTAATAGAGCAAATTGTAAATACCCTTCAGACACATTCAAATTGAATCCTCAAAATTCATGAATAAATCATTAAAACAAGAAATAATGTTTTCATTAAGTCGACGGTCTTGAATGTGGCTTGACTTAACCTTCTTAATATTTTATAAACAATAATATTGTATAAAATTTGACTTGTCGATGGTAGATAAGCCATGAGCTATTTTATGTGGTGTATTAATGCGCCTTACACGATTGAAATCCTAATAATACAAAATCACTGAACTAACATATGTTGTTAAGACTATAGTACCATAATTCAAGTACGAATACAGATACCATATAAGATCTGATACAGAAAAAATAAGTAATGAAAAAATGTAGTACGAATAAAATATGGAGTAGACTACTTATATATAATACTTTTAACAAAATATTTACAAATACAACATAAATGTATATAGACATTTATATAATAAAATAAAACATATAATTAGAAAACAAAAATATAAAATTTCAACAACCTAAAAGATATTCACAAATACCACATAAATGTACATAGACATTTATATAATAAAATCAAACATATAATTAAAAAACAAAAATATAAAATCTCAACAACTTGACAACTAGTTATTAATAATTATTTTAATAAGCAAGTATGAAATAGAATGGTATTTCTATTTTATAGTGTTTAAATAGTTAAAGTTTGGTTTTTGTTAATTGGTTTTCAAATTTTAATTATCTATTAGTAAGAATCCATATCGTATCCATATTACACATACACTGAATATTTGATGAATTCAAATTTGTTCTGAGTTTCTGTACACGAACTACTAATACGACCAAATTATGCTACTATGGTTAATACTGCATTCATATGACGACTAGTTCAGTCATGAATCTAACTGAATAACTAAACAATACAGTGACCTCATACCAATTACAAGAAGATGGTAAGATATATATCAGTCAATTTGAAACCATTAAGAACCTACAGTTACAAGTTAATTGTATACTAAACAGAGAACCGAACTAGCGTTTAGACTCTAAAACTTTAGGATTAATTAATAATGTAACACCCCAATTTTGGACTCCGTTGCATTAAACATGTAAATGATGTAATATTGTTATAAAATCATGGGGAGGAGCCCAAGGCCAAGGCCCCACCATCGATTTAGCATTTTTGTATCGACAATTAAAAAAATCGATGCATATGGATCACATGCTATCCAGGCACGAAGGAAATTATAAATATGATGTAAATATGTATTTTAATAAAAATACCCACAACTAGCTATGCAAGGCAACAAGAGTATGGGATCATGATTTTTACAATGAATAGGGACGGAAATGTTCTGATAAGTTGACAAAATATTCTTTGTACCATGTCATATGCTTGGATGATCCACTATCCACAAGCCAAGCGTTGCTTCCATGGGTGATGGTACCTTTAAGGGCTGAGATTAAAACATATTCTTCATCACTTGAAGAATCATCCCTTTCTTCTCTGGTTTTTTTCCTTACTGGTTCATCATCTTCAGCAGTGTGAGCATGATGCCTCTTCTTGTTGATTCTCCTAGAGGATCCTTGGTTTTTGGGACAAATTCTTGAATAATGTCCTTTCTCATCACATGTGAAGCACCTAATACTGGAGAGGTCTCTTCTAAATCCATGATTCCTATGGGATATTTTTGACTTCTTGTGATGGTGATCCTCTCTCTTGTTTTGATCCTTCTTAGTATGAGCAGTTAGGGCTTGGTCATCATTAACTCCCATCTTTTCTTCTCTTGCTACTAATTGAGCTTCTTCTTGGGTGCATTCTTCCCACAATCCGTTAAACTTGATTAGCTTCTTTCTAGCGCAGATTCCTTGAATGAATGAGTCCCATGATCTTGGGAGACCATTCAAGGTAGTCATCATAATCTCTCCTTCTTCAACATTATCTTTAATTGCCTCAAGTTGTTCCTTGATCTCAGAGACTCTTGTGAAGTAAGATTGAATAGTTTATGAGTGTTGAATCTTCACATTCTTGAGTTGGTTCCTTAGAGTCATCTTCTGGTTGATGTTCTTCCCTTCATATAACTTTGTCAAAGCATCGAGCATCTTCTTAGGGGTATTCAAAGATGATAGATGAGGGATGAGATGGTCCTTGATGGAGTCAGTAATGATCCTTTTGGATTTGATCATTTTCTTCTTGTGAATTGCTTTGTCATCATCTCCCTTTGGTTCTGGAACCTCCTCATTCACATATTTGTCCAAATCATTATCTTCTAGAATGAGAGAAATTATATACTTCCATGCTCGAAAGTTATCATATCCTTCAAGCTTATCCTCAATCTTGGTGTGATTTATAATTTTGATATGAGAACCTCAAATGGAAATATCAAGGAATTATATCTTACCAATTTGAGATGCCCAACCTAGTTTTGGAGCTGCCTGACCTACGGTTTGATAGAGAAACCCTAATTTTTCAAAATTGGAATATTAAAATTTTGCTTGGATAGAAATATGTGCATCCTCAAGGCGATTTGAGAAATGTACTATTTTTCCCAAATCTATGGACATAATTGCAAAATAACTGATGCCCTAGTTTTCCCCTGGCAGTAGTGATAGGGCCAAAAATGAAAATTCTTCAAACTGAATTCTACTACCACCAAAAGATGCGCCTCCTTGACGCGAGTTATCCTATCCCTCTTTTATGGATGATATATGGAGAGAAGACCTTGGATTTGGAAACCCTAGCTTTCCGCTGCTGCACAGTGCCTTCTTTTAGGGTGGTTCTGATACTATGTTAGTGTTTGCACTTTAATTAAATTATGTTAGATCTTTAATTTGAAAGATAGACAAGCACAACAATACACAAGAACATAAGAATTTTCTTTGGGGAAACCATAAAGGATAAAACCCCGCAACTTCTTCAGAAAGAGACTTGTCACTTAGTACAATATCAAACCAAGATAGAAAACCCAAAGATAAGATGACTTCTGCAGCTTCCTTCTTCTTCTTCGACGAACTTGTCTTTTATCTTCCTTGGAGTGAACTTGATTGTTGGTGAGTGTCTAAATGAGGGAGAGCACCTCATATTTATACTTTATGTGTGACTAACCTAAATCCCCAATGGGGCTGACTTCCTCAACTAACAGGGATGACCTCTCCTAAGGAGACTCCAAAATACATTTTACATTTATCCTTTTGTGGACTATTGCCCCAACTTACAATGGTGGTTTTACCTCGATATTCTTACATGACCAAATACAATAATGTCATCCCCTAACGGAGGAAAAACATCTTCAACGAAAGTACAATAAAAGTACAATAATAATATAATAATAATATACAAAAGAATATCTTCCGAAGTTACATCTACAACAACACCCTTGACCCCCATTTTCTTTTTTTTATTCTACAATGTTAAATCTTGGGTTCAACCGCGACTATTGAAGCAGTGTAAATTTAGTGGTTTGTGGATTTTGAAGGGGCGATTTCAAGCCTTGGTGATTTGACCAAAATTGACAATATGGGTTTTACCTAGGATGCATGAAAATAATTTTTATAATTTTCTAAGAATGTGATAAATCTAACAAATGTGTTTTATATGAACATGTTTTGCAGATTCAAAATCCTATCAATGACTGTTAATGGTTAGAATTGACTATAGTGCAGCTGGGAAATATTTGGTCTTGGTTGGGCCAAGAAGATCATCATCATGGATGATGCACATGATCCCTATGAGCCTGAGACATATGACATGGGAGAGAACATATGTTGATAATGTTGAGACCAAATCCAATGGGAGAAGAAACCAAGAGACTCCACCAGATATTGCATCCACCATGAGAATCCTAAGGGTGGAACTATAGAATTGTATAGAATACAATGAGAGGTTTATTAAATCTCAAGAAAAACATAATCAGTTGAATGCAACTATGCTGCAAAGTTTGACAGACATTCAAAGGATGATTAAATCTAGGCATCAGAGAAATTTTTAGGGGCGAAATTTCGCCAATTGGCTATTTTTTGGACATTTTTTCAAAAAATAAATTCGCTATTTGGTTAGTTTTAGTCTCTCATATCGCCTATATTTACATAAAATATGTTTTTGTATCATAACATTCGCCAAAATTTACAAGTTTCAGTATTAAATTGTATGTTTCATATTTAATATTCGCCTACCAATCTATATTTATGTTTTTTTCAATCCAAAATAATCACCTAGAATACTATACCTAAGTATACTTTTATAATCCTTAAAAAATACTCTGTTGGGCATCACTTGACAAATACAGAAAATAGTGGGAGTAGTTCAAAGAGAATTTCCCACGAGAGGTCGAATAGCTCAAGAAGAGTTTCTAGAAATATGACATATACTCCATAAATCTATTCTAGTGGATCATCTGACTTTGAAGAATCCATTGAAGGTTCAAGCTATTCATCTCACCGAAATAAGATGAAGAGGCATTACAAGAACAATTCACATGGGGAATTTAAGATGGTCAAACCTCCTACATTTTATGGTGAGATTAATTCTTGTCAATAAGATGAAGCTTGGCTTCTTGGGATGATAAAGTATTTCCAAGTCCAAGAGTACTCTAGAAATATGAAGGAAGGGGTGTCCATATTTAATCTAAATGGAAGATAATCTATATGGTGGGATCAGCTTAGGCAAGTGAGGAAGATCAATGAAAGGAATATTGTGTGGAAGCAGTTCAAGAAGTACTTCAAGCAAAAATACCTCTTGGGTAGGTACTATGATGATAAAATCAAAGAATTCCATGAACTGAAATTGGGGCAAATGACCATGGAAGAATATGAAAACAATTTATTGGAGCTGTTGATATATGTCAAGTATATCAAAGATGATAAGGTGAAAATTAAACGTTTTATAAGTGGGCTACCTTAGTCATATAAAGAAATAATTGAGTTTGATGAACCCCGAACTCTAGAGGAGGCCATTAGAAAGGCCAAGTATTGTTATGATCAAAACAAAAGCAAACCTAATTTCCATAAGGCATGGAATGACAAGAAAAATGAGAAGTTTGAACAAAGGAGGAATGGGTTCAAACCTCCTCATCTCAAAAATTAGCAAAGGAAACCACCACAGGGTGTGACTAAGCCAACTAGAATGATGGGAGACAAGACAAGAGATCCAAAGGAGCCAAGAGAGACACTTCAATGTTGGGGATGTGGAGAGGACCATATGCTTAGGAACTGTCCACGTCATAATGGGAGTGTAAAGCAAGTCCACAACATCCAAGGCGCTGAAACTGTGGGTCAAGTGACAAGGACCATCCCTAGAATCTATGCAGCACTAGAGGACCGTCAAGCAGACCATCAATCAATTGTGGTTGAAGTTAAAGTTAAGATTGCTAAGCAATATGTTTCTATTTTGATTGACCCTGGATCTACTCATAGTTATATCACTCCTAAAATTGTTAAGATTTGGGATTTTAAGAAATTAAAGCATAGTAATTCATGGTTAGTTCAAATAGCCATTGGAAATAAGATAAAAGTTAGTGAAATGGTAACAAAATGTCCATTAGAGATGGATGGGCTATTCACTTTTGCAAATTTGAATATTCTGCCACTTGGTTCCTATGATATTCTCATTGGAATGGACTGGTTAGAAGCACATAGAGTTAAACTTGACTGCTACATCAAGAATTTTGAATGCATGGATGAAGAAGGAAACCCAAGGGTCGTGAAATGCATTCCAAAGGTTATTTCTATTAGGAATATTTCTTCCATGCAGCTGAATAAGTTCTACAGGAAGGGTTTTCAAATATTGTATGCCACCCATGTTTTGGAGACAACAGAAAATAAAATTTTCAAGTTGGAGGACTATCATGTATTGAAAGAACTCAAGGATGTGTTTCCTGATGAGATTCCAAGACTTCCTTCAAAGAGGGACATTGATTTCAAAATTGACCTTATGCCGGTAGTTGCACTAGTTTCCAAGACACCCTACATGATGAGTACATTTGAATTTCAAGAATTGAAAATGCAATTACAAGACCTATTGGAAAAGAAATATATCAGGTCAAGTGTGTCCCCATGGAGAGCACCTATTTTATTTGTGAAAAATAAATTTGGAACACTCAGGTTATGTATTGACTACAGGAAGTTGAACAAATTCAATGTGAAGAACAAATACCCATTACCTCAAATTGATGACCTTTTTTATCAAATGAGAAGGGCAAAGGTATTTTCAAAGATTGACTTGAGGTCTGGTTACTATCAGGTAAGAATCAAAGAGGAATATATTCATAAGACAACCTTTAGAAAAAGGTATGGCCACTATGAGTTTGTGGTGGTACCATTTGGTGTCACGAATGCACCAATTACATTCATGTGTCTCATGAATAGTGTTTTTAGAAAGCATTTGGACAAGTTGTTCTTGTTTTTGGAGATCACATTATTATATATTCTAAGAATGAAGAAGAGCAAGAAGGACATTTGAGAATGGCCTTGAAATTGCTATGGGAGCATAAGTTGTATGCAAAGCTGAGCAAATGTGACTTTTATAAAGATAAAATTCATTATTTGGGTCACATTATTTCAGATGAAGGAATACCAGTGGGCTCTGAGAAGATTGAAGCTATTATGAATTGGCCAACTCCAAGGAACGTGATTGATGCGAGATCCTTTATGGGACTTGTTGGTTACTACATGAGTTTCATTAAATTATTTTCCAAGGTTGCTAATCCAATTACTTCTTTGCAGAAGAAGGGAATGAAATTTGAGTGGACACCAAGATGTGAGGAAAGCTTCCAATGGTTGAAGAAGCTTCTCATGAGTGCACCAATTTTGAAAATTGCAAACCCACGAAAAGACTTTGTGGTGTGTACTGATGCATGCAATCAGGGACTTGGATGCGTTCTTATGCAAGACAACCATGTGGTATGCTATGAGTCAAGAAAGTTGGAGGAGCATAAGAAGAACTATGCCACCCATGATTTATAACTTGCATCCATAGTGCACTCTTTAAATATGTGGAGGCACTACTTAATGGGCATAAAATTTGAGCTAAGGACAGACCATTATGGTCTAAAATATTTGTTTGACCAGCCAACATTAAATGCTAGGAAAGCTAGATGGCTGGGATTTTTGTGTGAATTTGATTTTGAGATCAAACACATAAAGGGGGAGGAAAATAAGATGGTTGATGCACTCAACAGAAAAGTACATGAAATGCAGGTGAAGGTGAGGCCACATGTTTCTTTCCTTGACTCATAATATTTTTCATGTTTCTTTCCTTAAGAAACATGTACATGATCCTAACCATGTGATTAATTGGGATGTGATACAGGCTGAAACTAAGGGAGAGTTCCAAATCGATCCATTGCGCATCCTAGACAGGAAGCTAACTTTGCTCCAGAATCGAGCCATCGTACAGGTGAAGGTGCAATGGAAGCACTACGATCCCAATGAGGCTACATTGGAGCTGGAGGATTCCATGAGAGTGGCATATCCATTTTTGTTCAATTTTAAAGAGCACTGAGGACAGTGCTAATTTAAGGGGGAGGGGAATGTAACACCCTAATTTTGGACCCCGTTGCATTAAACATGTAAATGATGTAATATCGTTAAAAAATCATGGTGAGGATCCCAATGTCAAGGCCCTACCATCGATTTAGCAGTTTTGTATTGGAAATTAAAAAAATCCATGCATGTGGATCGTGTGTTAGCCATGCACGAAGGAAATTATAAATATGATGTAAATATGTATTTTAATAAAAATACCCATATTTAGCTATGCAAGGCAACTAGAGTATGGGAGAATGTTTTTTTATAAGGAATAGGGAGGGAAATATTCAAACCCTTGAAGCCAATAATTTCAATCCAAGTGTCAATGAGAGAACCCATGAACCATTAACTACCCACGTTGACTTTTCCACCCAATCATTTAATTCTTCCAAGAGGTGGTTGAAGTAGTTATTGTTTTGGGAAATGGAGGGTATGGCTGTCGAAATGTCATGTATGGGAAAGCCATCATTTTGGGGAAAAATTTGTTTTCCTTATTGGGAAATAAAGGACCCATGAATTTTCTCCCCATTCCATTATTGATCCATGAGTTTTGTTCTCTCACATAGTTCTTTCTTGTTGGCATTTTCCTCCATGAAATTACTGAGTGTTCCTTCATTTTATAGCTGGGAAAGTTGTTTTTGTTGTTGTAGAATGGTGGGAAAGAAGGGAAATTGAGTTGGGGGTCTGTGAGATCCGTTTTTGTTACTCGGTTTCTATTGTACTTGTTGGGATTTTGATCTGTACCTTTCAGTGGTTGTTTTCCCTCCCAAATTTAATTTTTCTATGCCCAACAATTGTGCCTTACTGTGTGTGGGGAGATTGTTGTGGATTGGGTCATGTGTATCCCTTGTTTTGGATTGAACTTGTGTGTAAGAAACCAGGAGTAGAAAAGGATTTGGAATTGGCTTGATAAACTTGGTGAAAGGTGTAATCTCACCAAAGATGATAGGGATTTGGCTACTTTTCTATGCACACGTTGAAGAGCACTAGAAGGGAAGGTATGGCTTGAGGGACTGTGGAGCAGTGGACGGGATACTTCCTTGTTTTGGGTGTGTAGGTATTGTGGGTGCCAAGCTAGATAAATATTATATAGGTCCTAATAGCTCTGTAGTTGAGCTCACTATCTTAGCAATTCCTTCCTTGCTACTGCCTTAACAACCTGATAAACCTCGCTATGGACTGGCTTGGATGAGATGTTGTGTATACTTGGCTATGTGTGAGTTTTTGTTCCATTTTCATTGTGGAAATCATGATTCATGCCTAGCTGAGGGGTGGCAGCTGTGTTGAGATATTGATGAGCACAACTGGCCTATGGTTGGATTGAATGTTGCGCTTGCATAGCCATTTTCTCAAGACATATTCATTTTAAGCTCATCCAACATGCAGGCCATCAACATTGTGTTTAGCATTTTTTTACTAAGTTTCCTTAGCAACATCATCGAAAGGATACACCTTGTGTCCCTATAGAAGGAATGGTAAGAAATGGTAGTTCATTCCTCGGATACAAGATTCTAGGCAAGTGTTTAAATCCCTTTTTGTCTCTTTACAAGGTTCTGATAGGATGCTATATGGTTTAGATACATGCCATTTTCATGATAGTGCTCTTAATGGTTCACTATTGGAATGTGAATTGTGCTCTTTAGAAATGACATCTTCCCTACAATTTGAATGTTGAAAAAAGGTCTATTGTTATATTAAAAAAATAACCAAGAAAGTAAGGACGCTATTCACTAAACTTGGTCATTGACAACCACTCTTTAGCCTCTTTCGATAAAATCATCATGCAATAAAACATGATCTCCCGTATACTAAGTAATGCTTACCGAGCGCATTAAAATTGTAGGCCATCTCTTACAGTTCTAATTGTATTATGTATATTTCCCTCTTACATAGACAACCTGAACCTTTCTCCTCTTACTCTTTTCTATCTACACATTCATTTCACTTTTGTATACTATCCCAAAAGATCAACATTCCCTAGCAAGTGAATTAATATGGGTTGAACTCCATGGGTTAATTTCTTTGTTAATTGGATACTCAGGAGTCGTTTTTTCATTTGATTGTCTGAAAGATGGGGCTCGATCAGTCATATCCCCACTTTTCTCCAGGTTTTTATTTAAGCTTATCCAACATGCATGCCATCAATGTTGTGTTTGGAATTTTTCTAGTAATTGTCCCGAGGAACATCACTAAAAGGAGACACCTTGTTTCCCTTTAGAAGGACTTGTAACCAAAGATAGTTCATTCCTCATCTACAATATTGGACAAGTGTCTAAAGCCATTTTTTGGATCTTTACAAGGTTCCAACAAGCTTCTCTATGGTTGAGATACATGTCATTTTCATGATAGCGCTCTTAATGGTTCACTCTAGGAATGTGTGTTGTTCGATATTTCTACCCTATAGTGAGGAGATGGAAACTACCAACTGGGCGAGGTTGACAAGTAAACACATTGATTATACTGCATATGGTTATTGCAAAAGAAATATAGTGGGATTGAAGGACATACCTCTTTTCGACGTTTGATCCTAGCTTTTGCTTGGTCCTTCACTTGATCTCCCGCTCGACCTTCTATTTGATGAACCTGCAATACAAGAGATACCTTCCTCAACGTATCTTGAACATATAATATATGATGGAATGAAAAAGCAATCTAACATCAAATATAATCAAGAATTACACCAAATAGACATGCAATCCAATAGACATCATATTTGGGACAGGAAGGGTGTTTCGACCTTTTTATTGTCAAAGAAACATGAAATCAATACAATATACCTGACGTGTAGAGATGTTTCTTCAACCGGATCCTGGGCTCCTACTCTTCACTCTGACTTGAAAATTTCCTCCAACGTAAGAATACTTCAAGCCTTCTCTCAATATTTCATGAGTATATTGAGTATATGAGTCTAACCCCTCTCATGGATGCTCCTTGTATTTATGGGACAAGGTAGGCAGTTTAGATCGAAAGGTGGTTGGATTGGGAAGTTGGGGAAGTTGCAGAACCAACTTCAACTAATACCAATTCAGGAAATTAATATATTTTTGATTTCATCTTAAGATGTACGCAGGTTTCATACAACAAGAGTAGTGTACAGGAAGCAACTTTTCTGCTTTACAACATGCGTTTACATCTTTTTTGGAGGTGTACGTTGGTTTCCCTTGAGGAGAGTAGGGTACAATACGCAGGTCTTGTGTACAGAGAGGGTTGTACAAGTGGAAAAAACAGAAGAAACTGTTAAATTCTCATGTGAGAAGTGTACTTCTAGTAACAAGTCATCTAAGGCAATAATGTTCTTCAATCCTTTGTGTCCTTTTGTGTGATCTACAAGGAAAGGTGATCACGGGACGGAGAAGTGCAGATTTGAACTATAATAGATGCCCCCTAATGTGTGAGGTCAGAGGGAAACGATGGCTGAAATACATTATAATTCCAAGTCAAAGGAGTAGCAAGAAACCACGGAACCAAGTCACAAAAACACCTAAAACAATGATCAAGGTCAGCGAGCAATTACAATCTTGACATCATATAGATGTGTAACATGATCTCCGATACATAGCTAGGAGATGTATATATATAGCATGGCCACTGAAATACAAGCGTGGATCCATTTCAACAGAGAGATCATAGCCATAACAACAAGCTAGATCTATGTCTCATGAAGAACCTAAATGAGTAAGGCTCAGTCTTGCGCAGCTTGGGGGATAACATAAACATGGTGATGCTATCATAGTCCCAAGGTCTTCATCGAAAACAACCCAAGGTACAAACCCTAACCATGAGAATAAATGAGATGAAGTCAAACATGGGGCGTATCATTTGATTACTGGTCATCGATGTATACCTTTAACAAATGTGAGGACTTCCATCGATAATGATAATGGGGTCCAAGGTACCTAGTATGATGCAACAAGTGTGAATAAGAGGACTTGAAGTCGAGCACTTGAGGAACCTATCGAATAAGAGACATTGATGTATTCCCATTTATTCAACAGTGAGGGAAACTTCCATTGATGACTACAATCCCCAAGGTACTAACCGAAACTCTAAACTTCGTTTCCAGAGCATAATGAGCTGAGGTTGATGGGAAGAAGTTCACTAGAAGGGAGGCCTCAATTCATCATCCATCATCCAACACGAGGAACACTCACAGGTAAGAGTTGATGAGGAGTAGGACGAGTAACAAGATGAAACAAACTGACACCAGGATGGCCGACACATGAAGTCAAGGTAAACTGCAGAATGGTCGACACAGGCTGTATCCTTGAACAGTGAGCACGATACAAAGTGACTTAGGCAGTTTTCAACATAACAGGAGAAATGATATAAGTTTGCAATGTAGGAGACATAACAGACCCTCCATATGGTTGGAAGAGTAACCAACCGGGGGAGTTGACAACTCGGAGATCAGGTTCACCCTAAGGCCAAAAACTAAAACCCAACTGACATGAGAGACTCAAGTAGGTGCTGTGTTCAAGGATATGACTGACATAACTGCCTTTGAAACTGAAAGAGATGTGATACACCCTTCTTATCCCTTATTCTTTTTGGTAAAAGAATGTTCTTCTTGTTTATTTAATGAGTCCAAGAAAAATAGAAAACTCAATAGGTCCAACCATGTAAAGAGTTTAACGATCCCATGGGAAGAAGACTCAGGACCTTCTTCATTGTTTATAGAGTTCGAAGAAGAGATGGAAGAATACTCCATAGTACTGATCTCTGGATTTTAATATCGAGCCGAGATCTGTTCTTTCTCGCCGGTGTTTTCAATTTTAAGGATTCTGAAAAACTTAAACAATAACTCCATACACCTACTCGTGGATTTTAATATCGAGCCGAGATCTGTTCTTTCTCGCCGGTGTTTTCAATTTTAAGGATTCTGAAAAACTTAAACAATAACTCCATACACCTACTCGTGGATTTTAATATCGAGCCCAAGTAGGTTAATGCTCGTCGGTGTTTTCCTGTTTATAGAGTCTGAAAAACTTAAACAATCCTCTATTTACCCTCTCGTGGATTTCACATCGAGCCTGAGTAGGTGAATGCTCGCTTGGTGTTTTCATGTTTAGAGAGCCTGAAAACCCTAAAGAGAGGCTCCAAAAGGCCTTTTTCCTATGGTTAGTCCCCTCCCCCGAAAAAGTATAAAACAATGAGAAGAGAACTCTTCTAGCCACTGATGACTAGAGTATTCCTTTTTTGTAAGTGATCTGCCAAGGTCCGGAAAAGGGGTAAACTTATACCAAGGTGGATGTCGCTTCAAATCCTTTAACGAGTTTGAAAGGACAACTATACTTGACAATCTTGTCATATTTAAAGAGTCTAACAAGAGCGTGAAAGAACTCTATAAAAACCTTTTTCGTAAAGTTTTAACTAGCCTGAAAAAGTAAACTCGTGACCTCCTTACTGTTTTTAACGAGCTCAAAGAAGATACAGGAAAATGCTCATAACTTCCTTACTGTTTTTAACAAGCTCGAAGTGAAGATGGAAGAAATGCTTGTAGCCTCCTTACTGTTTTTAACGAGCTCGAAGAAAAGGTGGAAGAATGCTCGTGGTCTCCTTACTGTTTTTAACGAGTGAAGGTAGAAGAATGCTCATAACCTCCTTACTATTTTTAACGAGCTCGAAGGAAAGGTGGAAGAGTGCTCGTAACCTCCTTACTATTTTTAACGAGCTTGAAGGAAAGGTGGAAGACTGCTCGTAACTTTCTTACTATTTTCAATGAGCTTGAAGGAAAGGTGGAAGACTACTCGTAGGTGGATCAATGTCCAAATGAATAGCAGACTGCATTATAGACTCTAGGAAAACTTCATCATATGGAAGTATATCATCCCAAATAGAACGCATATATAAACATTCAGATGGAGTCATCACCTGGTCAATTGCCAAGACCCAGTCCTGAGAAGGTAAGCATGAATTCAGAGGCTTCTTCTCAGTAGCAATTGGACTCAAAGAACAATATGCCACATAATTTGATTGTGACATGGTAGTACCTACTGACAAGAGACATACTTGGTCTATAGTTGGGTAATAAGAGGGATCAACAAATGTAAGCTGATCGATAGTGACAATGCTTTCGTTGTGAGGAAAATGCATCACACGAAAGAGCATAGACACCACAGCCTACATAGTATATATGTAATCACACCCGAGGATCATATCAAAATCCATAGGGTCCTTTAAAACCATAAAATTAACTAAGATTGTTTTTCCACCCAAAGTAACAGGTACCTGCGGGAGGAATCCCAATGGTTCACTAGGTCTTCTGTCGAAGTTCAAAGGCCAATTAACAGCTGTAATAAGGTTAGGAAAACCTAAATCTCTCCAAGCATAAGGGTATAAGATAATAACAAAGGATCCTTCATCTACAACACATCGGTGAACCACATGGTTTCCGATATTAACCTTTATCTGGAAAGGTGTAGCAGAAGGAAGGCGAGGCCCAGTTAGACTATTCCAATCAAAGGAAATGATCCCAGAGCTTGGTAGGGGTTCACTCAGCACATATGCAGTGCCCCCATTTTCAGAGACATCCGAACTGGTAATGAAGAAGACTTCAGGGACAGGTGCATCAGTCTTTGAAGGACTGATGGGGTCGGTTAAATATTGCATCAATTCGATCGCTTCACTCTCCGAAGGAAGAATGGGGTTGACCAAAGATTGCATTGGTGCAACCACTTTATCAACCAAAGGTTTATCAGGCTATTGGGAATCTATATACAATTCAGGAGCAGAGGATCCTTCAAACATGTACCACACTCTCCGCACCTATGGAATAGCAGGGCACCGGTGAGTAAGGTGATCTCCCTTACAAAGTTGACAAGGGAACTTTGGCTTGCGTCCTATACGCTTAGACTCTGTAACAACAACAGTACTCTCAGCATGACTAGCATTAGCTGATAGCTTGCCCCCATCATGACTTGCATTGGTTGGTTGCTCAGAAGCAGAATACTTTGAACTATGGACCACACTCTTTGCACCTCTGGAATAACAGGGCACCGATGAGTAAGATGGTATCCCTCGCAAAACTTACAAGGGAAATTAAGCTTCTGTTTATTAGGTTTTTTGACAATGTCAACTTTCTCAGCATGACTTGCAGTGGTTGATTTAGTGTCTTCAGTATGACTCACAGGAACTGGTGACCTTCCATTAATATGACCAGCAATGATCAATGACGTGTCCTCAACATGAGAAACAGTGGTTGAAGACATACTTTCAGTATGATTTGCAGTGACTAAAATTTTCCTCCTAGTATGACCTCCGGAGGCTAGGTAGGTGCCCCCAGCATGACTTCCAGAGGCTGGCTGGATTCCCCCAGCATGACTTCCAGAGTCTGGGTGGCCGCCCCCTTGCTTTGGCATCTTCTTCCTATTCTTCCTCCGTCTATTCCTTTTAGACTGTTGGTTACTAGTATTACTACTTTCACCACATTAGGTAGAAGGAGGAGAAGAAGATGTTACTGGTGAAGCAGGCATAGGGTTCTGATGCTCTTGATGTGAAGTGCTTACTTGAGAAGCATCAGGAGCATGCAAGGCATTCAGAGTGGAAAACAACCAAACCGGTAGCCCTATAGTGAATCCCGGAAGATTCAAAGTAGCCATTAAGGGAGTACCAATGTTCCCAATGAATGGAAAAGCAAAAGGAGCCACTTCAATAGGGGTCCCTTGGCTGGTGCTCATCGGGATGCATTCCATAGTTTTCAACTCAACAAACCAAAAATATCTAAGGCCAACTAGAAATAAATGGCACAAAGAGCACACCACTAAAAAGGTCCTAGGTAATCAAACCAAGCAAACAATGGAAAATACTCTCGGAAGCAAGTATGGGATGATCAGGGCCCAGAACAGACTAACAGAGTATTGATGGTCAGTTACATGGCGTCCTTCGGAGGTCCACTGGGTGCAGGCACTTGAATCACCAAACCGCCTCCCCGGGATTACTACTAGAGGGTTACCTTGCACGTCTGTCCGAGGTGAAGTGGGAATAACCACCCACTCTACCTGTGTAGAATCCTAAAGGTCTGATACTAAGTCTACCATCAATATGAAATAACCTGGGGGGACATTCGTCAGCCTAGTTGAAACGCATGAATAGGGTAGCAAAGCCCGAAGTCCGAAAGGACCCCCGTACGCGAATCGACTCTGGTTTATGGTCAAAAGGAAAGTGAGGGGATATCCTCAACAATTCCAGTCTCCCACGGCCTCGTGCTTAGCTCTGGTTTAAGTAGAGCTTCCCAGGACTATTTGATATAGATGGATTTACCTAAATGAAAGTTGTACTACAATTGTTGAGTAATGAAGCCAGTTCTGAGCAGTTTAAGGTGATTTAAGCTCGAAACTCTAGCCTAAGCTAGTTGATGTCGTGTATACCTAAAAAGAAACTGTTGCTAATAAATTTTATTAATAATTTCTTTTTTAAGGGTTACTTGTTACTCAAGGGTTGTAGTGCGGTGTTTGGAATGGTTTGTATGAAAGTAAAGTGCATGTAAACGCAAAGCTCTGAAATTCACAAAAAAAAATTCTCTTTCCATTTGTATTCTTTCAGAAATCGAAAACTAGGCAATCCCAAAATCAAAATCTTTTTGTATTTTTATTTTAATATTTCAAAGCAAACTAAACTACTTCGAAATAAAGCAAGATCTTACTACTGAGCTATTTGAACATTTTTTGCTTTTTCTAATAAATATAAAAGAAAGAGAACTTTGTACAAAAGTAAGCAAGATCTAACTATAAAGGGTGTGTAAGGAAAACATAAAAATGGCTGAAATCAAACGAATCAAGAGACTCAATGAAGACTTGACTTGCAAAGTTTTTCCAAAATAAAAACTTGAGGCTTGGAAACAAAGTGAAAAAGAAACAGGGAAAAGAGACACTTATGACGGAAAGGAAAACCTAAAAAAGTGTGCTCCTAAGTATCAAAACCCTAAGAAACACTAAGCCAAACAAAAGTAAGCAAGTGAACCAAGAATGACCTAAACAACACATGGACTCAACAACCCGCAGACTAAGAGGCTTTGACTTACTTGAACAAATTGATAAAACAATCAGCAAGTGACTGAACCAAGCAACCTTTCGGAAGCAACCCTAAGGACTCAAACTCGACAGTCAAACCCTAAAAAAGGATGTGACCAAGTGAAAGCATGCAAAACATTGCAACAGACAACAAACAATCAAAGTGCAGGTCTATAAGACTGCAACAACAGCTAGGGTGAAGAGATGCAGCTATATCCAAAACAAATAGTGCACGAACTTCAAGAAAGGGCTCATAAGCGGCAACGACACTTAAGAAAAGCCTCAAACAAGCAAAAACAAGCTCAAAGAGATTGGAGGGGCTTACAAGACTCAACAAAGGCATAAAAGGTATCAGGGGTCAATGAAGACAGCAAAGCAACAGGCTGGAACTGCAACCAAAGCTTAAAAAACAAACCCTGACAGCAAAACAGGCCACTACAAGAACATACCCTACTGTGCAGTGTTGCAACCAGCGTACATCAGGAGGTGTATGCTACTGTGCAATGCATGGAGGGGCGTACATCAGGAAACAAATGCTACTGTGTGTAGGGGAGACCAGTGTACATGCCTCAAAAGGGAAGAATCAGGCTTTGCAAACCAAAAACTGAGTTGAATCAAGCATACAGGAAAGATAACACAGACCTATAAGGCCTCTCAGACAATCAGAAACTGAGAAAATGGCTCGAAGAAAACCAAAATTAAGTCTCCTAGAGCAGAACAACCAAGTGGTTACTCCCCAGCGGAGTCTCCAGTCTGTTGTTCAGGATTTCTACCCTATAGTGAGGAGATGGACACTACCAACTGGGTGGGGTTGACAGGTAAACACATTGATTATACTGCATATGGTTATTGCAAAATAAATAGATTGGGATTGAAGGACATACCTATTTTCGCTGTTTGATCCTAGCTTTCGCTTGGTCCTTCACTTGATCTCCCGCTTGACCTTCTGTTTGATGAACCTGCAATACAAGAGATACCTTCCTCAACGTATCTTAACCATATAACATATGATGGAATGACAAAGCAATATAACGTCAAATATAATCAAGAATTACACCAAATAGACATGCAATCCAATAGACATCATATTTGGGACAGGAAGGGTGTTTCAACCTTTTTATTGTCAAAGAAACATGAAATCAGTACAATATACCCAACGTGTAGAGATGTTTCTGCAACTGGATCTTGGGCTCTTTCTCTTCACTCTAACTTGGAACTTTCCTCCAGTGTAACAATACTTTGAGCCTTCTCTCAAGATTTCATGAGTATATTGAGTATGTGAGTCTAACCCCTCTCATGGATCCTCCTTGTATTTATAAGACAAGGTAGGCAGTTTAGATCGAGAGGTGGTTGGATTGGGAAGTTGGGGAAGTTGCAGAACCAGCTTCAACTAATCCCAATTCGTGAAATTAATATATTTTTGATTTCATCTTAAGATGTACGCGGGTTTCATACAACAAGAGTAGCGTACATGAAGCAACTTTTATGCTTTACAACATGCGTTTACAACTTTTTGGGAGGTGTACGCTGGTTTCCCTTAAGGAGAGTAGGGTACAGTACACAGGTCTTGTGTACAGAGAGGGGCGTACAGGTGGAAAAAACAGAATAAACTGTTAAATTCTCAGGTGAGAAGTGGACTTCTGGCAACAAGTCATCTAAGACAATCATGCTCTTCAATCCTTTGTGTCCTTTTGTGTGATGTACAAGGCAAGGTGATCACGGGACGGAGAAGTGTATATTTGACCTATAACAATGTGAATTGTGCTCTTTAGAAATACCATATTCCTTGCAACTTGAATGCAGGAAAAAGGCCGATTGTTATATGTAACTGGGAATATGTAGTGCACTAGAAGTGTGAATAATATTTAAATTCATACTTGTAACTGTAACTGTAACTGAATATGGAATTATTATTGTTCTTCCTATTATTACCATTTCTACTAATGCCAATATAGGTTGGAATAAGGGGGAATCACTCTTACTTGACTAAGCTGAGCTAGAAAACGGTCATCATCGTTGATGCAAGAAACATTAACTTGTAACATTGTCCTTAGCCTCTCACCTGCATGACATGCCCCCATTACTTGTAAATATAAAGCTTGAATCCACTGCAACATTATGCTCTCCCTTTTAGTTTGTTGGAGCAATAGATCTACATATCATGTGCCCTGAAACACTTCAGTAAGCCTTCGGGAAATACTAATATGATGTCTTCTATCATTACTTCACCACACCTCGGTGTCATCTTTACCACCATTCTTCCCATTGTTGCATTTTAATCTGGTTTCTACAGGCATTCTGCATTCTATGACATGGGAAGCAACAATGCAATGACTGAATCCTCCATCTAGTAACCATGAATCTACATTTCCTAGTAGGGCAAAGAAGGAACGAGATGGAGTAGCCACATGAACCACAGAAAATGGGGCCAAACTTGGACAAATTTAAACGTAATTTAGATCTATAGGGAAAAAAATGTGTGCTAACAATTCTTATGAACCTTGTGTATGCATATCATCAATGTGGGTTTCAATCAAAATCATTATGGAAACTCGTAGTTGAAAACCTCAAAATTTCCAAAAACGATAGAGTGGAAGGGAAAGTTTTGACATAATTACTTGAAGCTAAAAGGACATGTAACTATGTGACTCATGCTAACACTTTGTAAGTGTCCCTCTTGTGCTTACACTGGTCATTGTAATCCAATAACATGTCTTTCTTGTAAATTGAGGACATTGGTCCCAATGTTTACACACAGGCAACTTGTCAAAGAGTTTGTTATTGTTAAGCATTTCCAATTGACACAATAGTTAGATTTGAAAACACATGTAGAGCACAAATCTTGTCTTCAACGTTGTTCCTCGAACCATATAAGGAGGATAGGGACCATGAAGTCTTCACTCAATGAAACTATGTCATAGTTCCTTCATTCATTGTATATTAAAAAATACCCCTAATTTCAGTAGATATTGATAAATACCTACCAAAATCCTTTTGTTGAGCCCCCTCCAATACATATTTCCAATAAAAAAACCTATTTTTACGAGATATTCCCTATTTTTACTAGATATCCCTTTTTGTAACCCCCCCCCCAATACCTATAAACACCCCATAACCTACTCCCCCCCCCAATACCTACAATATATTGAACTTATTTTTTAAAATTTAAAAACCCCATTTATGAATGAACGTGATAAGATATTGGTTAACAAGGTGAATCCCTTATGATAGGGACAAGTTGTTGCCCTGGCTGAGACATGTGGTGAGATGGGAAAAGGAAGTGAGACACAACTCCATTCTTTCCATTTATTACAATTATTTTATTCTTTCTATAATGTTATTCATGTCAAATTTCATATGTGTCATGCTACATTATGGTCTTTTTTGGGACATCTTGCATCCTCTTTACAATTCTCCCATGTCTCAAAGTCTCGCAATTGCAGAGGTTGAAAATACTTTGGTGTGTGTGCAAATCATTGAAATGAAATCAAACTAGTGGGCTACTATGTCTTCCTATAGTCAACTCATTGGCTACAACACCATGATTGTTGTGTTGCACCATTGATTGGTAGCTTGGTACTGTCCCACTCCCTTGCGTTTGAATCACTATGTATGGATCAATTTCACTTTGATTGTGTTGTTGGGATGAAAGATGTGGTTTAACTGATTTGTAATTGTTTGATTTTCCCAAGCCAATTAGACCAAAATCCCCAGACACAAAAGAACTCCCTAATATGGTGACTTCTTACATTATAAACGGTGACAGCAATCCACCTTCAAATCATACGTTGTGAGTTACATACAACACATATATTGAATTATGGGAATCATTGGTTTTCCATTCATTTCATCCATGTCAATGTTGTATAAAAAACCACCATCATTATAGTTGTGAATGTTGACTTGCCCTTCAGGGTTTTGCATTGGACAACGACACATATATAAATGGGTAATTTGTTTGTTAAGTGGTGGGTGATGCTGTGTTTAATCCTCACAAGTACATGCATTGCATAGAGCATGCACCGCTGTTGGACTCCTCTAACGCAAGGATTTTGAGATATGTTTGCACAATTCATAAACACCTTCCACCATGTGGATCTTGTTGATGAAGAATACTCAATATTGAATATCAATTTAATAATCAACCAGTATAGACCCATCTAACTCCGCTTCTAGAAAGCACGGAGAGGAATCAAATGTGCAAACCTTTCACCACTAAACTGTGTGCCTTCTTGGTGCAATTATATATATATATATATAGAGAGAGAGAGAGAGAGAGAGAGGAATCTCCAAACCAAAATGATGACTTGTGGTGACTTAACCTCCACAAATACCAAAATAAAAATTATGTATATATTAATGAATTGATATATTACCATTACGATAAGGGTGGGAGGAGTACGGAGGTGTTGGGATCTGGGAGGGGTGAAGATGGGAATGGTGCTTGGTGTGGGTTTCGGTTAGGGTTTCTATTCTTTTCCATTTCTTTGTTGCATAACTGTACCTTCTATGGGGCTAGGAGTCTGTCACTGTTATAGTGACTTAGTACCAACCTAGCTTAAACAAAAAGGTGGGAATTTCTTATTCTATTTGTTCGTATTCATTGTTTCAGATGGTAGCGAATTTGTCGTCGTACTAGACACGTAGCAGGTCTTTCGGGGCAGATGTCAGTGATTTTGACAACATGACTGAGACACCCCTTTGGAGCTGTCAAAATCTCCTTAATCCTCTCGGTCACATGTTAGGGTTTGGACCAACCCTAGCACAAACATGGTTTTCACTAGTCTAGTTGGCTGTAAACCTTGTAACCTTGTTGTGAGCCCTAATGCCCCCTTCGCGAGTCTAAGAGTTGGGGAACTCCCCCTATGTTTGTCCATCCAAACCTCTTTTTGTCCTGGGGATTTTTTGGGTGGCAAGGTACTTGCTTAAGGAACTAGAAGAAGAATTTTTGGGGACAAATCCTCTAAACATCACCGTATTAAACTTGAAAAGGTTAATAAGAATAAGGCCCTCTGCGTTCTCGACAAGGATATTACCTTTGATATGGTCGAGTCCTTACCCACTAGGGCATTGATCGATATGATGGAATATGTCTAGCTAAATAGTTCAGAAATGATGGCTTGGATTTTCGAGATTTGGAAACCCATTATTGACTACGTGCCTAGGGTTATCTCTCTTATTAATAGCTAGTTTATTTTTCACTTTCTTTCTGAAGAGAGCTTACAGTAGATTCTGTCTCGGTATTGAATCTATGGAAGTGGGTCCTTAGTCCTCAGTATATGGCCCTCTACTTTCGACCTGAGGCGAGAGAAATTGGTTAAACGACATCTTTTGGTTCTCTTGTTGAGGTACCCTCTGTAGTGTTGGAATTTTGGTTATGGCTGTGGGGAATTCAATCAGTAGCTTCATCTTGATTGAAGAAGCTACTTTGGTCTCCTTGGATAGATGAATGCCTAGGATCATGGTGCCCATGGACATGACAGAGGGATTTCTGGATGAAGTGGAGATACGATGGGATGGTGGATGTTTCCAACAGCATTTGGATTACTGGAAAGTTCCATTTCAGTGTTTTTGTTTTCATAATATGAGTCACCTCAAACAGAACTGTATGGGTTCTGAGGTGATGGATTGTGATGTGCTCTCGGATTCACATACCTCACATACTTCTCAGGAGGAGGAAGAGCCACTAATTAACTTTCATGTTCCACTCGACCCAGATACAACTGCCTCTTTTCTCGGTAAGTTTCATAGCTCCATCTCACTCCTTTTGAAATTTCTTAGTGCTGATGACATTCTTAGTGCGTTAAGTTTTCCATCTGCTCTAGGTGAGAAGTCTGTTTCCCCTTTTAATTTCCCTAGGCATTTGAAATTTGGCCATGGATCTATTGGGGGTAATCAGTCTCTCATCGTGGGTGTTTGTTGGGAGGGGTAATCAAGCTCTATTTCGCTATCTGGGGACTTGGTAGCTCCTAGTTAGGCTATGGTTTTACCTCTATCTACTGAGCATGGAAAGGACCTCAACCATGTCGGCTATGAAGATCCCTGTCTACATATTTATATATCATCCTATCCTATTATTGATGATTTTGATAGGAATACCCATGGTTATAAGTCCTCTCCTAACCTTTCATGAGTTGTTGTGTTCAAACTGTGGTCATCTTGTCCCTACATTCTCTGGTTTAGTTGATGAAAGCCTTGGTTTCACCTTGATTGCCTCCATTCGACATCTGAATGTCACTACCAGGAAGAAACCTATTAAAAATATTGTGTTTCCTTCTAAATCTGATCGGGAGGGTCAAAAGTTCCTAAACCATTCGGTACCTTCCCTGTACTCGATTGCTTCAGCCTTGGATGATTCACCTTGTCCAAATTATCTTGGGGCACTTAGAGCAGATGAGCCCGTGTAGTGGGTTCTTAATGCTTTTTTTATTTCTTAATATTCAGGGGATTTGTAGTTACCCCAAAAGAATTGCTTTCAAACGGATGTTGGATTATACTTGTCCAGTGTTGTTTCTCCTCTAGGAAACAGTGACTACCTACGAGAAGGCTTGTGATTTCTTTTTGAAATTGAGGCAATCTTGGATGTGTTGCAATATTGATGCTTGTGGTAACTCTGAGGGTCTGATGATTTCCTAGAACCCCATGTCTGCATAGTTTCATCCTTATGCATCGATTGCATGTTTGATGGTGGAAGGAAAATTGAAAGGACTTGACAAACTCGAGTTAGGATACTTAATATCTATGGTCCCAATCACAGGAACACAGAATTTTGGGATTCAGTGGTTACATCTAGAGCTCTCATGGACTTGTCTCTCATCATGGCTGGCGATCTGAATTTGAATCTCTCCACGACAGAGGTGTGGGGATCCAAATTTGTTATTGATCCTATGGATAATTATTTTTGGGAGATTTTTTACTCTGCTGGAATGATGGATGTTTGCCCCAACGTTCTTGTCCCTACCTGGTCAAATGAGCGGACCGATGATTCTGGTGTGGAAAGACACCTTGACCGCTTTCTCTTACTTAAATCCATGGGCCTGCATATTGGCCGCTACAGATCATGGGTCGTTTCTTATGGTATCTCAGATCATAAGTCTATTTTCTTACAACTGGATCTGGAATTTTCTCCTTCCAGATATCCTTTTAATATTAACAGGACATGGATGGATGAGTGAGGACTTCTGTGAATTGTTGCAATAGAAATGGAACTCTTATTTTACTGAGCCTAATCTTTCTATTACATACAAACTGGTCAAGAAGATTCACATGCTTAGAATGGACATCTCAAATTGGGATAGAGATAAAAAAAATGAATAATACCATTCAACTCTCGAGGATTCAAGCAGAAATTTCTAGTTTACTGGACAATGTGGATGAGCACTACTTCTCACCACAAAGGAAGGTGAGACTTCTTCTTTTAGAAGCTCAGTGGGATAAGATTCTCAAATAGGAGGAGAGCACTTGGAGATTAAAAACCATAGCCTTATGGATTGCATAGGGTGATAGAAACACCAAGTTTTCTCAGAGGTTTTCCAACAAAAGGAGAATCCAGAACTCAATCTGGGAGCTTAAGGATCTAAATGGTAATTCTGTTGATAACGCTCAGTCTCTTAAGGAGATTGTTGTTTCTTTTTTCAGAAGTATATATGATGAGAACTCTAGTCCCAATTTGGTTAGTCAACTAAAAATTATCAAAAATATTCCAAGGTTCTTGAGTCTTGAGGATGGCATTGAGGTTGGTAAAGAAATCTCTCTCTCGAGGAGATCAAAGATATATTACATTATTTTGACAATGATATGAGCCCATGCCCCGATGGGTGGACCATTGAGTTCTTAACCCACTTTTTTTATTTGGTAGGAGCTAAAATTAGGGAGGCGGTGGAAGATATCTGGATCAAAAGAAAACTACCAAAGGACTTGAATGCAACTTTTATTTCACTGATCCTGAAGAAGGATAAGCATGTATCTTTCAATGACTATTGTCCCATATCTCTCTACAACCTAGTCCATAAGGTTGTGACAAATTTTTTATCTAACTGAATCAATCCAGTGTTGGAGAGAGTCATCTCTAATGAAAAATTTAGCTTCCTTTCAAATCGACAGATTTTAGATGTAGTGGGGGTTGCACAGGAGACTCTACATTCTATCAAAGTCAAGAATATTTAGGCTTTCATCTTAAATATGGTTCTTACCAAAGCTTATGACATATTTGATTGGTCCTGTCTGAGGTTCATCCTGATTCAGATTGGTTTACCTGATGATGTTACTAATTGGATCATGAGTTGTGTTAACTCTGCTTCTTTTGCAGTCTTATTTGATGGCTCACCCACATATTTTTTCTCAAGTAGCAGAGGACTACGCCAAAGTTGTCCTTTATATCCCTTACTATTCTTGTTGATGATTGAAGGTATGAGAATATGTATTAACAAAGAAAAATACGAAGGAAAAATCAAAGGTATAAATATTTCCACTTCTCTTTACATCACTCACTTATTATTTGTAGATGATGTGTTAATCTTTGGTTGTGGATACTTTGCTGAATGGGAAGTCTATAAGGACATTCTTGACTATTTCTATGAAGGCTCGAGCATGAAGATAAGCCCTGGTAAATCCTCCTTTTTGATTAATTGTGCAGAAGACAGGATCTGTAGTAAGATCTCAGGCCTTTTTCCTTTTAAGATGGATGATATTAATGTTGGATTCAAATACCTTGGTTTTTTTCTGAAATCAAATGGTTATAGAACTCATGGTTGGCACTAGTTAATTAAAAAGTTTGAAAGAAGAATCTATTGTTGGACCTACAGGTGTTTGTCGTTAGGTGGAAGACTCATTCTCGCTAAATCAGTGTCGAAGAATTTGCATGTTTACTGGATGTCCTTGGGAATGGTCCCGGTTTCAATTATCAAGGCCATCAAGAAAAGAGTTTTTTAGTTTGTTTGGGATGGGAATCTGGAGCAGTCTAAATTTCACTTAAGCTCATGGGAGAGCATGTCCCTTCCTAAGCAAGGAGGAGGTTGGGTCTGAAGCATCTGGGGTTTTTTAGACTTTCTCTTTGTGCGAAGAGTTTATGGAGAGGCATTTTCGGGTCGAATCTCTGGAGCACTGTAATTAATCAGAAGTACATTAAAACTTTCTTCTTAGCAAATTGGTTTAAGAAGACGATTGTGGCTCCTACCAACTCCTCCCCGATGTGGAAAAACCTACTCAAGTCTCTTCCTTATCAAACATTGGATTAGTTGGAAGGTCGGTCGAGGTATACAAGTTATGATCGGGATTGATGTGATTGTTGGTTTCTCAGGAAATTTCAGATTATCTCATTCTTTGATGGGTGAACTAAAAAAGACCAACATTGAAGTGCTTTTTCAGATAAAAGGTAATGATGCAGATGGTTGTTCTTCAAAGTATTGGTGTTCGGCTTCATATTTGGGACTCTCTCCTCAGGTTACAAATGAATGGAATGATTATATTCGGAATTTGAATGTTGTTGGTATCTGTAATGTACCCACCCTTGGACCCAATGCAAGGAAGGGAACACGTTGCCAATATATGGGGTTTTTCATAAAAACTCAACAAACTCGTTTTATTCATACAATTAAAAACCATTGTGTGTAGATGCAAATCCATTGAATATGCACAGCGGAAATAAACAAATCATCCACACACATTTTATATGCATACAACATATCAATATAATCATCAATTAAACATTGCAGAAGTAAAATACATAGACATAGAACACTTATCTTCGTTGTGAAATTGTCCCAAACAACTAGCTATGTCGCTACAACATTCCACCCAACCATAGGTCTCTGCCCAGCTTGTATTCTTTCAGCACTTAGAGACCACCCCCGAGCTGGGCATGATTTCTACAAGAAAAAGGGGACATTCCAGCTCATTCACAGCCAATTACTCATTTCATCTCAGCCAAGCCAATCCACAGCTAGGTTTATCAGGCTACATCGGAACCCTGGATGCTTACTCTCAAGCTCAAGCCAAAGCAATGGATACCCATACCCATACCCCAACATATTCATTTCTCACATAGCAAGTACAAACATTGGGCATAGATACACATTTCCAACAATGGAATTCACAAACAAGATGGCCATAGATTTTCCCCAAATCGTGGCTCACCCAAAACGAGTTGTGGGAAGGGAAATGCATCCACAGGGAGGAAAAACGTTTTCTTCCCAACTCTCTAAGAATTTAACAACAAAAACGGTCTCTTTGGAACCCCTGTTCCATTCCCCTTCTTCCCCACTGGTATACAACACAAAAATGCCCTTCTCTACTGGGAGAATGAAGGAAAACACCACAAACATGCCTGGAAAATGCCCAGGTAGCTCTAAACTCGTGAGGGAGCAAGAATGATCATGGATAATGGATTGGGGGAGAAATTCATGGCTCTTTTCTTGCCCAAGAAGCAAAACGCGATTTCCCATGCAGGGTGGCTTGCCCATACTCGAATTTGGACAGCCATACCTCTCATTCCCCAAGGCAATAACTACCTCAACCAACTCTTTGGAGAAATCAATGATTGGGTACAAAAGTTAACATGGGTAGTTGAGGGTTTGATGGGTTCTCTCCTTGACACTTGGATTGACTTGATTGGCTCCAAGGGTTTGAATATTTCCCTCCCAATTCCTTGTAAAATTGTGCCTCCATCTCTTGTTGCATTGCATAGCTAGTTGTGGGTATTTTATTAAAATGCATATTTACATAATATTTACAATTCCAATGTGCCTGGCTAGCACGTGAACCATATGCATCAATAAATCGATGGCGGGGCCTTGGCCTTGAGATCCTCACCATGATTTTATAACAATATTACATCATTTACAATTTAATGCCATGGGGTCAAACTAGGGACATTACATTTCCCTCCCCTTGGAATAACACCGTCCTCGGCGTTCCAACACTTCGGACTATATACCCACTTTACACATGATTCAAAATTCACAAAATGTGGCAGGTCTGTCCTACGTTTCATCCCTTTACTTTGAGCTTTCAGGACCAATTCCTTTGGCTTCCACAATCGTTCCTGTTGGCTTTGATCGGCCATCTTTGCAGGTGGGCATTGCTCTACAACGATCCCTTTCTTTTATTTACCTTCCAGCTATTCTACAAGTCTGGAATTCCATGGATGCCATCTTTGTTGCTGTCCTGACAGCTATTTGAGGAAGATTTCCAGCCAAAACAAATAGCTTTTGGTCTGCTGCCATGATCATGGTGCACAACTAGCTCTCACTTTTCTCACTAGCAACACTTGGCTGGTAACAACTGCAAGCAATGGCTTTCAATGTCTCACCTGTGAGACTCATCATGGCAATTCCTGTTAGGACAAGCATAACACAATATTAAAATTAGTCAATTATTTTCCCAATTGACTTGGAATGTAACGCCCCATATTTTGATAGTCTTTAATTAAAAACTCTAATGTGAATTAGCTTAGCAATGCATTTGCTTATTATCTGTTTTACTAAGATAGATTGATCAAGATGATTGTTATGTGGACATGTGGACTCCCTTGAGGCATGTATGGTAATTCGAAATATTGTTTTAATTTATTAATGACAATGAATATGTTATTTCATTTGAACATGCAAAATTGAATATAGAATATCCATATGTAGAATGCTAATTTAGTTGTTTGCAAAAATAACTTACATGACTATTTGTAAATGTCGTATTAGTGATATGGATTGGCACTTGAAAGAGTTGGTTATGGCTATATATATGTTTCATGTTAATGATGAACTATTCCACATGTTGATTGGCTATGAGATAGGCGGATTCCTATATTGCCAAGGCCCATGAGATGTATTGAACATCATGAGTATAATGACGTTATATCAAATTTCATGCTATTTAATTGTGAATTCCAATATTTCTATGACTTGTGGGTGAGTGTGAGTTTTGACAGGAATTGTGACTTGCCCAAAGTGGTTTTTCAATGACGGGACCCCTTAGATCAGTGATGGCATAGTATGGTTGATGTAGGGCGTTGACCCTAGTACTATTAGGAGGGGTGGAGGCATTTCCCACCATCGAACCTCCGAAACCCAGAGTCGTGGGAGGGCTGTGCTGAGCACGCTCCCGTGGATGTGTGATGACGACTAGTGGGTGCCTGCTGGGGAAGCTTGGTCGATGTGTTCGATCGACACTTCCACTTACGGGTTATATACATGGTCATACGCGTAGTCGAGATTCCATGGTATATTCCAGCAGAGGACGAGATGGTGAGGTCAGGAGATGGAAGTAGTGGTGATTAGGGGGTTGGATTACTGATGGGATGGATGGGACCAATGATGGATTGGATGGTGTTCTTGATTTTTATTAACTATTGTGATTATATGTTGGATTTCATCACTATGTTTATTTAATTAAATGTCTTATTGCTTCTGTATGAATGATTATGAATGATGAATGATGCATTGTTTAATTGTTCTTCTATGTGTTGTTTGTGATCATGTAATAATGATCTATTAGGAGCATTAAATGTGATTATTAGTACCCACGCTTACGACGTGTGCACTGGCCATGCATACGCCAATTCGTGAATACAATACTATGATTGGTCGATCGATGAATAAATTAATATGGTTATATTATCTAATAGTAGCTTGGTTGATGAATTGTTGAGAGTATCACTTGTGAGTTGAAAGTATGAGTTTGTTGACTTGTTTAATATGTTTTAGATTTATATAAATTGATTGGATTATTGAAATACATATAATATTATATACAAATAATATAAATTATTTCATAGTATAATATAGTATATGAAAATATCTTATTTGACTTATGTATGAGAGGATAATATAAATAAATGAATAGATAGGATTGCACAAGTTTTTAGAAAAGAGTTGTCATAGTTGCATTTAATGTAGAAGTATGACAAGTGAGACTTTCCAACCATGTGTAATAATATTTTATTAATTTAGATTAAATTGCTATTTTTTTTAGAAAATGAATTTATTGAATGTTGACTATTATTTTTGGAATTTATTGATGTATGAGGAGGAGTTTTGATATAAATATGAGACTTGAGATTGGAAGGAAGGGAGTCTTTTCTCTTGAAGGATATTTTGGTAAGAATTTTGATAGGAAGAGGTATTTTGGATAATTTGGGGTATGAGAAGTTTGGAAGAGTTGGAAGATTTGATACATAGCCTACTAGTGCATCACTGTTCTGTTCTTTGGGGGTCTCGGGCACGGAGGGCCAGGAGGCCATTTGGATGGGACCGTTCAATGGTTTCCTGGGGCTAGGGAGCCGACTAGGCCCCTAGTTGGTTGGGAGGTAAAACCGTGGTCCCGCTTTGGGAAATAAAGATGGAAGCAACTCGAGGAGAAGAAGAGGGAAGCTTGCTCAGTTTGGACTCCGTCACCATTCTTATAACGAGGTATTTTTCTTGTGATTTTAAATTGTTTATATGTTGTTGTAAACTTCTCATATGATGCTATTGCTACATGATTTATGATGTTAATTTATGTTGTGTGAATCACCAATGAAGTTTTAAAAAAATTCTAAGATATTTGATGCTATTGCATGTTGTTTATATATTGTTATGGTTACACATTGATTATATGCTGCTTAGTCACAAAATCTACGTTTAATTACATTAAAATTTATAATGCCAATGGAAGCATTACATATGGTATCAGAGCCCTAGGTTAAAAAACTAGGAACCTTAAGGGTCTACATGACATTAGGAAATAATGACCAAGAATTCTGAGTTTTCAATAATGATGGTGTTTGCTGTAATTTTCATTTTTCCTTATTAAGGAACTCATATATTTTATTTCCAATGGATTTACATAAACAAAAGAACCAAAAATACAACAACACAGGAAAAAGCAGAATCGCCATTGAGTATACTTACAAGCCATTAATATTTAGTACTTGAATGAGTGCATGTTGCATATTTAAAAGTGAAAAAGGAAGTAAAACTTAGAGCTTGTTCCAAAAGAGGAGAAAGAAAAGAAGTATCCATATGCAGCTTAACGGAATAGAACCATAAAACTCTCCTTCAGTGAATTTGTAATTTGCCTACTAATGAATAAAAATGAAATCTGGTTGAGGGTATCTGTAGTAAGCCCTTTCATTGTACGTCTTTTATTCCGAAGGAAGTGAGAATGATGCTGGTGATTGTTCGAGGAGAACAATTCAATTTAAGGATATGCCCTAGTCCCCGTAGTTCTAGCTACCAGGCAACCAGAGCTGCACCCATGATCTCTCATTCCTGCTCTTAGAAATCCCCAAGTATATAATGAAGAAGTACAATATATTAAATGTTTTCTATCATAATCACTCTTATTAACATATGCCATGGTTTTAAATCGAATCTTAGCTTCCTTTGCAAAAGATAGTTTGATATGAAGAAAAATAAATAAATTGTTTTGCACAGATTATGTGCTCAGTGGCGATGTGAACCAGTTTACTACTTGTGAAGTTACTTATCGTACTCAGCCCACTGGGTAGTAAATAGGTTAGACATATCCTACTATTCTCTATACAATAAGAATTTGGACAAGATGGTACAGAGTGAGCCCGAGATGATCCATATCTTGCTGCTGATAGCTACTCTGCTAATCACAAATCAGTAGACGTCAACCAGTAATACTACTTGCAAGACTTGTACTCAGGCTTTGAAGAAAGAGTACGATCGGTTATTGGGAGAACTAGTTTCCTGACCATGTTCCCCTATTAATATTAACCATGAAAGTAGATTTCATTTGCATAAACTTGAAAAGGAATAAAAGTGAAATCTGAATTTCCATTGTAAATGTAAACGTAAACTTAAATACAACATAAAATACAACAGGATGTCGCCCACTGTCTTCTCTGCATAAGGTCACGCCTAGGGCGACCACAGGGCGTTTGTTTCCATACTTTGCATCTCTTTGAATAGATTTACACAAGAAGCCCAACCCGGTGAATAGAAAAAAAAAGGATAATAATAAGAAGCTTCCAAACAAAACTGTTGGTCATATTCAAGTGAAAGAAAGGAGAGGCCATGCGCATACTGCAGTTGCTCCATTCATTGGAACCGCTGGTATTTCATATATTTAAGTTATCTCACGGATGGCTTTTACATTCGCATTGGCTTGACTCTTGAGCTTGTCGCCTCACCTATGAATTTAGCTGGTCAAGTCACCTAATAAATATATAACTGTTGAGCAGGGCACCTCACCTACGAATTTAGCTAGTCAAGTTACCTAATAAATATATAATAAGGCGCTCTTTTCCACTCATATGACTCCATCATAAAGCAATGGATATTTATCTTTGGAATGACAGATTTGAAGTGAGTTCCAAGGTAGGTCGAGGATGACCCGAACCGCCATGGAAGTCGTTGAGGATCATAATTATTAGAGATAGTTGTCATAACTATTTGGCAGGGCTCCACGCAAGAGTTATTAATGGCATTAATCACCTGGATTCTGGCATAGATAGCAGTCGTAGTCAAGTAGATAACACTCTACTATTAAACCCTCGTAAAACCCAGTCGTAGTCAAGTAGATAACACTCTACTATTAAAACCCTCGTAAAACCCGTCACATTGTTAATAAATGTAAAGAATCGACGAGATTTCTGGTGTGTGTCAGTTGCTTAAAGCCTGGTTTCACCTCATAAGGAACTGGATTGATGATTGTAATGAAGTTCATACCTTGGGAATGGTTCTAGTCAAAATATTTTCTGAAAAGTAGGTTTCTCTTCACACTCCAAATTACTCACATCTGAATATCCTTTCCTAGAATCATTTCAATGAACTATAGTTTAAAACGGGCTTCCTAGAAACCCTTTTATTTTCATCATCTTTCCCTGTTTCTCAATCCGACGAGGGATGAAAAAAAAAATGGTTAGGCCGTTGAACTGGAAGAGGTTGATACTTGCATTCGACCCGTATGGACAGTAAGGAAACCTCATAACACCTGATTGACACTGAGCAAGTGACAGTTGCAGATTCTCGTATCTTCCCTTCAATGCTTATCAATTTTGTAAATCTTACACTCAATACCATCCCTCACCCTGACACGACACTCGGCATGAACAACACAAAAATTAAAAATTAAAACTTTATGCATGATGACAAAATTACAGTGACACAGGATATGGTAAGCAAATAATGTGTTCTTACACCGTAAACTTTCAGAATATAGTGTAGCATGTTGGTGATATCCATTCAATGTGATGCAATACGGTTTTTCAAATTTCATTTTCATAAATATCTTAAAATTGGTAATGTAGCCATGTAAATGATCTATATTTAAAAGTTTAATTTTGATTGATACCTAGATGTTGGTGCTGAGGAGGCTGGCCGAAACACAATGAATGTAAATGAATGGCCTTTTAGCATTATTTGATGGCTTAAATTAATCTGTCGTTCTTTTGTTTAAAAATATGAAACTTATTTTTGGCTATATAGATTAGAATAGATACTCTCGAGTCTTTGTTGGAGTCTAGTAATGTTAGTTGAAGATTACTGTGCTAAGGGTGAACTATATGTTGTCTCCCTCTTGCACGATGATTCTTCATGATTCTTTTGTGAGGTTATTCCATAAATGAGGTGATCCTTGCAGTTCTAAGTATGTGGATACTAGTTACGTTTGAGTTGAACTTCTTGATGTCCATGAATGACAAGTCCATTTATGATGGAAGTGATAGTTGAACTTCTTGATGTCCGTGAATGACAAGTCCATTGATGATGTAAGTGATAGTTCCAGGCCGCACATTAAAGTGTCCATATCAAATCAATCTTAAGGAAGAAAATACTAAAAGATAACATCTATACATTAAATCGTGATATCAAAAGTAAACAAACATTACTTGTAAATATGCAAGTGTGATTAATATAAATATAGTAAGGATATAAAGTTATCACCTTCGATAATGATTTGGAAAAAATAAAAAAAAATAAAACATTTGATTGTTCACAACTTAAGATGAACTCGTCTCTTGGTGGTGTAATATCCAATGAGAAAGGAGGGCCCTCCCTCACTTTGGGATGGGAGGGAAGGCGAGTTAGAAAAAAAATATATATTTGAAAAGAGAATTTATTAAAGTATATTTGACAAAAAAAAATTTATTAAAGTTAAAAGATGAAATAGTTTGCATCTTTATTTTATTATGGTGGGGCAAATGAATGGATATAGTGTTATACTTGTGGACTAAAGCTATAATTATGATGGATAGAAAAATATCAAATTATATATATATAAGGTATCCTTCATCTGGAATAAATGGAAATTCCTTAAAATCAAGAAGAAGAAAAAAAAAATTGTTTATAAGAGAGAATTATGTAATTACTTTTACTAAAATAAATTCTTTTATAATGGATTTGATTTCATTATCGTCTATAGAATAATAAGGTTGCAACTCCAAGTAAAATTAGAGAATGATTGATAATAAAGTTGCAACCTCATGCAAAATTAGAAAATAATTATATATCTTAGATAACAGTTACTATGAGGCTTAGCATTCAAACACCAAAAGAACTTTCCATCAATATTATTACCACTTTTATATTTTAGGCATAAAAACTTTAGAAATAAAATATATAAGTTGTATAGTAAGGAATTTGTAAGAACTTGGTATTCATAATTATTTAAAATGTGTCATTTACTCACATATATTTAATCTATAACATTTATTAATCGATTAATTAATTAGGTATTTATGTACAAACATATATTATTATATTTAAATGTTATTACAATGATATTAAAATAACACTTAAATATCACTTTGTAAAAAAAAAAAATGCAATAAGGGAATTATATAACAAACAAACAAAAAGAGTCAAGGTACGGTACAAAGATGGCTCTAAGGATCAAACTTATTAAAGTTGTTTCTGTGTTAATTCTCTCTGTGGAACCTTCATCTATTCAATGTTGAATGGGAAGGAGCAAGAGCCCTCGAGCCCCAGCCATGGTATTAATGAGAGAAGGCGAGACTCATCGACATTTCACTATCCAAGTCAAATCATTTATGAAAAAATAAAAATATAATAATAAAATTCATTGTGGAACTACAATCAAAGTAAATAAAAAAAGACAATCCAATAGATATGGGTAGACCATATTTTCTATTATCATCAGGCCCATTATCTTGCACGAAAACACTACTTTGCTGCAAGATTTCATATATGATCTTGATGGGATGAAAAGCATAATTTTTCGGGTCGAGGAGTTTACAACTCACTTCATCTCATTGTTAATTCGTTGATTGGGCTGCAGTTGCATTAATGGTTGAAGATACGCATTGGAATGCATGATTTTCCCTTTTTATTTTATTGGTGTGAAGTGACCATATTGTGAATGCACTTTTGTTGCTGCATTCTGAATTTTGATTACTGTGTTGGAATTTAAAACGAGTGAGACTTGTAGCTCTCATAATGTCCTCCTTGTCTGGGCTACCGTGAGAAGATAGTTGTCCAATCAAATCTTTGATTTGCGATCGACTTGCACAGCTTAGAGATCCCAAAGGGGTGTAGCAGTAACGCAAGTAGGCATAAGTAATATGAATAGGCGCCATATGATTAGAGTGCTTGCTTTCTCACTACCAACTCATCTAATCTTTGAAGTTAAGGAACACAGTGAATAAAGAAGGAAAATAATATCTTATATATATAAGGGAGATTACATTTTAATTAATGCTTAATAATTATGTTAGATTAAGTTTGTAATCCATCTCATTGAGTTGACTTTGAATTAGACTAAGAATATAGGGTTATTGTTTTTATGTTTAAATTTTAGAATTTGCAGATGGAATGTTCTAATAAAATCTCATATATAAACGATGAGATGTCAAAATTAAATGATGAAATGTCATGGTCTTAAAATTTACATCGGATCAAATATCACAATATGTAAATATTTTCTACTTTTAATAAATACTAGGAATGTATTTTATATTTTCCTGAAAGAATTTGTCTCCCTCTTATCTATATATATAAAGAGATCATCATGTTGAAGACAAGATAACGACCACAAATATGTACTATTACCTCAATATTAACAACTATTAAGTAATTATAAGAAGTGTAAGATAGCTTTGGAGTTGACCTAACATATCTATGGTACTCGAAGGTTTGAATGAGGACATTGATGAAATTTTAGAAATAAAAGCATGAGTATGTGTATTTCACGCCTAGTCATAATGTATAGTTGTATCAAGCACCTATCTAGAAGTGGTAGGCTAGGCTCTACCTATGTGTAAAAAACAAAAGAAAGAAAAAAAAATGCAGTTGTAAGTATTTTACATGTATAATGTGCAATTCAATGGGTAAGAGCTATGTTTAATGAGTATTGAGTGATAAAGGGTACTTGAATAATAAACATGGTGTTGTTCATGTTATTATATACAGTATACCAATCAAGAAACTGTCAATATGGATCTTAATTAAAATTTCTAATGAGAAAGTAAGTGGTGTAAATTTGAGAGAAAATCAATAAAGTGGGCAATTAATAAAAATTCATAATAATACCCCAGGAACCAAAATAAATGTTATATGGCAAATAACATCTTTTTATGAACCATAACACCAAAACGACTATAAAATGTTGCAAAGTATCTAAATTGTTGTGGATACCAGTCTAGTAAGGCACAATGAACCTTGACATAGGTGTTATAAATGTGGAGTCTCGAGGAGGTCATGGTTGTAGATCTATGTGAGAAGATATCAGTGTAAGCTTAGACCCTTGATGAATGCCTTTAGGCTTGATTGATCCACATTTGGGATGGATCTATGCTGTGTAATTAAATCACAACTCATAATTAACAAACTTATAATCATATAACAATGTTTCCAAAATTAAGAAAATTTGTACTAAACCATTTCTAGTGAATGACTAATGTAAATATATTAATACAATGTAAGTATTAAGTCATGGTTTTCAAAACTGGAAAACAAAAATTTATTATACAATTGAAAATTTTGAAGAGCCAAAAAGGAATTGGTGAAAAAAAAAAAGGGTCAAAAGATATACCACCATTAAGATATGATTGTCAAACAACAAATAATATGATATACATTGGAAAAGTATAATAAAATAGTAAAGCAAATTAGTATAATTGGGATGGCTTTATAATTATAGTAGGGAAAATGTAGAAAATAACATTATTTTGAAACAAAATAATGTAAATAATGGTACAATATATGTAATAAAAAAAAAGTGAGAAATGATCAATTATGAAATAAAATAAAATTATAGAAGCATGTAATTAATGTTTAATATATGCGTTAAACCTAACAAAACAAAACAAAAGAAGAGAGAGAGAAAGAGAAGGTGTGACAAACATTGATAAATGGTACTTAAAATTTCAAGTGATAATCAAAACAAAGTAATATATGAAAATATTGATAAATAAAGAAATACCATCCATGCAATATTCCTATAACTTAAACGAGGATAATGGAAATTAAAATTTTAAGATGTGTAAAGTAGCATTGGATCCTTACATGTACTTGTGAGAAGTAAACATACTTCATCATGAGTAAATAGAATCCCTACCATATCTTACAATCATACAAAGAATATTTGTAGAGGTGGTAGGTTGAAATTCATCGTTTTCATGAGTTGATTTCACTATTTCCAAATTTGGCTAGTAATATAAGGACGGGAGCGATCGATGTGTTAAAATTGAAACCATAAGTATTTTGTGCATAAAATGAGATTCATGTGCCAGAATTATCCTTTGATATGTGTTAATTGATTATGCGTACTCAATTGATAGACATGGTGACAATCAAATTATTATATAGCACACCATTCAATCTACTATTAAGATTTTATCCAATTAAATATACTAATGAAAAAGTAATTGGGGTTTATTAGAAAAAAAGATTAGTAAAACTAATAATCGATAAATGATCATAACAATACATCTTGAACCTAAGGAAATGCTATATGGGATACAAGGTCTTCCTATGAACTATGATATAGAAAACAACAACAAATTATGATTGTATGTTAACTAACTGGGAATAAATGAATTGATAAACATGATAAAGTTAGCCCAATTGTGTCTACAACATGTAATATGTAATATGATAACACATCCCATGTGATAAAAGAAGTTAAATTAGATAGTATCGACATGTGGATCATGTGATGGTCAAGTGGGACCAGAGTGGTTAATATCTTCTATGATGAAGGAATAGGGGTATCGCATCAAAACAAAATTCTCTTAAGATTGAAAATGACCATAACTTCGAGACGAAGTTTCTTGAAGGGTGGGTGTATGTAACGCCCCATATTTTGATAGTCTTTAATTAAAAACTCTAATGTGAATTAGCTTAGCAATGCCTTTGCTTATTATCTATTTTACTAAGATAGATTGATCAAGATGATTGTTATGTGGACATGTGGACTCCCTTGAGGCATGTATGGTAATTCGAAATATTGTTTTAATTTATTAATGACAATGAATATGTTATTTCATTTGAACATGCAAAATTGAATATAGAATATCCATATGTAGAATGCTAATTTAGTTGTTTGCAAAAATAACTTACATGACTATTTGTAAATGTCGTATTAGTGATATGGATTGGCACTTGAAAGAGTTGGTTATGGCTATATATATGTTTCATGTTAATGATGAACTATTCCACATGTTGATTGGCTATGAGATAGGCGGATTCCTATATTGCCAAGGCCCATGAGATGTATTGAACATCATGAGTATAATGACGTTATATCAAATTTCATGCTATTTAATTGTGAATTCCAATATTTCTATGACTTGTGGGTGAGTGTGAGTTTTGACAGGAATTGTGACTTGCCCAAAGTGGTTTTTCAATGACGGGACCCCTTAGATCAGTGATGGCATAGTATGGTTGATGTAGGGCGTTGACCCTAGTACTATTAGGAGGGGTGGAGGCATTTCCCACCATCGAACCTCCGAAACCCAGAGTCGTGGGAGGGCTGTGATGAGCACGCTCCCGTGGATGTGTGATGACGACTAGTGGGTGCCTGCTGGGGAAGCTTGGTCGATGTGGTCGATCGACACTTCCACTTACGGGTTATATACATGGTCATACGCATAGTCGAGATTCCATGGTATATTCCAGCAGAGGACAGGATGGTGAGGTCAGGAGATGGAAGTAGTGGTGATTAGGGGGTTGGATTACTGATGGGATGGATGGGACCAATGATGGATTGGATGGCGTTCTTGATTTTTATTAACTATCGTGATTATATGCTGGATTTCATCACCATGTTTATTTAATTAAATGTCTTATTGCTTCTGTATGAATGATTATGAATGATGAATGATGCATTGTTTAATTGTTCTTCTATGTGTTATTTGTGATCATGTAATAATGATCTATTAGGAGCATTAAATGTGATTATTAGTACCCATGCTTACGACGTGTGCACTGGCCATGCATACGCCAATTCGTGAGTACAATACTATGATTGGTCGATCGATGAATAAATTAATATGGTTATATTATCTAATAGTAGCTTGGTTGATGAATTGTTGAGAGTATCACTTGTGAGTTGAAAGTATGAGTTTGTTGACTTGTTTAATATGTTTTAGATTTATATAAATTGATTGGATTATTGAAATACATATAATATTATATACAAATAATATAAATTATTTCATAGTATAATATAGTATATGAAAATATCTTATTTGACTTATGTATGAGAGGATAATATAAATAAATGAATAGATAGGATTGCACAAGTTTTTAGAAAAGAGTTGTCATAGTTGCATTTAATGTAGAAGTATGACAAGTGAGACTTTCCAACCATGTGTAATAATATTTTATTAATTTAGATTAAATTGTTATTTTTTTTAGAAAATGAATTTATTGAATGTTGACTATTATTTTTGGAATTTATTGATGTATGAGGGGGAGTTTTGATATAAATATGAGACTTGAGATTGGAAGGAAGGGAGTCTTTTCTCTTGAAGGATATTTTGGTAAGAATTTTAATAGGAAGAAGTATTTTGGATAATTTGGGGTATGAGAAGTTTGGAAGAGTTGGAAGAGTTTGAGAACTCTTGGAAGATTTGATACATAGCCTACTAGTGCATCACTGTTCTGTTCTTTGGGGGTCTCGGGCACGGAGGGCCAGGAGACCATTTGGATGGGACCGTTCAATGGTTTCCTGGGGCTAGGGAGCCGACTAGGTCCCTAGTTGGTTGGGAGGTAAAACCGTGGTCCCGCTTTGGGCAATAAAGATGGAAGCAACTCGAGGAGAAGAAGAGGGAAGCTTGCTCAGTTTGGACTCCGTCACCATTCTTATAACGAGGTATTTTTCTTGTGATTTTAAATTGTTGATATGTTGTTGTAAACTTCTCATATGATGCTATTACTACATGATTTATGATGTTAATTTATGTTGTGTGAATCACCAATGAAGTTTTAAAAAAATTCTAAGTTATTTGATGCTATTGCATGTTGTTTATATATTGTTATGGTTACACATTGATTATATGCTGCTTAGTCACAAAATCTACGTTTAATTAGATTAAAATTTATAATGCCAATGGAAGCATTACATGGAACGTCCATACTTTACTCATGAGACTTCCACACATTTCATGCTTTCCCACATACACATGAACTCATTCATGTTCATCTTTCCACGGGAAACTAACTATTTCAACATTCACAATTTATTTCAAGCAATTAAACACAATCTAATTTCAGCTATGACATGCACTCAACAATCCTTTATTTTTTAGGTGCATCAGTCAGAAAGGAAAGAGAAGAGTAAGAGTTTCGCCCCTCTTAGTCTTGTTCCAATCCGGAGCCACACCATCACTTGTGGTTCTATGCTCCTTATCCTCTTTCACTTCAACGTGAAAGCTTGACTTGCCTTTTCTTGGCTATGACACTTAGTGTCTAAGGTCTGTCCAATGCTTTTCAGCTAGGGAACCCTTCCCCATTGTTGCTTACAAAACCTTTGGCTGCTAGGACCCACACAGTTCCACTAGCACCATCTTTCATTACTGCTCATACTGAGCTTTTTAGGACAATCATATGTCCACATGCATCCCTATGATGCCTTCATAGTCCTTGCTTCCAGCAATACCTACACCCAAACATTGAATCGGGATTGATGTAATTGTTGGTTTCTCAGGAAACTTCAGATTATCTCATTCTTTGATGGGTGAACTAAAAAGGACCAACATTGAAGTGCTTTGTCAGATAAAAGGTAATGATGCAGATGGTTGTTATTCAAAGTATTGGTGTTCGGCTTCATATTTGGGACTCTCTCCTCAGGTTACAGATGAATGGAATGATTATATTTGGAATTTGAATGTTGTTGGTATTGTGTTAACAAATCGGTTGGATTCTCTTGTATGGGACTAGAAAAAGGCTAATGGTAAGCTCACAACAAAATGGGCTTACGAATCTCTTATCAAAGAGGTGGTTTCTACTAAGCCACTTTGGTGGGATAGGAAGATTTAGAAGTGGAATTTACCTTTGAGAGTGAAATGTTTTATTTGGCTAGTTCCGGAAAACAAAATTCTCACTTGGGATAATTTGTTGAAAAAGGGTTTCATAGGCCTTGGGATTTGCTTGTTATGATACAAGGAGAATGAAATTGTAGCCCAATTATTCTTGAGTTGTGATTTCTCTAGGAAGGTGTGGGTTGAAGTTTGTGATTTTCTTCACCTTCAAGTGGATCTTTGGTCAGATAAACTTCTTAGGAACCTCACGATGGTGTCCATGGGTAGGTGCAAGTTCATTTTGATTCTATTGAACTCCCTTTATTTGCAATTTGGGAGGTTTGGAAGACCCATAACAAACTCATTTTTGAAGGTTCTAAACCTTCTACCCATTATGTGCGATTGAGAATATTGTGTTCATTTTTTGAGCATGGTAATGTAAAGAAATTCCATGTTGTACATTATTAAAATCCTTAAAAAAAACCCTTGAGAACAAGTTCTTTCCCTTTTTCCTTTGAACTTTGAAAAAAAGGTGGGAGGAATACAATATTACTCCTACGTGACACCAAACAACCACCATATAAGTGTGGGAGGAAAGGCCTAGTATTATCTGCGTACAACACAGCAATTACATCACAGTGGGAGCGGATCAATCAGACACTCCTTGATATTATCCTTCACTTCCAATTTGGAAACACCGAAACCATCTCCATCCTTGAAGATCACCATCGTCACTCTCGTCTCGTCGAAAAGCATCTTCTTGCACGCGAATGGGACGTCGTCGGGCCTCAGAAACTCCATGGTTAGTTCCTTCACTGCCGGCTCCAGAATGCCATAGATGTGATTCAGAGCCTCTTCCTCTGTACTTTCCGGGTGATCTTTCATGAAACATTCGATGCTGGACGCCAATTCTCCACGAGCCTTTTCAGCCTTATATGTCTTTGTGTCGTCAGCTAGGCGGGAAATGAGAGAATTCAGCTCTGTCAGAACACGTCTTCCTGGATAATCTACTTTCTCCAATGCCTCTTGCGAGAGCAGTTGCCCCTCCATTATCAACACTCCACTCAACAGAAGTATACGTTGGCCGATAGAAGTGATTCCATTCTTTATGTACTCGTCCAAGCTAGGCACATACTTAGCGGCTAACCATTCAGCTTCTTCGTAATAACCCAGGAGATAATCCTCCCACTGATCAATATCAATGGATCCAAATATTAATTTATCAAATTTAACATCATACAGCAAATTATTCAATCAATACAGCATTTTTTTCCTCTTAGAATCCTATTCTGTATTTGTTGGTTTCTTGCCGCTAGATAACAAAACAAAATCAATACTACTTACTCCCTTTCGGAAAAAGCTAACCAATTCACGCCCCTGTTCTTTCTCTGCTTCCCAAGCCACTTCGTGAACTATGTCATAATAGATTTTGTAACATAGTTTCATATAGTCTGGAAGGTTTTCTGTAAAAGAGAGGTCCCAACTGAAAAAGTTCCAACATAATAATATAATTAGTATATGGTTGAATTGACATAATTTGTATGACTTTCATGTTTATTTAGCTACAGCATCATGCAATAGAAACAAAATGATCTGGAATGCACTGTGATCCAATGATTGCCAGTCCCTACCTTCTCACAGCCTGAGTAAATAGCTTCAATTCATCAAAGGTTCCATAAGTGTCATACATATCGTCCAGAACAGTCTGCAAACACGCCACTTTTGTAAAGAGGAATCTGCATTTGGCATACTGAGGCTCATACGTCCCCGCCGCTATTAAGAAATAGAATTCCAGCGGTCTCTCCCGAGCAAAGGTGAACAGAGGCAAGCCCGAATCTCTGAACCAGCTGTGATGTGATGTGCATGCAGAATCAATCCAATCATCATCAGAACAACTAACAATTGAAATGGTTTTAGTTTTCTCAGCCTGTAAAATAATACCCCAGGCCATGAGGGACTGTTGGTTAGTTACCTGGTAACAATCTTCATCTCTTCTTGGTGGATGGACTGGACAATGTTGAAATCTAATTTTGCCAACTCTAAAAGTGTTTTGTTGTTCACGTAGGGCAGCCTGAAATTAGAATAAGCGGCACCCTCTCAGTCCTACAGTGTTTAGAATTATTTAAATCAGGAAGAAAAAAAATTGCAGGTTAGGCGAATTATATAATCTCTAAAATTATAACACTATTTACTTGTAAACGCTTTTTGCTAGCCATGCATAATCTGGGTTATACACTTGACAATATCTCTTTGCTTCCACTCTAGGGACACTGGCATGCCATGAAGTCTTTAGCGCGTATTTAATCTGGCAATGGCAAGACCAAAAACAAAATATTAAATTTCGTAATAATCTGAAATTATTTCAATCGCCTGTATCAAGCAAGCGATCAGTATATGTATGTGGTATGCAGTTACCTCTTGGCTCAGTTTTTGTTTGTTGTTCCATGGGCTGAAAGTCTCCCTTTTCTCCAGAGCTTCTCTCAAATATTTAGTAGCGGAGATTTTAGCTTCATCCAAAATGTTTTCTCCTGGGAATGCCAACTGGGAAGCTCTATAAAGGCTCAGCATGCTTGCTACATCTTTGTTGGATTGACCAGTAGAGCAAAAGAATTGGCCATTGCCATCTTTGAAGTTGTCGAAAACGACTGTTAATACAATGTCCAAAGGTCAAAACAGATGTGTCCAGGGCTTTTTGCTATTATAAAATTAAGTAAAACTGATGTACCCACCTGGAGATACATTGTACCGATGCAGCCGAAGAAGCCAAAATCCCAAAGCAGTGGTTTCAAGATCTGCTATGGGATTCATTCTGCCCCACCCAATTCCTCTTTCATTCCAATGCCTATATGCAACATATTTCATCATCGTTACACTGAACGAAGGATTTTTCTGGGGGAAATATAGGATGGAAGGCGAGTAAAATTCAAATTCTATTTATACCTGTAAACATAATCGAGAGCTTCCTTGATTTCGTTTTCAAAGTGTCTGTCAATTCCAAGACGATCAATATTATCTACTATCAACAGGCGTTCCAGCAGATCCACAGAATACAGGCAGGGAACTGCAGGATGCATGCAGCAATGGTAATTAAACATTTCAAATCTAAAATATATTAAAATTAATACAATACCTAATATATTACAATTAATACAGGTCGTTTACGGATTGGGATGGATGAGATCAAATTCAGGCCCATACCAAAACTACCAAAGTTAGCCATGACATTGTTCAAGAATCGAAGGCAATTGACGTCCCCAGTATGCATGAAGACGCAGGCAGTAGAAGCAGGTGAGCTGAAGAAAGACCCATCCTGACTTTGAAGAGCCATTATTCGTTCCCACTCCACAATATCTTGTAGTCCCTCCAAAGAACAGAGCAGTGGCGACGGAACGGTGTAAATTTCTTCCCTTGAAACTCTGAAAATTAAGTGTTAACATTCCATTATCCTTCAAATCTCAAGGAAACAGTATCTATGATGACAAAACCTTCGTAACCACACACACACAAAAAAAAATTGAAGTCTTACTTTGCTAATCTCTCCCTCCGTTTCGTCTCCAGCAGACGTATATAAGGCAGATCGTAGGGAAGCCCGAGGTGGAGAGATTCAGCTTCTCGTAGCAAGAAAATAAAGATGATCTCAAAGTCTGTTACCAAGCTGTCTTGATGACTTTCATCGTTTACTAGTTCCAGATTGCTCTTTATGAATTGAATGCCTACATACATGCAGATGAATATCATGAATATCAATGACAAACAAATGTAAGATGCAATCTTGAATCTAGAAAATTAAAACAAAGGCTGCTTTCAACCTTCCTTTATTAGATCCAGAGGTTCTGTTGTAATCCTATTAATTCTGATACATACCCAGTTCTACTTGCACAGCCCCAACCTTCCATTTAAGGAGAGCCAGAACACAAGAAAGAGTGGCAAGAAGGCGGTCAGAGAGCAGAAAGTGGGAGTGAGTCCCCCATGAACCATCATCTAACTGGTTTTTCAAAATCCAATCAACTGTTTGGGGAAATTGTGGACGATCAGCAGAGCCATCAATGGCAGGCACCCTCGCTACCCATGCCGTGTCATAAGCTGATGGAGTAATCTGCGTCAATTCTCCATCTCCTGCCATGGCTGCATTAAGCATCGCTTTAATCTCATCAATGAGTGCCTCAGCCCGTTCTCTGTAACTAGAATCCTGAAATGAAATCAGAAACATTATCAGTATAGAGAATTAGAGTTAACAGTCTTGCAACTGTAATTTGGTGAATACCTTCCTTTAGTTATATGAATTAAACATGGAGTTTATTATTGAATTCAAGAAAAAATGATTTCAAAAAATGAAATACATACAATACTTCTACTACCATCAAAATTAAAAAAAAAAAATCAAACAAAAGCTTTCATTTGACTGGAGGAAAGATTGAAATTATAAGAAAGTAGGTAATGAAATGAAATATTACTCACAGCAAAGGGTGATTTAAGAGATTGCACAAAATCATAACCCCAGACATTAGGATGAGGATTAGCCGTCCTTCGAATCAAACCGCTGGTGGTGGTGCAGGGCAAACCACAAACCAATCTGGAAATTACTACTGATTCAAGAGACGCCATTTGTGTGAGTGCAAAGAACTTCAATTTTTTTGATTGCCTTGTAGACATAAGCTGAGCTCGAGTATACACTAAACTGATCCGTGTATATATAGAAGGGCCAGGGATTACGCGCATTATCTATATGAAGTTAATTTTTAATTGTACTCAATAATGTCAACACATAGGACAAATGAATAAGTTTGATTTTTCAAAGGCACGAGAAATGGAAAGTGGGTGTCAAGATTCTAATCCAAAATTAACTTTACTTCTGTTGTTTTTCCAAGGGCACTAGAGTAATTAACATTAAATCCGTTGAATAATCATTGAACTTGTGATTTTTCAAGGCACGAGATTTTGAAAGTGCAGTTACAGTAACCGGTTTCTTCAAATTTCCTTATGAATAGACTTGACTACAGAAAGGTGAACGCGTGTTCTCGAGCACGAGATATTGAAAGTGGACCGATTTTGAGGCACATCTTTCAACAATTGAGTACTTCAACAGTTGAGTAGAGCACCACGTATTTTGGTTGTCTTTTATTTTACTCGTTTTAAAAATAGGTGAACGTAATAGATATCAAGTACAAGTCAAACTTGAAAACTTCACTATCATTGTCCCTGTCTCTATAATTGAAACCATTATTCATAAAGCATGCAAACTTATCATTTCAATATTATATATATTATATATGAAGATACCAAAATTCAGAAAAAAAAAAATACATGACTCATTACTTCAATATTATAAACATAATCAGAGTTGTTAATAAAGATTTCAAAATTTAGAAAAAAAAAAATGGAATATACTCATTATACCAAAATTCAGAAAACTAAAAATACATAGATTAGATATGATGGAATATAGTAATGAAATGAAGGTCACAACATTTTTATTTAAGCATCTTCCTTGGATGTAAAACATAGTATCCCTTTTCATATTTAGCAATATTATTTTCATAATTTATAATTGGATAGAAATGTATATTTGAATTTTTCAAATTGTAATTATTTTCAGCAATATTATTTTCAGAATTTATAGTTGGGTAGAAATGTATATTTGAATTTTTCAAACTGTAATTATTAAAATTTTGTTAGAAAATAAACAACAATTAACAATAAATTTAAAGAGATTTAAAACTAAAGGTACTTAGAAATAAATAAAGATGATAAAAAATAAATAGCAAAGATCACTATAAATTTTAGGTGTAAATCATTGGACCAAGCATATATACATATAGCATCTCATAGAGTACATTATTTGCAATACCATGGGAAAATAGCATGAGGTGCCCAAAATACCATGGGTTGTGGACATCTTTGACTCTTTAACATTTTCATTATCAATATATTTTATTATTCTATTTGGTCTCATATCCGGCTAAGGTTATACAAAGTTCATGTGTATCCCTTGGAAAAATATTTGTTAACATATCAAAAATTGTCTTTTGTGTGTATTTTCTCCCAATGTAGTAGCCCACCATCTAGCACTTGATGAATCCAATGATATATTGCATCGATGTGCTTTGTCTTAAAATGGAAAACAGAATTCGTTGGCAAGATGGATTGTACTTTGGCTATCACAATTTTGTACATATTTTTCTTGCTAGAAACCTAGTTCCTCCAAGATCATCCTCATCCAAAGCATCTCCTTGCATTCGTTAGTTGCTACAATATACTCAACCTCTATAGTAGAGAGAACCACCACCTTTTTCAATCTAGATGCTCGTGGGGCTATAACTCCTGCAAAAGTATAGATGTAACCTGTTATGTATTTTTGGAATCCACATCACTTTCCATCACTTGCCAACTGAAACCAATTCATTCCAAGTTTTGGTACATGCCTAACCTATTTAAGCATTAAACTATAGCCATATTATTTCTTTATTAGAACATCTCCCACTCCTTTAATGCTACAAAAATATTATTACCCGAGCGAACCTTACCCATAATACAAGACTAGAAATAAAATTGTCTTTGCTCAGTTGGAGTAGCATGGTAGGAGGCTCTAAAATCTAAAATCCAACCACTGCAATGACTATAAGTATAAGGTCATTCTTCCTCATAAGAAACAATAATTAATACCTCACCATCTGATACAATAACAATAGTTTCATCATTATTCTTTTTGTTGTTGGTGTCCATTTGCTTATGTTTTAATATCCTACAGTCCTTTTTGACATTGTCGGTTTTTTCACAATGATAGTAGGTTATTCTTCCACATCTGGACTTTGACCTACCTATGGATTTTGATCACCCTGATTTTGTTCTACCACGATCACCAAGGGTTAGTGCATCCATATTTGGAATTTCCTCTCCCATGGATTTCGTATGCATCTCTTCATTTAATAAACTATTAGAAACATCTTCAAAACACAATTTACCTTTGGGTGCATCACTACTTATGGTGACAACTAGGTTTTGCCAACTATCAGGCATTGAGCTCATGAGTAGGAGGGCCTGAATCTCATCATCTAATACAATCTTCAATGAAGTGAGTTGGTTCAACACTATGTACAACTCATTCAAATGTTCAGCCACTTGTCTCCCTTCCTTCATTTTGAGATTAAACAATCTCTTCATAAAAAATAATTTGTTACTGTTGTGTCACGTTCATATAAATCATGAAGCTTTTTCCATAGTGACTTGACTTCCTTTTGTTGTGAAACATGGAAGTGGATCGTGTCTACCAAATACTATCAAATAATGATGATAGTCTTTCAATCTAACTTCTCCCAGTCTTCATGAGTCATTTATGAGGGTTTCTTTGATATTCCCTCAATCGATACATTAGGGAAATTTTGAGGTAAAAAATGGGTCTCAAAACAAAAATTGTATAATCAAAATCAACTTTATAAGAACCAATCAAATTTTAGAGAATGGCGTCATCCATTATGGTTTAGGTGACATTGTTTGAGTTAAAGTTGCTTACTTGTCAAATTCTAAATGACGGGTGAAAATCCATATTTTTTTTTTCACACAGAAAATACCACCTTCATGTTATTCCGAAGGAATCAAGGAAAGCTAACACATGCACGGGAAATCCCAACAAAATTCCCCACATATCGTGGATGGTAGGTCGAGCAAACCGTCAGCTAGTCATCCAAGACAAAAGATATCTCAACAGAATGGACGTCGGGTGAATGGAATGAAATCCATCTATCCCCACCAATGAACCATTGTATCATTGAATATAGTTAACCATACTCATAATAGAAAAAAGTACTCATAAATTACTTGTAAATATGATATTTATGTATCTTACACTCTCTAAAGTACTTGTACTTTTATTTTATACCTTAATATAATGGTAATAAATAAATTATATTATATATAATATATTTTTAAAAATGTTATAACATGACATATTAATAAAATTATTATATTATATATTATGTCACATTATATATTATAATTTAACTCCATATAAAATGCAATATACTATATATGTTATATCATATTATAATATACATTAATATTCAATGTTATATACTATAACTTCATATATATATATATATATTGAATGAATGAATAAAGATTATAGTTTTATATCAAATATATAAATATTTTAAAATAAATAATTATATTCAAAAGTATTCATGTTTTTACTTATATTTATGAGGATATTTTATTAATTTTATTTTTGTATATTTTTTATTTTAACTAGACCATACACTTTAACTAAACCATAGTTACATGAATTGTACTGTAAGAGATGAGTTGTACATATGTTTTCCCAACAAAATGAGTAACTCACAAATATTTTATTATATCTCACCTCAATTTCCCTAATGATTGTAGATCTTTCAAGTGCAATATATCTTCCATAATAAATAGCAATTTGACAAACTATAGATCCTATCCTAGAACCGTTGAGGCTTTCCATGGAGCAAAGACCCAAAGTTAAGTTGGATCCCAAGTGAAATTGATATTATATTATTCGTTGAAACTTGGGAGCACGAGGAATCCAAGGTCACTAATATAGACGGATATGTCCTTTGGTCAATATGGAATAAACGTTCATGTCGTAGAGGCATTGGGGGTATATCATGTTACATTAGGAAGAACATGTCCCCTCATGTTAGGATTTATAAGAAAGACCCTTACAACCATTTTATTTGGATAGAGATCACAGACATTAATGGTGAAAAAACCTACATAGCCATTTGTTATTTTTCCCCTGTTAATTCCAACTTCTATAAAAAACAATTTAGATAAAAATTGACCTTATAATGGTTTAGAACATGATATTTCTAATCTAAGGAAGGACGGCAATATCCTTTTGATGGGTGACTTCAATGCTTGAACTTTGAGTAACCAATCTTTTCTTTTAAGCAATTATTCCAATCCTAATTCTCTTTGGTTAGACAAAGACCTCGAGCTAGCTAATAGTTACAAAAGAAGTTCTGAAGATCTAGGTGAAAATTTATTCGGTTCTGAGCTAGTCAATTTTTGTAGTACTTAAGATCTTATCATTTAAAATAGACTAACAAAATGGCCAAATTCTAGCTAGATGACTTGTATTCTCGGGCTTGGCAGTAGTATGGTAGATTATGTTATTTTTGGTATCCATTTATGCAACAAGTTAGAAAGATTTAAACATCTTAAACGACCATGATCCTGACTCTGATCATAGGCCTTTAATTATAACTCTCAATATTTCCATGCATAGCGATCCTAAAGAGGAAAACTATCATTTCCGAAAGCACCTGATCTTCGATAAAAATTGAACCGAGTTTTTTCTCCATGATTTAAAAAATGATTTGTTTCCTTTATCTAGTATGGAGAATATAGAAAATATCTTCCATAATTTTACTACAACCCTCTCATCATCCATTAGCAAGTTCTCTATTGAAGTCTTGGTTTAAAAGAGAGATAGTAGAACCAACCATTGGTATGATCAAGAGTGTAAGAATGCAAGAAAATAAATTAAGCAAGCTACTGCAGAATCGATAGAAATGGACAAGATAAGTCACTACAAAACCCTAATTGAAAAAAAAAGGCACTATCTTAGTAAACGACAGAAAAATCTCTTACACTTCTCCAAGGTGGCTCCTAAGAAATTATGGAGGCAAATTCTAACTCTCAAAACAAAATAAGATATTAATATTGCTTTAAAAGATTGGTATTCCTATCTTGAAAAGCTTTACGAATCCCTGGATATCAGATATAACATTCAAACCCGTCTTACAACGAAAGAAGTGTTCTCATTAGAAGACATAGATTTCGGGTTTAAGCGCTTAGAAAATGGAAAAGCCAAAGACTTTGAAGGATACCAAGCAGAAATATTAAAAATTGGGGGGCCTATCCTCATCCCGCACATTCACAAACTCTTTAATCTAGCGGTCAAGCAAGGGTTCCCTACACCTTGGACTCAAGCCTCATTATTCCTATTTTCAAAAGTGGCAATATAAATAACCCCTCTAATTATCGGAACATTATTATTAGCCCCCTCCTAGCCAAGTTATACGGTATTATCTTAGAAAAGAAGATCAACGAATGGCTCGAAATGGAAGGTAAGCGAGCTAAAGGCCAAGCAGGTTTTAGAAGGAATCATTCAACCACATACCACCTCATTACGCTTAGGATCATTGCCGAGGAATGTCGTAATAATAAGTCTAACCCTTTTTGTTGCTTTGTGGGCTTTAGGAAATCTTTTGATACAGTGCCTAGAAATAGCTTGTGGAATAGGCTAGAGGAGCTAAATGTTCCTTTTGAGTTGAGAGCTGCCGCGATAAGGTTATATGAAAATGTCAATGCCAAATTTAAGAATAATGAGGGTTGTTCAACGGATATAAACCTTAATATTGGATTTAATCAAGGTTTCCCCCTCTCCCCTACCCTTTTTGGCATTTACTTTGATAAACAAGAAAGATGTTTCGAAGAAGCAGGTTGTCACGGCATGATCTTAGCTATGATAGTTATCGTCCTCCTTTATGTTGATGATATTGTTCTGGCAAGGTGTCCCTTTGATCTCGATAAACAATTAAGATTTCTCAAAGATTTCTGCTCTAACATGGGTACGACTGTTAACGCCGACAAGACAAAAAATATGATTATAAAATCTAAGAAAGACACCGACACAAAATTTATTTATGATAACAGTAAATTGGAGGAAGTGACTTCTTACAAATATCTTGGAATTGATATTCATCACAAGCTCAATTGGAACCATAGCATTGAGAAAACGATTAATGGAGGATGGAAAATTTATTTTGGTCTTGAAAATAATTGTAAATCAGTCAACCTAGTCATGTGGGATAAAAAAAAGTTCATGTTTGAAACTCTTGTCATCCATGTTATCTTATATGGTTGTGAAGTATGGGGTTGCAACATTTCTAGAGAATCTTGGAGAAAGATTGAGCAAATCCATACGCGTTTTATAATTTATAACCTCAAAATTAAAAACAATATGCCTTATCCTATTCTCCTCATAGAAGTGGGTCTTTTCCCCATCGAGAGCATGGCTATGACTAGGTACCTGATGTACAAGCACAAGATAAATGTCATGGGAAACGAGAGACTTCCTAAAATTGCTTTAAATTCAAGTCAAAGCCAACTACACCTCAAGCAGAGTTGGTGTAAATATACAATGGCTTGGTTAGACCATTGGGGCATTGATGAAAATGACACTTTACATAATATCGATAATGTCAAAAATATTATTACCTTTAAGTTTAAAGATAAATTGTGGTGCAAGGAAAATTTAGCGGTAAGAGAAAACTAATATACTATAAGGAGGTCATTAACCCTTATTTGGAAGATTAGAAATATCTCTTGATAGTAACTAGTTCAAGAAGAAAATTAATATAGCCAAGATTAGAACGAACTCCCATGAGCTTCATAGCGAAACAGGGCATTGGTCTATTCCCAAAACATCGTGGGCAGAAAGGGTTTTCCATCTTTGTGAGTTTATGAGCACTGAGGATGAAAATCACTTTTTGTTAGAGTGCCCTACGTACACCCGCATTAGATATGAGTTTCATAGTATTTGCTACAATACAAACCTTGCTAACCTCCTAACTTACCAAAACTATAGTGAGCTTGAAAAGCTTCTTACCAATATTTTTGAGCATAGGAACAAAAGTTTAAAGCAAACGAAGTAATAACCTTCTTAAGGTCCGATAGACCAAAGTTGGTCTCAGTGGACGTTAATGATCATCATCATCATCATAAACTTTGCTTACACTTTGAACTTTTTTATATTCACTTAAAAATGTATACAACAAAAGCCATAAGGTGGAAATATCCATACTCTTGCTAAATAAAGATAATGTAAATAAATATACCAATATAATGGTGACAATGTCCTTATAAATGGACAAGGAAAAGCAAAGCACATTTAAGTAAATTTTTGTTACAAGTATAATTACATTTTATTCATTAGAATTTTGAAGAAGAAACTTTGTATTTACTTGTTTTCCTATTTGTTTTTGGTCCAAAATCTACTAAAGGATTAAGAAGAATCATGTAATTACAAATTATATTTAAACAAAATTAATTATTGAAAAATTAAGTTTGCTTATAAAAAATGTTAAATCATTATCTTCAATTAATTTTAATTTTATGATAGTTTAATTTTTTGAAAGACTAGTTGGAAATTTTAAAGAATTTGACTAAATTTAAAAGTGAGACCTATCATTATTAAATTAATCCATATTTGTTAATCAACTATCAAGTTATGCATTAACATAATTTAATATTTGAAATAAAATTAGAATATTGATTTAAAAACACAATAAATACCATTTTAAATTAGACTTTCTAAATCAATTTACACATTAAGACATATAACAAGTTTGATTGAAGAGATATAATTCTTAAGTTAATAAGCAAAGTATATAATTCTTAAGTTAATAAATAAATTGATGATGATGATGATGATGATGATGGTGATGATGGTGATGGTGATGGTGATGATGGTGATGGTGATGATGATGGTGATGGTGATGATGGTGATGATGGTGATGGTGATGGTGATGGTGATGGTGATGGTGATGGTGATGATGATGATGATGATGATGATGATGATGATGTTCATGAGGATAGAAACAAATCTTCTTAGTGTGTATTCTTGTTGCACAATGGTCTTAAACTCTCAGAATTTTTTTATTGTTGAACTAATATACAATTTTTTTATTGTTGAACTAATATACAATATTGTGTAATTGTTATATATGTTTGTGTAGTTGACCTGGCATTGTACGGTTTTTTAGGATAGTGGGTTATTTAGTGTGTACAAGTTGATATCACTGGATATTCCTTAGCCTCACCTCATGCTTATGTAAAGAAATGTAAACTGATATTAGCTTTTATCAATTGTACAAAAACCTTAGTAGACTCTAGAAAGTGGGGCTTTGGGTGAAACAAATGTAACTCTAGCTGAACACAACATAGACCTCATTTGAATATGAATCTCTGGCAATCCGACAAAACTTTTGTTTCTCTAATATATTCAATATGTAATAATGACACAGAGACTTATTTGATTTTTCTTTTTTGTTCCTATGTGAGACTACTTGGGAACAAAACCTCATAAGTCACGAACAAATTCCCTTAACTTGTACTCAATGCAAGTCCTTCTCCTCGAATGCGCCTAACCTCTTTAGGTTTGGTGATTCACTGCCGACAAACAATACATGTTTTTAAAGCAGCTGACAATGAATAAACTCGGAGAGGATGTGTTGGTACCAGGATTTTCCCCATCCCACAACGCACATATAAGGAGGAACCCCAATTTTCATTGCTGGAATGTTTAACAGTGATATTTTGCCAAAGCCTCAGTTTTTGTTAACTTAGTCACTCTCCCTTTATTGTAAACCTACAGTCTGGTAAAATCTTGCGATTTTATTTTGCTTTCTGAATTTAAAACTCCATTGGCCAATCCTACTTGTTATTTGCCCATGACCTTACTCTTATATATAACAGCCAAAGAGAGAGTCAGAAAAAAAAAAAGACAAATATAAAATTACATTATTTTATAACTATTTTATATAGTATTAAAATAATGTTTTACATTTGTTTTTATTAAAATGAATTTAATTATAAATTATAAGCTTTTGCAAAAAGGGTTACATTGCTCAACCTTTATTTATATTAAGCCATTAAAAAGAGTCATCCACCAAACACCACCTCATATCATAAAAAGCACTCATATGAATAAGGATGGAGCCCGCGTGAAGCTACAGTTCTTGCACTACATGTTAATGGAGATCCTGGGCCCAAAACTATATAAGGATTTTTATATATTAATTTTCTTTTCCATGCGAGATATTCCCATTATAAACGTTAATAGAGTTCCTCGGCCCAAAACTATATAAGGATTTTTATATTAATTTTCTTTTCCACGTGGGATATTCCCATTATTCAAAATTACAAGAATGTCAAAGCATTCATGAGGTAAGTGACGGGTGGAGCCAGGTATACATATATTAATCCAAATTTAAGGAGTTAAGGTTTTTCAAGAGCATCCAAGTGCTATGTGTACACACGGAGAACAATGGACATTGAGTTCAAATATCAAACGCCAAGCTGAGAGCTTGATGAAAGCCGAGCCTAAAGTCACTAATGTCAATTGGGCTTTCAGACGCCAAGTGGTGGGCCTTTTTAAATACACATTTCACTGCCATCTCTATACATTAACGCCAATGGAGCCTTCCAGAAGTCATCATTGAAATGCTCAAGTTCAAATGGTAAGTTTGCAAATGCCAAGCATGTCAAAGGATGATCACACAGTGCCAGATGTTGAAGAGACTGTCCAGATGCCAAATCTTCGAGCTCACATCCAAGTTGTATGAACTGCCCAAAGTATTCAAAGGCAATTTTGAAGCATTCAAAAGAACAACTGGCAAAATCATGAACATGGCAGCTATTTTTGAAGGATATATATACTAATGCTTGGACAACAAATTAAAAAATGAGTGAAAAGCATATAGGTGTCAAGTTCCATCAAGATTTTAGCAGAGAAAGAGTGAGCTGGAGATGATTTTTGATATCAAAAAGATATGAATTGATTTCAATCCCTTCAAAGCAGCAGGATAGCTAATGAATAGGTGGTACGATATATCGAGGTAAGGGCAGAACACATTCCATTCAATAATCAATCAAATTAAATCAAGATGGAAAACAGCTCCAGTCATCCCATATTTCATGCATCAAACTCATCAGTAATCAAAAGGCAAGATGGCAGTCAAAGCCATAAATGCCAGAACATTCCAAGATCAACCTATAAGGATTTCGTGGCAGATTTGGAGATACTTGATTCCATTCAGTTCCAGATTTTTGTGACTTGTTCGACATTATTTCTATTTTGAGTTCCCATTCTTAGAATGTTGTTAAATGTTTTGTAAAAGTTAGTTGTATGGGATTTTTCTATTAATTTCGTGATTTTCGATGTAAGAGGAGGAAGGAGGTTCCAACCCGTGAGGCTGTGAGATGTTTGTAAAGGGTCGAGAGCAGCTGTACCCGAAAAGTTTGTATATTTGTTGGAGAACTATTATTATTTAAACAGGATTTTGTGCTAGGTTCTGGTTATCATTATAGGCTGAATATTTTGCAGTGTTGTTTAGACTGATCTGTATTGTAGATTCATTTATATCGATGTTTTCCATATAAATGTCTATACTCAGATTTAATATCTCAGGCTTCATGCTTAGAATGTTTTTCTGAACATTGTTCATTATGCGTATATAGGATGAGCTATTTGTTCCCTGTATTATCCATTAGCCTTGAACCTTGTACATTTCTTATATGTTTTAGATTCATTTGAGTCTTTCATCAGTATTTACAGAATTTGATTTATTCATATGCCTTTTATGTATTGATCTTTTGACTTTATTTCACCAACCATCTCAGCTTCTTCACCAAATTAATTCATTCTTTTTCTGCCTTGATCATTAAGAGGTGCCTAAGCTCTGTGCTCTTGCAGTCCAGGACAGACTTTAGGACCAACAAGATGAACAGGCTGAATAAATGAGGGTGCCCCAGAAAACTAAGCACCCCAATCAAATGAATCATGTATCAAGGTTACTAGATACTGATTTTTTTTCAATTTGATCTATTCTTTCAGCCAAGAAAAATATTTTATGGGACAAATAGAAGAGAAGCTATAATCAAACCAAGAAAACAAAATAATGAACTGAAAAAGCAAAGACATAAAAAAAGGAAAGATTGCATTCTTACTTTTGAACTGACAGCCACTGAATGGTCATCCAGGTGAGGGATACTCTTCTCAAACCCAACAAGAGAATCCTGCTACATCGCAAATGTCCTCAGTTACATACATGGAATGGCATGAAAAATTATTTCAAGCACAAGAAAAGGCCTAGGGAATTGTTGTAATCCATATAATTTAGGTTTCAAACCCTACGAAACAACTTGCATAATGTAAAAAAATAAATACTGACCAACGTAATTGTAACTGTAGTATGTAAGTCGTTGCCTTGCCTTCTAAACCTTTCATGCAGTGCTGTTTAAATTTTAAACTACATAAACATTGTCTCAATTTAATCTAGTTTCAATACAACTTCAATGCTAAAATCAAACCTTTAGATCACAGGACCATAAATCAATTTTTAAAAAAGCAGGTATGATCCAACTCAATGCTTGTTCAAGTGATCTAAAGGTTTAAATCAAAGCATTTTTAGTCAAGATTAAACAAAGAATCTTGATGGGCTTGATTTGAGTGATCATGACGGACATAAATTTAGTGATCTAGGGGTTTAAATCAAAGAATTTTTAGTCAAGATTCTTTTGTATATGTGAAGTGGTAATATAACTGATCTGACGACCATAAATCTCTGGGTCCAATTTACTTATCGGGGGAAAACTCTGTCAATTCAATCATTCATAACCAGAATTAAACAATGAGTCAGCTTAACTAGAAAATCAAACTAGCTTCACGAATTTTATATATATTGATAATGACAATGCATCTTTTTATATGAAATGAGAGGGACAATCTAGTTCTTTGCTCATTACTTGGAGTCGTTGTATAGCAACATGATCAACACCTTCCAAAATCTCACGCGCAAACTCTTCGTCTCTCCTCCACGCAAATTCGTCAGCTGTGTTTATTCATTCATCTACACCACATTCACTCATAATATCTGGTGCAAGCCTAGTGAGGAATAATAAATTGAAGGGATGAATTTAGAAGAAAAGTACTTACTAGCAATAATGTCAGGAAGCGGATACTTGAGCAACTTTTCCCCGTCTGTTGTGAGGAACTTCGAGATGAGATTTGCGACAATGTCCAGAATTGGGTTGTTGGGTAGCTTTATCCCATCGGAGTAGAGCTTCATCCCATCGGAGTAGAGCTTCATAAAGTCTTCCAAGGAATGAAATTCAATCGGGGTGGATCGAACAAAGATTTGAGCTCTAGAATCAAGAATTGGACAAATGACTTGAGGGAATACACTAAGAAATCAGAAATCAGATGCCCAAAATGTGGGAATACTCTAAGAAATCAGAATTTTTCAGATGCCCAAAACATTCATCTCATGAAACGTATATGTCTAAGGGCGATCTACTTTCAGTAGCGGGTTCTTCCATCAATCAACACATGCCACAAAATGAAGCAATTGAATGGGGATTGAGTTTCTCTGTAAATACGCATTATGAATAAATTGGCCTGCATCCACATTACGAGTAAACTGGCCTGCTTTGGTAGGAGGACGGCTCGTTCTGAGCGCGGGAGGACAATTTGCAGGGAGATACCTCTAAAGATTACAATACGCAAGAGCAATAAATGACCTGTTTACGTGTTACAGCTATTATTTGCCAGCATTAAACCCCGCTACAGACACCATACCTCTGCACCATCTCGCACCCAGCAGAGACACCAAACGGATGACACAATAGCGCGGCCGCATCTTGGGGCACACATCCTAGGACAACGTTACCTTGTATTGACCAATAAAACAACAATTAAATACACTTTTAAAAATTACAAATAAATAAATATTATTCAAACTATATTTTAACTTTATGCAAATACAAAAATCAAAATTTATAGTATAGATTAATCCATCTAACCAATTCATATATGTCAAAAATCAAAATTTATAGTATAGATTAATCCATCTAACCAATTCATATATGTCAGGGACATAATAATAAAATAATAATAATAAAATAGTAACTTGAAAAAGAAGGAAAAGATAAAAATGATACAAAATTTATTGCGGATTCCGAAGTAATACAGTCATATTTATGATCCTCTCGCCGCCCGCAGGTCATTTCTCGAGTCTCTACCACATGCATTGCAGATAAGTAATACACGCATATTTATGATCTTCTCGCCGCCGACATGTCATTTCTCGAGTCTCTAGGTACCACATGCATTGCAGATAAATAATAGTGTCATATTTATGATCCTCTCACCGTCGGCATGTCATTTCTTGAGTCTCTACCACACACATGCATTGCAGATAGGGAAAATCCTTTAAAGGTTCTCTTGTATCCAACAACGTAAGGGTACTGCTGAAGTAGTTGTGCCACCCACGCATGGGCTCTAAAAAAAACTGATGCGGGAAAATAATTTTACTGCAAATAATTTTACTTTTTATAGTAATAATAATATTTAATTGCATCTATGGAAAAGCATTTGGTTTAAAAAAAATGGAGTTGTCTGGGGCATCTACAATTTCGGTAGGCGAAATCCAGTCGCCGTCGACCCCCTCCGGCATGTCTCTCGAACCATCCATTTCCGATACTTGACACCGTTGCCACTGCCCGTGGGCCTCGTCAACTCCCCTCCTCTCTCTACCGAGTTTAATGTACGCTATCGGATCTGGATTCTGGATGCGATTGGATGTGGGCCCTCTCCTCCCTCCTTCGTCGACGTAAACTTAAACTTCAGCATGGGAGTAAAAGTTGAGATGGGGTTGGTGAAATCGAATGCTCATTCCCCGCCCCCTCCCTCTGCGCAGAACCATATCACCACAGTTCCGAGTATACTCTGTTACAAACACTCCGCTCCCTCTGTGGCCTTTAGAGCCCCCATATCACCACAGTTCCGAGTATACTCTGTTACAAACACTCCGCTCCCTCTGTGGCCTTTAGAGCCCCCTCTGCGACTGCAACGGATCTGACCGCGACGCCCGCTTTTGGTGATGGTGTCTTGGTTCTATACATGTGGCTCCAACGCCCGCTTCCGAACTCGGTCCCGCCCCCTATGCAGAAGCACTACAAGAAAAAGGGCATTTTAGCCTCACATTAGCACCACTATTTGTAAAGGATTTGGGAAATCCTCAATTTTCAAATAGTGGTGCAAAAGTGGTGATAATGTGGGGATACGCATGTGGTGCTAAGATTTATGGTGCAAAAGTGGTGTTTGTAAAAAAGTTGATTTTGGTGTTAAATGAATATGTGGCATTCCATGGTGTATGGTGCAAACCACCAAAACCAATCCTAGGTGGATTGATATTTTATGGTGCAAAACACCAAAATTATTATTATTATTATATATTTTAACAAAATTGTATATGGTGCAAAGTACCATAAAATAACAAGTGGTGCAAAGCACCATAAAATAATAAATCGTGCAAAAAAAAATATGAATCACATTCATTATATATATAATTTAAAAATATAAATCATATATATATTTACTTATTAATAAGACTAAAATATGCATATTAAAATATTTTTATAGTTTATTTGGTTTTAATCCATCATTAAAGCAAGATTCATTATATATATAATTTAAAAATATAAATCATATATATATTCACTTATTAACAAGATTAAAATATGTGTATTAAAACATTTTTTATAGTTTATTTGGTGTTAATCCATCATTAAAGCAAGAATCACATTTACAACATTTTTTTTAGTTTATTTGGTTTTAATCCATCATTAAAGTAAGAGTTTCATTTAGAGTAACAAAAAAGCATTGTGGCAAATTAGATAAAAAAAAATTCAAATACTATAAAAAAGACCTTAACCAGAGTTTTGCTTTCAAAAAGAATTGTACCCTCTTGTTCATTAATTAGAAAGAAAAAAATTCAAATACTATAAAAAAGACTTTAGCGAGAGTTTTGCTTTCAAAAAGAATTATACCCTCTTGTTCATTTAAAAAAAAAACTTAGTGTTTATATTCCAAAAATCCGAAAATTAAATATGATTCTAAAAACATACTTGTCTTATCTAGACTATAATTATTTCCATAGAAAAGTATGCACATATACACAAATCAAATGAAGCGTTGCACATTCTCTCAATAAACTGCCGCACAAACCAAAAACACACACTGGAGTACAATGTTGTAAATAACACACAGTCCAAGCCACTAGACTGAAGCCAAACAGAACGGACCAATTCTAAGCAATACAAACATGGCAAGAAGTCGAAAGTATTTTTCCATGGACAAAGCAGAGAAGGCAGCAAAGAAGTTCCATGAACATGATCACATGATCACATTAGCTAGAAAATCACAAGTTAACAGGTATGACAGAGTTCATCTGCTTTGCTGTGTGTTAAAGAGGTTAAATCCTTTCTGTTTACTGTCAGCCGGCTCTTGCAGAGGTTGAACGCTTACCCTTTCCTCCCTGCTGTGTGTTCAAGAGGTTGAGGAATCCACCCCCCAAAATATAAGATATTAATTCCTATGAGCGTAAAAATAAATATAAATATGAATGCACATTAACTTAAGAACAATGAATTTAACATGAAATCGTATTAGAACCTTGCGCTCAAACTTTGAGTTTATTTACAAGCTTTCCTTCTGGAAAAGACACGATGGTATTAGAGCTTTGTTCCAAATATAGATCAATAAGGCCTACTTCAAACCCCTCAAATCCTCTTGGAACATAAGTTGAGAAGAAACAATATCTAAAAATAAAAGAGAGTACAATAGAACAAAAATTGGGACTTGGAACCTCGTTCCATACCAGAATAAAATATGGGAGGAATTCTTCATCAATGAACTTTGCGGGTAGCTTCAATAACCCAAATCCATTCCATAAACATGGTATGAAAATTATTCACTTGCAACAAGGAAATAAGAAAAAAGTGAACTTAAGGGTTTGCAAATAAAACAAATGTTATATATATATATACACGTTCCTCCACATATTATATTATATCAACTCCTAGAGCTTATACAGGCATGGTACATTTTTTTTATATCTCATAAATTGTGAATGCGCTATCCCTTCATAGTTTTCGCATTCTATGTTTTAAAATTCAATTTATACTGTGAAATTTAATCATTTTATTAATAAGGAAATCAATTAAAGTATTAAATATAATATAAAATGATCAAATCATTATGATGCTTCCAGCACAAACTTAGCCAGTGCACCTGGAAATATAACCAGTTGATGTAACTTGAGCAAAAAATTCAAAAAGAAAAAAATTGAGATACACGTTATAAAATTTAGCATTTTATGAACAGTGGATATTATTAAGAAATGATATTGGGTATTGTACTGGAAAATGAATGACTACACAAAAGTTTAAATGTTACCTTCCTTCCCCGGAAGATATTGATCCTCTTGCACCTGCTCGAAAAATGGGACAATGCATGCATATGTGGCCTTGAGTATACCTCTACCAAGTGCAACATTCATTTTAACAAAATTACGTTTGTATGAGCCACCAGGATATGGCAACACCATACACATTTTCTTTCACAATGCGCTTAGGTATCGCCAGAGTGCCATTAATTGATCTGCTCGTCAACACTCTGGGACACATATCATTTCTCATAAGTAATGGAGACAAGGACGAGGTCCTGTAAGAGCATGCAATCCACGAAACTTGACAAATAGGGAGAGAGGGCGATGCCCTTAGGAAGCAAGCTCCTAGCCTCAGCCTGTAAGCTATACACCAAAGATACCATTGTTTCCATACCTGATAGCTCAAAAAAAAGTTAGGGTTTCTGCTCTCTTGTTCAAGCCCATTCCTTCATTTCCAAGTCAACAAAGTATTAAACAACCCATATTCACAAGTCCACCATGCAAGACAAGAAAACCACAATTTAATACCGATTTGGAAACCTATACTATTCATATATGCCTATTATACATTTATGCAGTTTTAAACAATCTACAGAGCACACAACTGTTAGTCCTTGTGCTATATACTTTCCCCAAAAGCAACAAATATGCTTCTTAGAAGGACCATTAAAGATTTATAGACTTATAGATTCTACAAATGGAATTCGCCCAAATGATTTAAATCCAAACACTTAAGTCATAAATCTCGTTGTGGGTTAAAAATGGAAATAGTAACCAGGGCATCGGTGGAAATAAAATACCAGATCGCCTGGATTTAATGGCAGGCGGTATGTTTCCACGAATACAAGTGATGATCTTCTCTGGATGTTTCGCTTTGCTTACTGAAAAAGTTACAAACACAAGTACAATTATTATCTCTTTTCATAGAAAGCAAAAATAATTGAAAAGAAGAATTCAGGATATATATGGGAACAATGTTAAGAAGAAAATATGAATGAGCATTTCATCATTCATTTTTAATATGTCAGGCAACTTGATTGCATCTAGAGTAATCAGGAGCCTGTACTGTGTAAGAAGTAGGTTTAGAAGATGTATCATAACTGTAATTTCAGAATTACTAGTAATATATACCTAATAGAAAACGAAGTTCATGTAGCATTCAGAAATTCATGTTCGATATAGATAGGAATAAGAGAGACATCAGACATACCATTGACCTGAATATGTCCCTCGAGCCTTCTGCAAGGTTTCTGTTTCCTGCCTCCACTTCCCTCCTGTAAGTTCCCAATGGGAAAAGCTCTGGCAGTGCTTATCCCAGTTGATCTCGTCCATGCACGCCTGACAGATCCTCTCCATTCTGCCTTCGAGCTCAGTCATTGGGACCTTGTCAAACCTATTCTTGGTGCGAGGTTAAACCCTTCGGGATTTTGCAGCAGGGGCTACGAACTATCCTTACATCTTGGGTTCCATAAGTTTGAGATCCAAACCTATGTAGATTGTAAATTGAAAAAAAAAACAGAGAAGAGACAATATCCACTCGGGCTGCTGCTTATGCCAAATTCTTCTTCATCCTACTATGTTGGAACTTCTTCTGTCTCTCCTATCTCAAATGAAGCCAAAATCTATCACCTATATATCGCAGTCCAAAACTGTTATAGACAGATCTTCAATGGCCCTTGTACAAAATTGTTATCCATATTTTACTAGATTGGTCAGGTCTTTTTAGGGGTGTTTCTTTGTTAGGGTAATTTGGATTATGAATCTATATCATTTTTCTATTTCAAAGGACCCAGGAGGTTTAAAAATTAAATCGGCACAAACAATAAACCCCAAATGCTAGGAAAAGCACCAAAATTCAAATTCATAGATTGAAAACTGTAAATAGATTTTTTTTGAAAAAAAAAGAAAAATGTTTGTTTTCACAACGATAAACCTGATTTCCTGTGCACGGGCTCAGAAAATGAACGGCATCGACAAGGCCATCTTCTTTCAATGCATGGTAGCCCTTTTGAAACAGAGTATCCGCATCCTCCAAGGTTTTAGGCGAGAGCAAGGGCTCTTTCTCAACAACCACAGCTTCCCCATTACCAGCAGCACTACCATTCATGAGCAAACCCTCAACCAAGGAAGCTTGGGAAGCTACGTCACCATCATCTTTGGCATCATTAACTTTGTTAACCTCGGTTCCAACTTCTTGGCAGTCAAGGGTTTCAAGTTCCATAGCATTAGCGGAATTATTTTCAATAGGGAGAACATATTCGTGTTTTTTTTCTCCTTGAGCAACAGCCGAACTCTGGACTCCGTTGGGCTCCTCTGGAATGGCAGTTTTTGCATAGTCTACAGACGGTGAAGACATGGCTAAGTGATCCATTGCAGAGAACTCGAATTAATGTGTGGGTAGCTAGGAAAATGGATGTGGGGAGCAGAAGGATTAAAGCCAGAGGAATAGAGGGAAACCTTGGGCTCAGGATTTTTGTGGGAAAATTTTGGAGGGAAGGAAAAATTGTTGAATAAAAATAAAATATCCCAGTTGAGTATCATCCAAAGGGCAGGAAGCTGCAAAGTAGAGAAATATCCACTAAATGCAATGGGATTTCAAACATTTTGTAATTCTCGAGTATAACTCTCCAGGCCTCCAACATCTAACATATCGTTGGTTGATCTAACATATGAAAACGTTTGTGAGAGGTCAATGTTTACCTTTACATCAATTTGATGTAAAGGTTAGATAAATAATAAGTTTATTTATATCTTAAAAACTTTTTTTTATATGTGAAGTGTGTTTTATAGTTTTTTTTTAATATGATTAATTTATTTGAAGGAGTTTAAAGTTTGTGGCTGTGATTATCAATTGCACTTTAGGGTTAAACAATACTAGTTAAAATTTATTTTGAAGAAATATCTTTTCTTTTTTAATATTGATTGAAAGTTACTTGAAAATATTATAATTTATTTAATATAATTTTGAATGATTCATTTAATATAATTTTGAATATAGATGTTATGCTTAATCTAATTAAGTTAAAGTGTAAAATATTTTATAAATTTAGTTAGGAGTGAGTGGGCGGATTTTAATATAGCTTAAAAAAATTTAGCGACCAAGGAATTAGCAAATTCTCTGACGAAGGTTAAGAATTTGGTTTCCATCCCTGAACATGTCAAGGCACCAAGATCCATATGTAATGATGCAAAGTTTCTATAACTAACATACCCACTTGGAGGGAAAGGATTTTGTTGGAGATCAATTGTGGTGATTCAATACATCATTTAGGAATTAGATGCCTAAATACCTTCTTAATGATATTATCCATGGGATTCATCCCTTAATTAGCTCTAGAGTCTGGCCCATAATTATACCTATTATTAACAACCACCTAATTCCATACATATAGCCACACAGAGGTCATGTGTGCTAGTTTGAATTGTCATTCTTTGGATTAGAAGCCTAGAATCATCCTTTATCGATTAAGGCTCAAGTTTCCTACCACAACCATGTGAAGGTACTTGTGATCAATTCCTAGACCTCAAAAAGTGCTAATAGAATCCATATCACCACTCAAATGCAAATGAATCCATGAAGAGGTTACATGTGTGGTATTTAAAGTTATTGTTCTTATATGAATAGAAATTTACTTCAGGGAATGAGGCTTTGATTTCTTACACATGTTATGGTCCTTCAGTTCCATTATTAGTGTTTAAAATCCCCCAGTGGCATGGACATCCCTTGATGCAACAATGGTTTTTTTAGGGCTAAAGGAATGATCTTCTTCCCTAGAAATCCATTCCCAGTGCGCGAGGACACGTACATATTTTTCAAAATCACCTAATGGCACAAGCATCTTCAATCAAAGGCTAATGATACCCTCAGGAGGCCACCTGTTCTTGGTGGATGAAACCTTCTTAGCCCGAGATGGTTGGAAGATTCATCTAAGGCTTGAATTGCATGTCTCCTCCATTATTGTGTCTAGGGCCCTAAGACCACAAGGCCTAGATACATAGCACCATGGGTACACATGCAAAGTCATGCATGGTTATTTGAGGCATTGTGCATGGATCTAGATGTCTCAATGGTTTCTTTAGAACTAGAGGTATGGTCTTCATCTCTAAACGTCCATTCTGAAGGCTCTAGGACACCTTCATAATTCTCAAACCACCTAATGGCACCAACATCATGAGCCATAGGCTAGTGATACGCTCAATAGGACATGTGTGGTTAGTGGAGGAAACCTACTTAGTTCTAGATTCCTATAAGATTCCTTTAGAGCCTAAGGTTTAGGTATCCTCCACTAACCATGTCCAAGGCCCTAAGGCCACAAGATCCAAATACATAGCACTATAGATACCACTCCAAAGTCATGCATAGTGCTTTGAGGAAATGATCATGGATTTTAATGCCTCAACAATTTCTTTAGGGCCAAAGGTAGGGTATTCTTCCCTAGAACCTCATTCCTAAGGCCCTAAGACACCTATATACTACTCAAAAAAACGTATTGTCACTAACATCCTAAATCATAGTCTGATAATATACTCAAGCAACCATGTGTGGTTGGTAGAGACCACCTCCTTAGCTTTAGATGGCTATATAATTCCTTTAGGGATTGAGTATCAAGTGTCCTTTGTTGATCATGTCTAAGGCCCCAAGGCAAAAAACCTATATACATGGTGCCATGGATACCCCTAAAAAGTTATGAATGATTCTTGGACACATTGTTTATGGCTCTAAATGCCATGAGAATTAATTTAGAGCCAAACATATAGTCGTCTTCCCTAGAATATCATTCCCAAGGAATTGACACACGTAGATATTACTCAAAATCATCTAATTGTACTAAGATCCTCAATCAGAAACCAATGCTACCTTCAGGAGGCTATGTGTGGTTGGTTGAGGTATCCTTCTTATCCTTGGATGGATAGAATACTCCTTTAGGGCCCGAGGTTTAGGTCTCCTCCCTTGACAATTTCCAATGCTACAAGTCTCAATGACTTGGATGCATAGCACCATGGATACAGTCGGAATCCATGTGTGGTGCTTTCTTGCATTATTGATGAATTTGTATGCCCAAATGGTTTCTTTATGGTTAAATGCATGGTCCTCTAGAGCTTGAGATTCATGCCTCCTCCCATGACCATATCCAATCTCCCAAGTCCCCAAGACTTGGATACACAATGCCATGGATACCCTTGCAAAGTCACGCATGCTGCTTTAAGTAATTGTTCATGGTTATGGATGCATCAATGGTTTCCTTAGGGCCAAAGGCATGGTATTTACCCTATAATGTCATTCCACGGCATTGAGACACATACATATTTTTCAAACCCACGTATGGAAATTGTCATCCTTAATCATAGGGAAATGATACCGTTAGGAGGCCATGTTTGGTTAGTGTAGAAAACCTTCTTAGCCTTGGATGGATAAAATATTTCTTTAAGGACCAAGGTTCAAGTTTCTTCCATTGACCATGTCCAAGACCTCAAGGTCCCAAGAACTAGATACGAAGCTCAATGGATACCCTTGCAAAGTCATGGATGGTGCTTTGAGGCATTATTCATGGCTCTAGATTCCTCAACGATTTATTTAGGGCCAAAGGCATGGTATTCATCTCTAGAGAATCATTTCCGAGGTCCTAATACACCTACATACTTCTCAAAACCACACAATGGCGTGAATATCCTCAATAATATGACAATGATACCCTCAAGAGGCCATGTGTGGTTGGTTGAGGCAATCTTCTTAGCCTTGGATGGTTATAAGATTCCTCTAGGGATAGAGGTTCAAGTCTCCTCCCTTAACCATGTCCAAGGCCCCAATGCCCCAAGACATAGATACATAGTGGCATGGATATCCATGCAAGGTCATGCATGATGATCTAGGCATTGTTCATCACTCTATATTCCCCAATCGTTTCTTTAGGGCCAAAGGCATGGTTGTTTTCCCTAAAACATCATTCCCAAAACCCCAATACATGTAGATACTACCCAAAGCCACATAATGGCAATGACATAATCAATCATATGCCAATGATACCCTCAAGAGGCCATGCGTTTTTAGTGGAGGCCATATTCTTAGCCTTGTATGGATAGAAGAATCATTTGGAGCTAGAGATCGAGGTCTCCTCCACTAACCATGTTTAAGGCCCCAAGGCCAAAATACCTAGATACATAGTACCATAGATACCCCTCTGAAGTAATCAATGGTTCTTTTAGGTAGTGTTCATGGCTCTAGATGCCTCAACAATTTCTTTAGGGCCAAAAACATGGTCTTATTCCATATAACATAAATCCCAAGGGCTTAAGACATGTACATACTACTTAACACCACCTAATGGTTAAGCCTAGCTTGGAGAGTTGTTGATCACCTAACTTTAAGAAAGATAGAAGACATGTCTCTTTTGGAAAGGTCTTAAATGATGATGTTGATATATTGATAGAGAGAGGGTTGTATGACCACTTTCATTAGCATTTGGAATATAACAACACAATAGATTCAAACAATAAGACAATATCATTACCATGTCCAATCCCTCAAGTCCCCAAGACTTGGATACATAGTGCTATGGATACCCTTTCAAAGTAACACATGTTGCTTTAAGGAATTTTTTATGGTTTTGGATGCCTCAATGGTTTATTTAGGGCTAAATGCATGCTCTTTCCCTTAGAATGCCATTCCCAAGGCATCAAGACATATGTATTTCTTAAACCCACCTAATTGAATTGGCATCCTTAATCATAGACCAATGACACGCTCAAGAGTTCATTTGTGGTTGGTGAAGGAAACCATCTTAGCCTTGGATGGATGAAGTATTTCTTCAGGGCCCAAGGTTTAGGTCTCTTCCATTGATCATGTTCAAGGCCTTAAGGCCCCAAGACCTACATACAAATATTATTGGATACCCTTGCAAAGTCATGCGTGATGCTTTGAGTCATTGTTCATGGTTCCATATTCCTCAATGGTTTATTTAGGGCCAAAAGCATGGTATTATTCTTAAGAGCCTCATTCCCAAGGCCCTAAGTCACTTACATACTTCTCAAAACTACATAATGGTGTTAATATCCTCAATGATAGTCCAATTACACACTCAAGATGTCATGTGTGGTTGCTTGAGGTGATATTATTATCCTTGGATGTCTAGAAGATTCGTTTAGGGGTAGATGTTCAAGTATCCTCCCTTAACCATGTCCAAGGCCCTAAGGCCCCGAGACATGGATACATAGTGGAATGGATATCCATGTAAGGTCATGCATGGTGCTCTAGGATTTTTTCATCACTCTAGATGCCCCAATTGTTTATTTACGGTCTAGATGCCCCAATTATTTCTTTGGGGCCAAAGACATGGTTTTTTTCCCCTAAAACACCATTCCCAAGTCCCTAAGTCATGTAGATACTACTCAAAACCACATAGTGGAAATGACATAATCAATAATTGGCCAATGATGCCCTCAAGAGTCCATGTGTTTTTAGTAGAGGCAATCTTCTTAGCCTTAGATGGATAGAAGAATCATTTAGAGCTCGAGATTGAGGTCGCCTCCAATTACCATGTGTAAGCTAGCAAGGCCACAAGACCTATATACATAGTGTCGTATATAACCCTCTGAAGTAATCAATGGTGCTTTTAGGTAGTGTTCATGGCTCTACATGCCTCAACGATTTCTTTAAGGCCAAAAACATGGTATTCTTCCATGGAGCATAATTCCCAAGGGATTAAGACATGTACATACTACTTAACACCACACAATGGTAAAAACATCCTCAATCATAGGTCAACTATACAAATTAGGAGGTTGTGTGTGGTTGGTGGAGGAAAACTTCTTACCCCTAGATGGCTACAAGATTCCTTTAGGAGCAAAGGTTCGGGTATCCTCAACTAACCATGTCGAAGGCCCCAAGGCCATAAGACTTCAATACATAGTACAATGGATACCCCCTACGAAGTCATGTATTATGCTTTGAGGAATTATAATTCATGGATTATAACCATGGCCATGTCCAAGGCCCTAGTACCCATACCTAGTGCTAAAAAACTCCTAATGGCACACATATCTCAATTTGAGGGAAAACATAATATCCTAAGGTATTATGCATTGAGACATTATTATTGGCCTCGTGTGCCTAGAGCTTCCTTTAAGGGCGAAGGCTTGGGTTTCCTCTTTTGACAATGTTGAGGCCCCTAAATTATTTATGCATGAAAGGACTATTTTTAGTTATTGTATTTGGCATATAGAATTGCATTAAATTAATTGTGCATGAAAGGAATAGATGTAGTTATGTACTTGGAATATAGTATTGCATTAGATTAGTTGTGCATGAAATGATTATTTATAATTCAATAATTGGGAATAATTAAATATGGAGCAAAAGTTAGACTAGGAGTCATTAACTAGTGAACTCCACATGCACCCACTAAAATAGGGATTGGAATCCTAGTATTAGGGGACATCTAAGAGTAAAATGAGGGAAGTATGTGCACTCTCATGAGAGAGTGACACATGGGTGGGTGAATATTTGTATTAAATAATATTAAATAAAAGAGTATTTTTGCATGAAGCAACATGTGTCACAAGAAAATTTCCTATTTAAGAAAGATAAGAAGAAGAGAAAAGGGACCCTATTGTTGGATGACTCTCGTAATGGCTATGAGTTTCTGATTTTGCTTTCTATGGCGAGTTTGGCCAATGATTCTGGTGAGGGGGATCTCATTTCTGAACCTTTGCAAGTGTGTATCATGTACGACCCCGAAGCTCGGGGGTGGCAATGCGACGGATTGCATAAGCCTATGGTTGGGTGGCGAATCTAACGATTGCTTCGCCTATGGTTAAACGAGATTTTTCTTGTAGGATACTACGGAAGACGCGGATGACAATGGACAAGCTGGATCGGATTGACGACGACGATAACTACTCCTCCAACAGCCGATTCGACCTACAGTAACAGGTTTTGTGTTTTTGTTACTTCTCGAATTTGATAAGTTTGATTAATGATTATGCATTATAATGGTTATATTGTGTTTTTAAGTTTTAAAATTTTTCTAAGTAGGACTCGGAAATGGGGGTCACTACACTTGTGCTCAAAAATTCATAATCGTGTCCACATCACCGTTTTGAGGTCAAATATCCCCTTGAGAGGTCAAGTGTTTTAGCTCAAGGAATCATTATTGGTGCTATATTCCATTAATATGCATTTAGTGGATCAGGATCAGGCATTGTCTACTAGCCATGTCCAAGGCCTCGAGACACATACTTGGGCCAATTATATGCTCAACAAGTTGATGTGTGGTTAATCAACGCATTGTTATTTAACCTAAATGCATATAACTTTACTTTACGGAATAACGCCTAACTTTCCTTCCTTAATCATGTTCTAGGTATAGAGAATCATACCTAGTATCCAAAATGTTCTAATGGAACTTGTATCCCCACTTGAAGGCGAGGATAACCTTGAGAGGTATTAGGTGGTGGTTTGAGATATTGTTGATGGCCATGAGTACCTATAATATTTATTTGGAGTCATATCTCCACATTTCCTCCCCAAACCATGTCAAATTCCTTGAAATACATACCTACTACTCAAAATATGCCAATGGATCCCTTAGCCCCACTCAAAATAAAATGATACCCTTGAGAGTTGCTATGTTGTAGATTGAGTTGTTTCTCTAAGCCTTAGATAATTAGCATCTTCCTTTACGGCCTAGGTTTTAGGTTTTCTCCCCCAACCTTGCTCTCAGCTTTGAGACCCATACATAATGTTGAACAACTTCTTAATGTCATCAACATCCCACTATTAGGTGAAGGGCATCTTTCAGAGGTCGTTTCTGGTGGGTTGAGGTGTTGTTCTTGGCCCTCTATGCATACAAATTTCTTTTAGGGTGTAAATAAAATATTTTATGTGGAGACCATGTTCATAATCCTGAGACCCATATCTACTATTCAAATCCTTCTAATGTAATTAATATCCCCACTAAGAGGTGAAAGATTCCCCCGATAGATCATGTGTGGTGATTCAAGCCATTGATATGGGCCTTGGGTGTATAGAATGTTCCTTTAGGTCCTACGGCCTAAGTTTCCTCCATTTACCATGTCAAAGTCATCGAGACCCATGCCTATTGCCCAGTTCTTCCTAATGGAATTGGTATCTCAAATCATACGTCAAGGATACCCTCAAATGGTTTTGTATAGTCATTTGAAGTGTCTTTCTTGACCATATATTCCTAAATAGTTTCTTTAGGATCTAAAGTTCAAGTTTCGTCCCTTGTCCTTGTCTAGGGCCCCAAGACCCATACCTAGTCCTTAAAACCTTTCAAATTCCACCCATGTCCCTATTCTAAGGCCAAGGATCCCCTTGAGAAGTGATGTCTTTTGGTTGGAGGTGTCTACATCTCTATTAGCCTTGAATCCCTAAATGCATCATTTAGTGCCTAAGGCTTGGTTTCCTCCCTTAACCATGTAAATGACTCCTAGTCCCATCTGTACTTATCAAAATTTCATAATAGTATTGATATCCACACACATAGGCTAAGAATACCCTCACAAATCCATGTATAGCGGATTGAGGTGCTTTTATTGGCCATATATGTTTATAAGATTCTTACAAGACTTAAGGTAGAATTTTCCTCCCTCAACTATGTTTAGGGTCCTGATACCCTACATAATGCTCAAATCTTCCTAATGGAACTAATACCCATCAAACAATTTGATAATTAATTATTACTTTTAATAAACAAGTTATCATTCAAACAAAATTAAATTTCAACTTCAAAATATTTTTATCATCATCTTTATTATCTTAATAAATTAAATTGATTATTGTTCAATAATAATTTTATAAAATGCATATATTTATTTATTTTAAATGACAATAATATAAAAGGTAAACAATTAAATCACACACACACACACACATATATATATGGTGCAAAGCTTGGTATTAAAAACAATTATTTGCTTGAATAAAATAAAAATAAATCTTTGAAGCAGGTTATTTAAAAAATAATTACTTTTGAATTTGTTTTATGGTTGGTGCAAACCCTCATAATTAAAATTTATGTGTAAGTGTCAATGTGGCAAAGGACTTAAAACCACTTTATTGTACTTATCAAAGTATCCTACACCACTTCTCTAATTAACACATATGTTGTGGCTTTCCATTTCCAATAAGATTAAGAAACACTATCACCACTTTAACACAATATAATGTAAGTGGTGCTACCTCATATTAACACCATATAATATAAGCACAGCTAACTTGTGGTGATAAAGATGGACTTCAGCTAATGATTAAAAACCTAATAATAATATTAATGTCCATTAACAAATTTAATAAGCTCAACATAAAAAATTTCAATTTAAATCATTTTTATTATTACTTTATAATGTTAATAATTAAAAAATGGTTATTTTTATTGTTTGCCAAGATTAAGAGTGCTAAGTATTTATTTTTTAAATAGTAACAAAAATGAATAATTGAATTGAATTGAAACACTTGAATTTATTTGTTTAAATAGAGTAAAAATAAGAAATTGAATTTGTTGGGATGACGCAAAGTTAGTCTTTATCATTGATTTGAATGAAAAATAAATAATTTTTTGTAAAATAGTTATGTTTATCGTGAAAATCCTCATACATAAATCCTACATGTACATGTCCATGTGACAAATAATTATTAGCACCACTTTATGGTACTTGCCAACATGGCATTTCTCTTAATATACCATGAGTAAAAACATAATTTCTAATAAACATTAACACCATTTTAGCACCAAAAAATATATGTGGTGCTAATACCACCACCTTAACACCACAAAATGTAAGTGGTGTTATTGCCACCATCTTAACACCACAAAATTGTGAGTGGTGCTAATAGCACCGCTTTAACACCATAAACTATAAGTGGTGCTAACTTGTGGTGATAAAAGATGCATTTTCTTGTTGTGAAGCTTCAGATGAAAGCCCTCGCACAGAGCTCTAGAACCAAGTGTTAAAGCAATAAATAGTTCTGAAGACGAATCGGTTTGATTGCCAATTGGTCGAGTTACTTCCTTCGTGTGATATTGTGGACGAGCTTTGAAAGAACATCGTTCATTTCCATCAATCTCCAGGTAAGGATTATTGTAATTTATGATCATTTATAAGTTAGGGTTTACTTCTATTTAGACACAACCACATGTGATACTCCGAAGGATACTTTAGTAAGAAAAGATATAGTTTGAGCTTTCAATTTGTTGGTAATTCATTTACAGTCTTGTAAAAATTGAGGTCAACAATAGAAACCCCATCAGGTTTTCATACTTTGTGTCATTAGATGTGTTGAAACATAAGAATCCGACCACATAAGGCCACATCACTTACCTTGGATAGACGGCGAAAGAGCTGATTGCATGTCCTGAGCATGACTGGTTCACTTTACTTTCTTGCTTGAAGGGCAGACCGCCTAAGTTTCGCATAAGCAAAGGGGCACCTCCACCATATTTTGACATCCAATTTGAAGAACCACCACCACTCATTGCATTCATCCGTTGGATTTATGAAGGGGCAATACCGCCTCAGTTATTCATTGAAATAGCTAAGGGGCAGATCACCGCCTTTGAAAATTTAATTAAAATTTGTCATTTATGATCTCCGAAGAGTCAAGCCAAGAGGCAACTCGTTTTTGTATATGACATACATACCTATATATATGTGTGTAATTCTGGTTTTGTAGAGGGGGGAAAATGAATTGAAGAGTTCAGTTTGAGAACATGGCATTTTTCATGTAACTGATGTAGCACGCTATGCTTTGTATTTCTGAGTGTGCGTGAGTTTGTAAACTTGGCATTTATTTGATTTTTGTTGTAACAGAATTATGTGTTTATCATATTTTTATAGATTGTTGTAGCATGTTTTTGCTCTGCATAAGAGAGTCTTATTTTGGTTAATTGGTTGTAGGGATTAAGTGCTTTTTTTTGGAGCTAAAACTTTGTTTTTTTGTGGTGCTGCAAATCTCTTGTTTTGCTACAACACCCCCTGCAACCTTCAGGTATTTGATCATGTGATGTTTACCCAAGGAGTTGATGTTAAGTTTTCCAAGAAGTCCTATGGTAATTGATCTCCACTGTAAGATTTCTTGATATGCAACTTGTATATTAGGTATATGCGTTACCTCCAAACTCACCAAAACCCTAATCAATGTGTGCACATTCCATCATTGCATACTACCCTCTCCACACCTAAAAACTGCATAGGAGTCTTCACATTTGCATGAGAGTCTTGGTATTCACCTATGAGAGTGAGTTTTTATCTCCAACATCGGTGTGTTTTGTGTTGAGAGACTAAATCACATGCATAGGATTGGACCCATCCGTATGCATCTCAGCATGACTGAGATAATCACGAAGCAATGCTTGAAGCGATAAAAGATATGAGTAAGATTATGGCTTTCACTCTTGTTTCAACCTTTCCCTTCCAATTGAGCGTGCTTTGCATATCCTCTATGAATCTCTTGTTTCCTATCCCTTGAAGCAGATAACTATCTTTCGCTTGGAATGCTGGGGATTGTGTGCTGAACGTATATAGTTGCATCTATTATCCTTAGAACCGGCAGCTTACATGTCTCCAAAACACGTTTTTGATGATTGTGGTTTAATGCTAGGAGGTGTTAGATTTCTCTTTGGAGGAATTGTTGTCTCTACATTCATTCATACCCATAAGACTGATTTCATATGTGATGTTCAGCAGCTGGTCATGGAAGGATATATATAGATGTTCAATGAACAGTTTGGTCATCTCCAAATTATTTATTGTTACAGATGTGGATAATATGCCTTTCAGCAAAAAGGTTGCTGAAAATAATTCATTAGAGAAGGTCAAGACCATGGAGAGCATGTACATTGAGAAAATTCCCCAATCCCATCGAAGCACAGTCATTAGACATGATTAATTTGCATATGATGTGCTCAGCCATGAAAAAAAAAGCATCTATTTTTTACAAGGAATTAAAATCTTCGATAGGTTGAATTTGGATGCAGGACATGCTTAAACTTATTCAAATTATTCTGATCCTTTTATTTCTGCCACACTCTATCCAAGTCAGCAAGAAGTTCCTACTACATAGGATCGCTTTCCTCTAGATTCCATTGAAATTGGCATCAGACTATTCCTCTTTATTTGAGCATAAATGATTCTTTCAAAAGGTGTTTGGATAGGTGGTTATGTCTTAGAATTTGGGGTGGAGTAGCATTTGTGTTTTCTTAGATTGCATGAGGACGGGTGTTTATATCTTAGAATTTGGGGTGGACTAGCATTTGTGTTTTTCTTAGATTGCATCAAGATTATAAATAAACAATTATAAAAGAAAAAAGAATATAAAAAATAAGTGATTGTGCTAGTATCGACAATATTGATATGACTAGAAATTATTAGTCATTGTCTGATGGCTCCTATCACTAAAATTTAGTCTTAGTTCCTCCTTAACAATATGGAGCATTTGAGTTTGTTGTCATTTAACACAGTTCTTAATAATTAAAATTTGGCATTGCCAAGTTAGATATTTAGGAGATATACCACATAAGGCATTCTGAATTTGTCGTGATTTAGCTACTTATGTGAATTTAGTGAGCTTGATCATGTTGTTCTCGTGGAAACTATGTAAACTTCCATGCTTGTTTACTCATGAACACATTTGCAGTCACACCTATGTGAACTTTTACTATCTTAAATCCCAAATAAATCATTAATTCTGCCAAGGATAAGATTATCATATCTATCATTACTAAAATTTGTTTCGTGCATATTGAACTTGTTGGAGTAACAAAACTCCAATAACAGGATTCAAGTTCAATAGAGTCATCAGAGAGGAATTCGTGTTCATAGGTGTTGAGATTGATTCAATGGTGATGAACAATGTGGAGATTAAACTTGATGTGAAACCCATTGTTTCTCAACAGTGACAATGGACTTCTATTTTTCTTTATTTTTAATGAAATTGTATCATTTTATTGTAATTAATTTAGATTTATGATTATTTTAACAAACATTCAATGGATCCGTTATGTTTTTTAATTCACTTTATTGAAATCAACATCATTATGGGCCCATGATTATGTTATGTTTTTTGCAGCATTGGAAACACTCAACATGCTTCAAAAGTGGACATTATGCATTCAAGTGTCCTGTGTTCCCAACCTAGGTCAAGCAACCATTGCTTGTGTCCTGCAAAATAATGCTACAACTCAGGTGTTCCATCAAAAAAGGGTTGTATGCGGGAGGACTACCAATAATGAATCCTATTATATTACTCTCATTGAAGGGCTAGAAACAACGCTAAAGCATGGTGCCAATCACATATTTGTCTTCACAAGCTCCGAACTTGTATGCAACCAGATGAAAGGCACATACCAAGTTAGAAAGGAGCATTTGAAACAACTTCATAGGGAAGCTAGAATTATTGCTTCCCAATTTGACTCCTTCACGATAAATCACCATAGGAATATTGATAGGATGTCCAATGATCTACTGTATGGGGAAATGTCGACATCATGGGAGGGGCGGGGAGGAAATGATTTGGTATCAAGTTCCATTCCATCAAACTTTTCCGATGGACATAGTTATGGTTCTCTGATATGTGTATCGTTTCTTGTTATATTTATTTTGGTGCCTCTAATGGTATGGCTCTTATGCATATGAGAGGCTCCATTGGCCTTATTTTGTAAACTTGCAGAGATTTCAGTAATAAAACAAACAACTCCTTTGTGTATATTTCGGTGAAAATAGCTCTCTTAATGCTTGCATATGTATAATGATGTATAGGAAATGGATAATGATTATTAATGGCTAATCATATGTTCATTAGGGCATCTCTATCTACATGCATTAATATGGATAGTCTCTATCATCTTGAGATCACTGGAGCTGCAAATACATATACTTTTTGGTTTTCAATTGCAAGAATGGTCACTATCTTGTATACAAGGCTTTATAATGGAATTATTGTCATGAGAGACAAGTTAGTATCTGTTTTTGCTTTCTTAGAGTTACTGGAAACCCATATAATTTGCAAGTCTTGAAAGTCTTTAGTATAATTGTTTACTTTTTTCCCATCTTGTGCATAAATCAGTTCCAATCAATAAACCTTCTCAAATGCAATGTTTTGGGCTCTCATCTTTTTTTATTTGAGGGTAGTAGATCTCAAGCAATGCCACTTTTCATGAAGTTATTAAAAATTTTCACTTACATTAAAAGTCACAACATATAATGATGTATAGGAAATGGATAATGATTATTAACGGCTAATCATATGTTCATTAGGGCATCTCAATCTACATGCATTAATATGGACAGTCTCTATCATCTTGAGATCACTAGAGCTGCAAATACATATACTTTTTGGTTTTCAATTGCGAGAATGATCACTATCTTGTCTACAAGGCTTTGTGATTGAATTATTGTCATGAGAGACAAGTTAGTATCTGTTTCTGCTTTCTTAGAGTTATTGGAAACCCATATAATTTGCAAGTCTTGGAAGTCTTTAGTGTAATTGTTAACTTTTTTCCCATCTTGTGCATAAATCAGTTCCAACCAATAAGCCTTCTTAAATGCAATGTTTTGGGCTCTCATCTTTTTTGATTTGAGGGTAGTAGATCTCAAGCAATGCCACTTTTCATGAAGTTATTAAAAATATTCACTTACATTAAAAGTCACAACATACTATTGATTTTATTCAATTCTAGAATCTCCCAAGGCTAGTTAATGTTTGCAATAGCATAGGATAATACTGTTCCCAAATATAGTTTTGGACTATCTCTATTGGCAACTGAAGGTTATGAATGAAAAAGCAGTTCTTTGTTGTTGGGTATATTTGACTGCAATTGATCAAAAGCTTTGCACAAGAGCAAATTCATAGAGGTTCATTTTTTTAATGTTATAGTTAGCAAAGTTCAAAATTTTATCAAGGCATTGGTTTGATTAAGAATTTATGACATTTTTTTATCTCTTGTGTAATTAGTTTTACCTCATCAGAATTTTGATTAAGATTTTATGACATTTTTTTATCTCTTGTGTAATTAGTGTTACCTCATCAGAATTTTATTGTAGCATGTCGTGGATATCATGTTTATAAAGATCCATATCATTTTGTACCTACATTTCAATGTTCATAGTTGACTGAAATCTCTTCCATAATGTAAACTTTTCTCCTAGAATGGATTCAGGAGAAATAGACACAACAACACCTTTTGAGTTAGTTAACACATGGAAGACAATGGTTCTCATAATGTAAACTTTTCTCCTAGAAAGGAGTGGAGAGAAATAGACACAACGACACCTTTTGAGTTAGTTAACGTTGTTGTTGATGTATATGTAACTTTGGAATGTATTTCACCTATGTATATTGTACTCCTATAGAGATGGTATTATTCCTCTATACGGAAGTGTCGTCATTTGTATTGACAAGTGTCGTAACTTGCTGTGATGGTTTATTAGACCAATAAGTGTGGGGTCAGCCCTGATTAATGTAACCACAGGTTATTAGACTCTTCTAGAGAAGTTGGCCCTGCTAGTTTATTAGGCGAGTCAGGATAAGTATAAATAGAGTGCAGGAGCACTCTATTTGATAATCTCATTATTCACTTCTACACTACTCGAAAAGTGGCGCACTAGTGGAGGAGGAGGCTCAGCTGCTAGGAGGACTATCTCTGTGTACTTGGGTTGTATCATTGCTCTTTCTATCTTTGAGGAAGTTGTGGGGTTTTTCACCTTTATGGTTTTCCCCAGTGAAACTCCGTGTGTCTATTGTCTCATGTGATTGCTTGGTGTGATTGATATGCATTGTTATACTTGATATGATGTACATGTTATTATATCAATAAAGATCCTAGAGTATGTTGAATTAATGCTCAAAATCTAACATGGTATCAAAGCTAACCTGAGAAGAAGATACTGTGCAGTTGCGAAAACTAGGATTTCTTGTTTATTGGGTTTCTATCCACAGATTTTGGAAAGGCAGTAAGGTATATTGACTCTACTCAGCAAGGTACATCTTTCTGTCCAATCAGAATTCAATTCTGGGCACTTTCATTTTTGTCCCTAAAAATTAGGGTTTCCACAAAAATAGGAATTTTTGAAATATGAGGACATAGCTAGAAGCTCCTTGGAAAAATTGAAGTTTAGAGCTTTGGATCGAACTTTTTGGTTGGGTGAAGCTCCGGGAAACTCAAACCCTAATTCAGGGTCCTCCCCTATGAATCCAGGAAGACTAAAATACATTTTTGAAGGGTGAATGTTGTTCAGGAGTTCTACCTTATAGCGAGGAAAGAGACACTATCAACTTCTGGGGTGATAGGTAAACACATTGATCGTATTACATAAGCATCTATAAAGGGAAAGAGATCAAGGATCTTGAAGACATACCTTATTAACGACATTTGATCCTAGCTTTTCTTGATCTTGCGCTCAATATTCAACTTGATCTTTCAATCAATAGACCTACAACACAAAGATACCTTCCTCAGCGTATCTTGATTGATATAAAAATGATGAAATTGAAATATAGTTTAAACATCAAGAACAATCAAGCATTTAACCAAACAAACACACAATCCATTAGGCATTTGATTGGGACAGGAAGGATGTTTCAACCTTTATTGTCAAAAGAAAATAATCAGTACAAATTATACCTAATCATGCAGCATGCTTGTGTAACCAGACTCTGGGCTCCTGCTCTTCTCTAACTTTGGAATTCTTCCAGCATAACAACCCTTAATGCAAGTTTCTCCTCTTGTGAATGAGAGTCTCTATATGTTTAACTCCTCAATCCTCCTTGTATTTATTGGACAAGGTAGGCAGTTTAGATCGAGAGGTGGTTGAAATGGAAGTTGGGGAAGTTGCAAAACCAACTGCAACTAATCCCAATTCGTCAAATTAATATATTTTTTATCACATTTCAATATGTGCGCGAGTTTTTCACAGTGGAGTAGCACACAAAATGCAACTTCAGTGCTTAACAACCAGCGTTTGCAGATTTTCTGAAGGTGTGTGCTAGTTTGCTGAAGTGGAGTAGCGCATACTAGGACATGTGCACTACTATTAAGCATGTGGAGTAGGGCATGAGCGCTAGTATGCTGCAGTAGAGTAGCGCATATGCTAAATTGTGAGGTTTTTTAGGGTTTTGCCAGCTTGCAAAAGGGTAAGTCAGGTCAAAGTATCATCTAAGGTCATCATGCTCTTCAATCCAAGTTGTCCTTTTGTGTGGTTGACAACTAAAGGTGACCACGGACGGAGAAGTGCATATTTGACCTATAACAAATGCCCCCTAATGTGTGAGGTTAGAGGGAAACGATGGCCGAAATACATTATAATTCCAAGTCAGAGGAGGAGCAAGAAACCGCAGACCCAAGTCACAGAAACACTTGAAACACAGATCATGGTCAACGAGCAATTACAATCTTGACATCATATAGATGTATAGTGTGATACAACATGATCTCCGATACATAACTAGGAGATGTATATATAGCATGGCCACTTGAAATACAAACGTGGATCCATGTCAAATTGAGAGATCATAGCCATAACAACAAACTAGATCTATGTCGCATGGAGAGCTGTAAATAAGTGAGGCTCAGTCTTGCGCAACTTGGGTGATAACATAATGAGGTGATGTCATCAACATCCCAAGGTTTTCATCCAAAACAACCCAAGGTACAAACCCTAAACATGTGAATAAATGAGCTGAAAGTCGAACATGGGGGGTATCGTTTGATTAATGGTCCTTGATGTATACCATTAACAAATGCGAGGGCTTCCATCGATAATGATAATGGGACCTAAGGTACCTAGTACGATCCAACAAGTGTGAATAAGTGGACTTGGAGTCGAACACTTGAGGAACCTTTCGAATAAGAGACATTGATGTATTCTCATGATTCAACAACGAGGAAAATTGCCACTGGTGACTGCAATCTCCAAGGTACTAACCGAAACTCTAAATTTCATTCCTAGAGCAAGATGAGTTGATGTCGATAGGAAGAAGTTCATTGGAAGGGAGGCCTTAAGGCATCCTCCATCATCCAACACGAGGAACACTCAACTGGTATGAGATGATATGGAGTAATACACGTAACAAGACTGACACTAGGATGGCCGACACATGAGGTCAAGTAAACTGCAGAATGGCCGACACAGGCTATATCCTTGAACAGTGAGCACGACACAAAATAACTTAGGTAGTTTTCAACATAATGGGGAAATGATATAAGCCTGTAATGTAGGAGACATTAGCAGACCCTCCATATGGTTGGAAGAATAACCAACCAGGGGAGTAAACAACTTGGAGATCGGGTTCACCCTAAGGTCAAAAACTTAGCCCAACTGATCTGATAGACTCAAGTAGGTGCTGTGTTCAAGGATAGGACTGACTGAACTGCCTTTGAAACTGAAGATATGATACATCCTTCTTATCCCTTATTCTTTTTAGATAAAAGAATACCTTTCTTGTTATTTTAATGAGTCCAAGAAAGAATGAAAACTCAATAAGTCCAACCATGTGAAAAGTTTAACGAGCCCATGGGAGGAAGACTCAGGTCCTTCTTCATTATTTACAGAGTTCGAAGAAGAGATAGAAGATTAATCTATATTACTGATCTCTGGATTTTAGTATCGAGCCGAGATCTGTTCTTGCTCGTCGATGTTTTCAATTTTAAGGAGTCTGAAAAACTTAAACAATAACTCCATACACCTACTCGTGGATTTTAGTATCGAGCCCAAGTAGGTTAATGGTTTTCGGTGTTTTCCTGTTTATAGAGTCTGAAAAACTTAAACAATCCTCTATTCACCCTCTCGTGGATTTCACATCGAGCCCGAGTAGGTGAGTGCTCGTTTGGTGTTTTCATATTTAGAGAGCCTGAAAACCCTAAAGAATGGCTCCAAAAGGTTCTTTTTCGTAAAATTAGTCTCCTCCCCCGAAAAAGTATAAAACAATGGAGGAAGAACTCTTCTAGCGCATACAAGAGTATACCTAGAGTATACCTTTTTCGTAAGTTATCCACCAAGGCCCGGAAAAGGGGTAATTTTGTACCTAAGTGGATGAGCCTTCAGTTCCTTTAACGAGCTTGAAAAGAACAAGTTTGCTCGGTGATCTTGTTTAGGTTTCAATAGTCCAAACAAGAGCTTAAAATGACTCAAATGACAGCTTCTCGGATCATGACTCATGATCTGCCAAAAACTAGGATCTCAACAACCATGTTAGTAATCGCGACAAAAAATATTTAATGATATGTAATTTTAACCATAAACTACTTGAAATGGTCTATCATCAAGAAATTAAGTCTTAATGGATTGATACTACAAAAATTTAGTGAAAATTTGAGGAATATTGGTTGAAATTGCTTTACTACCATTTGTTGCTATTCAATGATTAAATAGAACTTTTTGATGGAATTTGAAACTATAGAGTTTTTACAAAAGTGGGTAAAAATTAAATTCCAATTCATATATATAATTTCAAATTAAAAAACTCAAATATCATTTTGGATTTGTAGGGAAAGATTTGGAAGCAAACCTTTGAATTTCAATCCTTCGTGGCGATCAACTCAAGCAACCAATTGACGTTTCGCCTCCACCAAGTAAGTTAAAATCAACCCAACTTGCATTTCAATACTTTATTTGTCAAATTTTATGCTCAAAATCCATTTTAAGGCCATGCTCAAAGCGTTAAATGTGTGTGCGCTACTCTGCAAGAGGCAAAGTAGGGCATACTGGAGGTATGCGCTACTATTGCTCATGCACAGTAGCGCCCATGCATCACTGTGTGAATATAGAGTAGCGCACACCCCTGAAGATGGTAAAAAAAAATGTTGAGACTCAAAATTTTGACCTTTCTGTGGCAGGATGTTGCTAGTTTGGAGGGAAAGAGAACATGAGGAGATGGATAGGGTGGCTATGCAAGACTCGACAACTCTCCGTGCACTCCGAAGGTGTGGTTTGTTGAAGTTTTATAGAACCGTAAACATGAGGGCACTCGATCGATTGCTACAAAGACTCGTTCAATACTGGGATGTAGATGCCAATGCATTTGATATCTAAGGAGAAACCCTGGACCTTACTGTTGATGACATATACTTCGTTACCGGTCTCTCTAGGAGGGGATATGTGGTAAACTTGAAGGGATCTTCACGCAATATGGGTGCCATGTCGGTGCAAGAATATATAAATGCATACTGTGTGGTGGGAACCGAGAAATCAGGAAGTCAAATCCTAATTTCTAGTATTTATAGCCTCCCTTTGAAGGTTAATGTAAGTATGTTGAACTGCATGGGGGGAAACGCCACACAACATTTAGCCTCAAGGCGTTCCATGCATATTGGTATCAAGTGTTTGCAAGGTCATGTGTACGATTGGTGCATTAGTTTATTGGCAAATATGAAGCTCCAACTCACGGGTTGTAAGTCAGGGAGTATGAAGAACTTTGGATATGGAAGCATCCTTTGTACCTTCTTCTTTGAGAGGGTACCTACTCTTAGCTTGGGCATGCCTCTACCTCTAGTCAATCCTCGTGAGCCGAGATTGGGCCGTTGGGGTGACATTTTTCTCCCCCAGGGTGGTGGTGAAAGCCACTTTTGCTATCATACTTATGATTTCTGGGGGTGGTGGGAGAGATAGATGTCGACATTCGAGCAGTTTCCGTATGCTGGTTTAGACTTCCGTCATGATCCAGAGCTGGTACTTCCTCCAGGTGGTGCCTGGGGAGATATAGGTATGTTTTTGTTTTGAGAATTATTTAATTTTTTCAAATTTTCAAGTATATGATTTTTATGATGAGTTTTGAAGTACTAAACAAGTGTCATATGCAGATATTGGACCGATTCGTCTTGAGGGACATCCTACTATTTTCGTGAGGCCATCAGATGTGGGTGCAGCTAATGCTATGTTAGGGACTATAGAGAGGAAAGTGAGTCAGTTGACTCATGATGTTCCTACATATCGGATCGAGCGGATACCTATTGATATGCAGGAAGATGTAGTTGGTGTGCCCTCTGCATGGCTTAGGTTGCTGCGAAAAATAGCTAGGTTAGTCATATGTTATCAGGAGGTAGTAGATGCCGATGAGACCCCTCCTTCTCCATAGGAAATGGTTATTTTATGTATATTTTTGAGGCCACCGAGCCCAGTTTTGTATCTTATGACATGACTTGTGGTAGACTTATGATCCAAAACTCATATTATATTTTTTGATACAGTATCAAATATATATACAGTATCGGTTATTTACATGTGTGTGTGTTTAACTTTATGTGTGAAATGTTATTTATAGAAATGTATGATACAAATTCCAATCTAAAACATAATTTGTAAATGAATCAGCTAATGCATTTAAATTTCTTGGAATGTGTTGATATATAATGGAATTGAACTGTCTTTCCAATAATCTAACTCGCAAAAACTGCCGTAGCAAAACAGGATCTCTAATCTGGTAAACACCCGTTAACTGAAATATAACTAGTTGCGAATCAAGCCTTACCCCCAAATGTGAAATGCCATGAATAAGAGCATCTTGGAGAAGTTCTATAACCGCACTGTACTCAGCCACATTGTTCGTAGTGGGACCCAAACAAACCCCCCCTCGAAGAGAACAGTTGGCCAGCTGGTGAGTAAATGACCCAAGCTGCTGAAGCCAACTGTCGGGTGTGGCGACTAGAGCCATCAGCAAATCCTAAGAAATGTTCAGTCGACATCTGATACATGAAATGAAGACACACATAAGGTTAACTAACAAGCACAAGCAAAAACTAGCTCTACAAAATATACAGTTATGTTACAAGAAAAAGCACAAATGCCTAAGCGTAGTACTTCTTCAGGTAGAGCCCATTTCTAGGCTCAAGAAGCTTATTACCTTTGTAATTTGTTAGCTCATAAGCACCTTTCTTCAGTACCCTAGAAATTATGTAAGGACCGAGCCACATGGACTTGAACTTGCCAAGTCCTAAAGGTTCCTTGTCCTGATCCCAAAGTAGAACAAGGTCTCCTTCGAGAAACACCCTAGGTCTAACAGACTTGTCATATTGTCCTTTGACTCGTTTCTTATGAACTTTGTTTGTTGTGAGCACGTTACATCGCTGCTCATCTAGATGTTCTAAATGCAACAAACATTCTTCCAGTGCTGAAGTATCTGGTAGTAGTTGGACAACCAATTTTAATGAAGGAATCTTGCATTCAATCAGAACAATTGCTTCTATCCCATGCACAAGCTGGAAGGGAGAGAACCCGGGTAGCAGTCTTTACATTCGCTCGGTAAGCCCAAAGAGCAGGGTATAGCATGATGTGCCAGTTATTTCGACTGGCATTAACAATTCTTTGCAGAATTACCTTTAAATTTTTGTTAACTGCTTCGACTTGTCCATTCGCCTATGGATAATATGAAGACGAATGTTCTTGGCGAAAACCTAACATCGTGTACAAATCGGTCATCATTCTATTCTGAAAATGACTGTCGTGATCAGTCACCATTTCTTTGGGTATGTTGAACCTTGCAATAATCTGATTGAATACAAAATAAGCGGCAGTTTCTCCATCTGCCTTGACAGTAGGCATTGCCTCGGCCCACTCGGTGAAGTAGTCGACAGCAACGATGATATAATGATGTCCTCTAGTCGAAACTGGATTGCAAGTCATATAATCAGCCCCCCATTTTGTGAAGGGACCTGCTGTAATCGCAGGATGAAGAGGAGTTGGATGTGCTCTCATTTTCCTGGTGAAAAACTAACACGGACGGCAGCGTTTCACAGCTTCCACACAATATTTAATGATTGTGGGCCAAAAATACCCGACACGTAGTATTTTATGGGTTGTTGCCAATCCAGAAAGATGACCCCCATAGGCTCCATTGTGGGCATCATTCAATACTGATTCTGCTTCTTCTAAAGTCAAACAATGTCGTAAGATGGAATCTATCCCACGTTTATACAAAGTATCAGAAATGATGAGATAGTTTTTCGCATGACTTTTCAGTTTGTGTCGCTCTTCTCTAGAAAAAGTGGTAGGACACCTCAAAGTCTGGAGATATACTAAAATATCCCCATACCATGGGTCAAAGGAGGCAATAAGGAAAATATGTTCATTCGGGAATGATGATTCTTCCTCGATATGTTCTAAGTCACTTGGAAACTCTGAGATTAACTTAGCGAACACTAGTGATTTCTTCGACTTGGCCGATTGAAAGACCAAATCGAACTCTTGTAAGATTACAATCCATTTATTGTACTTCCCACCCATGATGCATCGAGTGAGAACATATTGAAAAGGATTGACTTCTGCTATCACAGTAGTTGTTTGTAAAGGGATGTAGTGACGAAGCCTCTGTATCGCATAGACCGCAGCTAGTGCTAACTTCTCAACATGCGAATATTTAATCTCAGGAGCTATCAATGCACGCAAGAGATAGTAAATGACATGCTCTTGGAGCGTGTCGTCCTCCTGAACTAGTACTTTGCCAATTGTGTAAATGGACGTCGCTAGATATAAAAGAAAATATTTTGCATAATCGGGCGGGCTTAACAAGGGGGCTGAAAGTAGTACCTTTTTCAAGGCCTCAAAGGATGCTTTAGCAGCCTCATCCCACACGAAGTAGGTATCTTAGTTAAGCAGTCTCATAAAACCTTTTGTGATCTTAGCATAGTTTATGATAAATCATCGCAAGAAGTTAGACATGCCTTGCAGACTTTGAAGTTGTTGCAAGGTGCGAGGAGGAGGTAGATTTACAATCGCCTCAACTTTTAACGGGTCAACCATTATGCCATGACTGGATACAATAAAACCCAGTAAACGTCCCGATTCGACGCAGAATACGCACTTATTAGGATTCAATCGAATCTTATATTGTCTGCATCATTCAAACACAAGTCTCAAATGAGCTGGATGATCCCGTCTCTTTCGAGATCACGCCAAGAGGTCATCCAAGTAAGGTTCAACTATGTGCTTGATATCGTGAAAAGCGAAATTCATTGCTTGCTGGAAAGTAGCTCCAGCATTCTTTAAGCCAAACGACATATTTCGATAAGCAAAGGTTCCCCACGGGAAAATAAAAGCTGTTTTGTGTTGATCTTCGGGTTGATTATATACCAAAAATCCATCCATGAAAGAAAACATCTCATGTCCCACACATGCACCTATGATTTGGTCGATAAATGGTGTGGGATAGTTATCTTTCGGACAAGCTTTTTTCAAGTCTCGAAAGTCGGTACAGACTCGGATGGTACCTTGCTTTTTATCAACCAGAACAGGGTTTGAAACCCATTCTGTCATGTCAATCGGGTAGATAAATCTGGCTTTCAGCAATTTTTCAACTTTCGCCTTAATGGCGGCCGCTTTTCGAGGATTCACAGGACGAAGCTTCTGTCTCATAGGTTTTGCATTAGTGTATGTAGTGATGACATGCTCAACGATGGCTAGATCGATGCCTGGCATATCCTCATAAGACCAGGCAAAAATGCCACGGAATTCTTTAAAAAGCTTGGTATACAAAGCGATCTCTTCTGGAGAACAGTCTGCTCCAATAAAAATGTTTTCCATGACCCTGGGTTTGGTGGAAATGTTAATCAGGATGGTTCTCGATATATTAGCCATATTCCCTTCAGCGTAAACAGCTCTTGAAGTAGAAGGAAAATATGTAAAATCAACAAATCTATCGGGTCTCATAGAGAATTCTCCTCTCTCTATCCTGTCTAGATTTGGAAGTAGGTAAGACCTGTGATGCATATGTTCCCACAGATGGTCCAGGCCCATCATGGCTTCCAAAATGGCTTCATTAGAAGGTAAAACCATGTCTAAACAGTCAAAAGAGTGGATAGAATCCACTGAACATGCAGGAGCATAGTCCATATCCGACTCAGTAGAGACTAGCGGAGTCACGATATGTTCTATTGCAGTGTGTTGTGCTTCTATGTATGCTACTTCTGCAATGGTTAAAGGCACTTATGGTTCTGATACAGTAGGAAGGATCCATGGATCAGTCCTTAAACCAACCGTGAAAGTTTCGGTAGATCTACCTACATCAGAACGCATAAAAAGAACGGGAGAGGGGAGGTCAAAAGTGCCTATTAATGACCCGTAAAGCCTTGCTCCTAAACCCTCGCTTACTAGGGCAGATTGATCAACTAAGGGAATAGTGGAATCCGATGAAGTCTGGTTGTTTTTCCGAGAGAACGAAGGTTGATCGACTGTGACGGTCTTTCCTTCGTGGGGGAACATAACAACTTGGAAAACTGCCGATGCAATGGCTCACATGGCATATGTCCAGCTCCTGCCTAACAACATATTGTAATCAAGCAAAGCATTTAGAACTTCAATCTCCACAGCAACTGTCTTACCGGAAAGTGTAATTTCAAACGATGGTAGAACTCCGTGTGGACGGAAAGTCCCGCCATCAAGGCAGTAAGTAGTGTGTTAGAGGGGGCTAACTCGAGAGAGCCCAAAGCTTTCCAGCAAGAAATGGACATCACGCACGTTGACGCGCCCTCATCTATGACAACCCGTCTAATGGTCATAGGACCATGAACCACTTATATCTGTAGGGCAACGTGGTACGGAAATCGATATTTGATATCAGACATATCAAAGCACACAGTCATGTTGGATGATTCCATACTTCCAATCGCTGCCAGAAGTGCATTTTGTTGTAACAGACAACTTTCCAAAACTTCTAAGGTGGACATAGCACAAGGGGTCTGGGCTAGATCTTCAACCACATTGTAGTTGGAAGTAGCCCGAGCGTTGGGATTGTGCGAGGCCCGTTTCAAGACACCTTTCGGGATCTTGGGAAACGAATCCACTAGAATGTGGAGAGGAATGGAAGATTCAAGAATCTCTTTATCCTTCTTTTGCACATCCGATGTATAATTTCTTGCTCGCGTTTGGAAAAGTGCATCCGCGCTAACCATATTAATGAAAGTTTGATCAAATGAAGCATGAGTAGTGCCCCTAGCTTTGGAGGTGCCAGAAGCTGAACCCTGCCCCTTAGGAAATGGATCTTTAAGTACGACAGGTTTCTTTTCTTGAAGTAGCTTCTGGGATTCTTCGAGTAGAGGGCATTGGTGAGTGAGGTGATCCTGCTTGCAAATCTTACAAGGGAACTTAACCGTCTTCTTTTCTTTGTTACCCTCCTTGGCATTCTCTTTGTTCTTGGGCTTTTGTTGGTTCCCCTCTCCTTTCTTGCCCTTCTTTTTGTTATTGGGCTGCCGAGGGCCCTTTTGATTGTTCTGAACCTGGTTTACAGATTCAGAAGTAGAAAGAGAGGTTGTGACGGAGGTCACTTCTACAGTCGATTGTTTGACGGATAAGGCATGAACCTTCTTAGTCAATGCTTCGAAAGCTGCAGAAACTACTGAACCCACTATGTCATCAGCATGTGGTCCAGGTTTAGGTCTGCCAAGATCAGTGTTTGATCGTGGTGCGTCTGGTATAATCTCATAAAGTAGCCTAGACTGTGCATAAACAAGGTCTAGCTGCTGGGTCCGTAAAATGGCTTCTTCCTCTGAGGACACTCCAGAAGTAGATACTTCCTTAGAAATGTAAGGAAGGAGTGATTTCAAATACCACTCAAGAAGAAATTCTGGAGGTATATTGGCTTTAATGAGCCTCTTCCCTCTTCGCCACTCCTTAATGTGATCAGATAAGTGAGTGGCCTTATTCTGTCTAAATGTAGACAAAAGATCTGTCCCGGCATCGTATTGAACAAGAAGCTGGAAGTGGTTGAGAAAAACTGTCGCGAGATCCCGAAGATTAAAAAACATAGCTGCAGGTAACTCAATGTACCATTTGGTCGCAGTTCCAGTTAAGGCTCTTTGGAAAAGTCTCAACCTAACGGAATCTTCGTTCAAAGAGTTCGAAGAACACCATAAATGGAAAGTGGTAACATGATCACCAGGGTCCTCACCAATTTTTCCTTCGAATTTTGGAATGTCCGAAGGTAATTTAGTAGGAACTGGTGGCCACGTCGCGTTATGGTACACTGGATCATTCGTTAACTTGGAAAGATCTAGCAAATTCAGAGTTTCCATAAACGGTAAACAAGGTCTATAAGAAAGAATTTGATAAGCTGGGGTCATAAAGGGGGAACCGCCCATAATCTGACTCATGAACTGCTGGTTGGGGTTGCCCCCAGCCATCTGCCGGTAGGGGTTGCCCCCAGCCATCTATTGTTGTGTGAAAGTGTTGTTGAAATTCCCCCATCCAAATGAAAGTGGGTTGGTACTCTGAATGTTTGTCCATTGAGTCTGGGTGTTAGCCCCGCCATATTGTTGATTAAGGATGTTATCCCCTCCTCTCGAAACATAGAAAAGGGGTGTTTCCTGCAGGTACATTATTTTGATTCATGTTGTAACCTACAAAGGTGTTAAAACCAGGGGTAGTCGAGGTAGACGGCATAGTCATGGTACTCATGACAAGCATAGTTGCAGAGGCGTTTGGCCCTACATTGGGTGTGGAAATCCAACTACTAGGTATATGGTATGACTATTGAGTTACAGGAGGTGGACCGATATTCATTGTATTACTAGGTCCAAAAGTAGGGGTAGAGGTGGATGTCAAAGCTATTGAGCTCGGCATGCCTAATGTACTAGTATTAAAACTGAAGGACGGAGTTGAAACAACAATTGACTGAGTCGAACTTGGTATAACAGTGGAGGGCAGATTTACAGTATTTGTATTCATACCTATTGTGGGAGTCTATGGAACTCCCTGTTCACCTCCTGGATTAGTCGTAATATGCCTAGGTGTGAACAAATATGCGCTATAATCAGGTTGCTGGAAACCAACAGGTATCAGAAGCGGATTGTTAAGTTCAGTCAGAGGAGGATTAAAAGGAGTATTAAACTCACCAAAAGTGAGATCCTCAATCTCGACTATATTAAAAGCTTACTGATCTGGAGTCCTAGGTTGTGGTTCACCGGGAACCTCTATTTCACCAGTAGTTTCAAAAGGACCACTGGAGTCTGTCCTTTTTCGTCTTGGTGGTGGTAGTGGCTCCACTCTAAGTGGGAGAAGGTTTTGCAACCTTCGAGACCTATGAAGCTGTTGGTCTTCCACGATTATACATAGAAATAAAACTAAGTAAAAACCTAGTGGCCACTAAGACTAAGGGGCAAACAACATTCCACTAAAAAATCCTAAGTATGCAAACCAGGCAAACAAGATGCCTTCCGGAGAAGAGTCTGGGATGATGAGGGCCCATAACAGATCAACGAAGGAAGAAGAACAGTTACCCGGAGTCCACAATACAATGACTAAGGGTGAAAGCGCTGGAATCACCCAACCGCCCTCCCAAAGACCTGCAAGGGATTTCCTCCCACGTCTGTCCTAGGTACAACAACTATAATCCTCTGATGTCACCTGTGTATGATCCTATAGGTCTAATACTAAGGCTACCATAAGTACGAAATATCATGGGGGGACAGATGTCAGCCTGATCAAAACGCGTGGGCAGGGTAGCAAAGCCCGAAGTCCAGATGGACCCCCATACGCGAATCGACCCTGGTTTATGGTTGAAGGGAAAGTGAGGGGATATCCTCAACAAATTTGATCTTCCACGGCCTCGTGCTTAGCTCTAGTTTTAGTAGAGTTTCCCAAGAATATTTGATACAGATGGGTTTACCTATATGAAAGTCGCACTACGATTTTTGATTAATGAAACAAGCTTCTAGCAGTTTAAGGTGTTTTAAGCTCAAAACTCTAGCCTAAGCTAGTTGGTGTCATGTATCCCTAGAAAGAAAATCATTTCTTTACTCAGTGGGGAAGTGCATTGTGTGGTGTGGTTGCAACAAAAAGTAAAGTGCATGAAATGAAACAACTTTCAACAACAAAAAGACTCTTTTATTTTTTCGTTTTATATTCTTTCCAAAATGAAGATTAAGAAAACCTAAACAAAGCTTTATTTTTCTGTTTTCTTTTCAAATTCAGAACAAAGTAAACTATGCTACTCTGCAAAGATTATAAGCCTTACTACTCTAAACTACCAAACTTATTTTGCTTTTTTTGTTATATATAAATGAAAAAGAACTTGAAAGTGGAAGCAAGTAAGACCTACAAAATATATGCAAGTATGGAAAAACGACCCTAAAGTTCACAACAGTCAAATCAATGATTCGACAAAGACTTGTCCTACAAAGTTTTTTTCAAAGGAAAAAAGATTTAAACTTGGAAACATAGTGGAAAGAAAACAGGGATGAGAGACACTTATAACCGGAAAGCAAACTTAGAAGATTTCTCCAAAGCACCAAACCCTAAACAAGAACACTAAGGCAAGTAGCAGGTAGGCAAGCGAACTAAAGACAACCTTACTAGCACAAAGAATCAAATGGGAAGAAAACTAAGGTACTTCAAACTTACTTGATACTGAAAATGACAGCGAGATCAAGAAGTGTCGAGACTCAAAGAGATTTTGAAAACACCCCAAATACTCCAAAAGATGGGCCAAACCCTAAATCAAAAGATGAGGCACCCAAAGAGCATACTAGTGTTGCAACAAACAACAAGTGTTAAACACAAAGGTTTGTATACTTGCAACACACTACTAGGGTAAGGGCGAGCAACTATGTCCGCTAAGGAACAATGCACGGTCTCCAAAAAGATTCACTAACAAACAAGACACTTCAAAAGTAATCAAGTAACCAAAAGATGACCTAAGGGACTCCAAAGAGGCCAAAGAGACTCAAAGAAGGATTACAAACCTCAAAAACCAGTTAAGAAAGCCAGTAACAAAGTTAGAAACCAAACCAAACGGGCGGAAATCCAAACCCTACCTCAAACAGAGAGTTATAGGAATGTGCTCTACTGGGCAGTAGGAAAACTAGCGCACTCTGGAAGGTGTGCCCTACTGTGCAGTAGGGAAAGTAGCGCACAAGCTCAGGTATGCACTACTGTATGTATAAAGGAGTAGCGCACAAGTCAAGAAAGGTTTAAAACTAGCTTTGCAGAGGTGTAAAAAGGTTGAGTCAGACAAAGGAAAGTAGGTAGGGGTGACCTACAAGGCCTCTCAGAGGATCAAAGGGATCAAAAAGTACTGGAAAGATAAAAAATGGGTTTCCTAGAGCAGAAAAAAAATCGGCTCCCCAGCGGAGTCGCCAGTCTATTGTTCAAGAATTCTACCTTATAGCGAGGAAAGAGACACTATCAACTTCTGGGGTGACAGGTAAACACATTGATCATATTACATAAGAATCTATAAAGGGAAAGAGATTAAGGATCTTGAAGACATACCTTATTAACGACGTTTGATCCTAGCTTCACTTGATCTTGCGCTCAATCTTCAACTTGATCTTTCGCTCAATAGACCTGCAACACAAAGATACCTTCCTTAGCATATCTTGACTGATATAACAATGATGAAATTGAAATATAATTTAAACATCAAGAACAATCAAGCATTTAACTAAATAAACACACAATCCATTAGACATTTGATTGGGACAGGAAGGATGTTTCAACCTCTATTGTCAAAAGCAAATAATTAGTACAAATTATACTTGATCATGCAGCATGCTTGTGTAACTGGACTCTGGGCTCCTGCTCTTCTCTAAATTTGGAATTCTTCCAACATAAAAACCCTTAATGCAAGTTTCTCCTCTTGTGAATGAGAGTCTCCATATGTCTAACCCCTCCCCTCAATCCTCCTTGTATTTATTGGACAAGGTAGGCAGTTTAGATCGAGAGGTGGTTGAAATGGAAGTTGGGGAAGTTGCAAAACCAACTGCAACCAATCCCAATTTGTCAAATTAATATATTTTTGATCACATTTCAAGATGTGTGTGAGTTTTTCACAGTGGAGTAGCACACAATATGCAACTTCAGTGCTTAACAACCAGCGTTTGCAGACTTTCGAAAGGTGTGCGCTAGTTTGCTGAAGTGGAGTAGCGCATACTAGGACATGTGCACTACTATTAAGCATGTGGAGTAGGGCATGAGCACTAGTATGCTGCAGTAGAGTAGCGCATATGTTAAAATGTGAGGTTTTTCAGGGTTTTTCCAGCTTACAAAAGGGTAAGTCATGTCAAAGTATCATCTAAGGTCATCATGCTCTTCAATCCAAGATGTCCTTTTGTGTGGTCGACAGCTAAAGGTGACCATGGATGGAGAAGTGTATATTTGACCTATAACAGTGAAACTTTGTAGTTTTCAAATTCTAAGTATACTAGGATGATCAGCTCATCAAGGCGCATCTTTCTATCCTTTCAGAAGTTTGAAATTCAAAGTTTGAATTTTTAGGGTTTCTCTTACAAACCCTAATCTGGGACCAGATCCAGTTTTCAGCAAATCAAGTGGTAAGACCTAAATATTTTCTATTTCCATTTGAAGTACTCTTTAAAGATGTCTCACCACACCAAGCATGAGGATAATATTGAAGCGGCTGATAAATTCCAAGCATGGAATCATAGGATTGGGTTAATCCTGGAAGAAAATGAATTGGACACTTACATAAGTGAAGAGGTCCCTATCCCATAGGAAGAAGAGGCTAAGGCCTTACACAAAAGGAATTTGGTCAAGGCTAAGAGGAAAATTGTTGATTCTATCAAAGACCATCTCATACCACATGTGTCATCTCTAAAGACACCAAAGGAGATGTTCGATTCCCTGACCAAGCTATTCGAAGGGAAGAACATAAATCGGAAGATGACCTTAAGGAATCAATTGAAGAATGTCAAGATCCAGAATGTAGAGACTATGCAGTCTTATTTCTCAAAGGTCTCCCAGATAAAAGAACAACTTGAAGCTGTGGGAGAAGACATAGAAAATGGAGAAGTGGTAATGACCACTCTTAATGGCCTTCCTAGGTCATGGGATTCCTTCATCCAAGGAATATGTGCTAGGAAGAAACTTATCACATTCAATAGGTTGTGGGAAGAATGCTCACAGGAAGAAGCTCGAATTGTAGCTCGAGAAGAGAAGATGGGGAATGAAGACCAAGCTCTCACAACATACTCCAAAAGTCATGGTGACAAAAAGACTCACCATCATGGAAAGAAAGAAAGACATCACCATTAGAATCAGAGGGGTAGTCCCAGACCTCGAAGAAACATGTCCTATGTTTGTTGCTATACATGTGATGAAAAGGGACACTATTCCAGAGACTGTCCCAGAAATAAGAAAGATGGTTCTCACAAGAAGAAGAACATCAAAAGAAGACATCATGCTCATGCTGCAGAGGATGATGAACCTCCCAGGAAGAGGGCTAGAGAAGATAGTGAAGATTCTTCAAGTGATGAAGAATATGTTTTGATTTCTGCTATCATTACTCATGGAAGTAATGATTGGCTTATAGATAGTGGGGATTCTAAACACATGACAGGATTCAAGGAATCCTTATGAACCTATTTGAACATGAATCACCCCACAAGGTGAAACTTGGGGATGACTACCAATATTCAATAAAAGGAAGTGGTGAAACCTCCTATAAGCTAGACTTTGGAAAGTCTATGAAGATGAAAGATGTACTATATGTTCCATAAAGAATCTACTCTCCATATCTACATTGGATGCAAAAGGCATGAGGGTTGCATTTGTAGATGGCCAAGTCCTAATGTGGCCAAAGGGTAAGACTATAGATGATGCAGTGGTGATTGGAGAGCAAGAGGGAGGATTATACAAATTGAAGGGCCAACCAGAACAAGCCATGGTCCATGATTCAGTAGAGCCAAGTGAACTTTGGCATAGAAGGCTTGCACATGTGCACTATAGGGCATTGCCTATTGCAAGCAAAGCAGTTGAAGGTCTTCCTGAAATCCAGTCAAAGTATGAAGATGTTTGCAAAGGATTTGCGAAAGGAAAGAACACAAAGAATGCAATCACAAGCAAGTAAGGAAAAATGAATTATCCACTCCGATGTATGCAGTCTGATGTCATCTAGTTCTCTGAGTGGGTATGTATACTATGGTTCGTTCATTGATGATTTATCTAGGAAGACTTGGGATTTATTTCTTGAAGAACAAAGATGAAGTATTTATCAAATTCAAGGAATTCAAGGCCTTGATAGAAAACCACACTGAAAAGAAGTTCAAGACCTTTAGATCCAACAATGGTGGAGAATTCACTTTAGCAGACTTCAAGTGCTATGCAGTGATTCAAAGATTAAGAGGGAGTCAACCACTCCTTACAATTCACAACAGAAAGGAGTAGAAGAAGTTACTTCAGAATAGGACTTTGTTGACCAAATCACGACCTCACAGTCGACAGGTGTTCATCGACTGTCGACACATACTGGAGTCTCCCTAGGCACCGACCCGGGCAGGTTTGAGCCCACCCAGCAAGACCTGCAGAGTGGATGAGGTCTCACCCTAGGCATCTAGGAAGAGCAAACGGAACCATGTTTCCGCCAAGGGAGGAGGCGAGTTGCGGCATTATGATACCAACAACAATTCTAAATATTCATCATGAAGTTATAGCACATCACTTTAATCGCAGCATTTAACATTACAGTAAATAGATATCTATAACATATTATTGCGGCATTCACATCATAGCAACATAAATGGGTAATTGCATTAAGATAAGACAATAACATAAGTATCGAGCAACATTACACACAGATTGCACCAAATCATTATCCTTATATAACTGTGGCAACCAAAAGCAGTACATAAATCTCTGTGCAATTCCCCGCATTATCTTTCTATCAATCTCCGCATACAACTCTATTTCTATCTTCTATCCATCGACTTCTCCCTAACACTTACAATTCTCATCTATTTATAGGCTTCCGCCAATTACAATACTTGTCCACTTTCCTAACCGACACTTATGGACAATTGACTAACTGACTTGGTCTAATGACCCAAAAACCCACATACCGTGGTATAATTGACTCGATATTACAAAATACATGACCCAAAACCCGCCAACTGTGGTATACTTGACTCAATATTACAAAATACATGGTCCAAGTGACCCAAAACCCACCAACTGCGGTATCCTTTGGCACAAAATACTCCTTTCGCGCCTTCATCCAACGTGTCACAACATCAGCAGTACCGCGATCTTTCCTCATCAAACCACCTGCCAACAGGCCCCCAACACAATCTTGTGGCTCACCCTCAACTGCATCAACTGCATCTGTTCTTGCTGTCTAGATCACGCAATGTTGTCTCCTTCTTTCGGCTGTACAGATCCTCGGCTACCAATTCTGTAAGCCCTACACAAGAGTAGGAAACCCCCGACTCGCTGTCAGGTACATCGCGAACTCATCCTCCAGTCGCATGGAATAGTTCAGACTGACAAGAAAAGAGGATGAACAGTACCAAGGGGTGAGAACGACGGATGAATCTGGCACATCTTTTTCACGTTAGCACCCGTCTTCTACTGAAGTCAGGGAATTACCGCCCCAACCAGCGTTCTGATAAAAAATAGCACAACTCTTCGAACAACTACTGCATACTGAATCATGCGGGACCGACCAGGGGTCCATCTCACTGTCGACGCGTACCGCAGTTGCCTTGGCACCGACCCAGGCATACATAGGGGAAGTGCATCGACTATATCAAGGCGCTCAGGGACACTCGGGCTCGCGGGGCCCCTGGGGTGCTGCCACGGGAAACAAAGTGAAGCATTTCCACAACCTCCTTGGAATTCCCCACAACTCACCTCCCAAATTGATTAACTAGCATAACCACTCTATGTCGAAACAACTTCTGTATGGTGAACGACCAACTTCCTCGGTTACTTATAGCCGGACCTTCCCAGGTCACGACAGGGGGAAATGATGCCCCGGTACCTCTCATCTGTGTGGATGAGCAGGCCGACTTTCACAGTGGAGGGGGAGACCATGCTACCAACAAAGCTCCTACGTGCCACCATGTGAACAACCCCACTGCTCGTCCCTGCCCAGTGTGCCATGTGCAAAACATGCCGTCGTCATGTGTGAAGCCAACTGAATCGGTCAGGTGCAATCATGTGTAGAGATGGTGGCTAGTAATCACATCACGTCACCGTACTTTCCCAAAACCGTCATACAAAATCTGTCATTGAGCCTAAGCACAATACTGTCATGAGTCTCTGACTATGCTAACCTGGCAGCACAAGCCGTCTGCCGCTTGCACATACCTTCGTCTGTTCGTGCATCATCTGCCACCAAACAACCTGCAACAATCATCATCATTTTTTTTTCTTTTTCCCAATGCGACTCAAACATCGCGCTGCTCCAAGCCCACATGATAGGGCTTCAACCTGTGACCATTTACCAGCTTGGGGAGCATCCCCCCATCTAATCCCTGCAACTGAACCGCTCCTCCTAAAGTAATGGTATTGATGCGGTAGGGACCCAACCAATGCATCTGCAACTTGTTTGGATGTTTCATAAACTTACTGTTGTATAGTAACACTAAGTCGCCTTGCTGAAATTGTTTGTTTTTGATGTGGTGATCATGCCATGCTTTCTGGCGGTCCTTCTCTACCCCTTGGTGAAAGCCAACGATAAATCAATCCTCTTCAAGCTCCACCAATTGTGCTAGACGTTCATCTAATGCAGCAACATCATCCATGCTCGTAACAGCCGCAATTCGTAGACTTGGAACAATGTACTCCATAGGCATAATTGCTTCCTTCCCATATACCAGCTTGAAAGGTGTCTAACCAATCAACCTTTTACATGTAGTGCGATAGGCCCATAACACCGCTGGAACCTTCAAATCCCAGTCGTCATGGTTCGCATTACACACCTTTGTCAACACATGCTCCAATACCTTGTTAAACGCCTCCACCGTTCCATTCGCTTGTGGGTGAGAGGGTGTACTCTTCTTATGTTGTATCTGCAATTCTTCCATTAATGCGCTGACAGTGTGATTAAGAAAATGGCTGCCTTAATCACTCAACAATATCTTGGGGCAGCCAAAACGGGTGATAATGTGGTCAAACAAAAATTGAGCAGCCGTTGTAGTGGAGCAATCCATGATAGGTGTTGCCTCAGCCCATCGGGTCAAGTATTCTGTCCCTGTCATAATATACCGCACACCTATGTGTTTCCCTGGAGGATGGATCGGTCTTACAAAATACATAGCCCATTTTTTGAATGGTTGCAATGTTACTTGTGGTAGCAGCGACATCTCATAACGTCTGGATGGCTTGCCAGTTCGTTGACAAACATCACAAGATCGCGCATAGTTTGTCACATCATTGTGTAATGTGGGCCACCAAAGCCTTGCACGCAGTACTTTTTGGGCAGTCGCCCGGCCACCATAATGTCCTCCTGCTACTCCACCATGTGCCTCAGCCAATAACTGCGCTTGCTCATGCGGCAAGACACATCTGCGTAATATCTCATTGACACCTAATTTATACAACTCTCATGCAATCAGTTGAAAGTCAGCGGCCTTGACAACCAATTGCTTCTTCTGAGTAGTGGTAAAGTCATCGGGCGCGGTGCCGGTCACCAAAAACTAAAGGATGTCATCAAAATATTGATCAGCAGTGGCAACGTGAAATAGCTGGCCATTTGGTAACCCATCTTCGATATTAGTCGATTCCTCCCCTGTATCAATCCGTGACAAATGATCTGGTCCAGCATTCAACCGCCCTGGTTTCACAACGACTTTGAAATCAAATTCCTGAAACAAAAGTAGCCACCTGCAGATCCTCCCCCCCAACACAGGCTTATTGACCAAGTATTTCAATGCAGAATGATCAGTAAACATTTTAAAATGGCCACCCAACAAATAATGCCTGAATTTCTGCAGTGCATAAACCATGGCCAGACCTTCACGTTCGGTGGTAGTGTAGTTGTGTTCTGCAGAAGACAGCTTTTGACTGGAAAAAGAAATGGGATGATCAATGTCGCCTTCTCTACAACCCCTAGTGCAACCGATGAAGCATCAACATGGACATGGAATTCCTTACTCGAATTCGAAAAGACCAAGATTGGGGCCGACGCCATCTTCACTTTGAGCATTTCGAAACTTTCCTGACATTCTAGATTCCACTGGAATGCCGCATCCTTCTTTAGCAATTTTTCCATAGGGGCAGTAATCGCAGCATACCCCTTAATGAACTTGCAATAATATCTCGTGTGACCCAAGGTCATGCGCAACTGCTTAACGGTGGTCGGCGGTTGCAACCCCAAGATAAGCGCAATTTTGGCTGGATCAACCAGCAGTCCCTGCTTACACACAATATGACCCAACAATATCCCAAATGGTGCGCAGAAAATACATTTCTTCAAATTCAGCGATATCTGGTGCTGTCCGCATCGCTCAAGCATTAACCGCAGATTGGCCAAATGATCGCGAATCAACCCATAAATGGTCCAATCATCCACTGCAGAAACTTCTGAATAAAATCTTTGAATGCGGCAACGACGACCTAGGAGAATATCGCAGATGCATTCTTCAAACCAAATGGCATGACTGTGTACTGAAAGAAACCCCATTGAGTAACAAAAGTTGTCTTATGGCGATCCTCCTTGGTAATGCGAATCTGATGTTAGCCAGAGAATCCGTCAGTGAAAGAGTACATCTCTTGGCCACCCACTCCTTCAAGTACTTCATCAGTAAACGGGGCTGGAAAAGGGTCATGCAAGCAGGCATCGTTCAACTTCCACAAGTCGACACAAATGCGCACTTCGCCTATTTTCTTGTCTTGCACCACCATAGGATTGATCCATTCTGACTCTTCCACAGGTTCGATAATACCAGCATCCAACATCCGATCAAGTTCCGCCTTGACCTTTTCTTTATGTTGTGGATTTAGCCGATAAGGTCGCTGTTGGACTGGCTTGGCATCTGATTTCAATGGAATCCTTATATCTACTAAATCACCCAAGATTCCCTTCATTTCGGAAAACTTCGTGGGAAACACATCTTGAAATTCGTGCAGTAACTCGGTAACCTTACTCATCATCTCATCATCCCAATAATCTCCAACATTGGAAAACTTGGGAGTAGCCTCAGTTCTGATATTCGTCTTGCGGATCTGCAATGGTTGACTGAACGGCGTACATGGTGCAACATGTGGGACCACATCGTGACTTCCTTTAGATTCGGGAATGTTAACATTCCAGGGATCGTCATCGTCCTCCGGGCAACCACTGATATTGAAACATTCCATGAGAGATTGCATTTGACAAGCAGAGTGCGGATCCACAGGGTAGACTACTGGAACAACCTGAAGTACCACATCGTGGATGAGTTGCAAGGCGTTATGGACATCAGGGTTAGCATCCACGAACGTGAATGTATGAGTGAAGTAGACCGTGTTAAGATCCTGGTGGGTGACCTTCACTAACATCTCGAGGTTTTGGTGTAACGGTCCGTATCATCTGCTGTCAGAGCACTTTCTTGGGCTCGTTGGGTGGAATTTCTGCCAATTTTTTTTTCGCATCTGTTGCAGCTTTGGATTTGGGAATAATCCCTATCCACTTAACTGTGGGAAGTACTTGGGCATAAGCCTTAAAACTCATTGTGAGGAGTACCACAGGAACCCCAAAGTAGCTGTCCCATTGAGAGGACCTGCCAGTGAAAAGGGAAACAACCCCTACCTGATTGACTAGTTCCCACCCGTGAGGTAAACCAATAGTTGTCGTTTGTGGAAAAGCGGTTATCAATTTTACCTGAGCCATGGAGTGAGGGGTACTGCCCCAATACGCAAGCCGTTAAACAGCATTGGTGGCTGAGTGAAACACCTGAATTGTTAGGAAGCCGTACATACCTGGGGTCCATATCTATTTTCAGTTGAACTGTTGCCGATCACTTCTGCTCCAGATCCAGCCATTTCACTTTGTTTCCCTTGAAATTTTTGGGGAACCCCTGTCATTCCATTCTGCATCTTTCATTCCTGAGGACCCTATCCCCAATTCCCCTTCCCAAAGCCCGAAATCCCACATTTGTCTATTTTTAGGGTTTGCCATAACTTCCTCAGATTTCACCCAATCACCTTCAAATTTTACCACAGAGTTCCTTTTTGAATTCTGCTTCTTTGTCCCTCTCTGCCAAATTTTCTCATTCTATCACCCCGCTTCTGAAATCCCCCTTTTTGCTTTCTTGTCCTTTCAACAGTGTCCAAAATCTAGTCAAACCCCAATTACCCATCAGATTGTTTCCCCAATCCAAATTTCCCTTTACTAAATCAGCTTCTGTTTGTGTTTTTCTACCCATTCCACCCCCCCCCCAAAAAAAAAAAATTACCTGGTTATAGTTGTCACCCGTGCAGGAGCACACACCATGGAGGAAGCACTTGCAGCCATCCAAACCAAACTCCAAGATCTGGATGAAAAATTTATCAGCCTCCATCTTCAACATTCAACCATGAACAATACCAGACAACCAGAATCTTTTGCAGCCACTGGGTTCTCTTCTTCCAGCAATTTTCGTGGGCCGAAGCTTGATTTTCCTCGTTTCAATGCTTTTATAAGAGATTCAAAGTTCAAATGATGCCAACTTTTGTTTTTCATGATAAGAATTGAAATGACAATTCCTAATCCATTTTTTCACTCTTTGATGATTTTTTGGATTCTAGCTTGCATGAGAATGACAATAATTTTGCTAATCTGAATTAGATGCCAAGATTGAAATAGATGTAGGGTTGGGTCTGTCATAAGGCATGTTATACTTGGAATGTTGGGTCTGTCATAAGCTCCTACTTCACAGAATTGGCATGTTATACTTTTTTTTTTTTAAATTATAATATTTACATAATAGCATAATTGATTAAGCGTGTGGAGAGTGCAAGGAAAAGTGAATATATAACTCTGAAATTGAATTCGAGCTTCTGGGCATATAAATAAAAAATATGAGCTTGTGAACTGTGAGGAGAAGATCTCTAAGGGAGAATTCAGGCATGGTGCCTTTGAGAGAGGGTATGCTCACTCCAGCTCCGATATTGTAAATGATTTGATTCTAAATCATAGATCACATTCTTTTCTCCTCTAAGATCGTAGGGGTCTGTCAATTGTAGCTATGATTCTTCTCATTGAACACCGAAATATTAGGTTATTGAAAATGTTGGAGATCGCAGGAATGTGTGTCTAAAGTATGGTTAAAATCACAAGTGTAGAAAATGCATATGCTCCGTCAATATTAAGGCAGATATCACAGGGTAAATCCTTGACTAGTTTTGATATTGATGAATCGAAGTTGAATTTTGGATGCCATGGATCCGTGCATGAAAGAACTGCTATGTTGCAAACATAATTCTTGATCACTAAAGATAAATGCTCGTGATGATAATTTGAGGTATGATTTTCAACGTATTTAATGTGTGATGTAATACTTTGTCTTGGATAATGTAGCCTTATATTTTGAACCTTGCAAGCATCATACACCGCTTCAAGAAATATTGGAAGTATTCCTTTCGAGAACATCTTGATATTAAGACATGAATCTGTGTATAGAGAATTGATGAGGTATGGCAATAGTATGGGCACATTTCCAGACATGAACACAACCCAAGGTTGAGACAGCCGTAAGATGCATATTTTGTAATAACTGAATTAAAGTGATCCTGTAGTTGAGTAAAATAAGAGAAATAAATAAATCGTCTTCTTATGACAGCTCCAATGATAAAGTTATGATGAAGATTTGGGCATAATGAATAACTCTATTTGATAATGCTAAAAGAAGGATGTTGATAGAGTGAGGTCAGATAGAGGATATTTGGTGAGAGGAGATCTGTAGAAAATATATAGTAGATTGTTTGGGAATATATGATGGAGAAGTTATGCAGAAAGAAGATAGAGCAAACTGTCAGATTGCACATTGGATACACCAAATAAACATATTTTCTTTAGGGTGGAAGGGTGGTGCAGGGAGAGGCTTGGTGTCCTCATCCAAGTAGGTTGGAGGCTAGAAGGTTGACACTATGAACTGTAAGTATGTCCTTACAAAAGAGGATAGGTGTCCTCTTTGGAATGACTCAGAAGGCAGATCAAGGGGGACTATTCAATGGGTGTAAAAGGGTGTTACACCTAAATATTGCTACCCTAAGACTCAGTGTAAACATCCCTAAAGTTTCCTATGACTGGAGGGATTAATTGACCCATTTTTCTAGGTCGTCGCATTTCACCCTTGTACAACCTGCGATGTCGCGGGTTGTCCTAATGCAGCCTGCGATGATGTCAGATAATTGGATAAAAGAGCATCTTCGAGTCCATTCTCGAAGTTGAGTGATGTGGATCCATATCCCTAGCCTATAGGGGAGATGAAATTCAGTTCCCTATCCCTTTGGTAAGATCCCCTAACTCTCTCCTACCATATCTCAGCCTATCCTATCCTCTTAGTCCTATATAAGTGAAGCTCATTCCCATTCGAAAGGGAGGAAGTCTATAGTATCTACATGCTAATGAAATTAGCTTAGGAGAGATCTCTACTCATCTCTTGAGAGATCCATACTTCCTTTGGAGGCTTTGGAATTGGCTTGGTTGGAGAAGGATTGCTATGTTAAGCCTTGGTTGTAATCACTTCCTTCTATGTACTTTCCCTTTTTATACAGTAATATAAATGCTTTCCACCAAATGTTGTTGCGTTGATGATGTTTGTGTAGTTTGCCTGCTTAACTGCTTACTTAGATCTGTTATTGTTTAGATGCATTTTATTACTTGTGTTGTTTGGTATGTCTTGATAGGTTTTGCAGCTAAGATCTGAAGACCATCAAGCTTGGAACAAACACCAAGGAGAAAGGATCCGCGATCTGAAAGGTAAAGCATCTATCTACTCGATCTCTAATTAGATCTAGGAAAGTTATTTCTATTATGTCCTATTTGTTCTAGTCTTGCATTAAGCTAGGGAGATCAGGCCTTGAGTGTGCTCTTGGTAGATTGTCCGTCAAACAAACGGGGTCCTTCAGTCAGGTACTAAGTCTACGAGAAGACTCGACTCAAAGGGAAATGATCTGTTTCATTTTTTTAACGAACTTGACACAAGAAAATAACTCTGCTCAATTTACTTTTTCATTTGTCGTACTTAGTTATCAACCATGACAAAGTTGTTCATGGAGTCCTCTTTAAGCTCTTTTCAGACTCCTAAAATAGGAAAAGATGGCCAAGCGAAATTGATTCGTTTATGCTTGTAAAAGGATTTGAATGATTGTTTCTCTGGTAATAGTTTACCCATTTTTTCGGACCAGGGGGCACTACTTATGAAAAATGAATACTCCATCCAATCATGACTGGAAGAGTCCTCTCCCGCGTTTTTTTACCCTTTTTCGGGAGAAGATGCTAACTTTACAAAAAAGGACCGTTGGAGTCTTCTTTAGTTCTTTTCAGACTCTCTAAACATGAAATGAAAACCGAGTTTACCTTCTATGGACTCGTTAAAATTTAACATTGAAGGGCCTGCTATGGGACGAACCCCTCCTCTCCTAGGTTCGGAAAATATTTGGGATTGGACTCATCTATGAGATGAGCTATACCGAGCATCTGGTTACCCTCATCAAGCCTGTTAAAAAAAACACATGAGGCACTCATTATTCATGATGGGGAAAATGAAAGCTTTTATGTTACACATTTTTACCTGTGGAAGTACCTAGTTGTTCTTGAACATGGCACTCATTTGCATTTGCATACAGCAATTGGATCATCCGTTTGTCCTCGAGTTTTGCTCACTTCCTAAGTCTTGTTACTCCTTTGGGTCATCCAAAGAATACTTCCACCATCAGTTGCATTAGGAGTTGGTGTCATACTCGTCATGTCAACACTGCCAAGTCATGCCATGCCCATGTTCAAGAATACTTTCACCACTCATCATTTGTAGTCAGTACACCTTCCACCATGTCAGGTCTACTTTGAGTTAGTCCTGTATGTTACTATACCATCCGATATACTTCAAACATCTGTTATCGAGTTTCATGTCGATGACGGGGGATTCATCATGACCCTCCTTCGACGGATTCATCCTTGTCGACTTCAAATCATCATCCGAGGATTGAATCTAGAAACCAATCGAGTACCTTCGGTCTGCATGCCTCAATGGCAGGTTATCTCGCTTTCGAAATGAGTTTACATCATTGACTCTTGATTGAAATATTTCGTTAAGCATTCGACTTCAACTCATTTATTTGCGCTTGACGATATGTACTGTGATACCTTTGGGATCATTGACATTAATGGTGATTTCCCTCGTGCTTGTTAACGGTATACATCAATGACCAGTAATCAAGTGGTTTCTACCATGTTCGACATCAAGACATTTGTAATCACATGGATAGATTCATATCATTGTAGGTTCGGCTTGAAGACCTTGGGGAGTCATGTTTTACCCAGGCTGCGATGGAGATTGTTTTGAGTCATATTACACGGATCCACTTTTGTATTGGTCGTGGCTATGTTATCATCTCATCATGGATCTACGCTTGTGTCTAGTAGCCATGATTGTGTTCAGTCGGTCATTACTACCATGGATCTACAATGTATTGGTCGGAATCCATGTTGTGAGTCGTATGAGACTGTGTACTCAGAGTTAGTTGTACTGCAGCAGCATCCTTCATCTGACAAGTCCATTGCCATCCCTTCTGTCAAAGCATTTCACCTGTCAAATTCCAACAACTTCATGCTTTGGGGGGCATTCTGTTACACCTAAATCTTGCTACAATGAGACTCAGTGTAAAAATACCTAAAGTTTCCTATGATTGGAGGGCTTAACTGACCCATTTTTATAGGTCATTGCAGTTCACCCTTGTGCAACCTGCGATGTTGCAGGTTGTCCTAATGCATCCTGCGACGATGTCAGTTAATTGGATAAAAGAGCATCTTCGAGCCCATTCTCGAAGCTGAGTGATGTGGATCCCTATCCCTAACCTATAGGGGAGCTGGCATTCGGTTCCCTATCCCTTTGGTGAGATCCCCTAACTCTCTCCTACCATATCTCAACCTATCCTATCCTCTTAGTCCTATATAAGTGAAGCTCATTCCCATTCGAAAGGGAGGAAGTCTATAGTATCTACATACTGGTGAAATTAGCTTAGGAGAGATATCTACTCATCTCTTGAGAGATCCATACTTCCTCTGGAGGCTTTGGCATTGGCTTGGTTGGAGAAGGATTGCTACATTAAGCCTTGGTTGTAATCACTTCCTTTTATGTACTTTCCATTTTTATACAGTAATATAAATTCTTTCCACCAAATGTTGTTGCGTTGATGATGTTTGTGTAGTTTTCCTGCTTAACTGCTTACTTAGATCTGTTATTGTTTAGATGCATTTTACTACTTGTGTTGTTTGGTATGTCTTGATAGGTTTTGCAGCTGAGATCTGAAGACCGTCAAGCTTGGAACAAACACCAAGGAGAAAGGATCCGCGATCTGAAAGGGAAAGGATCTATCTACTCGATCTCTAATTATATCTACGAAAGTTATTTCTATTCTATCCTATTTGTTCTAGTCTTGTATTAAGCTAGGGAGATCAGGCCTTGAGTCCGCTCTTGGTAGATTGTCCGTCAAACAAAGGGGGTCCTTCCAATTATATAATTGAATTTTTTTCATCGGGTATCAAAGTAGATCTCTACTCTCAGGTAATAGGGGATTCTTATTACAAAATAAAGATATATGGACCCCATGAGAATAGGGTTGATCACTTGGAAAGGCTCACTATCCCTGGAGCAGTTCAAAAATAAAATAAAATTTGTAGATGGTGACCTAAATTTTGCAATTAGCAAAAGTGATTTATGGGACAGTTCCGCTAGAACAGATCCTATTTAGATGATTTATTTCTGAACAAAATGGAGGAATCTGAATTGGTAGATGTGGAACCCACCATGGTATATACCAACTGGAGGAACCATAGAAACTAGTGAAGCAAGAGTGGCCAGTATATTTCTCAATCACTGATAACAAATCAAGTTAGGAATCAGGATCAAAAGTTGGGCGGAATTAGGAGCAGAATCAGAACATCATCCAGTGTTTCTTCAATTAGTAAAGGAAACAAGAAGCCCTTGAATCCTGTCAAATTCAATAGCTGGTTACAGGAAGAAGATTTCATTTCTCAAGTAAAATATGTGTGGAAGCATTCCACTAAGTGAGAAGCTGCAAGCATTCATTTTTCCATTAAAATTAAGGAGGTGAAAATGTTGTATCAACCCGGACCTATGAAAAGAGAATCCAAGATGACAAAAATATAACTTAACTTTAAAAATGACAAAAAAAGCATTTTTTAATTTCTAAAACAACTAAAGCAACCCCAACATTCAAACAAACAAACACGTTATTACATAAAAATGAAAATAAAATTGATATATAATATATATATAATATTTCAAGTGGTACGTCATACATAGATATTGAAATATGATATCTATCCTAAGTCATAAGTCTCAATAGGATGGTACAGAATCACATCAAAACAATGGATTTTTCCTTGTTTTCTTAATGGAAAATGGTTACAGTATCATCAGATTCATTTTCAAAATGAATGTTAAAAGACCAAGAATCCAATCAAGCATTATTCCCCCTAAAATGGTTCCTAGTGTTTCCTTCAAGTTCTCTGATAATTGAAGTCCATGTGCTCCTTGTAGATGAAAGCCTAGAAATCACCAGGACATAATTTTTACATAGAAGATTAAATTCCAACACTCAAATTCTTTCACTGTATGTTAGCATGTGGCATTGCATTTGTAGAACTGCTCTGCTCCCTTTTCTTTCTCTTTGCAAATTGAGCTTTGGCAATCAACTAGCCATGTTCGGTAGGAGGATGACCTTGCGTATCCCCATGGCCTTGGATTGGTGGCAGGGTCCAGGGAGTGTTGCACATCTGCACACATCAACACATCATATGTTAAAGGATGGCGATGCATAAAGGGTATTTGACAATGAGTACAAATCTTGACATTTTATAGACCTTGTAGATAACCAATAGGAGAATTGTCAACCAGTTGGGCATGTTTCGAAGGAGGACAACCCCTCAATAAATTACGTGTATCTGTAATTAAAAAAATAAATAGTCACTATAGACCGTATTGACAACCCCTCACCAATTGAAAAACTATTAATGCATTGGCAACAGAGTTGAAAACATAGCCTTTTGCAAACCTTGCAAATCACTGATTGGAGACTTGTCAAGCAACTGGGCATGTTGCAACTCCATATGGCTTTGAATTGAGTCTAGGGTTGTGGATTGTTGAACCTATGCAAACATGAATGCAATGACTAGATACTCAACATACGATTCTAAAAACAATTCACTCTCACAACATGTCAAAAGTCCCATGAAACCTACTTGGATGGTTTTGCATTTCCATTTGGCTTTGGATTTTGAGGCCGCCGTTGTGGGTTGTTGCACATCTACAAGATATAAAGACAATACATGTTAATTACTGGTGATGGATAAAAAGGGTAATCTAAACCCATTCCTCTCGTCAATCAATGAGACTAACATGGGACCATAGGTAGTGCTTTCTTTGTTGGAGGACGTCCACGTTTGTTGAGGTAGTGAAATTGAAACGGTTCATGTTCACATGCAAGGACACTCAAATCAATTTTGATTCCATTATCTTGTTTTTTTCTTCTTTGTTTCCTTGTAGGGATAAGGAAACTCTTATTTCTCTTCAAGGACAAATCAAGACCATCCAAACCAACCATGAATTCAAAATCCATAATGTGTTGATTGTTGGCCTCTTCCAGCAAATTTTCCACCATTATAGTCAATTGTTTGGTCTTGCTCACAGTAGTAGTGGGGTTGTTTTGAATCAACCATGTGTATCTAAACAATTGCCCTCTAGCAAGATGAAGTTCCTCCACATCTGCATCAACAGTATCTGTGGCCACAAGATCAATGTTGACATCTACACTAAGGTTGTGGGGCTCAATACTTATTTCGGGAGGGTCATTGAGTGTGTTGGTCGTTGCATCCCAATGAAGTAATGGTTCTAAATTGCCTGAGTTGAAATATAACCAGTTGACCTTTATGCAATGCTTGCAAATATTCCCATGAATAAACCATGGGAATTCTTACACTATAAAATTGGCACGATACCACTTGACAAGGTATACCTTATCAGGATTACTTTGACTCCTCACCCAATAATCATTAGCTATACTCTCATGAGGACAACAATCATTGTATGGAATTCTTTTGGCCTTTTCCACTGATGATTCATATTGCTTCTCTTTCTTATAATTTTTCAAGTATCCTCATTCTTTCAAAATTTCTTTGTACCGGTAACAAGGTTCGACACTTGTTAGGAGCATGTACAATAGCCAATCCATCCTCCGAGCACATTTCTTCCTTCAATCACATAGAAATCTAATCTTTAGGTAACAATGATATTACTCAACGGAATTGTTGGTCTCTTGATTGGCATGAGGGAACTCCCGACATCCTTTCACCCACATCCCTAAATGTAAATAAACAAGTTAGTGAACATGTATAACATGTTTATGAAAGATAAAAATAAAAACACCATCGAGAGTTTGTGCACTTAGAAAACTTATCACCGACAACCCAGTTCCTATGGAAGTATTCTAAGAACTTCCCCTCATTTTCTAAAAAATCTATAGATTGCATCATCCACATCATCATTGGAACTGTGTTTCATGATGAAACCTAGATAATCGTACATCTTATCGGATTTTTCTTTACTGTTGGCCAAATTGTTCACATTTTTTTTCCACACCCTCCTTACATGCCAAACACACAAGATCACCTCACACCATGTGACCCTGATACCATATTTAGAGCATTTAAGTGTGATATTCTTATAATAAATGCAAGATATATTGTAGCATAAGAACATTGAAGTTACCTAAAATCATAAATTCCAGCCAATGCATCATCGACCATTAAGGCATTGACTTTCTAATCAAGATGGATATGATAACACTTATGCATGATTTGCTCCAACCATAGTGCAATATCAGTTGTTGTATTTCGTTCCGCCACAACCCATGCTACTGGAACCCGCATTGTTGTTCATCAAATGCCACGAGTGTGTGAAGATGATACTGCGATATTCAAAGAACATGTCACGTCAAATTCAAGTCATCGATCATATTGAATGGCTACAATTCAAGTATGCATATCAAATCAATCATGGACATTCGATTTACTCCGTATTTATTTGTACTAAACGTGGAATCCATGGCTATTATGCTATTGTGAGACATCTTGACCATGGTCTCCAACATCCATTTTATTTGAATTCCCATGATAAAAGAGACATTACGACCATTGGGATTTTGGTAAAAAAATAAATCTTCCTGTCACTTTTAATACCATAAGTTGATGCTCGTTTCATCCTTTTGGTGAAGTTGGTATTTACCCTTCATCAACCGGGTGTATATGTTTACAATATCTTTCCTACGTAGGAAGAAATCCCTATCTCAAGCTTTCGGATCCATGTCAACATACCTCTCGATGTACATTTTGTAAGCCGAATCAATGGACACTCCCAAAAGGTAACAACTCTCCACATAGGTAACAATGTCATTGGAAATCTTTGGCTTACACAATGTCCTCGTGTTATCTGAAGTGTCATGTTTTCAATGACAGGGCCATCCGTCCTCATCTTCATGCTCATACATATTGTAAATTAAAATTGCTATATGAGGGCATTGAACCATAACCTTCACAATGAAGTAGCGTTGGAAACCCCTCTTCTGTGAGGTCCTTCATTTAGTTAATTGCTCTCCTCTTTTGTCACTTGGGCCATATGAACATTGATACCTATGCAGGAAATTTTGAAACGTTAGTAAATATTATCGATGATAAATGCAATCTCAACAATAATATGTATCCAATGCACTTTCAAAATACTTACAATTCATATCGTAATGCAACACTATCTCTTTTTCTTGGTTGTTTGTTTTGTCGCCGTAGGAAAGTGCATAGTGCATCGGGGTTTGTTTCCTCCCCTTTGATAAAGTCCTCAATTCTAAGTGAAGGTACTAAAGAAACACGATCAATGCTCTCGTTTTCTCGATAAATTTCAGACCAAACCAAATCTTTACTAGAAAAAGGTTGTCTTTTCTTTGAGGTCTTGTACCTGAAGATCCATGATAGCCTCCAATTTTCCTCGCTTTCCCATTTTGTACCGATTCCTACAAACAATATGCAAATACATTAGAAATTTAGACTATGTAGAACCATGCAAGTTGCACAACTTTCTATTCTATCAATGTTGAAATCCCATTCAATTTTGTGATAGGTAAAACCATTTTTATGTAGAGAAACTACTCTTGTTTACAATAAAATATAAGACCATTAAACACCATATTGCATACTTAATTTGATTTTATTAAACACCGTTTACGAGCTTCAACTTTAATGTGAGAATCTAGAAAATGCAGCAGGTTTTAAGGAAACATTATGCTCATACATGGGCTTGGTGGTGTTGATTTTTTCTGAGAAAATGGATCATTAAATATGGTTTCATTTCCTTACTTCACCATCCCCTTATTTTACTCACATTGGCTTGTTGGTATAGGATGCATGCTCATGAATTTGAATTGTACGTGTGCATAAGCTAGATGGAGTAGGAAGAATACTAGATTATATGCTAGATGTTGTTGACTGTTTAATAAATGAGTTTATGGATTTGAGGATCCCATGTCCAAAGAAGAGGCCTGGAAATAGGGGTGATAATATATGGATAGGTGGTTAGAGAAATACAATTTTATTCTTTGTTCAGTTTGGTCCTGAACCTAGCAAGTTTGCACAATTAGCTTAGACTAAATATTTGTATTTAGGAGATGACCCCAATGTGAAACCTCCTTTTTTGTCATTCCTACGAAGTATGCAACCATATCCAAACATTTTCAGGATACATATTATTGTTTCCATGTTGCAAATACATGGAATACCAACCCTATAATTCCTTTTGCTAGAAATAATGGATGGGGAAATTCAAATCCTAACCTCAAACTTCATAGTTATTGTAGGAAGGAATTATATAACTCTAATTTTGTACCTCCTTCCATTATGGTTGTTATACACCCACCTATTATACTTGAATTCGGTTGTTAAGGAGTTGTAATCCTGGATTGAATCGCAACTTAATTCTCTCCCAAATTAATCTCATGGAAGAAAATTATATATGTGCATGGTATATATAATAATATTCATTGTGTATACCCAACACCCCCTCACTACTCATAGCATGTTCTTTATTGATATAATAACGCATGTTATATATTCATTATTTAGACGCAGCATTCCCTCGGTACTTTAGAGCTTGCTCTTGATTGATATAAGAGCTTGTAGGTTTTCCTAATTCCTACGATTTAGAATTAATATATAACAAATTCAAGTATATACCAACTTCAATTATATAGTGACTAAGGCCCTTTGAATCGAGATTTATATGAAATCCCTGAATCTGTACTTGGCTTGTCAAACACACCAAAATGTGAATGTTTGTGTAATGACTCCATTGGCATTATAAATTTTAATTTTATTAAACATAGATGTTGTGACTAAGTAGCATATGATCAACATGTAACCATAACAACATATAAACAACATATAAGCATTTTGCAATAGCATCAAATAGCTTAGAATTTTAGTAAAACTTCATTGGTGATTGACACAACATAAATTAACATCATAAATCATGTAGCAATAGCATCATATGAGAAGTTTACAACAACATATAAACAATTTAAAATCACAAGAAAAATACCTCGTTATAAGAATAGTGACGGAGTCCAAACTAAGCAAGCTTCCCTCTTCTCCTCGAGTTACTTCCATCTTCATTGCCCAAAGCGGGACCACGGTTTTACCTCCCAGCCAACTAGGAGCCTAGCCAGCTCCCTAGCCCCAGGAAACCATTGAATGGTCCCATCCAAATGGCCTCCTGGCCCTTCGTGCCCAAGACCCCCAAAGAACAGAACAATGATGCACTAGTAGGCTATGTATCAAATCTTCCAAGAGTTCTCAAACTCTTCCAACTCTTCCCAACTTCTCATACCCCAAATTATCCAAAATACCTCTTCCTATCAAAACTCTTACCAAAATATCCTTCAAAAAAAAAGAACCTCCTCCTTCCAATCTCAAGTCTCATATTTATATCAAAACTCCTCCTCATCCATCAATAAATTCCAAAAAATAATAGTCAACAATCAATAAATTCATTTTCTAAAAGAAATAGCAATTTAATTTAAATCAATAAAATATTTAATAAACAGGGTTGCAAAGTCTTACTTGTCATGCTCCCTTCTTAATGCAACTATGACAACTCTTTTCTAAAAATTTGTGCAAATCCCATCTATCCATTTATTTATATTATCCTTTCATTCATAAGTCAAATAAGATATTTTCATATACTATATTTTACTATGACATAATTTATATTATATGTATATAATTATATATGTAATTCAATAATACAATCAATTTATGTAAATCTAAAATATATTTGACAAGTCAACAAACTCATACTTTCAACACACAAGTAATACTTTCAACAATTCATCAACCAATATACTATTATCTAATTTAACCATATTAATTTATTCATCGATCGACCAATCATAGTATTGTACTCACGAATTGGCGTATGCATGGCCAGTGCACACGTCTTAAGCGTGGGTACTAATAATCACATGTAATGCTCCTAATAGATCATCATTACATGCTCTCAAACAACATATAGAAGTACAATTAAACAATGCATCATTCATCATTCATAATTGTTCATACAGAAGCAATAAGACATAATTAAATAAACATAATCATGAAATCCAACATATAATCACGATAGTTAATAAAAATCAAGATCACCATCCAATCCATCATTGGTCCCATCCATCCCATCAGTACTCCAACCCCCTAATCACCACTACTTCCATTTCCTGACCTCACCATCCCGTCCTCTGCTGGAATATACCATGGAATCTCAACTACACGTATGACCATGTATATAACCCGTAAGTGGAAGTGTCGATCGACCACATCGACCAAGCTTCCCCAGCAGGCACCCACTAGTCGTCATCACACATCCACGGGAGCGTGCTCAGCACAACCCTCCCACGACTCTGGGTTTCGGAGGTTCGATGGTGGGAAATGCCTCCACCCCTCCTAATAGTACTAGGGTCAACACCCTACATCAACCATACTATGTCATCACTGATCTAAGGGGTCTCGTCATCGAACAACCACTTTGGGCAAGTCATAGTTCCTGTTAAAACCCACAGTTACCCACAAGTCATAGAAATATTGGAATTCACAATTAAATAGCATGAAATTTGATATAACATCATTATACTCATGATGTTCAATACATCTTGTGCCCCTTGGCAATATAGGAATCCGCCTATCTCATAGCCAATCAACATGTGAAATAGTTCATCATTAACATGAAACATATATATATCCATACCCAACTCTTTCAAGTGTTAATCCATATCACTAATACACCATTTACAAATAATCATGTAAGTACTTTTGCAAACAACTAAATTAGCATTCCACATATGGATATTCTATATTCAATTTGTATGTTCAATATGAAGTAACATATCCATTGCCATTAATAAATTAAATAGTAAATTCCATTTACCATACAACCTCATTGGAATCCACATGTGCACATAACAATCATCTTAATCAATCTATCTTCGTCAAACAGATAATAAGCAAATACAATGCTAAGCTAATTCACAATAGAGTTTTTAATTAATGACTATCAATATATGGGTCATTACATACACCCACCCTTCAAGAAACTTCGTCCCGAAGTTATGGTCATTCATAATTTTAAGAAAAATATCAACACCATATATCTATTCTTTCCGACTAAAATACCTTAGCCATGCTAGTCCCATGAGACCTTCACATGATCAACATGTTGTTATTATATAGTTTTACATCTTCCATCACATAGGATGTGTTATCAAGTTACGCTTTACATGTTTATACACACAATTGATCTAACTTCATCAAGGTTTATCAATTCATGTAGTCCTAGTTAGTTAACATATAATCATAATTTGTTGTTGTTTTCTATATCATAGTTCATAAGAATACCTTGTCTCCCATATCGCATTTCCTTAGGTTCAAGGTGTATTTTTATGACTAATTTATTGATTCTTAGCTTCATTGAATATTTTCTAATAAACCCCATTTACTTCCTCATTAATAATTTTAATGATATCCAAATTTCCACGTATTTTAATGAATTACTATATAATAACTTAGTAGTGCTATATCTATCTTCCAAGTACACTTTATCAATTAACATTTGCGAAAGGACATCTCTTACACGTGAGTCTCACGTTATCCACAAAATACTTATGATTTCAATTTTAACACATAGATCATTTCCAACCTTATAGTTTTAACTAATTTGTGTAATAGTGTGATCAACTCATGAACATCATGAATCTTGACCTACATAAATACATAGGTACATCATATAGCTATAAGTTATATGACAAGGCTTCCACATTATCAACAATACCTTAGTCTATTTTCACAATGTGAAGGGAGCTTCTTTACTTAATGCAATTGATTGGATATGTATACCCACCATGATGCATATGACTTATAAATGCTATACACATACTCATCCTACTTACTTATTCAATGGTTTGGGTAAAATACACATTTTCCCAAATAACTAACCTCCTCATACCTTAACGTGGGCAAAATAAATTTTCTATCAAGCCCAAGGCATTGCTCGAATATGATCCCCATAGGAAGTTAATCTTCATATACTCATAACTTGGTTAATGCAAGACATGTTTCCCTTTATGATCCCCTCTCCTAATTCTGATTTTAAAGTATAACTCATTCGTGAGTCAACTATTCATGACCTTATCCCATTATTTCAAGTCTTATTAATTATAGTCAATTTATACTTTAATTTTAATTATCACTACATCTTGATTGGTGTTATATGTTCACCACCCATCAAGGGATTGGCATGCCACAATTTCCTCCAATTAGGAATATTTACTAAAATTTTATTAAGTATTGTCTAAGAATATATATATGCTTATTGGTTTCACGGTCATTACTATTGACCTCGTTTACTTATTACCTGATATGCTTAGATCCAAACATGGTCAATGTGAGATCTAGGGTCTTCTTTGTCATAGCTAATGAAGAGCATTCCCCTTGCCAACACGACTATTACATGATGCATAATTGTTCGAGAATCAATTTCTTATAGGGGTTCATTACTACAATCCATAATTCGTACTTGGTAATTATTACACCCTTATTTGCTTTCCCTCAACATTTCATTTTCAAGTTAGGATATTTATATACATGTCTTCTAGGTGAATAATATAGCTTTTGCACTCATTATGCATGTCTTTGTATCAATCTTTATTTTAACCACTCGGTCATTCATACACAATTTTGTAAAGGAAATTTCCTTAGTCACATAAACCGTTATCATTCCTTACAATTTTTATGAGGACATTCATTACTTATACTCATATTGTTACGTAGTTCTCACTATAATTCTACTTAAATAAATTATTGTTACTCATGTGGTTGTGCTATTATTCACATGCCTCTGCTTAATTGTCTAAAATTTCCATGAATTTTGTCCCACATAAATATCATTTAATGCCACATGCTTCATATTGACATTTACATGTTATTAATTATGTAAGGATATACGTCTAACGTTTATATTATTTGTGGTACATAATTAATAAATAAATCAGTATTTATTTTATATTTGGAATCACTAGATTTGTTAACATTTTCATACAACCCTTCCACATTGTGCAGTATGAGAAGTTGAACCTTAAATTTAATATACATTTACTTATTATTCAAGCTTCACATATTGACTTATATATTATATATTAGTGAAGATAAATATTTAAATAATAATAAAGATGTGGTTGTTACCTTGTTTTCATCTTTATGATCTATTTGTAATTCTTTTACTACATTACTACCTATAATCACACCTACCTCTTTACAACCTTGTTATTTGATTATGAGTTTGTTATCTAATTATGAGTTGTAATTTAATTACACCAGCATAGATCCATCCTAAACGTGGATCTATCAAGCCTAGAGGCATCCATCAAGGGTCTAAGCTTACAATGATACCTTCTCACATAGAAGACCAAAACCCTTAATTACAAGGAACGTTCAAATATTTAAACCTTGACATGTTATAATTATTTGATTCCTAAGTCATTTCATTTATTGGGCAAACCAAACATTTATTATGATTAATATCACTTATGTGTAGCTACTACCAATTACATTCACTTATTAAAATTATTGAAAGAGAGTTTGTTTAAACTTGTCATCATTTTTTTTTTCATATATCTATGCTCTTATATTTATTTATTTACTATATACTTATTCATTTTACTTCCTAAATTTATTTCTTCTTCATGTATCCACTATATGATCTCATTTATGTATCACTACTTTTAACTTATATTATCTTTTTTTCTTTCTTTCTTATTCACCACATTATCCCCTCTTCTTTATAATGCATAGTTTTGTAATCTTTATCACATTCACAATTATAATTCAATTTAATTCACTCCATTCTATTTCTAGGGATTACATACTATTATATTTACTTAATAATTTTTATTATTATATTATTTTTATATTTTTCCATTTATGTTTGTTACCTTTATTATATATTTATACTTCCTCCCTTATGTTGCCTCTTTTTAATTTAATAAACCCTTATATATATATATATATATATATATATATATATATATATATATATATATATCATTCTTCTTTTGTAAATCTATTATTATACTTTTTATTTTTGTGTATCATAACTTAACCTTTTATTTGCATTTTTTTATTCTTTTTTTTTTCCACATCTTCACTATTGACATTGACCTCTTGTTTAATTAAGATGAATGGCAAGGATTTACATCAATTCTGCCCCTTCCTCCCATAATCAATGTGGTGTAAACTATTATCCCTTGTAGCTTATAATTTTATCCATTGCTGATTAATAATAACTTTGGGAACTAAAACTAATTATAGGTTATTCCCATCAGTTTATTGTACTATAGATTGAAAGCGTTGTCAAATTTTATCTATGAATTTGTATTTTATTGTACCATAGATTGAAAGCGTTGTCAAATTTTATCTATAAATTTTTATTTTCATATCGAGGTACCATGGTCTACGCTCCTACTAAAGCAACTTGCACCATATTAGATATTCCCAATTGAACATAGAAAATGATAACATAAAATAGTTATGATTAAAGGGATATAGTTTGGTGTGATGTAGTAAATTGTAGGGTTGTGATGATTTATTATCTAAATATCTTAATATCAGTCAAAATCATGTGAACTAAAGATATCATACAATTTTTCAGAAATTTCAAGAACACTCTGGAAGAGTGAAGGATACCATAATACTAACAAATACAAAAAGTAAAATGAAACCGGTTAAGTATCACTAGATCTCTGGTCCACTTAATATCAGAGGCAAATGAAGTGTAACTCAGGTGCATATATTAATAAGCAATACCAACTGATAAAACCAACACTTCAATATAAAAGCGAAACCATAATTACTCATATATACACCAAAAAAAAAAAAAACATTACCTCATTTAAACATGGACCGTTGGTTTCTCTGTAGGTATTCACCTTACTGCTCGATGCTTATCTTGGCACTTGGACTCCGTAGTAACTCTAAGTGAGGATTCGAATTGGCTTAAGGAAAAGACTTGTGTATCTAACCCAAAAACCTTATTTAAACTTTAAAAAAAATACTTTGTATTATTAATAATACTATAATGCCACCACGCTAATATAGTTTAGTAATATGAATTTTACTTTCAATAAAGTATAGATTTTTTCATGTGAAAAAAAAAGTTTAGTAATATGAATTGTCTTGAAATAACATTATATGAAATGTGACCTAAGGATTGAGGTGATTCCTATGACTAGGAGTCATATCCCACCACGAGGCGCGTACTAGTACAAGAAACTTTAGGAATTTTTAAATTATAAAGTGGGCAGCTCATAGTCTAAAGAAGACATAAATGAATCTGCATCATTTAATGAAGTATGGCTTAGTCAACTTGAAATGATGCCTAGTTCAAATACTGACTGTACTATCCACCACTGCTTGGATATACTATCGGAACGAAACAATTTATTTCAAGCCAATCTAGGATTTTAAAGTTTTGATTCAGTCAAGTCATTATAATTCATTTCACTCCATCCAATATTATTTATTCAAAAAGGTACCGTACTTAAGAAACGTGTGATAGGAGCCTTTCTGAGTGTAGTCTTTTTTCAGCCAACTTTCTGAGCATAGTCATAGCAACTAGCAAGACATCAAAATATTGTTGGATTTTAAATTCATTAATAATACCCTTCCTTCCAAGTTGTGCCACTTCATGTCATATGCACGCAAAAATATGTTACATGTAGTCATGGAGACTCGACATCCATCAATTTGTGATTGTAAATGTACAAATCATTCAAATGTGTCATTTAGTCAACTAATGCAGCTCAAACCAATCGAGATTCGAGAAGCATTCAAGTTTCAATCGAGCATTACGTTTGCATTTATTGTCTGCAAACGATTAGACCGTTAATGTGCTGTGTGGAATTGATGGTATGCTTATCAAGAAAGCTGCAGATGTTAAGGTGCTGACTCCTGAGGGATAGCGGTATAATCCACATTCATTTGGAAATCCATGAGATACTATTTAATAACCCCGGCCCATAAATATTTTACTTCATTTCATGAGTTACTGGACTTAGTGAATGAAATTTAAACGCATTTGTCAAATGTGTTCATCCTAGCATTTATATGATTTGATGGAAACATCAATCGTTGCATTGCAGCTACAGCAATTCACCTTAATGCTTCTATTTCTTTTATAGTCGGTTTCATTCTGGATAGTCGGTGGATTTCTTCCCTTTTTTTTATTGTTCATAGGGTGCAGTCCTCATGATTTTATGATTTTAAGAGCTGCCAAGCGTGGAAACATTGGTATTTTTCGAACCCTACCGGTCCCATCTACACTTAGCATACAGATAGACTGATGATACCATGTGTAATGATTTAGTATATTATATAAGCAATACCGGGAACTATCCATTTCCCTACCATTTTTGCTCAGGACCCCAAAAGTCTGCTCTTTACCTTTTGGTTCAACAACCCGCACACAACACTTGACTCGTAACTTGCAAAGCTTGCTTTCCTTATGGCATGAAATGGAATCAACCAGGCTTCCATTTACACTACTGCGGACTACAACACGTGGCCTCATGACACCATATGTAACAATATCATATATGCTTTTCATGTGGTTCATTACTGCTCCGAAAACAACAATCATTCAATTTTTCCACCATTTTCTTTTGGAGAGGCAAAGACCAGATGGCAGTGACCATTCTATCATCTCGATCCCTTTTGCATGGTTGCGTTTAGCTCTAAGTAGTTCACAAAAGACTATGCTAATCTATAGTTTATTTATACGTTGGAGTTTAGGCTCTTTTAAACAAATTTTTATTATTATTATTTTATTTTATGATATTATCACGGATTGGGCTTCGCCTGTTGTAATCCTCATTCGGGAAGTTTGTAAGTTCATTTCTTTGTTTAAATGATCTGACGAATTTGTCTCAAAAAACTGTATCATTTGTGTAAAGATGAACAATCCTTAGCGACTACTCTAAGGATTTCACAAATTTATATACTCAAATTGACCAATGTATGCTTTCGATTCTCTTATGAGAGACCACTCCACTGATGGTTTACCTGCATACTTAAAAGAAATATTCACACCAATGAAAAATTAGGGGAATTAAACTTAATATGCGCCTCTCTTTAGCTTACTTTCATAAATTATTTTTCTATAAAATCCTCATATTTAAGAGCATTACGCCTTTTCAAGGTTGTTGGGCCCTCAGGTCTTACTACCCATAAGCAAGGAGGGTAATGCCCTTTTCGCTGAAGACTAAAAGAATAGGTTACAAATATAATTTTCGAGATTTTTCCCTTTCTAAAACCATGAAATAAAGCAATCAAGCACAGCTAAAGGAGCTTTGCAATTTTCCACATTGGGAGACAATCTTTGGAGTTATATCAAACTCTAGACCGCATGGGAATCATCATCAAATGAAAAGATATATATGGGAATGATGGAAACCCTGGCGGGAGTGTCAAAGATGGCACGAGTTAAATTTAATTGCACCGGACTCTTATTGGGATGTTAGAAATCAAAGACTGTATGATTGAATTTGAAGTCTCTCAATCAGAATTTATTTTGCTAAGTTAACAGAGATTCAGAGACAGTTTCCGAAGATTGATTTACTTATCAAGAGAGTTTTTTTTTTTTTAATGTATCGGAAATAATGCGAGCAAAACTAAGCACAGTGCAGCAAAAGCTAACCCAGGAGGCAGCTGCGACGTTTTTTGGCAGCCCCTGCTAGCCATTTGCGCTAGGCATCCCTTGCTAACCATCTGCGCCAGGCTTGCTTCGCAGCAACTTCAAAGATTAGGTGGTTGGTGCTGAAGCCACTAGCAATAGCAATGATGCGATTAAAAGACTCATAGAAATTCAAAACATTCATTCCATCTACTATTAGTGCAACATAAGGTTTATTGGTATTAGAGAGCATTCATTTAAGACTATTGCAGACCATGAGATTATGTTTTATTGAAGATTTTCCATTACTTCTCGTAGGAAACTCATGTTTATCAGTATTGAGAATCCTTAAATATTACACACATAAGCCTTGTCGGTTTGATCCAACTCTGATTTCACCGTGAAGAATGTTGCTGTATATGTTTGTGGGTATACTCAGACTTCACAAATACATATAACCAAAAGTTTAAGTACTTTGTCTACATAACCCATAAGGAGTTTTTCTATGTCCCGTAGGCTTATCAGTATCAATAACCTGTCAACATTTTAAACACAAGTAAACCTTGTTATTCCGTTCCAACTCTTACCTCATAATGGAGAATATACCAAACAGTTTTAGAGACTTAGTACTGAGAATCCATAAATATTTATTCTCTGTTTGCATAAAACTAAAAAAATTTACAAGCTTAAGAGTACTTAGAACCCATAAATATTAACATACCCAAAACAATTTAAGTTTACGTCTTCATTTACAATGGAAATTCATATTTCACATTTATTCCTTTTCAAGTTGATGCAAGCCCTTAAAGTTCCAGTTTTTGAACCAAGAGCTCTGATACCATGTGTAATGACTCCATTGGCATTATAAATTTTAATTTAATTAAACATAGATTTTGTGACTAAGTAGCATATGATCAACATGTAACCATAACAACATATAAACAACATATAAGCATTTTGCAATAGCATCAAATAGCTTAGAATTTTAGTAAAACTTCATTGGTGATTGACACAACATAAATTAACATCATAAATCATGTAGCAATAGCATCATATGAGAAGTCTACAACAACATATAAACAATTTAAAATCACAAGAAAAATACCTCATTATAAGAATAGTGACAGAGTCCAAACTGAGCAAGCTTCCCTCTTCTCCTCGAGTTGCTTCCATCTTCATTGCCCAAAGCGGGACCACGGTTTTACCTCCCATCCAACTAGGAGCCTAGCCGGCTCCCTAGCCCCAGGAAACCATTGAATGGTCCCATCCAAATGGCCTCCTGGCCCTCCGTGCCCGAGACCCCCAAAGAACAGAACAGTGATGCACTAGTAGGCTATGTATCAAATCTTCCAAGAGTTCTCAAACTCTTCCAACTCTTCCCAACTTCTCATACCCCAAATTATCCAAAATACCTCTTCCTATCAAAACTCTTACCAAAATATCCTTCAAGAGAAGAACCTCCTCCTTCCAATCTCAAGTCTCATATTTATATCAAAACTCCTCCTCATCCATCAATAAATTCCAAAAAATAATAGTCAACAATCAATAAATTCATTTTCTAAAAGAAATAGCAATTTAATTTAAATCAATAAAATATTTAATAAACATGGTTGCAAAGTCTTACTTGTCATGCTCCCTTCTTAATGCAACTATAACAACTCTTTTCTAAAAATTTGTGCAAATCCTATCTATCCATTTATTTATATTATCCTTTCATTCATAAGTCAAATAAGATATTTTCATATACTATATTTTACTATGACATAATTTATATTATATGTATATAATTATATATGTAATTCAATAATACAATCAATTTATGTAAATCTAAAATATATTTGACAAGTCAACAAACTCATACTTTCAACACACAAGTAATACTTTCAACAATTCATCAACCAATATACTATTATCTAATTTAACCATATTAATTTATTCATCAATCGACCAATCATAGTATTGTACTCACGAATTGGCGTATGCATGGCCAGTGCACACGTCTTAAGCGTGGGTACTAATAATCACATGTAATGCTCCTAATAGATCATCATTACATGCTCTCAAACAACATATAGAAGTACAATTAAACAATGCATCATTCATCATTCGTAATCATTCATACAGAAGCAATAAGACATAATTAAATAAACATAATCATGAAATCCAACATATAATCACGATAGTTAATAAAAATCAAGATCACCATCCAATCCATCATTGGTCCCATCCATCCCATCAGTACTCCAACCCCCTAATCACCACTACTTCCATATCCTGACCTCACCATCCCATCCTCTGCTGGAATATACCATGGAATCTCGACTACGCGTATGACCATGTATGTAACCTGTAAGTGGAAGTGTCGATCGACCACATCGACCAAGCTTCCCCAACAGGCACCCACTAGTTGTCATCACACATCCACGGGAGCGTGCTCAGCATAGCCCTCCCACGACTCTGGGTTTCGGAGGTTCGGTGGTGGGAAATGCCTCCACCCCTCCTAATAGTATTAGGGTCAATGCCCTACATCAACCATACTATGCCATAACTGATCCAAGGGGTCTCGTCATCGAACAACCACTTTGGGCAAGTCATAGCTCCTGTTAAAACCCACACTTACCCACAAGTCATAGAAATATTGGAATTCACAATTAAATAGCATGAAATTTGATATAGCATCATTATACTCATGATGTTCAATACATCTTGTGCCCCTTGGCAATATAGGAATCCGCCTATCTCATAGCCAATCAACATGTGAAATAGTTCATCATTAACATGAAACATATATATATCCATACCCAACTCTTTCAAGTGTTAATCCATATCACTAATACAACATTTACAAATAATCATGTAAGTACTTTTGCAAACAACTAAATTAGCATTCCACATATGGATATTCTATATTCAATTTGTATGTTCAATATGAAGTAACATATCCATTTCCATTAATAAATTAAATAGTAAATTCCATTTATTATACAACCTCATTGGAGTCCACATGTGCACATAACAATCATCTTAATCAATCTATCTTCGTCAAACAGATAATAAGCAAATACAATGCTAAGCTAATTCACATTAGAGTTTTTAATTAATAACTATCAATATATGGGGCATTACAGTTTGAGGGATAATTTGAGTTTTCCTTCTAGAGGGGACACAAGTTGTTTTGATTTCCTATCCCTTGATTCTCCAAATGAGGGCAATAAAGGATTTATATTTTACATCTTTTATTTTCCTAATACACATATGTCCTCTATCTTAGAACTATCTAAAATGCAAGCCACATCATCTACTCCCATATTATCATTCCAGGCTCTATTATTTCGCTAAATATCTGTCAATTCATGGTGCATTGTGTAATTTGAACACAATGTGGAACTTAGGTTGTCATTCTGCCCAAGGTTCACTTAGTCTCTCCCTTCCTCTATGGTCTCTAATACAATTGCAGAGCTCCCTTACTAAATCTGGAAGAAATATTATCCCTCAAGCCTACATTAACCCTCGACTTTTCATTAAGATGTGTGACCTCCAACTATAGTTCAAAGTTTCCCTGGATTCAAATTTAATTTCAAAACAAGTTGTTTATTAAAGATATCCCATGGAATACATGTGTTAGAATGATCTTTGTAATTTCAATTCACAAATGGATGTATTAATGAAAGTTTCAAGTTTTCTTGGTATATTGAAACAAGTATATACCAACTTCCAGTGCTGAGAAATGAAGTGTGGGATGGGATTGAAGCCACCAAAAGCATGGCGAAATGGTTGTGGGACAATGGATATTATCAGTGGCTCTATGTTGTTTCAGAAAAGAGTGAGGAAGAGTTCCGGAAAATGTTTGACAAAACTCTCTATGTTGTTGTTCATAAAAAGTAGGTCTCCCACTCCTTTTTTCTCCTATTTATGCTTGCTTTCCTTTCTTTTTCCCTACAGAATGAAAGTGCTTATTCATGTTTATATATGTATGGAGCAGAGTGTAATTTCATGTCTGTTTACTACAAAATTTCTAAGTCTAAGAAGGGGAAAGCCTATTCCAATACCCCCTCATTGAAGAAGTTACACTAATTAGTTACAGGTAATTGTTGTTATTGTATTGCTTGCATGCATATGCATATGAATATTCAATTCTTCTCCATACCTGGAGGTTCTGGTGTAGGGAGTAGGAGATGCTGGTCTATGATACCAAGCGAGAGGGGATCCGACTCGGAGTTGTCTTTGTTGTCTAACCCGAGAATGCAACAGAGGGAGCAGAGCTTGAAACAGAGTATACTTTGTGGTGGTATGGTTCTGCGTAGGGGAGGGACTTGGAAGGATGTCGGTTCATGCTGAGACACCGTCACCATAAGTGGGCATCGCGGTTAGATCCGTCGCAGTCACAGAGGGGGCTCTGAAGGCCACAGAGGGAGCAGAGTGTTTGAAACAGAGTATACTTGGAGTTGTGGTGGCATGGTTCTGCGCAGGGGGAGGGGGAGGGGGCGGGGAATGAGCATTCGAGTTCACCAACACCGTCTCAGCATTTACTCCCATGCTGAATTTTATGTCGATGAAGGAGGGAGGAGAGGGCCCACATCCAATCACATCTAGAATCCAGATCCGATAGCGTGCATTAAACTTGGTAGAGAGAGGAGGGGAGTTGACGGGGCCCATGGGCAGTGGCGGCGATGTCAGGGATCGGAGGTGGATGGTCCGAGAGAGGTGCCGGAGGGGGTTGACGGCGACCGGATTTTGCCTATCGTCTGAGCGAAATCGTAGACGTCGTAGACAAGTCCCAAAAAAAATGGCTTCATGTATGGTTGGATTAATCCAACCTACCTATTGCTTTATGTCTCCTACTACCACAAGGACATAATAAATTGAACAAAGAACTTAACTCACAAAATCATTATAATTATGCAATTTAATAGAAATCATAAATTTATACATATTTTGATAGCAAAAGCATATGATAATTAAAAACATTTATAAAAATACAATTATATTAAGTATATAATAGTAATTAAGAACATTTATAAAAGTACAATTATATTAAGTATATAATAGTAAAATTACTTATCTTTAGTAATTTGTCATTGTGAAAATTAATTGGGTTGATATAATTTTGATTAGAGATGAGTTTAAGGTTTAAATTAATGAGGAAAAATTCAAGTATCCATTGCGTTACTGCTCCTCAATGCCATGTGTATGCCATGTGTGAAAAATTATTTCTACATATAATCTAACTCAAACATAACCCCAAAAACACTATGACTTGATTTAAGATAACTTTTAAAGTTTCCAATGAATACATATTCATGTAACACCTACAAATATTCATGCAACATACATTACTCTTATTGCACCGAGTGAAACGAGGTGCTCTACAGGCCAGTATGGGGGAGATGTTGTAACGTGATGTAACGTTTGTAACAAAATAATTAAAAAAATTCATGTCGGCTCATAAAATAAAAAATTATGGAAAATATTTAAAAAAAGTATGGGGGAGATGTTGTAACGTGATGTAACATTTGTAACAAAATAACAAAATAACGTTTGTAACAAAATAATTAAAAAAATTCATGTCGGCTCATAAAATAAAAAATTATGGAAAGTATTTAAAAAAAATCCATATTGGTTCATAAAATAAAATATTATGAAAAGTAATTAAAAAATAGATGTTCGTTTATAAAATAAAAACTTAAAACTTAAACCTGGATTTATCAATCAAGAGAGATCAAATTTCTTGAGTTTAAATTAAAAAAAAAAAAATACACCTCAAGAAATTGGATCCCTCTCGGTGCTTGATAGATACGGGTTTAAGATGGATCTATGCTGGTTATACCCATGTTCATCCATTACATTGTCATAACTCTCATTTAATTGAAAATATTTCACAATTAAGTTACAATTTTGGTACATATATCTCTTTGGAGGCTCATTTTAAACCTCAAAATTCCCCACTAAGCATTTTTACATATATATGGGGAAGTTTTCCCCACTAAGCATTTTAATGTTTATCATTGACTCTGTAGAAATCACTTGTAAATGGACCCTTATCACACAGAACAAAATACCAATCATAATCCCATTAAAAGTTGTGAACAATTCTAAAACCAAAAATTTATATGAACATATATATATAAACTTCGCTTACACTTTGAACTTTTTGATATTCACCTAAAAATATATACAACTAGCAATTGCCCCCAAAAAGATGCAATAATACACCGATATGTAATCATATAAAGAAAATAGAAGTACTAAGGTACTTTGCATACATATTAATTTCATGCAAGAGATATATGGGAGAGGTGGACAAAAAACCTAACTGCACTAGAAGGATCATAAACAAAATTGCCATATATGTTCCAACATTTTAAATTTTGTTCAATTGTTTTCTAACTTTGTTTTTGCCGAGATTAACTTTGAAGTCGTAGCTAGATCTGGCTTTTCACCATATTTGTCGACGACTTTATCAAACACACTCTCTTGGAACTCTTTTACATCCACTATCACCCATATGACCGTCATGCCAATACTTTAAAAAAATAATCAACGATGAGATCATCTTCTTGGCAGATCAATTGTTCAATTGTTTTCTAACTTTGTTTTTGCCGAGATTAACTTTGAAGTCGTAGCTAGATCTGGCTTTTCACCATATTTGTCGACGACTTTATCAAACACACTCTCTTGGAACTCTTTTACATCCACTATCACCCATATGACCATCATGCCAATACTTTAAAAAAATAATCAACGATGAGATCATCTTCTTGGCAGATCAATGGTTGTTGTAACTTTTTCCATGGCAGATCAATGGTTGTTGTAACTTTTTCCAAAATGTATGGGGGCATGATATGTTGCCCCAGGCTTGTAACTTCTCATGAAGTCCAAACACCCAAAGCCCCACCAGACCTTTGCTCTCACAATCAGATTGTTGGTGTGAGAAGGGTCATAATAAAAACATATAAAAGTTTTTACACTGTCAATGTGGGATAAAACCGAAAATCAAATCAATCACCGCCATCGATGTTTTGATCCAACGATCCCTCCTGCCTGATCGAGACGATATGACTCCTCTGTCTCAGGCCCATCCTGCTCATCATTATCATTCTTAAAACTGCTCCCCCTGTTCCTGCGCCAGCACCTTGTGGTAGTATTTCCCGATCGAACTCAATCGGACCGCTTGCAAAGCCCCTTTTACGCGCTGCGTCCTTGCATCTTCTGAATTTTCAATGACTTTGGGATTCTTGCCTTCCATGAGAGCAACACATGAATTTGTTGTTCTTAGTTCTACACTTGTTTTGGGAACTGCGGTCAAAGGTCTTAATCCGTATTGGAACCTTCCCTTGCGTTTTACTAAATTTTCTCAAATTTTCTGCAGAATGAATTTAAGAACAATCTGTTTTCTGTCTTACTGGTTATACTTATATCTGCTTGATCATGCCAAATCTGGATTTCGTATGCATTGTTTTTGGGAATCTACGATCGGAGCAGCACAAGAGAAGAGTAATTATTAATGTATATATCACATAATCTCATTCTATTTTAGGACTGAAGTCTATGTACTGTAATTCAACATTCTCGCTTCTTTTTACCCAGATATCTTGGGACTAATGTCTGCAATTCCGTAATCACATTTCAGAATGTTTCTTCACATTCAGAGAACCGTTTCTGTTCTTTGGGGATTTGGGTTTAAGACTTTGAAGCTGGGAAGTGCAAATGTATGGAATTAACGCTTTCTCCAAAGCTCTTTGAGTTTTCTTATACGAATGTGAACAGTTGTGCTTGTATAAACGTTGAGGCGACAGGAGGTTTGGGCCTCTGGTCAGTAGGACGACAAGACACAGTGCAGTGCTCAGCTCTTCTCTCTCAGTGTGATCCCTAGGATGATAGGACAGGTCTTTATGCTATTTTCTGTTTGTACTCCTTGGCAGTTGGCTGGGGATAAATGGTATTTATGTATATTTTATCTTGAGTGGTTTTTCCTTACAAATTTGTCCAAAAATATTGAATTATGAAAATCCGCAAATTCAGTGTTGGTAAATTAAAATGGCAGTAGTTATTGATTTTCTTGTATTTTTTATTCACAATTGTCAATTTGGTCTAATTTAGATTAGTTGTTCATTAACATAGTGAACTCTTAAATGACTACTGTTAGAAAAACTTTAAGCTGGAGAATATCAAATTAATTATAATTTTATGATAAAAAAATCACTAAAATCATAATGTCCTTCCTTTTTCACATTGCTATTAATACTAGTGTATATATATATATTTTTTTAAAATAATAATTTGGATATCAGTACTTGGAAATAAATATTCTATATTAATATTTTTGTACAAATACCTGTTTTAATATATAAAAAAAGAAAAAAAACAATTTCAAACAGAAGTAAATTTTTAGATATTTTTTCATCTATATTTCTTTTTTTTTTCACAACTAGGAAATCTCCACATCTGAAAGATGGGTCTATAACCTAGATCAGGGCCAGCTTCAATGTTGAATGGATGAATGATTAAGTAAAATTTTTAGATATTCTTTCATCTATATTTCTCTTTTTTTTTACAACTAGGAAATCTCCACATCTGAAAGATGGGTCTATAACCTAGACCAGGGCAAGCCTCAATGTTGAATGGAAAAATTATCTGCCCCTTGGAAGATGCTGTCACCAAATTTGTACGAAAATGAGGACCATCATAGATGCCTATGGTAACTTAACCTCCAGAAATGCCAACTACCCTACCACTACAGGCTTATATTTTCTTTTGTTAGAAACATGAGAAAAGCCCAACTTGTTCTCAGTGTTATTATTATGAAGATGAAAAAAGTCTGAATTGTTTTTTAAAGATTTATATCCTCATCAATTTTCATTGATCAAAACTTGCTTAAAGAATGCTGGTTTAGATAATGCAATTAAGGAAGTAGTTTTAATCTAGATAATATTTATAAGAAAACCAGTATCATATAGTAATTATCAGTGTGTTACTATTAAAAGATTGCCAATTTTTAAGTAATATTTAACCTTACCTTTATACAATTTATTAATGAATAGTAATATTTCAATCCAATAATTTATATCTTTATAAATTGGTGTTCTATTCGCCAGAAAACAAATATAATAAAACTCAAGAACGCTATCATGAATCTTTTGCCATAAAATTTTGTTAAAGGTGGAAAAGAAAAACAAGTTGTTGGGTAGTGCTTTCGCCTTTCCATAATGTATTGAAAGGCTTACAGATTGGTGGAATGTGGAGTGTGCAGGTAGAAAAAGACAAACCTGGTTCTTAGAATGATATAAAAGTTTGGGCATCTTATTCGCCAAAATACAATTGACATGTTTTCTCTCATTGGTTTGTCGTACTATGCCCAAAACACACCAGAATGGAAAACACTGACCCTTTTTTACTGTATTAGGAGCTCTGAATTATGCAGAGACTGGCCTAGATTTGGCCTGAATAACCCTTTTCTATTGTTTCTTGCTAATAAAACGTCACCAAAGTATGCCCAGTCATATCCACCCAATATTATTATAGGATTGTTATTTGCTAATAACCCTAAGAAGCTTCCACTGTTGGAAATCGGGGGTCAAACAACTCTGAGAAACCTCCATTGCTGGAAATCGGGTAAGCACATCTATTAGTCCTGATTGTCCTTTGCAATGGATTATGCCCTTTCCTTTGTGTTTGCTAGATTTCTCAACATTCCGAAAACCTTTTCTGATACATCCATATCTTCAATCATATTTATAAAAAACTCAACCACAGCTATATCCACGATTAGTTCGACATTTGTATGACATACTGATAAGTTGTAGAGAGTCCTGAGTGAATCCTTACTTCCCTGTGTACTTCTGTGTTGCATGATATTTACCAAGAAGGGAATTGTGCAAGAGGATCCAATTACAGGCTTATTCACATCGAGGGCTGACAAGAATAGGAAATTTGCAACTACAGCTTATCTAACAGACACATTTGAGGCCCACAAAAGCATTACAATCTTGTGAATTGCCCCAGCTTTTACTATTGCTGCTTTTATTTTTTTGCGCAAAATCCAAGTTCCATTCACTCAGACTTTATGTTCTTTAATTCCTTTTCAAATATAACTGAAGTAAAAACTGCAAGCCTAGAGCTTTACACATGCAATTCAATGGGTATCCATTAAAAACCGAGACAAATGGGTGTTTCTTCATGGACTATACCACTACAACAAAACTTTAGGTTCTGAAAACATTAACAACAACACTAAAATTGTACAACTAAAGATGAATCAACCCATGGATTTGAAAACTATCCTATATTAATAGATGTAATTATTTAGAACTCAAAAAAAAACATTACAAAATGAATCTTCATAATGGGTGTGAAAACTGAGATATTCAATAAAAGATCTAATAAATGTAAGATGGCACACATATAGCTTCAAGGTGCTTCAAGATTCAAGTGTGCAATTAGGTCCACTATGTATACACTATTCATTTTCATATGCAGTTAGGTTCACTAGGGGTGCTTTGCTCGAGATTGTGTTATTGTTGAACAACAATTGACATTGATGTGAAATGAATAAAGTTTTCATTTAGATAAAGGAAATCATCAGAAAAAACACATAACTAAGCATTCACATAATATTTCTTAATATACTTGCATTAAAGCAAAAGACTTATGTTAGATAAAAGACTGAAAATAGAATACATATGCGGAAACCATTGTATCTTTATATTGTGCAAGCTCACTCAATAATATGTAATTGTATGCCTCAATATCTACAACACAGTTTACAGCCAATGTATCACTTGAAGCTCTGTTAAATGAGTGCACCTCTATTAAATGTATAAATTATAGTGATCAACCTCATACTTGCTTTATGCCTTCAAATTCATACATTTATATTGATCAATGATAAAATTTGACTTGGCCTTCACATTGCTTGATGATTGCACTCCCAAAACATGCGTTGAGGTCAACTACCGGTAACCACTTATGGTTGATGTGCCTCAATCCGTGATCAAGTTTGACTATGTTGATCCACCTATGACACAGTAGAATTGGATTGTCGCTGCATTAGTCCATCTTGCTCAAATACCTTGCCCTGAAAATACATCGAGAAAAGGAAAGACCACAAAAACCCTGCCCTACTTTAGAGTAGTGAACCATTTTGGTAAAATGTGTTGTCCTTGTAGTGAAGTTACTGCACTTCATCTGTCCTGCATTGAAGAATCATCATTTGAATAAGAACATTGTATCACCGTATTTTTACATGGCCGGATGTTGTTCTTGTAAGTCAAAAACAAAGTAAAAGATTCTCCATGGTTGACTAATCTTTGAAGAGGAAAAAAAAAAGGCAAAATCAACACAGCAACAACTAATAAACACTTGACTGTACTAATGGACAGTATGTTCCTTTTATATAAAGGCTGACACAAGAGCATATGATGTATATCCCAAATAGCACCTGCAGAAGTTAGATAGAGACAAGATGAGTCCCCCCCATGAAGATGATGTACAAGAACAAAAGAAGCCCTTGATGGCACTTGAGCAAAGTCGAGAGTGACAAACTTTTGTGCAGGTATTCTATGTCCAATGAAACACAACACTGAATCATATTAGGAGAGCAACATAAGAATTTTTTTGTAAGTGTAAGCAATGCAATAATCTATAAAATGTTAAGAATGGCAAGTTGTAAAGTAAAATGTTAACATCATAATGAATGCAAATAATGTTAACACATGACTCTTACCCGTGTGATCTATTTAATTTTTGTTTTTGCTAAAGATGTGAGGTAATGATGTTGTCAAAACAGGAAGACTATCCTTGGGTTATGTTGACTCCCTGTTTTAGTAGAATGTGCCAATTTCCTTGATTGCAATGTTCCATGAAATAAGGCTCACACAACTTTTAGTAAAAAAAGGAAGGGGTAACAGGTAAAGGGTTGTTACCATTTTATGTTATCACTAAGGGCTTGAGGTGAAAGATGTTGAAGCATGGATCTACATGCCTATAAAAAGGCAAGGGAAAGATGGTGAAAAGAAATCCTAGTTTAAATATTGATAAAGTAACCTGCATGATAAAGGAAATGGCAAAGGACCTAGCATACATTAAACATAATCAAAAGGAAAGAAAATAATCTGTAGATTCTATACAGACCTTAATGAACAATTGTAATGGAAGTCAAGGTGGTAAGGTGGACATCTTGTTCGCTGTGATTTTGAATGTGATTTGCAATAAAAGTTATGTAAGAGGGTAAAACAAGATAAATTGTATATATGTATAGAATGGAAATGTAGTATAAAAGGCATGGTGGGGAGGTTTGTACCATTTCGAGTGGAACTTGGACGCTCTGTGTGCATGTAGAGGAAGTGTAGCATTTGGTGGGACGAAAATAGGATGATTCCAGCAGAAGGGAGTGTAGTAGGAAATGGAAAAAAATAGTAGCGAGCTTTCGCAACAGCTAATATTTACAGACCATGTACTCTCCTAAGGAGAGCATCTTAAACCAACTCAATGTAAAATTGTATCATTGTAGTAGTGTAAAAAAATGGGCAATACATGTAAATGTAATCAGGAAAAATATTACAATATGTGATTGTAGAATAAAATTATAGGAGATACCTACACTAAAACCAATTATAGAGCCACCATGGAAAAACAATGTAAAGATGTGATATGAAAGAGTTGCATCAAGAGATAAAAGTGGGGAAAAAAACATACATATATACATTTCGAATATAGCTAGACTTGTGTTTGCATTGAAATGTGTAGATGAAAACTTGAAAAACAGAAAATGAGATTTGGTTTAAACTTGTTGTGTGTGCAGAAAATGTACATGTATTTTCGTATTAGTGGGATGTAGTTCATGGGAAAAACAACATACATTAGTATACATTTCGAATATAGCTATACTTGTGTTTGCATTGAAATGTGTAGATGAAAACTTGGAAAACAGAAAATGAGAGTTTGTTTAAACTTGTTGTGTGTGCATAAAATCTACATGTATTTTGGTATTAGTGGATGTAGTTCATTTGTACAATGTTTGTGGTTCACATGATGTGATAATACATTGATTGAATCAAAACATAGGTTGAAGATATGGTAGGAGATACAAGTGGGGAGGGTAGAAATGGGTAGTGGAGAAAGTGTGGGAAAAAAAGAAGGGGGCTAGTGGGCATAAAGGAATGTGAAAGTGGAAGCAAATGATACAAATGAAGGGGGAAAGTTGGTGGAAGGGGAGGTGAAAGGAAAGTGAAAGCGAGGAGGCATTGATCATAGATGCAAGCGGACTTATGACAACGATAGCACCATCTGCGATTATGTATGGGGAAAGATGTGGGTTGCGGCGTAGCAAGTCTTCTCGAGCCATGCGTAGAGTGTCCCTTTCAGGCATATGGATAATGCGTTGAAGGAGGGATCTCAATTCAAAGAGAAGCTTAATAGTTGGTTGGATGTAATTCAATGGGAGGTTGGAAGGTCATTGGAAGTGTGCTTCTATTCGTTGAAGGCCTGCTTGTTGTTCCTTGATCTATCGGCTAAAGTCGACAAGGATGTTGAGGTACTGCATATCCATGGTTGTTGTGAAAGGGCCATAAGTGAGAACAAAAAATATTAAAACTCTTAACAAGTTCAGACCATACATATTGCATAAAATGAAAGGACAATTTATGTACATTTTTTTTAGTTGTATTGAAGATTGAAGAAAGTGTTGGAATTGAAATGCTATGCTAGAAGGAAATAAACCATAACAAGTTAATTGTAAATTGGTGCAAGGAAAAAAAAATGAGAAATGCAAACACGATAGATATACATGAATATCGGAAGTAATTTGTTTTTCATTTTCATTTGGGAAATCAAGGAAAAAAAAATGTGGAAGGAAGTGTATATTAACATGTGCAAAGCATATAATAAATAGAAGGAAAGGTTTTTTTGGAAGGGGATTATTGGTTGTTTGATTGGTTTTTCTATTGGATAATGGAAGACAATCATGTAACTTAAATGTTATGCTGGAAGGAAAAAGGTGAAATGAAAGTAAATGGCATTTGGTAGAAGAACAAATGAAAAAAGACATTAAATGAAAGGTAAACATGAGTAAAGGACTAAATCAAATGTTTTCTTTCTAGCAAGTGCAAAGCAATAGTGAAGGCAGTTTAATTTGTTTTGTATGGTATCTTGCAATAGTTTTTTTGTTGTGTGTAAACAACAATAGTTATGAAAAAAGTTGAGACAAAAAAAGGTAGTACACATGTGTTTAGTCCCATTTAGAGCAAGAGTAGAGTAAATGATGCTTTGGTTGTAACCATATGCAACTACATTTGTGAATGGACATGTGGTGGAATTGATTTGGAGGCAATTAAACTTTCCTCTTGTTTTCACCGCTAAACATAAGAGCTATCTTTCATACATGCATACCGAGCAGAAGAGAAGGCTGGCATTATGCGGAGGTCCGAGAGATGTCTAAGTCTTGAAACATTAGTGAAGGTAAGACCTTGACGGTCAATGTTGCCAATGTCGATTGTTGCCTTCTGTAAGGTCATGCCTTGTGCTTTATGGATTGTTAAACCCCAAGCCATGCGAAGTGGAAGTTTCCTACGAGAGCCCCTTGTTAAAGGGAGAATTGGCACATAGTTAGGGTTGGAAGCATCCCATGGTGGGCCTTTATAGTTGATAAAATTTATAACAACAAACAGAGGAAGGTTAGGTGGAGTAGTATCGGTGTTGTAGAGAATTGCAACAACTTGTCCAAGAGCACCATTAACAAGGCCTGCCTCGACCCAAAGGTTTGTGGTAAGCATAACTTGTTGGCCAATGGAAAGTAGCAAAGTCATAGCGAGTTGTTCATCTTCAGGTCCAAGAGCAAATGGTTGCTTCCTAACTTTGGCGGTACAACATGCAATTGGGACATTGATTTGTCTAAGCATTTGTTTGTTATGCAAGGTAACAACATTGTTAGTTGAGAACAAGTGCATGGATTGGTCAAATACTTGGTTGTAGTTTTGCAAGAGGGAAGAGGATGACCTCGACATGAGAAGGTTCCAATGGACAATAGTTGGGGTTGCATTTTTGAGGTTGAGGAGGAGGTTGAGGAATTGAATTTGAGAAGGGGTGTCTCCTTGTTGACGAAAAACTATGGAGAGGGTGATGAACGTGTTGAAGCTTCGCCGGAGTGTGTTCCCATGTGATGCGCCTACATACATGGGGATATCCTTGATAGGGGGAAGTTGGCCAAGGTCACCAACAAGGATGATAGAGCAGCCACTGAAAGGGCAAGTTCGACGGGAAGGGAATGCTTCACGAAGATGGTCATCAATGTTGGCCAAATGTTTTGGACCAATGAAACTCATCTCATCTATCAAGACATAACATATAGGGTTGAGGTGTTCTTGTAGACTTGCAAGGGCTTGGCCCTCAAGAGGATGCATTGTGGTTATGGGTATGCAAAGGCCAAAATGTATTGTTACTGCATTTATGTTAAATGTTGCGACGTCGGTTGGAGCAAGTAGGAGAAGGGGGGATGGGCTATTCCCAGATGCCAAACGGAATGCATCTTTTAAGCAACCAATCAAGTACGATTTTTCTGTGCATGCAGTTCCTTGGATGATAATTTTCAATGGGAAATTGGTTGTTTGTTGTGTGTAGTGGGACATAACAAGGTCAAAGGCTGTGCGTTGTGTGGGAGATAAGAAATTAGGAGATGTGGAATTTGAAAAGGGTTGATGATGTACTTGGTTCGATGAGTGGTTCAAGTCAATGAATGAGATGGTTGAGTCTTGCAAGTGTAAGGGAATATGTGTGTTGGCCCAATTATGTGTTGTGTCAAAGTCACAATGTCCAATCATGTCAATATCATCAAGTTTGAGGTTGTTTCCAGGGTGGTGGTGAGAGAGAAATTCCCATTCGGACATGTTCATGGGGGAGGGTCCATTAACTTCATGGGGGGGGGGGATTTTCAGCAGCAAGATATAGGGGGGGAGTAGGTTGTCTATCGACATGCCAGGAAGTGTAGGTCCCACGAAAGCATTCCCAATGGGAGACAATATCCAAATCTGAGTAACATTTAGAGACACAAAGGATCGACTCGAAAGGGTCAATGGAAGTTTTTGCAGCATATGGAAGGTCTCTTGTGCGCCAATGTCCCGATCTGCAACAGTTTATGAGAGAAGTTTTCGGATGGTTAATAAGATTGGCTCATCTACAGGGGCAGCGTGTGCAATACGGGATAGAATGTCATGGTAGCTTTCAGATTTTCGCTCTAATTTTTATGCAAACTTACAAATGTATGTCAAGACAACATGGCGAGAGAGGACAGGTTGGAAATCAACATTTGCTCTCCATACTAAGAGCATGGGAGAGTTGTGTATGTTTAATCTTTCATCATTCCTAGTAGGGATGTATGTTTTTTTCCCATCAACATCAATGAACATAGAAGATGTAGTGTGCATTTCAAAGGGGAAACCATAGTGGCAAACAAGGTGTGTTCCTTTTTTGCGAAGACAATATGTTTCATTGCATTTTGTGTGTCGTTGAACACAATTGACAAGGGATTCATAGTTAGCACTTTAGTTTCCTTCAAGTATCGATGTTGATTCAAGTGTGCAAGGATCTACATGATTTGCTTGATGGAATGCGGGTGCACGAAGGTGCAACGGACGTGGATTTCATGCAGTTAAGAAGTTGTCAAAGTATTGTTTTACAGCTTCCAAAGCTGGAGGGTCCTCCCAGTCGAGGCTGTCCATATTGGGTGCATCCTCCAATGAAAGAAATCCATGTATATGAGCAGAACCTCGATTTTTCCATTCATACCTATATAAAGAAGGGTATACAAGTAGTGAGGAAAAGAGTGGAACTGTAAAATGTTTGAAGTAAATAAATGCAACAAATGAGAGGGGCAAACCTACACCAGTAATCCTTTGTCTTGAATGTTTTTTTAAGGACCTCTTCAAGGAAGATGGTGAATCTATGGTAAATGTATAGGGATGTAATATGTGGGTTGGTTATAATGTTATGAAGTCTCCACTAGAATTGCGCGGGCAGTGAAGTTGGACGATGGCTAGGCATGAGCATGTGAAGGTCATGCCATTTGGTGTCAGCTGCACTAAGGGTAAAAAAGAAGGTTGGGATACCAAGTTGGGTGATCATATCGTATAGTTCACCTCGCCTTTTGTTCCAAAAAGAGCATGTGCCGCGAAGGCTAGATCCAAAACGCATGGCATGGTCAGCAACATGAGAATCAGGAATTTCTTGGAGTTATGTGCGCAGGGCCAAGACAGTTGCAGGGAGTGTGTCTTGTATGTTACGTTTAACAAAGACTGCAGTAGTGGCTTGGCTTCGATGTCACATCATAAGTTTGTACAAGTAGTAGCAAAATTGAGGGTGTTGGCCAAATCTATTATCATGATAGTGCATAAGGTGTAAAGCATATTCTTGCATGCCAATTTCACGAAGATGTGGTTGCTTTAACATGGTAGCTCCAGTGGGGAACAAGTTTGGAAATTCCATAGAGAGGAGGCCTTCTGTGTTGTATTCATTGATTGGGGAAAGGCCAATGGGGGGCCAGTCAATGGAAATGTTTGGTGTTCCAGAGCTTGATGAGGAAAAGCGCCTAATTTCTTCAGTCTCTGTGCGGGAAGCTGGGAGGGAAAAAATGAAGGAGGAGGTTTGGGGGTTTGTTGTGGATGGAAAGAAAGGAGTTGCATCATCATCATGGGGCAAGGGTACTTGGAGGTCTGGTCTAGGGGTAGTGGAATGACGAAGAAGGGAGGACACATCTGTGGGTTGAAGTGGCAACGCATTTAATGCAAGTAGGTTAATTTGGACATCCTTGTAATATGGTTCATTGGACATTTTGAATTCAAGTGCAGCAATGACATTGGAACGGCTAACAATGAATTCATATGGCTTGCTTGTCACATTTAATTTCTGAACAAAAAGGATTTCCAAGTCTAGCAAGAGGCGTGGAAGCGAGGAGGCGATTGTGGAGATGTCTTGGGGGAATTTAATAGTATGGCCAGAGTATTTGTATCTCTCACCACGCGCATGGGTAACTTGAAGGATTGGGTTGACATGAGCAATGAGCATTTCTTCAGTTTGAGTAAGCCTTGCAAGTACTGAGGGCCGGTTGCCAGGGTCCTTGTTGTTTTCTAAGGAGAAGCGAAGCCCATTTCATTCTTTAGTACAACGAGAACATGTATAAATTCCATTTGAAAATTTGGTTTGAATGCCTACATAGGATTCCTTGCATATAGAGCAAACATTTATTGGGTGGAGGCGATCGAGCCATTTACGAAACCGATATTGCGCATCTTTTAAGGAGGAGTTGCATGGGGTGGTTGGAAGGGGGGGTGTAGTGGAGGGATGCATTGGTGGAGTATTTAGGTTTTCAAGTGGAAGGGGGGAGGGGATGGGTGCAACATTGAGGGTGGCACATCTAGATTTATACAAAAGTCGTCTTTGTGTGTTGAGGCGATCTTTTGTGTGCGTATACAAAATCCTTCTACGTGCATTTCTTTGTTCACTTCCATCACCGGAAGGCATCGATATGTTGAAGAAAAGCAGCTTTGTGTTGAACCTGGATGAGACATTAATGGGGTTGTAGAGTGTTATAAATACATAAATTTTTTAAAAAAAAGGATGCACATATTTTAACATAAAGAAAGGCATAATAGATAGCATAATGTATTTGTGAATATACAAACAAGTCGACATGAAAGTGGTGCAATAAACAAGGTGCAAAGTATGTGTGGATACATGTGGAGCATATATATCTATGTGAGAAGTAAATAAGAAGAAGCACAACACATTAAATAACAATATGAATGATGTATACATGTAAGGGAACTGTCAATATTGTTTGCACACATATAGATAAATATAGTGTATGTGAACACCATACACTATATTTAAGTGGAATAAAAAAAGATAATGTTTAGCACACCATATAGAGTAGCATGGGAATAAAATAAATAGTAGCTGAATACATTAAGGAATTAGGAAAAGTGAAATCATATAACGGTAAAAGCTTATCTAAAGCAAGGAAGCAAGGTGATGGGAAATAGAGATAGCACTAGTGATGAAGTGGAAGAAACATAATTGGGCAGAGATGAAGGGGAAAGCATTGGAGACATGGGGTGGTTTATGTGGGAAAACATGTATGTAATAGATGGAGATAGGAAAAAGGAGTGAGGGTAGAGTTATATGTGGGAGGGAAATGCAAAGGGATGTTTGGAAGAGAGGATGGGTATGCTATATTGAGGGGAGGTTAGAGACGACGGGAAACCGGATGGGTATGAGGTGTTACTACATTTATTTCTTTGAGGAGGATGGATGATGCATCGGCATAAAGAAGCTCTTCGGAATTGACAATGGTTGTTTTCAAACGGGTAGTGGAGTTGAAAGTCTCTGTCTTAACGGATAAGGTGAAAAGGTATTGATGTGAAGTTAAGTGTAGAAATATTTCCTTTACGGTCGATGGTTCACTGGACAGGAGGCTCCTTTGTAGAGATCCCTAGCAATTGATTTGCTGCATCGTCAAAAGTTGTTGCTCCAATGAGCTTCCCGGTGTGGTCATGTAGTGAGAGCTTCAAAATGTACCTATAGTCACACTCTAGGAATTCACCATCACACTTGCTGCAATGCCAAATGTTGAAAGCTTGGTGTGAATTTTTTTTCATGCATTGTATGCCATCGACAAAGAGAGGGCATGCAAGGAAGTGGAAGTCATCCATGTTAATGTCAATGATGGAAGCATGTACAGAGAACCATAGTGCCTTCTCAGAGGGTTGCATGGTTTGCAATTCCAAAAGTGGTTTTTTTGGGTGTGGACGGGATGAAGAGCTTGCAAATTTTCAACTCAAGGATGGGGAAGCTGCACAGAATCCATTGGCATGAAACCATTGATGAAGGAGGTGGGTTGGCTCAATATTTGGATTAATAAGCAGGGAAGTACTTGGAACACAACCAATTGTTCTTCCATTGAATTCTGTAAGGCATCTTCCCTTGATTGCGAGGACGGGGGATGGATCAGAGGAGTACAACGAAGAAATTTGAGGGCCTTCATTGTGGAAATGATGACCCCACAACGTGACATAGATGTTGAAGCATGACTTGTCTCTAAGGGAAACAATTCGCCTGCTTGTTTTGGAGCCGTCTCTCTTACGAATTGTCGATGTAGGGGAGACATAGATGACCATGCCAACAAGATCAACTATGGAATTTAACGGTGAATTTTGAAGGTCATTGATTGTCTTAAAGTGGAAGAAATGTAAAGGAATGGAGGGGAAATCATGTAGGCAAGGTTGGATGGTTGATGTGACAGAAAGGATAATCTCAAGATGGTTGTTCAAGTGGTTATATGTAGGGTTTCTTGGTTTCATTGTGCCATTGGAGATAGTGTAAACTTTTCCTATTTCAATCTGAGGATAGAAGGAGTCAACAAAGTTGTTAAATGCAGATACATGGATCTCTTCTTTGGAGCAGTCAAGAAGGTCAAAACCAAATAGTTTCCCTGGTCCTTTTTGGTTTGTGTATTCATGGATGTTTGTCTTTGCAACTACGCAACCTTGAATGGACCATTTTTTGCAGTTGGGGTTTAGTGCTTTGAACGGAATAATAAACAATGGCATTGATAGTGGTGGAGGTGTTGTATGGGGTGAGAAATTAACGTTGTCTTCTGTGAGGCAAAGGGGTTGGATATTTGATGAACCAGTTGGAAGGCTAAGATTCGTTGGTAGTAATGTAATGGATTTTTTAGCCAAGGTATCATAGTTTTATGTGGGTAGTTTGCTTTCATCACATTACTATGTCCTTGGGAAAATTGCTACAAGGTGCATTATTCCAATTAAAGCTATAGGCTTGTAGTTATGCATATGTAGATTTAGAGAATAAGTATATTCATAAATTTAAGTAGAAGGATGGATAATTAGAATTGTTATGGCTGGGAAAAAAAAAGAGAAGAACTGTTGACATCAAAGTAAGATATAAGTATAAAATACTCCAGGGAGAATATAGGATATAGCAAACGTGAGGTAAATTAGATTGATTGAAAAGGGAAAAAAATAATAATACATTTGCATGGGCACATTGGTGTAAGGAGATGAGAGCATGAATTATGTCTAAGACAGGTCTATTGTTGGTATGAGCTAGCAACAAGTAAAGGAAAAATGGTGGAGGACTGAAAGTGATGAACAAAAGCAAACATACCTGGAAAAAGAGGGAAAAATTCAAATATGTTGCGGACAAATGTATTCTTCACTCTGGTATGGCGCTGGGAGATCTGCAAGACAAGTGGGAAGGAGTTAGAAATAAAGTGAGCTAAAGAGTAATATGCTAAAGAGACGCATGTGAGGTTTGTTTTGTAACTCAAAGTAAGGATTTATGTTTTCTAGTGAGTTAAATGTATACACAATATTAACCACAAAACAGGACAATGGCATCTTTTGGAGTTGATCCCTAACCAATAATTGCAATAATAGTTATGGCAACCAAGTAAAGCCATAAAAGGTTTTTTTTGTTGCAATTTAGGGGAAAATGTTGCAAAGACCCCTTTAATTTAGTGCAAAACGGTGGAAAAGAGAACAGAGAACAGTAGAATGCAAAGTTATAGGTTGACCTTTAAGGAGATGGGATACAATGAACTAACATTCAATTCCTAAAAGGTATCATTTTGAGCATTACAAAGTATATTTTATAAAATCCTGTATCGCAACAAAGAGAACACACTTTTAATGTGGTATCACTACATATCTAGTAAATCATGTCATGGGAGTGCTACTGTACTGTAGGAAGAAGAGGATATTTCAGTTGAGTGCTCCGAGTCATTGCCAGTATTTGGTTTTGAGCCAAGATGACCCTTGGCTAGTTGAAAGTCCAGTTCCGAGTTTTAAAACATTGCTTTATATACTATGTGTCAAAAGTTGTTTTTCACAATAATGGGTAATTTTCTGTATTTTTAAAAATATGCAGGCAAACTGTACAGGGAGAAAACACAGAAATGATATAGAAAGGTTGCAACCTATTGGCAGGGTAATATTGTTTTCCATCGAAAAGTTTCTAACATATCCTATTCTAAAAAGTAGTTATGTACCTATAAATTTTCTAATGGGTAGGTGACTAAAGTTCTTATGTTCTCAGAATCTCAACCAAACAAATCATTTGTTTAATTGTAGTAATTTAACTTTTTCAAATAACAATAATCACAAAATATCTAGAAATTACAATTACACACATAAACAAGTAATTTTTCCTTCTAGTCCGAGTGGTAGTGGGATATAGTGTTATCTTCTCCACAATGTTGATCCACTTGTATTCGAATCTATGGATGATGTCTTCTTTCCTAGGCAGAATGGCACGTAAAGTATTGTTGGTTTTAACTTCTGCTAAGAGCATCCATGAGACATCCTCTATTCTTCTAAGATTTATTAACCTTTTGCAATAAGAGTGTGAGCCACATTATTTTGTCAGGGAGGAAGCTTGTCATAGAAGAGATATCCCCTTGAAACTTGTTGAAAGCCAAATGGAAAAAATGATAAAACTATATTATTAAACTTCAGTTATTCAAATTTCTGTTTTTTATCCTTAAATAAAAGATGAGCCGAAATGTACAGGGAGAAAACACAGAAAGGATATAGAAAGGCTGCAACCTATTGGCAGGGTAATATTGTTTTCCATCAAAAAATTTCTAGCATATCCTGTTCTAAACCGGTAGATATGTACCTGATAGGGGTAATGTAATTTTTTCTAATGCCTAGGTGACTGAGGTTCTTATGTTCTCAGAATCTCAACCAAACAAGTCAATTGTTTAATTGTAGAAATGTAACTTTTTCAAATAACAATAAGCACAAAATATATGGAAATTACATAGTGATTGGATGTTGGATTGTTCCAGAGAGCCGGAGCAATAGTGAGTCAGTGACAAAGAACAGAGTGTTGGAGGAAGGATTTTTGTCAACTATCATCCGCCAAAATGGTGGATATCCAGTTGCCAAGGCTTAATCACATACTGCTGCTCAATGAGTTATGGAATTAACGATTGTTAGAAGACATCATGGCACCTTTAAATTTTATTTTATAGTGCAATTGTTGGACATCATGTTTACATGTAGTTCTATTTACTTTTTTTTCAAGGTATATATCATGCTCAAACAAATCTGTCAATTAGAAATAAATTGTGAACTTTATGGTGACATTGAGTAATTAATGAATATGATATATCTCATCATAAAAAATTCAACAATAAGCGTATAATTCATAACAAAAAAGTATTCTTAACTCCATAATTACACCCATTTCTCCGCATTATGGAAAACAAAACTACTCTTTCTCCACATTATAGAAAACAAAACTAGTCTTCATATCATGAGACAAAGCATTGTAACTCCATCTTTAAGGGTTGATAAAAAAACCTTGTGTCAATGGTGTTGCAATGTCCAGGCTTTACCCTTCCTTGGTGAACATGCGTCACATTCCTTCAATCACATCTCTGGTAATGTTACACAAACTTTGTGTCAGAGTAATTCTAGGTGAAGGATACAAAGATTTGGGTAAAATGGAATGCCCTGGCTATCTTACCGAGGGTAATTGTGGAAAGGAACATTAAAGATATCCAGGTCTTTGGATATTCAAGACTAGTCATTGACTAAGTTATGAGATTATAAGCGTGCAATATTTGGTGCTATGACGCATATTTGAATAAATGAAATTTCTGGAAGAAAACTTCATATGTGTTTTTGTATGGAGGCTGATTTGTTTTAAAAAGAGAATGGGAGATGAAAATAGTGATGATGAAACATAGTGGAAATTGCTAAGGTTGAGCTGACAGCAACAAGACACTCCATTTTTTTGCATTTTTGCATGATATAACTTGTTCAGTATGAACAATTTGGACATTGTAACATTACTGGTAACATTACCAGACTCAGAGATCTCTGGTAATGTTACAGTGAACAATATGCAGTTTTATTCAATAGGATTTTTGTGAAGATCATACAGTTTTTTAAAAAAACTATTTTTTTTGGTTTCATTGTAGTAAAAATACTGTAAACGCAAAGTGATAAGATCACACCTTCGTTAATACACCTGGATAAAATGACGGTAAATGAATTGAAGAACAATTCATCTACAGGGTTGAATGCACGATAGTTTCAAATAATGTATATACTATTATAAACACTTTTTGAGTAGTCGGGTCTGCTCCAAGATCACTACCTTGAAATCCCCTAACTAGTAAAAAACGTATAAAAAGTATTTGTATATTCAAATTTCTGTTTTTTATCCTTAAATAAAATCTGAGGGTTTATTTTGCAATATTGCAGGCAGTTCTCAAGCAATTGATTGGACATGGAATTGAGAATGATGTAGTCATTACTGATGAGGCAGAACTTCGGCGTCACCAACATATTGGAAAGCTTTATATTTGCACTCAAGCAACCAAGGTACGGAAGGTTTCAAGGTTTCATATTGATAATCTTTGAGAATTAAATAACATGTGATTGTATTTAGGGTTTATAGGTTCTAAAAATGAAAAGAGATATTGTTTGCATGCTTTGTCAAGCATAGGTAATACAGAACTGTAACATCATATTCACACAGAATTTCTGCAAGATAACTTCTCTTCTCTCCCTCTCTGAAATTGAATGCAAGAAAGGCAGAATCGAGATACGGTTCATGAAATTCAGTCACATTTTTTCGCAAATAAATGTGTTAGAACCTCAGTTGAGTAACAACAATCGAATACTTCTTATCATGAAATTAAATGGAAATGTATTCATAAAAATGAAAACACAGATAAAATTTAGGAACACTTTATCAGCCAAATTGTATGAAAGACAAACAAAAAACGCAGAAACAAAGCAGGAAACAAAGAAACAAGAACAATACCTGGGTATCTTCGCTGAAAGTATTTGATGAAAGCTAAAATGATATGGAATGAAAGCAAAGCTAAAAACGTCTGCATTTGTGCGTCTCCACCCAATATATGGTCGCTGGATTGACAAGATGTCCAACGACCTCAGTGAATACCTTAATTGAAAACTGACATTTCTGGCTTCAAAGCTGTCCATCAAGCGCAAGAAGGGATTTATTGCAGATTAGATGACATCAGTGTGGCCTCTGTTACCTCGTTGTGCCCTCTGAAAGCTGTCCATCCTGGTTTTATTGCAGATTAGATGGTTGAGATTCGACAAGAAGCGTGTCCATCATCATAATGCCCGAACCCAAAGCTACAGGGGCCAAGAAGGAACCAGAATATCTCCCAACCTAACTACCGTGCTGTCCCTATGAGTGGATAAGCGTTCAACCCTCCTGAAAGGTCGACCTCCTATACACCAGCCAAAACCCAAGCAACGGCAATGCCACTATCTATAAACTATAAGTAACCGTCCAAAGAGCACCCATGCCACTCTCGGTGAGTTGATCCCCTCCAACAATATCCAATATTTTCAATGTGGTATAGATTGGGAATTACATTGGGCAGCCAGCTCTATAACATAAAAAGAGGTGTGTGCCCGCATGGACCTGCAGTGTGAGCGAGACTCATGTGCCTAGTCGCAAAGAAGGTAATCTAATGACGTGTAAAACAAGCAAGGTGTTGAACCGGAGGACGACGAGCACAATGAAGGGTTCTATCGCATGGACCTGTGGTGTTGACGTCTACAACAAGCAACCTGTTGAACCCTAGCACAATGAGCACAGAGCAAACCAGAAAGCCACGGGAAAACAAAGAAACCGGTGGACAAGCACATGGACAGGTGGTGAAAGTGGATTCATTGGAGGGATGACGAAAAGGAACAGTGTTCCTCAAAACGACCCTCGGGAAATAACACCTATCGGCGTAACAAGAGCCACAAGGTGGCAATGCCATTGTGCTTGCTAAATAGAGATAATGTAAATACACATGCTAGTATAATGGTGGTAATGTCCTTATAAATAACAAGCACATTTAAGTAAAATTTTGTTACAATTATAGTTACATTTGACTGATGATAATTTTGAACATGAGGCTCTGCCTCTACTAATTTTGTCATGTTTTTCTATTTGTTTTTGGTCCAAAATATACTAAAAGATTAAGAAGAATCCTATAATCGCAAATTATACTTAAACATAATTAATTATCAAAAAATTAAGTTAGCTTATAACAAATGTTTAAGTCATTATCTTCAATTAATTTAATTTAATTTTTTGAAAATCCTTATTTAGAGAATAGTTGGAAATTTTAAAGAATTTGACTAAATTTAAATTTGAAACCTATAGTATCTCATCATCAATATAGCTTGAAAATATTATTAATCTAATCCATATTTCTTAAACCTATTGTATTTCAAACTTGTTCGAAGAGATATAATTCTTAAGTTAATAAGCAAAGCCTTTAGAAATATAATTCTTAAGGTAATAAGTAAAGTCTTAAAATTTGGTATAAAATTCTATCTTATTAATAATATTGAAAATTTTATTTTAAAAACAATCATTTTTTATATTTCAAATTTAACAATCATTTTATCAAGGATATTAAAAAATAATTACTTTCTCTACTTCCAAGTTTCAAAAAAGTAATATTTTAATAATTTAAAATAAAATTTATATAATTTTTTATTAAAAGATTATTTGAAAAATAATTATTTTTTCTACTTCTTTTTTTTCAAGGAAAAAAAACGTACTTTTGTTATTTTTGAGAAATAAAAAAGTATATATCATGAACTGAGTTAGAAACTGATTCCCTTACACCTCTGCATGAGCTGCTCCAACCATAGTGCAATATCAGCTGTTGTATTTCGTTCCGCCACAACCCATGCTACTGGAACCCTGCTTTGTTGTTCATCAAATGCCACGAGTGTGTGAAGATGATACTGCGATATTCAAAGAACATGTCACATCAAATTCAAGTCATCGATCATATTGAATAGTTACAGTTCAAGTATGCATATCAAATCAATCATTGACATTCGACTTACTCCGTATTTATTTATACTAAATGTGGAATCCATGGCTATTATGCTATTGTGGGATATCTTGACCATGGTCTCCAACATCCATTTTGTTTGAATTCCCATGATAAAATGGACACTGCGACCATTGGGATTTTGGTAAAAAAATAAATATTCCGATCGCTTTTGATACCATAAGTTGACGCTCGTTTCATCCTTTTTGTGAAGTTGGTATTTACCCTTCATCAACTAGGTTTATATGTTTACAATATCTTTCCTACGTAGGAAGAAATCTCTATCTCGAGCTATCAGGTCCATGTCAACACGCTTCTCGATGTGCATTTTGTAACCCGAATCAATGGACACTCCCAGAAGGTAACAACTCTCCACATAGGCAACAATGTCCTTGGAAATATTTGGCTTACGCAATGTCCTCGCGTTACCTGAAGTGTCATGTTTTCAATGACAGGGCCATCCGTCCTCATCTTTATGCTCGTACATATTGTAAGTTAAAATTGTTATATGAGGGCATTGAACCATAACCTTCACAATGAAATGGCATTGGCAGCCCATCTTCTTTTTCTTTTTTTTCCAAAGAAAAAAAGCTTAATTCTATTCATCCAAGGAGATCAGAATTACAATCTGTACTCACTGTATCAGTGAATTATCAAAAAAATTCCATACATATGGATCAGTTGATGAGACTCCATCGTCTACTATCACGAAGCAAAATATGTTGAATTCCTAATTTACCAAACTTATCTGTTTCTGTCCCAACGGACTTACATGTTCATACATCTTCAAAAAATATTATAAAAATATAACCTTCATGCCGATTATGAAAATCAGCACTAAAACCATAGAACAAAAAAACTGTGTTTTTCATATATATACTATCATTAAATGCTGGCTAATCGGTAAATGGTCTGAGTGTGAACTCAGTTCTTTGGCCCTCCATCTCTTCGACTACTCTCCAGGTACCGAAGTCCATATTCTGCCCATCTTTGGAAGCCTGGTCCGCTTTTTGGTTACTCTCCCTGTACACATGCCGGCATATAAGTGTGTCAAAGGATTGTTTTAGTATCTGGATAGTGTGTAGAATATTTGCAAGTCTGAGAAATCTGCAAGCTTGTGTTTTATTGATCCAATTGACGGCATTCATGGAATCACCATATACCGCCAGCCTAGAGATACCCCTTTCAGTAGCAAAGATGAGTAACAGCTTTAAACTCATGACTTCTGCATAATTGTTGGTTCCCATTCCAAGCCCCATAATGATAGTATAGAAGTGTGAATTGGAAAGATAAAGGACAGCACCCCCTCCGCAAATCTCATTGCCAGCTGCTCCATCAAAAAACCCCCATGGGTAAGTTCTGTCAATAGCCACTTCCAGATTACGTCTCGGATGAGCTCTCCTGAGATGATCGGGGAAAGCAAGATACCGACCCACCGCCATTGTGCAGATAATATCCGGATTGCAAGTTTTTTCCTGAAAGATAGCCCCGTTCCGAGCCAGCCAAATCCCCCAGATGATCAGCAGTGGTAGGATCTTTAGTTTCTTATTGTTATTTGTCCACCTCCACCAGCTCTCCCATGCAACGGCCACAGTGGTTCCTTCCCATCTGCAAGCAACACCTACCAAACGAGTGCATTCATGCCATACAGCCATCGTGAACGGGCAAGTGATGAAGAGATGTGATACAGTTTCCATATCCATTTTACATAGGACACACCAGCCCGGTCCCTGAAAATTTCTTTTCTGTAGGATATCCCAGGTCGGGACCCGATTCTCCAAGGCACACCACATGAAAAGTCTGTTCATTGAAGGGCATTTCAGCTTCCACAGAGATCTCCACCACCAGACCTCATCCCGATCAACTGCTCCTGCACTTAGCACCTGATATCCCATCTTAGGTGTATATATCCCCGCAGGATCCAGCTCCCAAGTCAATACATCCTCCTGGTTCGAGAGGTGAATACAGGCCCGATTCAGACCACGGATATATTCATTCAGGAATACAGCCTCCTGGTCCCCCAAGCCCAAACTATCCGCAGATTTCCAATGTTGTATCCACGGGTCATCAGGTCGCTGCATCGCCAGTTGATTTAGAGTGTGAATACCCCTTACTTCCAGAGAGTTCACAACAAACTCGGGTAATAAATGTGACTGTTCACTCCCGATCCATGGATCTCTACCGACTCTCACCAGTTCGCCATTACCCACATTCCACGCCAGATAATTCTCCACCAGTGTAAAGGACTTTACCACTGCCTTCCAAATCACAGAACCACCGATATGAGATTTCCGGGGACTCCTAATCCATTCATCCAGGTTAGTATCAGATAGATATTTCCCAATAATAACCCTGGTCCATAAGCTGTTTGTCTTGAGAAGTCTCCATCCACCCTTAGCTGCCAGCGCCTGTGCAAACAGAAAAATGTTTTTTAATCCCCAACCCCCAAGCCCTTTAGGGACAGCAATCCGCTTCCAATTGACCCATGGGGTGACCTGACCTTCCTTCTTACCACTCCACAAGAATCTAAAGCATAACCGCCTGATATGTTCAAGGATTCCTTTAGGTATCCAGGACAGAGACATCCAATAGACAGGTATGGCTTCTAGAACGGCCTTTACCAAGACCAGTCTGCCCGCTCTCGACATCCACTTGTGGCTCCATACATTCAGTCGTTTCTCCACCTTACCGATTAGCCACCGCCAATCCTTCTTAAGGTATGTATTGGCTTTTAGAGAGAATCCCAGATATTTCAATCCCTCATCGAGAGTAGATAATTTAAAAGGGAAGTTTTCAACAAGTGCCCGTTCCTCTCCCGGTCGGAGCAGATGAGTAGTAAGAGTGTACTTTTCAGCATTTATCTCCATCCCCGTCGCCCTTGAAAAAAGTTCCAGGACCTCCTTCAGATGCCGAGTATCCCTTCGATCACCAGAACAGAATATGATAATGTCATCCACAAATAATAAGTGAGTGACAAATAACTGCTCCCCAATGCCAATGCCATTAAATCGCCCCTGTAAATTTTCAGCAATGATAGCCCTGCTAAGGCCTTCTGCCACCAGCAAAAAGAGTAGCGGGGAAAGAGGGCATCCCTGTCTAAGACCTCTTTCCGCATGAAAAAAAGAAGTGGCAGCTCCATTCAATAACACAGAGAAAGAGACAGTAGTTATACAGGACATGATCCATCTAATAAAATTGATACCAAAACCCAAATGTGTTAGAAGGAGCCGGATATAAATCCAACTCACCTTGTCGTATGCTTTGGATAAATCAATTTTTAGAATAGCTCCTCTGATGTGTCTAGTCTTCATACTGTGTAGTCCTTCCTGTGCCACCCCTATAGCCTCGTGTATCTGACGACCTTCAAGAAAGCCAAATTGTTCAGCTGAAATATGTTCAGAAAGTGTTACCTTGAAACGTCGTGCAATGACCTTTGACACAATCTTGTAAATACAATTGCACAGAGAAATAGGTCTAAATTCTGAGAGAGTAGCTGGATTATCAATCTTAGGTATGAGGGCAATAAAGGTAGAGTTGAAACATGCAGGTATCCTTCCATTCAAACGGGTATCTTCAACCACCTGTAGAAGATCTAAACCGATAATCTCATAGAGTGTGGTAAAAAATTCCACAGTCCATCCATCCGGCCCGGGGCTTTTGTCCTTCTGAAAGCTACCAAGGACCTCCTTCAGTTCCTCCTCAGTAACTGCTTGCATCAGTCTCCTATTATCCTCTTCCTCAGCAAACCGAGGGAATAATTGAGCGATCCTAATCACTTCTGCAATAGAAGCCTGTACAGGAGCTTTGAATAAATGCTGAAAATGACCCACCCCGCACCGAGCCTTTCCTTCAAAATCGAAATGTTCATTACCTGCTTCATCTTTCAAGCTCCAAATAGTGTTGATCGCCTTCCTCCCCCTGGCATATGCATGGAAAAATTTAGTGTTCTCATCCCCACATTCCAGCCAAATCGCCCTGCTCTTAAGTCGCCAGGTTTCCTCCTTTTCCAACAACAGTTTATTTCTTATGCCTTCCAACCTGACCATAACTGCCTTGGATTCCAAAGTCAGGAGACCCCCCCCATCCCCCTCATAGATCTGTAAAAGTTCATCCTCAATAAGTTTCAAATCAGCATCATCCCTCAATTTCTTTTCGAAAGCCCAAATTTTAACAGCTCCTTTTAAACGTTGTATGTTCTCAGCGAACTGAAATGCTCCAGTACGTTCATGCTCCTCATCAAATGGCCTCCAAAGGTCCCGAAAAAGTGTTTTGAAAGAGTCATCACTAAGCCAATTCTTGTTAAACTTAAGTGAGCTTGGTGGGTTATCAGGACCTCTCCTGATCTCAAGAAAGATAGGGAAGTGATCAGAATCCCCTCCACTTCCTACCCATTGCCTGATTTGAAAAAACCTGTCCACCAAAGTTTCAGCCACCAGGAAACGATCCAATCTTTTTGCCACCCTGGCCTCTCCACTCCTGTTATTCCTCCATGTGGGTTTCAGCTTGATAGGTTCAATATCCAGCAAGTTCATTTGTACCAATCTCTGTTGAAAGTGTCCAGCCAAAGGATCCACATGAGCTTGTGGTCCCCAAACTTCAGAATGTCCTAAGGTGAAATTTAAGTCACCCCCCACCACAATCGATTCACCCTCAAATACCGGATCTTGCAGTAATGAATCCCAGAAAGGCACTCTATTAACATAGGGCCCGTAGACATTAATCACAGTGAAACGTGTACCCAAGTCTACAGAGAGGAATTCAGCTCCCAGCACAGATACCATCCCCCAAGCATTAATCAATTGAATCGTACAATTCTTCCATCCCACAGCCAAGCCACCTGAGCGACCCCTAACATCCAGAGTCACAAAAGTCCATCCAGCCAACCACTGTTCCAATTTCTCCTTAATAATAGAACCTAAACCTAAGGTCTCTTGTAGCAGTATCACATCAGGGTGTTCAAGAGTAAGCACCCTCATGAAGGCTGATTTCTTTTTTGGCCCAGCCAGACCCCGACAATTGAAGGACATGATCTTCATATCCGAACCTTCGTCCGGGCATTCACTGCTCTAAGTGCCCTCTCGATAGAAACTTGTTTCCCTTCCCGTAGGTCCAGTCTGGCTCTATTTTGTGCCTTAGATAAATGAGAACGGCGGCCTCTGCCCCTCCGGGCCTGCATCTTCATCTTTCCCAAGCCCCCCCCAGAATTCTTCGTGCATGAACGAAGATTATATCCTGAAACAGATGATTCTGGGGAGGAGGGCTCAGAAAACACTTCTACCTCTCCAGGATCCGGTTCAAAAGTAATCAGTTTGTCCTCTAAAAGAAGAGGTGGCAAGTCGGGTTTGTGAACAACAGGATTTCCCACCGCATAACCAAAACACCCACTAGAGGGCTTAACAACAGTGCGAGATGGAGTCTCATTCAGTCCCGACAGAGATAGATTCTTCAAACCCTCAACCCAATCAATACCCCCCACAGAGCACTGATTGAAAAAAAGATGTACAGAAGGTAGAAAAGAAAAAGAAGGAGTACCCGGCAAGATAGGTTCTGGCGCTACAACCACGGCCACTGAGGCAGCTCCAACGTTTTCCTCTGTAAGGTCCTTCTTAGTTAATTGAGGTCCTTCGTTTAGTTAATTGATCTCCTCTTTTGTCACTTGGGACATATGAACATTGATACCTATGCAGGAAATTTTGAAACGTTAGTAAATACTATCGATGATAAACGCAATCTCAACAATAATATGTATCCAATGCACTTTCAAAATACTTACAATTCATATCGTAATGCAGCACTATATTTTTTTCCTGGTTGTTTGTTTTGTTGCCGTAGAAAAGTGCATGGTGCATCGGGGTTTATTTCCTCCCCTTTGATAAAGTCCTCAACTCTAAGTGAAGGTACTAAAGAAACATGATCAATGCTCTCGTTTTCTCGATAAATTTCAGACCAAACCAAATCTTTACTAGAAAAAGGTTGTCTTGTCTTTGAGGTCTTGTACCTGAAGATCCATGATAGCCTCCCATTTTTCTCGCTTTCCCATTTTGTACTGATTCCTACAAACAATATGCAAACACATTAGAAATTTAGACTATGCAGAATCATGCAAGCTGCACAACTTTCTATTCTATCTATGTTGAAATCCCGTTCAATTTTGTGATAGGTAAAACCATTTTTATGTAGAGAAACTACTCTTGTTTACAATGAAATATAAGACCATTAAACACCATATTGCATACTTAATTTGATTTATTAAACACCATTTATGAGCTTCAACTTTAATGCGAGAATCTAGAAAATACAACAAGTTTTAAGGAAACATTATGCTCATACATGGGCTTGGTGTTGTTTATTTTTTTCGAGAAAATGGATCATTAAATATGGTTTCATTTCCTTACTTCACCATCCCCTCATTTTACTCACATTGGCTTGTTGGTATAGGATGCATACTCATGAATTTGAATTGTACGTTTGCATAAGCTAGATGGAGTTATAAGGAAGAATACTAGATTATATGCTAGATGTTTTTGACTGTTTAATAAATGAGTTTATGGATTTGAGGATCCCATGTCCAAAGAAGAGGCCATGGAAATAGGGGTGATAATATATGGATAGGTAGTTAGAGAAATAAAATTTAATTCTTTGTTTAGTTTGATCCCAAACCTAACAATTTTTCACAATTAGCTTAGACTAAATATTTGTATTTAGGAGATGACCCCAAAGTGAAACCTCCTTTTTTGTCATTCCTACCACGTATGCAACCGAATCCAAAGATTTTCATGATACATATTATTGTTTCCGTGTTGCAAATGCATGGAATACCAACCCTATAATTCCTTTTGCTAGAAATAATGGATGGGGAAATTCAAATCCTAACCTCAAACTTCATAGTTATTGTAGGAAGGAATTATATAACTCTAATTTTTCACCTCCTTCCATTATGGTTGTTATACACCCACCTATTATACTTGAATTCGGTTGTTAAGGAGTTGTAATCCTGGATTGAATCACAACTGAATTCTACTCCCAAATTAATCTCATGGAAGAAAATAATATATGTGCATGGTATATATAATAATATTCATTGTGTATACCCAACACCCCCTCACTACTTCATAGCATGTTCTTTATTGATATAATAGCGCAAGTTATATATTTATTATTTAGACGCAGCATTCCCTCGGTACTTTAGAGCTTGTTCTTGATTGATATAAGAGCTTGTAGGTTTGCCTAATTGCTAAGATTTAGAATTAATATATAACAAATTCAAGTATATACCAACTTCAATTATATAGTGACTAAGGGCCTTTGAATCGAGATCTATATGAAATCCCTAAATCTGTACTTGGCTTGTCAAACACACCAAAATGTGAATGTTTGAGGGATAATTTGAGTTTTCCTTCTAGAGGGGACATAAGTTGTTTTGATTTCCTATCCCTTGATTCTCCAAATGAGGGCAATAAAGGATTTATATTTTACATCTTTTATTTTCCAAATACACATATGTCCTCTATCTTAAAACTATCTAAAATGCATGCCACATCATCTACTCCCTGCATATTATTATTCCAGGCTCTATTATTTGGATAAATATCTGTTAATTCATGGTGCATTGTGTAATTTGAACACAATGTGGAACTTGGGTTGTCATTCTGCCCAAGGTTCACTTCGTCTCTCCCTTCCTCCATGGTCTCTAATACAATTGCAGAGCTCCCTTACTAAATCTGGAAGAAATATTATGCCTCAAGCCTACGTTAACCCTCGACTTTTCATTAAGATGTGTGACCTCCAACTATAGTTCAAAGTTTCCCTGGATTTAAATTCAATTTCAAAACAAGTTGTTTATTAAATATATCCCATGGAATACATGTGTTAGAATGATGTTCTCTGTAATTTCAATTCGCAAATGGACGTATTAATGAAAGTTTCAAGTTTTATTGGTATATTGAAACACGTATATACTAACCTCCGATGCTGAGAAATGAAGTGTGGGATGGGATTGAAGCCACCAAAAGCATGGTGAAATGGTTGTGGGACAATGGATATTACCATTGGCTCTATGCCATTTCAGAACAGACCGAGGAAGAGTTCTGGAAAATGTTTGACAAAACTCTCTATAATGTTGGTCGTAAAAAGTAGGTCTCCCACTCCTTTTTTCTCCTATTTATGCTTGCTTTGCTTTCTGTTTCTGTACATAATGAAAGTGCTTATTCATGTTTATATAGGTATGGAGCAAAGTGTAATTTCATGTCTGTTTACTACAAAATTTCTAAGTCGAAGAAGGGGAAAGCCTATTCCAATCCCCCCTCATTGAAGAAGTTACACTAATTAGTTACAGGCAATTGTTGTTATTGTATTGCTTGCATGCATATGCATATGAATATTCAATTCTTTTCCATACCTGGAGTTTCTCGTCTAGGGAGTAGGAGATGCGGGTATGTGATACCAAGTGAGAGGGGCTCCGACTCGGAGTTGTCTCCGTTGTCTAACCCGTGAATGCAACAAAGGGAGCAGAGCTTGAAACATATTATACTTTTTGGTGGTATGGTTCTGCGTAGGGGGAGGGACCTGGAAGGATGTTGATTCGTGCCGAGACACCATCACCGTAAGCGGGCGTCGCGGTCAGATTCGTTTCAGTCGTAGAGGGGGATTTGAAGTCCACAGAGGGAGCAGAGTGTTTGTAACATAGTATACTCAGAGCTGTGGTGGTATGGTTCTGCGTAGGGGGAGGGGGCGGGGAATGAGCATTCGAGTTCACCAACCCCGTCTCAACATTTACTCCCATGCTGAAGTTTACATCGATGAAGGAGGGAGGAGAGGGCTCACGTTCGACCGCATCCAGAATCTAGATCCGATAGCGTGCATTAAACTCGGTAGAGAGAGGAGGGGAGTTGACAGGGCCCATGGGCGGTGGCAGCGGTGTCAGGGATCGGAAGTGGATGGTTCGAGAGAGGTACCAGAGGGGGTCGACGGCGACCGGATTTCACTTGTCGTCCAGGTGAAATCGTAGACAACTCCGAAAACAATTGGCTTCATGTATGGTTGGACTAATCCAACCTACCTATTGCTTTATGTTTCCTGCCACCCCAAGGACATAATAAATTGAACAAAGAACTTAACTCACAAAATCATTATAATTATGCAATTTAATAGCAATCATAAAATTATACATATTTTTATAGCAAAAGCATATGATAATTAAAAACATTTATAAAAATACAATTATATTAAGTATATAATAGTAATTAAAAACATTTATAAGAGTACAATTATATTAAGTATATAATAGTAAAATTACTTATCTTTAGTAATTTGTCAATGTGAAAATTAATTGGGTTGATATAATTTTGATTAGAGATGAGTTTAAGCTTTAAATTAATGAAGAAAAATTCAAGTATCCATTGCGTTACTGCTCCTCAATGCCATGTGTATGCCATATGTGAAAAATTATTTCTACATATAATCTAACTCAAACATAACCCCAAAAACACTATGACTTGATTTAAAATAACTTTTAAAGTTTCCAATGAATACATATTCATACAACACCTACAAATATTCATGCAACATACATTACTCTTTGTTATACCAATGTTCATCCATTACATTGTCATAACTCTCATTTCATTGAAAATATTTCACAATTAAGTTACAATTTTGGTACATATATCTCTTTGGAGGCTCATTTTAAGTCTCAAAATTCCCCACTAAGCATTTTAGTGTTTATCATTGACTCCATAGAAATCACTTGTAAATGGACCCTTAACACAAAGTTGTGAACAACTCTAAAACCAAAACATTATATGAACATATATATATAAACATATAAACTTCGCTTACACTTTGAACCTTTTTGATATTCACCTAAAAATATATACAACAAGAGCCACAAGGTGGCAATGTCGTTGTGCTTGCTAAATAGAGATAATGCAAATAGACATGCTAGTATAATGGTGGCAATGTCCTTATAAATAACAATCACATTTAAGTAAAATTTTGTTACAATTATAGTTACATTTGATTGATGATAATTTTGAACATGAGACTCTCCTTCTACTAATTTTGTCATGTTTTTCTATTTGTTTTTGGTCCAAAATCTACTAAAAGATTAAGAAGAATCCTATAATAGCAAATTATATTTAAACATAATTAATTATCAAAAAATTAAGTTAACTTATAAAAAATGTTTAAATCATTATCTTCAATTAATTTAATTATTTTTTTGAAAATCCTTATTTAGAGAATTGTTGGAAATTTTAAAGAATTTGACTAAATTTAAATTTGAAACCTATAGTATCTCATCATCAATATAGCTTGAAAATATTATTAATCTAATCCATATTTCTCAAACCTATTTTATTTCAAACTTGTTTGAAGAGATATAATTTTAAGTTAATAAGCAAAGCCTTTAGAAATATAGTTCTTAAGTTAATAAGCAAATCCTTTAGAAATATAATTCTTAAGGTAATAAGTAAAGTCTTTAAATTTGGTATAAAATTCTATCTTATTAATAATATTGAAAATTTTATTTTAAAAATAATAATTTTTTATATTTCAAATTTAATAATCATTTTACTAAGAATATTAAAAAATAATTACTTTCTCTACTTCTAAGTTTCAATAAAATAATCTTTTTAATAATTTAAAATAAAATTTATATAATTTTTTATTAAAAGATTATTTGAAAGATAATTACTTTTTTCTAATTTTTTTTTTCAAGGGAGGAAAAAAAACATACTTTTGTTATTTTTGAGAAATAAAAAAGTACATATTATGAACCGAGGTAGAAACTGACTCCCTTACAATCTAATCAAAAACATATTTGATCATTACTGGACTACATAAGTAGAATAACATACAATCTTGAATTCTTTAAAACCTTCCTCCACTAAGCTGAAAGTAACTGTTCAGGATACATTTCAAAGTGCCAAAATAAATAAAACTATCCATCAGAAAAGAAAGAAAACCAGGAACCTGAGAGTGATAGCTGATTATCAACCCATTATTCCCATAATAATAAACCAGGATCTCCATCAAGTGCTTCTTTTGAAAGCGCATCAGCCTTATCGTTGTTTTCCCTGTACATATGCTCAATAGAAATATTTGCATATCTTTTCATCAGGTTCTTCACTCTTTTGCCCCAGTGAAAAAGATTGACATTTATAAGATGAGCACGATCATTGGCCCAATTTACAATGATCAACAAATCACCAAATATTCTGATAGAGCTCAAACCACAGAGCCATGGTACTTTTAAGATACCCCAAAGACTGATAAGTTCAACTCTGTTATTGGTCCCCGATCCACAATTAAGTCTGAACTTTAGAGTGACCTCCTTACCACATTTTAAAAGAAATCCAGCACCATAGAGGTTGTTTGTTGACTCTCCATCAAAGTAACCGCAAACCTGATATGAAACATCTAAATTATAAAACAGGCTGCGTGGAATTTTGCTCTCGGATGTTCCTTTGAATACAGATGATGCAGATTCCAAAACATAAGTAAGCACTGATTAATTGAGGGTTTTATATTTTGGAAAATAAAAGAGTTTCGTGCTTTCCACACAATCCAAGCCATTAACCTTGGCATCGAATTAAGGGTTGAATGATTCTTTACCCATAATTTATAAGCAGATTCGAAATCCAAACCCGGCCAATCGTCTGCAATATTAAGTTCTTTGCATATCAATTTCCATAAATTTGCGGAAAAATCGCATTGAAAGAAAAGCTGGCTTACATTTTCATCACCCCTTCTACACAGGTAGTAGCAATTTGGGCTAATAAAACCACAACATGTTAGGTTCTCCCAAGTTAATATTATGTTGTTGAAAACTAACCAAATAAAACATTGAATTTTAAGTGGGATTTTCCATCTCCACAAGCAAGTTAACGACCATTTCTGAGGCGCTTCTACTTGACATTCCACCATAACTTGATAAGCGGTTTTTGCAGTGACCTGACCATCCATTTTATTTTTTGACCAAGACAAAACATTTGGAGCCCTTGAAAGTCTTATGTCAGCTAGATTTAGATTCTTTGTATACTGCAGCCATTCGTCCTTCCATCTTCTTGCTAGACCCATATTTGAAGGTGTCAACCAATATGAAGGATCAAGGACCAGATAACTCGCGCGTTTGAATTGGTTGAGTGCAAAAATTCCATAGCTCGCAAAGCAATTTCACAAGTCTTGAGATAATATTCCATCAGAATTTACACCGAAAATAGGGTCCACACCCACCATAACATTACTTCCCCTTCCAACTTGTCAAGCCATAGAAGAACCAATCCACTGATAGATTTTATTAAATCCTTTCCATATAACTGATGCATTACTAATTTTGGCTGGTCTCTGCCTCACCCAGTTTATCAAATCCATTTTGATATATTTGTTTATGTAAAACAGTAGACCACAGATTATTCCCCACCAATCCTCGCCAGAGACTAGAATGGATTTTTAATGTTCCATCCTCTAAACTTCTTTGGTAAAGCTAAATTCTCCCATTTTGTAAGATGAAACTTTCCCCCCTCGGAGCTGCCAGACCATAAAAAAGAAAACACGAGACTCCTTAATTTGTGGAGGACAAAGCGAGGAATATGTGCAAGTAAATCCCAATACACCAGTAAACTACTCAATACTTCCTTGAGGAGGATAAGATGCTCCCTGAAGCTCAAAAATTTCATACACCAAACATTTATCCTTTTTTTGAATCTCCTTATCATCCATCTCCAGTCACAAAATCCATACTTATTTGGTTTTATAAAAAAACACAAATACTTTATACCTTCTTCCAAACGAGAGCAGTTGTAAGGCATGAAATTTAGAACTTTAGTCAATGTTGGATTGTCCTCCATCGAACTGATGAGCCCCGATTTTCTTTGACTAACTTGCATTCCAGAAGCCATACAAAAACTATTCAGAATATGCGAATAAACCCTCCATTCATCTACCGAGTCAGAGCCAAACATGATAAAATCATCCACAAAGAGTAAGTGAGTAATGGATAAATCCTTTGAAAATTTTATGCCTTCAATAGTCTTTTAGATCTCGCATCCCCAATCAGAAGGCTAAGATCCTCAATATCCAATAAGAATAACAACGACGATAATGGACAGCCCTGTCTAAGCCCTCTGAAACTTTTGAAAAACGGAGTCGAGTTACCATTGATGAGAACTGAAAAATTTGCAGTCGTCACACAAGCCATTATCCATTTGATCACATTCCAAGGAAGTCCAATCTGAACTAGGATCAATGTCAAGAGGTCCCAATTTACTTGGTCATATGCTTTTACTAGATCAATTTTTAGGATTAAGGACTTTAGCTTCTTTGACTTAACCGTATGTAGAGATTCTTGAGTAATTCCCATCGCATCAAGGATCTTTCTATCCTCTAGGAAACCAAACCGTTCCCTAGACATCCCTCTGGATAAATAGGGCTTGATATTGTTTGCAATGATCTTCGACACTAGTTTATAGATCCGATTACACAACGCAATAGGTCTAAAATATTCAAAGGAATCTGTCTTGTTCTTTTTGGGGATGAGGGTCAAAAAAGTCAAATTCAAACCTCCAGATATCCACCCTTCAATTCTAGTGAATTTGACCATGTTCAATAAATCTACATTCATAATATCCTAAAATGCAATAAAGAGATCAACTGACCAACCATCTGGTCCAAGACTCTTTTCTTTCTTAAAAGATTTTAAAACCTTCTCAACTTCTTCTAATGTCACTAGTTTTCCAATCGCCATCCCTCCATCAACATTAAAGAAGGAGGGATAATTTCTTAAAACCTGCATCTGAGCCTCAAGACTAGTAGACTTTGGATTAGCATAATGATTATTAAAATGACAAAAAGCAAGCTCTTCAATTAACTTTTGGTCACTGACATCCTTGCCTTGTAAATCATTGATAGACCAGATAGAGTTCAGATTCCTCCTGTGCGAGGAAAAATTATGGAAAAACCTCGTGTTATTGTCATCAAGCTCAACCCACAAGGCACTAATTTTAAGTCTCCATGTACTTTCTTCTATTTTTAATAATTAATCCAAGTGAGTCTGAAGGCTCCTTAATTCAATACGATCTTCCTCAGAAAATAAACCATCCGTATGTAGCTTGTGGAGGCTTTTAATTTTAAGCTTAATGTTGCTGAGGGATTCCTTATCCTGTGCTCTTTTTAACTTCTCCCAAGATTTTTTTTCAACTTTTAACCCCTTAAGTATAAATAACAAGGATTCCACCGGATTGAGATAAGGCGAAATCTCGACCTGAGACCAAAACTGTCTGACTAAATTACCAAAATCTTCATTTTCCAACCAGCTACTATTAAACCTGAATGGTCTGTTCACTCGAGTATGAAGCTCATCGAATTGTAGAATGATAGCTTGATGATTAGATAAGTTTGAATGTTCTGTGCATGTTCTATATCTAGAGAATATTGAAACCACAGACTCAGATAAAAGAAACCGATCTAGTTGTTTATTGACACAACAATTACTAGAACGTTTATTACTCCATGTGGATTCCAATTTAACTAGCATCGCATCAATCAACTGGTATTTCTGGAATATATTTTTGAAGAACTCAGCCAGATCATCAACGAACCCCGATGGACCCCAAACTTTTGCCTCTAACAGTGTTAGGTTGAGGTCACCCGCAATCATCAGATTTTGAGTATTTAGAAGTCCAGAAGCATCTAGAGTAGACCAATAGGACTCCCTATCCTTGTAGGGAGCATACATATTAAGTACAACAAAATTAAAATATGAAGCCAAAAAATTTCCTTTCATTAACAAACCCCCCATGGTTTTGTAAGTCTGTATAGACATAGTATCAGGGTTCCATCCAGATAGAATACCACCTGACAGACCACAGGCGTCCATGGCACTAAAATGCCACCCTGGCCAATGTTTGGAGAAGAAATCAATTTCCTGGCCAGCTGAGCACATGGTTTCCTGTATCAAAAAACAATCTAGGCTAGTATATTTTAGGAAGTTGATTAGGGCCCTAGCCTTAGTAGCCCCACCAATACCCCAAATATTAAAAGAGATAAAAGACATTAAGACACTAGGCGTGGAGACGACAATGCTATAAGAGTCTTGGGGGTTAATTAACATTCTGAATCTATTGCAGAAACCCAGGCGTTTTGATAAAGGGATAAATGAATCACCAATCTCTTTCTCTTTTGCTTTCTCTTTTCTCCTTATCATGACTTTTTTACACCTAATCGAGGGTATAAACATATCCTCTTATGGCTTTGGAACAACAGAATATATCTCAATAGGCACACCATCTATCCCTGTCAAGGATAATAACGTATCAGAAAAAGATTTTGGATCATGATTATCATTACATGGAGCCTGGTTCGGGGTAGTAGATGTACAATTTCCAATAGTACCTAGGGCCTTTGTAGGTGGGTTACATCCCGTCGAACAGACCCCAATTAAAGCAGGAGGTTCTTCACACGAAGCCAAACAAACAACCTTATCCAAAGGCTGCTCAGAGTCTACAATATTAACCAGAGAAGGAACATTTGGGACAGTCTCACCTGGGGCATCCTTGACAATGTTTAGGTCTTCTAAAAGACTCATAGCCAAAGGATTATTCATTTTTAATCAAAGATCCATGGCTTTTTCCATAGATAAATAGAAATCAAGTTCATCTTTTAAAACCCCTTCATATATAACAGAGGGTTCATCCAAATTCATACCTGGTTTCGAAGAAATGTCATCAGCCGGTGTCGAAGTATTTCTAGAAATGAGTGAAGTATCCTGTGTATCAAAAGACCTCCTGTTGAATAAGGAAGGACATCAATCTTTTACATGCCCCGTACATCTGCAGTAGAAGTAGCGAAAATGAACATTTTTGTAATCTAACTTCTGTTGAAAAACCTTCTCCCTCGAGACAATGTTCACTGAGGCAGGTAAACCCCTTTCCACATTTAGCTCCACCAACAATGAGGCAAATTTCTTATTAATACCAAAAATAATATTCTTCTCCAAACAAATAAAACGACCCAAAAAATTTCCAAGCCCTTCAAAGACATTTGGCGTCCATAACTCGAATTGGAAGCCTGGTAGGAGAACCCATAAGTGATGAAGTTTCAAACGCTTCGTATTGGGGTTAAAATTAATATGCTGCCTCTTCAAGTTAAATGACCCATTCTTAATAAGCCAGGTCTGGTTCAAAATATCAGGAATAAGTTCTTCACTAGGGAAGATGAAAGCAACCCACCCCTTCGACAATAAACTGGTCTATGGAGCTAACCCGAAAATGGGGGTCCAGTTCAGATTGACCCACTCCATTATTTCCATTTGAGACAGTTTTGTACCTTCGATTTTTCCAACTAGCCCTCTACGAGAGAGAAGTTCCACCCTATCCAGGTTCACTGCATTATCCAGTTTGAATGATGCAGTCTCTTACATAGCCCTCAAAGACTTCACACATCTTTTGTTCCTAGCATCCTTCCCCGTAATGTGTTTTGAACCCCGACCAACAGAACCAAAAACCTCATTCTTTCTCTAAAAACCCTAGAGCCCAAAACAAAAGGGCGCGATGGGTCATTTAACCTCGAATGTTCAGGAATATGGTTACAGAAGTCACCATCGTGGTTCCTGGCACCAGGAAGGGGACACGTACTGCCCATGTGTCCACTTCAAAAATACCCACCTCCTCACCAGACAGATGTGACAGATCGATCCCAGAAGTGGGATCCAGCACATAAACCACCAAAAAAGAAAAAGAAAGTCCAAAAGACACGGAAAAACTACCAATGTGAGGCTAACTCCAAAGATAGCTGAAGGGAACTCTACGAGGTTAAGGCAAAACAAAACTGTAGCTAAAATTAATTGTTCCCACTTAATTTTAGCCTTGGTTGGTACTAGAGCTAGATTCAGCAGCTAGTTGGACTCCAAGGTGCTCCAGTTTGTTAGCCTCATCCTGCAGAAACTCCCTCCAAACTACCTACACTAAAACTTAGAAACCCTAGCCCCCCTTTCACAGCCATCAACAAAATGGATTCAAGTTAATTAAAGGCCTTGAATATTTCCAATATTGCCCAATTTTTGCACTTTTCCTTTAGGTTCATTTAATTCCATAGACCAACTTCAAACACCTATTTAATATCATCTATGAAGAAACATTCCTCCATATCATCAAGTTGAGCTTGATTCCAATCCTCCATATATTTGTTAATAATGATACATTCTCGGTGTGTTGAAGTAAGGAGAGGACCGCTCAAGCCAAGCTCAATCCCAATCCTCCTTATCTCTATTAATGATGTTATAGTTATGTGTGTTGAATGGTAAGAGGACGAATCAATTAAAGCTCGATCCCAGTCCTAGCACTGTGTATTGATTATATTTTATTAACTGTTGCGTTGAATGGGAAAAGGACAAATCAAGTAGAGATCTATCCCAGTCCTACCACTGTGTATTGAGTATATTTTATTAATTGTTTTGTTGAATATTGGGCAGAGGACAACTCCCATGGAGCTTGACTCCAATCCTTACATTTCATGTTGACTATTCACTGTTGTGTTGAATGAGCAGAGGACTACTCCCATGCAGCTTGATCCTAGTCTATGTTGATATACTATATTTTGAATGCATGGAAGGGGCCCTTAGTTGGTATGCATTTCTGATGGATTGCGTAGTTATATCCTTGAATGATATCATATATATATATATATATATATTAATTTGTTAGCATAAAATTACAAAGGGTGCATCCCTGGTTTAGAACTTGAAATATATATATATATATATATGTTAACATAAATTCACAAAGGGCGCAACCTTGATTTGGGACTTGAATGATATATACATACTAATGTGTTAATACAAACTCAGAAAGGGGCGTAGCTCTGGCTTTGAACTTGAATGATATGTGAAGTTTATTTGTACACTTGGTAGAGGAAGGGATTGGACCAATATCCTTGGTTTAAATCATTTAAACCCATAAATACCTATGTAATATATACATGTGTGGGGTGTGACTAGGGATTTGTTTTAGTCTCTTGAATCCTAAGATAGAGATAAGATTCTCGTTGTAGCAAACTCCTACCTAGTGGATTTGTTTCCCAGCTCAGGGGTGGCCTCTCGACGATGGGAATATGCGCCAGACAGAGAGCCAGAAAGTTGGGTGGAAAGTTGCAGTCATGTCCGCAATCGCATGAGTCTATTATATTCATATAAGTACTCTTCATGAGTTTCCATTGTTAATTAATTTCACGCACATGAATATATGTTTCCTTGTTATGAATTATCGTTTGTTCCTTACAGTCAGTTGGTGACGTATTTTACATTTAGTGGGTCATTGAGATTGACATGATGATAATTTATGTTAAAGGATATACATTTCTATTTAGTTAGTTTATGAGGTTATCATGATGATGGTGTGTGTTGTACAATTATAACTAAATGAATGTTGAGTTCCATGTAAAGGTAGTGTGTGCATATAAATGTGGAATAGTACCTTGAAATGGTCAATGTTATGTAGAAGTGGTAGCAAATGATATGGTTCATTGTATAAAGAATGATTCATTTTTTTAAGACTATACTATGTGATAAAAAAATTGTGTTGCATACATATTCTAGGACAGTGATCATGTAGACAGACAGATGACCAAAAGAATTGGTCTATGCTAACAAAGCATTATATTGTACTTATGTTAAAGTCTTAATTGCTTAGATAGCCTTTGTATGGTAAGTAGGAAGGGAGAATTGAGGTTAAGTAATTTATTGAGAAATCCATGATGAAACCTTATAGATCCTTAAAGTGATCGATGAACTTATGTAGGTGTTGCTTCTATATTCCCTCGAGGGATGATTTTCAAATTGATTATTATTTTGCATCATGTTATCAGTGAACTTTGATTAAATAAATAGGAGTATCATGCTCTTATAAGTCTGATTGGATAATTATATAATCTTATGACATTGAATATGTTTTAATTAGGGAATGATTAAGGATTAACTTGGTGAGAAAAACCATTACATGATAAATCTCAAGTTGAATGGGCTTATATGCAATTTAATGAGAATGGTTAACTATGATGATTAGTTTTTATAAGACCAACATATTTGTTTGTTGGACAATGAAAAGGAAAAATTGTATACCCCATTTCATCAAAATACTAAAGAGGAGTTTGGAGTACGTAACAAGTGGTAGTAGAGCTGATGTTTTAGCACTCAGGTCTATTTGGGCTAAAAAATGAAACACATGAATACAAAATTCTGATGAGCTAACAATTGAGTTATGTTTTTAGATAGAAGAATTCAACAAAGTTATGATCAAGAATGTCCTTCTATCCCTCACCTTGACTCATTATTATTTTAAAAGATGAATGGTAGGAATATATCCAAACACTTGTTTCATTCACTAATGTGAATTTGAATATGATGGGGTGCAAAACGGGTGAATGAAAGTTCCATGGTAAATGAATCCCTATTTATTATGTTTCTTTACCTTGTCATTATTGTTACATGATGAACATAATGTAGTTCTGAAATTTTGTCATAGTAAGAGATGCATAGAACATGGAAATATTGTTATTATGCTTAAGATTGCTTTGATGAAATTCATATGGAAGCAAGTAAATCTTACAAGGCAAGACATAATGAAGTCTAAAGGTTGAATAGTCTCATTAATGGTTTCCGATGATAACTCATAATAACTCAAGGTAGAGTTACTATAGGAGCTTGGGAAAGGAAAACATTTTTGGATCATATTTCTTTACTTTGTTTAGTTATATGTCATATATTTGAAGCATGAATAGGATTATGAAATAGTACGAATGTCAGATGGAATAATCCTAGAGTATTGATTCACATCGTTGTTTTCATTGATTATTGTTACTATACTCTTGAGTATAAATTAGCTAAGTTTGGTTGCATAGTAAAACACCTTGCACATAGAGAAGGATGATGATCATAATGTGACTATCTAGAAGTATGCAATGGAAATGTGTTAAATTAATGTAACTTCGAAGTATATTACACTTGTACTTTATTATTGTAACTCCATCGGGGATGTTTTACCTCCGTTAGGGATGTCATTATTACATTTGGTCATGTAAAGGTCACAAGGTTAACTCTCCATTGTAAGTCGGGTCGTTAGTACCCAAGTAAATGTAATATAATTGGTAATTGAGTCTCTCTATAGAATTCGGCCCGGTTAGGATTACTGGGGCCGACCTAGTTGAGTTAAAGGTTAGGTCAAACGTAATGTATAAATAGAAGGAGAGACTCCATTTTTTCATTCACTCTCCACTAATGCAATTCGCATTAGTGGAGAGAGAGACATATCTGTGAAGGAGAAGAAGGAGTGGCTTGAGTCTAGAGTTTGGTCTTTTTGTCTCTCTTATTTGTGAGACATATTTTTTGGGAATTGTACTTGATCATCTATATTGAGGAAGTTCTTACTGGGTTTTCATCCCCTTGAGGGTTTCCCAGGGTATATTGTTTTTGTGCTTTGTGATTGTGTATCTTTCAGAGATCCTGATTATGTTGCTATTGCGAATAATGTATTAAATGATAATGAATTTGCAATCTAGTCTATGGTAGCATATAATCTTAACATGGTATTAGAGCTTGCCTGAAAAGAGCAACTTTCACAAGGTAAAACTCTCTCTCTCTCCGGAAGTGAAAAAATAGGGCTTCTTACAAAAGTGGAATTTTTTAGTGCAACAAGCATAGGGAAGTGTGCCTCTCCAAAAGTGAAATTTTGGTACCAAGATTGAAATTTTTGAGTGGGTAAAACCCCCAAAAAGTCAAACCCTAGTTTGAATTTGGACCAGAAAACTAGAAAAAGCCAGAAAACTACAGATCCGAAATTCGCAAGTCAATTTTGAAGGGTGAATTTTTGGAATTTTCAAAATCCAAGTACACCAGCATACTCACCTCAGTCAAGCGCATCTTTTGGTGAGTTCAGTTTTTCATTTTGAGAAATTTTGATTTTTGATTATTTTCTGCTCCCTGGGTTGCAATGGCACTAAGCACCAAGCTTGATGACAAATTGGAAGGCATAGATAACTTACGTGCTTGGAAGTATAGGATTGGTCTCATTCTATAAGAGAATGACCTTACCAAGTTTGTTAAAGAAGTTGTACCGGAACCCGAAGAAGTTGAAGCTAAGGAGAAGCAGAAGAAGGATATGATTAGGGCTATGAGGATCATAGAAGAATCCATTAAAGATCACTTGATTCCTCAAGTGTCCTATAAGAAGTCTCCAAAGGAGTTGTTTGTTTCCCTAACTGATTTATAAGAAACATAAATCAGAAGATGAATTTGAGAGATCAACTCAAGAACAAAAAGATGAGCCAAGGAGAATCCATTTAAGAATAATTTACAACTAGAAGATAATGACTGCTCTAGAAGTAGTCATTATAAGGGTTTCCCAATTCAAGGAACAACTAGAAGCTATTGGAGACACCCTTGACGAAGATGAGTTTGTAATGACTACTCTCAATGGCCTTACAGCTATACCTTGGGACTCCTTTATCCAGACCATGTGTGCAAGAAAGGAAAGTCTACTATTCGAAGTTGTATGGGAAGAATGTGTCCAAGAGGAAGCTAGAGTAGCAAATCGAGAAGCACTACTTAGGGATGATGATCAAGCTCTAGCTACCCATATAAAGAGAGGAAAGGGAAAAACATATTTCAAGAAGGAAAATCATAAGGAGTTCCATCCTCCTAAGAAGTTTCAAAAGCATAAGAAGGAAAACTACAAGCGAAGAGACTTCTCTTCTTATCTATGTTTCCGTTGTTATAAGATAAGACATATTGCGAAAGATTGTCCAGAAAGAAAAGACAGAAACAAAGATTACAAGAAGAAGAGCAATAAAAGACATCATGCTCATTTTTCCAAAGATGAAGAAGAAGAAGATGGAGAAAAATAAACTCCTAGGAAGGTCACAAAAGAAGAATTCGAAGAATATGTCTTGTAATAGTGGTGCTTCAAAGCACTCTCTCCAATCTTGAAGAAAAGGACTCCCCTCAGAAAGCTTCACTAGGAGAATATAAGAAGCAACATACAAGATTGGTTCAGGAAATCTGATGATGAAGTAGAGCTCACCATCAGACACTCCAGTAATCCCTGCAAGAAGACTAGGATCAAAAGCGATCCTACCAAACAAACAAAGATAAGTATTTGAGTTGTCATTTCTATCAAATCATTTAAATGATAGTGTCCAGTTTTGTACACATTTATTTAGGATGTGTGTTATGCATGTTTGCATTGATATGCATGTGATGGGTAAGTAGCTTATGATGCTATACAACATTCCATTGCTACTTATATAGAGTGAAACCTCTTTGTTGACATATTGGGAGTAGTGCACACTCTTAATAATGTCTTGGTAGAGATGGAAGGCATCTAGAAAGTTACCATATGAACGTGGGGTATGAATAAATGTTGTGTTATTGATAGAATTATGACAGTGTGACTTATGTTTTATGCATATTTTTTTGGAAACTATGAAATATTTCTAACCATGCTATTGAATTTGACTTGTAGGAAGTATCGTACAACGATCACCTACAAATGAAGAACGATGAGACTTGTTCCATAGAACAAGTGACAATCATTCAAATATAAACAAGACTTGTGAAATCAAGTAGAGGAAGTCAACTATGACGAGATATCCAGACTCATGATGTGATCGAAGTATATGAAGAAGATGTACCTCCTAGAGTTGCATAGGTTGCACCCTCTTACAATTATGAGACTCCAGAAGATCATGATATGTTGGAGCCCCAAGAACCTCCATCCATGACTATATTTATCAAAAGAGAAAACCAGCTTGGGATCGTGAAATTATTCAAAATGCAGAGAGGTGTGGAGCTCTAGAAGGCTCCACAAGAGAAAGAAAGAGGCCAAAGCCATTTTCCAGTTATGTGGCTTTGATGTGTGATCTTGTAGATAAAGTGTAACAAATATAAAATAATTAAATACAAATATTAATTAGTATTAGGTAGCGTCGTGTCTTCTCATACATGGCTTCCCGCACCATATATAATAGCGGCCACCAATTGTATTAATCATCATCTATCAATATAATATTATCATTTGATCTAAAATATGGAAGCAGGATTCACTTCTTAACTCAGCAACCGGATACGGTCACTACATTTGGCATCAGAGCCTACTTGGCTCTCAGCACGCTTCCGCTCCATCCCCTTTCTACTCTGCCCCTCCATTACTTCCATTCTCACCCTCCATTCTCACCCTGCAACCACCTCTCCCCTGCAACCCCATCTCCTCCACGCTTCCACCACTACACGCCCCTCTGTGCACTTCTCCACACCCCTGCTCCGCCGCCTCCACTCTCTGCTGATCCTCGCTCTCCCTCGCTCCTGCCATCCTGCGCTGCCTCCCTCCGTCGCTTCCGCTCCATCCCTACACGCTGCTCCACACTGCAGCTTCCCCTCTCCACCACCACCACTGTGCTCGTCCACGATCACGCCCCCTCGCCCCCCCACTGCGTTACTTAATTCTGCAGCCACCAACCTCCGCCATCCTCATTTCACCCGCGCCCTTCCTCCTACAAGCCAAACTCCATTCAACCCTAAAAAAAAATTATTTCTGTCGTTTTTTTCAATAAAATATAATAATAATAATAATAATATAATATTTATTTTAATATATATAAGTTTTTCAAAAAAACTATATACCAAACTATTTATATAGTTTATAAAAACAATAATAATATTAATTAAATAATTAATATTTATTATTATTCAAGAAAAAATTGAAGATTTTGTATAAGACATTTTTCCACCCCTCATAAACTGAAATAATGCCTCCATATTCACCCCCCCATACCAGATCGAGAACCACGACGGAAATGAAGGACTAACTGGGAAAATTAGAAAAAGACCAAATTAGAGATTTGAAAATACTGGAAGGTCTAAACTCCAAAATGGACAAACTTGACAAAGAGTTTCAAGAAGAAAAAGAAGAGTTTCCGCGCAAGGTGCAATATGAAGTTGTTGGAGTAGTCTCATGGGAAATGAGGAAGGTACGAGAGGAAATGAAAGCATACTTCGATGCAGGACTAGAAAATATCAAGCAGTTTTTTAAGGATAGAGATGACGCTAGAAATGGCGAGTCGCCAAAGGGAGACCACTCATGTTGTGATACAACCGATACCAATGATCATCAATCAAATTTCCCCGAAGTGGAGATCCCAGACCAGACTACAATCATCATAAACCATATTGGGCCACAATGCAATCAATGGGGGGATACTCAATGAAACCTAGATTAGAGTTACCCAAGTTCGATGGAGAAACAAAACAGAGTGTGGCATGGATCAACAAGGCGGAAGAATTCTTCTACATCCACAAAATCATATCAGATGATGAGAAAATTAAATATGCCTCCATGCAACTCGAAGTTCGGGCATACAATTGGTACATGTGGTGGAATAAAACAACAAAGGTATGTGCCTATAGTTGGGACACATTCAAGAATGCTTTTTTTAAAAGATTCAAAGATGTGACAGAGAAATAATTTTTCACCAAACTAACTAAACTATAGCAAGAAGGCAATGTGGAAGAGTACACCTATGCATGGGAAGCATTAGCGACATGCGTGCCAGAATTAACAGAGGATCAACGACTCCATACATATGTCTCTAGTCTTAAAACATACATAAGAGACGAACTAGAATTACATAATGTGTCCAATCTGGATAAGGCTCGGTGCAAAGCAAAACTTATTGAGGAAAAATTCAAAAAATCAAGACAAGGGAACCTTAACAAGGGATATTTGCGACAACAAGAGACAAAGTGCAGGTATTGCGAAGATACATGGTCACCCGGTCATCAATGTAACAAATATCAGTCGCATGGCTATGAAGTTGAAAAGAGCTCAAAAACATCGAGCAGTTGCACCGACAGTATACGACCACTGCATAAAGAACCTACCTGCTTCGAAGAGGCCATTCAAAAGAAAGAATGGGTAGAATCTATGACAGAAGAATACCAGTCAATAATGAAGAATGATGTATGGGACATAGTTCCCAAACCAGAAGGTAAAAGTGTGGTATCATCCAAATGGATATACAAGATAAAACATGTTGCGGATGGAAGTATTGAGAAATACAAAGCTAGGTTTGTGGCTCGAGGATTCTCTCAAAAGGAAGGAATTGATTATGAGGAAACATTTTCTCTTGTAGCAAGGTACACTTCAATTAGAACCATCATGGCACTGGTAGCCATGATGAAGTGGAAGTTACACCAGATGGATGTGAAAACATCTTTCCTGAATGGTGTTATTGAGGAGGAAGTGTGCATAGAACAACCACAAGGTTTTGAGGTTGAAAACAAAGAGATGCATGTCTGCAAATTGAATTAGGCTCTGTATGGGTTAAAGCAAGCTCCAAGAGCTTGGTATGGAAGGATTGACAGTTTTTTGACGAGCTTGGGCTTAACTATGAGTAAAGCTGATCCTAACCTTTACTTCAAGGTTATGGATGATGAACCAGTCATATTATTGCTATATGTGGATGACTTGTTCCTGACAGGTAATGAGAAGAGAATGTCAGAGTGCAAAGAGAAGCTCGCTGCAGAATTAGAGATGAAATACCTTGGCTTAATGCATTATTTTCTAGGTCTCGAGGTATGGCATAGCCCATAGGGAATATTCCTTAACCAAGGGAAGTATGCAGTGGAAATCTTAAAAAGATTTGATATGTTGGAGTGCAAAGCCATGGCCACACCCATGGATACCAACTTGAAGTTATTATCTGATACTTCGTCAGAATTAGTGGATGTGACTCTTTACATGCAAATTATTGGGTTGTTGATGTATCTGATGAATATGAGGCCAGATATATGATTTTTTGTAAACACCTTGAGTCAGTATTTGGTTGAGCCTAGATGAGTGCATATTGTAGCTGCAAAGCATGTGGTGAGGTACCTAAAAGGTACAATAGACTATGATCTCAATTATACTCGAGACCATGAGTTCAGACTGTATGGTTATACAGATTTCGATTGGGATGGAAGTGTCTGAGATAGGAAGAGCACTTCAGGTGGATGTTACATTCTGGGTTCAACCATGATCTCATGGCTAAGAATGAAGCAATCCAGTGTGGCTCTCAGCACTGCAGAGGTAGAGTATATTGTAGCTTGTTCTGCGAGTTGTGAAACCATATGGATTCAGAAGTTGTTATTAGATCTGTTTGATCTGGAGTTGGATACCACAGTGATTCTATGTGATAACCAGAGTTGTATAAAAATGACAGAGAACCATGTGTTCCATGAGAGGTCAAAACACATAGAAATATAGTATTTCTACATTTGTGATATGGTGCAAAGGGGAGCTATAAAGCTCCAGTACGTGAGCACGGATGAGCAGGTTGCAGATGTGTTGACTAAGCCTCTGTCTCAAGTGAAGTTTTAGGACTTCCGTGACAAGCTTGGTATAGTCCGAAAGGAATTCCCTCGAAAGGGGGAGTAGTGATGATGATACTGTGGTGCAGTGGGATTGATCATCCCTAGACATAGATTGTTTTAAATGTTTATCTTGAGTTGTGGTGGTTTCAATTTTCCTTAGACAGAGATGTCTTAAATAACTGTGTTGGTTTAGATTGTCCCTAGACAGAGATGTCTTAACTAATTGTGTTGGGATCGATTGTCCCTAGACAGATATGTCTTAAATAATTGTGTTGGGTTCAATTGTCCCTAGAAAGAGATGTCTTAAATAATTGTGTTGGGTTTGATTGTACCTAGACAGAAATGTCTTAAATAAGTGTGTTGGTTTCGATTGTCCCTAGACAGAGATCTCTTAAATAATTGTGTTGGGTTCGATTGTCCCTAGACATAGATGTCTTAAATAATTGTGTTGGGTTCGATTGTCCCTAGACAAAGATGTCTTAAATGATTGTGTTGGTTCTGATCATCCCTAGATAGAGATAGTCTTAAATGATTGTGTTGGGTCCGATCATCCCTAGAATGAGATAGTCTTAAATGATTGTGTTGGGTCCGATCATTCCTAGATTGAGATAGTATTAAATGATTGTGGTAGGATTGATTATCCCTAAACAGAGATCCCGAGTTCTGAAAGGAAGGATAGTGTTAAATTTTGATCTAGTGTTGGAATTAATCCTTGGTTCTGAAAGGAAGGATTGTCCATGATCCCTAGTTTTGAAAGGAAGGATCATATGTGTACTGCAGGTGATGCTCCTGATGATATCCCAGTACTGTATATGAGGATGCTCCAGTGCTACATAAGATGAGGTGCTAGGATGCTCCAGTGTTGCAAATGATGATTTTCCAGTACTGAAGATGAGGATGCTCCAGTGTTGCAGATGATGATGTTCCAGTACTAAAGATGAGGATGCTCCAGTGCTGCAGGTGATGATCTAGTGTTGAAGATGAGGATGCTCCAGTGCTGAAGATGTTGATGTTCCAGTTCTGAAGATGAGGATGCTCCAATGCTGAAGATGTTGATGTTCCAGTGGTAAAGATGAGGATGCTCCAGTGCTGAAGATGAGATGTTGAAGAACTTCCAATGATTTATAAATGTATCAATGTTGATGATGATTCCATCCTCTCTCTGATGATGTTGTGTAGAGTTACACATGTAGATGTTGTTGTCAGTAGAATACCCTTCTTGTTAAGGGGGAGTGTTAAATTAATGTAACTTCGAAGTATATTATACTTGTACTTTATTATTGTAACTCCATCCAGGATGTTTTACCTCCGTCGGGGATGTCATTATTACATTTGGTCATGTAAAGTTCATGAGGTTAACCATCCATTGTAAGTCGGGTCGTTATCACCCAAGTAAATGTAATATAAGTGGTAATTGAATCTCTCTAGAGAATTTGAACCAGTTAGGATTACTGGGGCCGACCTAGATGAGTTAAAGTTTAGGTCAAAAGTAATTTATAAATAGATGGAGAGACTCCTTCATTTATTCATTCACTCACTTGTGCAATTCGCATTAGTGGAGAGAGAGATATATTTGCGAAGGAGAAGAAGGAGTGGCTTGAGTCCAAAGTTTGGTTTTTTTGTCTCTCTTATTTGCGAGACATATTTTTGGGGCATTGTACTTGATCATCTATATTGAGGAAGTTCTTGCTAGGTTTTCTTCCCCTTGAGGGTTTCCCAGGGTATATTGCTTTTGTGCTTTGTGATTATGCGTCTTTCAGAGATCCTGATTATGATGCTATTGTGAATAATGTATTAAATGCTAATGAATTTGCAATCTAGTTTATGGTGGCATATAATCTTAACAAAATGAGCATGAAATGAATGTGCATGCACATAAACAAGTTGAAGGGATATTAGTTCATTACAAGATATGTGAGGAATATGATGATTCGAAATATCGATATTGCAAAGATTTGAATTATGATCAAAGTTTAAGAGTGAACATATAAGTGATGATATGGTTAAATACCAAAGCACATGAAATGAAATAATTAATGGTATATAGTTGATTTGAAGTTGGTCAAAAGTGATTTAGTCAGTAAATAGAATTATTGTTGATATGATAACAATATGATCTTGTGACTAACTATCTGTGAAGTTGTAACATATTTAGAAGACTTGGTGATGGCAATAAATAAGGGAGCCATGATGAGAACCAATTTTGTGGGTTACAAGGAGTTAAATGCTATGATTGATAGTGAATACTAAATAATATGGTTGATCCATGAAGGGGTAAAGACAATATCAAGATGGAAAAACACCAAGTGGCAAAATTGATGATTCAGCCCCAAAGATGCTAATGTAATTTTCCTGGACCCAAGAAAGAGAGATTGAGTGGAAAATAAAGTCATTTCCTGAACTCAAGCAAGAAATCTTGAGTGGAAGAGAGAGGGGGTAGGTGATCATCAATGGAAAGACCTAGGAAAACTAAATTAAAGATAACATCAGGGGAATAGGATGTCGTTTGATGTTTTATGAGGGTGAATTTTTTTGAATGGCAATCAAAATAGAAGTAATCTCAAAAGCTTAAAGCATGTAAGACCACACTTAAATTGGTGACAGTTCTTAAGGGAGAGTTCTGTGTTCAGTAGAATGTTGCTAAAATATTTCAACCCCATGGTATAATAATGGGACATAGAGGTAAAAGTTGCCAAGAAAATTGGTTTCTAGCTTCCCTAATGTTTAAGTATGATGTATGCAAATATTACTGTAGGTAATGCGAAATTCATCCAAAGATGAGGGTGAATGTCAAGTTTTGACGTTGATTGCCCGGAAATATATAATATAATGCTACTAACCTGTGAATGAAGGATATATCTATAGCAAGTTAAATCATGGCTAAGAGGATTATCGTCCGAGGGTGAAAATGAAGGATGGTCCTCCAAAATATAAGTAAATTGTTGTGTTACTTATGCGTTCTTTTTGGTTATATCGAAAAATGATCATACACATATATGTATATGTTTTATGTTGTATTATGGTGATAAGAGAACAACTGTCGATGAAAAAGACTTGAAGAGTTTCCATGAACAACAACAATAGTATGTTGAAAAAGAAAGTATTACTTACGTTCTTATTGAATTTGAATAACCATGATATGCATATGTTATGCTGAAAATTTTGGAAGACTTTGTATGGGTTGTGTGAAGTGCAGGTTATAAAAGAAAGAGGAACAATAACAACATGCAAGAAGTGTAGAGGAGCAAAGATGATTACAAGTGGAAGATAAAGATCTAAAGGTTATGAATACTGAGGACGGTGTCATATTTAAGGGGGAAAGGATGTAACATCCCTCCTTACTCCTATTCTTTTGTAATGAAATACAAATGTAAGTGTTTTCCTGGAAAAGAGCTAAAGGCCAAGGCTTTGTCAGAAAAAATTGTAAGTATGGTTATTTACTTCCTATGTTGTAATTTTGAATTTTAGACTTAGGAAACTAAGGACATGATGCAACTTAACGATGAAGGAATAAATCCACTTGGGGGGGGGGGGGATTTAAATGGCGGGGTAGCCATGAGACTCTAACTTTAGGTGATGGATGTCAACTTAGTGCTGCCATAACTTGAGGAGAGTTAAGGGATTTGCTTGTTGACTTTAAGTTTGTAAGTGTAGTCATCCTAGCCCGAGGGAAGTGGCTACTCACGGCAAAATGGCTTTAAGCTTGTAGGACATATCTTCTAATGTAAATATAGCCACTATTAAAATATCTTAATTAAAACTAAAAGACCCCTCTACACATTATTATTATCCAAACATCGACAAAAGATGCAAGTAAGAGAAGAACCTAAAAATCTTCCTTAACTCTACCTTGAGAATAAGGAGAAGAAATAATTATTTGGTGTGTTTTATATATATAAAGAATGCTTATATATTTATTTATAGTAAAAAATATTAAAGTTACTATACTAATCATATTATTCTTGAAAAAAAAGGGGGACTGTTTGAAAGGGAAATGTCAAAATACATTATGATATATATTGTGGGAAAAAGGTAAGGTATGTTAGAATTTAAAGGTTATATTTTAAATAAAATAAAAAGAAAGGCAATATTCCTTAAATAAGAAATCCTTAATACAAACCAATGTGTTAAATGTCCCAGATATAGTTAGAAGACATAATCACGTACATAGGGAGATATTTTAATCTGCTAGTTTTTCTCCTTAAAAAGAGGACTCGACCCCATGTAAGAGGGAAAAACGCTGCCATTTGTCTCTTGATTGGGAGAATTTTTTAAATGATTGATATATTTAGTTATGTGAATGCACGGGAAGGGACGGCCCTATAAGAGCTGGATCCTATTTCTGTTAGATATACATTATCATTTATGCAATGTGCAGGAGAACCATAGGGACGACCCTCGAGGAGCCCGATCCCAGTCTTGTTTGACATAGTATTGTTTATGCGAGTGTAGTGGAGCCATTTGATGGCCGGTTATTGAGATATATATTCTATTCATGAGAATGCATGGGAAGGGATGACTCTCTAAGATCCCGATCCCAATATTTGTTAAGCAATCTGCACCTTTATATATTTATTTATATTTTGAATAGTGGGAGCAATAGTGGATTGCTTTTACTTGAATAACAAATAGGTCATGATCCCAAACTGAAAAAGTAACCAAAGTTGGACTTGTGGTATGTTCCATCGCCATCCCAATCAGAATCTATGTGTCCAACTAAGTCAAATTTGCAAGCAACAACATAGTGGATTCCATAATTATATGTTTCCTTTACATAATGAAGTATTCTTTTAGCCGCCTTCTAATGTAGCTCATGTGGTTTTTGCATGTATTTGGAGACTGCCCAAACTGCAAAATATATATCTGGTTGACTGTGTGTAAGATAAAGAAAGATCCCAACTAAATGTCTATATAGGGTATAGTCAACCAATGGTGTAGTCCCTCCATCTTCTAGTTGGACTCTAGAAAGAAAGAGGAATGGAGTTGGTTTACAATCATCCATTTTGAATCAAGTGATAAGATATTTGGCACACTTAGATTGTGTTAAGGTGACTCCCAAATTTGATTGGGTGATTTGGAGTCTAAGAAATAATTGTAATAGTCCTAGGTCATTCATGGAAAATCTGTCATGCAAGGCAGATTTGAACCATGCAATGGAGGTAGTGGAGCTTCCAGTAATGAGAATATCATCCACATAGAGTACAATAATTAAGAGAGATTTTTTTTCTTGAAGCATATATACATTTGGATCTAAATTACATCTTGAGAAATTTTTGGACAGAAGAAAAGAATCCATTTTTGCATACCAAGCTCGAGGAGCTTGTTTCAGTCCATATAAATATTTCTTTAATTTACATACCAGAGATGAGTTTTGAATGTATATTGGTGGCTAATCCATGTAGATATATTCTTCAAGGTATCCATGAATAAAGGCACTCTTCACATCCATGTGATGGATCTCCCATTTTTGTGCAGCTACTATGGCAAGAAAAAGTCGAACTGAATCCATCTTTGCAACTGGAGCAAAGGTTTATGTGTACTCAATGCCATGTATTTGAGAGAATCCTTTGTGCACCAATATTCCTTTGTACTTGATGATAAGTCCATTTTCTTCCATATTGGTCTTATAAATCCATTTACATCGAATTAATTTCCTTCCTTTAGGAAGATGTGCCAAATCTCAAATTTTGTTGTCCATGAGGGATTGATATTCTTCATCCATGGCAACTTCCCAATGAGGATTGTCGGAGGAATATTCGCCATGGTTTTGAGGATAATATGAGGATACCATGTAGAAATTAGTGGGAATTAATGGCTCTATGGCTACAAGAGAGTGAGTGGCAGCATGAAACTGAGAATGGGTTCTTCAAGTATCAACAGGATCACCCACTAGTTCACCGGATGCTTTTAGAGTTTGTTTTTCCCAAGGAGGATGAATTATTGGGTCTGCAACATAATCATTTTCATCAATATCATCATCATCTGAATGAGAATCTGAATATGTATCTGAATCTAAAATTTCAGTTGAAGCATTAGAAGAAGAATCACACAATTCTCATTGAGTAATTAGTTGTGCATTAGTAGAAAAACTAGTTTTAAGCATAGGAATTTCATCAAATTGGACACTTCTTTCAATAAATAGTTTTTTAATCTAAATATCCAACATCCTATAACCTTTTACCCCTTTAGTAGTATCCCACAAAGATCCATTCCTCACTTTGAGTTTCTAAGGCCCTTCTTTTCTTGCCGGAAGGGATACGAGCCCATGCACAAGATCCAAACACCTTGAAGTGTTTCACTGTTGGCTTCTCATAATTCCATGTTTCAAAAGGAGTAACCCCTTTGAAATTTTTATGTGGTAATATATTTTGAATTTAATTTGAGCAATTTATGGCCTCATCCCATAGTTTTGGAGGAAGATTCCTTGACTGCAACATGCAATTTTCCATTGCTTTCAATGTGCGGTTTTTCCGCTCTGCAACCCCATTCTGTTGTGCTGTATAAGGAACAATATGTTGCAAATCTATACCATTTTAGGAGCATATATTATGCACATATTTATTGAAATACTCTCCACCATTATCTGTGCAGAGTATTTTGATCCCTTTACCATATTGTTTCTCTGCAAGAGCTTTAAAATCTTGAAGACAAGTAAATACATCATCTTTGTTTTTCAAAAAATAGACCCATGTGTATATAGAGTAATCATCAATGAAGGTTAGTACATATCTTGATTTATTCATGGATATATGAATAAAAGTCCCATCAATGTCACTATGCACTATTTCAAGAAGAAATGTGCTTCTTTTAGCTTTACCTTTCTCAAATTTTGTGTTTAGGGCGCTTACCAAGAGCACATCCTGAACAAGCTCCATCTGAAAAGGAGATAGATGGAAGCCCCACTACCATGTATTCCTTACTTAATTGATGCAAGTAAGGGTAATTGAGATTCCCAAATCTCTCATGCCATAACTTTACTACCATGTATTCCTTACTTAATTGATGCAAGTAAGGGTAATTGAGATTCCTAAATCTCTCATGCCATAACTTTACTAATATCATTAGATTGCACGATCAAAACTGAAGCAGAATATTTAGGAAGAAACTTTGAAATAACATACAATTTGTTTTTAGGATCATCTTTTCCAAGTGCAATTTTTGAACCAACAACTAAATCTAAAATAATAATTGAGTCTTTGGTGAAGAGAAATTTCTTAATGATGGACTGAGTATGTGATTTGGTAGATGGGAAGTGGATTTTCGGATAGAGAAGTCCAACAAGAAAAACATCTTGAAATTGCCCATATTCTTGTAAAATATCACCTTTTCCACATACCTTGATTGGAGTATTATCTCCCATGAGTACTTCTTGGACAGAGGATGGTTGCAAGGAGGTGAACATGTCTTTGGATGGAACCATATTATCTAAAGCTCCAGAATCTAGGATCCAAAAGGATGATTTTGAAGTTGAAGTTGTTATGAGCGCATGTCCTCTTTCAAGAGGAGGCTTTGGCTTGCATACTTTGTCTTCATTTTCTTCAAAAAAAATCTTATATCTACAATTTTCTTCTTTGTGTGTTCCATTTTTGCAGTAGGTACATAAGGAAATCTCCTTCCATTCTTTGTCATAAAAGGTCTTGGATTTTTGCTCCTCCTTGCCTTTATATGAGGGCCTATGCTTAGTGGCTTTCTTCTTGTCCTCATTTGTTGCAAGTGCATGAGCATTTGAATACCTTTACAGGTCCATTTGGGAAATATTATCCTGCTCTTGAATATGAGAGGCTGCAAACATATCTAGAGAAGGCATAGTGAAGGCTTCCCCAAGTGCTAATATAGTAGAGTGAAATGAAGAGACAAAAGTATTGAATTCATGACCCAATTTAGAAAGGATGGAAAGTACCATTTGAGTATCTTATTTAGTGATGTTTCACATCTTGAGATTAAAGAGGATAGATATGAATTTTGCAAAGAAATATTTTACAGAATCAAACTCACTTGGTATTAGATTCGTTAACTCTACCTCTAAAACATGACCCCTCATGTGATCTTGTGTACCGAATAATTTGGACAGAGAGGTCCATATTTCATTGGGGGTATTCTTGTCTTGAATATGGTAGAGTAGGTAAGGAGATACAGAGTAAAATATCATTCCACGTGCTTCATCCAACCAATTAAGATACTTGGATTTCTCAACAAGAGACAATGGTTCCACCTCATTTCCCATGGTCATTTTGTACAACCCCTTCTTTCTTAAGAGCATCTCCAATCTTGGACTCCATTCGAAATCATCAAAAGGTGTTAGTAGCTGATCAGAAGGTAGATCCATGGCTGCAAAAAAAAAAAATTGACGGCTGCAAACTTTCTTTAACAGCTGCAACAAACTTGCTTCCTTGGTGGAGCCAAAGGATCCTTCTTCAAACTGAAAAAGTAGTGGTTTTAAAAACCTCTTTTTAAAGGAAACAAAGGGTTATTTTTGGTGGCTGGAAAATCCTTTTTTGGTATCTGAAAAATATGTTTTGGTGGCTGCAAAAGCCTCCTTAGTTGCTGCAAAATCCCTTCTCAACCTGCAAAAAAACTTGATAAACAATTCTAGTACACTAGCTAGTTTAGCACCCCCTGCCCCTCGCTCTGATACCATATAAGATTTAAGAATTCATAGATATAGATGAAAAAGCGAAAAATATATGATGATTAAATCAAGCAAGAAAATTTGTGCAATAATTAACATGAACCATTACACAGTAACCTTGAATAAAAGAAGTGACAATGATTGTATTATCATAGTAATGAATTAATGAAAAGCGGTTACAATATATAAGAGACCAATTTGAATTAGGTTAGGATCAATTTGAATTTTCCATGCTATGTATAAAGGTTTCGTGCTATGAATAGATGTATATTCATGATTAATTGAGAGCAGATAACCCTAATTATTCATGCATGCACTCTGAAACTGAGTTTAACGGATCAAGGAACTTACTGATCACTCAGTTTAACTGAATTCTTAATGCAGTTTCCTAAACTCACTCAAAATAAGGTGCTACTAGACCAATTGGGGAACTAATGAGTGTTTTGGGTAGTTGGGTGTTAGTTAGGACTTATTTTAGTGGAGTAACTTAAGTCTTAACTAAGACACACTCCAAAAATTAGGGAAAAAAAATCCAAATCAGGGAATGTGCCTCCCAAATCAAGGAAGGTGCCCCCAAAACTAGGGTTTTGTCTCATGGGTGATTCAAGAGGTGTTTTTAGGTGTGGTTGGACCCATTAGACTCATCAACACATGCTCTAGGAGGGTTATTTACTCTAACAACACCTAGGGTTGTGGGCCCCACCCCTTTTATAAGTATTTAGGATTGATTTTGTTTTGTCCCATATTGGATCATATGCCATTTGTTTGATACATTGTTCATAAAATTGGAATCTTTGTTTCATGCTCTTCTTAATTACGTGATTAGTTTCATGTGATTGAGAAATTTTATGGGAAGCTCATGTTTCCATCATTTATGCTTATACAAGTAATTTAGTCTTTCCTAATACATTATATGATAATTGTTTATTTGGTTTTATTTCCAAATGCACTATTACAATTTGGCCCATTTTCCATGTGTGCAGGTCCAAGCCATTTCATTGGGATTCAATTATATTAGCTTAAAACATATTCTTAAAAGTATATTCATTCAAACTCCCCTCTACAAAGCATCTTACGCATCAGCCTAGTTTGATCACATTCTCACCTATAGGAACCCCTCTGTCTGGGTAAGTGGACTAACCCAACCACCCTTTCTTTCACCCTTATCTAGCAATATAGCCTCTTTTACATGGGTTTAATTCATAATTAGTACCCCCAGCACTATTGGTTTCCCATGTCGATTCAATCCCCCGAGGATTGGAAGTCCATAGAGTTTGTGATACTAAATTTAGTTGCATATGGTCCTTCATTATCACTCATTGGACTACATTTTGAATCCCACATTTTTTGGAATTTTCGTGTTTCATATTACATTTTTATAATCCCATTGATTCATCCATATTATAAAAGTTACATCAGTTTTCCATCATTCATCTTCCCTCAAGCAGTTTACCATTAGTGTCCTACCCCTGGTTTCTTCCAACTAATATCACTTGATATGTTGATTCACTTGGTTGTACATCGAATACTTAACTACTTGCATCCTACTTTTCTCTCAGGTACCCATGTGCTTGAGAAACCGTTTAAAAACATTGATCCTTAGCTCTGTTGTAGACTATAAATGATATCTTATGAAAGAATCCCTGATTTCCTTTATTTAAATCATTATGCAATGTGTCACCCATGGATTCTTACTTATATTTTCCTCTTTCATATTCGAATTTAGACCTAGAGGAATTATGTACATTGGCCCCATAACCATCATCAATGGGTTCCCTTGGACCGACTGATGGGATACCTCATTGACCCTTGGATTGGTTGGATCTTGTGTGCTTGAATCCAACCCCATATCACACCATTGAGAATTGTACAATATGGTGGTTCCCTTATCCAGTTTTTTCAAATACCATGGACATCTTTGAGTGCCTTCAATTCTTGAGTCATTCCAAAATTACTTTAGTCGATATATGCTCCATGTGGTGTATGGGCTGCGTTGGTGACAGTGATCCAATTTTAACTGTAGATCGTTAAGCATATTTGAATCAATATTTCAATAGTTTGATCCAGCTATGAGGAGTTACGTCACTCTTTACTCTTTCCATATATTAGGCCCTTACAGTTTCAACAGGGCTTGAGGTACTGTGATTTGTCATCCTGATAGGGATGCCTTTGTTTCCACTCATGTACTTTAAATAAATCATGGTTGGACCATGATTATGTACTTGGATGGGGTCCCTCTTTGACCCTGATGATGTACTATAACCAGTAGTTATTCATGTATTTATCAAACATCCCCTCTTGTTCTGGATCCCAATATATATTGAGACATTAATATGAGCATGGTGATGCCCACCTCACTTATATTTGAGATTATATACACCTCACCTCTTTGAGTGGTTTGTTTGTATGGGCCTCTATATATAGTCCCCTAGGAGGGGGAGTCATTTCCGACATATTTTTGGTATATTTCCCTTGGTTCCCAAGGGAAGTAGTGGCTAAAAGTGGACACATACAATTTACATGGTCAAAATTAATAACTAATCTAACCTCAAAAATCGTAGCCTCTCCACTAAGCAATAAATGGAATGGAAAGCATACACAATGGATATAGATATGTTTTTTACCACTCTCATTCCTATAAAATAATCCCTCATGATTACCATTTCAAATCCATTCCTCTATATGCAAAAGTGTCATCATGCTATCGGATTCTTTCTAGAAAGAGAAAGAAACCACACCCTCCTTTCAACTTTCACCATCAAGGAAATTCCCACTTGACACTTGGTTGAAGATTGGGGATGCAAAGGATACAAACAAAACTTCCCTTGGATCAGTTGTGGAGGCCCTCCACCTTCAACAAAAGGTACCAAGGTGTGTATGTATCACTTGATTCTTTATATAATAAAAACCATAGTCTTTTACATTGTGCATCTTCTTTTAATGTTTAGTTTTCTTATCTATGTTTGCATGCATGATTGAGAGTGAATGATGTTAGTTTATGTTATATTTGATTTTGTTTCCATTTTGATATGGTACCAAGGATTTTACAACCCCTAGTAGGTGTTTTTTCTCTTAAGTGTGAGAAATCATACACAATATTGAAATGGCTGATGATAAGGTCCCCAGACTTAATATATTTCTTGTCAGTTTTACAAGGCCACATGGGAGTTTCTTGATCCATATATGTTGTATGTTTACTAGGAAGCCCAACAAAAATGGTGTCTATGTGCAAGATTTAATTGAGGGATCATAAAGTTTATCATAAATAAAGGGAACTAAAGCTAACTACTAATTCTACATCCATCACCTTGTTCAATATGTCCTATACAATTCTAGCCAAATTAGTGTCCCATTGAATCAAATATATCCTCCCCAATATTGTTTTAACCCGGACCATTCTCGTTTCATAGATGGGATGTATATAATGAAAAATGTCATTGTAGTTTGGAAGGATATGGAATGCCCCAAAGAATTCATCTCTTACTCATTTATTGAAATTTATTTTCAAAAATAAGGAAAATTTTAGTGATTAAATTATCCCTAGTGATAATTTTCCATATTTCTTTCCAAAGCAACATTCCCCAATTTCCATTTTTTCTAAAAAATATTCTCTTAGATTATATATGTTGTAACCAAACTTGACTCTTTTGTGAAAGAGTAGTAAAATGGTTTTTAATCACTAGTACAAAATGGCTAATTTGTAACTAAAAAAGCAACTAAAATTTGCATACAAGTGACTTTTTTTAGGTGGTGGCTAACAATAGCTAATTTAAAGTATCTTATAACATGACTAATTTTTAGTCATATTTTTCTTAGTCATTAATTGGTTTCCTTGATTCATCATTTTGTAATATATTTTCTCATTTATCTAGTCATTAATTGAGCAATATATCTACTCGTTTATTTCGTCATTAATTGTCACAATTAATGATCAAATAAATGAGTAAATATATTACAAGATGATGAATCAAATCAACCCAATAATGACTAAGCAAAATATGACGAAAAGTTGGTCGTGTTATAAGAGACTATAAATTAGCTACTATTAATCATTGCCTAAAAAATAGTTGTTTATATGCAAATTTTAGTTGTTTTTTTAGTCACAAATTTGTCATGTTTGTATAGTGATTGAATATGGGCCACCCCCAAACACTTTATACAAGGAAAATTAATATGGTAGGCGAAATTTGTTCTTAGATTTATACTATGTGTGAAGGGATCTAGTTTTTTATAACTAGATATGGTTTTAAAGATATATGTAGAAAATGTACGATTACAGATCATGTATGAATTCTAGCATAGGGATTAGAATAGTAGCAATGACATGCACAAGTAGTTCTTTGTTTATTTTTATAGGTTTACATGTACCTAAAATGGTCATCTAACTATATAACATCATGAACATTTAAAATATAATATACTACATACATTTTTCACTTGGTCCAAGTGTGCTTACTTTCGACAAAATATGATCATATTAATGTCTATCCTATGCAAATAGAATGAAGAGACCGTCTATGGATATAATTCCCTTATTATAACACATTGTAGTTTGTGGCATGGATTACAGGTTCAAATGAGTTATATAAAGGGAATTCCGCTTGAAAAGTGGTTTAAATAAATAATTTGAAAAGAATAATCTTAAAGGTTTCACGACCTCACCATTATTGACAGTTTGGAAAGTCGGTCTCTCCAAGAATTTTGATAATTTGTATGAAAAAATCATACATGCATTCCAATGCTCCATTCAAGTTCTCTCTTCTATCTTTTTTCAAGGATTGAAGAAGGAATCCACTGATAAGACAAACCTAATGGTATTTGAATTCTATCATTAGCACATCCTGCTCAATAGCCTTGATTTCCTTCTATAAAGAGAACAACATAGCATAGGCAGAGATGAAGGTAAGAAAAACAAACACCAGATAAATATGTTATATCATGCAATATTGCGTGAACAAGGAAAACACAAATCCTAAGCAAATATAAGCATAGAATGATTGATTTCGTAAATATTGCAATGCCTTGTACAAATGATATGGATTGATTGCTAACAAATTTAAGGCTTAGGATGCAATAAAAATAAGTAATCGAAACAAGAGAGTACTCTTTACATCTACAAAAGGATGTAAAGTCCCTAGCACAGTTGGTATTCGAGGGGTTACATTTGTTAGGAGGCCCAAGGTTCAAAACTAGGTGGTGGTGGGAGGAGACACATAAAATACAACCATGCTAAGGGTTGGTGTGGCATAGGCCAGGTGCGATCCCTAGCTGATTTTGACAGCTTAGATTCCCTTGGGTCATGGTTTCTTAGACCATGGTCCACTCCTGCAAGTTAGGGATATTCGTGCAAACAAAAAAATACAGCTACATAAGACTATGATAAATGAATAGGAAGTTAAATTAAAATCTCAAGTATTATAGTATATAATGACTTGGACATGATTACAATTAAGAAAAACCTATCTTTGAATATGCAACAAATTTCCCTTTAACAAGGGGTATATAAAGTGACAATATATCCATTTTCATAACAAAACAACCAGATCCAATCAATTACATATGTTCATGAGGAATTTTTGACATCAAACTTCAATCAATTAAGTTCCATCACAAAAATTATGATTGTAATCATTACATTCCAACGTACACATGTGATACAAGAACCAAATTGTGAATCTATTGCAAATGAATAGGCATTAATATCAAGAGGTTTTCCATCCAAATGGATTTAATGATAGAATCACCATTTTTCACTAGACCATTAAAAATGCCATTATTTGAAAATTTACGTGGGAGGCATTGAAACACATATTGCATCTGAATTCTTCGTGGCTAAGATATAACACCAAGATTTAATCTTCCACCAAAACCACTGAATCCAATACTTCCAACAAGGACATAATTATTGGTTATATTCCTAAAACTATTGCTTTTTCCAAATATCAAATTCCCTACTCCACCCAAAGTTGTCATTGTGTTTCCAGTCATGTTAGATATATTGTTATTTCCATATCCCAACCCCTATCCCATCATGCAAGCACCATTTCTTAATGCACCGAAACTAATGCCTAAGCCCACCAATTCCTGTTGTGATGATCCTCCATTATTCATCATTTCCTACAACAATTATTGTATTACTTATTGTGGATAAGGTGTAATGCCCCGAGATGACCGTGAATGTGTTTTCTGCAGCAAGTTTCCACCCACAGAGTTTTGTCGAATAGAATTAGACAACCCAATTAGTGAGGTATTTTGTAGGGTTCCTGGCATCAAAGATAAATTGGCACCCCAAAATGGAATAGAATGATATGGACTTTGTAAATAATTGCATTGTGGTGTTTGTGTTGGACCACCAAAGCAACAAGATGCTTCTTGTTGTAAAGCATTGTGTAGTAGACATTGATTTTGACGCAAGAGATTTTGGTAGTTGTTCAATGTTATAGCAATGTGAGAAGAATTATTGACAATTCCACCAACATGGTTATTTATATGATTGTTCATATCACCATGCATTGGATTCATTTTTATGTTGTTATGGTCTAAAGATAGTCCCTGAATATTTCAAACAAGATATCCTTAATGTATCTACTGACTTTGGAGGCTAGAAGAAGCAGTCTGACAAGGGAAATTGTTTAAACTTGTTGCAGCAATAATTGACAAGAAGCCATTGTGAAAAAAAAGATTATAAGGAACTAAAATATTTTCAAATGATAATATCAACCAATAAACTCCTAGGCATATCAAAAAAGAAAACATCTAAAGAACATTGTAAGCATTCCATGACATACATAGATTTCAAACATAGGTCAAACTCCAAAATTTCCATAGTAGCAATTGTTAAAAGATTGGAAATAATCATGTTAAAATGTGTGCAAGCTTTGTCGTATTTTGATTAAAGGCTCTACCCTCTATCTCGAAATGATTTATCATCCAAACCATTGCCGCACATATAATCACGGCTAGTGCCCTGTTGGCACCTGGAATGGACCTATCGTCAATGCAAAGGAAACAGCTTGATCTGAAGGTGTTAGGCAACCCTATGCAAGAGTCATCATAATCCTTAGTAGTTTGGTGTAACTATTCCTAATGGATACAAGGCCTCCGTTGGCCACTAGTGGGGTTTTGCTCCTTGAAAAGGAGATTTTCAGGTTAATGAGATCTTAATTCTACTATATCAATTATAATCTGATTAGAGGAAACTGAGATAAGATTTAAAAACATGTTAGTATAAATAGGGAAACTTTCCTAGCAACGGAAAGTTCTCTTACTTGAATTCTTATTTGAAATGAGATGTACTGAAAATAATCAGAATAAATTCTTAACACTTTTAAGACAAATTAACTGTTCAAAACTGAATGAAAACACCATAAATTATGAAATCAGTTCACATAAATGCAAAATCAAACATGATAAACTTCCCTAACTGGTTAATATGTAATAATTAAAAGCCTAAAAGCCTAAACAAGTCAATTTTAAATCAATTCTGGACATAACCATTATAAACAAAGATATTGAAAATATCCAAGTACCATGTTCACAATAACCAAATCAGTTAATGCATACATACAAAAATACTAATTTCAACCTCAGTAGTGATCATTAATAAATATGTTAAAAATGCAACAATTCAAATATGAAAGTCAAGAAAACTCAAACTTGCATTAAGCTGAAAACCATCTACAGAACCATCTCCATCTTTCATTAACAGGTTTGTAAATCACTACATGACTTGCTCCAAAAGGACATAAATACTTCAACAAATTATGGTACAATAACATTGTAATGTCCCTTTTTAATTTTTTTATTAAAATGCCCAATTTTTCACTTTTTCCCCAATTTCGACCTTTGACTTGTTTTGATGTCTAGGTCTCCAAATTGACCCAAATGATCCCAAATATTATGAGGAGGTATATGACTGATATTAAGAATTGAATATGATGTTCATGGATGAATTATGGCCCTCCAAATACTTCTGCAAACTTGTTTAATATTCTGGACCAAGTAGGGAATTTTACTAGCAATTTGAGGTTCAAATCCCCCTAGGGTAAGTTCTCAAAATGGCTCTCCAAATGCCTCCAAACCCACTTGAAATTATGAACATAGGTAGGGGATGTATAAAGTACATTATTTAGGCCTCATGTGAACCATTAATCAATTATTAAGTCTGTTCTAACCTTCTCCCAAACAACAACAAAAATCACTAGTTTGACCTTGGGGGAAATTGCATCAAATCTTCTCCAAATGTAATGAAACTTCACAAAATGACTTCAAATGCTTATATAATGAACATTAAACTTGTATAATACATCAATAACATTCCATACATCAATAAAACATCAGTATTTTACTTATCCATTCGAATCCATCAACATTACATTGGTTCACAACAAGGTAGTGGGGAAATGGCATTGTTTGTCCATTAATGAGCAATTTAACATAGTTTTCTTGGAATCTCAACTTGTGGATATTACGAGATGGTTATTAAACTATCTCATATTACATGTACATGAATTATAAATGGTATTCCTTCACTACTATATGCAACCACAAGAGTGCTATGCAAGAGCTATGGGGAAAATGGCACCATTTCTTCATTACAAATACATTTATACATTTCCACTTGGAATTTCAACCTGAAAATTTTTGGAGATTAATAACAGAGTATTTAATTCATATTATAAAAGAAATAGGGCATTAGAATCTCCCCCAAAGAGTACAATATCTCACCAAAAACGCCCTCCCTCAAGAAGCAAGAATATGCCATCAAAACTGGAAATGGTTGAGAGAAAGTGCTGCACTAGAATAAACCATGATCTTACCTGTATCTTACATCTGGAAAAAATGACTCCATTAAAGCTCCAAATGAAAGGTCTGAATGGCCTTTTCAATTACCAACTTGGATGGGAATCTTTCACCCTCGAAATTGGCTAAGGCAAGAAACTAGTCATCCACTAGCTCTCCCTCTTCACAAATGCAATTGCAAATTCTAAAAATGATCAAAATATGGTTTCATTCTTTTTTATTGACATTTATAAAGTTTCCAATCTCTCTATGGGTCGAATTCCTTCCAAGAGATGCATTTCAACTCAAGTTGAGAAGAGATTCCAAAGAATACCACTTGTACAACAATTCCTAGTCTCCCACTTCCACCAAATTACATGTGGAAGCATCTTAGCTTGCCTAACTCCCTTGAGTGCCCTCTTGGAGGATATTTTTAGCCCTGACATGTCATCTATGTCATATATCAGCCTTCAGGTCTGATTTGTGTCATAGGTGTCATAGAATCTTCATCATTGTTGTCATCGAGCTAGGGAATCTAGTCCAAGTGTCTCACTGGCTCCAAAATGCCTCTTCCTCTTCTATGGGAGTTACTCTTCCTCCACATTTCGACCTTCGATGAGTCATTCCATGAATAATACATTTTTAACTCCCCCAAGTATGTTACCATTCACCTTGAATTCGAATTGGTGAGAGAATGATGCCAAGTGTAGGGGGAAATCTAGCCATATGTGGGTCCCACTTCCTCCATGTGTATTCATGATCAAATGCCACTTTGATTTTCACTTTTATATATTTATTTAGCTCCTTTATTAAATATTTATGCCATTCTAATGTGCAAACATCATTTATTATCCTCCTTATGTCAAATCCCAAAGCTTCCACCCTCAACCTAGGAAACTAGTAATTTTCCTCCTATACAATATTTTGACCCTTAACATCAATTTGACAAACTCTCATGAATATGGTCATTGGGATTAGGCCATTGTGACCCAATGCCAAATTTGTGACATGACAAATCGTACCTTCCCAATATTGCTTGTCCTCAAACAATTCCAAACATATGTGTTGAATAACTTGCCTTTTTTCCCACTATATAACTCTTTAAAGATGCCACTAAGTTGCCCAATTTTGAGTCCTCAAGACTCCATGAAAGTTTTAGAGAGGAACCACCATGATTGTTGCTGCACTACTCTGATTAAAATCACTTTATTAAGTGGGAACTCAATTTCCCCATACTTATTTCCCCAAAAAAATTGAAACCAATGAGACAAAAAATATTCCATGGTCACATTGCTTGCATTGCACCCCAACAATTAAGAGTGCTCTCCAACCCATACCATTAGATAAGAGGATTCTTGGATCCCATTTTCTTGTATGAATTCTTCCAAACATCATGAATACAAAATATATATCATCAAAGTACATAACAACATAATGAAAATGTACATCAAGAAGATGCTTCATCAAAGAGTCATGAAAGTGCTTATACCTCCAAGCAAGTAGACCACCATTTTCCAAGTGCATACAATCAACAAGTAACCAATCAAATATGCTCCAATGACATAGGTGAGGATCCCATGCCCTATAATGTTGCTCCAAAAGGATATGATGTGCATCAAAATATTCAGCCATGTATTCCTTCATCCAAGAAGTGAATGAAGAATCTCCACTAAAATCTGAACCAAATAATGAGCAGAAAAAACAAGGAGACTTCAAATGACTCAAAGAAGTCTCACCCATACATCCATGAATTTGAGAATCATGAAGATATAACAAAGTATGTGGCTTCCTACAAAAATATTCTCCAATCATAAATCTATTCACCCCAGTGTTGGATTAAGTTCCTCCAACATCAAATGAACCAAGTGTTGAGCAAGAAAAACCATGAGTCTTCAAGTGACTCAAATGCATATCATAGGTGCATCCATGTAGATGTGCATCATCGTAAAGTAACAAAGGATGCTGATGAAAATGTTAATAAGAATGTGCTCCAAACATGTCATCATAAAAAATAAATCTAGGAGTTCCATACTCCTCATGTGGCACCATAAAAAAAACCCTTTCACCCATACTTCATTGAGACTAATGCTGCAAAACATAGAATTGTAGGATGTAGGAGAATGAATTAAATCACCCAAATGATCAAAAAGTGCAGAAGTTTCATCATGGGAATGATCCATATGGGTAGTATTATGCATCTCCTTCAAAAGTGTGAAATCTTTGTCATAGATTGGTTCCAATGTAGAGGAATCATGCTCTTCTTTAAAAATTGCATAACCTTCATCAAGACACAGTTCAAGTTCCTCTTACACCACATCAAGTGTTTGGATCTCTTCAAGTTCATCTTCAAACACATCAAGCAAATTAAAATTTTCACATTTCTCATGATCCACCATGTCATGAGAATCCTTCAAACAATCTACCATTTGACAATCTGAAACATGGGAGGAAAAACAAGTATCTTGCACCTTTTCAAGTAGTTGATCATTTTGAATTGTGAGCTTATGATTATCCTCATTATTCTTCAACTATGCATCATGTAACAATTCATTAAGCTCAAACAAATGGTTTCTATAAAAAATAAAAGACATGAAATTACCTTTGATGTGGCACATTGCTCTTTGAATCTTCTCCATGTCTTCAAGGAAGGATGTTTCCTCCAATGAAGTAGCTCTCCAACAAGAATTTGACACCAATGCTTGAGTGTCATGGAGAATGCCGAGGGACTCTTGGATCTTCTTTTCATTCATATTTAAGGACCCTTCAAGAAAATGAGGCTCTTGCAAATGAACCTCCTCATCTTCTTCCTTCTTTCTTGGACCAACTTCATGAAGCTCAAGTGGTGATGGGGAAGTTGATCTTGTTTCTTCTTCAACTGATACAAGGTCTTTATTTTCATGTTTAATGGAAGTTTGGCTTGCAGCAACACTTTGAAAAGTGATCTCTATGTCACCAACATAGAGGTGTGAGAACCCATCAGTAGGTACTCCTTCATAGTTCAAGCATCCATCAGTAGATGCTCCTTGATTCATGTCTAAGGTAGAATCTATTTCGAAATGATCTTCAATATTTTCAATAGGATCTTCTTCAAGTTCATGGGATGTATTTTCATCTTTCTCCTTCAAGCAATCTGATGCATTTTGTACCGAAGTATGTACAGAAATTTGAGATGAGCCATCAAAGGTGGGAAGTGGCATTTTACTTATTGCATAATTCAATTCGTTATTTTGAAATGGATTGTTATTACCTTCCTTCATCTTGAGCTTGTATGAGACAATGAGGTATTGATAAAATGGTATAGTGTTTCTGCAATATTCACTCAAATTTTTCCATTCGAGATGAATTTCTTCCACATATTTGGACTCAAGAAATTTTGGTGCAATAGGTCTTAGTGTTCTCTGAAATTCATTTGCTCTATTATGGGGTCTTGTGCTTGAGAAAATATGCTCACCCATTGGCTTATTTTCCTCACTTTTTCCTCTTCAACAAAAACACTTTTGGTTTCAATATCTAATGGTGGTCTTTGACTTCTTGTCCTCATGAATATCAGACCACATCAGGTGCCAAGATCATGCTCTGATACCACTGTAATGTCGCTTTTTAATTTTTTTTATTAAAATGCCCAATTTTTCACCTTTTCCCCAATTTCGACCTTTGACTAGTTTTGATGTCTAGGTCTCCAAATTGACCCAAATGATCCCAAATATTCTGAGGAGGTATATGAATGATATTAAGACTTCAATATGATTTTCAGGGATGAATTATGGCCCTCCAAATACTTCTGCAAACTTGTTTAAGATTCTGGACCAAGTATGGAATTTTACTAGCAATTTGAGGTTCAAATCCCCCTAGGGTAAGTTCTCAAAATGGCTCTCCAAATGCCTCCAAACCCACTCAAAATTATAAACAGAGGTATGGGATGTCTAAAGTACATTATTTAGGTCTCATGTGCACCATTAATCAATTATTAATTCTGTTCTAAACTTCTCCCAAACAGCAACAAAAATCACTAGTTCGACCTTGGGGGAAATAGCATCAAATCTTCTCCAAATGTAATGAAACTTCACAAAATGACTTCAAATGCTTATATACTGAACATGAAACTTTTATAATACATAAATAACAGTCCATCCATCAATAAACCATCATTATTTTACTTATCCATTCGAATCCATCAACATTGCATTGGTTCACAACAAGGTAGTGGGGAAATGGCACTGTTTGTCCATTAATGAGCAATTTAACATAGTTTTTCTTGGAATCTCGACTTGTGGATATTATGATATGGATATTATAGAGATATTTATCAGCTTACATGTACATTAATTCGAAATGGAATTCCTTCATTACTATATGCAACCACAAGAGCGCTATGCAAGAGCTACGGGGAAAATGGCACCATTTCTTCATTAAAAAACACATTTATACATTTCCACTTGGAATTTCGACCTGAAAATTTCCAGAGATGAATAAAAGAGTATTTATTTCATATTATAAAATAAATGGGGCATTAGAAGCTCCACCAAAGAGTACAATAGCTTACCAAAAATGCCCTCCCTCGAGGAGCAAGAATATGCCATCAAAACTGGAAATGGTTGAGAGAAAGTGTTGCACTAGAAGAAACCATGATCTGGCCAGTATATTACACCTGCAACAAATGAATCCATTAAATATCCAAATTAAATTTTTGAATGGCCTTTCCAATTACCAACTTGGATGGGAATCTTTCACCCTCGAAATTGGCTAAGGCAAGAAACTAGTCATCCACTAGCTCTCCCTCTTCACAAATGTAATTGCAAATTCTAAAAATGATCAAAATATGGTTTCATTATTTGTTATTGACATTTATAAAGTTTACAAACTCTCTAAGGGCTTAATTCCTTCCAAGATATGCATTCCAACTCATGTTGGGAAGAGATTCCAAAGAATGCCACTTGTACAACAATTCCTAGTCTCCCACTTCCACCAAATCACATGTGAAAGCATCTTAGCTGCCATAAATCCCTTGAGTGCCCTCTTGGAGGCTATTTTTAGCCCTGACATGTCATCTATGTCATATTCCATCCTTCAGGTCTGATTTGTGTCATAGGTGTCATAGAATCTTCATCATTGTTGTCATAGAGTTAGGGAATCTAGTCCAAGCGTCTCACTAGCTCCAAAATGCCTCTTCCTCTTCCATGGGAGTTAATATTCCTCTACGTTTTGACCTTGGATGAGTCATGCCATGAATAATACCTTTTGAAATCCCCTAATTATGTTTCCATTCACCTTGAATTCGAATTGGTGAGAGAATAATGCCAAGTGTAGGGGGGGAATCTAGCCATATGTGGGTCCCACTTCCTCCATGTGTCTCCATGATCAAATGCCACTTTGATTTTCACTTGTATATATTTATTTATCTCATTTATTAAATATTTATTCCATTCTAATGTGCAAACATCATTTATTATCCTCCTTATGTCAAATCCCAAAGCTTCCACCCTCAACCTAGGAAACTAGTAATTTCCCTCCTAAGCAATATTTTGACCCTTAACATCAATTTGACAAACTCTCATGAATATTGTCATTGGGATTAGGCCATTGTGACCCAATGCCAAATTTGGGACATGCCAAACATTACACCATAGTTTCAACCACCCCACTCTACCTTTGATTTATTCAACATAAATACAACAAAATAAATGTCATAGATCCAAACATCAGCCAGAAAATCTGACAAGCACTCGAAATTGCTAATTATCCTAACTAGGACTCATGACATAGTCCTTCCACTTTGCATAAGCGTACCGCATCTCAAAAATATCAGGATAGTTGGCATGTTCTAATTGGATTTGGGATTTAGATAGATAGGATCTGACATCTTTAGCCCTAATTTTAGACCAATTACTTAGGAAATTTTCCAAAGTAATTTTCAAATGGATAGGATATGAAATTTACAACCTCAAAGTAAAAATATAAACTTGTGGAACGTTTCTTATGAATTTAGTCGATCGATCCCTTTGTTCTTCCACCTCAACCATTCTTAAATTATCCAGCACTGAATCTTCCAACTCAAGAAATCTAGGCATGGTGAGCATCTCCATAAGATTATCAATCAACATACATTTCCTCGTGCAGATTTTATGTCCCTTTTTAATCATGGTTGAGACCTCATTAAATACCAATCCCCAAGACTTGATTTATATGTGAATTCTCATGGTTGTATATGCATCAAGGCGAGGAATAGACAGAGGATAATATTTCAAGTGGGCGTAATTCCATTCACACAATTATTCATAGGTTGAATGGGCCTTCTTTCACTTATCAATGTGCTCTGATAGAAGATCAGAGAAATGCTCAAATGCATTGTAATATTCTTATACCTCATTTAACCCCTAAAAAAGCAATGATTGAGCTTGTTTGAGATTCGCATTATCCAAGAGTGCTTCATCCTTAATTTCATGAGGGGTGAGATTGAATAAATCATGGGAATGACCTTGGAACTTGAATTGTTCAAGTTGTTGTTGAATGTCTTCAATCTCAGCAGCTTGCTCAACCACCTTACTATCTGCAACATTTTTCTGCTCTATAACTTGCTTGAGTTGGTCCTACAAGGTATGCATTTCTTGTTGATGTTGTATCCTCAATTCTTCCATTTTCTTGTGAAGTCCTTCTTGCAAAGAATCGATCTCTGAATGTAAAGCTACAAATTTTTCCTTTTCTTATTCAATTAATTTTTTAAAGGTAGAAATAGAGTCATAATTTTCTCCTGCAAAGGCCCCCATAGTAGCTGCAACTTCAACAGCTTCCCTCCTGGGATTAGAAGTGGCATGCTTCCAAATAACTTGATTTTCTACAGGTTTATTAGTGACATTCACTCCCCTTCCTATTTTAGTTCCTTTCTGTTGGTTGTGGAGCTAGATCTTCCAGTCTCATAGATGATATTGTCTTAGCCGTGCACCCTGGAGGACTGTACACCCATTTTGCATTTTTAGGGGTTCGGGGGAAGTGCCCCCGAGAAAAAATTTTGGGGTTGTTTTTGCCAGCTGTTTTGCGGGCCCATGGTTTTGGGTATCCCGTGGTATTTTTCCCATTGTATTTTTCATATAAAAGAAAGACATTGTAATACGGCTAGGGTTGATGTATTAGGTTTTATGCATTGTAAAGATCTCTAAGATCAGGAGAGAGACTGTGAGATAGTGAAGAGGAAGTGCAACGGTTGTGCTGCAGGTTGTATCCCTTCACCTTGCTGGACGGTAATAATAATAAGGGCTGGAAAATTCAGTGTGGATGTAGCCCAAGTTGGGGTGAACCACGATATATCTGTGTCTCTCTTGTAATGTGTGTGTGATTATATTTGCATTTTTGTTTATTGCTATTGCTCTGCGATCCTATTTTTCTAACAATTGGTATCAGAGCCAAAGGTCTATTTGGCAGATAAACCCGCAAGGAGCTAGGGTTTCTTGTTCGAGTGGGAGCAATGGCGGAAGAAGGAAAGTTTAAGGTCGAGAAGTTTAACGGCCAAAACTTTCAGTTATGGAAGATGCAAATGGAGGACTATTTGTAATAGAAGGATCTATTCCTACCGTTGGGAGGAAGAGCAAAACAACTAACGGCCATGAAGGATGAAGAATGGGAAGTTCTTGATAGAAAGGCTCTGGGAACAATACGGTTGAGCTTGGCTTCGTCGGTGGCTTTCAATATCTCAAAAGAAATGACAACGAAGGGTTTGATGAGCGCACTGGGTAAGCTGTATGAAAAACCCTCGACCTCCAACAAGGTATTTCTAATGAAGCGTTTATTTGATATGAAGATGTCTGAAGGTGGATATGTTATTGATCATTTAAATGAGTTTAATACGGTTACAAATCAGCTAAGTTCTGTAAGTGTGAAATTTGATGATGAGGTTAGGGTTCTTCTAATCTTGTGTTCATTGCCAGAAAGATGGAATAGCTTGGTCATGGCTGTAAGTAACTTTGTCTCTGGTTCAAACACCTTGAAATTTGATGATGTTATTGGTGCTCTTCTTAACGAGGAAATGTGAAGAAAAAGCACAGAAGAGACATCAGGTAATGCATTGACCATGGAGATCAGGGGAAGAAAAAATGAGAGAGGAAAGAGCCAAGGTAATCGTGGCAAGTCTAAAATGGGCAGATCCAAGTCCAGACTAGGAAAAATAGAGTGTTGGTGTTGATGTATATGTAACTTCGGAATGTATTTCATCAGTATATTATATATATATTTATTGTACCCTTATAAGAGATGTGTTATTCCTCTATAAGGAAGTGTCGTCATGTGGATTGACAAGTGTCGCAAGTGTGTGTACTTGCCAATGGATTATTAGATCACCTTATGGGGTCGGCCCTAATTAATATATAATATAATGTGGATGTACTCAAGTAGACAAGTCGGCCCCAGTAGGTCACTGGGCAAAAAGGTGAGTATAAATAGAGATAGGAGATCTCTATTTTACTCACTCAGAAAAGTATCTATCTCTCTCTCTCTGAAAAGTGGCGCACTAGTGAGGAGGAGGAGGATCATCTGCTAGGAGACTATCTCAGTGTTATTTGGTTGTATTTTGGTTGAGCCATTGCTCTCTCTATCTCTGAGGAAGTTGTGGGGTTTTTCACCTTAGGGTTTTCCCCATTGAAACTTTGTGTCTCTTGTCTCTATGCTTTTGATTCTTGTGATGCTTGTGATGCTTGTCATATTATGATTGTCATGCATTGATATACTGTAGATGTTATTCTCTCAGCAAAGATCCTATAGTATTGTGATTTAATACTGAAAATTTAACATGGTATCAGAGCCTAACTGAGAAGAAGACATTTTTGCAGTGACGGAAGCTTGTATTCCTTGTTTATTGGGTTTCTCTCCACAGATTTTTGAAATTCAGTATAGTAGATTGGATCTACTCATCAAGGCGCATCTATCTGTCCAATCAGAATTCAGTTCCGAGCATTTTCAGATTTGGCCCTAAAAATTAGGGTTTCCACAAAAATAGGAATTTCTGGAAACTGAAGGTACAGCTGGAAGCTCCTTGCAAAAATCGAAGGTTTGAGCTTTGGATCGAGACTTTTGGCTGGGTAGATCTCCGGGAAACTCAAACCCTAATTCAGGGCTCTCCCTAGTGAACCCGGGAGGACAAAAAGGCAATTTTGAAGGGCAAGACCTTGCTGATCTCAAATTCTGAATGTACTAGGCTGATCAGCTCTCCAGGGCGCATCTTTCTATCCTTTCGGAATTTTGAAATTCACATTTTGAATTTTTAGGGTTTCTCTGACAAACCCTAATCCGGGACCAGATCCAGTTTTCAGCACTTCAAGTGGTAAGTTCTAAATCTTTTCTATTTCCATTTGAAGTACTCTTAAAGATGTCTCTTCACACCAAGCTTGAGGATAAGCTTGAAGGGGCTGATAACTTCCGAGCCTGGAAGTATAGGATTGGGTTAATCCTGGAAGAGAATGAGTTGGACTCATATGTGAAAGAAGACATCCCTATCCCAGAGGATGAAGAGGCCAAGGTATTGCACAAGAAGAACTTGGTCAAGGCAAAGAGAATCATTGCTGATTCTATCAAAGATCATCTCATACCCCATGTGTCTTCTCTCAAGACACCCAAAGAGATGTTTGAATCTTTGACCAAGCTATTTGAAGGAAAGAACATAAATCAGAAGATGACCCTGCGGAACCAATTGAAAGCAGTAAAGTTTCAGAATGGAGAAACCATTCAATCTTACTTTTCAAGGGTCTCTCAGATCAAGGAACAATTAGAAGCAGTAAATGAAATGGTGGAGAATGGTGAGGTGGTGATGACTACTCTAAATGGCCTACCTAGGTCATGGGACTCCTTTATTCAAGGAATTTGTGCAAGGAAGAAATTGATCTCGTTCAACAGATTGAGGGAAGAATGCTCTCAAGAAGAAGCTAGACTTATAGCTCGTGAGGAAAAGATGGGAGGAGAAGATCAAGCTCTTGCATCCCACACCAAAAGAAGCAAAACCAAGAAGGATCACCCTCACCCCAAAAGATTCCATCAAAAGAGTAAGAAGGACCTAAGATGCTTCACATGCAATGAGAAGGGTCACTTTTCTTCAGATTGTCCCAAGAACAAAAGGGATAATAACAACAACTCCAGTAAGAAGAAGAAGGGAAACAAAAGAAGGTTTCATGCTCATGCTGCCGAAGATGATGAACCTCCAAAGAAGAAGGCTAGGGCAGAAAGTAGTAGTGATGATGACTCATCAAGTGAAGAAGAATATGTTCTAATTTCTGCTCTTACAGGTACCATCTCCCATGGATGTAATGATTGGTTGATTGATAGTGGGGCTTCCAAACACATGACTGGGTTTAAAGAATCCTTTGTGAACCTATCTGAACATGAATCACCCCATAAGGTGAAACTTGGGGATGATTATCAATACCCAATCAAAGGAAGTGGTGAAGCCTCCTACAACCTAGATTCTGGAAAATCATTGAAGATGAAGGAAGTACTTTATGTACCTGGGCTCAAGAAGAACTTACTCTCCATTTCTGCATTAGATGCAAAAGGTATGAGGGTTGCATTTGTGGATGGCCAAGTCCTAATGTGGCCAAAGGGAAAGACCATAGATGATGCAGTAGTGATTGGAAAGCAAGAGGGAGGTTTGTACAATTTGAAGGGACAACCTGAACATGCCATGGTGACATAAATACAAAGATTCATCCATAGTCATGGATCACATAGAGGTATGTATAATTTGTTTTTGCAAAAGTTAACTAATGAGTTATGCAGGTCATTGAAGAGAACAAGAACACATTGCTAGACATAACTAGCAAATATGGTGACCAGGTATGTGTTTCTTATATCATATGATCTATCATATAAGTATGCATGGCATGATTGATGATGATTGTTCATAAAGTCATAAGTTTGAATAATCATGGGCATATGCATATTATGTGTCTTAAGTTTGAATAATCATGGGCATATGCATATTATGTGTCTTACCTTAATTAATAATATGACTAACCAGAAGAGTCATAGGTTTGAGTAATTACAGGTTTAGACATGTTATGTTTCTTATGATATGACTAACCATAAGAGTCCTATATAAACCTTGAATGCTAATGCTTATTATTTCTGTTTGAAATGATCATGACTGTACATACTTGAGATTATTGTGTTTTAATGAATGTATGATTTTGTATGAGATCACAAGGATAACACAATCATGATACTAATAAGCATGCATAGGGACCAAGGATGAATATGAGTTCAAGAACAGGTAATCCAGGAAGCAAAGATCAAGAGGGAGCACACTCCAGTGGTTTCTGCAAGGGTGCAGATATTCAGAGGGAGTTGTCCATCTCTCTACATTCCACAACAAGAAGGTGTAGAAGGACTCCAGCAGCTCCTGCAAGGAAGAAAAGACTCAGAGGGAGTCCACCCAACAAACAAACAAAGATAAGTATTTTAATTTTCTTGCATATTTGTTTGCTTAAATAAAATTGTTCAATGATGTATATGCTCATGTTCCTAGACTTAGGATATGTATTGTGCATATTAGAATGATTGAATTAATGAACAGTATACTACTAATATGCATGTGTTGGGTAAGTGGCCTATGGCACTGTACAACATTCCATTGCTACTTATCTAGAATGAAACCTCTTTGCTGACATGTTGGGAGTTGTGCACACTCTTAACAATGTTCTGGTAGAGATTGGAAGGCATCTAGAAAGTTACGGGATATGGATAAATGTTGTATTGAAGCATTGGCTAAGATAATTACATGACTGTATGACATATTTCTTCATGTGTAAGAATTTGTTCTGAAAATTATGAGATGTTTCTAATCATGCAATTTAACTTGTTTTGTAGGAAAGACCATATATCTTCACCTACAAAAGGACTACAACATTTGTTCCAGCAACAAAGATATCTATTGAAGATATTGAAGTTCCCAGGATCTGGGATGAAGAAATGGAATGCCATGATCCGTCGATCATGAAGAATGATGTTTGGGATGCGATCCCAAGAGCTAAAGGGAAGTCTGTTGTGACTTCCAAATAGAACTTTCAGATCAAGCATGTTGCAGATGGCAGCATAGAGAAATATAAAAGTGATGAAATAGAAGATACACCAGATGGATTCAAGACAGCTTTCTTGAATGGTGTAGTTGAAGAAGAAGCAACCACTTGGTTCTGAGACACATGATAGGAAATCATATATGTGCAGAACTTGGTATGGTGAAGATAGATTGATTGCCGACACGCAGCGGAAGCTTACTACCGAGTTCGAGATGAAGAACTTGGGGATGATGCACTATTTGTTTTTGGCATGGAGGTGCGGCAGAGTGCAGAAGGAATCTTCCTTGGACAAGGGAAGTATGCAGTAGAGATCCTGAAGAGGTTCGGGATGATGGATTGCAAGGCCATGGCCATGCCTATGGCATCAAATCTAAAGCTTCTATGTGATGCTTCATCTGAGCCGGTTGATGTCTCTTTGTATCGTCAGATGATTGGGTCCTTGATGTACCTGACGAACACGAGACCAGACATTTGCTTTGTTGTGAACACATTGAGCCAGTTCTTGACGGATCCGAGGAGTGTTCACCTGGTTGCTGTAAAGCATGTTCTGAGGTACCTGAAGGGTACAGTGGATTATGGACTCAGGTATGAGGCGGATCAAAAGTTTAACCTACAGGGTTATGTTGATTCAGATTGGGTTGGCAGTGCTGCAGATAGGAAGAGCACATCTGGGTGTTGCTTCAGTATGGGATCAGGTGTGATCTCTTGGTTTAGCAGGAAGCAGTCCTGCGTAGCATTGAGTACAGCTGAGGCAGAGTATGTTGCAGCCTGCTCAGCTAGTTGTGAGGCAGTATGGCTATGGAAGCTACTGTCTGAGCTATTTGATCTCCCGTTGGAAGCTACTGGTATCTTCTGTGATAACCAGAGTTGTGTGAAGCTTTTCGAGAACCCAGTGTTTCATGACAGGTCGAAACACATAGAGATCAAATATCACTATATCAGGGATATGGTGCAGAGAGGAGCTGTGAAGCTCCTGTATGTTGCGACGGACGAGCAGATTGCAGATGTGCTGACGAAGCCACTAGCTAGGGTGAAGTTTGAGTACTTCAGAGAGAGGCTTGGCGTTCTCCAGATCGAGGACACTTCGAGGAAGAAGTGATGGACACATTTGCTGAAGCCATTCCAAGCATGTTGGAAGGAGGATCCTTCACATGGCTATGGATGTAAGCGCTGGATGATGAGCATCAGGATGATGTTCTGGTTTCTGCTTGGATATGATCAGTTGGATCATTTTTATGTATGTATGTACGCATCATGTGGATGCTGGATATGATCAGTTGGATCATTTTATGTATGTATGTACGCATCATGTGGATGTTGGATATGATCAGTTGGATCATTTTATGTATGTATGTATGCATCATGTTGGATGCTTGGACCATGTATCTGTATATGTATCAGGTGGATACATTGTGTGATCAGGTGGATCATGTATGGTGATATATATCATGTATTTGTATTTGTATCAGGTGGATACATTGATGATCAGGTGGATCATGTATGATGATATGTATCGGGTAGATACTTGGTATGCATCAAGTAGATGCATTATTGATCAGGATGATCATAGATGACAAGCTTCAGGATGTTGCTCCAGATGACATGCAGCAGGATGTTGCAGTGATGATCAGGATGATCATAGATGACAAGCTTCAGGATGTTGCTCCAGATGACATGCAGCAGGATGTTGCAGTGATGATCAGGATGATCATAGATGACGAGCTTCACGATGTTGCTCTAGATGACATGCAGCAGGATGTTGCAGTGATGATCAGGATGATCATAGATGACGAGCTTCAGGATGTTGCTCCAGATGACATGCAGCAGGACATTGCAGTGATGATGATCAGGACGATCATGAGTACATCAGGATGATGTATGTTGAGTATCAGGTTGATACTCTGTGGCCGTGGATCAGGTTGTGCAGATGAGCATGTCTGGGAGATCCTATAGGTTGGAGTTGTGTACCCGTAACAGCCTGGGATGCTCTTTAGAGACATTGCTCTGGGAGGACATGTAATTTGTGCCCTGGGAGATTTCAGGTCGGAGTTGTGTACCCGTAACATCCTGAGATGCTCTTGCGAGGTTTTGTCCTATGGCATGTAATTTGGGCCCTGGGAGATTTCAGGTCGGAGTTGTGTACCCGTAACATCCTGAGATGCTCTTTCGAGGTTTTGCCATGACCACATGTAATAGCGCCCTGGGAGATTTCAGGTCGGAGTTGTGTACCCGTAACATCCTGAGATGCTCTTGCTAGGTTTTGTGGTGGACCACATGTAATTTGTGCCCTGGGAGATTTCAGGTTGGAGTTGTGTACCCGTAACATCCTGAGATGCTCTTTCAAGGTTTTTTGGTGGGGTCACATGTAATAGCGCCTTGGGAGATCCTACAGGTTGGAGTTGTGTACCCGTAATATCCTGGGATGCTCTTTCGAGGTTTTGTGACGCATGTAATAAGTCTTGAGGATTCCACAGTATGGCCAGTGATGACGAAGACCTGCAGATGGTGGGCCTACATCCAGTATGAAAAAGGACTGGCTCTGTAGAACTTCCTATGACGAGTAGAGACAGAGATTGGACGAGATAGCAGCAGCAGTGACGATGACGATGACGATGCATCGATGACGATGATCCAGAGAAGAAGACTTGTCTAGCAAATCTGTGTCGAGAAATACCTTCCTAGTTAAGAGGGAGTGTTGATGTATATGTAACTTCAGAATGTATTTCATCAGTATATTATATATATATTTATTGTACCCTTATAAGAGATGTGTTATTCCTCTATAAGGAAGTGTCGTCATGTGGATTGACAAGTGTCGCAAGTGTGTGTACTTGCCGATGGGTTATTAGATCACCTTATGGGGTCGGCCCTAATTAATATATAATATAATGTGGATGTACTCAAGTAGACAAGTCGGCCCCAGTAGGTCACTGGAAAAAAAGGTGAGTATAAATAGAGATAGGAGATCTCTATTTTACTCACTCGGAAAAGTATCTATCTCTCTCTCTGAAAAGTGGCGCACTAGTGAGGAGGAGGAGGATCATCTGCTAGGAGACTATCTCAGTGTTATTTGGTTGTATTTTGGTTGAGCCATTGCTCTCTCTATCTCTGAGGAAGTTGTGGGGTTTTTCACCTTAGGGTTTTCCCCACGGAAACTCTGTGTCTCTTGTCTCTATGCTTTTGATTCTTGTGATGCTTGTGATGCTTGTCATATTATGATTGTCATGCATTGATATACTGTAGATGTTATTCTCTCAGCAAAGATCCTATAGTATTGTGATTTAATACTGAAAATTTAACAGTTGGAACTGTGGAAAGAAAGGACATCTGAAGAAAGACTGTAGATCTCTAAATAAGAAAGGAGATGCACAGAAGGAAACTACCCAAGAAGAAAATGTAGCAAGTGATGTGTTACAAGATGATTTGATTCTTGCATTAGATAATACTAGTGATTATTGGGTAAGGGATTCAGGAACTTCATGTCACGCTACACCCAATAGGAAATACTTTCATGAGTATGTTCCTGGCGATTTTGGACATGTTTTATTGGGTGATGATGAGCCATGTAAAATTGTTGGAATGGGTAAGGTATGGATAAAAGTTAAGAATGGAACTGACTGGCTGTTGAAAGATGTTAGGCATATTCCTGCTATGAAAATAAATCTGATCTCAACAGGGCAGTTGGGAGATGGCGACTGTCTATCTACATTTGGAGAAAAGTGGTGGAAGATCACTAAAGGATCAATGGTGATAGCAAAAGGAGACAGGATAGGTACGTTGTATTTATGTCCTCATAATATTGACCATTCTATCTCTTTAGCTTCCACAGGAACAGATACAGCATTGTGGCATCATAGGCTTAGCCACATGAGTGAGAGGGAGATGCAGATTCTCCACTCAAGGAAGTTGCTGCCATATTTGAAGCAGGTAAGTTTGGAATTCTGTGAAAACTGTGTTTATGGAAAACAGAAGAGAGTCAGATTTCTCAAGGTTGGGAAACAGAAGAAGAATGAAAAGTTAGAGCTAGTGCATACAGATGTATGGGGACCGGCTCAGGTACAATCTCTTGGTGGCTCTCATTATTATGTTACATTTATTGATGATGCAGCTAGAAAAACTTGGGCTTATTGCATTAGACAAAAATCTGATGTGTTTGCTACTTTTAAGAAGTGGAAAGCTTTGGTTGAGAATGAGACAGGGAAAAGTTTGAAGTGTCTCAGATCTGATAATGGACGTGAGTACTGCAACAAGGAGTTTGATAGTTACTGTTCATACCATGGGATTCGTAGAGAGAAGACAGTCCCAGGAACACCACAAGAAAATGGTGTGTCAGAAAGGATGAATAGAACGATCATAGAGCATGTAAGGTGTATGAGACTGCATGCAGGGTTGCCCTTACAGTTTTGGGCGGATGCTGTAAATATTGTTGTTTATTTAATAAACAGAGGACCTTCAAGTGATTTGGATGGTGATATTCCAGAGGAGGCATTGACATATAAAAAGGTAAACTACTCATTTCTGAGAACGTTTGGTTGTGAAGCATTTGTCCATATTGATAAAGAAAATAGAACAAAGCTTGAAGCTAAATCCAAGAAATGTACCTTTATTGGATATGGGGTTGATGAATTTGGTTATCGCTTATGGGATTATGAAAATAACAAAATCATCAGGAGAGTAGAGATGTGATATTCAATCAAAAGGTCATGTATAAAGATCAGTTGCAGGGAAAGAAACAAGAAAAGGAAACCACAGTGTACACAGTACTTGATGAAATTCAAGAAAATGAAGTTCCAAAGGTGCCAGAAAATTAAGAACAACAACAAGTACCTGAAACTCCTGCAACAACAAGAAGATCTACCAGGTTAAGTAGACTCCCTGAACGATACTCTCCTTCAATGTATTATTTGTTGATGACTGATGCTAGTGAACCAGAATGTTATGAAGAAGCAATGCAGGTTGAAACTAGAAAGAAGTGGGAGCAAGGCATGAATGAGGAGATGGACTCATTGGTAGGAAACCAGACTTGGGATCTGGTTTAGTTTCCTGCTGGTAAAAGAGCATTGCAGAACAAATGGATTTACAGGTTGAAGGAAGATGAAGGAGGTAAGAAGCGGTACAAGGCCAGACTTGTTGTAAAGGGGTTTGCACAGAAGAAAGGTATTGATTTTGATGAAATATTTTCTCCTGTTGTTAAGATGACTTCAATTAGGACTATCTTAAGTCTATTGGCAGTAGAAGATTTGCATCTTGAACAGTTAGATGTAAAAACATCCTTTCTCCATGGGGATTTGGAGGAAGAGATATATATACAGCAACCACAAGGGTATGAGGTCAAAGGTAAGGAGAACTTGGTATGTAGGTTGAAAAAGAGTTTGTATGGCTTGAAGCAAGCTCCAAGGAAGTGGTATTTAAAATTTGACAGGTTTATGATAGAACAAGGTTATAGTAGATGTCATTCTGACCACTGTGTTTATTTCAAGAAGCTAGACAATGAAATATATATTATCTTGTTATTGTATGTGGATGACATGCTTGTTGCAAGGTCTAACATGCAGGATATAAATGTACTCAAAAGGAAGATAGCTAATTCATTTGCAATGAAGGATTTGGGTGCTACAAAGCAAATCCTTGGTATGAGAATAACAAGAGACAGGAAAAATCGCAAATTGACATTGTCTCAGGGTGAGTACATACAAAAGGTGTTGGAGAGGTTCATAATGCAGAATGCAAAACCAATTAGTACACCTTTGGCCAGCCATTTCAGTCTAATTAAGGAAATGTGTCCCAAGACACAGGAAGAGACATATTACATGTCCAAGATTCCCTATCAATCAGCAGTTGGCAGCTTGATGTATGCCATGGTGTGCACACGACCAGATATTGCACATGCAGTGGGATTTGTGAGAAGATATATGAACAATCCAGGTAAAGAACATTGGAGGGCAGTACAATGGATTCTTAGGTATTTTAGAGGTACCACCACTCATGCATTATGTTTTGGAGGTTCAGACACTATTCTACAGGGATATGTTGATGCAGATATGGCAGGTGATAAGGATAGCAGGAGGAGCACCACAGGGTTTGTGTTTACTGTAGGTGGAACAACAGTAAGCTATATTTTGAAACTGCAGAAGGTTGTTGCACTTTCAACAATGGAAGCAGAGTATGTTGCTATTACAGAGGCTAGTAAAGAGATGATTTGGTTGCAGAGGTTTATGGAGGAAGTGGGTAAGAAGCAGAGGGATAGCAGGTTGTATAGTGACAGCCAGAGTACCATTCATCTTGAAAAGAACTCAACATTCCATTCCAAGACTAAACATATACAACTCAAGTACCATTTCATACGCTATGTTCTGGAAGATGAATTGTTGAAGCTAGAAAAGATACATACTAGCCATAATCCTGTAGACATGTTCACAAAGGTAGTGACTAGAGAGAAACTGAGTTCTTGCTCGGTTTCAATTGGCCTTCTAGCATGAAGGTGAAGAGGAGAAATTTGCCAAGTCCAAGTCCAACAAGTGCAGCAGCGGTGGAGTTGCTATGATCAGTCTCCAAGTGGGAGATTGTTGGTTGTGGAGCCAGATCTTCCAGTCTCATAGATGATATTGTCTTATCCATGCACCTCGGAGGACTGTACACCCATTTTGCATTTTTAGGGGTTCGGGGGAAACACCCCCGAGAAAAATTTTTGGGGCTGTTTTCGCCAGTTGCTTTGCGGACCCATGGTTTTGGGTATCCTGTGGTATTTTTTCCAATGTATTTTCCCTATAAAAGAAAGACATTGTAATACGTCTAGGGTTGATGTATTAGGTTTTATGCATTGTAAAGTTCTCTAAGATCAGGAGAGAGACTGTGAGACAGTGAAGAGGAAGTGCACCGGCTGTGCTGCAGGTTGTATCCCTTCACCTTGCTGGACGGTAATAATAATAAGGACTAGAAAATTCAGTGTGGACGTAGCCCAAGTTGGGGTGAACCACGATATATCCGTGTCTCTCTTGTAATGTGTGTGTGATTATATTTTCATTTCTGTTTATTGTTATTGCTCTGCGATCCTGTTTTTCTAACACTTTCCTGAGCACATCCTTCTGATTCTTGCTAAAGCAATAATCACCCAAAACTATTATATCATCTTCACCAAAATATGTAGAGTCTTAACTGTAGAGACTGTTTATGGATTATTCTATCAATGTGGACAAATATGGAATTCCCTAGTCTAGATGGTTTGGATCTAGAACAAAACAACACAAAAGAACACACCTTTCTCTAGATTAATCAAATTACTCAAGGATGAAGAAAGTACATACCTTTTTACTGAAGGTTGTCCTCGCTGGATTGAAGCTCTTGCAGTCATGCTCCTTAGATTGAATAGATAACCTATAGAGGATACAAAGCAAACAAGACCAAATGAAAGCTACAAGATATATTTTGATTAATCTAAGCAAATGACCAAGGAGAAATACTATAAATGAAATACAACATCATTTATGAGAAAGGAAATGTATTGTTGTATTAACAATGAGGAAATAAGTACAACCAAAATGCCTTGGTGTTTTAGGTCCCTTCCAATGAACCATTTACATTAAATCATCACCTTGTTACAAGAGGATGGCCACCAAAGGTTCAAATCTCTAGCACAATTACTCCAACATTTAGCTATAATAGACTCCTCTCCCTCACCCATGGGCATGAGCTTGATTTTACATGGAAAAAAGGATAAGGGGGAGATGAGATATAAGAGGAGAAGGATAAAGTGATATCCCAACAGGATACGGGTTCGGATGAGATCCACCCTAATAGGAAGGTATATCCATCCATGAGGGTTTCTTTCTAGAAGCTCCTCGAAGCTTCTCTTTTTCTGTTCCAACAAATAGTATCACACCCTACTCAATAGAAACTTGCGACATATTGAGGTGTCATAGTCTACATAATAGGAAAGTTGCAAAAATGTCTCATGCTACTGGATAGAAACTTGTGACAATGGGAAGTGTCGCAAGTTGTCCCATAGAAACCTGCAACATCAATGCGAAAAAGGTTGTTTGGAGGGAAAAAACGGTCATATTTTAAAATTTTTTGTCAAAGGGACTTCAAGGATTGTGGAAAGGTTGAAGGTACAAGGTTCATGATGAAATTTGCATGTAACAGATTTCCCCCCAAAGTGTGAAACTACAGTGAAACGATAGTTTAAACACTTTGTCATATAAATGTTAAGGAAAAGAACCATCGATTGAAAATTTGTCAACAAATAACAAGGAATTTATGCAGTACAATAAATTTCATCTCTGAAACATATATGATTTATAGCATGGTTTGTAACCAATACATTGCATATCCCTAATAGTACTGACTCAGGATATGACCACTGACCTACATTTTGGATACGCACCTAATAGGGACCGAAGACAAATCATGGCTACTAGAACAAGTTTAGATCCATGATATAAAAATAACACATCCACGACCAATATAATAAGGGGATCTGTGTGGCAGTACATCAATGAGGTCATGGAAATTATGTCCATGTGGGTAATTACTCAAAAAATATCCATCATAACCTAGGTAAAGTACATAATGATAATCCTAGGTTCTTCAACCCGAACCCAAAATGATACGATTATAGCCATGTGAATAAAGGACTTGGCGTCGAACTTGGTAGAAACCACTTGATTACCGGTCAATAATGTAAACTATTAACAAGTGTGAGGGAAACCACCAATGATGACAATGACTCCCAAGGTATCCCAATACATTCCAATGAATGTGAATAGATGAGCTGGAGTCTAACACCTATGGAATCATCTGATCAGAAGTCAATAAGGTGAACCTACTGTCGGAAGAGAGGAAACCTACCATTAAGGCTTGCATGCTCCAATGTACTAACTGGTTTCTATGTCTGAGGCATTCTTTAGAAGACCCAAAGGAGTGAAATGACTCATGGAATTGGTATGAATCAAAGACAAGTTGATTACCCAACTATTTGAATAAGACAAAATAAAATTCCATATTCAAAGGTGACGATAAGCTGCCATAAATACATACTCAAATACATTCCCTTCCCTTATATTCCCCACCATGATTGATGAGTACCTCTTTTCTTTTTAATGAGATAGAAGAGGTTAACAAATGCCCGATGAAGCTCATCATAAATGGTTCCAAGCTCACATGTTTTACGAACCTGAGGATGGAGGGGTTCGATTCCCAAGAAGGGTCCTTCGATGTGTAGTTTTTACGAGTCCAAAGAAGGAAAACTCAGTGATTTTTCACGTTTAGAGAGTCTAAAAAAAACTTAAAGAAGACTCCAAAATGGACATTTTCGTGATGTTAGTCCCTAGGCCTGAAAAAAAGTATTAAATACTGCCTAGAATAACTCTCTCAGTCAGTGGTTGACTAAGGTATTCCTTTTTCATACATAATACTACTCAATTAAAAAAAGGGGTAAACTAAAACTGGATAGATGACCTTTCAAATAATTTAACAGGCATGAAAGAATTAAGTTCACTTGGCAATCTTTTCTTGTTTTGAGAGTCTGAAAAGAACATAAAGGAAACTCTAGGGGGTTCCTTTTTTGTAATAAATTTTACGAGCCCGAAAAAAGTGATAAAAATGTACTTAGTGAGTTATTCTCATGTATTTATGAGCACAAGAAAGAACAAAGAGTAAGCTCGGTCATAGCCAATGTGATTAATTTTGACCTGCAATCTCCAAAATTAAGGTTAAAAACATGTTTTACTCAAAACATTAATGGAATTTTGACCAGAAATAATAAAAATGGTAAAAATAATTAAATATTCCATTCCAAATTTATAAAAAGGGTAAAAGTAATTTCATTTTTACCATTTGCTAAGAGAGAAAAAAACCCTATTTTTGTTGAATCTTGTGGTGGAGATTTCGGGTGCGTCAGACAACCATTTCTAGTTCCGTCGGTTCCAAGGAAATCATCTTCTCTTCCTCTTCATTTCCATGGTTGAATTTTTTCGTTTTCAAGCTAGTTTAGGCAGTTTTTGGAGTGATTTTTTGGGGTAAAAATCGCACCCAGAATGTCATAGTATCACCTTTCGGGGATTGAAACAACTAGGAGTGTCGCAGTTCCTGATGAAGTGGAGTGCAACATTTTTGCACTATGTGTGAAGTCAAGGCACGACACCTGCAGGATGAAACCCAAAAAATAAAAACAAGATATTTGAGTTGGAATTTTTTGGATGGATGTGTTCTAATCCTTCTCTTTTTGGTTTTTATGCAATTTTTAGCCATCAAAATTCTTGAGTGGAGGGAAAGAGAGCATCAAGATGAATATATCTAAGCAGCCAATGATGCCAATACCATGCTTTCCTCCAGGATTGTGGGCTAGATAAATTCTTCCTTATTCCCGGAATTAGGGCTTAGGTTCCGTTATTGGAGCATATAGTGAGAATGTGGGACCCGGATGAACTTCATTTCCAGGTTTGGGTTCACACTCTCACATTGGAAGTAGAGGACATCTACTTCCTCACTGGGATTTCGAGATGGGGAGCTCATATTTCCCTTTAATTGGCTAGGAGAGGTGAAGACGAGACAGAGTCACTAATCTAGAAATAGTGTGCCCCTGGAACCCAAGCGGAAAAATCCTGACTAAACATGTGATGGATATTGCACTGAGGACCATCTTGTTTACCATTACATGGGTTGTAGGGAGCAAGGCTCCACATCAAGCAACTAGGGCCCAAATTTTATATGCATTGGAATGCATGATTCCTACAGTTTTCAACTGAAGTGAATATCTTTTAGAAAACATGAAATACCTACTGACCAAATGTAGAATAGGCCGACTGAAACAATTTGTCTATGGATCTATTTTGGTCTCCTTTTTCCTGGAGTGGGTCCCTCTCTTCCATCGATAGAACATAGATATTAGCATCCCAGAGTTACGAGAGCTGCATATGAGGTGGTGGGTCGATTTGATGTCCCGCCATGGTGGTGGTCCCATTATATCCTACGTGCCATCATTTTTCATGTGCATGTGTGGGAAGTTTCTCATGATTGAGGACTATGCCTTGCGAGCACAGATTTTCAAGGGGATCTAGACTTGGTTCTTCCAGAGGGGGCACACTGGCGAAACATAGGTAAAAGGAATTTTTCTCATATCTTAATTTTTATGTGTTTTTTTAGCATTTTATATTTTTTTTGGTGTACTAAGACTTTATGTTTCACTTATGCAGATGTTGGGCCTATGAGGCCACCCGAATATTATCCTATTCAGAGGTGGGGAGAGAAGAGAACCATAATGGCTCGAGATGGCTAAGAAACTGAGGAGATTGAGGAAGTTGAGAAGAACCTTGAGAGGCTCACTACAAACATCCCAGATATATTAGTAGATGAGCTGCCCTGATATTACTAGCATCATACAGTAGGGGTTTCTAGACGCATTGGTCGTCTACTTTGACGAGACCATGGCTTGGGATGTCATATAATATCACGAGCATTGTGCTTATCCTTTGTTATCTAAATGTAGTGATGTCTGAAATCCATGATCTTCAGTTTTTGTCTCAGGACCTTTTTTGTAAAACCATTTTGTCACACTTAATATAAAACAACTTTTATCAGATTTACTAAACAATGTGTCTATGGTGGATTGTATGTACATGGATCTCTTGGAATACTTGTCTTTTATATGGATTATTTACGTGGTGTGCTTGTTAATATACACTTCATAATGAAATGTTTAGGAATGTGCAATACGCCATTTTAAAATAAAATTAGCTAATGAATCAACGATTGTATTCATATATCTTGGGATATGTTGATACTATATAAATTCAAATGAAAATCTCAAGAAGGTGTACCCTCTGAAACAAATGAAGTAGTACATGATAAAAAATGGTATAAATGAATTTTAACTGAGAAACCATGAGATGAGAATATAGAGAAACAATAATATGTCTTACGCCATTAGAGGAAGCATCGGTCAATAATCCAACCACCACATGATATTCGGCGATATTTTTTGTTGTGGGACCAAGGAAAACTCCACCTATACTCATTACTTAATTGGCAGGGGAATAAAGTACCCATGTTTTCGAAGTGAGGTTCTAGGTATGTCAACTGACACCATCTGCAAATCCAGAATACATTTCCATCTATGCATCCAATAACAACATGATATAAGCAGTCGTAGCTAGAAAGAGACCCTAACACACAAAAGCAACGAGTTCACACCACACTAAAACCCAATCTATATACAAAATGTTCAAAGTAAACATGCCAGATGTTCATAGGCATAATAATTTTTAAGGTAGAGCCCATTTTGAGGCTCTCCCAAATGTATCCCATCATAATATACCAACTCATAGGCCCCTATTTCTAGGACAAGTTTGACAATGTAGGTACCATGCCACATGGATTCAAACTTCCTCACTCATAATTTATCATGCATCTAGTCATAAGTTAGGACCATATCACCTTCATTAAAGGTGCGAGGTTGAACGGATTTTTTGTATTGAGATTTGACTCACTTTCGGTAGGCCTCATTGGTGAGAGTAGCATCACGGTGAGTCTCATCTAGTTATGTTAGATAGAGGAACCATTCTTCCTCGGTAGTAGTGTTCGGTAGAAGTTCGACGACTAGTTTAAGAGATGGAATCTCACATTCAACAGGTAAAATGGCTTATAGTCCATACACTAATTTAAAATGTGTGAAACCAGTTGTATTTTTTACTAAACTCCTATACACCCACAGAGATGAGAATAACTTCAAGTGACAACTAGATTTGTGGGTTCCTACCATCCACTAGATCACTGTTTTCAATTCCTTATTGATGGCCTCTACTTATCCATTTTCTTGGGGATAATATGGAGATGAGTTAATTTCATGATGAAAACCTAGTTTGGCACTTAATTCTGCCACCATGTGGCTCCTAAAATGGGAACCATGGTAAGTTAATATGGCTCAGGACTCCAAACCTAGCTATGATATGGTTAAAGATAAATAGTGTAGTTGTTTTGTCATCTTCAACATATGTAGGCATAGCCGTAGCCCATTTTGTGAAGTATTCAATGGAAACGATGGCATACCCATTCCCCTCGGCTGAGGTAGGCTTACAGTGCATAAAATATACACCCCATTTTACAAAGGGACCGACGGAAATGACTGGATGTAGTGGAGCTGGATGGGAGCAATTTTTTGGGTAAAACGATTGACAAGGAGGACATTTTTTTACTGCTTCCATGCAATCCTTGAAGATGGAAGGACAAAAGTATCCAACACATAAAATATTCTGAGTTGTAGCCATCCCAAAGAGATGACTACCACATTATCCAAAGTGACATTCATTTAGGACACATTCAACTTCCTCATGGGTTAGACATTGCAGTAAGATAGAATCAATACCGCGGCAATAGAATGTGTCACCAATGATAAGATCGTATTTCGTATGATGGCGAATATGATGACGATCATCATGAGATAATTTAGGATAAAAAAAAAGGTTTGGAGATACAAAATGATGTCTACATACCAAGGAGTAGTTTTACTGATGAGAAACATTGACTCATCTCGAAGAGAGTCAATGGGCTCAGATTCTGCATCTGTATGGGGAAGGTCACACATAAGCTGAGGAAATATCAAGGATTTTTTTTATTTAGAATCTGGGAACTCCATATCAAACACTTGGAGTATGACTATCCAACAAGAGTACTTTCCCCATAGTACTTGGTGAGTTAAGATATGATACATCGGTTTGGAGTCCACAATGATCATTGTCTTATGGAGCAGAATGTAGTGATGAAACCTTTGGACATCAATGAGGGATTCTAAAGCTAACTTTGCAACATGTGAATATTGGGTTTTGGATTCAACAAGAATTTTACTTAGATAATAGATCACATGTTCCTGGTTGTTGTTATCTTCTTGTATTAACACCATTCCAATGGTGGAAATGGACGTGGCGAGATACATGATATAGTCCCATGTGTAATCAGGAGGGTTAAACACGAGCTTGTTCATCAAGTATTTCTTAACATTGAGCTTGAGCATCCTGAATGAAAGGGACATTGTTCTTCAGTAGTCTCATATAGACTTGGGTAATCTCGGTGAAATTACAAGCAAAACGACGCAAAATTTTTTCCTTCCCTTGAAAAATTTGAAGTTCAGGAATGTTCGTGGGGAATGGTAAGGATAGAATGGCCTCAACCTTTAGTGGATAAATCTTGATCCCATATTTGGAAACTATCAATCCCAGGAGTCTATCGGCTTCAACATAGAAAACATACTTGTGTAGATTCAAGCGTATATTGTAATGATGGCACCGAAGGAAAATAACTCTAAGGTGATCTGGATGATCGTCTTGACGAGTAGAGTTAGTGGGTAGATCATCTATATAGGGTTCCACAATATGCTTGATATCATGAAAAGCGTATGGCATGGACCATTGGAAAGTAGCCCCTGCATTCTTTAAACCTAAGGATAGCTTGCGATAAGCAAAGGTTCCCCATAGACAAATGAAATTTGTTGTGTGTTGATCGAATGGGAGGATATTGATTTGATTATAGATGGAAAATCCATCCATGAATGATAAGACGACGCTTCCACCGCAGTTATCGATGATCTAGTTGATAAATGGGTTAGGGCAATTGTCCTTTGCACATGCCTTATCTAGATCCCTATAATCGACACGTACTCTAATAGTGCCCTATTTTTTCAGTACTGGGAAAATGTTAGAGACCCATTTAGTTAACGGCACAAGATAAATGAATCTAGCTTTCAAAAAAATTTCTATTGGAATATTCTAACCATATCATCTTGGTTTTGCATGCATGCATTCCATGCAGTGGAAGGTGAGTCTCCTAGCATGTAGTCCTTATTCCCCCCCCTAGAGATTAACTTTGGCCATCATTATCCCTCTTATCCACTTAGAGCGCCTTGGTTACATCACTAAATTCCAAAGACGTCCTCATTGATGGTTTTAGGATTCAGTATAGTTTGTTCCATGATTTGGGGCGCCTTGTCCCCTTGATTACTCAGTTAACTGACTGTTACACCTAGTTTCACAACTATTGAGTGTAGGAGCACCCTTTTTTACCGCTATCAGTCATTTATGCACCTTCTTGGATTATCCTTCCCTAATTTATAGCCCCAATGACTCATTCATGTTCCATTCCACCTCAATTGACTAACCATTCATCATCGGTGATCACTATATGTTATTGGGAGATGGTTACAATGAAAACTAAGCCTGCCACTTGAGGTGAATTCGAATCCTACCAGAGGCTATCGAATTCATTCTATTGAAACATATTTTTATTTCCAACTTATTACTTAATAATTTATCAACAACATTTTTTCATCTGTGTTTCAGTTTTATGAGTGATTTGATTAGTGTTTCTTCCTAAATTCTTCTTAGTTAAAACATTGTGAAATTGAGAGGTTTGTTCAAGATTAATGATTTATCATGTGGAGTTTCACATGGTATTAGAGCTTGTGAGAGCTTAGGTTGAGTAGCTTCTTTCATTAGTGCACCGGAAGCCTATGGATTTACACAACAAATCGTTGTGCCATTACATTGAAGCCATTGGATAAATCCTTTGGAGTCTAGCCAGGTGTGAAGGATCTGGATAAAAGTGCCTATTGTCCTAAAGCATTTCTTAGTAGATTTAGTAACAATCCTCCAGATATATTTTCCATTGTTTTTGCAGATTATTCCATCATGAGAAGTGCATTCAGTCACCATCAATAGATCTATCTTCAATTCCAAAGCTCAATCCCTTCAACTTCTTTGAATGGAAGGACCAAATGGATATCTTCATGCACACCATAGGTCTCTATAGGGTTTTAAAGGGTGTTGAAGTCAAACCAAATGGTGCATCAGAGAAATCCAAGTATCTAAACAATATTGATGAAGTGTATGGTTTGTTGTGTCTCAACATTTCCAGGTATATAATATTTCATCTATCCAATATGAAAACTCCCAAGGAGGTTTGGACAAAGCTTGAATCCTTATTTTGGCAGTAGGATGATTTGAGAGGGAATCAATTGGAGAAAGAATTGATCTCACTGATCCCCAGCAATTTCAAATCCATCACAGACTTCTTCACTAAATTCAAGAACTTGGTCATGCAACTGAAGATGTGTAATATTGAGAAGAAGGATGAGCATCTTATTCTTTCTATTCTATCAAAATTGGGACCAAAATATTATGTGTTTGTATCCACCTTCCAAACAGAAAAATTATCCATCCCAAATTGGAATATGCCCACTCTAGATGCATTCATCCTGTCTCTCACAAAGGAGTAGGACAAATTGGTGCAGATGGGAGTCATAAAACTATCAAGGGATCAAGCTCTTGTTGGTGGTGAAGGAAAGAATGCGAATGTTCATGGAAAGAAGAAAGAAAAAGAGAATAAATAGTATGAGCAGAAGCAGAATGAGTATCCCAAACAATCAGATGGAACTTCGAATTCTAAGAGAGGCAAGAAAAATCAAAAGGATAATAGCAAATGTCCCTATTGCAATAGAGGTTTTCATCCTGAAATTGCTTGCATGAAGAATACAATTGGTCTAATGGCTCAACTTTTGGAGAAAAACAACCTTCCAATACCTATAGGTTCTAGGAGGAAAGAAGTTGATTTGAAATCAGAAGATAAAGAGAGGTTGCATGCACTCATGGTTGGCACTTCGAATGCGTCTTCCTTCATCATAGATTATGGAGCCTCCAGACACATGTCTACATCCAGAGATCTCTTCTTAGAGTTTGAACCTACTGTTGGGCCTTCCATCCTAATGGGATATGATTCAGAATTTCCTTCAAAAGGAATTGAAAGGATCAATCTTGATCATGGATACTTAAATGATGTGCTCTATGTTCCTACCTTGGTATCCAACCTCCTTTTATTATACCAAATGACGCATACAAGGGTTCCAAAGAAAGTAAATTTTACTCCTAATGCAGTTGAGATTCAAGAGATCTCTTCTGAAAAAATCATTGCACAAAGGAATTGCAAATCACCATTCCAAACTCTATGAGTTCTCTCATTTATTTCCTTACTCAACACAAAGTGCACTTCTTACTCATGCAAACGAAGTGATAAGACTTTGGCATGAAAGGTTTGGGCACCTCAACTACAAATATTTGCAAGAACTGCACAATTAGAACATGGTTGAAGGCCTCCCAAATATCATATTTGCTATGGGCACCTTCAAGGTTTCTTGATTGGTAAGCATCTAGAGCACAATTTTGAAAAGGGAAAGGCAAAGAGAGCCTCATATCCTCTTGAGGTGATTCACAGTAACATATCAGGACCTCTCCCTCACCTATCTATGAATAATTTTAGATACATCTTAACATTCATAGATGACTATTCGAGATTCAGTTTGGTATATTTTCTAAAGTTGAAATCAGAAGTCTTTGAATATTTCAAATTTTTTAAAGCTTCTGTAGAAAATTTCACTGGCAAGAAGATCAAGGTCCTTTGCACTGAAAATGGAGGAGATTATGTGAAGAATGAGTTTTAGTTTTTTTTTTTCAGATGAAGGTATTGAAATGCAACACATTGTTCCATACACACCACAATAGAACGGTGTGGCTGAGAGGAAGAATTCTACTCTAAAAGAGATGGATACATGCATGCTTGAGTCTAAAGCATTGGCTCCTAGAATTTGGGAAGAAGTTTTTAACTGTGCTACATATCTCCAGAACATAGTTCCTCACAAAGGCCTAAAAGGAAAAACTACTTTAGAAGCTTGGATGGGATACAATCTAGATGTGTCTCATCTCATAGTATTTGTTTCCAAAGCTTAGATAAGGATTCGTTCAGAGAAGAGGAGAGCCTGAGAGCCTCAAAGCAAAGAGTTCATATTGGTTGGTTATGCACAGTTCAATGCAAAATCCTATAAACTATTGGATCTGTCTACCATGCACACTTTCCTTGAAAGAAGTGTCCAGTTTGAAGAATGTCCATTGCATGATGCCCGCCATGTTGAAGCAGAAATATTACCAACTACTCCACCAAAATATGTTGAACAAGATAGAGAATCATTTGCCCATTAAAGTTCAAAATCTGATTCAAAAAGTGAAGATGAGCACATGATAGATCCAGATCCACAAGAACCTGAATATCTATTACCACAAGAACCAACACCACTTCCAATATGGGTTGCAAAGACCATAGAATCTGTTGGTGACCTTGCTGGAGATCCACAAGATCAAAGAAGAACCAGATCTGAGTATCGAAGTGCAAGTTTTGAACTCTCTCATATAGACCCCTTTCTTCCAGATAGATGCTTTTTGATGGTTGTATCAGATCCAAAAACTTTATTTGAGGCCTCCCAAGATCCAAGATGGGTAACAACTATGGATGAAGAGTACCAATTTCTTTAGAAAAATTAGGCTTGGGAGCATGTTTCTCTCCCTCCTCGAAGGAAACTTGTTCAGTTTAAGTGGGTTTAAAGAAAAAATATGGGACCATATGGAGTAAAATGAAAGTACAAGTCTATCTTGGTTGCTAAATTATTCTCTCAAGTTCAAGTGATTGACTATATATAGACCTTCACTCTAGTTGCAAAGATGGAATCAATCCATCTTGTTTTTTCTCTAGCTGCATCTAAGTGCAGGGAGGTGCATCAGATGGATGTTAGGAGTGAATTTATTCATGGATATATAGAGGAGGATATCTACATGAATCAACCCAAAGGATACATTGATGATCCTTCATTAGTGTGCAGATTAAGGAAGTCTTTATATGGGCTCAACATGGCTTCCCGAGCATGGTATGCAAATATGGACTCCTTTCTACTGTCACAATATTTTTAGAGATGCAAGTCTAATTTGAATGTATACATGAGGCATGTGTGAAATTATATGTTACAACATATCTAAGAGTTGAGTATACCTCATAGAGAGAGAATGAGAAAAAAAGTTGAATAAGAGTGCAAACTGTAGTAAAAAGAGCAGAGAAATAATTATGCAGTAGAACCGTAGATAGGAGGATAATAATGTCACACTATCCAATAATCAGTATAATAAACAATGATGTTACAATGGAGAGAATTCAAATAATTCAAGATAATTCGAACCTCAATTGGTCTAGTATAGGGATTATCACCACTGGAGTGCTCCAGAAGACTCAAACTCAACTGAACTGAACCTAAACTCAGCTAACTGAAGTCACAATCAGTTAACTAAGTAAGGAGGGTGCAATAGTGATTTTTTCATGCATGTCAATCAGAAATGGGTGCATGAGGCCACAATCAGTGGCATACGGATCTATAACCCCCCACAAGAGTTAGCTAACTCAGGTGGACTGAACTGGAACACTCAGTTGGTTCCTATAAAATAGGGAACTGACTGAAGCGGTCCTAAAATTATGCATGGATGACATATGCACACCACTAGGGGGGAAATGACATCATCAACAACTAGGAAAAATAAATAATTCTAGGTAGGACAAGGATGGAGTATTAAAATATCCTAACACCCCCCCTTAATCCATACATTTGCATCCCGTGCCTTGGTTACTGAGACCAAAGGTCACCCATATAATCAAATAAATGATAAAAATAAAGAATTGTCCATGAACCAAGGAAATGGGGAAAAACCTCATGGGAAAAATACCCCCCCTCAAAAGAACAACAGTAGGGAACTCAAAGAACCTTCATACTAAGTAGAGAAGTAAAAACATTTCATCAGTGAAAGTCTTTGAAAAAATATTGGCAGGTTTCTCCTATGTAGGGTAGTAATGCAGGTGCTAGATCTAGATATGCTCCTCTAATGTACCTCCAAATGTGTAGAAGTTGTATTTTCCAAAACAAGTCTTTCATTAACCCTTCTTACTACTGGAGTGAATGGATCATTTCGGTCCAACTCATGAACCTTTGAGTACCTTTTGTCATACAACCAAGATTGTTGCTTGGTTGTAGATCCCCCATGGCAAGTCTCTCCAAGATATTGTGGATCAAACCCTACCATCATGTAGCACCTCTCTGAGAGAAGTGGATCTGCATGACATAGTGCAAGTTTTGCATGATATTGAGATCTGGTATTTCCATGGTAGGATGGATCCCCAACTGTGTTCCCAGCAACTACAAGGACTTTGTGAGCCCATATTGGCCTTGACCATGGATTGGGAGCATGTGTTGGATCTGGATCTAAATCTGATTCTCCTTGAACTTTATTCTCAACATCAAAATTTTGATCCTCATCTTCATTAGAAGAGATATCACTATGATCTTCATCAGATTCTGATGGGGTGGGTAGAGAGTATGGAAAAAATGTGAGAAGTCATATTCCTTGGAGGCATGGTTTGCAAACCCTTTCGCTATAATCTTCCTAGTAGATATATATGCAATCTCAACTATGTAAGAACCAAATACCACTTTCTTCGGTGAACCTATGTGAGTCATCTGATATACAGACAAAAACTTTGCTGACAAAGAAGGCACAAGTAGAACATTTTTGAACTTACCGTGCTCCATATTTATTATGCCCTTCCCTTCAACAGAGATCTAAGAGTTGTCTCCCATGTGAATAATCGGATCATCTTTGAGATCTAGAGAAGAAAATGATTATCTGGAGGAAACCATGTTGTTGGAGGTTGTTGAATCTATGAGAAGGGCTTGTGATTTTGAAAATCCATCCTTCAGTGCATGGCATATCTCATGACCATCAGACTCACTTCCATAATCAGTCTCTCTTGCACCTTTTGGGAGGGCAATATTGTGTTGTTCAAGAAGCTTGGTCATCTGATCTATCTTATTCTGCATGAAAGATCTCTCTGGGTGGTTTCCTTTCTTGCGATAGGAACACTTGGATTTCTCAAATCCCTTTTTTTTGTCCTTCTTGGAGCTGGAGACTCATTCCAATGGACTTGACTTGAAATTCTACTTGGTTCAAATGGCCTCTTATCCTTTCCCTTGTGATTCCATTCCCATTCGCACTTTTTGGTTCTCCATCCAAAAGAGCTTGATGTTTGGAGGCGATCAAGGCACCCATCTGGATCAACTTATCTTGTTCTTGGATGAGAGATTCAATGAAAATATCAAAGGAGGCAATCTTCCAACCAGGGATTGATATTCTCCCAGAATGGAAGGTAGAGACAAAGATGGAGAAATCGGGACCTAGATTGCTCATAATAGATAGCACTGACTACTCATCCTTCTTCTCAATGCCACATTGCTTTCATTGCATAACCAGAGATTTGAATTTTGAAAAGAATTTATGGATGGTCTCGAAACTGCTAGGTTGAAGAGAAATCAACTAATTTTCCAGAATATTGCCTCTTAGTTCATCTTGTTTTCCGAAGAGGGTCTCTAACTTTAACCATAATTATCTTGGAGTCTTCAATCCTTCGATGTGAAAGAGTAGATCTATGGAAATATGAGTACACATGAAACCAAATGTTTCATCCAATCTATTCAGATACTTGGTTTTCTCCATAGTTGATTGTGGTTCGGTATCCTTCCCCATTGTTACCCTATCTAATGATTTTTTGTGCAATACCATCTGCATATCAACCCTCCAATCAGGGTAATTGAAGGGTGTCAGGATCCTGGGAGAGAGAGGAGAGTTTGAATTGTCCATTACAACTAATGGAGCAAATACAAGGTTAAACTGTTGTTAAGCAAATTGAGTGCAAAAACATAGGTTCATAAAAACACAGGTGAAAAAAAACACAGGTGTAGAAACACTGGTGCAAGTGCAGAAAAATGTTGTAAGTGAATAAAACTACCGCAAGTGCATAAAACTGTTGTAACTGTTTTTGTACTCAAAAACTTTGAATAACTTGCAAAAAAATATCAATAATGGAGGTAGACTACTACTGAGAAATGCTTTAGGATAGTAGGAAATTTTATCTTGATCCTTCACACCTAGATAGACTATGAAATTCTATGTCACATCAGATCTAAAGAGATGAGAATACCTCACAAGAAAGAATGAGCAGAAAATTTGAAGAAGAGTGAAAACTGCAGTAAAAAAGAGCAGAATAATAATAATGCAATAGAACTCAGATAGGATCATAATAATGTCACATGTTCCAATTATCAATATAATAAAAAATGATGTTACAATGGAGAGAATTTGAATCATGCAGGATAATTCGAACCTCAGTTGGTCTAGCATAGGGATTATCACCACTGGAGTGCTCTGGAAGACTCAAAGTCAATTGAACTGAACCAAAACTCAGATAATTGAAGTCACGATCAGTTAACTGACTAAGGAGGACGCAATAGTAATTATGACATGCATTCCATCTAGAAAAGGGCGCATGAGGCCACAATCAGTGGCATACGGAGCTCTACCCCCCCACAAGAGTCAAATAATTGAGGTGGACTGCACTGGAACACTCATGAGGTTCCTATAAAATAGGGAACTGATTGAATTGGTCCTAAAATGATTCTTGTAGGGCTCAAAAGGTGGTATATGGATCTTGGATGACATTTGCACACCACTAGCGAGAAAATGACATCAATAACAACTAGGAAAAATAAATAAGGATATGTAGGACAAGGATGGAGTATTGAAATATCCTAACAACCCCCCTTAATCCATAATTTGCGTCTTGGGCCCTAGTTACTAAGACCAAAGGTCACCCATACAATCAAATAAATGAATAAAAAATAAAGAATTTTCCATGAACCAAGGAAATGGGGAAAAACCTCATGGGAAAAATACCCCCCCCTCAAAAAGAACATCAATAGGGAACTCAAAGAACCTTCATGCTAAGCAGAGAAGGAAAACACTTTCCTTAGTGAAAGCCTTTGCAAAAATATTGGAAAGCTGCTCCTCTGTAGGATAGCAATGTAGGTGCTACATCTAGATCTTCTCCTCTGATGTTCCTCCCATTGTGTAGAAGTTGTATTTTCCAAAACAAGTCTTTCAGGAACCCTTCTTGCTACTGGAGCGAATGGCTCATTGTGGTCCACATCATGAACCTTTGATTACCTTTTGTTAGACAATCAGGATTGTTTCCTGGTTGTAGATCCCCCATGGAAAGTCTCTCTAAGAGATTGTGGATCAAACCCCACCATCATGCAACACCACTATGAGAGAAGTGGATCTACATGACATAGTGGAAGTTTTTCATGATACTAATATCTAGTGGTTCTATGGTCAGATGGATCCCCAACTGTGTTCCCATCAGCTACAAGGACTTTGTGACCCCATATTGGCCTTGGCCATGGATTGGTAGCATGTGTTGGATCTGTATCTAAATCTGAATCTCCTTGAAATTTATTCTCAACATCAAGATATTGATCCTCATCTTCATTAGAAGATGTATCACTCTGATCTTCATCAGATTCCGATGGGGTAGGCAGAGAGTATGGAAAAAATGTGAGAATTCATATGCCTTGGAGGCATGGTTTGAAAACCCTTTTGCTATAATATTCCTAGTGGAGATATCTGCAATCTCAACTTTGTGGGGACCAAATACCACTTTCTTCATTGAACATGTGTGATTCATATGATATACAAACAACAAATTTTCCGACAAAGAAGGAAAAAATAGAACATTCTTGAAATTTCGATGCTCCATATGTACTATTCCCTTCCCTTCAATAGAGATCTAAGAGTTGTCTCCCATGTGAATAATCGGACCATCTTTGAGATCTAGAGAAGAAAATGATTCTCTAGAGGAAACCATGTGGTTGGATGTTCCTAAATCTATGAGGAGGGCTTGTGATTTTTAAAATCCACCCTTTAGTGCATGGAAACTCTCATGACAATCAAACTCACTTCCAGAATCAATCTCTCTTGCACCTTTTGGGAGGGAAATGTTGTGTTGTTCAAGAAGGTTGGTCATATGATCTATCTTCTTCTGCATGCAAGATCTCTCTGGGTGGTTTCCTTTCTTGCAATAGGAACACTTGGATTTATCAAATCCCTTATGTTTGTACTTCTTAGAGTTGGAGAATCCTTCTGATGGATTTGACTTGGCATTCTGCTTGGGTTCATATTGCCTCTTGTAAAGTTAGTCACAGCAGATCTAATGAACAAATAAATCAGTCACAACAGATGAACATAGAAAATATGGTGCAAAACTGTGCAAAACATGCAGCAGTGCTCTCTATCCCAGAAAGGGTGAATGAATTACAATACAAACTGTTACAATGAACAGAGCAATTCGAATTGCCTAAGGAGGTCATTCGAATCACTGAATGGAGTAGCTTGACTCAATCTAGGAGTCCTCATCAATCATCGGTGTTGCTCATCAATCACAACAACCAGTCATCCAGGTGTCAAGCTGAGTCTAACTGATCATAATAAATGTAACTGAAGTGTGTAGCACTGATATAGGATATGGAGGCTCAGTGGGGGCGCATGGGAGGCTAACTGGAGTCAGAGCAAGTCACCTAATCGAACTGGAGGTCAATCGGAGGTGAAACAGTCAGTCAGGAGTGAAATCGGAGTGAAATCAATCAGAATCGGAGCTAACTGAATGTAACTGGAGTGAATCTGCAGTGGTAGGTGAACAAGTGCGCCCTTCTCTGTCAGTAGGTGAGAAGAGGGCGCCTTTCAGCTTAGGAGGGCTAAAACTCTGTGGAAAGTGGCTCCCGGGTGCTAGAAGAAGGTGGATAAGGTGCTGGAGGCATCAAACTGGTGACTGGACTGCATATCCTGAAATAGATCATGCAAGATCCTGAAGTAGATATGTATCCTGAAATAGATGATCCTGAAATAGATATGTATCCCGAAATAGATGATGGATATCCGAACACCCCCCCTCAAGCTAGACTATGATGTGCCAACTAAAATAATGTGGGGCCCTGGTAACTAAGACCAAAGGTCACCCCAATACAATAATCCAAAAAATGCTGAAAAATAAACTAAGTGAGGAAAGAGGGAAAACCCAGTGGGAAGAAAGCCCCCCCTCAAGTCTAAAGCATAATAATGAATCAATCTGTCTCCACCATGATGGAACTCACCCCCAACAGTGAACGGAGGTAAGAGAACTTCTTCTCAGTGAAGCTCTTGGTGAAGATGTCTGCAATTTGCTCATCGGTAGGGCAATATTGCAGAATGATGGTGCGATCATGCACCAACTGTCGAATGTAATGCATATGAATCTCAATGTGCTTGGTCCTCTGCCGCTGAACTGGATCTGTGGAGATCTTGATAGCACTTTGATTGTCACAAAATAGGACAGTCGAAGTAGTGCCACCAAAACCAAACTCGGAAAGAATACCCTGCAACCAAACTGCCTGAATGCAGGCATTGACTGCCCCTCGATACTCTGCCTCTGCTAAAGAAAGTGCAATGGCTGCTTGCTTTTTGCTGGACCAGCAAATAGCACCATGACCAATCATGAAAACATAACCGGAAGTGGACTTCCGATCAATGCTATCACCTGCCCAATCTGAATCAGTAAAACCAATGAAATCTAGCTCAGAATCTGCAGCATAATGTATGCCAAACTGTCTCGTACCTTGCACATACTGCAAGATCCGCTTGGCTGCTCGCCAATGAAGCTCATGTGGCTGCTGCATATATCTTGACACGGCACTCACGGCATATGAGATATCAGGCCGTGAATGTGTCAAATAAAGTAGTGAACCAATCAACTGTCGATACATACTGCAATCTGCAAGCGGTGTGGAATCTCCCTCCTCAAGACTGATTCCTGAGAGGAATGGGAATGGGGCTGCCTTACATTCAGCCATATTAAACTTCAATAACAGGTCGGAAGCATATTTTTGCTGAGATATAGTGATCCCATCGAAATTTTGAGCTATCTCCAAGCCCAAAAAGTGACTCAGCAAGCCCAAATCGCTCATGTCAAAAGCTAGATTTAAGGCAGTTTTTAGCTTGTTTATTGAAGTAAGTGTGCTACCAGTAATAAGCAGATCATCAACATAAAGTACAATAACCAACAAATTACCTTTAACTCGCTGAAGATAGACATTCGGATCAGATTTGCATCTTTGGAAATTCTGAGAAAGAAGGAAGGAGTCCATCTTTGCGTACCAAGCTCTTGGGGCCTGTTTTAACCCGTACAAAGACTTCTTCAATCTACAAACCAATGATGGATCTGATGTATAACCCTCTGGCTGCTGCATATAGACCTCTTCCCATGTAAAAATGCACTCTTCACATCCATGTGATGCACCTCCCAGTGCTTGGATGCGGCAATAGCTAAAACAAGGCGGATGGAATCCATCTTTGCAACCGGTGCAAAGGTCTCTGTGTAGTCCACTCCTTGGACTTGGGAAAAACCTTTTGCCACCAACCTTGCTTTATATTTGCTGATAGTTCCATCAGCAGCAACTTTAGTACGGTAGACCCATTTACACTTCACTAATTTTCTTCCAGGTGGAAGAGAAACTAGCTCCCATGTATTGTTCTTTTGAAGAGAACTGTACTCTTCATCCATGGCATCTTTCCATCTCGGATCTCGATGGGCTGAATAATATGATTGGGGATATGAACCAGCCATCAAATAACAAATCTCAGGAAGAAATGGATCAGCAATAGAAAGAGCCATACCTGCCCTTTGAAAGTCTCCTCTTGTTCGTCTCGGATCAGCAGGATTTCCAAGATTAGAACCAGCAGATTGTAGAGTATTTTGGGCCCACTTTGGCAACTGAGGGAGATCTGAATGGTCGGATTCCGAACCTGATATGTCATGATCATCATATGCTGCTACAATATCAGAAATATCATAACTCATACCTTCATTATCGCTGCTCGAATCTTCTTCTGGTGAAGGCGGTGAATCGGCAGTTTTCTCCTCAACTAGTTGCAATTCTTGAAGCGGTTCTTCAAACTGCACACTGCGCTCTATGAATATCTTTTTAGATCTGATATCCATGAGTTTATATGCTTTTGATTCTTCCCCATATCCTATCAATATGCACTCGATACTTTGTGGATCCAAAGCTTGTCTCTTCTCAGAAGGAATTCTAGCCCATGCAGTAGAGCCAAAAACTCTCAAATTTGACACATCCGGTTTGTGACCAAAGAATGCTTCGAAAGGAGTCATACCTTTCACGGATGAATGTGGAACTCGGTTCTGTATATATGCAGCAACATTGATTGCTTCAGCCCAAAGATTTGCAGCCAAACCTTTTGATTCAATCATGCATGTAGCCATCTCTTTCAGTGACCGGTTTTTCCTTTCCGCTACACCGTTCTGCTGGGGTGTGTAGGGAACTGTATGTTGGATCTTGATTCCGCTTTGGGCACAAAGTTGCAGCAACTCGGACTTGATATATTCCCCACCATTATCAGATCTAAGAGCTTTGATCTTGCTCTCAGTGGTGGTCTCAACAGAAGCCTTAAAATCCTTGAATTTTCCAAGCACTTCTGACTTGTTTTTGAGAAAGAATACCCATGTAAAGCGAGAATAATCGTCAATAAATGTCAAAACATACCTTGAACCATTTAATGACATATGGGGCAGCGGACCGCTGATATCAGAATGGATCAATCCCAAAATAGTAGAGGCTCTGCTAGCCTTGCCGCGGTCGAATCTGTGCTCGGGGTGCTTCCCAATAATGCAACCGGAGCATATTCCCTTCGAGGAACGGAGTTGTGGAAGCCCATCAACCATGGATTTATTTGATAGCAGCAGCAAATACTTATAATTTAGATGTCCAAATCTTTCATGCCAAAGCCTACTAACCTCATTACCATGTGTGCGAAGAGCAGTGGGCTTTGCAAGCGGAATAAAGTGCGAAAACTCATAACATTTAGCAGTGTGGTTTGCCTTTCCAACCGCAACTAGTCTTCCACTTTTGATATCAGAAATTTCAACTGTATTAGGGCTGAATGTGACTTTCTTTGGATCACCAGTATGTGTCATTTGATACACAGAAAGGAGATTCGAAGCTAAGGAAGGCACATAGAGAACATTCTGAAAGCATCCATGATCTACATGAATCGTACCTTTGCCCTTTGAAGAAATTTTTGAGTCATCTCCCAAATGGATGGGGATGGAGCTGTTTGGATCGAATGAGGAAAAAGAATCAATATTTGCAGCCATATGATTTGATGCACCCGAATCTATCAAGAGAGTGGGCTTCGAAACCGTTGCCATGAGTGCTTGTCCTCTTTCATGATCGTCATTCCGATCCTTCTTCCTTGCACCGTCAGGAAGGGTTATGTTGTTCTTTTCCAAAAGGAGGGCCATTTGATCTATTGTCTTCTTCATACATGAACTTTCGGGATGAAAGCCACGGTTACAATAAGTACATTTAGATTTTTGGTTACCTTCTTTGCCCTTTTGCTTGGATTTCGAACTGGATGGTGCATCCGTTTGCTTGCCTTTGTCTTTTTGCTTGTGAGGCTCGAATTTGGGCTTCTCCTTCTTTAGCTTTCCTTTACCATTCGAGATCTTGGGTCCTTGAACAAATAGGGCTGAATCTTTGGAGCTTATGGACCCCATTTGAATCAACTTGTCATGCTCTTTCGTAACGGACTCAATGAAGGCATTCAAGGTAGGCATCTTCCAATTCGGGGTAGTTAGCCGACCGGAATTGAAAGTGGAGACAAATACCGAATAATCTTTCCCAAGCTTGCTTAGAATGGAGAGGATCAACTGTTTATCCTCTTTGATAACACCACTGTTCTTCAATTGCAAGTTCAAGTTCTTGAATTTTGTGAAGAATTCATTGATGCTCTCGAAATTCTCAGGATTAAGGCCAATCAATTCATTCTCTAATTGAAAAGCCCTAAGCTCATCCTGCTTGCCGAATAGTGTCTCAAGTTGCTCCCATATGGCTTTTGGAGTCTTCAATCCGCTGAGATGGAAGTGAAGATCCTTGGAGATGGAGAGACAAAGAAGACCGTAAGCTTCATCAAGCTTATTGTAGTGTTTGGTTCTTTCTGCCACATTGTTTGGCTCCAATTCAAGACCAAGAGTGACTCGGTAGTATCCTTTTGAACGTAATATGATCTCCATATCATCTTTCCAATCAAAATAATTGAATGGGGTGAGGATAGGCTTTGAAGAAGAGTATTCCATTGCTAGGAGCGAGTCAAATGATGAAGAAGAAGCTTGCATGCAGACTATAGCGAATGGAAATGCTGTAGGGAAGCTTGCATGCAGAATGTAGCGAGTGCACTTGGAGGAGATAATTAACCTGCAAATCACATAAGAACAATCACAATAAGGTCGAACAATCCACCCTTTGAGAGTTGCATCACACCTGGGATTGGATTTCAAGCAATGTTGAATAGGTCCAATGTATCAGATCCAGGAATTATGTGGTAACTCAAGCTTCTGGAGTGGTATTGGAGTATTTTTCAAGCTTTTCATGCACAGGAGCGAATGCCCTTGAGATATCTCATGCCAAACTTTTTGCAATTTTTAGCAATTCAGTCAAATCTTCTTGTATAAACACCTGTAGAAAAGAGATCTTGTTCCTGCAATGGCTCTGATACCATGTAAAGTTAGTCACAGCAGATCTAATGAACAAATAAATCAGTCACAACAGATGAACATAGAAAATATGGTGCAAAACTGTGCAAAACATGCAGCAGTGCTCTCTATCCCAGAAAGGGTGAATGAATTACAATACAAACTGTTACAATGAACAGAGCAATTCGAATTGCCTAAGGAGGTCATTCGAATCACTGAATGGAGTAGCTTGACTCAATCTAGGAGTCCTCATCAATCATCGGTGTTGCTCATCAATCACAACAACCAGTCATCCAGGTGTCAAGCTGAGTCTAACTGATCATAATAAATGTAACTGAAGTGTGTAGCACTGATATAGGATCTGGAGGCTCAGTGGGGGCGCATGGGAGGCTAACTGGAGTCAGAGCAAGTCACCTAATCGAACTGGAGGTCAATCGGAGGTGAAACAGTCAGTCAGGAGTGAAATCGGAGTGAAATCAATCAGAATCGGAGCTAACTGAATGTAACTGGAGTGAATCTGCAGTGGTAGGTGAACAAGTGCGCCCTTCTCTGTCAGTAGGTGAGAAGAGGGCGCCTTTCAGCTTAGGAGGGCTAAAACTCTGTGGAAAGTGGCTCCCGGGTGCTAGAAGAAGGTGGATAAGGTGCTGGAGGCATCAAACTGGTGACTGGACTGCATATCCTGAAATAGATCATGCAAGATCCTGAAGTAGATATGTATCCCGAAATAGATGATCCTGAAATAGATATGTATCCCGAAATAGATGATGGATATCCGAACACCTCTTATCCTTGCCTTTGTGCTTCCCCTTCCCATTCTCACTTTTTTCTTCTCCAGCCATAAGAGCTTGATCTTTGGAGGCCTGCAAGGTGCCCATCTGTATCAGTTTATCTTGTTCTTGGATGAGAGATTCAATGAAAACATCTCAGGAGGGAATATTCCAACTAGGGATTGACATTCACCCAGAATGGAAGGTAGAGACAAAGATAGAGAACTTAGGACCTAGCTAGCTCAGAATGGATAGCACCAATTTCTCATCCTTATTCTCAATGCCACACTGATTGCATTACATAACCAAAGATTTGAATTTTTAAAAGAAGTGTTGAATGGTCTCAAAATTGCTCGGTTGTAGAGCAATCAACTCATTTTCTATAATATGGCCTCTTAGCTCATTTTGTTTTCCGAAGAGAGACTCTAAATTCAACCATAACTCTCTTGGAGTCTTCAATCCTTCGATGTGGAAGAGTAGATCTCTGGAAATATGAATACACATGAAACCAAATGCTTCATCCAATCTATTCAAATACTTGGTTTTCTCCATAGCTGATGTTGGTTCGGGATCCTTCCCCATTGTCACCATGTATAGTGATTTGTTTCGCAATACCATCTACATACATCCCTCCAATAAAGATAATTGAAGGGTGTTAGGATCCTGGGATAGAGAGGAGAGTTCGAATTATCCATTAAAACTATTGGAGCGAATACAAGGTGAAACTGCTATTACTACAGAAAAAAATACTGCAACTACAGAAAACTGTTGTAACTGCAGAAAATTGTTGTAACGACTGCAACTACAGAAAATTGTTGTAACTGCTGCAACTGCTACTGCACTCAAAAACTTTGAATAACCTACAAAAAAATCTCAATAAGGAGGTATAATACTACTGAGCACTACTTTAGGACAGTTGGCACTTTTATCTAGATCCTTCACACCTGGTTAGACCTCATTGTATTTCTCCAATGAATTCAATGCAATGGCACCAGGATTTACTGCGGAAATCTAGAGGCTTCTAGTGCACTACCGAAAGAAGTTGATCAACCTATTCGTTCAATGGATCGAGTACCATGTTAAATTCTATGTCACAACAGATATAAAGAGTTGAGGATACCTCACAAGAAAGAATGAGCAGAAAATTTGAAGAAGAGTGAAAACTACAGTAAAAAAGAGCAGAAGAATAATAATGCAACAGAACTCAGATAGGAGAATAATAATGTCACATGTTCCAATTATCATTATAATAAACAATGATGTTACAATGGATATAATTTGAATCATGCAGGATAATTCAAACCTTAGTTGGTCTAGCATAGGGATTATCACCACTGGAGTGCTCTAGAAGACTCAAAGTCAATTGAACTAAACCAAAACTCAGCTAACTGAAGTCACAATCAGTTAAATAACTAAGGAGGGTGCAATAGTGATTATGTAATGCATGCCAGCCAGAAAAGGGCGCATGATGCCACAATCAGTGGCATACGGATCTCTAATCCCCCACAAGAGTCATAACTGAGGTGGACTGCACTGAAACACTCAGTAGGTTCCTATAAAATAGGGAACTGATTGAAGTGGCTTTAAAATGATGCATGCAGGGCTCATAAGGTGGTAGATGGATCTTGGATGACATATGCACACCACTAGGGGGAAAATGACATCATCAACAACTAGGAGAAATAAATAATGCTAGGTAGGGCAATGATGGAATATTGAAATATTATAACATACAAGGTGAAATTGCTGCCAAGCGAATTGAGTGCAAAAACACGGGTGCAAAAAAACACTGGTGCAAAAAAACACAGGTACAAAAACATTGGTGCAAGTGCAGAAAACTATTGCAAGTGTAAAAAACTGTTGTAACTGTTGTTGTACTCAAAAAATTTGAATAACCTACAAAAAACTCTCAATAATGGAGGTAGACTACTATTGACCACTACTTTAGGACAGTATGCACTTTTATCTAGATCCTTCACACCTGGCTATATCGCATTGTATTTATCTAATGAATTCAATGCAATGGCACTGGTATTTGCTGTGGAAATCCAGAGGCTTTTGGTACACTACCGAAATCAGTTTCTCAACCTATTTGCTCAATAGCTCTAATACCATGTGAAATTCTATGTCACAACCTACTTGCATTGCATAACCAGAGATTTGAATTTTGAAAAGAATTGTTGGATGGTCTCTAAACTGCTGGGTTGAAGAGCAATCAACTCATTTTCCAAAATATGGCCTCTTAGCTCATCTTGTTTGCCAAAGAGGGTCTCTAACTTCAACCATAATTATCTTGGAGTCTTCAATCCTTCAATGTGGAAGAGTAGATCTATGGAAATATGAAAACACATGAAACCAAATGCTTCATCCAATCTATTCAAATACTTGGTTTTCTCCATAGCTGATTGTGGTTTGGTATACTTCCCCATTGTTACCATGTACAATGATTTTTTGTGCAATACCATCTACATATCAGCCCTCCAATCAAGGTAATTGAAGGGTGTCCGGATCCTGGGAGAGAGACAAGAGTTCGAATTGTCCATTACAACTGTTGGACTGAATACGAGGTGAAATTGCTGCATTGCTGCTAAGAGAATTGAGTGTAGAAACACAGGTGCAGAAAAACAAAGGTGCAGAAACATAGGTGCAACGACACTAGTGCAAGTACAGAAAACTATTGCAAGTGCAGAAAACTACTGCAAGTGCATAAAATTGTTGTAATTGTTGTTGTACTCAAAAAATTTGAATAACCTACAAAAAAATATCAGAAATGGAGCTAGAATACTACTGAGCACTACTTTAGGACAGTAAGAAATTTTATCTGGATCCTTCACACGTGGCTAGACTTCATTGGATTTATCCAATGAATTCAATGCAATGAAACCATGATTTGTTGTGGAAATCCAAAGGCTTCTGGTACACTACCGAAATCAGTTGCTCAACCTATTCTCTCAATGGCTCTAATACCATCTGAAATTCTATGTCACAATAGATCTAAGAGCTGAGTATACCTCACAAAGAAAGAATGAGCAAAAAATTTGAATAAGAGTGAAAACTATAGTAAAAAGAGTAGAGAAATAATTATGCAGTAGAACTCAAATAGGAGTAGAATAATGTCACACTATCCAATAATCAGTATAATCAACAATGATGTTACAATGGAGATAATTAAAATCACTCAGAAGAATTCGAACCTCAGTTGGTCTAGCATAGGGATTATCATCACTAGAGTGCTCCAGAAGACTCAAACTTAATTGAAATGAACCTTAACTCAACTAACTGAAGTCACAATCAGTTAACTAAATAATGAGGGCACAACAGTGAGTTTTCCATGCATGTCAATCATAAATAGGCACATGAGGCCACAATAAGTGGCATCTAGAGCTCTAATCCCCCACAAGATTCAGCTAACTTAGGTGGACTGCACTAGAACACTCAATTGGTTCCTATAAAATAGGGAACTGAATGAAGTGGTCCTAAAATGATTCTTGCGGGGCTCAAACATTGGTAGATGGATCCTGGATCACATCTGCACACCACTAGGGGGAAATGACATCATCGACAACTAGGAAAAATAATAAATGCTAGGTAGGAAAAGGATGGAGTATTAAAATATCCTAAGAGCATGATGGTAACTATCTTATCCGTATTGTCCTATATGTTGATGATTTACTGATTACAGGGAGTCTCTCTTCATGCATTAGATCTATCAAAACAACCTTGCACAATGTCAGAGTTAGTATAGTCAGTTCCATGATTTGGGGTGCCTTGTCCCCTTAATTACTCATTTAACTGACTGTTACACCTAGTTTCATTTCTATTGAGTGTAGGAGAACCCTTTTTACCATTGTCAGTCCGTTGTGTGCCTCCTTCCCTAATTTATAGCCCCAATGGCTTAGTCATGTGCCATTCCACCTCAGTTGACTAGCCATTCATCATCAGTGGACACTAGACCTTATCAGAAGATGGTTCCAATGAAAAATAAGCCTTCCACTTGAGGTGAATTCGAATCCTATCAGAGGCTATCAAATTCATTCTATTGCAACATATTTTGATTGCTAGCTTATTGCTGAAGAACGTATCAAAAATAGTTTTTCATTTTTGTTTCAGTTTTATTATTGATTTGATCAATGTTTCTTCCTAAATTATTCTCAAGTAAAACATTGTGAAATTATGAGATTTGTTCAATGTTAGTGATCTATCCTGTGGAATTTCACATTTTCGAATTCTGCCTTGATGGCATCAGTCTTGCAGGGGTGTACTGGGTGGAATTTCTTCCTGACAAGTTTTTCTCCTAGGTAGCTTTCGATCTCATGAATGACAATAGATCGATTAATCCCTGGAATTTCTTCATAGATCCATGTGAATACATCGTGGAATTCTTGAAACAAGGCCTTGTAAATCTTAACCTCTTTCGAGGAACAAGTTTGGTTGATCTGGATATTTTCCATGACATTGAGTTTCATCGATATATAAATTGACATCGTGGATGTAATGTTTCCCAAATTTCCCTTAGAGACTACATCTTGATTCAAAATAGGAGATTGTGGATCGTTGATTACATTGGTGGAACTAAGGATTTAATATTGTTTTATACCTTATCTTGGTTGAGAAGGAAGGATGACCGATGATTATTATCTTCCCGTGGTAGTTCATCTAGGCTCATAACTTCCTTTATGGATTCATCTGATGGAAAAGCATTCAAAATATAATCCATGGAAGGAATAGACGAGTCTATCCAAAAGAGTAGAGAATATCGTTCTGATGCCACGATGTATTGGGTATCAGGGAGTGGTTCATCGGACGTGGATTGAATAACATTGTATGATGCCTCAGTGGGTCTGAGCAGCATAGAATCACTAATGGACTGCAATTGTGATGGATTAGGAACTACCCAAGGGTCATCTGACTCATGGGATTGTTGCACCACAAATGTGATCATATTAACCGTGGAAACTAGTGATGGAGGATCGAGTATAAATTAAATGGAAGACTCCCACAAGTGAAGAGTCTTTAAAGATCCCAACTTCAATATCCTCATATTGAGGTTTCGCATGTCCTAACAAAGGAACATTGTGTGAAGAGTTGTCGTGGATATTAGGTGTATAGAAATCAAATTGGTTGATAGTGATAATCCTCCCTTGATGGGGAAATTGTACCAAGCAAAATATTGAGGATGCGACAGTAGTCATCGCATAAAACCAGTTACGACCAAGTAACAAATTGTAATCCAATGGAACATCCACCACTTCCACGTGAATGGAAATGGATTTCCCCCCTAACTCCATGGATAATGAAGGTAGTAGTCCATATGGTTGAAAACCACGACCGTCAAAGGCTTTAAGTGTGGCTAGAGATCTATTAACCTCAAGAGAATCGATGACTCTCCAACATGATAAAGAAATGGTTGAAGTAGAAGCTTCTTCATCCAAAACAGTATGATGGAAAATTTTCCCAAAAACTATGGTATTAATTTGAAATGCAAGTTGATGGGAGAGGCTCGGTTTAAAATATCCCAGGTGAAACATGATGGAATTGGATGTTTCAGGGTCCACTGCTCCTAAAACTGAGAAGAGGGTTTTGCATTGACTAGTATAGGTCTGCAAAACCTCGAGAGTCGACATAGCATAAGGTGCTTCCGCCAAATCCTCAACAATGTTATAATTCTAAGCATCACGATTATTTGTATTGAACATTGCCTTTTGGATGGTGTGCTTGGGTGGGCACAATATCGAGTCAGTCACAGGATTCTCTATCTGAAGAGTACCTATAGAGGGGGGAGTAGTGGATGTGTAGGTCCAAATATGATCAGAAGTATCTCCACTAGGTGTCTTATCTAGAATGCGATCGTATTTCTGTGATTGAGTAGTTAGGCTAATTGTTTCACCACACATCATGAATATATTTGTGGCCGGGGGTGTATCCCCTTGATGGGGATGGTTAGTATTACTGGAACAAGGTGCAATCTCGTGAGCGACCATTTGTTGTTGTTGGGGTGGGAAAGGATTAGTTAAAACTGCAGGATGTGATGGACATTTTTATAACTTATTAATTTCCTCATAATGAGGACATTCTTTTGTAAAGTGGTCACCTTCACATATTAGGAAGTGGAACTTATCCTTTCTCTTAGGCTTAAAGTCAGCAATGGTAACTTGGGATTTCTAGTTTTCCTGCTAGTTTGAACACTTTTTGGATTTCCCTTTGTTTTTCTTATTCCCCTAAGACAAGGAGGATTGAACTGCATTCACCTCAGATTATTGGGTAGGTGAAGAGGTAGTCTTGGTGTTGTTCACAACCTAGTTCTGAGATGTAGTAGAGGTTGGTTGAACTTGTTGTCCAACCATTTTGGATGCAGGATGGGATTTCACAGAACCAACTATACCATCAACAGAAGGTTCGGTAGAAGGTATGGAAGGTTCGTTTGTGGGACGGGGGGAATTGGGAATCAAATCATACAAATTTCAGACTGGGAATAAACTAAGTCCAAGTACTAAGCGCGACTAATCATTTGCTCCTCCGTAACAGCACCTCCCATAGCGACATCCCTAGCAATGGGTGGAAGAAGCGATTTAGTGAACCAATCAACTAGTAATTGATACGGAATAGGATCCTTAATCAACCTACGTTTCCTCCTCCACTCACGTATATGATCATAAATATGAGTGGAGGTGGATTTTCAAAGTGAGGTTAACAGGTTTGTACAAGTCTCATATCTAACTGGTAGTTTAAAATGCACAAGGAATGCCATCACAGGGGAATTAAAATCCCAAAAGGAGTTTTGTGGTAGCTCGATATACAATTTTGTTGCCATCCCTATAAGAGTTCATTGGAAGATCCTCAAACTAATAGACTCATCCATCAATGAGTTCGAGAACACCAGAGATGGAAAGTCATGGCATGGTTCTTTGGGTCTTCTTCGAGTTTACTATCAAATTTGGGAATGTATGACAGTAGTTTGGAAGGTATGGGGGTACAATAAGGCTCATGCAATATGGGATCATTAATGAGTCTTGAAAAGTCAAGAAAATCCAATGTTTCCAGAAAAGGTAGTTGTCTGTTAAGTTGCAGGTATGAATAATATTGGTAAGGCATAGGAATTCCCGTAGGTACGCACACCGATTATGGTTGCATGTTGGGAATGTATGGGCCACCCACATAATATTGTTGGAAAGTTTGAGGATTCTGAACCACAGTGTTAAATGGTTGAGAAGTAATAACCCCGTGAGTGGGGGGAGACGTTACAGTAGGTTGTGTCCATTGATTGTTCATAGCGCCTGGGTAAGGTGAACCATAATATAAATTCGGGTTTGGGGGGTAAGGGGGAGGTAATTGGCTCATTTTCCCCCTAGTAGGATGCTGGTTACCTAACTTGGATGGTCCCCAAGCAGGTGGTTGTTTTTTTCCCCATGAGACAAATTGTCCTGCAACTGAAGGTTGGCTACTAGCCATGCTTTTAATGCAACAAAAGGTTGTCCTCTAGCTATAGTATGAATTGCAGTTAAATATTGACCTCCAATTACAGTTGTAATTCCAACAAAATACATATGTGAACTTCCTAACATAGCATTGAAAAAGCATGTTTGGGAGGTCTGACTACCTGCCATAGTATTGCTAACTTGAGGAGGGGAGTGTGTACCTATCCTAGTAACCATAGGGTATGGAGTGACATTAGGATTTACCACTCGACTAGGAGAAATACCTATAGAGATACCAAGGATATGACTTCATAAAACAACTGGTATAGTTCTATCAGGATATTTTTAAGGTAGAGTCAACTCCATGAACGATGGTTGGGTACCATTCCTGAGACAAAATTCATAAATAGCCTAACCTAAAGTGGTGTTCTAGTGATGTCTATATTTGAGATGGGTCAAATATAGTCGTCATCGGGTCATCTGGTGAAGTTTTAGTGAATACCCAATATGTAGGTTCAGAATGTCCTACAAACGACATATGAAAGGATGTATCACAGGAAGAAGGCCAAGGTGTTCTCATACTAGAAGGATCTACTACTACAGAAGTGGAAGGTAAGGAAATTTCTAGATTTAGGGGAACCATGCCTTGGTCTCATGTAGCATGGGATGTCCATAATTTCCTCACCATTTCCATAATATATTAATCCATACAAGTTCCACGGGTATCCATACCTAAAATTATTCTATGAGAAGATTCAGGTTGACAGGAGGGGGTAGTGGATACAAAAGTTGTAGCCACTAACTAAACAGGTGGTTGAATAAAACCTCCTTCTAATTGAATATTTGTAGAGGGAAAATACTATGATTCTTCAATAACTTCGATGAACCCCTCGGGTGGGTCATTCTGTGGTGCTATGCTAGTCTCTCCCAAGACAACTTCCTCACCCATATGTCCTTTGTTAGAATGATCATGTGTACCTTGAGGTGGTGGTTAATTATCTCTAAGTCTGGGATGCTCGGTTCTGAATCCTTGCATCCTTCTTGATATCCTCAGTATGTGATTTGCTAGGGTATAAGGATATACGGTACAATCTAAGTCTTTCTCTAAGGTATTCTAAACAAAACACCCAAATAAAATGCTACTCAATCTAAAGGCATTAAGAAAACATGTGAATAGGTGGGATAAAAAGTCGGATACTCAGAGTTTTTTCAAGTGTCACAACTCGTGATATACTGTAGGTTCCAAGAGTAATAGTTGCCTCAATATTTTAGAGAACTAACCAAGGAGGATAAGGACCATACCCTTAACCGTATTACCCGACTACCTTATAGTACATGCGTAGTAATCTCCTTGAGTGTTGTTCTAGGTGTATTGCAACAACAATACGGGAAAAAGGTTAACTCAGTTGGTTTCAGGATTCTATAAGGGTATCATGATATACTCAAGGTATGTGGGATCTCAAAACCATAGTAGTGTTGTCTAATGTGCAACCCTTCCAAAGGGGCCTTCTGATATACTTATACGTGGAGGAACCGCACAATCCCCATATTGTAGCACTGACAAAGTAATGACAACACCTATGCTTAATGACATTGGAACACGTATCTAACCTATCACACCAAGTTGCTAAAGATTTTAATTAATGTGTGCTTTATCTTATCTTGAAGCGGTTAAGTGGACAATGTGGAGTTTCAACCGACTCAAAGACAATGCAAAGAAATGAAGATGCAATCTTTCACTTTGATGAACACTATACTATAAGAGGGAAGAAAGTATTTTTCTTTCAAAAAATAAAAAGTGTCCTACTTAAGAGAGAGAGAGATTCCCAAAAGAAGAAAATCCCAATGCACATGCACTTTTCAATTTCATTTTTTTTTAATGACATGCACAAATCCAAACCAACATGTATCTCAAATTCAACACTACAACAAACAAGAATCCTTCAAACTCACACCAAAATGAAAAAAATTCTAATTGTTTCATATCTTTTCAATGTGTGAAAATCCTCACAGCAGATCTAAGAGATGATGTATACATCACAAGAAAGATTAAGCAGGAAAATAGAAGAAGAGTGAACAATGCAGTGTAAAAGAGGAACATAATTATGATATAGTAGAACTCAGATAACAACAGAATAACATCACACAAATTCATTAATCACAATATGGACAAATAAATAATACAATGCATGAGGATTCGAATGCCAAGGTAGCAATTCGAATTAGCCTTTATGGAGTGATCAAAAGATCACTGGAGTGTCATCAAAGCACAACTAGAAGTCATGATCATCATCAGTGGAGTCATCAATGCACAAGAGACTGTCAACCAGATGTCAAACTGAGTCTAACTGAGTGTGGTAGGTGTAACTGGCACACGGAGGCACTAACTGAAAGATGGAGGCTCAGTGGAGGGTGCATGAGGAGCTAACTGGAGTTAGAATGGGCATTCTAGTCTCACTGGAGGTCCATCGGAGTGATACAGTCAATTGAGAGTCAGTCTAGCCTTAAATCAAGGAAAGAACTAAAGATAACTCAACTAACTGAAGTGCAACTGAGTGGTAGGTGAGAGAGTGTGCATGAGATGCATGCAACTGCATGCAGGGTGCACTAAGCACTATGAGGGCTAAAAATGATCAGTGAGAATCTCCCGGGGCTAGCTAACTGAGGGCTAGGTGCCGGGACTGATGGCTGGGATGCATGCAAAATTATGACTGCATGCATAATTGAAAGTGCAAAAATGGAGAATGCTGTTAGGACTAGGATGGAGTATAGGAATATCCCAACACAATGTTGTTGAAAAATAAATCCCTAAGCTTATGAAGAGAAGGATCTTACTAATGTTTCCAAGTATAATGGCGAAGCAAAGAAAAGAGATTTCACAAGTTCTTTTAAAACTATGAAACTTGATTTTTTTTTTCTTTTATATAAATGCAAGACTTCAAAAACTAAAATCAAACTAACACAAAAGGGAAAACAAAATTTGTTATTTTCAAGTATTCAACCTAATAAAAGAAACAAAAATAAATATCTCCTTTGAATTGTTATGGAAACAAGAAGACCACTCAACTTCTTGCAAACTCAATGGTAAAGAGATCTAAGGAAACAAACAATCAAACCCAAGATGATAAATCTCACAATGCACACAAAATTTTAAAAACTCCTATGCAAACCAAATCAATTCAATCCCTAAATAATGACCAAAATGGAATCAAATGCATGTTTTGGAGGAAGATAACACTGTGACAGATAGTGAACAATCGTAAGAAGAAACCCAGTCCAAATCCCAATGAGGAAACCTCGCTAGAATTTAAAAATTCTGCAAAGTGTCACAACTTACGAGGAGACACTAGTGCGACAAGATGAAGTGTCACAAGATCAACAAAGCCCAAATGCAAAATTGTTGCACTGAATCTGAAAGCAGATTACGACAGGAAAAATATGGAATTAAAGAAAAGCAAAGTTTCAACAAAACTTACGGATCTTAATGGATTAATGGTTTAAGAGCCAGTATGGATGTCCCAACGACTCATACGACCAAACTCAAGAAAAAAGGAAAGAAATAATGACTAGATCAAAGGGGGTTTAAATTCTCAAAACCAATCAAACCCTAAGCTAAGGAAAAGAAACTCTAGAGGAAAATTTGTCCCTAGTACGATCGCCAATTTTGTTTACAGATTATTCTATCAATGCAGACAAAGATGGAATTCTTTAGTCCAAATGGCTTGGATCTAGAACAAAACAACACAAAAACACACACATTTCTCTAGATTAATCAAAATATTCAAGGATGAAGAAAGTACATACCTTTTTAATGAAGGTTGTCCTCACTGGATTGAAGCTCTTGCAGTCCTACTCCTTAGATTGAATAGATAACCTGTAGAGTATCCAAAGCAAACAAGACCAAATGAAAGCTACAAGATATAATTTATGAGAAAGGAAATGTATTGATGTATTAACAATGAGGAAATCAGTACAATCGAAATGCCTTGGTGTTGTAGGTCCCTTCCAATGAATCCTTTTCCTTAACTCGTCACCTTGCTCCAAGAGGATGGCCACCAAAGGTTCAACTCTCTAGCACAATTACTATAGCATTTAGCTATAATATACTCCTCCCCCTCACCCATGGGAATGAGCTTTCTTTTATAGGGAAAAAAGGATAAGGGAGGGATGAGAGATAAGAGGAGAGGGATAGGGTGATATCCCAACAGGATAGGGGTTTGGCTGAGATCCACCAAAATAGGAAGGGATATCCATCCATGAGGGCTTCTTTCTAGAATATTCTTGAAGCTTCTATTTTTCCATTCCAAAAAACAGTGTCACACCTTGCTCAGTAGAAACTTGCAACATATTAAGGTGTCGTAGTCTGCATAACATGCAAGTTGTGAAAATGTCTCATGCTACTATATAGCAACCCGCGAAAATGGGAAGTGTAGCAAGTTGTCCCATAACAACCAGCAACACCAATGATGAAAAGGTTGTTTGGAGGGAAACAAAATCTCATTTTTTAAACAAATTTTTCAAAGGGACTTTAGGGACTGTGGAAAGGTTTAAGGTACAAGGTTCATGACAAAATTTCCATTTAACGGAGACTAGCAACCCAACAAAGCTAGCTATTAGAATAGGCTAACTTATGGAAGTTGATGGTAATTGAGGAGGGTTTTGGGATGTGTCTAGTAAATTTTGATCAGTAGGAGTTGTAGGTGGAACCTCTATTTGAGACTCTACAAGCTGGGTGGAAGAAGATACCACTTTAGACTGAGGAAGAGTACTAGGAGCACCATCTTCAACTATCTGTTGATAACTTTGAGCTAAATGTGAAGGTAAATGATCTACTGAAAAAGTCCCTTCCTTATATGTTAACAACTGAGTAGTATAAGAGACACGTAATAATGGGGGGTATGGGAGAATGTCATGAGGAGGTGAAGAAGAAGGATAATTTTGGATTGAATGAGAGATAGGGTTATCTACAAGGGGAAGTTGTGGCAAGTTGTAATTATGATCAGTTTGATGATTGGTGTTGAGGAAAGTGTTATTAAGAATAAACACATCATCGTGAGGTGATAATTGAGTAGGTCCTTGGATCACTGGAATAGGATTGATAACCTCTATTGGTTGCTACTTTTCCAAGTCAATGAATCTGACATTTGGCTTAGAATAAATAACATCTGTGATTTTTTATGAATGTGGCTCAAATTTTACTTGTGAAATTCTAAATCACAATAGATCTAATAGCTGAGTATACCTCACAAATTAAGAATGAGCAGAAAAGATGAATTAGAGTGAAAACTATAGTAAAAATTAGCATACAATTCATCACGCATGAGAATTCAAATAGGAACAGAATAATGTCACAATATCCAATAATAAGTATAGTAAAAAATGATGTTACAATGGAGAGAATTAGAATCACACAAGAGAATTCGAATCTCAGTTAGTCTAGCATAGGAATTGTCACCACTAGAGTGCTCCAGAAGACCCAAACTCAACTAAACTGATCCTAAAACCAGTTCACTGAAGACACAATCAGTTAACTAAGCAAGGAGGGTGCATCAGTGTTTTTTTCATGAAAATCACTCAGAAAAGGGCACATGAGGCCACAATCATTGGTATTCGGAGCTCAAACCCCCCACAAGATTCATCTAACTCAGGTGGACTAAACTGGAACACTGAGTTGGCTCTTAAAAAGTAGGGAACGAACTTAAGTGGTCCTAAAATGATGCATGCAGGGAACAGGAGGCGGTATATGGATCCTATATGACATATGCATACCACTAGGGGGGGAATGACATCATCAACTACTAGGAAAATGAAATAATGCTAGGTAGGACAAGGATGGAGTATTATAATATCCTAACACCCCCCCTTAATCCATACTTTTGCATCCTAGGACCTAGTTACTAATACCAAAGTTTACCCATACAATCAAATAAATGATAAAAAAATAAAAGAGCTATCCATGAACCAAGGAAATGGGGAAAACCTCATGGGAAAACCCCCCCTCAAAATAAGACAGCAGGAATCTCAAACAGCTTTCACACCAAGTAGATATCTAAGATAGAAAAATCTCTTCCGAGTGAAAAACTTAGTGAAATGTCTGAAACCATCTCCTCTGTAGGACAATAATGAAGTGAGATGGTCTTGGTGTGCACTAGCGCCTTGATGAAGTGCATGTGTACCTCAATATGTTTGGTCCTCTGCTTCTGTACTGAGTCATTGGAGATCTTGATGGCACTTTGATTATCACAAAATAAGTCAAATGAAGAAGAAGTGTGAATGTCAAACTGAGTCAAGATCCCATGTAACCAAATTGCCTGGATGGTTGCATTCACAACCCCTCTGTACTCTTCCTCTGCTAAAGAAAGTGCAAGTGTTGCTTGCTTTTTGCTTGACCAGTAGATTAGTCTTGATACAATCATGAATACGTACCCTGAAGTAGTCTTCCTATCAGTACTATCTCCAGCCTAGTCCAGGTCAGTAAAACCAACTAGATCTAGTGGAGCACCAATATAATAATGGATACCAAACTCTCTTGTACCTTGCACATAGTGCAAGATCATCTTAGTTTCTTTCAAATGCAGCTCATGTGGCTCCTTCATGTACCTAGCCACAGCAACAACATATGATATATTTGCTCTTGAATGAGTCAAATGAAACAAGATACCAATCAACTATCTATAAAGGGTGCTATCAACCAAGGGTGTGGAACCACCTTCTTCCAATCTAATGCCATATATGAAGGGAAAGGATGTGTCTTTGCAATCATCCATATGAAACTTTGTTAGTAAATCAGATGCATACCTTGACTATGAAAACATGATCCCTGAAGCATTTTGAGTCACTTCAAGACCAATGAATTGTCTTAACAGTCCCAGGTATTTCATAGTGAATGATTTTTTCAAGTAATACTTGATGTGCTTCAACATAGTATAAGATCCACCGGTGATGAGAATTTCATCCACATACAAAACAATCAATAGTATACATCCTCCCTTATGTTGCATGTAAACATTACAATCAGATTTGCATCTTTCAAAATTTAGTGATAGTAAGAAGGAATCCATCTTTGCATACCATTCCCTTGGGGCTTGCTTGAGCCCATATAGTGATCTCCTTAGTATGTATACCAAGGAAGTATCATCAATGTACCCCTTAGGATGTTTCATGTAGATCTCTTCTTCCAAATCACCATGCAAGAAGGCACTATTTACATCCATGTGATGTACCTCCCATGCATATGAAGCTACAATGGAAAAAACAACCCTTACTGAATCCATTCTTTCTACAGGAGTGAATGTCTCATTGTATTCCAATCCTTGGACTTGTGAGTACCCCTTTGCAACCAACTGATCCTTGTATTTGGTTTGAGATCCATCATATGCAAGCTTAGTTTTGTAGATCCATTTGCACTGAACTAGTTTCCTCTCTGGAGGAAGAGGGAAAAGATCCCATGTTCCATTTTTTGAAGTGACTCATGTTCTTCAACCATGGTTGCTTTCCATCTTGGATCATGGAAAACATATCTATAAGACTATGGATCAGACCCCATATTCATGAAGCACCTCTCAGAGAGAAGTGGATCTGTATGGAAAAGTGAAATGTTTTCATTTTGATATTGAGATCTTGTTCTTCTGTAGTCAGATGGATCTCCAACAATGACCCCAGCTGCCTCAATAAGCTTTTGATCCCATTTAGGATTTGGATTAGGAGTAGGTGTTGGATCTAGATTTGGATCTACTATATATTCATGCTCAATATCTAGATCTGAATCATATTGATCTTCTTCTTCGGAATCTGAATGGGTATCACCTATAGAAACATCATTAGGATCGAATGGAGGAGGTAGATTAGTTATACCTTCTTCATCAGCTGGTTGTAGATCAATCAATGGATCCTCATTGAATTGCACACTTCTTTCAATGAAGCATATCCTCATTGCAATATGCATCATCTTGTAAGCCTTTGCATCTTCTGCATATCCAAGAAGGATGCATTTTCTACTTTTAGTTTGAAGTGCTTTCCTCTTGTTGGTGGGGATTTTGTCCCATGCCTTGGATCCAAAAACCCTCATGTGAGAGACATCAGGTTTCTGTCCCTTTAATGTTTTAAATGGAGTGACCCAATCAACAAATTTGTGGAGTACCCTATTCTGAATGTATGTGGCACATTTTACTGCTTCTGCCCATATATTTGATGGGAGATCTATTTCTTCAAGCAAGTAGGTAGCCATCTCTTTCAATGAACTGTTCTTCCTATCTTCTACACCATTTTGTTGTGGTGTGTATGGAATAGAATGTTGCATCTAAATGCCTTCATAAGTACATAGCTATTGCATCTCCTTCTTGATGTACTCCCCTTCATTATCAGATCTGAGTGCCTTGATCTTCCTTCCATCAGTGTTCTCAACTAAGGCTTTGAAAATTTTGAAGCATTCAAGAACCTTAGATTTGTGTTTGAGAAAGTAGATCTAGCAGAACCTACAGTAGTCATCAATGAAGGTCAGAAGGTATCTGGATCCATTCATTGAAGCAATGGGAATCAATCCTGAAACATCACTATGAATTAGATATAGAATGGAGGAAGCTCTCTTTTCCTTCCCAACCTCATACTTTCACTCTGGGTGCTTCCCTACCCAGAAACCTTTGCAGATTCCTTGAGAGAATTTTATGTTCGATATACCTTCAACCATCTCTTCCTTGTGAAACTGATGTAGGTACTTGAATTTTATTTTTCCAAATCTTTCATGCCAGAATCTACTTGTCTCATTTGCATGAGTCAAGAGAGCACTTTGATGGGATTATGGAAAGAAGTAGGAGAACTCATATGTCTTGGAGGCATGATTTGCAACTGCTTTGGCTATCAACTTCCTAGATGAGATCTCAGCAACCTCAATTGAATCGGGTCCAAATACTACTTTCTTTGGTGGACCTGTGTGTGTCATTTGGTAAAAAAACAACAGATTAGCTGCTAGAGAAGGCACATACAGTACATTGTTTAACTTTCCATGATCAAGATGTATAGTACCCTTCCCTTCAACAAATATTTGAGAGTCATCTCTCATGTGTATGCTTGGTCCATCGGTGAGACCTAATGAATAAAATGGATCTCTAGAGGCAACCATGTGGTTGGAGGCTCCATAATCAATAAGAAAAGCTTGGGATTGTGAGAACCCAGCCTTTAATGCATGGCATCTCTCGTGATATTCTGACTTTCCTCCTAGATCAGTCTTCCTTGAACATTTAGGGAGGGAAATGTTATGCTTCTCAAGGATTTTTCCCATTAGATATATGGTATTCTTCATACAAGAACTCTTAGGATGATTACCCTTCTTGCAGTATGTACACTTGGATTTCTCAAATTTATTTTGTTTGTCCTTCTTGGAGCTGGAGGCTCCTTCTGATGGAATTGACTTGGCATTCTGCTTGGGTTCATATTGCCTCTTCTCCTTGCCCTTGTGCTTCCCCTTTCCATTCGCACTTTTTTCTCTTCTAGCAACAAGAGATTGATTTTTGGAGGTATTCAAGGCGCCCATATGGATCAATTTATCTTGTTCTCGGATGATAGATTCAGTGGAAACATCTAAGGATGGCATCTTCCAACCAGGAATTGACATTTTCCCTGAATTGAAGGTAGCAACAAAGATGGAGAAATCAGGACCTATCTTTCTCAGAATGGATAGCACCAATTGCTCATCCTTCTTCTCAATGCCACACTGCTTGCATTGCATGACCATAGATTTGAATTTGGAAAATAATTTTTGGATGGTCTCGAAAATTCTCGGTTGAAGAGCAATCAACTCATTTTCCAGAATATGGCCCCTTAGCTCATCTTTTTTTCCAAAGAGGGTCTCTAACATCAACCATAAATCTCTTGAATCTGTCGAGGTGGAAAAGTAGATCTCTGAAAATATGAATACACATGAAACTGAATGCTTTCTCCAATCTATTGAGATACTTGGCCTTCTCCACAACTACTTGAGGTTCAACCTCCTTTCACATAGTTACCCTATATAGTGACTTGTTGAACAAGACCATCTACATATCATCCCTCGAATCAAGGTAATTGAAGGGTGTCAGGATCCCAAGAGAGAGAGGAGAGTTTGAATTCTCCATGAGAACTATTGTAGTGAATACAAGGTGAAAATTGATGCAACTGCTGCACTAAAAAAATTTCAATAACCTGCAAAAAACTCTCATTTTTTGGATATAGAATACTATTGAGAACTACTTTAGGACAATAGGCACATTTTTCCAGATCCTTCACACCTATCTATACCTCAAAGGATTTCTCCAATTAATTCAATGCAATCGTACCACAATTTGTTGTGGAAATCCATAGGCTTCTAGTGCACTACTGAAAACAGCTGCTCAACCTACGCTCAAATGGATCTGATACCATATAAAATTATAAATCACAACATATATAAGAGTTGAGTATACCTCATAGACAAAGAATGATCATAAAAGATGAATTAGAGTGAAAACTGTAGTAAAAATGAGCAGACAATTAATCATTTATGAGAATTCAGATAGGAACAGAATAATGTCACATGATCCAATAATCAATATGGTCAACAATGATGTTACAATGTAGAGAATTTGAATCACACCGGATAATTTGAGTCTCAATTGGTCTAGCATAGGAATTGACACCACTGGAGTTCTCTGGAAGACCCAAACTCAACTAAAGTGATCCTAAACTCAGTTGACTGAAGACACAATTAGTTAACTAACCAAGGAGGGTGCATCAGTGAGTTTGTCATGCAAATCACTCAAAAAAGGGTGCATTAGTGATTTTGTCATGCAAATCACTCAGAAAAGGGTGCATTAGTGGGTTTTTCATGCAAATCACTCAAAAAAGTACACATGAGGCCACAATCAGTGAAATTTGGAGCTCAAACCCCCCACAAGAGTCATCTAACTCAGGAAGACCGACTTGAAACACTGATTTGGATCCTAAAAAGTAGGGAACTGACTTAAGTGGTCCTAAAATGATGCATGCATCCTAGGCGCAGAAGGTGGTAGATGGATCCCGAATGAGATCTGCACACCACTATGCGGGAAATGACATCATCAACTACTAGGAAAATGAAATAATTCTAGGTAGGACAAGGATTGAGTATTAAAATATCCTAACATTATTGTGACAGTAGTAGGAATGGTAGGAATATCAATAGAAACTACAGTCTAAATATACTGAGTAGACTTACCTTGGAGAATTCTTGTATGTTGGATCAATTCATTCAAATGGTGGAAAGGGTTGAGAGGTTGAGTAGATGGCATAGGCTACTTCCCTCACTGCTTATCCAATTTATTCTCTACTGTAGATTGAGACTGGCTTGGGCTAACTACCAGTTCCTTATTTTATGCATTCGTAGCTTCCTTAGCAGCTTATTCCTACTATTGAAATATCTTGTTCCTTTCTTCCATTACTCTGATATTTTGTTGTTTTTTGGATTCATGAATGAGAGTTCTCTAATCAAGGTCAGAAACCTTACTCAATACTTCTTCAAAACTTGAAGCACCTTGATAAATAAAATCATCAAGTTCTTTCTAATGGGAATATGAGCTTCTTAAGTGGACTTGAGTAAAATGATCAATCACAAAACCCTTTGGAGCATGCATTCTTTTAACTCCAACTCCTAGTTTTAGATCATCTAGTGCTTTGGCTAATATATGGGTATGGAAATAATTTTGAATCATTAAATTCCCTACATACATAGGAAACTTTGGTCATGCCCCTCTTTTCTTATAATGGCACAGGCTATGTACTTCATCAATGATTATCTGATAAGACACTTCTGCAATAACCAATCTGTCAGGAACAAACATTGGTAGTAAATGCACTGACCTGCTACCCCATATCCTTAAGTAAGTGCAAAATTCACTAACATACCAATCACCCATGGTTGATACCAGTGATATAACTTATTCAAAAATTTGGGGGAACCTTCCTTAAATATTATCAAGTAAACAACACTTAGAAAATTGTCACACATTTCATTAAGGTGAGGTCTAAAATTATCTTCCCACAAAATAGAACAATAAATTTTCACAGGAGGGTTTTGGGGATTCCAGTGTGATTTCATGGAAGGGAATGAAAATGAAGCATAGAGAACATCTACCAAGTGTGTAGATAGAAAAAACCTTGGTTTCTTGGTGGTTGGGCCTTTTAACACTTGAGATATCGCATCTTTGACTGTAATGGAAAAAATATGAGCCCAGTTGAAAAATTTCCATGTATTTATCACATGATGAGATATAGGAATCCATTCCAGTCTAAAATATGAACAGCTATTTGTGAAATTCTAAATCACAGCAGATCAAATATATGATTATACCTCACAGAGAAAGATTGAGCAGAAAAGATGAATTAGAGTGAAAACTATAGTAGCAAACAATTAATCATGCGTGATAACTCAAATAGGAACAGAATAATGTCACATGATCCAATAATTAGTATAGTAAAAAATGATGTTACAATGGAGAGAATTCGAATCACCTAGGAGAATTCGAGTCTCAGCTGATCTAGCATAGTAATTGTCACCTCTATCAGTGCTCCAGAGCACCCAAACTTAGTTAAACTCAACCAAATCTCAATTAACTAAAGCTACTGTTAATTAACTAACCAAGGAGGGTGCATCTATGAGTTTGACATGCAAATCACTCAGAAAATGGTGCATGAGGCCACAATCAATGGCATTTGGAGCATAAACTTCCCACAAGAGTCAACTAACTCAGGTGGACTGAACTAGAACACTGAGTTGGCTCCTAAAAAGTAGGGAACTTCCTCTAGTGGTCCTAAAATCATGCATGCATGGTGCATTAGGTGGATACTGAATCCTGGATGACATATGCACACCATTAGGGGGGAATAACATCACTAAGTACTAGCAAATGGTAAATAATGCAAGTAGGACAAGGATGGAGTATTAAAATATCCTAACACTATCGACACCATAAAATCTACACAGCATAGCAGATAAGAGATTATAGGGTAACCTTAGCATAAAAATTGGGTATTGTATGTTAGGTGGAAGTATAAAAGTGTCAAGGTCAATCATCCAAGTTTTTATTAGTATCTTTGCCTCATACTTCTGATTGAAAGTGTAACATCCCCTTCTCCCTTGAACAACAGGGAAGGAAACATTAACAACCTACCGGGCTTTTGATAAACTTAGCCCCAATAATTTTTGCACATAAATAACTAACATTTAAAACTTCTATATGCAGATTCGATTCAATATAAACACAGCGGAATTAAACAATACATCTGCACACAGTTTCATCATGCATTCAACATATAAACAACAGTCATTAATTAAAATGCTTGCAAGGCATAGAATTAACATCAAGAATACTTATCTCGAATTATAATGGCCCAAACGACTGGCTACGTGAGAGCAACGTTCCACCCAACCATAGATCTCTATCCAGCCTATATTCTTTCAGCTGAGAGATCACCCCCGAGCTGGGCTGTGTATCCACTAAGGAGGAACTAGATGGCTCCCTCACAGTAAGGGTTTCACTCAAACAGCCATGCTAAGCCAACACACGGTTGGGTTTCTCAAGCATGCAATAGGAGATGGAGGAGGATGCTAGTCCACTGAGCTCCAACCCAGAGCCACATACCCTTCAAACTAGACTCAGCAATCCCATCCTCTATTCACACATCCACAATCGGATTTCTCACAGCTTCGTTCAGCAAATAACCCAAATCCGTCACTCGTTTTCTGAGCTGCAAAAACTGGGTTTTCCCATGGCTTTTGGGGTAGCTATTACTCCCAAATTCGCCCCAAGGTTCCTACCAATGGATCCCCCATTGGATTTTTCTGTCCAATACCAAAACGGGACGTTTTTGGCTTCCCAAAACGTGGGTTTCCTTCAAGTCGCGATTTCTGGTTTTCTCATTGCTGGGAGCTCGTTTTTGGTTGGGCAAATATGTCCCATACTTCCACAATGGAATGGGGATAAGGATGGAGCAACCCCCGAGGTGTAGAGTGACTTGTGGGACAAGTCAAAAGAGCCCATACCTTCCCATACGAATTTCAGGGCTGCCCATACTCCATCAAAGTCATGGGATGAAATCTCAACCACTTCCTTACAATTGGCATTAATGTCACCTAAGGAAGTCAAATGGGTTCTCATAATGACAAATGGCAACCTATGGGTCACTCCCATAGCCCCCTCACCACTCCCTAGTGGATACACGTGGCCCCTTCTCATTCGTTGCCTCCGTAGCCAGCTTTGGTATTTTATATTGCATGATGTCTAATTTACATCCTATTACAATTTCCATGGCTTAAGAGCACATGGTATCAAAATATCAAATACTTGCCCTTAAAATAGAATTCGGCTTTCACTAGCGGGGCCTTGGCCTTGAGCTCCACGCTAGGAAAACATACATCACATGTACACTTATTTACATTAAAGACTCATATATCCTAAGGGTCAAATTGGGGGTATTACATTCCCCTCCCCCTTAGAACAACACCGTCCTCGGTGTTCCAAGACTTAGGCATACATATACAATTTACATATATCCAAAACTTCAAAACTTTGCAGATCTGCCCTGCATTCTATCCTTTACTTTGAACTTTCAGGACCAAGTCCTTTGATTTTCACGAGCTGCTCCTACTGATTCGGATCTTCCAGCTCGTCCACAAGTCTGAAAACTTTATGGCTGCTACCTTCTTGAGGTTTTCTTGTTGGGCAGTTACGGAGGCAATGATCCCCTCCACACTTCCAACACTTCACTGTTTGCTTCATATTTGCATGCTCAATTTCCTTTGAGTCCTCCCACCTGGAGCGTCTCTTAATCGGACGATTGGATGAATGCTTCTTCATTGATCCACTTTTCTCTCCTTTTTACCTCTTTCTGCAAACGAAGAGTGTCCTGCAAGACCTTGTGGTTCATCTCGTTCTGTTGCTTTTGCATCTTGAGCATCTCTCCAAGATTTTCTTGGGTCTTGGCAATTGTTTGAAGAAGACCTCCAACCAATTCTAATAGCCCTTGGTCTGTTGCCATGGTCAATGGAAACAACTGACCACACTTTGCTCACTAGAAACACTTTCCTGCACCGGCTGCAACCAATCGATTCAATTTCCACCTGTGAAATTCATCATTACAACTCTCGTTAGGCCAAGCATAACCCAAACATTTAAAAATCAGTCAATGGTTTTTTCCCCAGTTGACATGGACAGTCCATGTTTTACTCATGAGACTTCCACACTTTTCATGCTTGCCCAACATACACATGAATTCCTTCATGTTCATCCATTCACAGGAAATTCATTAATTAGCATTCACAATTCACTTTAATCAAATAAACACACTTTTAATTTCAGTCATGCATGCATTCAACAATTTTCTAATTTTATAAATGCATCAATAAAAAGGAAAGAGAGGGAGCGGTAAGAGTTTCTCCTCTTAGTCTTGTTCCATTCTGGAACCCACACCACCACTGTGGTTTTCATGCTCCTATCCTCTTTCACTTCATGTGAATGCTTGACCTGCCCTTCTCGGCTATGACACGTAGTGTCTATGGTCTATTCCAGATCTTTCAACCATGGAGTTCCTCCACTTGGTTGGTCAAACTCCTAGCTGCTAGGACTCACACAGTTCCACTAGCCCCATCTTTCATTACTGCTCATGCTGAGCTCTTTAGGGTGGTTACATGTCCACAGGCATCCTTAAGATGCTTCCATAGTCATTACTTCCAACAATACCTACACTCAAACATTGAATTAATTCGCATGTTTAGTTTATTTTCATAGGAAATCATAACCAAATCATATACATATGTATATTCATAAGCAAGAAATTACAAGATAACCAAATACTTATCTGCACTAGATGTCTTCACTTTGTTCCATAGGGTCCTTTTTTGCTTTACAAGCCTTGGAATCGCCTATGGATTTGGGTGTTTGGCCAGCGCGCAGGCTGCCCCTCAACATCTAACAGTCTCGTATGTTTGTCCAGTACGCAGGCTGCTCCTCAACATCAAATAACCTTGTATGTTTGGCCAGCACGCAGGCTGCTCCAAATCATCAACCATCTCGCATGTTTGGCCAGCACGCAGGCTGCTCCAAATCATCAACCATCTCGCATGTTTGGCCAGCACGCAGGCTGCTCCAAATCATCAACAATCTCGCATGTTTGGCCAGCATGCAGGCTGCTCCAAATCATCAACAATCTCGCATGTTTGGCCAGCACGCAGGCTGCTCCAAATCATCAACAATCTCGCATGTTTGGCCAGCACGCAGGCTGCTCCAAATCATCAACAATCTCGCATGTTTGGCCAGCACGCAGGCTGCTCCAAATCATCAATAATCTCGCTCAACCAACCACTTTCTGGATTTACCAAGCAACTTTTAGTTCTTTCAGGGTCCTTGCTTCCTGTATTGACCAAGGTTTCCAACAAAGAAACAATAATGCATCAGCTCACTGTTACAAGCTTTATGCTTGAAACCATCATTATTGCAAATAAGAAATGAATGAAAATGAATACTTATCTGTACTGTGCAGTTCCTCTCTGGTCCACAGGGTCCTGCTTTTACTTTATAAGCCTTGGGATCCTCCTGCGGACTAAGATGTTTGGCCAGCACGCAGGATGTTCCAAATCATCAAATAATTAATGCCCTACCAGTACACCTTCACGCCGACTGGGTTTACCAAGCATTTGGTGGTGCCCAACCAGTCCCATACCTGGTTGGCCCTCTCCATTGCCGAGCCAGCACATACGTCTGGGTCATCGACCAATGGAAGGTAACTGCGCCACCGACCATTACAGGTCAAGGCTCCACTACTCTGCCTTAGGCTTGCATCAGCCTTTCACGGTATCACAATCCCTCAATGCGCATAACAATTCTTCACCCACACAAGGGTGGTACTTCTTCTCTTATGTAAGCCGGCGGTTCCATTAAGGAATTCTTTAGGTGACTTTCTTAACTGCAGGCTATCATGGCCCCATGATACCCACTCACCAAGGATAATTTTAGGGGCGAAATTTAGCCCATGGGCTATTTTTCCATGTTTTTTTCCAAAGAAAGATTCGCCAATTTTCATTTTTTGAAGCCCCATTTCGCCCAATTTTGATGGGGTAAACTTTTTTCACTCTAAAAATCGCCAAATTATTATATAAACTATATAAAATCTTTAGAAATTGAAATTATTTTAGAAAAATATCGCCAAATATTTTATAATTGACATTTTAAGAATTGGTAAGATTCGCCAAGGTTTATACACTTTTAAATAAGTATGGGTCCTTAAAATTATCCCTGCCACTCACCCTATGCAAGGGTTACCACTGCTCATACAGTCTTCTTGAGTACTATTTTCTTCACCTTTTTCTTTAATGTGCAGCACTGAGTTTCATATGTATAATCTGACAACACAAAATGGATAGCGAGCTCATTAGTATCGCTGCCCTAGAATTGTAAACATATTTCATAACATTCACTATCCAACCTTGAAACACCAGGAATGCGTCCATTCCCTTGAGGCGTAGTCAATATTGGCGTCCCTAACATAACTCAGCACCAGAAAGGCGTGCACTCCTTACTGATGTGAACTATGAAGGTCCTAATCATACTTCAAGCAGTCTTTCATGATGGAAATAAAATCAAAACATGCTCTGCATATTAACTCTAATAATTAGATATATATATATCATTCAGGGTTTATGGAAAACTTATCCATTTTGCCGATGATATTTCTCTTCTTTAATGAGGAATGGAGGCTCCTTCTCTGAGTTGACAGTCCCTCGGTTTGCCATCCCAATTCCTTTTGATGTTACATATCCTTCATATGTCTTACTGACATAACCTTTGGCTTCTACGTGTGGTAGATCCCGGTCTCTACTATGGACTTATCCTCATTGCCATATGTAAGACCTTCCTACCGGAAACTGAAACTCCAATCAGCCAAACACGTTGTGAGTATCTACGCACATAATCATTCATTGCCATTATAGTCACTGAAGTGATCTCAGAATTATAACACTCAATAATTCAAACACCTTCAGCTGTTACATTTGAAATGCAATGAAATATATATATACACTTCTATATATGTGTCATTATCATAATAGAATTTTCAAGACATAGTCACACTATCCATGCAGCTTAACTTAAATCGTAAATACTCATTATTTCACAGTCATATCATTCATACAACTTTGTCCTTCCACAAGGTATTCTAGCAGTTCATTGGTCATGATTGGGCTCTTCATGCACTTACTATTTTGCATTCACAACAACTCATGAAATGATCCTAGAATTATCATTAATTCGTCATTTCATTCATTATTTATTTTTCAATAACATATGCGTCATCCCTATGCATTCATACAATGCATCACAAGATTTATAAAATCTCTTAATGCACATCTACTCAATGCTACCTTGCATTGTTTCATGAGTACTATGCATTCAAGCATATTATGATCCAGACATGACTATCTCATATAACTTGCACTATCATAATCAGGACCACCAGTCTTTACTTGGTTTGGTTATTAAGCACATAACCAACATACACATGACATGATATAAATTCATATGAATGCATTGAGATTTCTAAGTAGTCATAGGGTGTAAAGATCATTTCCTTCACTTACCCACACCTCACCAAGCTTGGTAGGTTAACAGTCCCAATCAGTATTCAATATCACATGCAAACTATCTCAACATAGCTCAAACATAGTTGAAGGGATCTTACCAAATCCTCTTTCAACATTCATGCAATTTGGCACCAATAATCATTACCTGCATGGCTACCATTAACATCGCCTGATGTTACCTGATCAGTTGGCCTCTTACCAAAGCTGCTCAGTCCTTTTGCCAACTTTATGATCATAGATTTGTTGGCTTCATGCAACAACATCCTCAGCACATTTAGCCATGCTCTTTGTTATCTTTGGTTCTACAACCAATACCAACATCAATAATGATTATCAGCCACAATATTCTCCATTAGTGATTTATTGCATATCCAGACTTCATTCTTTTACCAATATGCAATATCTCATTCACGCACAAGCATTTCCATATGCACTATGCAATGTTTGTTAAGATGTCATCTAGTGCATACACATCTATGTAATCCCTTACATTTTTAACATTTTTATGCCATATGACAATTTCATAATTATAAGTATGATAACAAACAGAGGTTTAAAGAATTCTTCCCCTTTTCGATCCCTCCTCGTATCATGGAATTTCTCTTCCATATCATGCAATTGTAGAAATTGCCCACATTGACAACAAAATTTGTTTGTCAAAACAGCCGCTGGCACTCTTCTGCACTAAATAACTATGATATCTGTAGACCTCCTTCAAACTTTGGTCATGCATCATTGTTCCCTGCTGGACAAGCTTTCCAATGCATGTCTTCATGCTCCATTCCGACATCAGGTGCGGAAACTGCATCCCTTCAAAAATGACAACTTTCACTCCAGTTCTGCACATTTTACACAGTTGCATTTTGGTCCCGAATGCCACCTTCAGCCACCTGTGGAAGAAAATCTACGAGGAATCACAAAAACTTTTCTATCGGGCGGAGTTAGTCCATATAACAAGGAACATTCAGCAATTCATGGATCTCAATTCCGATGCACCGTTCATGTTCTATGAATTTCTGGGTTTTGCTACTTCTCATTTTTCACATTTTTCCAAAATTCCAAATTTTGGGCCAAAAACGGCTATCTCCCAAACGGTGCATTTCTGGAAAATCTTCGTCTAACGGAAGTTGTCCGTCTTAATGAGAATATGAAATGTCTAGTTCAGTAAAATTTCTGATTCCCACATCTAGGGTCACTTTTACTGCCCACAAGCTTTTCAAAATCCCGAAAAAGTGGCCCGGAACAGTGCTTTTTGGCCTTCTTGCTCACCCCGACTCCACATCCTTTGGAGTTGGGTTCCAAGATTCGGAACTTAACATTGTGCCTGCTTCATGACTGCCTCGTATCAATTTCAGCTTAAACCGGCCTTCTGTCAAGCCTCGGGACTCTGTCCTTCAAAAGTCACTATTCCCCTTTTTCTGTCAAATTGGAGTGTCATGGGCTCGGGGTCTTCACTGGTTCTTTCATGGCCCTCGTCAATGGCCTCCGAGCCCCACAGGAATCATCGCATTCTGAGTCCGGATGCTCCTGCTATCAAAAAATCAAGTTTTAGCCATTTTTTTTTTTTTTTTTTTTTTTAATTCGGGCGCGCGGGCCGGTTCTCCGAACGCTTCCGCAATGCGGAGCAGTTCGTCGAACGCTTCCGCAATTGCGGAGCAGTTCGGCGAACGCTTCCGCAATGGCGGAGCGATTCGCTGAATTCTCCCGCAACTGCGGAGCCATTCGGCGAATGCTCCCGCAACTGCGGAGCCATTCGGCGAAGGCTTCCGTCGCGGAGCCATTCGGCGAATGCTCCCGCAACTGCGGAGCCATTCGGCGAAGGCTTCCGTCGCGGAGCCATTCGGCGAATGCTCCTGCAATTGCGGAGCCATTCGGCGAAGGCTTCCGCCGTTTCGGAAGACTTTCCCGAATCCTCCCGCGATTTCGGAGCCCTTCGCGGAATCCTTCCGCCGTTTCGGAAAACTTTCTCGAACCCTTCCGCAATTTCGGAACCGTTCGCGGAATCCTTCCGCAGTTTCGGAACCGTTCGCGGAATCCTTCCGCAGTTTCGGAAGACTTTCCCGAACTCCTTCCGAAACAAACTTTAAACAAAATTTTTGAAAACACTTAGAAAATTTTTCTTCTTTTTCGGAGCATTTCGCCAAATTTTTCCGCGTTGCGGGACAACTCGCGGAATCCTTCCGCAAATTTCGGAAGAGAATTCCTTCCGAAAATTTCGGAAGGGAATTCCTTCCGCAAATTTCGGGGCGACTTCCCGAACTCTTCCGCGTTGCGGAAAAACTCGCGGAATGCTTCCGCAGTTTCGGAGCAATTCGCCGAATGCTTCCGCAACTGCGGAAGTCATTCGGGAATTCTTTCCGAAACAGACTTAAACGGATTTTCAAAAACACTTAGGAAATTTTAACAAACAGAGATCATTATTTTTGCAACAACACAGTATTCCAAGAAACGAAAATTGCACTTCTTTAAGCATAAAACAACAATCAAAACAGCATAAGATGGCATAGGTTGCCCATGTTCCATCTCTATTTCATAGAATGCATTCAATGCAATCAAATGCAAGCAATTTGCAAAAATCCCCAACAGTGATGCGATCTTAAGGTTTCTCTAATGCATTTTTGTTTCAAATACAAAATGCATGAACACACAATATGCATTTCAGTTCCAAATATAAAATGCACACACACAATGACTTGTATTTTTGTGAAGGGCCCAACAGCCGTAGGGTTGAACCTAGAGCTCTGATACCACTCTGTAACGTCCCCTTCTCCCTTGAACAACAGGGAAGGAAACATTAACAACCTACCGGGCTTTTGATAAACTTAGCCCCAATAATTTTTGCACATAAATAACTAACATTTAAAACTTCTATATGCAGATTCGATTCAATATAAACACAGCGGAATTAAACAATACATCTGCACACAGTTTCATCATGCATTCAACATATAAACAACAGTCATTAATTAAAATGCTTGCAAGGCATAGAATTAACATCAAGAATACTTATCTCGAATTATAATGGCCCAAACGACTGGCTACGTGAGAGCAACGTTCCACCCAACCATAGATCTCTATCCAGCCTGTATTCTTTCAGCTGAGAGATCACCCCCGAGCTGGGCTGTGTATCCACTAAGGAGGAACTAGATGGCTCCCTCACAGTAAGGGTTTCACTCAAACAGCCATGCTAAGCCAACACACGGTTGGGTTTCTCAAGCATGCAATAGGAGATGGAGGAGGATGCTAGTCCACTGAGCTCCAACCCAGAGCCACATACCCTTCAAACTAGACTCAGCAATCCCATCCTCTATTCACACATCCACAATCGGATTTCTCACAGCTTCGTTCAGCAAATAACCCAAATCCGTCACTCGTTTTCTGAGCTGCAAAAACTGGGTTTTCCCATGGCTTTTGGGGTAGCTATTACTCCCAAATTCGCCCCAAGGTTCCTACCAATGGATCCCCCATTGGATTTCTCTGTCCAATACCAAAACGGGACGTTTTTGGCTTCCCAAAACGTGGGTTTCCTTCAAGTCGCGATTTCTGGTTTTCTCATTGCTGGGAGCTCGTTTTTGGTTGGGCAAATATGTCCCATACTTCCACAATGGAATGGGGATAAGGATGGAGCAACCCCCAAGGTGTAGAGTGACTTGTGGGACAAGTCAAAAGAGCCCATACCTTCCCATACGAATTTCAGGGCTGCCCATACTCCATCAAAGTCATGGGCTGAAATCTCAACCACTTCCTTACAATTGGCATTAATGTCACCTAAGGAAGTCAAATGGGTTCTCATAATGACAAATGGCAACCTATGGGTCACTCCCATAGCCCCCTCACCACTCCCTAGTGGATACACGTGGCCCCTTCTCATTCGTTGCCTCCGTAGCCAGCTTTGGTATTTTATATTGCATGATGTCTAATTTACATCCTATTACAATTTCCATGGCTTAAGAGCACATGGTATCAAAATATCAAATACTTGCCCTTAAAATAGAATTCGGCTTTCACTAGCGGGGCCTTGGCCTTGAGCTCCACGCTAGGAAAACATACATCACATGTACACTTATTTACATTAAAGACTCATATATCCTAAGGGTCAAATTGGGGGTATTACAGAAAGACCTTAGGAATTCTTGTGTCAGAAGCTTTCGTGGAGTGTTGAGGGCGTATATTCTTGCAAATGTATCTGGATTGAAGGTAGCATATGGATTCTATTTGGAATCCCTAAACGTGATTGTGGGCATATGTGCATGATCCACCATCCACTTCACCAAGTCAGTGAATGGAATGATAGCTAGTCAGGTAACAATGGTGTGAATATTGGACTTGCTAATATTCTGGTACAACAAGGCCTCTTCACCAAACTCTAAAAAACCATTGTTTTCGAAAATACTATAAATCCTTGCCCAATCTATCCATAGGATCTCAGAAACCCTAGCATCAGTGTCTAAGTAAATCCCTAGGTTAGGCTCTTTCAACTCGAATTCCTCCAACACAGCTTTGGACCTAGTGTTGTGATCCATAATGGTTGGAAGTAACTCTGCAAATAGAAAATAGGAAATATAAACAACTAATAATAAAAAACAAAACAGAATGCAACATACGTAAATCAAATCTCAATTAATCCTATATAATGCAAATACAACAGCTCAGAAATCACAGTTCTAGTGGTTCTGCAATTCAAATTTTGGCTCTGAGGTAGCGAAGTGCTTTTTCTTTTTTAAATGTCGATGGAAATAGGTTTAATTACCACTTAATTCATTAATTTTCAGCCATAATTGAGTTGATAGATGATTGACCATTAGACATAATCAACCATTAATGTGATTGGGCGTACATGACTTTCAGGACTAATTCTTAATTCAAACATGAAAATAGGTCAATCCTGATGTCAAGAGGGAGATTCTGATGTAAGGTCGTGGAGTTAATATATATATATATATATATATATATATATAGTCAGAAGTCGGGAGTCAAGAGGATACTTGAATGGTAAACATGTAGGATATTGACTTCTAGGATTGTGAAAAACATTAGGGTTGGGACTTTAGAACGGAGCACCGCATTGTAGATGAGTTACCGAATTCCAATGCAGATAAGGATCACAACGTTGGGAGTGGAACATTAGGAGCAGAATGTCGGGAGCGGATAATTTATAAAATGAAAATAACTTCCTGACTCTCGAAGTTCATAACTTATAAAATTTAAAATGTCAATATCAAGACTTTGGCACCGGGATGTCGGGATCAGCATGTCAAGAACTTAACAATAAAAATATCACATCATGATTCCTAAGGTCAGTGATTTTTCTAAAATATATATATAATTAAGACATCGGAGACATTGGAAATAGCATAAATTTGAAAGGTAATTAATTTAAATTGACCTTTGAATACATATCGTAAGGAACAATTGACGAACTGCTTCAAGAGACTAAATAAGAATACTTAATAAAACAACTTGGAAAAAATGAAAAAATTGAAAGGGGCTCCCATCCTTTTAATCAAAAGGTGGGATCTGTTGTGGCTACAACAAATGGCAACTTACGGGGAAGGACCAATTATCTCTCTTTGGTCCTTAAAATGCACAAGTTCCTTGTAGGATTTGACTACATTTGGTACTTATGGCTCTCTTGATTTACCTCCCATAGAACATAAATCCATGAACCTCTTAGAAAAAAATTCCTAGTTAATAAATAGATAATCAATCTTACTAGGAAGTCGAATATGTCATGCTGAAAAGAAGAATAGAATATAAGAAAAGAATTAGGTCCTTAGAGAATTTCCTTTGCTGGGAATGATAAAGACTACAATATGACTAAACATGGCTTCAGGTAGCGCTCAAAGAAAGAGTCCCAAGATCACAGGCATTGCCATTGCTTCCAGCAGGTGTCCATAGCCCCGATAGGATTTCCTTTTAACCCAATCTAGCATGCTTTCATCCCATCCATCAGATATAGATGTACGATTTTAAGACTTTGTTGATCAAGTAAGCTTTGTAGGTGCTAACTAAATGCCACTATCATGTCTTGGTGACTAGAAAATGACAACGTCATTCACAAAAACTTACAGAAGTGAGCAGTATGGATCGTGATGAGACCTCTTTTCCCCCAACCTTTCAACTGAGAGCCATTACCCTAGCTTGATGTCCAGATAATGGTAATGTTAGTCTACAAGAATTCATGATCATGAATAGGTCGGATCATAATGTCCTTTAATTAACACTTTAGGCATTATTTGTATTTATTTTCTAATTTCTCATTTCTAAGAAATGGACTACAGGCCACTACCCTGACTTGATAATCGTATCATGGTAATGTCACTCACAAGTACCTACAGAGATGAACAAGTCGGCTCGTGATGAGACCTCTTGTCCCCTAGCCTCTCAGCTGAGAGCCATTACCCTGGATTTATAACCAAATCTAGTAGTCTCATCATATAGACACTTATGATCATGAACTGGTCATCTCATAATGAGACCTCATGTCTTGTAACTAACCCCTTAGAAGTGATTTATTGTGAAAAACTGTTTTTTTTGTTTATTTGATAATAAATTACTTAATGGATGGGGAATCATATCCAAAAGCTCCTTAAGAGTGAGGGATTATGTAAAGGATATTAATATATACAACATGTTACCATATATTACCCAATATGTGTCGAGAGAATTCCTTTCAAAGAGAAATTCAATTTTATGAGGCCCCAACCTAAGTTAAATTTTTCTTTAGCGTGAAATTTTATCCCTGTAAATTTGGTAATTGATATCTTGAAAGAAAAAAAAATCAGAAGCTCATGGAAGAAATTATCTTTAGAGGGAAATCATCGAGTTAACAACATACCTTATAACGACCAGTGAAACTTTTTGCACATTCTATTGACCTTGCAGAGAAATAGGTACAACCCAGTGAGGGTTAATTAAATTCAGTTTATTAAGATAACAACAATAACAACAAAACAAACTAAAAAGAATAAAAACAAAACAAACATACCACACTATGTACAAGCCCAATCAAAATGATTAGGAAAAGTATTTCTCCAGAACTTGGGCATTCACCAGATAAGTCTTAGGACGACCCTCCAGTGTTTGCAATCGAAAGGTGTCAGTGCCAATTTTTTCTGAAATAGTGAACGACCCTAACCAAAGGTGTTGGAACTTTGAATTTCACCCTTATATTCATGGGTTTTATCCTACTTCATAACCAGGTCCCCTACTTAAAAATACCTTTAGGAAGAATATTTCTCATCAAACCATCATTTGACAAGTTGTTGATGTTGATATAATTTATTCTTGGACTTATCTGTCTCTTCCTCCAATTGAAGCAAGGTATTTATTCTATGTCCTAAAGAGGAACAGTCATCCTTCTGAACATATCGAGATAATTGGAGTGAAGGTAAGGAAATATTGAGGGGGAGGATGGCCTCTTTTCCATAAACAAGATAGAAGGGTTGATTTCCAATGGAATCCTTGGGAGTTATGCCAATTATTATGATGACTTGCTACAGTATTCTTCAGGATCTTGATCAAATTCTTGTTGGTAGACTCAGCTAATCCATTCCCATGAGGGTAATAGTTTGTTGAATATTTTATTTTTATTCCTTTGTCTAATGCATACTGAGTAATATCTACAGAAAAAAGTACAATTCATTATCAAAAACCAAGAATTCAGGAACACCAATGCTGGTTAATATATTAGCTTCAAGGAAAGAGATCACCTGGTTTTTGTTGACTACCTTGAGTGGAACCACCTCCACCCATCTAGTGAAGCAATCTATAGAAGTTAGAATGTATTTGTGTTGCAAAGAGGAGGGAGGGTTGATCAAACTCACAATGTCCAAACCTTGTTGCTGAAAAGTAGTGCCCATGGTGACTGGTTGAAGAGGAACAATAACTTTCTTGACTTTACCAGCGAACTTATAACAGACTTCACATTTCTGAGAGAAAGTTTGGGAATCTTTGAACAATGTTGTCCAGTAATAACCATCCCTCATAATTTTATGCATTGTGGTATTTCCACTGAAATGACCACAAGCAAGCCTTGCATGCAAATCCATTAGTATTATGTCAGCTTCATTTTTCTAAACACATCACAATAACACTCCATCATATTTTTTCTTAAAAAGCACATCCTTGATCAAGTGGTAGGGAGCATCTTTAAGTCTAAGAGCTCTCATTTTTCTTGGTTCAATATTTTCTGGATCATAGCCACGTGTTAAGAAAAATTTAATATCATCATACTAGGAATTCAGTACCACGTGGATAAAATAAATTTGATCGTCACTAGATAATTTGTCATGTATCAGCTGAATGTGCTTTCGAATTACGTAATCCTTGGCATATTACAATCTTTGTTGGCATAATTTATAGGTCGTATTCCAGCAATGATGTCATACACTGGGCACATTTCTCCCCAAGTTATTTATGAATCAATGCATTTTGAACCACAAAGTAAGGAGAAATAACTTTAGTTCGAGACTTGAGGAGATAAGCCCTAAAATGATTAACAACCTTTTAGACTACGTAGACTTGTTTGTCGGCTTCTAGATATTTAAGCTTAGCTCCCTTAAGTGTAGAAATATATAGGGATTTCATTCTCTTTGGAATTTCGTTGTGTTAGTAATATGACATATGAAACATCAAAAGCATACGTATATAGAAGAAAATATTTAGATAAATTGGGAGACGTTAAAGCAGGAGCCTATACAATGGCTTCCCTTATCCTAAAACAATATTCCTTATGTGCATCATTCCACTTAAACACTGCATCGTTTTTAATCATGTCTTGTAAGGGTTTAGCAATCTGAGCAAAAATAGGAATAAATCTTCTTAAAAATTTGATTTTACCTAAAACAAATTGCATATACTTTTTCGATCTAGGGAAATTGCTTGGGTCCTTTTAGGGTCGATCAACATTCAATGCTTAAAAACAACAAAACCTAGCAACTTACCGTTTGTTAGCGAAAATTGACTTCTTTGGGTTTACTGAAATGACATATGTTCTGCAGCATTCAAGAACCTGTCTCAAGGCCCATGGGGGGCATCTGAAGTGGTAAATTATAATAATTTGTAAATGGAAGGTCATGTGTTTGAATTCCCCCAAACTTACACATGCCCCATGGTCCGGGCCTTATGGATGCACCTAGCGGTATAGTGGTAGCGATATTGGATCCCTAGACCCTGTGTCATGCAAGTACCATGCCAAACCCAATTGTTGATTCCCCTAGTAAAAACAAAAAAAAAATGTCTCAAGTGCAAAATATGGTCATGCCTTTTCTTTGAAAAGATAGTAACACCATCCAAGTATATTACAACAAAATTATGAATCAAGCCTCGTAAAATTATGTCCATTGCTCTCTGAAATGTGGCACTTGTGTTTATTAATCCAAAGGGCATTTTTTTGTATGTGAAAGTTACCCACGGGGTTCTAAAGGCAATTTTTAATTGTATTAACACCTAAATATCTCGCACATGTGACATTTTAGTTAATCTTGCAGTAAGGCGTCATCAACATAAAAAATGCAGTTCACCAAAGGCATCCTCAACAAATCCAAAAGACAGCATGAGTCTAAAAGTGCCAAAAACCAGTCAAAAGAATAGGTCGTGCGGCTAAACCATTGTTAACCTGCTCTATAGTGCATGTTATCAGTTCAATGCCTGTGCGATACTCATGTGACTATTCCTTTGATAGTCTCTATACTATCAAAAAGGTGGGACCACCTAATTCCTGTGGAACATTGAAGGCCCCATCCCCTCCAAGAATCTAAATTCGGCTCCTCACACACTTGGTGGCATTCACTAACCCACTTGATGTACCTTGGAACTAGTTTATGGAGTGTATGAGTTCACATTTGGATCTAGTTATTTCTTTTCCACCTATTGGACTATAAAATGAATCCATTGGCATGAATTTTGTAGAGAGAAATAAGAGCAAGGTTATGTTGTTGGATTTGTGTTGGAGATTCCTCATATCCCACCCCTTCATACCTTTGTAAGCATTCCCAAGATTCCTTGTCACCTTCCTTAAAGGGGAAAGAGTTTCTCTCCATTGTTCTACCACTCACTTAGCATATAGTTTGGATAAGAAAGGCCTCCCTAAGAGATATTTTTGGCTTCCCTTGAATCCCACACCTCCTAGGTGTTGTACAACTTAACCATTGGGAAATACAAAGTGGTTTGGCATACCTTTAATTGTTGTTGGAGTTTGCATTCTCCCCCCATTTCCTTTTTATTTACATTTTTTTCAATTTTCTTTGTTTTATGTGAATTCCACTAATAATCTCTTGTGGGATCACTTGGAGGAAAACCAACAAACCACCACAGGGGCTCCAAGGACTGAGGCCTTTTTGCATCCTACAAGGCCTAGCTTCTTACCAAGTGGATGAGTGCACACTTGTGCACTTTTTTCCACAACAATTCCAATGGCGACTCCACTTATTTTTGTTTATTTCTTTTAAACTAGGTTGTTATATGATAAGTGACTAATTATGGGTGTTTATCATTTGTAGGATATTAGGTTTACCACCTCCTACTCCAGAACTTGGCCCCATGTAAGCCACACTTAATTTTTACACAATAGCGCAGATCTTGGCCTCTCGCTCACACTACAAGCGTGGAAACACCCTTGACAGATGCACTACCAACACAGGTAATTAGTGCACGACCCACGTTACCTCCCTATGGTTGAATTGTGCACCTTGTATTTGTTCCACCCATGCTACAATGCAACTGTTTCTTATTTATCTGCGTTACCGTGCAGTAGAGTAATGCTTTCCTGCACTATATTCATTTGATTTTAATTTAATTAGCTTACTACAATCTAGAATCCCCATTGCTACTTACTAATGAACTCAAATTAAGTTAATTTGCAATAATTACTTACTTTTTTAGTAATTAGTCCACATAGACCAAGATTAGGGAGTAAAGACTTTGTCTCTCTTGAGACTTACTTAGGTAGCCAACCTTGAGGCTTTCAACGGGCCTCATTGTTGTCACTAGTATTCAAGACTGTTCTTGTTTATGCACATATGACATGTTTTTAGGATCAAAACTAGTGTAGAATCCACTGTTTGCACACAAGAAAGGACCTAAAGACTCTTGTCCCCCTAATTATACTCTTCACCTCGCACTTCTTGTGAGATTGGTGAATTAGAAAAGGGTGATAAGTGTGAAATACCTCCATTGCATACTTTTTAATTAGTTAGCACTTTGATTTGCAAATCACATTGAACATCTGTAGACTTAAAAGTACATCTACTTTTGCATTTACTTTATACTCTTCTAGTTAATTTTTCGACAATCGATTTGCTTTCATCACATGTGTTTGCACCATTATCACACACTAAGAGACCTAAAGACTCTTCTTATCCTAGTATGATATTCACCTCACACTTCTTGTGAGCTTGGTGAATTAGAAAGTTAGGAATTGTGAAATACCTCTCTTACACTCCATAAGTGAAGTTCAAACCCCTTAAAATCAAATTTATAATTTTATAACCAACTAAAATACTCCATGGGAGGTCAAAAAAGAACATTTTAGTAAGGTAGGATTTATTGGGATAAGTATCCATTAATTCCCACCAATCTAGTTTCATTAGCGACATTTTGAAACATAACATTGTTGACTCATAGGGTACTTACAAAATACTGCTATAAGAAAGTGTTCAAAGAAAAACCAGATAAGAAGTGCGGCATGACCAAGGAGGTAAAATCCAAGGTATAGCTACCCTTCTCTCCCCTACAAGTCACTCAGCTCGTTCTAGGCAGACAACACTATATCGTGCAGGCTAAACCATCGATCCACACTTGACACAAGATCTCTTAGTGACCAAACTTAGGACAACACCAAGGAGCAATTATGGGTGCAATTGAATCTTGAAGTTAGCTATTGCCATTGGGAGGTGTTTCCAAGTCTTCTTGATTGGAACAGTGGCCCCATTTCTGGTAGAACTAGCTCTTTGTTACCTCCAGTAGTCGATTGGTGCGTGGATACCATCAACACCATCAGTTGTGCTTTTGGGAGGCCCAGTTACATTTGAGAGGAAGGACGTTAGTTATTTTTATGGAATTTACATTTATTTTCGTTTTAAATACAAGTTCACTAACTCATAATAAAAAAGAACCTACATGTGGTAAATCTTGCACTAAAACCAACTTTGAACATATCACTCACCTCTTGCACCATATTAAATCTATAGTCATTGGCATATTTTTGCATCTATTCAATTATGTTTAAATTCCACCATTACTCTCACTTGGTATAAAATCCTTCACCATTGAGGAACAAAACAACATCCTGAGATAGTCCCAATGGCTACAAGGATAGTCCCCTCTCTCGAGGGGTGTTTTTACACCATCCCCCTGTGGTTCACATGGAATATAATCTAGTCGGGACAGCTCCCAAGCCACATTGATAGGATCATTTGGGAGAGATCGCTCCTTGCTAGGTGCATTTTCTCCTCTCAGATAAAATATTAATCCCACCACCTCCTCCACCACTAGAAGAGGATCACCTTCATTCCTTCATTTTATCCCCGATGAGAGAATAGAGATACATTTTCACCTCCCCCCCCTTGGAAGAGGTAACCCTCTGTATTCTCCTCTTGGAGACCCTTTGGACCCCTTTGATCCCTCCTCTCACATAGGAGGTCACTCATTGTTTTCAACACCACCTGGGTCTCCCCCTAGCAAAAACCACACCCAATATACAATGGCAGGACCAACTATTCCTACCCTACCTTTCATGGCTAGTCTAAATATACCTGATTTTTCCAAACCGATCAATGACCCGATAGCACATGATCCAACATGCCCGACTAATCTAGATAAACTTCCCTTAGACATTCTGAAATTTGAAGGGAAACATGGGGATGATCCCGCCAACCACAATCATGTTTTTCCATGATCTTCCAACAGCATAGTGGACGATCCTATGAGGCTTCGCCTCTTTCAGTGTACCCTCATTGGAATGGCAGCCAAATGGTATGTCATTCTACCGAGAGCGACCCATGACACCTTTTCTACATTGGCCTCCGCATTTACTTACTTCTAGATTTGATTCAACATGAGCTTGGTCTCAAAATTCTCACAAATTTTCGACAAAATACATCCACCCATATTGCAAGCCACATCCATGAGTGACATAGACATCGTACATTGTGTAAGATAGAAATGAAACCACCTTTTTTGTTGGATTGGTTTATCAAATCACTCCAACCCACCATAGATAAATATGTCGCACCTCCATGACACAAAGTGAGGAAGAGGCTATTCTGAAATCCCAACATTTTTATCTCATATACACACAATATGGATACCTTTACACTATCCTTCATGATGCCCCTCAGCATCGGTCATTGGATCCTACACCTGCAGGCTCATCATATTCTAAGAATGGGATTATTGGGTCCATTTACCACATAGGAAAGGTTCCTCATACCACTTCATTTCCATTTAACATGGCTCCACAATACCCATCCATGCCACCTACATCGGTACCCCCACCCTCCGGTACCAACCCCACCAGTTGGTTAGTTACAATATGGACCATATAGTCCTACTTATCCAAATATTAGCAAAAAAACAACAGTCCCTACACCATGAATGGCACAATCTATTCCTACATCCACATCTTATGCAGTGCAAATCACATTTATCCCACCCCTGGGGTATCCATTCCCATTCCCAACTAGTTAGTAACCTAAACCTCACATGGGGATGAACCTAGTTCAACCTTCTTACATTCAACAAGCTCAATAGGTTGAGAAATTGAACACCGTAAACCCCCAAAATCCTCAAACTTAGGGGAAGAAGAAAGGGAATAACAAGCAAATCCAACAGCCAGGGCAAGGGTGCAACCCCCCTCCCAGCAAAACTAGAATATGGGTAATCAAAACATAGGGACTAATAATCCCCCCAAATAAGGAAAAAGTGGAAACCTGAGGACCAATTATTGTTGCTCCATTTGCGAGGAATATGGTCACTACACCCATTACTTCCTACTTATCCCTGAATTCCAACAATTAGTGGAAACCAAGAAGAATACGGTGACAAATCCACCTTAGGCCACGAATCCTCCCCAAATCCAAACCATTTTATTACAAGAAACCTTTGCAAACAAAGGTTCATCACACAAAATCAAGATCCTCACCCCTTTGGTGATGGATCTTTTCAAAATATATACACATTGGATGTTAATGTTCATACTCGAGCCAAGGTTTATGACAGGCTTGGACCTCCCCAAGTGGAAGACATCCTTATCCCCCCGGGGGGTCCCTTGCAAATATCATGCCTGGTGTTGAAAAAATTCCACAGATTCCCAAGGTCCCACTTCGGGGTACCCCTAATAACCTCCACATGAAATCCACCCACAATTACAATATTTTGGATGACTTCACTCAATCACCTACAGTCATGTCCACATTAAAGGCACCATATTCATGCCCAGCCTAGCGAAAGGATTTACTCAATGCACTAGGCGCCATCGACCCTTCCGACTCGCGTCTCATGACCTTTTATCTTGAAAAAAGTGAACCACAAATACCCTCATCAGTCACATTTCAATTCCCAATCATAGTAAAGAACATTACGATTCATTGTTGCATCATCGATGAAGGCTCATCCACTTCCGTTATGTCCACTTGTGGAAATGTTTAGGGTCTCCAGAGCTAGTACCCTCATTTATCGCCCTTTGTGCAGATGATGGGAGACTATCCTAACTAAGAGGATTATACTAAAATGTACCCATAGAGATAGGGGGAAAGATGGTCATGATCGACATTGAGGTAGTCGACGCAAAACTTGACTATAAAATCCTCTTGGGGTGTAGTTACATGTACGCCATGAAGGCGGTCACCTCCTCCTTCTTCTGTATCATGATGTTTCCCTTAAATGGGAAGGTGGTTACCTTCTACAAGCTTAAATACTATGATCCCAATACCACAAGAAACCCCAAAAACATCCTACCAACTGTCGTCGACGCTGATCAACTGTAAGTTGACATTTCCCGTGACATTTATAAGGACTCCAATTTGTTAGGAGTGTATTCAGGACCACCTCCCAAGATCCCCACATTAACCAATGGCCTATTTAATGTCCCCTCCTATCATACCCACATGATAGAGAGGATCGTGATGCTAAAACTGGGCAACTATCCCCATGAACTTTTAAGTAAGCATTCACTAATATAAAAGACATATGGAATGTATAATTATAAGTAAAACACAGTGGAAATAATATCAATAACACATCCATCATACATTCAAGATATTCATCAGATAATAATGGCAAAGTTAACAAAAGAGAATACTTATCTTAACAAAGTAGTCCCAAGCAACCAGCTATGCATCTGCAATGTTCCACCCAACCATAGGCCAGTTGTGCTTATCAACCTCTTGATACAACTGCCACCCCTGAGCTGGGCATGATTTATACAAGGAACCAAGGAACAACAGACTCACTCATAGCCAAGTATACACCAAGATGAGCTAAGCCAATCTACAATTAGGTTTATCAGGCTGCTAGGAAATGGAAAGGAAGAGTGGCTAAGCTAGTGAGCTCAAGCATAGAGCCGGGGGTAACCTTGCAAGATCTATCTAGCTTGGCACCCACAATACCTACACACCCAGCACAAGGAAGTATTATTTTCACTGCTGTACAGTCCCTCAAGCCATACCTTCCCCATCTAGTGCTCTCAGGGTGTGCATAGAAGAGTAGCCAAAGGCCTCTTGATCTTCTTGAGAGGTTATCTCCCCCACTAGGTTTATCAAGCCCTCTCTGTCCACTACCACTCCAATCTCTTGCTCATAGATTCAAACCAAAACAGGGATGCACATAACAACAAAAGTATAAGTGCTAGGCATGAAGAAACGTTTTTACAGTGAGATGCCCAAAGATGGGGTTTTCATTAGCTTCAAAAAAATGTGGGAAACCCAAAAACGAAACTGGAATATGGGGAATAACCCTGGGAAGCCAAATCCATTTTCAGAAAAACGTCAATGGACATTCTGGGGCAAAAACAGCCTCCATAATAGTCCCAAGTCATGGTCCTCCTCTCCCAGCCACTGTGTAACACAAAAACGAGCTCCCAGCCATGGAAAAATGCAGGAAAGTGATGAAAAACATGATGGGGAAAGACCCAGTAGTTCAGAGTGCGTGAGAGGAAAGACTGTCTATTTAGAATGGCTTCGGGCACCATTTCGTGGGTGTTTTCTTGCCCAAGGAGACAAAATACGATTTCCCAGGTTGATGGCTTGCCCATACACAAAATTGGCTGCCATACCTCTTCATTCCCAAGGCATTAACTACCTCAACCAATTTATGGAAGAATTAAATGATTGGGTGCATAACCCAAAATGGGTAGTTGGTGGTTTATGGGTTTTCTCATTGACACATGGATCAACACCATTGGCTCAAGGGTTTGAATAATTTCCCTCCCTATTCCTTGTAGAATCATGCCCCCATCTCTTTGTTGCATTGCATAGCTAGTTGTGGGTTTTTTTATTAAAATTCGTATTTACACGATGTCTTAATTTACATTGTGCCTATCTAGCACAAGAACCATAGGCATCTATTTTTAATTTATGATACATAAAATGCTAAATCAATGGTGGGGCCTTGGACTTGAGCTCCTCACCATGATTAAATATCAATATTTACATCATTTACGATTTAATGCGAAGGGGGTCAAAATGGGGACATTACAACCTAACGTGCACAATTTTCACCACTAAAAATGGATTTGCCTCCCCCTCAACACCATCATCGGCACCACCGCTAAGTCATGGAATTGAACAAATGTGGAGTCCATCAGTCCCCCCAATATTCAAAATCCCATTCTTGTACCCTCCCATAGGTGTATAAGGGATGTCAGTTATGGATCAGTTAACTTTACTTGGGCTCAGTTTGGATGAAACCTCTCCCCCTTCATCAACAGAAGTGGATCCCATCAATACGGTTACCACCATAACCCTGGTAAACACCTTCACTCAGTGGAAGACTCCATACTCGACTAGCAACTACCGCTTAGGAATTCACAAATCCCTTCCATCATTCTGAACCACACCCGCGCTACTCTCTTGTGTTGTTCATGCAGTTTAATGTATAACCACTCATTCCAATGTCCTCTAACGACTGCATTCATACTTTACATGCAACAAAGATTCAATTAGAAGACAACCTTACACCTTGTCGGACCACCCTCCCAATGGTAATAGAAGAGGAAACTGAACTGACGAACCACAATGTGGACAACGACGCATCATATCACCTAATATATCTCAATCTCCCATTACCTATTTCTCGGGATGTCTTGGATCCCTTAATATTTCCCCAAGAATACATTTTACCCCCTACCCCAAGCACCTCCGAGTATCTCGACATCCTCCATATTGATTCGGTTTCGCTTCAAACCAATCCTAAAGACCCCTTCTCCTCAAATGAAGACATGCTATAAGAATACATATTTTCCACAGATGAAGAGATAGTTGAAGCCATGCACACTAATGAACCTCCCTGAGACACTTTCCATCATAGGTCCTCAGGGATTCATATGAAGGGACCGCAAGCCCTACCAATCGAACAACAATATTCAATTGAATCAAAATATTTTCTACCCCCTAGTCAGATCGATTGGTTCAAGAACCCTATTCCCACCTCGGACGCTTTCGAAGATGGTAATCTCGCTAATATATCCCCCACAATCCAAGTTGATATTTCCACTACCCCTAGTGTTTTCAAAAACATATCCATTGGGGATTCCTGCTCACCACAGGAAATTACTGATTTTACCACCCTCTTCAAATATTTTTGAGACGTCTTCGCATTGTATTATGAAGAAATGTCAGGCCTCAACCTCGCAATTATTGAACATCATATCGACACATGGCCCGACGATATCCTCGTTAGGAAAAAACAATTCCTAGTCCACCCATCTAATGCCACCACAATCAAAGATGAGATCGCAAAACTCTTATCGACCGAATTTATCTTCCCCGTCACTTACACATCCTGGGTTTATAATCATGTCCCGAATAACAAAAAGAAAGGTACCATTCTTGTATGTACAGATTTACGGGACCTCAACTTATCATGCCCTAAGGACAATTTCCCAACGCCCTTCATCGACCATATCGTTGACTCATGTGTCAGTAGTGAAGTGTTGTCCCTTATGGATGGATTTTCCATTTGTAATAAAAAATGAATCCACCCCCAAGATTAGTACAAAACTGTGTTCACCACACCATAGGGTACCTTCACATATAAGGTCATGCCCTTCTATCTGAAGAATGTCGGTGCCACCTTGTAGCATTCTATGGCATACATATTTAATGACTTGGCCCACATCATCCTCGCCTTTCCAGATGACCTTAATACCAAATCCAAGAAACATGGTGACCACCTTCAAGACCTATGCTCCATGTTTACACAATGTCGCAAATAGAATATACGCTTGAACCCTCTTAAATGCGTACTTTGTGTCACCACTGGACGAATATTATGATTTATTGTTTCCAAGGATGGCATCACTTTCGACCCGTCAAAATTTCTAGCTATCATCGAGCTACCATCCCCAACAACATGGCTCCAGTTACAAAGTATCCAAGGCAAGGATAATTTCCTTCAGCGTTTCATCCCCGACTATGCCATGTAGGCCCATGGATTCTCACACCTACTTAGGAAATATATCCCCTTTAAATGGGACGATTATTCCCAAAGCGCCTTTGATGCTCTAAAATAGTCCTTGTCTTTATCCCCCCTCATCTCCCCTCCAAAATTGACAAATTATTTTACCCTTTATATATCAGCGTCAGCCTTCCTCATGGCTAGTGCGCTAGTCCAACCAGCCAAGGATCACCAGAAACACATCATATACTATGTTATCAAAACACTTGTTGGACACGCGCTCAACTACACTCACGATGAAAATCTCACTCTAACAGTCATCCTTTCCATACAAAAGCTACGCCATTACATTTTGCTCTCCAAAATAACTGTGGTCATTGATTCCAACCCCATGCAATACATAATTAGCCGAAGACTTATCAATAGTAAATGTGCACATTGGAACGTCATCTTACAAGAATTTGACCTCAAATTTTTTATCCCTAACAACAAAAATTCTATGGCCCTAGTTGAGCTCATGGCAGGCCTCACGTCTAACACCTTCAGAGACCCCATTCAGGACCAGTTACCTGATGAGCACCTCTTCTTCATTACTATCGATTATCCATGGTACGGCGATATCCTCACTTATCTTTGCACTCAAAAAATTTATCCCCACATATCTCACGACGATCGCCGAAAAATATGTCACCGTGCACTTAGGTACCTTCTCATTGGCTATGTCCTATACCGTCGTGGCATTGACACCATTTCACGGCGTATTCTAACACACAAGGAGGATGAAAAATTTCTTAATGAATGCCATAGTGGAACATGTGGCGGCCACCTTTAATGACTAGCCACTTCCCAAAAAATCTTATGTGCGGGATATTTTTGGCCTTCTGTCTTCAAGTATTGTGTCTACGTAGTCAAACAGTGTGCAAATTGTCAGGTATTTTCTTTTAAAACACGGTCCCCACTTGCTCGTCTACATCTAATCATCATCGTTGGACCATTTTACAAGTGGGAAATCGATTTCATGTTGTGTCTCCCTACTTCAACTCAAGGCCAACACTATATCATTGTTGTTGTCAATTACTTCACCAAATAAGTTGAATCCATGCCCACATTCGATTGCAAAGGCATCAATATTTAACGTCATCTCCTTCTTTGGCATACCCAAACAATTGTTCTTCGATAACAGAAAACACTTTCACAATGATACCTTTGAATAATTATCGTGAATTCTAGGATTCAAGCATGAATTTTCAACAACTTATTACCCGTAGGAAAACTGCCAAGTTGAAGTGATAAAAGAAGTTCTTAAAACTATGCTCCAGCGTACAATGGACAAGAACAAATCTAATTGGCATCACATGTTATTCCCATATATTTGGGATTATTGTGCTTTAGTCAAAACCTCTATAGGATTTACCCCATTCCATCTTGTCCATGGAGTCGGAGCCATCCTCTCGATGGAGTTCCAATCCCTACCCTCCAATCCGTTGTCGAATTACTACCAAGTACTCCTGCAAATGAGCAATGACTATTTATTTTGGAACACCTTGATGAAGAACCTTGTGAATCCCTTTAGCAAAATGAATCCATGAAAGTTCATTCCAAGGAACACTAGGATCGGCATGTGTGACCTCTCACCTTCAATGAAGGTGACTTTCTCCTCGTCTTCAATGCCAAGAAAGACAACAAACTAGGACCCGGTTAATTTGTTTCTAAATGGATTGGCCCCTACATAGTTAAACAATGTCTCCCCAAAGGGGAATATGTTTTAACTGACTGAGAAGGACTCACCCTCAACAACCCCATCAATGGGTTGTACCTCAAATGATTCTACCCTTGATTCATGGGCACCCCACAGGAGCAGCTTGTTTTGGTTTTCTCTTTTTTGCATTGTCAATTCCTTGGTCATGTTCTTTAATACACTTGGGTATGTGAACCATATGTGTAGTATCTCGACCAAGTAAGGTAGGGTACTCTTGTTTTTCTTTTATAAGAACAATACTCCATGTTATATAAATGCCAATGGGATCTTCACACATGTATCATTTTGAAACTAGCATATAAGCATTATTTCCCTCCGTGTACAATGCATTTACCAGTATTCCCATTGATAACCTTAGGGTTCTCATTCCCAGTCTTGATGTGCCATCAAAATCATTGCTGTGACTATCATCTTCCCCCATGAGTGTGCACACCATTTGCAACCAAATCACCAATTTCTACCCATGATGTCGAGCACCCACAAGTCTGAGGAATCTGGTACATCTTGAAAATATTACCCCTAACTTATCATTTTATAGTTGCGCATTTACTCCCTCAACTCCCATAGTAAACACCATAATATTCCTCGACCCATGTTATGATAAAGCTTCACAAATACCACTCATACCTCCATGAGCACCTTTTCCCTCGTAATCTTCCTTGTATCATCACCCCCACGAAGACACCTATGGGGCCCCAAACTCCAGAAGTAACCTCTCATTTTCAGTTCTTCCCCTAGGAATAATCTACATAGAATTAATTCATGGGGCACCCGGCTTCACATCTGTAATCAAACATCAGCTCATCTTGGAAATAGTCCCTCGACCCAGTCAAAACCCAGGGGTCTCCGCCCGTCATCAAATTGGTCCCTTGACACACTCAAAATTGTGGGGACCTATAATGTACCCCAACTGGAATTGAGGCACACTAATTCAAAAACTATGATGTATTGTTGATGTACTACTGCTACAGCTCTGATAAATCTGCAGCAAGCTTGTGGTCCACCTCTAGGATGCCAAACTGGCACACTAGCTCCAAAGATTCTTAAATAGGTACTAGGAGGCTTTTGGTTTCAATCCAGAATGCATGGGATGGATTGGAGATGCTTGGAGTGGATATGGACTCCATTTTTGTAGAGTATGCATACTGCAAAATAAAAGTTGTATAATTGGAGGGGTTCGGGAGACGTTTGGAGGGACTTGGAGTGGAATTGGGAGTTCGAGACAGCACATAGTAACTTCTAAATAGGTGAAAGGGGTAAATAGGAAGGTCAATTATCTATAAAACCAATTGTTATTTTTTTTACAGAGTCCTAGGTTTCTGAAGCAACTCACGGAATATGAATGGGATATCCTGAGAGGAAAATATGGTTGGTTTACCGAGAGCTACTCAAAATTGACTAGTGAATGAGAAAGGGTGTGGAAATTGGGGATGGATAGAATGGGTTTTGATAGGTTTGGATATATTATATTCAATATGTGGCTATGGGTGGTCTAAAAAACTTATATCATATAGGTTTGGATTCCATACATTCAATAGTGGGCACATTCTCTAGGTACGCCACGCTCGGGATGGTCATAAGACCACATAGTTTCAGTCCCTAGGACTTATCTGGAAACCCAATGGCTCTTGTTAATTCAACAGATGTATAAATACTCTATTAAATTCCTATCTGCAGTAGGAGACACTTGGTTCAAAGTTTGGAAAGTGAATTTGCAATTTGGAGTCACTAGGAGAAAAACTAGGAATTTTGAACATCTCAGTTATGTGTTTTCCAACTCAACCCAAATGATGCATAAGCCTCACAAAATTCTAATTGATATTGGGGATGGGATATTTACTGTCCCACCTACCTGCATCAGCTTACAAAACTCGATTTGGACCTATAGAAGTGAAGATATAGCCAAAACAATTGAGACTAGTTAAATTCACCTAGTGATTGAGTAGGGGTGAGATAGATTGTTGAGAAAGAGATAATAAATGCAGAATGGAATAGAATTTTGAGTTTTATTCCTATATATGAATAAAAAAACATATCAATGGATTTCATGTACATCATTCATATCACATCAAGTGCTAACCATTAATCTGCAAAATATATTAAGAAGCATTGCAAAATAGCACATATAACTTGAAGCATGAAACAACTAGATTATTATTGGAAATTCTGAAACATGAGAAGTACATCATAAATATGCAATACACTCAATGAGAAATTTTGAGTTCCTTCCTCCTTAATGGCTATTTGAATACACAACTAGTGTGGAAATGAGGGGCCCATCATCCTCTTGGTATGCAAGGGAAGCATCACCCAAGCAAAGAGAAGCCTAAGCAACTCCAAGATAATAAAATTTCATCAACAACCCTTGATAGTGAGCCTTGATTCTCCTTTTAATCTTTAGATATCTCCAATACCATGGAACAATACTATGGATGAGTGAAAACCATGTTCCATAACCACCTTTAGCCAATACCATGGAACACCCAAAGCCATGTACTAGGTAGTTAGTTGTCCATAATTGCTCCACTACCTTCATGAGTGTTCCTTCTAACCACTTTGACCTCCATAGATGCACCCTCTAACCACTTGGACCTTCATAAATGCATCCTCTAAATTCCATAACCAACTCTTACCAATTTACCTTGATTAGTGGAATTGGTCCAAAATCTTATATTTTCCTCTACTACTTCCATTATTTTTTCCCCAACTTATTCACACATGCCTTATCCTTTCTAACCAACTTCTTGGGCACCCTCTTTAACCCAATCCATTCACCAATAATTTTTATTTTTATTTTTATTTTTGGACCAACATTAGCAAAATAAACTTGTGCAAAATATAGTTGGCCAATTATTTGCCAATTTATTCCCAAATTAATAATTTTGCCTAGCAAGTTGAATTGGGAACCTTATCTTCTTCATGTGGATTACCTAGTCCAAATAATATTTAATTTTTACTTGGACCATTAAATTTAGGCAATATTGATCTGTTAGCCACCCATTTAATAATTTTAATGGTTTTTACCTAGGTGACTTGGCCAAAATAATATAGAAAAAATTGGGAACATGACAGGACCCCACCACTATTCGTTACGTACAAACCGTTCCCCCATCACATCACATTGGGGGAACACCCTATTCTTTTTGGAAGAAACCCATGATCACCTTTGATCAATGTATTTGAGTCTCCATTATCCTCAGCGGTGTTTGTTTTGACAATCACCATTACTCTTCGTATTGTGTCTCCATCAAAGCCCTTTCATTTGCAGTTGGTCTCCATCTGTCTCAATCTGTACCGTTATGAAAGGAAGGTTTTCATACACACTCCCCATGTTTACATCGATCAAAGGAATTTATGATCCCCATGCTTATCATCTAGTATTGTGTTAGGTCTTTCCATACAATAGTTGGTTACAACATGATCTTGGTTCTCAGGATAAGATCCTAGTCTTATCATGCACTTCAGCTCTCGTCGACGTCAAAACCCTTTATTCTGAGAGTTGCAGTAGTTGCAGTTGTACCTTTGGATCCCTTTCAATCACTATAATGGATTTCCTTGAACTTGGTAGGGAGAGTCATTACTGCTCCCTTACCTCATGATTTCCCTTATGCTTGACATCAAAAAATTTATCACATCAAGGGAAACATACTTTTGAAGGTAGTAATGTTCACATTTTCAAACCATGGTAGCAGTCCATCTAGAATAGTGAATTTCTCTTTCAAGCATCTTCACAACCACACCGGTTCCCCACCCCAATGGTCTTATCATGATCATCAATAGTACCGCTTCTTCAGAAATCCGCATCAGTTCTGGGATTATTTACTCTCACATGGATCGAAGCCGCCTTCGGCCATGAATAAGTTGTATATTTGAGGTGACCCCTCTGTCTCTTGTCATTGTAATCACCTTGATAGCATTTCAGGAGCATGGGTATACCCTCCTCATTTGTATAAAAAACCATTCTTTATTAGTGCTCCAATGGTCCTACCAACAATGTTCCCTCAAGGGAGGACCCTATTGTCCACATATGCGTTTTCCTACATAACACGAGAGAAACATAAGAAACAATTATGCATTATCATCTCTACAATACCTTCTGAACCTTATACATCAAGGGGCATATGTTAACACCTAAATATTGCACATGTGATATTTCCGTGAATCTTGCAGTCAGGTGTCATCAACATAAATAATATAATTCACCAAAGGCATCCTCAACAAATCTAAAAGATAGCATGCGTCCAAAAGTTCCAAAAACTAGTCAAAAGAATACGTCGCGTGGTTGAACCATTTTAAACATGTAATATAGCGCATGTTATCAGTTCAGTGACTGCACGATACTTGCACAGCTATTCCTTCGATAGTCATGCTACTATCAAAATGGTGAGACCACTTGCTTCCCGTAGCGCATTTAAGGCTCCATCCCATCCAAGAATCTTAATTCAGCTCCTCACAAACTTGGTGATATTAACTATCCCCCTTGGTGTACCTTGGAACTAGTTCATGGAGTCTATGAGTTCACATTTGGATCTAGTTGTTTCTTGGCCACCTATTGGCCTATAAAAGGAAGCAATTGGAATGCATTTGGTAGGGAGAAATAATATCAAGGTTATGTTGTTGGATTTGTGTTGGAGCTTCCTCATAGCCCACCTCTTCCTACCTTTGTAAGAATTCCCAAGCTCCCTTGTCACCTTACTTCAATGGGAAAGAGTTTCTCTCCATTTTTCTACCACTCACATAGCATATAGTTTGGAAAAAGAGGGACTCCCTAAGGGATATTGTTTGTTTCCCTTGAAGTCCACACCTCCTAGGTGTTGTACAGCTTGACCATTGGGAAATAAAAAGTGGCTTGGCATTCCTTTTATTGTTGTTGTAGTTTGCATTCTCCCCCCATTTCCTTTTTATTTACATTTTGTTCAAATTTTTTTTTTTTTATGTGAATTCCACTAACAATATCTTGCAGGATCACTTGGAGGACAACCAACAAACCACCACAGAGGCTCCAAGGACTGAGGCCTTGTTTCATCCTACAAGGACTAGCCCCTTACCAAGTGGATGAGTGCACACTTATGCATTTTTTTCTACAACAAATTGATCCAGGTGAGAAACTAGAACCTGATTATACCCAGAGAATCCATCTAACAGAGAGAACATCTCGGACCCAAACACTTTTTGTAAAATCTATTCCATCGAGGGTACTACATAGTTATCCTTTTCAGAGGCTTTGTTCAAATTTCTAAAATCAACATAGAGACAAATGTCTCCATTTTTCATTTGGACGGGTACCAGGTTAGCCACCCATTTTGTATGTCTTCCAGGAAAAATAATCCTAGCAGACATGATTTTTTCAAGCTCCCTTTTTACCGATGGTTCCAAAGTAGGGTGAATTTTCTCAAGTTTTTGCTGATAAGGCTTGACATGGGGTTTCATCGGAATATTTTGTTGTATTATATTTGTATGGTCAACATCTTTAAATCTTCATAGGTCCAAGAAAAAACATCTTTATACTCTTTGAAAATATTAATAAGAGCGGTTCATTCAATAGAGGTACATTGAGTCCCAAGATTAATATTCCAAGGATTTTGGTCAATTCCTAGGTTTATGATTTCATCATTCATACAGGAACTATTCCAAGGAATTAGTAACGTTTTTAAAATTTTCATGTAATTTATATAACTTCTCAAGCCTAATAACTGACTTTGGGACTAGAGCAGTAGGAGTAGGGGTGCCTGATGTAGAACCAAAAGGATTCTGTAAATCAGAGAGAGATTGATCATGTGTATCTTCTTCAATGGCAACATATTCAAAGGTGTCTCGGATAGTAAGGATATCCAATATTTATGGATCACCATAAAAAAATTTCCAATTAGTGATGTTATCAGGAAAAGAGGGCCTGTAAATTAACTCGATTGAAAATGGATCAGGTGTGAAGACTTCAGGAGGCATTGACTTGGGAGAAACATTTGCAAGAAAATCAACATTGAAATTTTGGGACTGTGGTTTGGAATTTATATTAAAAGCTTGAAAATCCCATACTTCTCTTTGATAGTTTTTTAAGTGAGTAGAAACACAATGAATTGAGTTTCTAATTTGTCTAACAGTTATCTCGGAGTCACCATAGAATTTGATTACTTGCATTTTCAAGTCAATTTCCTTTTAAAGACCTTGGATAAATGCCTCATATTTAGCTACGTTGTTTATACAATTGAATTATAATCTACATGCTATCATGGTCTTATTACCAGTTGGATCTATTAATACATAGACAGCTCCAGCTACTTCCTTGAACCTTGAACCATAAAAAATAAAGGCTAATAGGTTTTGTCTAAACTAAAATTAGTATTTACATTATATACATTATGAAGGATGGTTTAAGATGACTCTACCTAAGATAAATCTATAATTTCATATTGATTTGATGATTCGGCATAAGGGGAGATGTTTGCAGGTAAATTCCAATAAAAGTATCCATGGTGTAATTTCCTTTGTTGGGAGTGGGAACTAGGGTGGGCTCACTTGGGTCATTCAAATCAATTTCCATTTGTTTGAGGTAAGGTTCCTGATTAACACTGATTTTGTTGGGTTTCCCATTGTATGGTAGCCATAAATGTGACCAGTCTGTAGCGAAATAGCCTTTAATATTTTAAAACCAGTCTTGAGTTAGACACATCCCATAGGCTTCAGGGACATCGTCCACCACAATATCGATAGTATGGTGAATCCTAGGATTAGAAGACAGTCTAATTAAAACATTTTTCAATTCTCCTACTACCTTCACTCTAGATCTATCCAATTGCACAATTTGAGAAGGTGATGGTTCAATGTTTGGATTTAACTTTCTACATACAGATAAAGGCATATCATTTGAGGATTCTTTGGAATCTATCATGCAATTATGAACATTCCTATTATATATTTCGAATGATAAGAGAAATGGAGTTGTTCATAGTTTCTTGCCATTGGAAGATAAAGTGGAGGGTTGTTGATCATTGCCCTCAGCAGGAGCTTCGAGTGTTTTGTTTTCAACTACCTTACTAGGTGTAAAGCTACTTTGAACCTTTTCTCGAATCACTGGGATTTTCATCAACTCATATAGTGAAATGTCGGTTCTTGATTTCTTTAAGTCCTCTACTGGATCATATTCCAAATTAGGCATATTTTTCTATTTCTGAGTAGTGACCCTAGGGTTTGCAGAAGAATTCCTATTGGGGTTAGAGGTAGATGGAAGATCTTGGGGTGATTGTCCCTTCCCACGAGTATTGTAAGGGTGTTGAATAACATATATTGTTTTAGAATCATCATCTTCGTAGTTCACTGGTAATTATGAAAAATCATTAATGGCATGAGTGTGTTGATGATCTTGATTTTCGGGTGGTTGGTCATGGTCTTTAGAATTTTCAGTGAAGTTTGTTTCATCTCTATCAAAAGGAGGTTGTGGACCTGTTAAAATATATTTAAGAAATACAACTATATAATCAGCGTCCATCCCCTCAGAAGGAGGCATCTATTGATTTTATGGTGGTTGATAAGGTTTCCTATAAGGATTCTTGGAAAATCCTCGATTAGAAGGACCTTCCGCTACATTCTTCTTTAAATAAATTACTTATTTAGAAACCTATTGGAATAATTTTTGGAGGATTTCTAGATCCAAATCTCCCTAATCCTTTTTATGAGCAATAGGCTTGGGAGGAGGCTTTGGTTTCTTTTGCTAAACTTTGGTTTTCATTGATGTCAACTAATGTCAAAGAGGATTCAGTACTCATGTGCTAGCTTGAAGAAGTATATAGAAAGGCCACTTTGAATAAGTATATGCGCAAGCAAGATGAAGAAAGGTATGGATGCTAGTATGAAGAAGTATATCCAAAAGTGCATCTAGTCTAAAGAAGTATGTTCAGAGGTACATCATGCATATCCATTTGAAGAAGTACATAAGGTATACATCCAGTATATGTAGTTCACAAGTACATCCAGTCATAGACCTTCAAGGTAAAAGCTAAATTGTTGATTGGACAAAAGTCTGGGAGTGCGCTAGCAAGCCAAAGAGATAATTGGAGTGCACAAGAAATTCAAAGAGTTGATTGGAAAAGGTTCGGGAGTGCACAAGCAGCTTGCAACAAGAAATGTTTGAATAGTTGTGCAAGTCCCTGAAAGCGTGCAATCGAAAGAAGCTTTAAGTTGTTGAAGCACACACAAGTACCAAGAAGGGTGTGACAGTTGAATATTGTATGTGCACAAATTCCACAGGAAATGGTACATCAAGGGTGCAATATCACACTGCAAGGGTTAAATTCCCACTGATTCAAGAACCATATATGCGCAATACCCAAAGGAGATGACACCTCAACAGTGCAGAAGATGACAAGTGGTAGAAGCATAAACCATGAAGCAAAGAAGAAGGAAAGACACAACCAACTTGTGGACATACAATCTGTCTAGGACATGTATAAATAAGAAGCAATTTGGAGATTTGAAGCAATCTTGATAGCAAGGATGAAGAGCTTGTAAGAAATTTGGAAGATACAGACTTATATTTTTTGGGGCATCAAGGGCTCTTGGAACTAGAATAGCATGATATAGTGAAGATCCAAGTGCGCACAAGAAGAGGAATGAGATAGTTGAAAGTGAACGGAATGATGTTGTAGATATGTGATGATTGCGCGAAGACAGAAAGGAAAAATTACAGAATATGCGCAAGTGTGTAAGGACTGAATCACAATATCGCAAACAACACGTAGACAGTCACAAATGATATAAGACAGAAGCGCAGAGATAGATATGAAGTATATATGAACATGTGTGAAGTGAAGTGTAATTGATGCACAATAATATTGAGTTAATGTGTGCAAAGTAAGAAATTCCATCAGATGCACAATGACAGAGTTGCATTAGAATCAAGTATGTGCATCATGATGAGGATGATCCGAGACAAGTGTGATAAATATAAAGGAGAATCATATAATGCACAACTGGTCATAGATTGTTTGAAAGACTGTGGTGCCTAAACAAAACAGACGCATCGAAGAAGGTGCGCAATTCCATCGGATACTGATGCACAATATCAGAACAACAAGTTATCAGTTGATGCGTAGTATCAATTGAGATTGCAGATGTGTAATTGCAGAACAGAATATTGGATATTGGTGTAGACTGTAGAATCTGATGAAGCAACACATAGTACATAAGGTGTGATTCCATTTGAAGTGAAGTGTTGAAATTAAAGTGAAGTGTTGAGTGGAATGAGAATTCAAGTGGTGTATGAAGCACAGTGAGAGTAATACTATAGCATACAGAAGGTGCCCACAGCAGAACGAACATCAGAATATATGAAGTGTGCACATATCATAAGTACAGTAAGGGAATATATTATTTTATATATCTTAGCGATAGGACAGGGAAAGGAGTAGGGGGTTGTAGCCTCCTTCCAGTCGTTGCTGGAGAACACAGGGATTTGTAGCTTCCTTCATGTCGATGCCTATAAAACCAGGGATTCGGTGCCTCCTTCCAGTTGGTGTCAGTAAACATAGGAAGTCGGTGCTTTCTCTAATGTAATATTTTCACTATAAAAGAGCATTCTGTGGTTTTCTCATGTTTGGGTTTCCATGTAAAAATTATGTGTCTTATGTGTTCTGTGTTTTGGTGCATATGTGGATGAATGTTTTATTTATGATGGATGCATAATTGAAGATCAATATTAAGCTCATATTAATCTGTTAAAGAAGTAAAAATAGTCCATAACTGCGCTAATATTGATTCATTCCCCTCTTAGTATTAAATGGATTCTGGTGAAACTCCAATTTGTGCACATCTATAAAGTGACAAGACAGATATTAAAGGTGAAAGAAAGAACAAGTTCAAAAGCAACACTTTGATACTTCATAAGATTTTGAATGATCGGAGATCACCACAAGACAAGTCAGGTCTTGGTTATGGAAGAACATATAGGAAGTTTTGCGAGAGTGAACATTGTCCAAGTCAATTGAAGACATTCAGGTATGAAAATTCCATCAATAATTGAAACTCATTTCATTATACTAATCAATGAAGGATCAATAGAATGAAGTGCAAAAGGTGCAATCGCATGCAGTAAGATGTTATGCATGTGATGTTTTTTGACACAAATATTTGTATTGTCGAAAAGTAGTAAATTGCCCTGATGAAAATGTGCTATGCAAAAGCAATCACAACACAAGGGTCAATAGTGAAAGTATTCAAGTGCAAAATCAGAATAAAAATGTGCACATGAAAACAGGGGTAAGGAAATCTCCTCAAAAATGTGCAGAAGAAGCAGACAATCCAGGTACATCTAAAGCAACAAGCAATTGTTTCCCCTCTTGTTGGTATCCAAGAAGATTAAGTGAGATCCTTGAATTCATAATGATGCATACAAGGACTTCAAGGAGTATGTAGTGAATATTATGGTTTGAAGGAGTTTGTGCAATAAATTATTATAGTTGCAAAAGGTCATATGTGTTAAGTTAGATTGTCGTTGAAAGAGCTTCAGTATTTCAGATAAGCAAAGATGTGTGCATGTATATATTCAGTTAGTTGTTTATTTAAGGTGAAGACAAGTTATCACACAAAGGAATACATATGTAATGGTACTGTGAAGTAAAACATATGTCTACGCAGAAACATAGATACATAATCGTGTTTTGTATTATATTCAAAAATCTATGTTTTTACAAAATGCATGAGTGTTCTACAAAGTGAACATCAAAAGAGACTTCATGCCGAGGAAAAATAGGTGAGTTCAAGAAAACTGTTGAAGATGTATTAGGAAAAATTGAAAATTGCATAATATTCTAAAGCCTCAATTCAAGGTCCATCTCCGCGTCTGGGTGATGTATGAGTCAAAGCTCCAAATCCATCGGAACCATCGCGTTACACTCAGAGGTTGGATACAAAGAAAAAAGATGCAGAGTTGAGGATGATGTTTGTTCGATGGAATGCTCAGGTTGAATTGAAGACAGTTCGTCCAAGAAGTTTTGTTGTTGTTTCTCCTGGTTTTCGACTCAATTGATTAGTCTAGTCAATTGTTCATCATGGTTCTGGTTCACCTGTGACTGGGCATACTGGTGATTAAATTCTAATTCCTCCATTCAACCCTACAAATCTACTATGTCGACTCTTAAACGAGTGAACTCAGATTGTTGGGATTGGAAAACAAGATGCACATTGTCAAGGGAATCGTTCATCCTCTTATAGAAGGAATCCATGGCTAAGAAAGATGAGAAATCAGGAGGTAGTGGGATGCTGAGAAAAATAGCAGTAAAGAAAAAGGTGATGAACTATGCATTTCAAAAATACTCTTATAGAATTGAATTCTGATGCTGGAGCCTTTTCCAAAGATAATTTAAAACATCATTACTTTGATCAATTACCTATATACAAGAGGAATAACCTTTACACGGAAGGAAATCAAAGTTCTCACCTCTATACGAGAGGATCAATATTGGATTCCCAATATTTGTTTGGAGAATGTATCCTGATGCTATACATTTAACACTCCCTCTTAGCAAAGGACGCATTCTCTCCCATACCAACTTGTCTCGGAAGTACCTTTGTCACAAATAGAGGCTCTGTTAACACATATGCAATTTGCTCATCAGTAGAAATGTACTTAATTTTCATTGTACCTTTCTAGACTATGTCTCAGATGAAGTGATACTTCATTTCAATGTGCTTTGACTTGTCATGAAACACTGGGTTTTCGGAAATCTTGATGCAACTCTGATTGTCACACCTAATAATTGTAGGCTCACTGGCTTTTCACCAAAAAACCCTACAAGTATTTTTTTGAGCCACACTGCTTCTCGGCATGCAACACTAGCAACTATGTATTCTTCTTTTGTAGTTATTTGGGATACGGAGCCCTTCTTCCTACTAGACCAAGATATCATAGTTGATCCTAGGCTATAACAGTATTCGAATGTACTCTTACGGTCCACAATGCTTCCTCCCTAGTATGAGTCTGTATAACCAAGTAACATGATTCCTACTCTAGAGGCATATCTGAGTACATATGAAATTCTACCTCGAATGTACCTAAGCATATGCATCAGAATGCTCACGACATAACATATATTATGCCTCGAATTTATCAAGTACATCAGCGAGCCTATAATCTATCTATACAAAGTGGGATCTACTGTATTGATCCAAATATTGACTCATGAAGTTTCCTCAAATTGGAAACCATCGGTGTAGTCATATATTTTCAATATATCATGCCAAACCTACGCAATATATCCACAATGTACTTCCCTTCAGATAGAAAATTTTCATCTTTTCTTTTCCAAATATCAAGGCCACGGAAGTAGTGCATTAGACCTAAGTATTTCATCTCAAAATATGAGGTGATATCCCTCTTGCAACAAGCAATAATATGTTCCTGTCCAGTGAGAAAAAAATTATCAACATACATAACCAATATCAACAATTGATTCTTCACTACTTTGAAGTACAAATTTGGATCAACTTCACTCTTATAGAAACCCAGTTTTTGAAGGTAACTATCAATTCTGGAGTACCAAGACCATATAGAGATTTATTTAGCTTGCAAACATCAAACTGCTTCCCATGCACCAAAAATCCTTTAGGATGCTGAATATAAACCTCTTCCTCAACCTCACCATTGAGGAATGTTGTCTTCACATCCATCCGGTGAATTTTCCATCCAATAAATGATGCAAGTGCAATCATTGCTCGGATTGTGGTGTACCTTTCCACAAGGGAAAAGGTCTCATCATAATCGATGCCTTGTTTCTGAGAGAAACCTATGGAAATGAATCTGGATTTATACTTCTCAATGCTACCATCCACACAACATGCTTTATAAATCCAGATTCATTGAGAAGTCACAATGGAATTCCCATCAAGTTTGGGAACAACCTTCCAAACATCATTTTTCATTGTAGAGTTGTACTCTTCTGTCATTGCATCTTTCCAAACCTGTTGCTTTGCATATTATTCATATGAGGATGGTTATGAATCACTGATGTGACTCGTCAGTGCAACATACCCTCAATATATGTCAGGTTTCTTGCGCTCTCTGGATGAGCCTGTTGATGCTCCATGTTTCTCTACATATTGTAAGATATCTCGGCACCAAGTAGATTTTATTTTAGCAGGAAGTTCATTAGGTGACCTCTAAATCAATCCTACTGGTTCTTCAGGAGCTAGTGAATATGAGGCATCTTTTGGTTTCTCCCTCTCAAACTTTGAAGGGGGAGAATCAGACTCGGGATCCGCCATCTCTGAATCACATTGAATCTCATTCGATCTTTTGAAAGAAGCTTCCACATGGAAGGTAACAACTCGGTTGAATTCAATGTGTCTATCACTAGGTACATATATTTGGTATGCTTTGGATGACTCGCTATAACCCACAAAGGTCCATTTCTTTCTAGAAGGCTCCAACTTTGTTCTCTTTTCATTCAGTACATGAATGTATATTGGGATCTCAAAGATCCTCAAGTATGAGATGTCTAGATTCTCACTGGTAAACACTTCTTCTGGTGTCTTCTCATCTAGAATGGCATGTGGGATTCTTTTCTAGATGTACACAGTTGTACTGGTGGCTTCTTCCCATAATGAGGTAGACATATCTTGATCATGCATCATGGCTTTTGCAGCCTCACATATGGTTCTATTATTTCTTTCAACAACCCCATTTTGCTGAGGGTTGTATGGTATTGTTAACTGACTACATATTCCTACATCACTACATAGCTAATTAAATACATGCGAATCAAATTCACCTCCATTATCAGATCTTCATGCATAGATGTGATTTTCTTTTTGATTTCAACTAGGTATTTAAACTCTTTAAATTTGCTAAGAGTTTTACTATTATGGGCCTTCATGAAATAAATCCATGACTTCCTAGAAAAATCATCTATGAACAGTACGTAATATAAGAATCCACTCAGGGAGGGGGATGACATGGGACCACGTGCATCATAATGTATTAAATATAAAATCCCTTTAGATCTAGTAGTATTGTTGGAAAAACGTTTCTTAACATTTTTCCCAAGTGCACGACCCCGACATACACTATCATGCTCAAAATCAAATACGGCCATACATTTTACCATCTTTTCAAGTCCTAGTAGCACTTTGTAGTGTAGGTGTCCAAGACTTTGGTGCCATAGCTCACATGGGCTAATAGTGTGGTAAATCATAGCTTGAATGTACTTCATGGGTACCTTGTATAGTCCTCCCTCTCGAACTCCAATCACAGCAGGAGATTCTAGGATTTTGTTCTTCGGCCATAAAAGTGCTTTGTTATCCATGAAGATAACTTGGAAGCCTTTGTCTTCAAGAACTGAAACTGAAAGGAGGTTCTTCTTCAAGCCTAGAACATATAGAATGTCCTCCACATGTAAAATATCATCGGTGTTGTTACACTGTATTTTGCCACCTTGTGAGCATTAGCACTCCTTGGCCTCCCTTACCCAACTGTAGACTCAAAACCATATTTTTGGTTCTCCTTGAAACCATTTTTCCCTATTTTTCCTCCTATACGTGATCTACTTCAGTGCAACTTGCGTACACGCAAGTTGTGTTACTACAGCCAACGTACATCGACTTTTTTGGTGAATGAGAGTAAAATCTCTATTTTTCACTCCAAAAAAGCGGCCATTGTAACCTTTGGCCCTCCATGTATCTTGAAACGACTCAATTAGACTTTTCACTTGCCTTTGGAGGGTTACATATTGAGCTATTGTGATGCATGGGAGGAGGAGAAAGAGAAGAGCATTGAAACTCTATCGAAATTTTGCCTTGGTTGCTACTGCTTGAGTCTACATCCGTTGGTCCTAGTTGTTGTGAACCATTTATGTTCACCTCCCAAACTCTTTCACATCTTGTGAAGGAATTTCTCTTTTACTTGTGAGTTTTCCATTGTATGGGGGATTGAAGTGGCAGAGGCACAAGTGGAGGGACCTAGTTCTTGGTTCATATGAGTTGCCAATAGGAGGTTGTATCGTGTACTTCTTGTTCATATTAATAGAAATACTCATTTTCTCATCCATTTATATTGTGAATGGTCATTTATTATCATTGGGTACATTTGCTTATATATATCATGGATTAGGCTCTTATATACGCTGACCTCTTTTATATATCATATGTACTTGTTTGCGTTTATTGTTGAGGCTAAGTTGTAGGTTCAAGTGTTGTGATTTGAAAGCTCAACGAAATTCTTCATCAAATGTCCGGTTGAGGTAGGTCCTTTATTTTGTTTATCAACATTTACATTTATATAGCATATGTTGGGAAGTGATTTGATTTCTCGGGTTCATCTGTCTATTGTGGTCTACCCCAAGCCATAGGAATTTTTTCTCTGTAACAGAATTGGCGACTCCGCTAGAGAGAAGCCTCCATTTGGGGCCTTTTGGGCAATTTTTCCTTGTTTTCGTTCATTGTTCTTTCGGGTTTCTATGTCGTTAGTAGGTTTTCAGGTTCTATATAGAAAGAATCCTGAGTTTCTCATCCTTTTCACTCATTTTTGTTCACCTATCTTTCCCTTTACATGCTTTTGTTGTGGTTTACCCGCGTATACACACGACTGTTATTTAACCAGCTCGTGTACATACACTATTGTTCACTGAATAGTCGCATATAGCTCTATTTTAACCTTGTTTATGGTGTTTGGTCGATGCTGGGTGAGTTCTGGGTGTTCATGAGTCTTGTTGGGCTTGTATACTGACTGTCTCTTTCCTTTTAGTGGCTAGAAGCTCCTCTTTCTTTGGTTTTTGAGAAATTTGCTTTCTAGCCATTTTTCTTCATTTGCTTTTTGTACTTTCATTTTGCATTTGAGTGCTTGTGACTTCATTAGGGTTTGATTGGGCATGAAATATTGTAGAGAGATTGGATTTTATTTCTGATGAAGAGACTTTGGTTTGAATTTCATTTAGTGGCATACATATTTCTATTGGAAGACGAGTTTAGTGTTTTCATGTGTGCATATTATTGAGTCATTTCATATCACTAGTTTCATGGCCATATTCCTTTGAGAAAGCACAACCAATAAAATTAACACTTAATTAAAATTGATTAGAACGCTTTTCTTTTCTAGGGTGCACCAAAAAGTATAGGTTGTAGAGTCTTGGAATAGAACTTGTTGGAGTAAACAATCCTAGACTATCAAACAAACATTATGTGTCTGACCAGGGAGTGGTGAAACCCATGGTATACATGGGTGTTCTAAGGAGGCTCTACTCATGCCAAATTTAAGCACGAGGTCACGGGAGGTAGGTTGTGAAGATAGCCCTCCAATACTTGTTGAACGTGGGAGATATATCCAGGATTTGTTCGTATCTGGGAACTCTTAAGGGATTTGACCCTTTTGATTTTTGGGCTTAGCTACCCTTCCCATATAGCAGATCCCAGCTGCAACTGTTTTCCTGAGCATTGGTTATATGTGGTGACCTTAGTTTCCTTACCTATGTATCGCATAGGGAATTTGCAGCAGTTATTATGTGGGTGTCCTGAGTCAGATAGGGGTCAGACAACACATTGTGTTTACACATTGAAGTCTGAGGGCCCTTATAACTGATTTTGTTACCTTCGGTTATAGTTTTGGAGTCTCAGGCCTCTGTTAGGAAAGACATAATGGTTGTAGTTTTGGGAGGTCCCTTGAGCCAGTCCCCTGTTGCGTGCATTTTGGTTGTAGCTTCTTTCAGGTGTGTGCTCTGTGACGATTTAATAGGCCGTTAGGAGACGCTTATTTGTTGACTCTTTGGGGTCATCGTGGATCGAGATCTTAATCTTTGACGATCTCGTCGGTTGGATAGTTTTCCATCTAGCGATCCATTATAGTCTCTTTGCAAGAGACATTGGAGGACTATCGTTGGTCCTTTATTCACATATTAGAAGATTCAGAGAGCTCCCACTATGAGTTCTGCATCTGGCACATTGGGAGCCCCAATGACTCCATCCGCTGGCACGAAGAGAACTTCCCCTCCTTACACGTACTCTCTGAGGACTGGACGGGAGGGAGGTTCATCACACATCACTCCTCATGGGTTTGGGACATGCCATCCCACTAGTAGGAACCTGTTTGATGATACATGGTCATCGGGTCATCTGTATGGTTCATCTACGGGTGTGTCAGGTGTTGGTTCCACATCTGTCTTCACGACCTCAAAACCTTTTACATTGGGTATGCATGGCTTTATGCCTCCATGTCTTGTATCCACACTAGCTCTAGCGTTGGGGTTGAAGGAAATACACCCCTTTTCACTGTTTATCAGTTTGGGAGTGGTCACATCCCTCCTTCCTCTCCGATTGTTGTAGGATGGCCTCCTCTTTCGTGATCCCCTAGTGTTAGTGTGAATTCTTTCTCGAGTGGAGGTTTCACGGTAGGCATCGGATCTATAACCTATATTCCATCCGTTAACCTGTATGCATCTATGCATGTGCCTGTGCCTGCAAATGCTTATATGATTCTGAATCCTCCTCCTAGTTCTTCGGGTCCCTGGGGTGGGAACATACCATTTTATTATGGCCCTTACTTGGTTTTTTTTTTCCACGTCAAGTGGTTATATGATACCCCCTTCTTATGGAGGTAACTTTTCTAATTATTTAGCCAGTTTCAACCCTTATTCCATTCCCCCCTATGGATCCCATTCTATGCACGTGCCTATGTATCCTTATATGGGTTAGGTTGGAGGAGCATATTATCCTTTTGGTCAGGGCCATGGGATCTACCAGGGTTCTTCGGCACATCAGGTGTCGACCTTGGTTTCCACAGTCTCATCCTTGGTTTCGCAGAGTTAGTCTCTCTCGGGAGCTTGTACTCAAGCTTCGTAGCCTTAGCTCCCGTTCATCACTAGGTTGAACTTTCCCGATCTTTCTAAGCTCACGAATGATCCGGTGTGTCATGACTATACATGGCCCCCAGTCCCCACCAAGATCCCTTCCGATGTTCCAAATTTTGAAGGGAATAAAGGTGAGGATTGTTTGACGGACAATCCAATCAAGCAAACGTGAGTTGGATCTCCCTAGCTCAAAGTGAGTCTAGAAAAAATAGTACAGACTACAAACTACTTTCCTAGATCTGATTAAGGATCAAGTGACTAGATGTCTTACCTTAACTTCGCAATCCTTTCTCTTGGATGTTGCTCCGTGTCTCGCGATAGTCAGATCTCAGCTGCAAGACCTATCAAGACACATAGAACAATGCAAACGAGTAAAGAGCATCTATACAATACGAGATCTAAGTAAACAGTTAAGCAGGTTAACTACACAATATCATCACACATAAAAAATATTGGTGGAAATCATTTATATTAGTGTAAATATAGGGAAAGTACATAGGAAAGAATGACTACAACCAAAGCTTAACATAGTAGCCCTTCTACATCCAAGCCAATTTCCATATCCTCCCAAGGAAGTGTGAGTCGCTCAATGGATGAGTCAGAGATCTCTCCAAGATTGATTTCACCAGCATGTAGACACTATAGACTTCCTCCCTTTGGAGAGGGGTAGAGATTCACTTATATAGGACTAAGTGGATAAGGTATGGATAGGGTAGGTTGAGATATGGTAGAAGAGAGATAGGGGATCCCCCCAAGAGGTTAGGGACCAAGTGCCAGCTCCCCCAAGAGGTTAGGGATAAGGATCCAAGTCAGAAGGCTTCGAGAATGAGCTCGAAGAAGCTATTTTTTCCCATTAACTGACTTCTTCATCCCCTGCAATAGAGAAAGATGCGATGTCACAGGTTGCATGAGTGCAACCTGCGATGACCTCTCAAAACCTAGCACAAATGCAATGGTATCCCTTCCAGGTAAATGACTTACCAATGAAACTTCAGGGATGTATACTGTAGCTAGGGTTTTCACCCTAGCTTGCGCAAATGAGCACCTACTAAGGAGAAGGGACTCCTTAGTAGTAGTTCAGTAAAAACAATAACAACAAGACAGTAAATAAAACAGTAACTACTCTAAGCATGTGCATAAAATAACAGAAAGATAATAAAAATCATTTTTGTATTGATTATACCTCCAATTTGGGGTTGGTGAAGCTCTTGCAGTAGTCCAGGAGGGCTGCTTCCAAGCTTCAATAGGTTCCTTCTCCTTCTCCAAAGTGTTTTGGATATGGGCCAAAGGGGCACTCAAATGTGAAATTAGCTCAAAAGGGTGACCTAGGGTTTTAGGACTGATTTTGGCAGAGTGAGGATAGGGTTGACTGTGGATATGAAATGGGGAGCCTCCATCACCTATTTATAGGTTTTTAGTGGTGGAGTGCTGACCCATGGTTTTGGGCACCATATGGTTTAGGTCAGCTGTATAGGGTTTTTGCTTCCTTTTTTCCCTCTTTTTCCTCTTTTTTGTATTTTTTACTCCCTTTTTAGAGGGTTTTTGCTATTTTTGGAGGAATTTAACTTATTTTGGGGGAAAATGGGGGTTTTGACATTTTGGAGGCTTTTTTAATGGTTTTTGGGCCTTTTGGAGGCCTTTTTATGGTTTTTGGGCCTTTTGGAGGCTTTTTTAATGGTTTTTGGGCCTTTTGGAGGCTTTTTTTATGATTTTTTGAGGTTTTGGAGGCAAATATGGTAGGAAATATGGACCAATGAGTCATGTAATGGGGGAGATGAGGTAGTGAGCACTTTTTGGGTGTTAATAGATTGCCCCCTGATGTGTGAGGGCAGGAGCTCATCGTATGGTCGATAGACATCATAGGTTTTCCTGGGATGTGGAGAGGAGAAGAAACGAACTAGAGCCTAAAACAACGGTCCCGAACAAACTGCAAAAAATGAAAGTACATGATCTCAATAATGAATGAGGAATAATCTCAACATATGGACAAGGTGGGCATTCCCATGCTCATATCAAGATATAGAACAATAACAAGGGGGTCCAAAAAATGGGGACCTGAAATATACATGGCCTCAAATAATGAATGAGGAAGAATCTCAATATATGGATGAGGCGGGCATACCCATGCTCGTATCAAGATATATATAAATAATAATAATAAGGCCCAATAATGGGGACCTGAAGGATACATGGAGAACCACTGTGTACATCATAAGGGTCCAGAGGGGACACGAAATCTGGGACATACTACTGGGCTGACCATGTCTGAGCGAAAGAATTGATACACTGGAATATCAATAGTGGTGCTGAGTGTGGTACCAGAGGAACTGATGAACTACTGGATCATAGTGATGGGGAGTCATACCCTCAATGGTACACTGAAATAGAACTAAACTGGGTACTCAAGGAAGCATATAACTGGATGGCTTCCGAATACAATCACCAATGCAACCCAGACATCCACGGGAACATATAACTGGGCGTTCCGAAGTGACTCACCAATGTGCTAGAGTCGGGGGGAAATCCGAGTTCTTCGACCAATAACTGAAGGGATATATACCCTGCACGATTCTCAACGATGTGATCAAGGTGTTGAAGTCGAGCATGTGAGAAACAACCACTCAGAGAGGCATTGATGACTCCTGTCAAAATGGTCTGTAGGCACTCACCACAGATGGTGATGGGTCCAAGGCACAGGGACCTCTAGGTCTATCCTTTGGAATAGATGGGCTGTCGTCAACAGAGGGAGACCTACAACTAGCAAGGCAATGATGTTTCCTTTATAGGAGCACGAGGTGGTGAATTGAAGTGTGAGAGTACTGATGGTAGGATTGACATATTGTGGGGGTGGGGGATAACTGGGCAAGTAGATTGAGTGGACTCAAACTTCCTTTGCTCAGAGTATGATGGCAGGAATGATTGGGCAGCATATGAAACTGACTAGTGGGATAGGGATCATGGCTATAATGGATCAAGGATAGTGACTGGGATGAGGGATACTCAAGTTGGTGTACGATGGCAGGAGACTACATAATACTCTGAACAAAGGCGACCTTATTGGGGGTGCTATTGAGGTGATCGTTCATAGTGCTGAGAGGCACGGGGGGACTTCTTCATGGGTTAAGGAACTAGAAGAAGTGTGTTCAAAACGGTACTGTCATGTGGATTTATACGAGCCCAAGACAGTTCATGCTCGTGATTGCTTTCAAGTTTAAGGAGTCTGAAAGCGATAAGAAGACTCTGAAACAATGGAATGGTACCATCGTGTGGATTTGTACGAGCCCAGGACGGTGCATGCTCATGGTTGCTTTCAATTTTAGAGAGTCTGAAAGCAATAAGAAGACTCCAGGGGGGTGATTTTTCGTGTGTTAGTCTCCAAGGCCTGAAGAAGCATAAAAGGATGCAATGAAGAACTCTTCTAGCCAGTGTGACTAGAGTATTCCTTTTTCGTAATTAGTCTACCAGGTCCGGAAAAGGGTTAAACTTCTACCAGATAGATGCCCTTTCAGGTAATTTAACGAGCATGAAAGGAAGCAAGATTGCTCGACGATCTTTTCATTCTTTTAGGAGTTAGAAAAGAGCTTAACATAAACTCCCTAAGAGCCTTTTTCGTAAAGGACTTGTCCGGCCCGAAAAAGGGATAAAATTATACCGAACAAAAGGAATGGCCATGTAAGGAGGAAGTGCTCAATCAAGGAACACCGATGAGAACCAAGAATGAGGGTGGGGGGGGAACACTGGTGGGCCTCCTTGCGGGATGATGAATGGTGACAAAATAATGAAATAATTACAGTATGAGTGGAGTCACTGGCTCATGTAAAAATGTGTAACAATCCAATGGTGGTTTATGTGGTGTGCAAACCGAGGCAGCAAGGTGTCGGGACACAATGTTGAAATTGCACCTGGTGAGAGCGAGAAATGATCTCAAGCATCATCACGAGCTCAAAAAACTAAATCCGGTAATATAAAAAGTGTCAAGAATGGATAACGGTCGAGGTGGCATGCGAACCAAGGCGACGGGGGGCATTTTGAAAAAAATACACGAAAAATCTGGGGGTGAGAGCGAGAAATGATCTCAAGCATCATCACGAGCGCGAAAAAATGAATCCAACGACATAAAGTATATCAAAAATGGGCTAAGGCCGATGTGGCATGCAAGTCGAGGCGACGAGGTGTCGGGACACAATGTTGAAACTATTCCTGGTGAGAGCGAGAAATGATATCAAGCATCATCACAAGCATAGAAATATGAATCCAACGATATAAGGAATGTCAGAACGGACGACGGTCGAGGTGGCACGTGGATCGAGGCGACAGGGGGTTGTTTTGGAAACAATACCCAAAAAAATTGAGGTTGAGAGCGAGAATTGATCTCAAGCATCATCACGGGAACGGAAATATGAATCCAGCAGTGCAAATGGTGTGAAAATCGGAGGTCATAAGGACTTCGAAATGGTCAAAGGAAATAACTAGGTTAAAAAATGGTTGCAAATAAAGGTGATCCCACCAAGCCAAGGATGCAATGGTGGGGAGAAATGATGACCCGCAGGGGAAGAATACTAGGTGTATCAAATCAAATCAAATCTACAAGTCATATGTGACCTCAAAAATGGTTGAGATCACGCATGTGGAAAAGTGAGCAGGGTTAATGACCTGCCCCCATGCTATGTGCATAGGGTTTGTGATTGTGGATCACATATGTGTTGGTTTGAACAATGGGATTGTTGAAATATTGAGATAGATGTGATGGGGGAGGTTCAAAGTGTTTGATCATGCCCCCTATTCCAAGGTCGAGGTAATCTATTATTCCCCCTAACTCAGAGGTGTCAATGTGGTGCTCGATGATAGCGGAGTCAAGACTAGGCAGTTCGGTGTAGGACCAAGCAAAGACATCGCGAAACTCTTGGAAAATTTTCGTGTACTCTCCAATCTCGTACTTAGTACAGGAGGCTCCTAAATTAATAAGTTTAAGAGCACCTGTTGGGGCAGAGATATCAATGTGGATTATGGGTGAGATATTGACCATGTTTGTTAAATTTTGAGCATTAATTCACAATACTTTAGGATCTTCACTGAGAGAATAACATATACAGTATATCAATGCATAGCAATCACAATAAGCATGAGAAGCATCACAAGAATCAAAATCCTGAGAGACAAGAGACACCGAGTTTCCATGGGGAAAACCCTAAGGTGAAAAACCCCACAACTTCCTCAGAGATAGAGAGAGAAATGGCTCAACCAAAGTACAACCAAAATACACTGAGATATTCTCCTAGTAGTAGATGATCCTCCTCCTCACTAGTGCACCACTTTCTGAGTGAGAGAAGTGTGAGTTTCTGAGTGATGCAAATAGAGATCTCCCGATCTCTATTTATACTAGTCTCTTTTCCCAGTTACACTATGGGGTCAACTTGTCTAGCTAGGTACATCCACAATATAATAAATATTTTAGGGCCGACCCCACACATGGTGGTCTAATAACCCATCGCCAAGTACACACACTTGCGACACTTGTCAATACACATGACGACACTTCCTTATAGAAGAATAACACATCTCTTATAAGGGTACAATAAATATATATGAAATACATAGATGAAATACATTATGAAGTTACATATACATCAACACTCCCTCTTAACTAGGAAGGTATTTCTCTACACAGTTCTGCTAGACAAGTCTTCTTCTCAGGATCATCGTCATCGATGCATCATCATCATCATCGTCACTGCTGTTGCTATCTCAACCAATCTCTGACTCTACTTGTCATAGGAAGTTCTACAGAGTCAGTCCTTTTTCATACTGGATGTAGGCCCACCACCTGCAGGTCTTCATCATCACTGGACATACTGTGGAATCCTCAGGACTAATTACGTGAGTCAACAAAACCTCGAAAGAGCATCCTTGGACTGATTACGAGCACATAGCTCAACCTATCGGATCTCCTAGGATCTTTTACATGTTACTGCACAACCTGTCCACGGCCACAGAGTATCACGAAGCACAACCCAGATGCACACACACAACACTTACACTCACCGGCATGGGAGGACCAACCTACCACCATCCGTGAAGGGATCACAGCACTTACATCAACGACCATGGGAGAACACATCTACCACCATGTCGGAAATGCCCTGCACTTACATCAACACACATGGGATAACACATCTACCACCATGTCGGAAAGGCTCTGCACTTACATCAACGCACATGGGAGAACACATCTAGCACCATGTCGGAAAGGCTCTTCACTTACATCAATGTACATGGGAGAACACATCTACCACCATGTCAGAAAGGCACTGCACTTACATCAACGCACATGGGAGAACACATCTACCACCATGTCAGAAAGGCACTGTGCATTTGTGTCTTCCGAACTCATCACACATAATCCAACTGATTATGTAATGTATCCACCTGATACATATGATCATCCTGATCATCATCATTGTACCATCCTGGTACATATCATCTGGAGCAACATCCTGAAGCTCATCATCCATGATCATCCTGATCATATAATGCATCTACCTGATGCATACCAAGTATCTACCTAATACATATCATCATACATGATCCACCTGATCATACAATGTATCCACCTGATACAAATACAAAAACATGATCCACTGATCATACACAGTATCCACCTGATACATATACAGATACATGGTCCAAGCATCCAACATGATGCATATAGAAAACATATACAAATGATCCTACTAATCATATCCAGCATCCAACATGATGCGTACATACATATACATATAAATGATCCAACTGATCATACCCAACATCCTCCTGATGCATATACAAAGTAGTAACTGGAGCATCGTCCTGATGCTCATCATCCATGATTCTCCTGATCATCATAGAATCATATTCTTTAGATCATCTCATCGTCCACGAAGCACAGCCTAGATGCACATCATCCAGTACTTACACACTGACATGGGAGAACACATCTACCACCATTCGGGGAAGGCTCCAGCCCTTAATTTTTCACCATGGGAGAACACATCTACCACCATGTGAAAAATGGCTTCAACCCTTACATCTACACCATGGGAGAACACATCAACCATGTCAGAAAAGCTCATGTGCATCTGTATCTTCCAGACTCATCACTTCCCTTTGGAATGAACCTCGATCTGAAGTGCACCAAGCCTCTCTCTGAAGTACTCAAACTGCACTCTGGCCAATGACTTGGTCAATACATCTGCAACCTACTCATCTGTCACAACATATTCTTCTTCAGCTGTACTCAGTGCTACGCAGGACTGCTTCCTACTAAACCAAGAGATCACACCTGATCCCATACTGAAGCAGCACCCATATGTGCTCTTCCTATCTGCAGCACTACCTGCCCAATTTGAATCAACATAACCCTGCAGGTTAAACTTTTGATTTGCTTCATACTTGAGCCCATAATCCACTGTACCCTTCAGGTACCTCAAAACATGCTTTACAGCAATCAGATGAACACTCCTCGGATCTGTTAGGAACTGACTCAATGTGTTCACAACAAAGAAAATATATGGTCTTGTGTTCATCAGGTACATCAAGGACCCAATCATCTGATGATACACAGTGACATCAACCGGATCAGATGAAGCATCACACAGAAGCTTCAGGTTCGATGCCATAGGTGTGGCCATGGCCTTGTATTCCATCATCATTGTTATAGCTTGAAATGACACCTCTCCATTCGTGACAACACTTGCTTCCCTTGGTCGCATGACGACACTTCTTGAGATCAAGTTCAGTCACACAACAGGACATTTGTGGATGGAGGAGTCATTTGGGACACTAAAAATGGTTGAAATTACCTCATTCTTGACCCATTTGATGTATATGACCCTTGGAACATTTTTCCATACCAAACCATCTCCTGAAAATGAGCAAAAAAGCCTGTTTTTGGCCATTTTTCAATATGAGCGCGACTCCACTGTTGACATAGTAGCGTGTGTACGCGACTTTGTCTCATTTAAAGTAGTGCCCATTGCCATGTGTACGCAACTTTGTCTACTATAGAGTAGCGTACACCCCTGTTTTGGTCAAAATCTCGAAATTCGAGTAAGTTAAGTTGGTTGGGAAACCTCTTGAGTGGTTGTAACTTCTTTTCCTCTTCCTCATTGACTATATAAGGAGGGTAGAAGGGTCATGTGAGAGGACGAAGCCCAATTACAAAGTTATGCTGGAGGAATGGAGACCCTCATCCCCCTCTCTTGTGCTTTAGTTTTGGTAAACCCTAACATAGTTGATTAGAGGATGGAATCCTTGGAGAACGGAAGCAGGAGATCTTGAATCTAGGTTTCGTGAAGTGCCAAGCTTGAAAGAAGGTATAACTTTATGTACTTGCTTTCATTCATTAATAAAGATTAGACGTTCTTCTCTTTCCAAATATGACCTATTAATGTGTCTCAAATTTGATTACAGTTCGTTTATAATCTGATGTCTTCTTCTATTATGAATATCAGTCTTATATGTGTAGTCAAATGTGTTTGAGAAAGGTATCAAGTTGTTTTGTAGGTCTGGGCATTGCGACACTGGATAAGCATTGAAGAGCGAGGGAGTAAAAGCTAGGATCAACCTTCTAAATGAGGTGCCTACATCTCTAAACCCTAATCTCTTCATTTATTTGTTGTACTTGCAGAATGCTTGTAAGTTTATCTTTATCACCGTAAGTTGGTAGTTTCTCCCCTGAACTATAGGTGCATTTTCCCCACAACAGAATGGCGACTCTGCTGGGGAAAGCCTAACTGCTTAGGGGTATCCAAGGTCATTTCTTCAATTCTGTTTGATGGTCTTTGTTCATTTTCTTGATTAGGATCAGTTAGCAGGCTCTGTTTGACCCTTCTTGGCTCTTATAGACCCTTCCCAGCCCTTGCAAACCCTTGTGGACCCGAGTGTGGTGGTTTTAACCCCATTTTTTCAACTTTTTCCACCTGTACGCTACTGTTTGTACCACACAGTAGCGCCCATACGCTACTTTTCCTTTGCACAGTAGCGCCCATACTGCTATGAGTGCTAGTTTCCTTTATACACAGTAGCGCTCAAAATCTGGGTTTGAAATTTTTGAGTTTTTGGGTTGTGGACCCAAATATGGGGGTTGTGGCTGCATTTTTTAGGGTCCTTGATGACCTTAGGTCTGAGTTAAACCACTGTAAGTGGTCTCCCATCCTTGTACTGATCCTACATTCATGATTTGAACCTCTTTTGATCAATTTGGGCTTGTTTGGAAAGTTTTGGGGTTTGTTGACCTAAGTTGGGGGGTTGTGGACCTGTTTGGTGTTTTGTACCCTAATTTGAGTCTGACTGAACTTACTTGCCCCATTTTCCACTGGATTTGGAACCTCTTGAGTCTTCTTGACCCTGTTTGTATCTATTTGAGTGAAATTTCTCTTTTAGGTTGGTTTCTTAACCTCCCTTATGCTTTTAGTTTTTCTTTTGTAGTGAAAGCTCAAGTGTTTTGGCTGTTGTTCAAGACCTTGTTTGCATTGCTTATGTGCAGACCTGACTTTACCAAACCATACTTCTTCGTAGGTCATTTGCTTCGTTTGGGTCTAAAAGTAGTTTTTGTACTCTTTTCCCAATGGTTGGCATGCTTACATCAATAAGAATTTGAAAGTCATATTTGGTAGCTTTTGCTGTTTCATAAAGAGAACCTGAAAGTTTCTTTGCTTTTCTTTGATAGTAGGTTAGTTTCAGTTTTGTTTCTTACCTTTGAAAAGCATAAAGAATTTTGATTTATCTTCTGAATAGAGTACCTTGCAAGTGGCTTAAAAGATTTTAGAGTGCGTTGCATAAAAAAGAACAAGTTTTCTTTTGCATACCTAGTTGCTTGAGTAGCTACATTTTTAGGTTTTGAGTTTATTTTTGTACATTTAGACTTTATTTTTACCTTTTTTGCATTCGAAATATTAAAAATTTCATTTGCACATGCATTCTAGATCAGAATTTTAAGGCTTGCATTGAAAAGAAAAGATTTGTTTGGTGGTAAATATTTCATTTTCAGTACTCTATCTCTATTATAACCACTCTCACACACCCACTACCTTTTTGAGTAATCAAGTAACCTTTAAAATGAACCCTAATAAAATGTACTAGTAACATTTTATTTTCTAGGTTACACTACACCAACTAGTTTTGGTTAGGATCTTGGGTTTAAAACACCTTAAACCACCCAAGATCACACATTACGCAAAAATTGTAGTAAGACTATCACAGGTAAACCCATTTCACTCAAAACTTGCCTGGGATTTATGCAGTAGGTCATTGCGAGATCAGATTGTTGGGAATACTCCTCCTACTTTCTGTTCGAGCATACGCCAGGATCGGATTGCGTATTGGGGACTCTTTCGATTTTCGAGCTTAGCTACCCTGCCCACGCTTTCTGATTCGACCGGTGACTGTTCCCTCAGGAGTTTTCGGTGTTGTCGTATCCTTAGTATCTGACTCTAGGTTCATACACAGGTGACAGCAGAGGATATATCTGCTATACCTAAGACAGACGTGGGAGGAAACCCCTTGCAGGTCTTTGGGAGGGCGGTTGGGTGATTCCAACGCTTGCACCCTTAGTCATTGTATTGTGGACCCCGGGTAACTGTCTTTCTTCCTTCGTTGATCTGTTCTGGGCCCTCATCATCCCAGACTCTTCTCCGAAAGGCATCTGTTTGCCTAGTTTGATTTACCTAGGACCTTTTTTAGTGGTGTGCTCTTTGTGCTACTTTTTTTTAGTTTTCCTTAGAGAAATTCTTGTTCATTTGAGCAAGAAACTATGTTTAGCATTCCGGTGAGTGCCAATCAAGGTACCCCCAATTCCGGGGGATCCTTGTGTTGTTCCATTCATTGGAAACATTGGTGCTCCCTTAATGGCTACTCTGAATCTTCCTGTATTCACTATTGGGCTGCCGGTTTGGTTGTTTTCCACTCCTAATGCCTTGCATGCTCCTGATGCTTCTTTTGTAAGCACCTCAAATCAAGAGCATCAGAACCCTGGGCCTTCTTTGCCAATAACATCTTCTCCTCCTCCTTCTACCTCATGTGGCGAAAGTAGCAATACTAGTAACCAATAGTCTAAAAGGAATAGACGGGGGAAGAATAGGAAGAAGATGCCAAAACAAGGGGCTAGCCACCCTGCCTCTATGAGTCATGCAGGGGGCACCTACCCAGCCTTTGGAAGTCATGCTGGGATAAAACTTTTAGTCACTGAAAAATCATACTGAAAGTTTGTCTTCAACCACTGTCAGTCATGTTGAGGACACGTCATTGATCACTGCTAGTCATATTAATGACAAGTCACCAGTTCCTGTGAGTCATACTGGAGACACCAGATCAGCCACTGCAAGTCATGCTGAGGGAGTTGACATTGTCGACAAACCCAACAAACAGAAGCTTAAGTTCCCTTGTAAGTTTTGCAAGGGAGACCACCTTACTTACTTGTGCCCTGTACTTCCAGAAGTGCAAAAAGTGTGGTACTTAGTTCAAAAGTCTTCTGCTTCTGAGCAACCAGCCACTGCAAGTCATGCTGGGGGCAAGCTGTCATCCAATGCTAGTCATGCTGAGAGTACTGACGTTGTAAAGGAGACTCGACCTATAGGATGGAAACCCAAGTTCCCTTGTAAACTTTGTAAGGGAGATCACCTTACTCACCGATGCCCTGCCATTCCAGAGGCACGAAGAGTGTGGTCCATGTCTGAAGGACCCTCTGTTCCTGAGTTGTCTATAGATTCCCTGCAGTCAGATCAACCTTTGGTTGATAAAGTGGTTGAACCAATGCAATCTTTGGTCGACCCCACTCTTCCTTCGGAGAGTGAAGTGATCGAATCGATGCAATCTTCGACCGATCCCATCAGTCCTTTGGAGATTGATGCACCTACTACTGAAGTCTTCTGCATTACCAGTTTGGATATTCATGAAAAAGGGGGCACTTCATCTGTGCCATGTGAACCCCTACCAAGCCCTAGGATTGTTTCCTTTGATTGGAATAGTCTAGCCGAGCCTCGTCTTCCTTCTTCGACACCTTTCCAGATAAAGGTTGATATCGGGAACCACACGGTTGATCGATGCATTGTTGATGAAGGTGCTTCTATTAGTATCTTATCCGCTTATGCTTGGAGAGATTTGGGTTTCCCTAATGTTATTCCAGCTGTTAATTGGCCGTTGACTTTCGATAAAAGACCTAGTGAACCGTTTGGATTCCTCCGTCAGGCACCTGTTACTTTGGGTGAAAAAATAGTCTTAGTTGATTTTATGGTTTTAAAGGACCCTATGGACTTTGATATGATCCTCGAGCGTGATTACATTTATGCTATGCATGCTGTGGTGTCTACGCTTTTTTGTGTGATGCATTTCCCTCATAATGAAAACATTGTCACCATCGAACAGCTTGCATTCGTTGATCCTCCTTATTACCCAACTGTAGACCAGTCGGATCTCTCGTCATTAGGCACTACTATGTCACATGGGAATGTTGTGGCATATTGTTCCTTGAGTTCAAATGCTACTGAGAAGAAGTCTCTGAATTCATGCTTACCTTCTCGGGACTTGGTCCCAGCTTTTGACCAAGTGACACCTCCATCTGAATGTTTAGATATGTATTCTATCTGGGATGATATACTTCCTTCTGATGAATTTTTCCTAGAGTCTATAGTACAGTCTGCCATTCATTTGGATGTTGATCCAGTCGCAGTCATGTCTAGCCCCGGTTTGACCTTAAAGTCTGATCTTCCTACTGTTGAGTCTTTGGACTCTCCTATAGATCCGCAAATCGGTGTTCCTGCTGAGTTTGATTATGTTTCTAGAATTTTCAACTCCCATGATGATGAATTTGTTTCTGTAGATTCCATCATGTCCTTCAACTTTGATCTTCATCCTGAAGTTGATCTTGTTGATTGTAAGTCCTCGGGCTTGGGTACCACAGAGTCTTCATTCGAAAACTCAGCCTTGTTTATGCCCGTTGTTGATGATAGTGAAGTTGAAAGTATTTCTACCACAGTGACTTGTATCAGGTCTTTCTTTACATATGTTTTAGATATGATCTTGGTACTGATGTTTCTAGGAGATAGGATTCTTAGATGGACGTATACTTGCTTATTGGTCATTTTCGACACCTTGTGCGACCATGTCAGGTATATTCGAAACCTTGCATATAGGTTTAGGCTTCCCCGCTGTTATGTTGCATTTGAACCTTTTGCCATCCGAATTTTCCATAGGGTCGAACCTGTTGGATATTGGTGTGTTAGCCATCTCTTTATGCATCTTGCACCAGTCCGACAGCAGAGCCTACCTAGCATGGGTCACCCTAGTCAGCACCCTTATGCCATTCTGGTGCCCATGCTGAGTTTTTCTCATAAGCTTGGGAGCCTTTTTAGATTTACCATGACTTTGAGAAGAAGCCTCATATCTTTCTTCCTCATCTATTTATGGCCATCCCTGATAAGGCTCCCATCTTTATGTTCAAATTGAATATGCATCTGTTATGATCTCGCTTGCGCTAATGAGCCTGAAGCCGACTTCCACGCTTTTAGCCCGTTGTATAAGCCTCCATCTCTGATCTCATTTCCGCTAAGCCCTGTATCATTTTTCCCTCACAATTTGACACCTTTTACCTAGAGGAGACACACTCTGAGTGTACTTATCTTGCTCATGTTCCTTGCATTAGGTATAGCTTTGTTCCATGCGCTTGGAGCTAGTTTCGCATGTCCCTGACACTCGTCTCCTCCCACTTCGAGCATTCTTCTTTTACTTCGAGCTTGTTAAAAACAGTAAGTAGGTTTCGAGCATTCTTCTTTTACTTCGAGCTCGTTAAAAACAGTAAGTAGGTTACGAGCATTCTTCTTTTACTTCAAGCTCATTAAAAACAGTAAGTAGGTTACGAGCATTTCTTCCACCTTTCCTTCGAGCTCGTTAAAAACAGTAAGGAGGCTACGAGAATTTCTTCCACCTTTCCTTCGAGCTCATTAAAAACAGTAAGGAGGCTATGAGCATTTGTTTCATCTTCACTTCGAGCTCATTAAAAACAGTAAGGAAGTTATGAGCATTTTCCTATCTCCTTTGAGCTCGTTAAAAACAGTAAGGAGGTCATGAGTTTACTTTTCTGGACTCGTTAAACCTTTACGGAAAAGATCCCTATGGAGTTCTTTTAAGCCTTTTTCAGACTCTTTAAATAGGAAAAGTTTGCCGAGAAGATTTGTCTTTTCGGGCTCATTAAAATAACTGAACTAACATCCACTTAGGTATAGAATTACCCCTTGTCCGGGCCTTGGTGGATAATTTACGGAAAAGGTATACTCTAGGTATACTCTTGTATGCGCTAGAAGAGTTCTTCTTCCATCATTTTACACTTTTTCGGGGAAGGAGACTAACTTTACGAAAAAGGACCTTTGGAGTCATCTTTAGGGTTTTCAGACTCTCGAAATGGAAAACACCAAGCGAGCATTCACCTACTCGAGCTCGATGTGAAATCCACGAGATGGTTGATAAAGGACTGTTTAAGTTTTTCAACTCTATAAACAAGAAAACACCACCGAGCACATACCAATCCGGGCTCGATATAAAATCCATGGATAGGTGTATCGAGGACTGTTTAAGTTTTTCAACTCTATAAGCAAGAAAACACTGCCGAGCACAGACCAATCCGGGCTCGATATAAAATCCACGGATACGTGTATGGAGTTTTCTTCCAGGTTTTTCAGACTCTTTAAATATGAAAATACCGTCGAGCATGCTTTAGTTCTTTGTCAAGCTCGTTAAAAAATGAAAAAGGAAAGGGAAGGGAAGAATGTCAAAATATCTTTCAATATGATGGCAGCAAGTCAACTATCTCCTTGAACAAAGCACCTGTTTTGAGTCTATCAAACAAGTTGGGTTCTAGTGTTGGCCTTAGGGTAAACTTGATCTCTGAGTTCTTACTACTCCATTTGGTTAGTCTTACAATCATATGGAGAATCTGTTAATGTATCCTACATTGCAGACTTGCGTCATGGTCCCTTTGTGTTCAAAGCTACCTAAGTCACTCTTGTGTCATGCTCACTGTTCAAGGATATAACCTGTGTCGTCCATTCTGCAGTTGCCTTGACCTCATGTGTCGGCCATTCCTTGGTGTCAGTATGTTTCATCATGTGTTTAGTCCTACTCCAAATCAACTCATACCTTTTGAGTGTCCCTCGTGTTGGATGATGGAGGATGCATTAAGGCCTCCCTTCCAATGGACTTCTTCCCATCGACTTCAACTCATTGTACTCTAGGAATGAAGTTTAGAGTTTCGGTTAGTACCTTGGGGATTGCAATCATTAGTGGCAGTTTCCCTCGCTATTGGATAGATGGGAATACATCAATGTCTCCTATCCGATGGATTCTTCAAGTGTTCAACGGCAAGACCACTTATTCACACTTGTTTGAATGTACTAGGTACCTTGGGTTCAATTTTCATTATTGGTGGACACCCTCGCGTTTGTTAACGATATACATCAATGACCGGTAATCAAACGATACCTCCCATGTTCGACATCAACTCATTTATTCGCATGGATAAGTTTGTACCTTGGGTTGTTTTTGGATGAAGACCTTGGGATCCTCGATAGCATCACCTCATTTATGTTATCACCCAAGTTGCACAAGATTGATCCACACTCTTTTTGGCTCTTGATGAGACATAGATCCAGCTTGTTCTCTATGGCTATGTTCTCCAGTTTTGACATAGATCCACCTTGTATTTATGTGGCTATGTTTACACTTATGTTCCTCATGGATCCACGCTTGTATTTTAGTGGCCATGATAGATGCATTAGTATTTGGATCATTATTGTATCCTCTTGGAGGTCATGTTCCACCATTTGAACATGGACAGTTACCCCACGGATGAGTTTGTCTGACATTGCCTTTGCTTTTAGGTACTTCATTTGAGCCTATGATTCTTGGTTTCTCCGTTCCTCCATGATTCAACTCTTTTTTATTTATAATGTATTTCGGCCATCGTTTCCCATACTCCCTCTAACCTCATACATTAGGGGGCATCTGTTATAGCTTGAAATGACACCTCTCCGTCTGTGACAACACTTGCTTCCCTTGGTCGCATGACGACACTTCTTGAGATCAAGCTCAGTCACACAACAGGACATTTGTGGATGGAGGAATCATTTGGGACACTAAAAATGGTTGAAATTACCTCATGCTTGACCCATTTGATGTATATGACCCTAAGGAACATTTTTCCAGACCAAACCATCTCCTGAAAATGAGCAGAAAAGCCTGTTTTTGGCCATTTTTCAATATGAGCGTGACTCCACTGTTGGCATAGTAGCGTGTGTACGCGACTTTGTCTCATTTAAAGTAGCGCCCATTGCCATGTGTACGCGACTTTGTCTACTATAGAGTAGTGTACACCCCTGTTTTCGTCAAAATCTTGAAATTCGAGTAAGTTAAGTTGGTTGGGAAACCTCTTGAGTGGTTGTAACTTCTTTTCCTCTTCCTCATTGACTATATAAGGAGGGTAGAAGGGTCATGTGAGAGGACGAAGCCCAATTACAAAGTTATGCTGGAGGAATGGAGACCCTCATCCCCCTCTCTTGTGCTTTAGTTTTGGTAAACCCTAGCACAGTTGATTAGAGGATGGAATCCTTGGAGAACAGAAGCAGGATATCTTGAATCTAGGTTTCGTGAAGTGCCAAGCTTGAAAGAAGGTATAACTTTATGTACTTGCTTTCATTCATTAATAAAGATCAGACGTTCTTCTCTTTCCAAATATGACCTATTAATGTGTCTCAGATTTGATTACAGTTCGTTTATAATCTGATGTCTTCTTCTATTATGAATATCATTCTTATATGTGTAGTCAAATGTGTTTGAGAAAGGTATCAAGTTGTTTTACAGGTCTGGGCATTGCGACACTGGATAAGCATTGAAGAGCGAGGGAGTCAAAGCTAGGATCAACCTTCTGAATGAGGTTCCTAAATCTCTAAACCCTAATCTCTTCATTTATTTGTTGTACTTGCAGAATGCTTGTAAGTCTATCTTTATCACCGTAAGTTGGTAGTTTCTCCCCTGAACTATAGGTGCATTTTCCCCACAACAATCATGAACCTCTTCAGGATCTCTACTGCATACTTCCCTTTTCCAAGGAAGATTCCATCTATACTCTGCCACACCTCCATGCCAAGAGAATAGTGCATCATCTCCAAGTTCCTCATCCCGAACTTGGAAGCTTCCGCTGCGTGTCGGCAATCAATCTATCTTCACCTGTTACAAACAGGTCATCCACATACAATAGTAGTATCATTGGATTGCCTTCCTCAACCTTGTAGTAAAGGTTGGAATCCTCTTTACTCTTGGTAAATCCCAAACTAGATAGAAAGCTGTCTATCCTACCATACCAAGTTTTGCACATATATGACTTCCCGTCATGTGTCTCAAAACCAAGTGGCTGCTCCACATACATTTCTTCTTCAACTACACCATCCAAGAAAGCTGTCTTGAAATCCATCTAGTGTATCTTCCCTTTCATTACTGCAGTCAGAGCAAGTACAGATTTAATGGAAGTGTATCTGGCTACAGGAGCAAAAGTCTCTATGCTACCACCTGCATCCTGCTTGATCTTGTAGATCCTCTTGGAAGTCACTACAGACTCCCTTTCAGGTCTTGGGACTGCATCCCAAACACCTTTCTTCATGATCGGCGGATCATGGCATTCTTCCCGTATCCTGGGAACTTCAATATCTTCAATAGATAATTTTGTTGCTTGAACAAATGTTGTAGTCCTTCTTTTGTAGGTGAAGGTATGCAGTGTTTCCTACAAAACAAGTTAAATTGCATGATTAGAAACATCTCATAATTTTCAGAACAAATTCTTTCACATAAAGAAATATGTCATACAGTCATGCAATTGTTTAATCCAATGCTTCAATACACCATTCATCCATATCCTGTAACGTTCTAGATGCTCTCCAATCTCTACCAAAACATTGTTAAGAGTTTGCACTACTCCCAACATGTCAGCAAAGAGGTTTCATTCTAGATAAGTAGAAATGGAATGTTGTACAGTGCCATAGGCCACTTACCCATCACATGCATATTAGTATTATATTGTTCATTAATGCAATCATTCTAATATGCACAATACATATCCTAAGTCTAGGAACATAAGCATATACATCATTGAACAATTTTATTTAAACAAACAAATATGCAAGAAAAGATAATTAAAATACTTATCTTTGTTTGTTTGTTGGGTGGACTCCCTCTGAGTCTTTGCTTCCTTGCAGGAGCTGCTGAAGTAGCTTCTTCTACACCTTTCTATTATGGAATGTAGAAATATGGTCAACTCCCTCTGAATATCTGCATCCTTGCGGGAGCTGCTAGAGTGTGCTCCCTCTTGATCTTTACTTCCTGGATTACCTGTCCTTGAACTTATATTCATCTTTGGTCCCTATACATGATTATTAGTATCATGATTGTGTTATCCTTGTGATCTCATACAAAATCATACATTCATTAGTATATTCTCAATACTATCAAAACACGATAATCTCAAGCATGTATTGTCATGATAATTTCAAACATAAATAATAAGCATTAGCATTCAAGGTTTATATAGGACTCTTATGGTTAGTCATATCATTAAGGTAAGACACATAATATGCATATACCCATGATTATTCAAACCTATGTCTTTATGAACAATCATCATCAATCATGCCATGCATACTTATATAAGAGATCCTATGATATAAGGAAAACATACCTGTTCACCCTATTTGCTAGTTATGTCTAGCAATGATTTCTTGTTCTCTTCAATGACATGCATAACTTATTAGTTAACTTTTACAGAAACAAATTATAGATACCTCTATGTGGTCCATGACTATGGATGAATCTTTGTCTTCATGTCACCATAGCAAGTTCAGGTTGACCCTTCAATTTATACAATCCTCCCTCTTGCTCTCCAATCACCACTGCATCATCAATAGTTTTACCCTTTGGCCACATTAGGACTTGGCCATCTACAAATGAAACCCTCATGCCTTTTGCATCCAATGCAAAGATGGAGAGAAGGTTATTCTTGAGCCCAGGTACATAAAGGACTTCTTTCATCTTCAAAGATTTTCCAGAATCTAGGTTGTAGGAGGCTTCACCACTTCCTTTGATTGGGTATTGATAATTATCCCCAAGTTTCACCTTATGGGGTGATTCATGTTTAGATAGGTTTACAAAATATTCCTTAAACCCAGTCATGTGTTTGGAAGCCCCACTGTCAATTAACCAATCATTACAACCATGAGAGATAGTACCTGTGAGAGCAAAGATTAGAACATACTCTTCTTCACTTGATGAGTCATCATCACTTTCTGCCCTAGTTTTCTTCTTGGGTGGTTCATAATATTCAGTAGCATGAGCATGATATCTTTTCCTACTTCCCTTCTTCTTCTTGATGTTGTTGTTCCTTTTGTTCTTGGGAAATTTTGAAGCAAAATGACCTTTCTCATTACATGTGAAGCATCTGAGATCTTTCTTATCTTTATGTTGATGATAGTGTGAAGATTTCTTGGCATGAGAGTGCTCTCTCTTTGAACTTCCTTTCTTGGTGTGTACTGTGAGAGCTTGATCTTCACTTCCCATCTTTTCTTCTTGGGCCACAAGCCTTGCTTCTTCTTGAGAACATTCTTTCCGCAATCTGTTGAAGGAGATCAACTTCTTCCTTGCACAAATTCCTTGAATAAAGGAATCCCATGACCTGGGTAGGCCATTTAGAGTGGTCATGACAACTTCACCATTCTGCACCATTTCATCTACCACTTCCAGTTGTTCCTTAATATAGGCGACCCTAGAAAAATAAGATTGAATGGTTTCTCCATTTTGAAACTTTACTCCTTTCAATTGGTTCTGCAGGGTCATCTTCCAATTTATGTTTTTCCCTTCAAATAGCTTGGTCAGAGAATCAAATATTTCTTTGGGTGTCTTTAGAGATGACACATGTGGGATAAGATGATCCTTGATAGAATCAACAATGATTCTCTTTGCCTTGACCAAGTTCCTCTTATGCAATATCTTAGCCTCTTCATCCTCTGGGATAGGGATGTCTTCTTTTATGTATGAGTCCAACTCATTCTCTTCCAGGATTAACCCAATCCTATACTTCCAAGCTCGGAAGTTATCAGCCACTTCAAGCTTATCCTCAAGCTTGGTGTGGTGAGGCATCTTAAAGAGTAATTCAAATGGAAATAGAGAATATTTAGGTCATACCACTTGAAATGCTGAAAACTGGATCTGATCCTGGATTAGGGTTTGTCGGAAAAACCCTAAAAATTCAAAATGTGAATTTCAACTTTTTGAAAGGATAGAAAGATGCACCTTGATGAGCTGATCATCCTGGTGTATTCAGAATTTGAGATCAACAAAGCTTTACCCTTCAGATTTGCCTTTTTGTCCTCCCGGGTTCACTAGGGAGAGCCCTGAATTAGGGTTTGAGTTTCCCAGAGATATACCCAGCCAAAAATCACTATCCAAAGCTCTAAACTTCAATATTTGCAAGGAGCTTCCAGCTATGTCTTCAGATTTCAGAAATTCCTATTTTTGTGGAAAGCCTAATTTTTAGGGCCAAATTTGAAAATGCTCAGAATTGAATTCTGATTGGACAAATAGATTCTCCTTGATGAGTAGAGTCAATCTACTATACTTTGTTTCCAAAATCTGTGAAGAGAAACCCAATAAACAAGAAACTCAAGTTTCTGTCACTGCAAAATGTCTTCTTCTCAGGTTAGCTCTGATACCATGTTAAATTTTGAGCATTAATTCACAATAATCTAGGATCTTCACTGAGAGAATAACATATATAGTATATCAATGCATAACAATCACAATAAGCATGACAAGCATCACAAGAATCAAAAGCATGAGAGACAAGAGACACAGAGTTTTCGTGGGGAAAACCCTAAGGTGAAAAACCCCACAACTTCCTCAGAGATAGAGAGAGCAATGGCTCAACCAAAGTACAACCAAAATACACTGAGATAGTCTCCTAGTAGTAGATGATCCTCCTCCTCACTAGTGCGCCACTTTCTGAGTGAGAGAAGTGTGAGTTTTCGAGTGATGCAAATAGAGATCTCCCGATCTCTATTTATACTAGTCTGTTTGCCCAGTTACACTATGGGGCCAACTTGTCTAGCTAGGTACATCCACAATATAATATATATTTCAAGGTCGACCCCACACATGGTGGTCTAATAACCCATCGCCAAGTACACACACTTGCGACACTTGTCAATACACATGACGACACTTCCTTATAGAGGAATAACACATCTCTTATAAGGGTACAATAAATATATATGAAATACATAGATGAAATACATTCCGAAGTTACATATACATCAACAATGTTACCTTCCTCGAAGGCATCGGGAGCGGGAATGGGATCCTTAAACCAGTCGACTTTGGTGGGGAGGAAATCTTTGGACTCAACCGAAAATTGGGTGGCTGTAGTGGAGGAGGACTCTTCCGGAAGGAAATAGGAACGATGGTGCATATCTTCCTAGGGGTAATCAGGTGTAGTAAGAGCCTCGAGAATCTTCTCATCATTGTGGAAACTTTGGGTTGTCAAATCGGTTGACGAGGGAGTGCTAGTAGAAGAGATTATATAAATGGTATTAATCTCTCTGGATGACGGGGATACTGGGGGGTGGATCTCTTCAATGGTAGGGGGAGCCGTCTTGAGGTCCAAGTTATTCATCTCATAGAGAGTTGCTCTGTAATCTGGGAGATCTAGGCAGTGATGTGAGTAATGGCCGTAAATACCACATATTGCATAAGGGTGATTGGTACGCAATGATTTATCACGAGGCTTAGGGTTTGGGTCGAGTTGGACAACCGGGATGTTGGAGTCATCATGAAGCATTTGCATGTGCTCCTGTAATGTGGGTAATTGTGGACATTGATGGGTAGCATGGCCCAACTCATCACACAACGAGCATTTGGGAGGAACACGAAACACGGGGGTATTCTTAACTAGTTTGGGCGGGGGTAAAGTAGTGCATGGTTGTGGGCCTTTGCCCCTAGTGTGCTTGATAAGAGGTGACGGATTAGTAGATGAGGAAGGGGTAGTGAAACCAAGAGGTGGTTGACTAGTAGTGGTGATGGGTTGCACCAGTTGTAGGATGACATTTGGTGTCGGAGGGGTAATGGGAGGCATGATGTACCATACAGGTAATCCTAAAGTTAAACCGAGGAGGCTGAGGGTAGCCATAACCAGGGCACTTACTACTCCCAAAGGGGGAAATAGGAAGGGGATTGTATGGATGGGTGTAACACCAACATAACTAGGTACCAATGGTGGTTGGGGTAGCAAGGGCAGTTGATGGTTGGGTGTTGGTGTATTGTGGGAAAGGGTACATAATTCAAATACTTCGGTCATGGGTGACGGGGGTGGAATGGCTTGGAATGTTGAAGTCATTGGCATATCTGAGTAGACTCCGGGTCCCACTGAGGAAACCAACGAGGTAGTTGCACCGCAAGCAGGTTGTTCAACCATGGGGAGAACATTTTCGGGTGCAGCGGGGGCATTGGGATCGTAATAGGTGAGTTGATCAACCTTGACCACGCGTCCATCATGGGGGAACATCATGGTACGAAAAACGGATGAGGCAACCGCTCGCATGGCATACATGTAACTGCGGCCAAGTAAGAGGTTATAATAAAGTTGGGCGTTGATGACCTCTATGTCAATGAGCATGGTTTTACCAGCCAACTAGACAGGGATGTTAGCTAAGAGACATTGGGGTTGAGCCGAACGGCCATCGTAGGCTTGCAATGTAGTGGTGGACTGCTGGAGAGTAGGGGACCCCAACTTCTGCCAAACGAATGTGGACATAATGCATGTAGAGGCACCTTCATCGATGATGCACCGATGGATGACAATATTCCGAACGGATACAGAAACTTGGAACGCTAAAGTGGAAGGCAGGCATGGTTCGGATTGGTCCAAATCGAAGGCCATCATTCGTGAATCATTTGGGTCAATAGCACCAATGGATGAGAGCAAAGTCTTGCACTGTGTGGGACAGGTTTTTAAGACCTCTAATGCAGACATGCCTGCGGGGGACTGGGCTAAGTCATCTACAATGTTGTAATTAGACGCGGCGTGAGCATTGGGGTTATTGTTGATGCGGCGAAGTGGGAAGCGAGGGGCTTTGGAGGCACCATCTAGTGGAGCCGGAGGTATGCGTAACGACTGATCGGTGGGATGAGCGTTGGTGTTTTTGTCGGCGGGAGGGGATTCGAGGGTGGAGCCATATTGGTTTCGACGAGTTTGAAGGTTGACATCGGTGGATGACATCATTAACAAGTGATGGGTACCTGAGTCTATCATGGGTTGATCAGGAGCAACATAAGTGATTTGTTGTTGTGGTGTCACGTTTCCTTGAGGGGGAGCCAACGGTTGAGCATTCACCACGCCTTGGGTGGGAAAAGGGTTTTGTAATACCAAGGGCTGATTCTGAGGTGGTGGGGGGTTAGGAGGCTCCTAAGGAGCTGTGTTCCCTTGGAGATGGGCATCATCAATCCAGAGTTGTCTAGCCCATTCCAAATGTGGGCAAGCATGTGTGTAATGGCCATAGACCCCGCAAATAGAACAAGGATGGTTTGTTCACAAATTAGGATTTTTGGCTTGCTTGGGCGGCCGGTCGGGGTTCTGGTTGGCAGGTGCTACGTTACTATTGTTCAAAGGATTGGGAAGTTGACCGCCTTGGTCTAGAGGGGGGTTGTTCCCACGGTTACAGCCTTTGACATGGTTTTGCTGGCCTTGTTAGCGCTGGTTATTTTGGTTTGGCTGCGGATTTTGTTGCGCATACACTTTCCATTGGGTGGCAGGTGGGTTCTAGGGTTGTGCAGGTGCGAGAGCAGGCTGCGGTGGATAATAAGTAGGTGGAGGTGGCGTAGGTGCTGAACCTTGTGGGGGTTGCTGATATGTGTGTGCAACGGGTTGTGGGTTTGGGGCAGGGGCTGCCTGGGGCGAATAATAAGCAGGGGGGGCTTGAGAGGATACAGGAGCTTGCATGGCCTGCGGGTGGTAATATGGCTGAGGCGTGACCAAGTGGGCGTAAGCGGGGGATGCGTGACCAAAGCACTGAGGTGGACATGAGGGTCCGTGGGAATGGTGATGATGTGCCATGGGAGCATACGAATTGGTTGCTCCAAATTGGGATGTAGCCTGCGAAAGGTCGGGGCTAGGGCTAGGACGTGCTATGGAAAAGGGATGGTTATGTGAGGCTATATGGCCAATGATGCCATCTGCGGCATGGGATGCCCCCAGCGCATCATGTCGAGAGGAATCACTGTGGGGGGCGTCAGGGATGATGGAATATAGGTAACCAGACTGGGCGCAAATAAGGTCAAATTGCTGGGCTTTGAGGATGGCCTCTTCTTCGGACTGGGGTCGCTCAGATGCCACATCCTTGGCAATGATAGGAAGGAGAGATTTTAGAAACCAATCTAAGAATATACGGTCATCTAACTTGATTTTGCAGAGGCTTTGGCGTCGATGCCACTCATGAATGTGGTCAGTGATGTGGGTGGCCGTGTTTTGTCTGCAAGACAGTAGGATCTCAATTCCCGTGTCATAGCAGACAGGTAACTGAAAGAACTACAGGAAGGTCGAGGTGAGGGAGGTAAAGGTGGCATGGGTCCCATGGGGTTGCTCGATGTACCACTTAGCTATAGAGCCAGTGAGAGTGTGCTGTAACAGACGGAGTCAGATAGAGTCGTCCACTATGGAGTTGGAAGAACACCATAGATGGAAGGACATAATATGGTTCTGGGGGTCTTCACCTGCCTTGCCCTCAAACTTAGGGATGTCTGATGGGATTTTGGTGGGCATGTGAGGCCACGCAGGTTCATGTCTGATGGGATCATTAGTTAGTCTGGCTACGTCAGGAAGGTTGATACTAGCCATGAATGGCAAAGTAGTAGAAGGATGTGACATACTGGTGGTTGTGACCACGTTGGGGCCAATGCCCCCAAGTGGAGGAACTGAGTTCGGGTTGGGGACATTTCCCCCAGGTGGAGGAACGAAGGTGGTATGGGACGGTCCTACACCGCCAAGGGTAGTGTGAGTGACTGGTGGAGTTGGGATGGGTATGGTAGCCACTGGAATAGGTACAGTGACCGGAATGGTGGATGTGGGCCCCATCGAGGGTATACCCAAAGCGGGTGTGGTAGCTGGGGTGGTGGTGGATGCTCCACCAGTGGTTCCTACAAAGAAAGGATTTGAATTCATGCCAACCATGGGGTTGGTTGGTGAAGTGTATGTGGGGTTCTCGAACTCTGCCTCAGAATCATAGGTAAAATAGGGGGCATTAGTGTCGGGGGACGGATCTCTATGTCGTCGACGAGTGGATTCAAGTGACAAAGCTCGAGATCTATGATGAGTGGTATCAAGTGATGAAGATCTATGTCTATGACAGGTGAGGTCAAGTGAACCATGCTATGGGGGCTCTCCCTGGAGGCGCCGAGAATGTCTCGGGGACTCAATGGTGACAGATGGTGTCAAGTATCTGGGGGGTTGTGTTGAGTGAAAAATAGCTCAAAAACCCTAATGCAGCCAAGTGTGCAGAAGGAGAGCGCAAAAAATATGGCACTCAGGACAACAACCAACTCAAAACACTCACTGTAACAGATGTGCTACAATAAGTGGAGCGTCAACAAAAATGGTCAAAATACCAACAAGCAGCAAGTTTCCTAAAAAATAAAAATATTGGACTCACTAGACCAAAGGGAGGTAAGGGAGCACGCAAACACTTAGCTAAATAGTATTCTGACTCAACCAGACATATCCTCTGCAAGGTGATGAAATCCAAGTCAGACAATATGGATAGAAGAGCCAAGTGGCTAAAGATATCCCCCTACCGGGAGGGACACCGGGTAGTCAATCCTAGAAGAAAAGCAACTAAGATACCCCGTTCATGACACGTTCGGTTGGGTGAATCTGCAGTTTGGTTCTATCGCCGCTATACTCCCATACGGGAAGTACACTGAGAACTATGAAAGGTATCCTTCGGTTATTGAATGGATTGCGGTATTCCACTCAGGCTTTCGGAACCAGTCTGGCTACTTCAACCCTCCTAGGGGAGAGGCCTTCCCAATAAATTGGTTTTAAACCGTGTCAAAAAATATTAGGGGATTTTGGTTCCCTAATAGACAACAACTATGTCTCAAGTGTAAGTGACCGAGGGGTTTTATTTGGATTCCTATCCCCCCGACCCTACCTAACTACAATATTCTTATGTGTTCCCCAAGTGGGGTTAGAATGTTGGTTGTGTTAAGCAGTATTTTAGGTCTCACTTGAATTAGGTGACAGAGTGTGTGCATGTGAGCTAATGAACCCAAGTAAAAGTGCCACGGGGTGGGCAACTTTCTAACTAACAATAATAATGCAGAAATTTAACCTTTGAAATGCAAAATTTTCTCTTCTCAATTAAAATGCTGATTTTTTTTTTAATTATGTAAATGGAACAGAAATAACACTGCAGAAAAAAGGTTGTAGGTCAGTATGGCTGTAGATAGGACAGGTGGCTGTGGAGGTGTACAAAATATTGCACCAAAGTGCTGGGTTCAAATAGGGAAAAGTGCAGAAAATAGATCGCGGGTCTACGGCGAAACGACGTCGTTGGATCGCGGGAAACAAGTCGACAGTCGCGGGCGGACCGCAGGAAAATGGCTGAAAGCTGCAGGCGAATCACAGGAAAATTGATGAAAGTCGGAGGCGGGTCACGGGAAAATGGCTGAAAGCCATAGGCGGTCACAGGAAAATGGCTGAAAGTCGCAGGTAGATCACAGGAAAATGGATGAAAGCCGCAGGCGGATCGTAGGAAAGGGGTGAACAGACGCGGTTGGATCGCACGAAACAGGTTGAGAGATGTGGTCATATCGCAGGTAACAGACTGAAAACCGCTGGTAGATCGCAGGAAACAGTATGAGAGCCACGGTCGGATCACAGGTAATAGTCTGAAAGATGAGGTTGGATCGCAACTGTTGGGAAAAATACGTGATTTACGGCAGCAAACCCAACTGCCGAAAGGGACAGCCGACAGGGGAAAATAGGAAAATATTGCAGAAAACTAAAAATTTCTAAAAACTATAACCAGAAATTCAAAGGAACACTAGGGGAGTCGCCAAAACTGTAGCTAGGGTTTTCACCCTAGCTTGTGCAAATGAGCACCTACTAAGGAGAAGGGACTCCTTAGTAGCAGTTCAGTAAAAACAATAACAGCAAGACAGTAAATAAACAGTAACTACTCTAAGCATGTGCATAAAAGAACAAAAAGATAATAAAAATAGTTTTTGTATTAATTATACCTCCAATGTGGGGTTGGTGAAGCTCTTGCAGTAGTCTAGGAGGGATGCTTCCAAGCTTCAATAGGTTCCTTCTCCTTCTCCAAAGTGTTTTGGATATGGGCCAAAGGGGCACTCAAATGTGAAATTAGCTCAAAAGGGTGAGCTAGGGTTTCATGAGTGATTTTGGCAGAGTGAGGATAGGGATGACTGTGGATATGAAATGGGGAGCCTCCATCACCTATTTATAGGTTTTTAGTGGTGGAGTGCTGACCCATGGTTTTGGGAACCATATGGTTTAGGTCAGCTGTATAGGGTTTTTGCTTGCTTTTTTCCCTCTTTTTCCTCTTTTTTGTATTTTTTACTCCCTTTTTAGAGGGTTTTTGCTATTTTTGGAGGAATTTAACTTATTTTGGGGGAAAAATGGGGGTTTTGGCCTTTTGAAAGATTTTTTAATTGTTTTTGGGCCTTTTGGAGGCTTTTTTATGATTTTTTGAGGTTCTGGAGGCAAATATGGTAGGAAATATGGACCAATGAGTCATGTAATGGGGGAGATGAGCTAGTGAGCAATTTTTGGGTGCTAACATATACACTAAATCTCTGGATGGTAGGATTTTAGGTGTAACAGAATGACCCCAAAGCATGAAGCTATTGAAATTCAGACAGGTGAAATGCTTTGACAGAAAGAATGGCAATGGCTTGTCGGACGAAGGACACTGCTGCAGTACAACTGACTCTGAGTACACTGTCTCGTACAACATGGTTGCCAACCAATACATTGCAGATCCGTGGTAGTAATGATCGACTGAACACAATCATGGCTACTAGACATAAGCGTAGATCCATGATGAGGTGATAACACAGCCATGACCAATACAAATGTGGATCCGTGTGATACGAATCAATACAAACTCCATCGCAACCTGGGTAAAACATAACTTCCCAGGGTCTTCAAGCTGAACCCACAATGATATGAATATATCCATGTGATTACAAATGTATTGACATCGAACATGGTAGAAACCACTTGATTACTAGTCATTGATGTATACTGTTAAGAAGCATGAGGGAGATCACCATTAATGTCAATGATTCCCAAGGTATCACAGTACATATCCTCAAGCATGAATAAATGAGTTGAAGTTGAACATGAGATGAAATATTTCAATCAAGAGTCAATGATGTAAACTCATGTTGAAAGCGAGGTAACCTGCCATTGAGGCATGTAGGGACAAGGTACTTGGTTGGTTTCTAGATTCAATCCTCGGATGATGATTTGGAGTCGACAAGGATGAATCCGTCGGAGGGCCATGATGAATCCCCCATCATTGACACGAAACACAACAAAGGACGTGTATAGCAGATCGGATGGTACAATGACATGAAAGAACTACTCATAGTAGACCGACATGATGGAAGATGTACTAACTGTAGATAATGAGTAGTGAGAGTATTCTTGAACATGGGCATGGCATGCCTTGGCAATATTGACTTGACAAGTTATGATACCAACTCCTAATGCAACTGATGATGGAAGCATTCTTTGAATGAATCAAAGGAGTAACAAGACTCAAGAAATAGGTGAAACTCGAGGACAAATGGATGATCCAAGTGTAGTATGCAAATGCAGATGAGTGCCATGTTCAAGAAATTACTAGATACTGCCACTGATAAGGGGTGTAACATAAAAGCTTTCCTTTTTCCCCATCATGAATGATGAGTGCCTCATGTGTTTTTTACGAGCTTGATGAGGGTAACTAGATGCTCGGTATAGCTCATCTCATAGATGAGTCCAATCCCAAATATTTTTCGAACCTGGGATAGAGGGGTTCATCCCATGGCGGACCCTTTAATGTGAAAGTTTAACGAGTCCATAGAAGGTAAACTCAGTCATCATTTCATGTTTAAAGAGTTTGAAAAGAACTAAAGAAGACTCCAATGGTCCTTTTTCATAAAGTTAGCCTTATCTCCTGAAAAAGGGTAAAACAACGCAGGAGAGGACTCTTCCAGTCATGATTGGCTGGAGTATACCTTTTTCGTAAGTAGTGCCCCCTGGTCTGAAAAAGGGATAAACTATCACTAGGAAGACGACCATTCAAATTATTTAACAAGCATGAATGCGAAAAGTTCACTTGGTAATCTTTTCGTATTTCGAGAGCTTGAAATGAGCTTAAATATAGTCTCTGGGGGGGTTCCTTTTCCGTAGGAGTTTAACGAGCCCGAAAAATTGATAAACCGTAATTGGTAACGTATTCTCATAGTTTCAAGAGCACGAGAAATAACAAAGAGTAAGCTCATCATTATAAAATAATTACAATCTAATGAATGGAAAATAACGACAAAAACACACAAGGGGTGTTCATACCTGAGCTGATCATTCCAATGTGAAAACAGCGTGAAAAGGCACTTAATGACCCTTGCACACTTGAAAACTAGGTCAAATAGCCAACCAGGTGTTCAAATGTGATGAAATTGACCCAAACTATAGAAAATGACCTAAAGGCATCAAATATTAAAAAAAAAAGAATATTCCTTTGTCTATAAATAGAAACAAAAACCAAATATAGTCACCATTGTTTCATTTGCCAAATTTGGGAGGAGAAGTGCCATTTGGAGCCAAAACTTCACTTGTCGACTCTGGGAGCTACGAGCAGCCATTTCACCCACCGTCAGGAGTAGGTAAATCTAAAATTCCTCCAGTATAATTGTAGTGGTTTATATTTTTTAATTAGGTTCATTTTTTTTGTTTTTTTAACTTGGTTTGTGAAGGGCCATTAATTCCCTCGGGTCGTCGCAGTCTGCCCTTTCAGGAACTGCGACGAGACTGAGTCATCACAAGGATCGCATGGATGGACTGCGACGATGTTGCACTATTAGCAATAACGGGGTGTGACGACGGAAATGTCCAACCCCAAACACAAACCATTCCCAAAAAAAGAACTTTTGGTGGTTGAAGCAAGTGTTAACAATGTTTAAACTCCCCTTTTGGCAGGTTACCAGCAGCCATAATGGTTTTGGAGTGGCATGAATGGGAGCATGAGATAGATGATGTACAGGCTGCAAGTGATCCACAATGTGTGGAAGCACTGAGGAACTGTGGGCTCCTCAAGTTATTATAGATGCAGGGCATGAGGGCCCAAATCCCATTACTGACACATATGCTCTGATGCTAGGATGCAGCCCAACAATATTTCATGATTGGTGAGCATGTGCTTAACATAGATGTTGAGGACATCTACTTATTGACTGGATTGTCCTGAATAGGGGACAATGTGATCCTTACTGGATCATGTGGAAGTGATCAGACTGTGGGTGACATGATCCTACAACACTGTATTCCCAACACTCGTGCTTCTAATGGGAAGATTCCCATAAGAGATGTGTGGGAACGTCCATTGTGCACCATACTTTTCCCCGTTACGAGGATGGCAGGGAGACAAGCTCCTCAGTTAGCCACCAGGTCTCAGATGCTATACGCGGAGGAATGCATGTCTCTGAATATTTTCAACTAGTGCGAGGGACTCCTCGCAAACATGCTAGCTCAGCTGACCAAGTCTCGACGGGGAGAGATCAAACAGTTTGGCTACGGTTCGATAGTGATCTCATTCCTCTTGGAACAGGTTCCCCTCTTGCACCCTCAGGTACCATTGGATGACAGGGATCCTAGGGATCCACACATGGCTAGATGGAAAGAGGTGATGGCCTAACATGGTGGGGGTCCCATCATCTCATATGGTATTGATTTCTTTAGCTGGCTAGAGGGCCAGTTACTTATGGTAGAGGATTACCCATACAGTGGTACGAACTTCAGAGATGACCCAGACTTGCCGCTGCCCGAGGGAGCAGCATGGGGAGACATAGGTAAGAGTAATAAACCCTTGTACTTTTAAGTTTTGTGTTTTTATAATAAAAAAATTGTTATAGTGCTGATGAGTTAACAACATGTGTGTGGGCCCCGTATGAAAAGTTGGAGTCTCTCTTCTTGTGAGGAGAGAGAGATGAGAGGGAGCATTCATGGGTCTTGTTGTACATGTTGCTATTGCAGAGATGGATGGAGTCTATGCCAACTTGAGTGGATTGACGTTAGACATTCCCGAGCCAATGGTAGATGAGGTGCCATGGCCGATGCAGGTGTACACGTTTGGAGCGACTACGCACTTCAACACGCTGCTTCGAAGGGTTGTGAGAGCAGTTGACTGTTTCCACACTCAGTAGGATAGAGCCAATAGACCTAGGATTGTATGGGACAAGTGATAGGCCTTATGTTGTTATCATGTACTAAGAGCTTAGAGGCCTCAGTTTTTTTGTACTTATTGAAAGCTACGAGGCTTCAGATTTTGTAGAGACTCACTGAAAGTCGTCGTGCTTCAGATTTTGTACCAGCACTACTTTTATGATGATATATATATATATATATACAGACATTCTGGCAATTTATACATTATGTGTTTTAAAAATGGATGAATGGTGTGGTCTTGTTATGTGTTTACTTATATAAAATGAGTTATTTACATGTTATGTCTACTTTTAAAAATTCATGAATAGGCTTATGTGTGTGCAATGTACCAATCTAAAATTTAGTTGGCCATAGAATCGACAACTGTGCTCGCATCTCGTGGAATGTACAGGTACTGAATGTACTCAAAGGACCTTTCCAGGAGATGGACTCGTCGATAAAGATGGAGTAAGACAAGATCGTGGGTGACGTAGACTTGGTTAAGATGAGAGAACACTAGTTGAGAATTCAGGTGGATGACAACATGGTCCATACCCAAATAAATACCGTCAGTTAGGGTTCCAATGACTGCTTGATATTCTGCAGCATTGTTGGTTGCGAAACCTAGACACATTCCCCCTGAGATGATGAGCTCGCTGGTAGGTGAATAGAGTACCCAGGCTGCCCAAGCAAGGTTACGGGTATGTCGGCTGGCGCAGTCCGCGAATCCATAGCACGTTTCCATCTACACACGTAGACAGAACATGGTATAAGAAACAAAACAAGACCTAAAACACGCAAAAATCAAAATGTCACACCACAGAAAAACACACACATGCCATGTACAGTATATACAAAAGTACTTATGCATGAAAGACTCAGGCATAGTACCTCTTCAGGTAGAGCCCATTGCAGGGCTCACCCAAATATATTCCGTCGTAGTCTTCAAGCTCATAAGCTCCCTTCTCCAATACGTGTTTCACTATGTAAGGTCCATGCCACATGGAATCAAACTATCCTGCCCACAGCTTATCATGTTTTTGGTCATATGTGAGGACCAAATATCCCTCGCTATAGGTGCGAGGTTCTACTGACTAGTCATACTGCGCTTTGATGTGTTTCTTATGAGCCTCATTGGAAAGAGTGACATCTTAGTGAGTCTCGTCGAGCTTATCTAGGTAGAGGAAACGTTCTTCCTTGGCAATAGTGTTAGGGAGAAGTTCGATGGCGAGCTTGAGAGATGGAATCTCGCACTCAATGGGAAGGACCGCCTCCAATCCATACACTAGTTGGAAGGGAGTAAATCGAGTGGTGGTTTTAACGAAGGTTCGATAAGCCCAAAGCGCGGAGAAGAGCATGTTATGCCAATTAGCCTTGTGCATACCCACCATACGTTGAACCATAGTTTTCAAGACCTTATTAATGGCCTCAACCTGTCCGTTCGACTGTGGGTAGTACGGTGTTGATTTTTCATGGAGAAAACCCAATCTATCGCTCAACTCGTCAACCATATGGTTCATAAAGTGAGAACCATGGTTGGTAACTATCGCTTGAGGAACTCCAAACCGTGCTATTACATGGTTAAACATGAAGAGTGCGGCGGTCTTGCCATCATTTGTGTGTGTAGGCATTACCTTGGCCCACTTTGTAAAGTAGTCCACAACTACAATGACGTAACTATGCCCCCCAGTCAAGGTAGGCTTACAATGCATGAAATCGATGCCCCATTTAGCGAAGGGGCCAACGACAATAACCGGGTGTAATAGGACGATATGGGTGCGCTTTTTCGTATGAAAATATTGACATGGAGGACATTTTTTTACGGCCTCGATACAATCTTTGAAGATAGACGGCTAGTTATATCCTGCGCGCAAAATCTTCTGGGTTGTATCCATCCCAGAGAGGTGAGAGCTCAACAAACACCAAATATTTTTTCAACTTGGCTTTTTCGAAAAGAAGATCAAATTCTTGCAGTATCATGATCCAGCGTGAATACTTTCCCCCAAGTACCTGACGAGTCAGAACATGGTACATGGGGTTCGAATCAACGATGATGGTGGTGGTGTGAAGCAAAATGTAATGCCCGAACTTCTGCATGGCTATGACTATCGCGAGAGCAAGTTTCTCAACATGTGAATAGCGAGTTTAAGCATTGATGAGACCTTTACTGGCATAGTATATCACATGTTATTGGGTGTTTTGGTCTTCCTGTACCAAAACCATGGCGATAGTGGTGTCGGAAGCGGCGAGATATAAAATTTAATCTCGATAGTAATTTGGAGGTTGGATCACAGGGGCATGCATAATGGCATGTTTCAAACTATCAAAAGATCATTGAGCTTGGTCATCCCAGATGAACGGGATGTCCTTTTTCATTAATATCATGTATCCTTGCGTCTTTTGCATGAAATTACAAATGAAGTGCCATAAATAAGTTGCTCTTCCTTGCAGACTCTGAAGTTCTGTAATGTTGGTTGGAGGTGGAAGAGTGACGATGGCTTCCACCTTTGAGGGATCAATACGGATCCCATCTTTCGAGATGATAAAGCCTAAGAGGTGTCCGGACTCGACACAAAAAATACTCTTGTGAGGATTCATAGGGATATTGTACCGCCTGCATCTGAGGAAAATGGTCATCAGATGATCTAAGTGGAACTCATGTTGCTTTGAGTGGGCAGGGAGGTCATCCAACTAAGGTTCCACAAAGTCCTTCACATCATGGAAGGCATACAACATGGCTCGCTGGAATGTGGCACCGGCATTTTTAATACCGAATGGAAGTTTATGATATGCAAACGTTCCCCAAGGGCATATGAATACAGTCTTTTGTTGGTCGGTGGGGTGGATCTCAATTTGGTTGTAGCCGAAAAATCCATCCATGAATGAAAAAATGACACTTCCAACACAATTTTTGATGATCTGGTGATGAAGGGAGTCGGGTAGTTGTCCTTGGGACAGGCTTTGTTGAGATCCTGATAATCGACACAGACACGGAAGGTCCCCTGCTTTTTATTAACAAGGACGACGTTTGAGACCCACTCTATCAACGAGATAGGGTAAATGAAATCAGCCTTCAAGAGTTTTTCAATCTCTGCCTTGATTGCCCAGTCTTCCAAGGGTGTACTAGTTGCAACTTTTGGAGGACAGGTTTGATGTCACGATAGGTTTTAATTTCGTGTAAAACAATGAAGGGGTTTATCCCACGCATCTCCTCGTAAGTGTAAGTGAACACGTCTCAGAATCGCTTGAATAAGGCCATGGCGGTGATGACTTCTTTAGGGGAACACTTCTGGCCTAACTAAATGTGTTCCACTACACCAGGAGTAACCAGAATGTCTATCAAAGTGGTAGGCTCAATGTTGGCGAAGTTGCCTTCGAATTTCGTTTGACACGCGAGTATCAAAGACTGAGAGATAGAGTAGACATTCGGTGAAAAGATGGTGTGAATGTTGTTCTCCACAGTATCCAACAAGGGAGGGAAAGACAAACGATGGTGGAGGTCTTCCCAAGGAGGATCATCTGTGCTCATGATTTCCATAATGGACTCGTCGGAATGAAAAGTCCATAGCAGAGGACCAGATGATGTCTGCTGTAGAGAACAGGAGGTGGAGGCCACAGCTAAGTGGTCTTCTGGTGCTGACTAGATAGCCTCATACATGAGTTCAGCGGGTGACAGGGGCATAATGTCTCCAATCAGGTGTGTAGTGGCTTCATCAAGTACAAGCCATGAATCAGTGGAGTTAGGGATAGGTGAAATCTGTGAGGAGATCATGTTCACCATGGCAACATGGTTTGAGGGATCCGAAGTAGGAAAGATGCCCATAAGGGATGAATCCTTAAGGAGGCCAACCCCCACACTCTCGTACTTTTGCGAAGATTGTCCAATCGAAGGAACGTTATCGCCTGGATGAGTAGTGGTGTTAGGTGTACAGGAATCCAGTTGGTCGACTGTGACAATTCGGCCTTGATGGGGGAATTGTACTATGCGGAAGACAGATGATGCAAGTGCAGTCATCGCGTAAAACCAATTACGACCAAGAAAAATGTTATAATCTAATGGGGTAGCGACTACTTCCATGTTAAGGGTTGCGGTCTTGCCCCCCAGCTCGACTGGTTAAGCTTGTAACAACCCATGAGGTTGAAATCCACGTCTGTCGAAGGCTCTCTAAGTGGTAGGAGAACGGTTCAACTCGAGAGAACCAATGGTTCTCCAACAGGCGACGACATGACTGACGTAGAGGCTCCTTCATCCAAAACAATACGATGGATTATCTTCCCAGTAATGTTTGTGGCAACTTGAAATGCCAATTGATGAGAGAGCCTTGGTTTGAAGTATTCTAGTTGGAACATGATGGTATTCGATGAATCCAGTTCAACTGCACCGATGGCAGCGAGGAGAGTCTTGCACTGATTCAGATAGTTTTGCAAGACCTCTAGCATTGACATAACACAAGGGGCTTGTGCTAGGTCCTCTACAATGTTGTAGTTTTGAGCAGCCCAAGCATTAGGATTGAAAATTGATTTTCTAATCGTGCTCTTGGGTGGATGCAACACTGATTCAAACGAGGGCTTCTCAAAGGTGAGAGAAGCAGCCGAAACGGTGACATCGGGCATCGAAGTGGAAGCTTTTTCAGTATTACTTACAACGGGTTTCTTTGCCGGAACGAAGTCATACAAACGAGAATGGGTTTTCAAGTTGATAGTTTTGCTATGCATCATGAGAACATGTGCGGTGGTGGATGCTTCTCCTTGGGAAGAAGAAGTGTGAGTGATCGACTGCTGATTTTGAGCAGGGAAGGGATCGTTGAGAACTGCAGGTGTGGGTTTTCCCTTAAGAAACTTTTGAACTTCGTCTCTATGGGGGCACTCTTTAGAAAAGTGATCATCACCACACAGTAGGCAACGATACTTCAACTTCCTTTTCTGCTTGGTATCTTCAAGGGTGATCTTTTGTTCCTGCTGGGTGGAAGATTTCTTAGGTTTCCCTTTGTTCTTCTTCTTACCACCAGACTTCTGAGGTGAAACTAATGAAACATAATTCACTTATTCGGTGATAGTAGGAGTGGATGATTTGGTGGTGCCATGACCAGCCTATGTTGGTGATGGGGAAGAACCTTGGGGGTTCGACGAACCAACAGTTTGAGAGGAAGGATGGGTGTGAAGGGATCCAATGATGCCATCGGCTTATGGTCCCTCGGGTGGTTTCACGGGGTCGTAGTTGTTGCAAGGCGCGTCGGGAAGAATATCAAACAACGTGCTAGATTGAGCATAGACTAAATCTAGCAAATGGGCATGAGCGATGGCTTGTTCCTCAGTGGAAGCACCACCCATGGCAACATCTCATGCTATGGTAGGAATGAGAGACTTCGTAAACCAGTCTGCTAGGAGTTGATCTAGAATGGGAGCCTTAATGAGACGTCGTCTCCTCCGCGACTCATGTATATGATCTGATATATGAGTAGCGGTATTTTGATGGAGCGAGGTTAAAAGCTCTGTACCAGTTTCATACCGTATAGGTAGCTAGAAATGAGTCAAAAAGTTCATAGCAAACTCGAGAAAAGAATGGGGTGGTAGTTCAATATACCACTTGGCAGCCGAGCCAGTGAGATTCCTTTGAAACAATCTAAGACGGATCGAGTCGTCCATCAGGGAGTTGGATGAACACCATAAGTGGTATGTCATCACGTGGCTTTTAGGATCCTCACCCAGCTTGCCGTCAAATTTTGGGATGTCTGATGAAAGTTTCACCGAAATAGGTGGCCAATTAGTTCCGTGGTATATGGGGTCGTTGGTTAAGCAAGACAGGTCAGGTAGATCCAAAGTAGCCAAAAAGGGCAGTTGCAGATTAGGCTACGAGTACTAATAGTACGGATAAGGCATGCAAGGACCTGTGGGACCTTGTATTGACTGACCATAAGGTGTTCCACGAGGAAACTGACCATAGGGGTACGGGCTGCCCGGACCAAATGTAGGTCTACCGCCATAGTAAGGTGGTCCATAACCATAATAAGGTGGCCCATTATCATAAGGTGGGGGCCCGCCTCCACCGTCGGGAGAGGGTTGGGCTGCCTCCAAATGGTGGGGGTATGCCACCACCGCTAGTGTAGGATGGGCCGCCACCACCTCCGCTGGGAGGAGGTGGGGGTCCACTACCACCACCGGAATAGGACGGGCCTCCACCACCTCCGCTGGAAGGGGGTGGTGGGCCACCACCACCATCGAAAGGGTAATATCCTCCTTTGCCACCTCCACCATAGAAGGGTGGTGGTCCACCACCACCGCCACCAGGATGAGAAGGTCCTCCACCACCACCACCGAGAGGGGGTGGTGCTCCTTCACCACCATCGAGATGAGATGGTCCTCCCACACCACTGCCGCCAGGGGGGGTGGTCCCCCACCACCTCCACCAGGGGGGGTGGGCCATGATGACCAAAATGAGGTGGTCCTCCTCTAGAAGGGGGAGGTCCACCTCCTCCAGAGTTATGTGGGGGCCCGCTGCCTCAAGTAGGAGGTGGGGGTGGACCAAACGAGAGTGGAGGGACTTGAGGGACTGTAAGTGCGGGTCCATGTTGTAAAACATTTTGTTGTCCACATAGAGTGTAAGGATTATCGGGGTAGGGTACCCTGTAGAGTGCATTTCTGGGATTAAGTTGACCCGGCACAGGGTTAGGATGACTTGGATACACTTGACTCAATGGAGGTTGAATTACATTGGATGGTCCCCCAACATGGGATAGTCCCGAAGTGGAAGGTCCAGGAGGTAAGGAATTTCCAACGAAAGGCCTGATGGGAACTCCTGCTGCAGTATTATGGTTAAGAGATGGGGGTTTCCCCCCAGCAACTACTTGCTGACTAGTAAGTAGAGTTTGACCCAACACTGGTTGTTGATTATTCACTGTATGATTGACGTTACTCGTAAAAAAGGTAGGGGGTAAAGAGTATCCTCCCCTCGAAGTCTGGGGTGGGGGAGGCATAGGTAACGTGACTGTGGTGACCACAGGTGTGTTGGACTGTTGCTGTTCAACAAGTTGAAAATGAGAGGTACTGAACTGGTCTCTTGTCTAGGAGATGTATGTGCAAGAATGGATGGTTGACCAATTTCAGTAGTGGTCACGTGTTGCATGGATGATTCCGGTGACCCGAAAGATAAAACACGACTTGGGAGTGGTCGGTCGTCGAGACTTAGTTGAAAGTTTCAACTTCGAAAGTCTTCACCCATAGCACATAAATGAGCCAATTGCTCACGATAAGGTGCTAAGCGGTCGTCGAGGCTAGCCCAACTGGGTGGGGAGGCAATGGCAAAATGGACGACTGGGTGGCCTGCAGAAGATGTCCAATAAGCTGCTAATGGACCAGCAGCTGCTATGGGGTTGTCCTGGGGTTGATTTATCCATTCCAATGATCCAGTCTCTCCCGCCGAAATGGGAGGTAAGTCTTGTGAAGTGGGGAGTTGTGCTTCTTCACCCTGCGGGGGATGAGAGGCAGGTGAATCTGGAGGAGTATGCAGAAACAAAAGTCCTCCAACATTCAAAGTGGGGTTTTCCACTTCATGTGACCCGACCCTGGCTTGTGGATCCATTCTTACCCTCGAAATTACCTCCTGGTTAAGGGGATATTCAGGTGGCAAATTCTAAATCCTGCGAAACCTTCTCCAAGGAAAGTCATCCAGAGTGACTGAAACAAAAAGTTTCTCCTAAGGTAAGCTAAAGAAAAGAAAAGCAGACCAGACAAACCCTACACAAACTAAGGCCACAAGCAAACTTATGTTATAAGAATGGATTCAATGGTCTAGAACCTCACATGATTGTCAAGGCTTCGCAACTCGTGATATACCGCAGGGTGCAACAGTAAAACGCGACAAGGAGGATTGGGACAGTACCCTTTCCTAAATACCTGATTACCTAGATAGTACATGCATAGTAGCTCCCCGAGTGTTGTTATCGGTGTATTGCTTCGCTAAGACGGCCAAAAGGTTAACTCAGTTGGTTTCAGGAATCCTAAGGGTGTCTCCCGATATACGCAAGGTACGTGGGAGCTCAAATCCATAGTGGTGTTGTTTAATGCACAACTGTTTGGCAAGAGACCTTTCGATATACTACCGAGTACATGATATACCCTTCGATATATGCCAAGTACTAAAGGTGACTTGGTGGGTATGTGAAGGAGCTCGATATACCAATAAGTACGTGGAAGACTACAATACCCCCGGGATACAGTGCTGGAAAATTACGACAACTGCCACACTTAACGACGTCGAAACACCTCTCTAACTTACACACAAGTTACTAAAAATTTACCCTAGTTCTACCGTTAATTTTATCTGGACGGTTAGGTGAATGCATGAGGTGAGTACATAATCGTAAACATAATGCAGGCCCTAATTACATGCAAAAAATACACTTTTCTTTCAATGAACTCTATGTATGGGAAGGAGAAATTTTTCTTTTTCTTTCCAATTATTTCACCAAAGCAATGCAATGCAAGACAATCCCAAAATCTACCAAAAAATGACTATGAAGTATTCTTTTCTTTTTCGAGTGAAACACAAAAGACACAACACTACTAAACCAAATCAAAGCATGTTTTTCTTTTTCTTTTATCTTTTCAAAATGAAAATGATGCCAAGTAATGAAAAGATAGAATTTCTAAACACAGTATGTGAACTTTTCACTTTCACTATGATGGCCTAAAAGCACAAAAACCAAAAGATGCAATGCGATTTTCCAAGCATGGAACTATTTTTGCAAAACTTGATGTCTATTCGAATTTTTCAAGAAAATGAGCAACTCATAGTTCATGAAAAACACAAATAATGCAATTTTCTTTCAACTTTTCCAAAAGATCTACAAATGAGACATTCCAAGGCATATACAATTCTTCAAATGAGCTTGAAAAATGATGGAAATAAAGTACTTTTGATCTTTCAATGGATGTATCAAAATAACAATTTGACAACAACAATGCTTTTAAACATAAACACTGAACTGAAAAGATTACTCGCAACACTCTAATAACTCATAAAATCTCAAGAAAAGATGAGCACTCGAAGGACTGAAAATACACACAAACACTCAAAATCAATCACTACAAGCAACACTGAAAGCAAGCAAAGCTCCAAGATGAATGAAAATGAGGTCTAGAAACCGATCTAATACAATGATTAGATATGGAGAGGAGAGGAGGGAGACAAGAGTTTCCACCACTACCAAATCTCAGACTTGTCCAATATGGAACCCAAAACAACTCCAAATAAAACCAAACAAATCAACACACAAAGAAAAATCGGATCTCTGACTGGATCTTACAGTATAGAGGGAGTCTGTACACAAACCAAAACTCAAATCAGAACTGGAGAGGGCATGCCTGTATGGAAAATTTGGCTGATTGACACACTATGTGCTTGTACACAGTGCAACGTCGTAGTTCACCAATGCGGGGAGTGCGATGCTAACACAGAGTACCAATGGAAGGGTTGCGACGATAGGCTAACAAGCAAGGAACAAAGATAAAAAACAACACAGTGTCACTTTGGGTACACTGACCAGGTGCGATAGGCGAGATCTAAGTTCAAAAATGAACCAATTCTCTAGATAATGAGCATAAAAAGGTCTATAAATGAGAAGTACAAACTCAAAGGAAGGCAATCAGACTCTTCAGGGTGAATATCTGATGGTGAAATCAACTTAAAGAAGGAAATGACAAAATAGAATGGCTTGGCAAAAAATCAACTAAAAAATGACATTCAAATTGACAACTACAAAGCAATGTTCTTATCCCCAGTATGGTCGCCAGATTTGTTTGATGGACAATCCACTCGAGCGGACGCGAGCCAGATCTCCCTAGCTCAAAGTGAGTCTAGAACAAATAGTACAGACTACAAACTACTTTCCTAGATTTGATTAAGGATCAAGTGACTAGATGTCTTACCTTAACTTCGCAATCCTTTCTTCTAGATGCTACTCCAAGTCTCGTGGTCGTCAGATCTCAGCTGCAAGACCTGTCAAGACACATAGAAAATGAAAATGAGAAAAGAGCATCTATACAATAAGAGATCTAAGTAAACAATTAAGCAGGTAAACTACACAATATCATCACACATAAACAATATTGGTGGAAAGCGTTTATATTACTGTAAATATAGGGAAAGTACATAGGAAAGAATGAATACAATAAAAGATTAACGTAGTAGCCCTTCTCCATCCAAGCCAATTGCCATATCCTCCCAAGGAAGTGTGAGTCGCTCAATGGATGAGTCAGAGATCTCTCCAAGATTGATTTCACCAGCTGTAGACACTATAGACTTCCTCCCTTTGGAGAGGGGTAGAGCTTCACTTATATAGGAATAAGTGGATAGGGTATGGATAGGGTAGGTTGAGATATGGTAGGAGAGAGATAGGGGATCCCCCCAAGATGTTAGGAACCGAGTTCCAACTCCCCTAAGAGGTTATGGATAAGGATCCAAGTCAGCAGGCTTCGAGAATGAGCTCGAAGAAGTTATTTTTTCCCATTAACTCACTTCATCATACCCTACAATAGAGCAAGATGCGACGTCGCAGGTTGCATGAGTGCAGCCTGCAACAACCTCTCAAAACCTAGCACAAATGCAATGGTATCCCTTCCAGGTAAATGACTTAGTGAATGAAACTTCAGGGGTGTATACAATGAATCTAAGGATGGTAGGATTTTAGGTGTAACAAGGATCCAGGTGATCACGTCACCACATTCCATCTATGGTGCTCCTCGAAATCCTTAAACCACGATTCCATGCGTTCGAGGCTATTTCAACGCACCCTTATGGGGGCTTCCCTGAAATGGTATGTCAAGTTTCCTGGGGGCACGTATAAGGGATTCAATGATTTGGATTTGGTTTTTCTAGATCATTTTCAAGTGTCGATTCGTTACCACACTGGCACTAAAATCTTGTCCACCTTCTGCCGGGATAAAGCCACGCATATTTCTGATCACATTCAAGAGTGGCGTCGATGGAAGAGGTTAGTAAAATCCAACATTCCTCCAGAGTTTGTCTTGGAATGGTTCCTCAAGTCTCTGCTCCCTTATATTTCGAATGACATTTAATTGTCTGGAATTATGACTGAGGAACAATCCATCTTTAGAGCCCAGTAGTTAGACCTGGTCTATGCTCATTCTGGGATTTTGTACGACGTTATTCCTGATGCACCACGATCAAGACATGAGTCCAAACCCGCTCCTGGACCGCATTCTGATGTAATTGTTGGTTCCACAAGTGCTAGTTCCATAGATATGGTTACGAATAAGATGAAAAACATGTCTATTAACCAGTCTACTCTTGGACAAGCTCCCGCCTTGTCCGTTTCCACCCAGTCGTATGATGTACATTCTATACAATCAGTGAACCCAGCTGGTAACCAACAGCCTGGTGTGAAAAATAAGGGGAAGAATAACCATAGGGGTGGGAACAATAAGAATAAGAAAGGGAATGCTAACCCTCCTCGGGATGGTGAAAATGTTGGTGGGGACCGCAAGCCCAGGCGTAAGGTGATGTTTCCTTGTAAACTTTGCTCTCAGGATCAAATTACACATATTTTTCCTCATATGGAGGAAGCATTGAAGCAAATCACATAGAACCCAACTGTGCTTACAAATCCCCTTCCTCATCATCAGAATATGGCTTCTGGTGCTTCGACCAGCAGTCATGGGACTACTGAAACTTCGAATTCTTCTACCCATGACAGCAGTTTTGGATGTGTAAACGTGGTCAAATCTGAGGTTTGTGTTTCTACTCACTCACGTGATTATGGAGCTCCACAACATTCTTTGGGGAATGATCCCCCTCCACCCGAGACTCCATTGCATATAGAGAATCCCAACCCTATGTTGCGGGTATCGAAAGGTGTCCTCAAGCGCTCGGCACACAATCCTAATTCCCGAGCCCCCTAGAACTACTCGATTGTGGATGATATTTGCCAAACCCCATGTGCTATGTCGGCTCTCGAGGTCCTTCAGGCTTGTCCTTCGCAAAAGAATGCCCTTCTATGTGCTTTGGGAGTCCTCGATCCTTATAACCCAAATGTCATCAAGTTTGACACTACTGATGTTCAGCCTCGATTGCCCTATCATGTAGCTTTCCAAGTTCATGTTAGGTGTTTAGATATGGTCATTAAGCGTATTGTCGTTGACGAAGGTGCTTCCACTTCAGTGATGTCTTTAGCTTGTTGATGTATATGTAACTTCGGAATGTATTTCATCTATGTATTTCATATATATTTATTGTACCCTTATTAGAGATGTGTTATTCCTCTATAAGGAAGTGTTGTCATGTGGATTGACAAGTGTCGCAAGTGTGTGTACTTTTCGATGGGTTATTAGACCACCATGTGTGGGGTCGGCCCTGAAATATATATTATATTGTGGATGTACCTAGCTAGACAAGTCGGTCCCATAAGGTCACTGGGAAAACTGGTTAGTATAAATAGAAATCAGGAGATCTCTATTTAGATCATTCAGAAAGTCATCTCTCTCTCACTCAGAAAGTGGCACACTAGTGAGGAGGAGGATCATCTGCATCTAGGAGACTATCTCAAGTGTATTTTGGTTGTACTTTGGTTGAGCCATTGCTCTCTCTATCTCTGAGGAAGTTGTGGGGTTTTTCACCTTAGGGTTTTCCCCATGGAAACTCGGTGTCTCTTGTCTCTCATGCTTTTGATTCTTGTGATGCTTATTGTGATTGTCATGCATTGATATACTGTATATGTTATTCTCTCAGTGAAGATCCTGGAGTATTGTGAATTAATGCTCAAAATTTAACATGGTATCAAAGCTAACTTGAGAAGAAAACATTTTGCAGTGACAAAAACTTGAGTTTCTTGTTTATTGGGTTTCTCTCTACAGTTTTTGGAAAAGAAGTATAGTAGATTGACTCTACTCATCAAGGAGAATCTATCTGTCCAATCAAAATTCAATTCTGAGCATTTTCAGATTTGGCCCTAAAAATTACGGTTTCCACAAAAATAGGAATTTCCAAAATCTGAAGACATAGCCGGAAGCTCCTTGCAAAAATCGGAAGATGACCCTGCGGAACCAATTGAAAGGAGTAAAGTTTCAGAATGGAGAAACCATTCAATCTTATTTTTCAAGGGTCTCCCAGATCAAGGAACAACTAGAAGAATTTGTGCAAGGAAGAAGTTGATCTCCTTCAATAGACTGCGGGAAGAATGCTCTCAAGAAGAAGCTAGGCTTGTGGCCTGAGAATAAAAGATGGGAAATGAAGATCAAGCTTAAGTCCAAGAAGGAATCATCTCATAAAATAATATTCTCACACCACCATTATCATAAAGATAAGAAAGATCTTAGATGCTTCAATTGCAATGAGAAGGGACACTTTGCTTCAAATTGTCTCAAGAAGAAGAAAGACAACAACAACAACTTCAAGAAGAAGAAGAAGAAGAACAAAAGAAGATATCATGCTCATTCTTCCGAAGATGATGAACCCCCAAAGAAGAAGGCTAGGGTAGAAAGTGATAGTGATGATGACTCATCAAGTGAAGAAGAATATGTTCTAATTTCTGCTCTCACAGGTACTATCTCCCATGTTTGTAATGATTGGTTGATTGATAGTGGGGCTTCCAAACACATGATTGGGATTAAGGAATATTTTGTGAATCTATCTGAACATGAATCACCCCATAAGGTGAAACTTGGGGATGATTATCAATACCCAATCAAAGGAAGTGGTGAAGCCTCCTACAACCTAGATTCTGGAAAATCTTTGAAGATGAAAGAAGTCCTTTATGTGCCTGGGCTCAAGAAGAACTTACTCTCCATCTCTGCATTGGATGAAAAAGGTATGAGGGTTGCATTTGTGGATGGCCAAGTCCTAATGTGGCAAAAGGGAAAGAACATAGATGATGCAGTAGTGATTGGAGAGCAAGAGGGAGGTTTGTATAAATTGAAGGGACAACCTAAACATGCCATGGTACATGAATCCATGGAGCTAAGTGAACTTTGGCATAGAAGACTTGCTCATATGCACTATAGGGAACTTCCAATTTCAAGCAAGGCTATAGAGGGTCTTCCTGAAATCAAGACCAAACATGAAGGTGTTTGCAAAGGATGTGCAAAAGGTAAGAACATTAAGAAGGATTTCCCAAGCAGTGAAAGCAATTCAAAAGACATCCTGAAAATCATCCACTCAAATGTATGTGGTCCTATGTCATCCAGTTCTCTGAGTGGGTATGTTTACTATGTCTCATTTATTGATGACTTCTCTAGGAAGACTTGGGTATACTTCTTGAAGAGCAAAGATGGGGCGTTTGATAAATTCAAGGAATTCAAAACCTTGATGGAGAATCAAACTGACAAGAAGATCAAAACATTCAGATCCGACAATGGTGGAGAATTCACCTCAGGTGACTTCAAGAAGCTTTGTAGTGATTCAGGGATTAAAAGGGAGTTGACTACTCCTTATAATCCTCAACAAAATGGAGTTGCAGAAAGGAAGAACAGAACAATCATGGAAGTAGCAAGGGCAATGCTGCATGACTAGGATCTACCTATGCATCTATGGGCAGAAGCAGCTAGAATAGCTGTATATGTGCAGAACAGAACACCCCACAAGATATTGGACAACAAGACACCAGAAGAGGTCTTTTCTGGTAAGAAACCTGAAGTCAGCCATCTCAGAATATTTGGTTGTCCAGTATACACTCATGTCCCAAAGGAAAAGAGGACCAAACTAGATCCTTCAGGAAAGAAAGGTATCTTTGTGGGTTACAGTGAAAGCTCGAAGGCTTACAGAATATACTTTCCAGGGTTCAAGAAGATTGATGTCAGCAGGGATGTAACATTTGATGAAAACTCATCCTTCATCAAATCAAGGAAGGCACCTATCGAAGTTTATGAAGAACCTAAGGAAACTAGATTTCAAGACACTACCATGACTGAAGTAGTTCCAAAAGTTGTTGGTGAGTTTGAAGATCCGCAAGAACCTGTAGATCCACCCCGTGAGGATAACTCTCACAAGAGGAAACCTGCATGGGCTAGAGAGCTCATTCAAGATGCAGAGAGATTTGGCATTCCAGAAGAAGAACACAGAGCAAAGAAGAGAACCAGATCACATACCAGCTATGTTGCTTTACTCTATGACATTATGAACAAAGAGCCTTCTAGTTATGAAGAAGCAGCGGAAAAGAAAGAATGGAAGGATGCCATGGTTGAGGAATACCAATCAATAATGAAGAATGATGTTTGGGATGTTGTACCAAGACCTAAAGAGAAGTCTGTTGTGACTTCTAAATGGATCTACAAAATCAAGCATGCTGCAGATGGCAGTGTAGAGAAATACAAAGCAAGATTCGTAGCTCGCGACTTCTCTCAGAAAGAGGGAATAGATTATGAAGAAACTTTTGCACCTATAGCCAGGTATACTTCCATCAGAACAGTACTTGCCCTGGCTGCAACGATGAAATGTAAAATACACCAGATGGATGTCAAGACTACCTTCTTGAATGGTGTAGTTGAAGAGGAAGTATATGTGGAGCAGCCACTCGGTTTCAAAATACATGATGGGGAGTCGTATGTGTGTAGATTGAAGAAAGCCTTGTATGGCTTGAAGCAAGCTCCCAGAACTTGGTATGGCAGGATGGACAATTTCCTATCTAGTTTGGGCTTTACCAAGAGTAAAGCGGATTCAAACCCTTACTACAAGGTTGAGGAAGGGAATACTGTGATTCTACTCCTGTATGTGGATGACTTATTTGTAACAGGAGATGACAGATTGATTGCAGATATGAAGAGGAAGCTTGCTGCTGAGTTCGATATGAAAGATTTGGTAATGATGCATTATTTCCTAGGTATGGAGGTGTGGCAGAGTACAGGTGGGATCTTCCTTGGTCAAGGGAAGTACACAGTAGATATCTTGAAGAGATTCAGGATGATGGATTGCAAGGTCATGGCCACACCTATGGCATCGAATATGAAGCTTCTATGTGATGCTTCATCTGAGCTGGTTGATGTCTCTATGTATCGTCAGATGATTGGGTCCTTGATGTACCTGACGAACATGAGACCGGATATTTGCTTTGCGGTGAACACATTGAGTCAGTTCCTGACAGATCCGAGGAGTGTTCATTTGGTTGTTGTAAAGCATGTTCTGAGGTACCTAAAGGGTACAATGGAATATGGGCTCAAATATGAGGCGAATCAAAAGTTTAACCTGCATGGGTTATGTTGATTCAGATTAGGCCGGTAGTACTGCAGATAGGAAGAGCACATATGGGTGTTGCTTCAGTATGGGATCAGGTGTGATCTCTTAGTTTAGCAGGAAGCAGTCCTGTGTAGCACTGAGTACAGCTGAGGTAGAATATGTTGCAGCCTGTTGAGCTAGTTGTGAGGCAGTATGGCTACGAAAGCTACTGTCTGAATTATTTGATCTCCCGTTGGATGCTACTGGTATCTTCTATGATAACCAGAGTTGTGTGAAGCTATCCGAGAACCCAGTGTTTCATGACAGGTCGAAACACATAGAGATCAAATATCACTATATCAGGGATATGGTGCAGAGAGGAGCTGTGAAGCTCCTGTATGTTGCGATGGATGAGCAGATTGCAGATGTGCTGACGAAGCCACTAGCCAGGGTGAAGTTTGAGTACTTCAGAGAGAGGCTTGGTGTTCTTCGAATTGATGACACTTCGAGGAAGAAGTGATGGACACATTTGTTGAACCCATTCCAAGCATGTTAGAAGGAGGATCCTTCACATGGCAGTGGATGTAAGCGCTGGATGATGAGCATTAGGATGATGTTCTGGTTTCTGCTGTGTATGATCAGTTGGATCATTTATATGTATATGTATGTACGCATCATGTTGGATGCTGGATATGATCAGTTGGATCATTTATATGTATGTACGCATCATGTTGGATGCTGGATATGATCAGTTGGATCATTTATATGTATGTACGCATCATGTTGGATGCTTGGACCATGTATATGTATATGTATCAGGTGGATACATTGTATGATCAGGTAGATCATGTATGTTGATATGTATCATGTATTTGTACTTGTATCAGGTGGATACACTATATGATCAGGTGGATCATGTATGATGATATGTATCAGGTAGATACTTGGTATGCATCAGGTAGATGCTGTTGGGCACCATTTTTCACCTATTTTGCCATCCAAATACCTTCCAGTTTCCTCCATGAACCTTCATACTCGATCCATAAAACCTTAATTTTATCCAGAAAACCTTGGTCAAAGGTATAAATGTCGTTGCTTCTTAATAAGTGAATTATGAGATTTTTAAGGCATTTAAATTAAGATTTTTCAAAATTACAAAATGTGCTAACTTCCCGTAATCTCTCCCAGGTTGGATACATGCAGGCCAGCTGGGCACAAACTGGAGAGTGAAGGAAGACCCTCGATGTCCAAGGATGGTTAAACTTCTAACAAACTTGTGGCATGTTTCTCACAGATGGCGAGTCAATGCTGGTCAACGATGACCACCTGTGCAGTCATCTAGCATAAAAACAGGGCAGTTCGATTTTCTAGCGATCTAGCCTATTTTCTTGTAGATGATGGGCAATTTCGAATTTAGGGAGATTGTTATTGCCAATGTCATTATTAATTTTCCATAGATATAGCGTTTCAGTTCAGGAACGAGGGATATATAACTATTTGTTGTAAAAGAAAAAATTCTTGGATATTATACACATGATTTTGAAATAAAGACGGGAGTTGTAATGTCCCTTATTAGGAATTTTATTAAAATTGCAATTTTCCACTTTTTTCCCCTAGTTCGACCTTTGACTAGTTTTGATCTCTAGGTCCCAAATTTGCCCCAAATGATCCCAAATCTTCTGAGAAGGTATATGAATGATATTAGAACATAAATATGTGTTTCAACGATGCCTTTGGACCTTTAAAATACTTCTTCAAATCCTCTTTCAATTCTTATCAATGTAGGTAACTTTACTAGTGATTTTCCTTTGATTAATATTGGTCTCTAGGTCTCAAATTGACTCCAAATGCCTTCAAATCTTCAAGGAAGGTGTATGAATGATATTAGAACTTTATTATGATTTTTATGGATGACATATGTCCACCAAAAGACCTCTACAAACTCTCTTAAGATTCTAGACCAATTATGCAATTTTACTAGTAATTTGGGGTTCAAATCCCCCTGGGGTAAGTACTGAAAATGGCTTCCCAAATGCCTCCAAACCCACTAAAATTTATGAACAGAGGTATGTAATGTGTTAAGTATTTTATTAAAGTCTCATATGCACCATTAATGGATTATTACAACTGTTCTCACCCTCTCCCATTCAACTGCAAAAATCCCCAATTTGACCCTTGGGGAAATGGCACTATTTCACCTCCCAATACAACTAAACTAAGTAAAAATGCTTCAAATGCTCAAGTACAGTACATGAAACTTGTAGAAGACATCCATGGCAGTATATTGATCACAAATATATCATAGAATCATCCATTCATTCGAAATCATCATCAATACATTGGCTCACAACAAGGTAGTGGGGAAATGGCATTGTTCTTCCATTAAAAATGAGATTTATACATTTTTACTTGGAATTTCGACCTGAAAATTTTTGAATATGAAGAACATAGTATTTAATTCATATTACAAAATATATGGGGCATTAAAAGCTTCCCCAAAAAGTACAATAGCTCACCAAAAATTCCCTCCCTCAAGGATCAAGAATATGCCATCAAAACTGGAAATGGTTGAAGGAGTGAGCTGCAATAGAAGAAACCATGAGCTGCCCTGTAGCTTACACCTACAAATAAAGACTCCATTAAAGCTCCAAATGAAAGTTCTGAATGGCCTTTCCAATTACCAACTTGGATGGGAATCTTTCACCCTCGAAATTGGCTAAGGTAAGAGACTAGTCATCCACTAGCTCTCCCTCTTCACAAATGCAATTGCAAATTCTACAAATGATCAAAAGCCGGTTTAATTCTTTTTTATTGAAATTTATAAAGTTCTAATGTCCTCCATGGGTCGAATTCCTTCCAAGAGACTCATGCCAACTCAAGTTGGGAAGAGATTCCAAAGAACGCCACTTGTACAACAATTCCTAGTCTCCCACTTCCACCAAATCACATGTGGAAGCATCTTAGCTGCCCTAACACCCTTGAGCGCCCTCTTGGAGTCTATTTTTAGCCCTGGCATGTCATATATGTCATATGTCAGCGTTCAGGTCTGATTTGTGTCATAGGTGTCATAGCATCTTCATCATTGTTGTCATAGAGCTAGGGAATCTAGCCCAAGTGTCTCACTAGCTCCAAATTGCCTCTTCCTCTTCCATGGGAGTTACTCTTCCTCTATATTTCAACTTTGGATGAGTCATGCCATGAATAATACCTTTTGGACTCCCCCAATTATGTTACCTTTCACCTTGAATTCGAATTGGTAAGAGAATGATGCCAAGTGTAGTGGGGAAATCTAGCCATATGTGGGTCCCACTTCCTCCATGTGTCTTCATGATCAAATTCCACTTTGATTTTCACTTGTATATATTTATTTAGGTTCTTTATTAAATATTTATTCCATTCTAATGTTCAAACATCATTTATTATCCCCATTTTTCCAAATCCCAAAGCTTCCACCCCAAACCTAGGAAACTAGTAATTTTCCTCCTTGGCAATTATTTGAACTTTAGCATCAATTTGACAAACTCTACTGAATAGGGACAATGTGATTAGGCCATTGTGACCCAATGCCAAATTTTGGACATTACAAATCCTCCCTTCCCAATATTGCTTGTCCTCAAGCAATTTTAAACATGGGTGTTGAAGAACCTGCTTTATGTATAATTCTTTGAAGTTGCCATTGAATTGCCCAACCTTGAGTCTTTGAGTTTCCATGAAGATTTTGGAGAGGAACCACCATGCTTGATGTTGCACTAATTTGATTAAAATCACTTTATTAAGTGGGGAATCCATCTCATACTGCTTGCTTCCCCCCAAAAAATGAAACCAATGAGACAAAAATTATTCCAGGGTCCCATTGCTTGTATTGCACCCCAACAATTAAGAGTGCTCTCCAACCCACACCATTAGATAAGAGGATTCCTGGATCCCATTTTCTTGTATGCATTCTTCCAAACATCATGAGTACCAAATATATATCATCAAAGTACATAACAACATAATGAAAATGTACATCAAGGATATGCTTCATCAAAGAGTCATGAAAGTGCTTATACCTCCAAGCAAGTAGACCACCATTTTCCAAGTGCATACAAGCTTCAAGTGACCAATCAAATCTGCTCCAATGACATAGGTGAGGATCCCATGTCCTATAATGTTGCTCCAAAAGGATGTGATATGCATCAAAATATTCAGCCATGCATTCTTTCATCCAAGAAGTGAATGAAGAATCTCCACTAAAATCTGAACCAAATAATGAGCAGATAAAACAAGGAGACTTCAAATGACTCAAAGAAGTCTCACCCATACATCCATGAATGTGAGAATCATAAAAATATAACAAAGTATGTGGCTGCCAACAAAAATGTTCTCCAATCATAAATCTATTCTCCCAAGTGTTGGATGAAGTTCCTCCAACATCAAATGAATCAAGTGTTGAGCAAGAAAAACCATGAGTCTTCAAGTGACTCAAATGCATATCATAGGTGCATCCATGTAGATTTGCATCATTATAAAGTGACAAATAATGTTGCTGCAAATGTGAATAAGAATGTGCTCCAACCATGTCATCATAAAAGTTAAATCTAGGAGTTCCATACTCCTCATGTGGCACCATCAAAAAGAACCCTTTCACCCATACTTCATTGAGACTAATGCTGTAAAACATGGAATTGTAGGATGTAGGATAATGAACTAACTTACCCAAATGATAAAAAAGTGCAGAAGTTTCATCATGGGAAGGATCCATATGCGTAGTATCATGCAGCTCCTTCAAAAGTGTGAAACCTTTGTCATAGATTGGTTCCAATGTAGAGGAATCATGCTCTTCTTTAAAAATTGCATAACCTTCATCAAGAGACAATTCAAGTTTCTCTTCCACCACATCAAGTGTTTGGATATCTTCAAGTTCATCTTCAAACACATTAAGCACATTCAAATTTTCACATTTCTCATGATCCACCATGTCATGAGAATCCTCCAAACAATCTACCATTTGACAATATGAAACATAGGAAGAAAAACAAGTATCTTGCAACTTTTCAAGAAGTTGCTCATTTTGAATTGTGAGCTTATGATTATTCTTCAAGTATGCATCATGTAACAATTCATTAAGCTCAAACAAATGGTTTCTATCAAAAAGCAAAGACATGAAATTACCTTTGATGTGGCACATTGCTCTTGGAATCTTCTCCATGTCTTCAATGAAGGATGTTTCCTCCAATGAAGTAGCTCTCCAACAAGAATTTGACACCAATGCTCGAGTGTCATGGAGAATGCTGAGGGACTCTTGGATCTTCTTTTCATTCATCTTTAAGGACCCTTCAAGAAAATGAGGCTCTTGCAAATGAACCTCCTCATCTTCTTCATTTTTGCTTGGACCAACTTCATGAAGCTCAAGTGGTGATGGGGAAGTTGATCTTGGTTCTTCTTCAACTGCTACAAGGTCTTCATTATCATGCTTAATGGAACTTGGGATTGCAGAAACACTTTCAAAAGTGATCTCTATGTCACCAACATAGAGGTGTGAGCACCCATCAGTAGGTACTCCTTCATAGTTTAAGCATCCATCAATATATGCTCTTTGGTTCATGTCTAGGCTAGAAGGTGTCTCGAAATGATCTTCCATATTTTCAATAGAATCTTCTTCATGCTCTTGTGATGTCTCTTCATTTTTCTCCTTCAAGCAATTTGATGCATTTTTCCCCTTGTTTTCCTTAGGATCAGTATATTTGGAATCTCTTCTTGAATAAATCTCAAAATCTCTCCTCAAGGAGGACATCATTTCATGCACACATATATGATACTCGCTCCAAGGGTTTTTACAAGAAGGGCATAAACCTTTCTTCACTAACTCCACATCTTCATTTTTGGGCCTATTTTCAAAAACATGTTCAGCATAGTACTCAAAAGGCATGGTATTTTGTGTATTTTTGCTCTAAGCAAGATATTCTTGATATTTTTGATATTGTTGGGGCAAGGTTTTATATTTTTCTCTCCATCTTTGGAACTCGCTCATAGAATTATCCTTGGTTGGTGTGACACACTCATATTCATCAGATCTAAAGCCATAAGAATAATCTTCATTTCTCTTGAAATTGTATGAAGTGTTGCATGATGGCACCTCTTCCTCGTACCATTCACATTCTGCTTCATATTGCTCATAAGCATATGCATATTCCTCATAAGAATTGTACTCATAGGATTCATCATAATAGTAAGACATGGCTGCCAATTATTCTTGAATGTATGTACCTAATCCATAGGTGCAAGGACCATGCTCTGATACCACTGTAATGTCCCTTATTAGGAATTTTATTAAAATTGCAATTTTCCACTTTTTTCCCCTAGTTCGACCTTTGACTAGTTTTGATCTCTAGGTCCCAAATTTGCCCCAAATGATCCCAAATATTCTGAGAAGGTATATGAATGATATTAGAACATAAATATGTGTTTCAGGGATGCCTTTGGACCTTTAAAATACTTCTGCAAATCCTCTTTCAATTCTTATCAATGTAGGTAACTTTACTAGTGATTTTCCTTTGACTAGTATTGGTCTCTAGGTCTCAAATTGACTCCAAATGCCTTCAAATATTCAAGGAAGGTGTATGAATGATATTAGAACTTTAATATGATTTTTATGGATGACATATGTCCACCAAAAGACCTCTGCAAACACTCTTAATATTCTGGACCAATTATGCAATTTTACTAGTAATTTGGGGTTCAAATCCCCCTGGGGTAAGTACTGAAAATGGTTTCCCAAATGCCTCCAAACCCACTCAAATTTATGAATAGAGGTATGTAATGTGTTAATTATTTTATTAAAGTATCATATCCACCATTAATGGATTATTACAACTGTTCTCACCCTCTCCCATTCAACTGCAAAAATCTCCAATTCGACCCTTGGGGAAATGGCACTATTTCACCTCCCAATACAACTAAACTGAGTAAAAATGCTTCAAATGCTCAAGTACAGTACAGGAAACTTGTAGAAGACATCCATGGCAGTATATTGATCACAAATATATCATAGAATCATCCATTCATTCAAATCATCATCAATACATTGGCTCACAACAAGGTAGTGGGGAAATGGCATTGTTCTTCCATTTAAAATGAGATTTATACATTTCTACTTGGAATTTCGACCTGAAACTTTTTGGAGATGAATAAAAGAGTATTTAATTCATATTACAAAAGATATGGGGCATTAAAAGCTTCCCCAAAGAGTACAATAGCTCACCAAAAATGCCCTCCCTCAAGGATCAAGAATATGCCATCAAAACTGGAACTGGTTGAAGGAGTGAGCTGCAATAGAAGAAACCATGAGCTACCCTGTAGCTTACACCTGCAAATAAAGACTCCATTAAAGCTCCAAATGAAAGGTCTGAATGGCCTTTCCAATTATCAACTTGGATGGGAATCTTTCAACCTCGAAATTGGCTAAGGCAAGAGACTAGTCATCCACTAGCTCTCCCTCTTCACAAATGCAATTGCAAATTCTACAAATGTTCAAAAGCCGGTTTCATTCTTTGTTATTGACATTTATAAATTTCTAATGTCCTCCATGGGTCGAATTCCTTCCAAGAGACTCATGCCAACTCAAGTTGGGAAGAGATTCCAAAGAACGCCACTTGTACAACAATTCCTAGTCTCCCACTTCCACCAAATCACATGTGGAAGCATCTTAGCTTCCCTAACACCATTGAGCGCCCTCTTGGAGTCTATTTTTAGCCCTGACATGTCATATATGTCATATGTCATCCTTCAGGTCTTATTTTTGTCATAGGTGTCATAGCATCTTCATCATTGTTGTCATAGAGCTAGGGAATCTAGCCCAAGTGTCTCACTAGCTCCAAATTGCCTCTTCCTCTTCCATGGGAGTTACTCTTCCTCTATATTTCAACCTTGGATGAGTCATGCCATGAATAATACCTTTTGGAATCCCCCAAGTATGTTACCTTTCACCTTGAATTCGAATTGGTGAGAGAATGATGCCAAGTGTAGTGGGGAAATCTAGCCATATGTGGGTCCCACTTCCTCCATGTGTCTTCATGATCAAATGCCACTTTGATTTTCACTTGTATATATTTATTTAGGTCCTTTATTACATATTTATTCCATTCTAATGTTCAAACATCATTTATTATCCCCATTTTTCCAAATCCCAAAGCTTCCACCCCAAACCTAGGAAACTAGTAATTTTCCTCCTTGGCAATTATTTGAACTTTAGCATCAATTTGACAAACTCTACTGAATAGGGACAATGTGATTAGGCCATTGTGACCCAATGCCAAATTTTGGACATTACAGGAGTATTCGACAATTTGCTGGGTATGCCTATTTCCACATGGTGAATGTGATTGAGCTTTAGAGTTCTGTAATTTTCTTTGTGTGTGTAAGCAAAGCATTGGAGGGCCCCCTTTGCCAAGCCTACACACCTATCTCTGCATCATTGCGTATGGTATTGTGGTATGTTGTAGTTAAAACATATCGATTTGTTTTACTTAATTTCTTATACATTGCAGAATGAGTAGATCATATATATTGCAGAACGCGTTAGATTATAGGAATAGGATTATGAGCTCTTTCATTTGAATGATTAAACGCTGTAGAAATCATATCAATTGCATTACTTATTTGATGTTGCACTACTAAAGATAGTTACACATTGCGACTTGTCTTCTTGTAAAGGAAATCAATGGTATTATGTTTTCAATAGTGAGATATTAGGCATTGTATTGTGATTCATTTTTAAGATTTAGGTTCAACATTTTAATCTTAGAATATTTCATATATGAATTGCTGGTTAAAGTAAGAGATCGAATGAAATTGCTTCTGTAAGGGAGGTTTTGTATTTCAAAGTTACAACATTCTAGCATTCAATAGATTTATTTTACAAGCAAACTGAATTTCTAGTTAAGTCCAGCTCTAAGTCTCTATATTTGGGATATGCCTCTAAGTCTTACAAACTCCGGATTGACATAAACTGAAGGTCTAATTTACACCAGTGAATTGGACACCAACATTTTGGCGCCGTTGCCGGGGAGGCATTTTAGAAGCAGACTTAAGAAACTTAGTTCTCTTATTCAAAAGAAAAAAACATTTCAAAAACACAGAGTAGGTTTTAGTTTTATGTCAAGACAACGAGACGAAATAGGAAGATTTATCAAAAACCCCCCAAAACTAGAAGTAACAGGAACTTCTTTAACTGATCAGAAAGGATTCATTACAACTATTGATACTTTTGAAATGACTGAAGAGGAAACATCTAAGAAAGGAGGACTCACCTTCGAGCAACGTAGGGAATACGAACGTAGGATGGAGATTGAGAATAAACGAAGAGAAATGGCTGAAGGAGAAACATTAAAAGGGCCAACTGCAGAACAGTGAAGGGAGTATGAGAGAAGGTTAGAAATTGAAAATAAACAAAGACAAGAGAGAAGGGAAGAAGAGAGAAGGTATGAAATGGATGAAAGAGAAGAAGAAGATCAAGAAGCCACTTTTAAATTTCCCATCTTGGACGCTAGCATCATCCTAGGGGAAGAAGTAAGGATGAAAAACATTCCACCATCTGTTCTACCAAATTTCTATGGCATGACTTCTGAAGACCCAAACTCTTTCTTATTTGAATTTGATATCTTGTGTCGTACTTATGGGTATACTGATGACACCCACAAACTTCGTCTCTTACCTGCTACTCTTAAGGCAGCTACATTGAAATGGTTCATGGGGCTAGGAGAGCATTCAATAACCAGTTGGGATGATATGAGAAAAAAATTTCTTAGGAAATACCAATCTTACTGTATATCAAAAGATTCAAAAGATGATATTTTTAGAATGTTTCAACGGGAAGATGAAAGCTTGGAGGAGTATCTTGAAAGATTCTCATATAACTTGCAAAAATTTAAATACAATTCTTTGACATCTGAGATCACTTGTACAATATTTTTGAAAGGAATAAAAGAAGAATATCTGGATATTTTGAATGTTATGGGCAAAGGTGACATCTCCTATCTACCATTCGAAGAGATTACAGACTTATGTCAAAAGTATTCTAGAGGAAAAGCCAGAAATGGAAAGAGAGATGCAACTTCCAAAGTAACAAAATCCGCAACCAGTGGCATATCCAGAGCTGAACTTGGGAACTTGTTAGAAGATTTTAAGACTGATTTATTGAGTACCTTGGGAGAATAGGTCGAAACATCAAAAACCAAAAAGATACAAGAACAACAAAACCAACAAGATCAAGCCCTGTCTATTTTCTGCCCTAAATGTAGAAAGAAACATCCATTAAGAGAATGCCCTCTGAATACTGTTCAAATTTGTGGTTTATGTACTGAAAATCATAAAACTGATGATTTCCCTAGATTGAAAGAATTGCAGGCAGCTCGAATGGAGGAGAATCAAAGCATGGAGCCTCTCTATTTTATGGGACAACGAAGACCTTGGCAGCCATGATTTTCAGGTATGTCTCAAGATCCTATGCAGTAGTTTCATTCAACTTATCAAACTCCTATTCAAAACTCATGGAGTGCACCCATGCCCTGGAAAACTTGGTCTCCTCAACAACAACCACAATCCCAACCTATTTCAAACTGGTGAGGGTATACTCATGGTAATCAGACATACCAACAGGACTACCCATAGCCTTATCAATAACCTTTTGCATACCCCCAATATCAACAGAATCAAACCCCATTTTTCCAACAACCCAATTTTGCTCCTCAACTAGGCCAACAACCTCAACCACTACAATTGCCATCCAACCAACCTCCACCTCGACCAACACAATTGCCAACCCAGCCAATACCAAATCCAAATAATAAAATGGATAAACCCATGTACAATGTTGATGAAGGAATGGCACTCCCCTACTCAATCCTCCCACTTCAAAACATCAACTTAAGATTTGGAAAAACTTTACAAAAAGAATCCACTGTTATTTTAGAAGAACAAACAGAAAATGACAAAACTTCAAAAAAATCAAATATGGAAACACCACAGTCAGAAAATCACAGTCACAAAGGGAAAACATTAGTACCTCACATACCCCCCTTTCTAGAGACGTTGGTCAAAGAAAAAATTTCAATTCCCCTACCTGATTTTGATGTTTTGAATGAGTTAACCAACATATGTGTCAAAATTCCCCTCCTACAGGCTATAAAGGATATTCCAATCTATACAAAAGCAGTTAGGGAATTATGTCTCAATAAGAGAAGGAAAGATCCACCAACAATTCATGTGGTAGGAAAATTAGCAGGACTAATGTCTAACACTGTTTTTATTGAAAAATACGTTGATCCAGGAATCCCAATGGTTACAATAACTGTCAACAATTTTTCAATTCCAAAAACGCTTATTGACTTAGGTGTCGCTATCAATGTCATGACCCTCGAAACAATGGAATATCTACACTTGAAAAATCTCATACCAACCACTACAGTTCTAGAACTAGCTGACAGGTCTAAAATCACACCTGAAGGGATCTTAGAAGATATCATTGTTTCTTTGGATTCCTGGGAGTATCCTGTAGATTTCATAGTGTTGCAACCAAAGTCTAATTTAGGAGGGCATCCATTGATTCTTGGCCGACCCTGGTTGGCAACGGCTGATGCTTTTATAGGGTGTAGGTCAGGAAGCATGCTCATTTCACATGGGACAGAGAGGAAACAAATCACACTTTATCCTTCTGCCCAGCGACCTTCTGTATCAGATCAGTTGTCATGGATAAATGAAACCAAGGAACATGAAAATGAAATCATTCAGTCTGTCCTAAGTATTAATCAGTTCTTTGATTTTCAAGAAGACAACAACGAAGATTTGCTAGATTACTTCATTGCTGAACCTGATATCTCTGAGGAATTAAGAGACATGCAGTATGCTATCACAGATCAGGTTTTGGGACAGAATTTTCAGGAAAATTGTATAGTACATTCTTTAGCATTAGCACTTCATGATATTTTTAATGTTCATTCGATCACTGATGTCCAAAGCAAAACAGTTGAAATCAGTCCAGGAAAACACTTGCATATCAGTGCCCATCTTACCACATCACAGGAAGACCAGTTGATTACCTTACTGAATAAATATTCCCATGCATTTGCTTGGGAATACACTGACATGCCAGGCATTCATCATGAAACATGTACTCACCACATTTATACAGATGATAAAATCAGACCTCTCAGACAACCTCAACGTAGAATGAACCCCATACTCAAAGAAATAGTTAAGGAAGAATTGCAGAAGTTTTTAAAGGTAGGATTTATCTACCCTATCTCTGACAGCCAATGGGTTTCTCCCTTAGTTGTTTTTCCAAAGAAAAATGGCAAATGGCGGATATGTGTAGATTACAGAGAGTTAAACAAGGCAACACTAAAAGATTATTTCCCCTTGCCATTGATTGATCAAGTGCTCGATGCCCTAGCTGGGAAAAACTATTTTTCATTTCTTGATGGTTTCAGGGGGTATAATCAAATTAGCATTGCAAAAGAAGACCAGGACAAAACTACTTTTACATGTCCCTGGGGTATATATGCCTACAAAGTTTTACCTTTTGGTTTATGTAACGCCCCAACCACCTTTCAAAGAGAAGTCTTGGCCATTTTTGTAGATCTAATTCATGAATGTGTTGAGGTCTATATGGATGATTTTTCTATGCATGGAAGTATCTTCGAAGATTCCTTATCAAACTTAGAGAAAATTTTAAAAAGGTGTGTTGAATCAAATCTTTCTCTTAGCAATGAAAAGTGTTTTATGATGATGACTGAAGGGATAGTTTTAGGACATCACATTTCCTCATCTGGAATCAAAGTAGATCCTACCAAAATTCACATTATTGTAAATCTATCTGAACCAACCACACAAACAGACGTGAGAAGCTTTCTAGGGTGTGCAGGCTATTATCGTATATTTATTGAAAACTTCAGTAAGATAGCTCTTCCATTGTTTAAATTACTTTCCAAGGATGTCCATTTCAAATGGGATACTAACTGTCAATCTGCATTTCAGACACTTAAAGAGAAGCTCTCAACTGCTCCCATTCTAAGGGGACCCAATTGGACACTTCCCTTCCATATTTCTATTGATGCATTTGATACTGCAATAGGGGCCTCTTTGGGACAAAAAGAGCAGACCATGACTTATGCTATTTATTTTATCAGCAAAAATCTAACACCTGCAGAATTGAATTATACAGTGACTGAAAAGGAGATGTTGGCAGTAGTCCACACTGTGAACAAATTCTGTCACTACATTATTGGCTACGAAATTTTTGTCCACACAGATCATTCTGCTTTACGATATTTAATGAATAAATCTATTACTAATGGCAGGATAAGCAGATGGTTACTATTAATGCAGGAGTTCCATATCACTATTTTAGATCGGCCTAGACGAGAAAATCAAGTAGCAGATTTCCTGTCTCGCTTACAAAATTCCAGTGAGGTTGTTCCTGTTTTAGATAGTTTCCCTGATGAACACTTGTTTGCAATTTCTATTATCACTCCTTGGTATGCTGATATCGCCAATTATTTATCATCATGACAACTACCTCCATCTATGTCATCCAAAGAAAAGAAAAAGATTATTAAACAAAGCGCTAGACACCTATGGGTCAATGGCGATCTCTTTTACATAGGATATGATCTAATTATTAGGAGATGTGTACGACAAAATGAAGTTTTAGATATTTTGAAACCATGTCATGATGAACCATGTGGTGGCCATTTTGCAGAGAAAAGAACAGCATACAAGATACTCAATTTGGGATATTACTGGCCTTCTATTTTCAAGGATGCTAAGAAGTATGTTAGGTGCTGTGATACTTGTCAGTGGATGGGACGGCCAGTACGATCTGATGAAATACCACTCCAGCCACAAATCCTCATTGAACCATTTGAAAAATGGGCTCTTGACTTTATTGGTCCAATCAATCCACCATCACAAGTAAAGAAGTACATTTTGGTATGTACTGACTTTGTCACAAAGTGGGTAGAAGCCAAACCATTACCAAGAGCCATGGAACAAATAGTGGTAAATTTTCTTTTTGAAGAGATCTTTGTCTGATTTGGGGTTCCTAGAGAGATTGTCACCGATCAGGGTGCACAGTTTACTTCTAAATTGGTGCAGGAGATAGCAGCCAAATACAAAATTACACACATAAAATCTACACCTTACTATCCACAAGCCAATGGTCAAGTGGAGTCTACAAACAAAACTTTGGAAGGAATCATCACCAAAACTGTTCAGATGCATAGAAAGGATTGGTCAGCTAAGCTTACAGAAGCTTTATGGTCCTATCGAATCACTTGGAAAAACAATACTGGTTTTTCACCCTATCAGTTAGTTTATGGTAAGCAGGTTCTGTTGCCCATAGAATTTCAAATTCATACCTTTAAGTTAGCAGCAGATTTAGGGATGAATCTTTCTGAAGCACAGCAAGAAAGGATACTACAATTGAATCAATTAGATGAGATGCGACAGGAAACAATAGAACACAATATCTTGGTACAGCAACAGAGAGCCCAATGGCGTGTCAAGTTTATCAAAAAGAAACAATTTCACATCAGTGACTGGGCCTTATTGTTTGATTCAAAGTTCAAAGACTTCAAAGCCAAATTTACAACTCATTGGCTTGGTCCATATGCAATTACAGAGGCATATGACAATGGCTCAGTCAAACTCCAAACAATCGATGATGAAGCACATACATTTGTAGTCAATGTCCATCGGCTAAAACTCTACACAAAGCCTATCAACAAAGAAGATTTCATGTATCAAATTTCACAGCAAAGGGAGATGGAAGTGCTGGATAAACACACTGTTGTTTCTCCTTCAGCCATTCTTTGATTTAAAAAAAAAAACAAAAAAAACATTTAAAAAAAAAAACAAAAACAAAAACAAAAAGGGCGTTTAGTTGTGAAAACCAGGCAACTGGCACAACATAAACTCGAATTTTCCTTGGAAAACCAAGTTTACTTGGCCATTGAAAATTCACAAAAACATTTTTTTACTTTTTCAGCATCATTTCTTTCATAACTATTAGTACAATAAAACATTTGCTTGACTTGAGGACAAGTTCATACATAGGCCTGGGGGGATAAGCATTTTATGCTTTCTATCTATCTCCAAGCCCTTTTCAAATGCCAGAATTTCAACTTTTATTTCACAGACCTCAAAGTCTTGCAGAAGGAGCCTAGCAAAGGGACCTGACAACATCAGAAGTCAGCAGAAGGGACCTAAAAGGAACATGCAAATTCTCTTTTCAACAGACAAGCAGATCAGCTACATCAAGCAGCAAGAAAAGCACAAGGGAATATCAAAGCAAAGTCTGTAAGAGTTTTAATTTTTATGCTTTAAAAGTTTGCATGATTCTTTATTTTGAAATAATGATGAAAAAAATACCTACCTATCCTCATAAACTTGACTGTCAAAAAACTACCTACCTATCCTCATAAACTTGACTGTCAAAAAAATACCTACCTATCCTTGTAAACTTGACTGTCTACTCTATCACCTTCATAATCCTTGCCAGCAGCCCATTCACTTCTCATTATCTTACCCTAGGTGTTAAAATGGTGGCTAGGATCAATCTCAGAAGAAATTTTTGACTGATCAAACCCTAGATTTCATTCTACAGGCAAGTCTTTTCAACAGAAAGCAGAGAAAAAAATATATATACATGTTTTGTTTACCAAGGAAATTTGAATATTCTCATGTTTTCTTTCATATACTCTAAGATGAAGACATTATTGCATGATACGCATTAAGTTAAAAAGAAAGTTAGTATATGAAAGGGGTCATGGAACATATCATGAAGTGGTGAGTCAACGGGGAATTAAGGACCTGTTCAAAACATCATTGCATAAAACGAGGGAATCATTGATATTACCTCCCACGAATCTCGCCCGTGTATAGGGAAGCACAATTTACAAAATTCAAAAATTTGAAATGATATTTCATATATCCGTCGTTGTCCAGCTGACTTGCTCTTCCCCAAACCTCACATCCATGCTGAGAGTTGACAAACTTCTATTAATCTAAGGAGGAAACACTGGTTGCATTACAGTGGAGGAAAGCGCGGTCTCTCAAACCAGAAACTCGAAGCATATTCCTTTCTTTAAAAATCCTCGGCACGAATTTTGGAGTGATGAAAAGAAACACCATTGGAATTACAGAAGAAGAAATACAGATATGAGGATGCGGCTTTCATTCAGAATGTCCAAATCTAGGAACCGTGCAGGCTAGGTAAGCTTGACACCCTGGATTTTGCTATCAATTTAGACTTTCAGAAGAACGATTGAAGAAAGGAGAAATTTTACAGAGTTTAAAATTTGAAACTGGAGTTATAAGCTAGGGTTAAGTCTTATTTGAAATCTTCCATTGCATATCAAAAGAGATTTTTCCTGTTAAAGTTGTAAAATGGTGTCTAGACTAGAACCAGAGAAATTCGATCCCACTGCCATTCATGAAAGATGCATGGAAATCTTCGAGAAGAAACAATGGGTGTCTTTCTTTGAAAAATTTGATGGGCACAATGATAATGTTAGCCTAGCTTTTGTTGGCTCATTCGATGGAGAGAGGGCTACAGTAGGAAATTTGAGTTTCAGGCTGTCTGAAGATATTTTGGCACAGATCATTGGCTTACCACAGCAGGGGGAAAGATTCTTTAAAACAAAACAATTTAAGGAGAAAGCCTGGACAACCTTTCTATGCAGGTCAAGGGCAGGTTTAGTGGAATGGAAGAAGGGAATACCAAGGAGTTGATTGGTTCATCCCTGGGATGAAATAGTATATATTATCCAAAGATTCATCACCTGTGAAGGAAGATTTAGCATTGTGTATCTTTATCATATCAAGATGTTGCAGCACCTAAGGGGAGATTGTGAGATTAACATGCCTCATTTTTTTATTACAAAGCCTTTCCAAGATGGCTAAGGCTGTTCAAAAACGTGAAAAAGACAAGCTAACAAGCCTTTTCCATTGTGGGCTCATTAAAATAATCATCACATCTGAGTTACAGAAGCAAAAGCTGACATGGCAAGAATTTATAATTCATAATCAGTTTGAAGAGCTAGAAGAGCTGCCTGAAGAAAACTTGAAAGAAGACAAACTGTTGATGATCACATACCCCAAGGATGAAGAACATAACCCTGAAGTAACAAGCCCGAAACTGCCTAAAGGAAAAAAGAAAGAAAATGTGTTAATTATCACAAATGATGAAGATAACTCTGAGGCAGCAAACCCAAAACAACCTCAGAGAAGAATAAGAACTAGAAGCATGATGAAAGAAGAAAGAAAGCTTCAAAAGCAAGATCAAATCTTCACCACTCATGAGAAGAAGCCAAGGAAACACCAGTAAGCTCAAAAGAAGTCAGCATTAGAAGAGGATGATGAAAGCCAACAAAAACAGTATGAATACATACAATCCTTGGAAAGCCAAGAAGAAGATCCAATAGGTGAGATAGGGCAAGTCCATGAAAGTAAAAGTACCCAAGACACTGAAAAGATTTCAGATGAAGTGATAAAGCAAACTAAAAAGATAAATCTTTTCTTTGATCAACAAGAAAAAGAAGAAAAAAAGCATCCAGGACAGGAAATTTCAGATGATCGAGCTTCTCCTTTCTTGGAGCAACAAACCATAGAAAAAGAAAAGAAGGGAGATTTAGTGCAGGAGAATGAAGGTATGGATACTAATTCTGAGCAGCCTTCAGTGAAGATGGAAAAGAAGAAAACTTCCAAAATCAGTAAAAAGATTAAGAAGTTGAAAATGGAAGTAAGAGAATTAGAACTGAGGAATGAAAAGTTAACAGAAAAGAACAGGAAGCTTAAGGTTCAAAGGGCACGAATCTCCAAGCATGCATATAAATGGCATAAACAAAAGAAGATTTACTAGACCAAGTATGAAAAATTAAAGGTTCTTTATGCAGCTCAAACTTATACAGATGCATCATCTCAGACAGGAGGTACATCAGAGGATTAGAAGCAGAGTTTCAACAACAAGATTTTGTTCAGAACATAAGCAGGGTCAAAAATTTTGGAAATACTTTTTTTTGTGCATTAGGACATGCAATAGCTTCCTCTTGGGGGAGATGTTGGGCACCATTTTTCACCTATTTTGCCATCCAAATACCTTCCAGTTTCCTCCATGAACCTTCATACTCGATCCATAAAACCTTAATTTTATCCAGAAAACCTTGGTCAAAGGTATAAATGTTGTTTCTTCTTAATAAGTGAATTATGAGATTTTTAAGGCATTTAAATTAAGATTTTTCAAAATTACAGAATGTGCTAACTTCCCGTAATCTCTCCCAGGTTGGATACTTGCAGGCCAGCTGGGCACAAACTGGAGAGTGAAGGAAGACCCTCGACATCCAAGGATAGTTAAACTTCTAACAAACTTGTGGCATGTTTCTCACAGGTGGCGATTCAATGCTGGTCAACGATGACCACCTGTGCAGTCATCTAGCATAAAAACAGGGCAGTTCGATTTTCTAGCTATCTAGCCTATTTTCTTGGAGATGATGGGAAATTTTGAATTTAGGGAGATTGTTATTGCCAATGTCATTATTAATTTTCCATAGATATAGCATTTCAGTTCAGGAACGAGGGATATATAACTATTTGTTGTAAAAGAAAAACTTATTGGATATTATACGCATGATTTTGAAATAAAGACGGGAGTATTCAATAATTTGCTGGGTATGCCTATTTCCATATGGTGAATGTGATTGAGCTTTAGAGTTCTGTAATTTTCTTTGTGTGTGTAATCAAAGCATTGGAGGGCCCCCTTTTCCAAGCCTACACACCTATCTCTGCATCATTGCGTATGGTATTGTGGTATGTTGTAGTTAAAACAAATCAATTTGTTTTACTTAATTTCTTATACATTGCAGAACGAGTAGATCATATATATTGCAGAACGCGTTAGATTATAGGAATAGGATTATGAGCTCTTTCATTTGAATGATTAAACGCTGTAGAAATCATATCAATTGCATTACTTATTTGATGTTGCACTGCTAAAGATAGTTACACATTGCGAATTGTCTTCTTGTAAAGGAAATCAACGGTATTCTGTTTTCAACAGTGAGATATTAAGCATTGTATTGTGATTCATTTTTAAGATTTAGGTTCAACATTTTAATCTTAGAATATTTCATATATGAATTGATAGTTAAACTAAGAGATCAAATGAAGTTGCTTCTGTAAGGGAGGTTTTGTATTTCAAAGTTACAGCATTCTAGCATTCAATAGATTTATTTTACAAGCAAACTAAATTTCCAGTTAAGTCCAGCTCTAAGTCTCTATATTTGGGATATGCCTCTAAGTCTTACAAACTCCGGATTGACATAAAGTGAAGGTCTAATTTACACCAGTGAATTGGACACCAACAGATGCATTGTATGATCAGGATGATCATGGATGACGAGCTTCAGGATGTTGCTCCAGATGACATGCAGTAGGATGTTGCAGTGATGATGATCAGGTTGATCATGTGTATATCAGGATGATGTATGGTGAGTATTAGGTTGATACTCTATGGTCGCGGAATAGGTTGTGCAGATAAGCATGTAATTTGTGCCCTGGGAGATTTGCAGATAGTCTTTCGAGGTTTTGCCTATGGCATGTAATTTGTACCCTGGGATATCTGGAAAATGCTCTTTCGAGGTTTTGCTTGGGAGGAAATATAATTTGTGCCCTGGGAGATTTGCAGATAGTCTTTTGAGGTTTTGCCTATGGCATGTAATTTGTGCCCTGGGATATCTGGTAGATGTTCTTTCGAGGTTTTGTCCTATGGCATGTAATTTGTGCCCTGGGAGATCCGATAGGTTGAGCCGTGTGCTCGTAATCAGTCCTAGGATGATCTTTCGAGGTTTTGCCATGACCACATGTAATTTATGCCCTGGGAGATCCAATAGGTTGAGCCTTGTGCTCGTAATCAGTCCTGGGATGCTCTTTCGAGGTTTTGTGGTGACCACATGTAATTTGTGCCATGGGAGATCCGATAGGTTGAGCCTTGTGCTTGTAATCAGTCCTGGGATTCTCTTTCAAGGTTTTGTGGTGGGGTCACATGTAATAAGTCCTGGAGATCTGGATAGGATGAAAAATGCCTCAGATGCTCTTTAGGGTTCTTTCTAGTCAAGAGACTCTTTTAAGGTTTTGTGACGCACGTAATAAGTCCTGAGATTTCCACAGTATGGCCAGTGATGATGAAGACCTGCAGGTGGTGGGCCTACATCCAGTATGAAAAAGGACTGGCTCTGTAGAACTTCCTATGACGAGTAGAGTCAGAGATTGGTTGAGATAGCAGCAGCAGTGACGATGATGATGACGATGATCCCGAGAAGAAGACTTGTCTAGCAGATCTGTGTCGAGAAATACCTTCCTAGTTAAGAGGGAGTGTTGATGTATATGTAACTTCGGAATGTATTTCATCTATGTATTTCATATATATTTATTGTACCCTTATTAGAGATGTGTTATTCCTCTATAAGGAAGTGTCTTCATGTGGATTGACAAGTGTCACAAGTGTGTGTACTTTCCGATGGGTTATTAGACCACCATGTCTGGGGTCGGCCCTGAAATATATATTATATTGTGGATGTACCTAGCTAGACAAGTCGATCCCATAAGGTCACTAGGCAAACTAGTTAGTATAAATAGAGATAGGAGATCTCTATTTAGATCATTCAAAAAGTCATCTCTCTCTCACTCAGAAAGTGGCGCACTAGTGAGGAGGAGGATCATCTACATCTAGGAGACTATCTCAAGTGTATTTTGCTTGTACTTTGGTTGAGCCATTGCTCTCTCTATCTTTGAGGAAGTTGTGGGGTTTTTCACCTTATGTTTTTCCCCACGAAAACTCTGTGTCTCTTATCTCTCATGCTTTTGATTCTTGTTATGCTTGTCATGCTTATTTTGATTGTCATGCATTGATATACTGTATATGTTATTCTCTTAGTGAAGATCCTAGAGTATTGTGAATTAATGCTCAAAATTTAACACTGATGTTCAGCCTCGGTTGCCCTATCATGTAGCTTTCCAAGTTCATGTTAGGTGTTTAGATATGATCGTTAAGCGTACCGTCGTTGACGAAGGTGCTTCCACTTCAGTGATGTCTTTAGCTTGTTGGAAGGCTATCAGGTCTCCTTCATTGTCGAAGTCTATCACCATGCTTACCGCATTTTATGGTCGTTCTTTTAGGCCGCATGGTATTATCCCCTCCCTTGAGGTCCACTTGGGTGGTAATTTCATTCCTATAGAAGTCGAGGTGGTCAATTATCCCCTTGAATATAACCTTTTACTAGGTCAGAATTGGATCTACGCTATGAAAGCGATCGTATCCTCTATCTTTAGAGTCATTTACTTTCCCCACGAAGGCAATATTGTGTCGGTAGATCAACTATCCTTTACTAGATCCAATCCCGTAGCATCGTCGGGACCTGTGGTCCCTCAAGTCGATAATTCTCAGTCGGAAACTGAGAATGTTGGTGTAGGCTTATATCCCTCCTTGCTGGGATCTTTTGATTTTCCTGCATCAATCTCCTTCATAGGAACCATATCTGATGATGCTCCTTCATCGTTGAGTCTTGTACCATTCTGAACATCGTACTTTTGTGATCCGTGGACTCTACCTTCATGAGTTCCCCGTAAGGAGACTCTTCACACATTGGAATGGCTATGCCCTTGTCTGTAGCTGAGCTTGCTTATCATGACATTCAACAAGTCACTGCAGAGCTTGATCTCTCTTCTTCAGGGATAGAGGAAGAAGATCCTATTATGCTGCCTGCGTGGGCAGTTGACTCGTCTTGTTCACATGACTGCATTGATGGTACTTTACCTTCGGATGAATCCATTATTGAGGCCATGAACGACAATGACAAGCCTTGGGAGGACCTCCATCATATATCTCATTTCCTTCCCAACCTTGATCTTTTTGAGAAAGATGAGTTTCGATCAACTCTGGCCGAGAAAGTTGGTCACCTTGTGGTTCCTTTGGAGTTGCATAGCATTTATGCAGAGGGAAATATGGCTAATATTTCCCCTACTATCTTAATCAACATTTCTCGTACTCCTGGAAAAGTTGAAAATGTATACATCAGTGCTGATTGTTCTCTTGAGGAAATCTGTATCTACATTGATTTATTCAAAGAGTTTCGGGATGCGTTTTCCTATTCATATGAGGAGATGCCAGGTATTGACCCCAGTATTTTCGAACACGAGATTAATACTTACCCCCATGTTAAGCATGTTCACAACGTCTTCGTGCTTTTAATCCTAGGAAGGAAACCTCCATTAAGGCAGAGGTAGAGAAACTGCTTAAGGCTGGTTTCATCTACCCGGTTCCCCTTACTGAATGGGTATCCAACCCAATTCCCATGGATAAGAAATAGGGAACCATCCATGTGTGCACTAACTTTCACGATCTAAATAAAGCATGTCCTAAAGATAACTTCCCCACCCAATTCATAGATCAAATCTTAGATGAGTGTGTGGGAAGCAAAGTATTCTTGTTTATGGCTGGATTTTCAGGCTATAATCAGATCCAAATCAAACTTGAGCATCAACATAAAACTGCATTTATATGTCCTTGGGGTACTTTTGCATACCGAAAAATGCCCTTCGAACTTAAAAAAACCAGAGCTACGTTTCAGCGGGCCATGACCTATTCTTTTCACGATCTTAAGCGTATAGTGGAATCTTATCTGGAGGATCTTGCTGCTCACTCTTGTCATAGAGTAGATCACCCAGGTCACCTCCGTATTATTTTCGAGAGATTTCGTCATTAAAATATTCGTTTGAATCCAAACAAGTGCATATTCTGTGTGAAAGCTGGTCACCTTCTAGGGTTTGTAGTCTCGAAGGAGGGTGTTAGAGTCGATCTGGTGAAGGTTGAGGAAATACTTTGGTTTCCTCCCCCGTGTACTCAGAGCCTCCAAGGGAAGGCCAATTTTTGTGTCATGTCATCGTGAACTATGCCAGTCTTACTAAGGTTTTCATGCGATTATTGAAGAAAGGAAACCCTTTTATCTAGGATGAGTGAGCCCAACAATCTTTTGATGCTCTTAAGAAATCCTTGTTATTGGCCCCTCTTCTTAGTCCACCCAACGATGCGAGAGACTTTTTTATTTATGTGGTCGCGTCTCAGGAGACGATTGGTATGGTCTTGGTTTAGGAAGACGATATGCTCCAAGAGCATGTTTTATATTATCTTAGTCGAAACCTAGTAGACACTGAACTAAGGTATTCTCACATGGAGAGACTGGCCCTTGCGACTGTTCATGCAATCTAGAGATTACGACACTACATCTTGCCTAGGAAAACCATGGTTATAGCACATGTCAATCCATTTCAGTTCGTTCTTACACGACGTTTGATTAGGGGGAAGTATAACAAATGGATTGTCATCCTTCAGGAATTTGTGAGGAATTGGAGCTCAATTTTTCCTTGGCAAAGTCTATGAAGTATTTGGTTTTTGCGGAGCTGATGTCATATTTTCCTAGACTTGATGAGGAAGTGGTCCATGAGGACTCATTTTTTGATGAGATTTTATTCCTTATCTCGTCGTCAGATAGTTGGTATGGAGACATCATTATATATCTCTGGACTCTTAATTTCCTTAATCATCTTTCATGAGATGGGCGACGACGTGTGAGACATCATGCCAAAGATTATGTCATCATCGGTGATACTTTGTATTGCCGAGGAAAGGACTCTCTCTTGCATCGTTGCTTGACTCATGAAGAGGAGGAGTTAGTGCTAAATGACTTCCATAGTGGGGCATGTGGTGGTCACTTATCCAGGCTTGCGACATCCCAACGTATCTTGAGAGCGGGTTATTTTTGGCCTACGATATTTAAAGATTGTGTTAACGCTGTAAAGAGATGCCACCCTTGTCAGGTGTTTTCTTGGAATATGCGTTCGCATCCTACCCCTTTCTATCTGGTCATCACCATCGGTTCCTTCACCAAGTGGGGGTTTGATTTCATCGATTACAACCCAGTTTCGGCTGGGGGAAATCGTCATATCATAGTGGCAATATATTACACTACCAAATGGGCTAAGGCCATGCCGATCGTTAAAGCCAATGGTGAAACAACATCCCACTTCATGTTCAATCAGATCATAGCTCGGTTCGGTATCCTGAGAGAGATTATCATTGACCATGGTAGTCACTTTCAAAATAAGATGATGGATGATTTATCACTTAAGCTTGGGTTTAGATAGGATCACTCATCTTCGTATTACCCCCAAGTGAATGACCAGGTCAAGGAAATCAATAAGTCCCTTAAGGCCATTCTCCAAAGGACCATCCAACAAAGCAAGAATAATTGGCATATCATGTTGTATCCTACTTTGTGGGATTATCGAACCGCAGTGAAGACTTCCACCGGTTTCTCACCTTTCCAGTTAGTTCATGGTGTTGAGTCCATCTTACCGGTTGAATGCGAGATCCATTCTTTGAATCTATCCATAGAACTCCTACCTGATACTTCGTATGTAGAGAAACGCTTAGTCCACCTCGATCAGCTTGAAGAGCAGCGTCAGGATTCCGCCATGGCAATAGATGCAAATAAACATAATGTCAAGGCCCAGTACGATAGGACTGTCCATCCCCAGCAGTATGTTGAAGGTGACTTGGTTATTCTTTATGACCAAGCTAAGGATATTTTGGGGGCAAGAAAGTTTAACCCGATGTGGCACGGGCCTTACATTGTGAGGCATGTCCTTGAGAAAGGAGCCTATGTGTTAGAATATTATGAGGGGAATGTCCTGAAAGATCCTAGAAATGGGCTCTATCTCAAGTGGTATTATGCTTGAGCTGATACTTTGTATACTATTGTATAGTTTCTGTACATAGTTTAGCTTTCCTTTGTTTTTTTGAGTCTGTTGATTTGCTTCCTTTTGGTTGACAGATGTCAGCAGAATCTCCGGTGTTCTTAGGATTCGCGGATGGGGCCAGCCATCATACACAGAGGTTAGCCTCTGCTACATGGGTTATGTACTCGCCCGACAACCATCTTGTGTCTTCAGGAGGTGCTTGTCTTGGTCCTACATCAAACAATGTGGCTGAGTATAGTGTTGTTATTGAGTTTCTTTGCGATGCCATTTTGCATGGTATCCACTCTTTAGAGGTCCACCTGGATTCACAACTGGTTGTATCTCAGTTGAACAGTTGGTACTATTTGAGGGATCCTATGCTACTAAGGAGATTATTAAGGGTAAGACTCTTGGAGCATAATTTTGATTTTATTACTTACATTCATGTTCCAAGACGTTTTAATCATATTGTTGATGTTACGCTAACTATGTCCTATATTGGCACTTGTCACATAATTAAAAGAAGCAATGAATCACACATTTAACATTCACACATTTGTGCACATAATATAGTAGAGTCGAAAAAATCATAGGTTTTTCATTATCAAAGTTTATATGTCCAAAAAGTGATGTCATAGTACAAAACTGGAGCTCGTAGCTCTCAAATATAAATGTATCTGAAACAAAAAATGAGACCCCATGGCATCTAATCCCTATAGGGAAGTCTCGCCTCCTTAGCAAGATGAGTCTACACATAGTAGTTTTTAGAATTCTGATAATTTCATTCAAATATTATCTAGTATCCTACTAAGAGAATAACATGCACAGCATAACAATCATAAACATAAGAGACACAGAGTTTCCTCGGGGAAAACCAAGAAGTTGAAAAACCCTAAAACTTCCTCATAGATAGAATGAGCACCAATACAAAGATCACAAAGATCAAACCCCAAAATATAGATGTCTTTAGCATCTACTCCTCCTCCACTTGTGCACACTCCTCTCTCTCAACGATGCGAGTTGGATGAGTGAGTGAATGAGTAAAATGAGAGAGTCACACTCTCTATTTATACAACAACTTAACCTGCCTTTAACCCTAACTGGGTCGACTTCCTAAGGAAGCCTAATAACCCATCCACGTGACTCATATAGGGTCGACCCCACCAAGGTGGTCTAATAACCCACAAATATAAGTTGTGACACTTACAATGTAACTTGCGACACTGCAAATACAAATGACGACACTTCCAATCAGAGTAATAATACATCTCTGTTGGGGATACAATAAAGTACAAATGTAATACATACAATATACAAGTGAATATCTTTCGAAGTTACAAATACATCAACACTCCCTCTTAACTAGGAAGGTATTCTCTTGACACGGGTCATCAATACAAGTCTTCAATACTGGAGTTGGATCATCGTCACTGGATCCTTGGAGCATTATCGTCATTGTTGTTGTACTCATAATCTTGATCACTGGTGCTATCTCTCAATTCTTCTCGTCATAGGAAGTTCTACAGAGTCATCCCTTTTTCATGCTAGATGTATGCCTACCCTCCTCTAGGTCTGCATCATCTCTGCGAGCGGCCATCCTATGGAATTCTCAGGGCTGATTATGTGCATCTGCAAAATCTCGAAAGATCATCCCAGGACTGATTACGAGCTTCCCGCTAAACCTATGGGATCTCCCAGGGACCCATTATATGCAGACTTCGCAAAACCTCAAAAGAGCATCCCAGGACTGATTACAATCTTCCTGCTCAACCTATGGGATCTACTAGGGACACATTATATGCAAACAAGCAAAACCTTGAAAGAGCATCCCAGGACTAATTACGAGATTACTTCTCAACCTATAGGATCTCCCAGGGACACATTACATGCTATCTGACAAAAAATCGAAAGAGCATCCCAGGATTGATTACGTGCTATCAGGAAAAACCTCAAAAGAGAATCCCAGGACTACTTACGAGCTGACTGCTCAACCTATAGGATCTCCCAGGGGCCCATTATATTCCAAGTACAACCTGCAAGATCTCTAAGGGACACATTATATTCCACTGCACAAACTATCCACGACCACAGAGTATCATCCTGATACTCATGATCACACTGGTCATCTTCGCATGGAGCATCATCCTAATGCTCATGATCATACTGATCATCATCATACAGTGCATCATCCTGATGCACATCATCATCACATGATCATCCTAATCATCATCATGTAGAACATCATCTGGAGCATCGTCCTGATGCTCATCACACAGCACTTACATCCACTGCCATGGGAAGGATCCTCCTACCCCCATGCTTGGAATGGCTCCTACAAATGTGTCCCGTCACTTCCTCCTCAAAGTATCTTCTATATGAAGAACACCAAGCCTCTCTCTGAAGTACTCGAACTTCACTCTGGCTAGTGGTTTGGTCAACACATCTACTATTTGCTCATATGTCGCAACATACAGGAGCTTCATTTCTCCTCTCTACACCATATCCCTGATATAGTGATATTTGATCTCGATATGCTTTGACTTTTCATGGAACACCAGGTTCTTAGACAACTTCACACAACTCTGGTTGTCACAGAAGATACTAGTAGCATCCAACTGGAGATCAAACAAATCATATAGTAGCTTCCTTAGCCATACTGCCTCACAACTAGTCTAACAAGCTGCGACATACTTTGCTTCAGTTGTACTCAGTGCTATGCAGGATTGCTTCCAGCTAAATTGTATTGGAGAAAACTCACTATGGCTTGGGAATACCACAACAGACAGATGACTACCATAAATCAACTAAATTCTCAAAGCAATGCTATTATAAATGATGATGTTAAGATAATGGAGAAATGTAACCAACCTTGATCCAAACGTTTGATGTAGATCCCCGTTGGAGATTTCAATCCATGCACTTGAAATCTGCAAATTAGTCTTGACAGCCAATATCCAACAAGCACATATAATATAAAAATGACATTAACATTATCAATAACAATGGTCCATAATATCACAAGCAAATGTGACCCAATGTATAATAAACAACATTTACAACATGATGGACAAGAATATGAGTATTTCTATTAATGAACAAGAAGAAGTACAAAGTGATACGACCTCTTGCCGGCAACCAATCTGAACCAAGATCTAGATCAATCCACTTGTGCCTCCACCACTTCAATCCTCCATGAATGGAAAACTCAAACTAGATAGGAGTTTGGAAGGTGAACATAAGGGGTTCACAACTACAAGGATCAATGAGTGCAGACCCAAGATAGGGCAAAAATCCACTATAGTTCTCTTACTATTCCCTTCTTCCTCCCATCCATAAGCCATATGTGCTCAATATATAGTCCTCTCAAAGGTAGGCGAAAGGACACATCGGGGCATTACTCGGGCCAATGGAGAGCCAAACGTCACCCAATGACCTCTTTTTGGGAGTAAAAAATAATAAATTAGTGATTTTTACCATTTTACTTCATACTCGTGGGCTATAATGATGCAACTCGCGGGTATGCATGCTATAATGATGCAACATGTGGGTAGGAATAAAAATAGGAAAAATAGTTTCTGAAGGATATAAGTGAATCTGAGTCACTGAAATGGATCCTACAGGCCAAAGAATGTTGATGCTCACAGGGTGGAAGATTACAATGTAACAGATGCCCCCTAATGTGTGAGGTCAGAGATTGATGCTACGATGGCCGAAATACATTATAAAACTCAGAAGTGGAGTGATGGAGACACAAGTGGAAAGAGTAGGTCACTTGTCATAATACAATAGTATCTCTGGATACATGTCGGTATAGTGCAACAATCTAATACAATGGCCATGAATAGGCAGTACATAGTGAATACATGTCATAAGTGATCATAGCCATGATCCCTCTACAGTAAGATATGGTCTCCTGCTAAAAAGGAAACAACCGGTGCAAACTGGAGGTACAAACTGCTGAAATCTGAGAGGTGATATCTTAGATGTAAAGTCAAAGTCATATGTAGCATACTGAATGCCACAATCGCCTGGTGTCTTCTACACAAGTCTTCGATGGTTCAAGTCCCATCAAGTGAATAAAGGAGTTGGGGTCGAACTTGATGAGACATCGTTTGATTATTGGTCAATGATGTATACCGTTAACAGACGCGAGATGACCCACCAATAATGAAAATGGGCAGCAAGGCACAGAGCACAATCATCAGAGTGTGAATAAATGGGTTGAAGTTGAACAATAGGATGAATCCATCGATCAAGGGACATTGATGTATTCCCAAAACTGTCGATGGTGAGAGAACCTGTCACTAATGACTGCAAGCCTCAAGGTACTCAACCGAACTCTAAGCTTCAAGTCCTGGAATAAATGGGTTGAAGTCGACAGAACGAGACTCACTGGAAGGAGGGCATTAAGGCATCCCCCATCAGCCAACATGAGGTACCAGCAATGTTGAAAGATTTGGAAGATCTCAGGTGAAACGGACTGACTCAATAAGGATGGTCGACATGCAATAGTCAAGAGATCTGAGGAGTGGCTGACACTGGTTTCAGGACTTCCTTTGAACAAGAGCATGAGCAGATGGATAGACTTAGGCAGCATAGACTTTACATAAACTGTGCAATGCAGGAGGCATTACAAAGGGCTCCATAATGACTGGAAGCTTAACCAATCGGTGGATTAAACTGAGAAACAAGTACAGCTCCTAAGGCCCAACTATAGTCCCAACTCATAATGTACGAAGTGGAATGAATGCTCTGTTCAAAGGTGACACAACAGCTGCCAACAAGAAATAGTGACCATAATCCCGTCTGGTGTTTTGGAATATTTGATTTTTTTGATCTTTTTCATATTTGTGAAAAGATTGAAAAAGAATAAAATTGCTTATAGTACAACAAGTGAGGGAACAAGTGTCAAATATCTAGCAGACTAGTCCCAAGCAGTGGAACATACCTATGCTCAATGCGAGGAAGTGCGTGCAGGATGTGGACACTCTGGGGTAGGTTCCCTTAGGGTAAAGGGTCATCAAGATGCGAAAGATAAATTAAGGCTCTGCTTGGCTCGGAAGGTAAAGTGCTCAGGGACATGGCTAATAAGTGAGTAAGCGAGAGCTGGCACAAGGCTCAAGCAGCAAGGAGGATAATGCAATGCAATCACAACTCGACATAAAAGGGAAGTCCTTTTTCGTAAAGTTAGTCTCCTCACCCGAAAAAGTGTAAAACAATGAGAGAAGAAATCTTCTAGTCACATATGACTAGAGTATACCTTTTTCGTAATTAATCCACAAAGGTTCGGAAAAGGGGTAAACTTATACCTAAGTGAATGTCACTTCAAATCCTTTAATGAGTCTGAAATGACAAGTATACTCGACAATCTTGTTTGATTTTGAAAAAGTCTAACAAGGGCTTAAAAAGAATTTATAAAAATATTTTCCGTAAAGGTTTAACGAGCTCGAAAAAGTAAACTCGTGACCTCCTTACTGTTTTTAATGAGCTCAAAGGAGATACGGAAGAATGCTCATAATGGGAGCAGACGAGAGTCAGGGGCATGCGAGACTAGTTCCAAGCACATGGAACAAAGCTATGCATAATGCAAGGAACATGAGCAAGATAAGGACACTCAAGGGGTGTCTGCAAATTTGGATAGCAAAAGGTTCAAATGCATCATAACAATGGGGAGGACTAAACCTACATGCAAGGTTCCGAATATGCCTACCATGACCGAAGCAAATGTCGAAAAGGACCAGTAACCAAGTATAAGTCCAGCTAAGAATCCTGTCTCCAAGAAACATAAGTACCAAGATCATTTCTAAAACGTATGTAAAGAAAAATCTAATACAAGTCACTGCAGTAGAAAAATTTTCAACTTCACTATTGTTAACCTTGGACATAACGCAGGTAGAGCTAACCACTGAAGGTGCCATTGTACCAATACCTAAGGGATCAAAATGATCATCTTCAAAATGAAGAGAAAAGCTGAAGGATGTGAAGGAATCTGCAGTGGAAAATTCATCATCACAGGAGTTGGAAATCCTAGAAGTAGAATTGAACTCACCAGGATCACTGATTTGCGGCTCTATAGGAGAGTCTAAAGACTCGTGACTAGGGAGATAAGAATTTAATGTCAAACCAGGGCTAGACAAAACTATGCCTGGATCAAAATGTATGGAAGACTGTATTCTAGACTCATCTTGTTCAATAAGATCAAGGGTAGGAGGGGAATGAGATCTATGATAAAGACCCCCCCACGGCTTGTCATCACCACTCATGGCCTCAATAAAAACTTCATCTGAAGGTAAAATACAGTCGAGGAAACCATGTGAACAAGATAGGTCAACTGCACACGCGGGCAGCATAACAGGATCTTCCTCCACTATCCATGAAGAACAGAGATCCGAATCTGCAATGGCTGGTTGAACATGATGAGAAATCTTGACTGCAGACAAGGGCATATCCATCCCAATGGGCGAAACATCTCCAGACAGGAAACTCATGGAAGGTAGATCCCATGGATCACTAAAGTATGATTTCTGGAAAAGAACATGATTCAACGAGGAAGGAGCATCATTGAAGATGGTTCCTATGAAGGAGATTGGTGTAGGGAGGTCGAAAGATCCCATCAATGAAGGATACATTCCAACACCCATGTTCCCAGTTGTTGACTAAGAATGAGTAACCTATGGGACTATGGATCCCGTGGATGCTACGGAAGGAGTGCCAACAAAATCCAACTGATCGATCGTCACAATCTTTCCTTCATGGGGAAAGCATATAACTCTAAATACAGTAGACGCGATAGCCTTCATAGTGTACATCCAATTACGACCTAGTAAAAGGTTGTAGTCGATGGGTGCATCAACCACCTTGACTTCAATAGGCACATACTTACCTCCCAAGGAGACAAAAAGGGAAGGGATAATTCCATGCGGCGTAAAATATCTACCGTCGAATGCAGTGAGTGTAGTTCTAGATGCAAGCAGAGGAGGAGAGCCAAGAGCTTTCCAACAAGCTAACGACATTACTGACGCGGAGGAACCTTCATCAACCATAATACGTTTGACGAAGCTCTTAAGGAAAACCACCTGGATTTGAAAAATCATAATGTAAGCGAGGTTGGACATCAGTAGTATCGAACATGATAACACTAGGATTCCCCCCATCCTGAACTCCTAACGCACTCAAAAGGGCATGCTTCTGAGAAGGACAGGATTGCAAAACTTCAAGAGCCGACATGGCACATGAAGTGTGGCCCAAATCTTCTACGATGGAGTAGTTATGGGTGGCTCGAGCATTGGGGTTATGCATAGAGCGCTTGAGAACACCTTTCTGTATCCACGGCATAATGGAGGGCTTCTCGATATGCAAGGAATTGTCAGGAGGAAGGGAAGGCTCAGTCCCCAAATTAGGTTGTGGTGCACCATAATCGTGCTGACGAGTAGCAACAAAAACCTCCGACTGAACCATATTCACACATCCATACCCACTAGTATGGGAAGAAGACATTGTCGTTTCATTAGTACCATAACCAGTGGTGGGAGCATGTGAAGCCATGTTTTGATGATGAGGAAGGGGATCCTTCAACACAGCTGGGCTCTGTGCCAAATGCTTCGATGCTTCTTCAATTCGAGGACATAAGTGAGTAAGATGATCCTCCCCACACAACTTGCAAGGGAATTTCACCTTACGCCTGGGTTTACGATCCTCACCAGCATTACCTCCTTCCCAAGGAGGGTTGGAATTCTCTTTACGAGGAGTATTACGATTTCTATTGTTATTACTTCCATTGTTTCCACCCCTACTATTATTTCTCCCCTTTTTCTTACCACCAGGTTGTTGGTTACCTGACGGTTTCATTGATTGCACATTGTGTACATCAGACGATGTAGTGGAAGTGGACAAGGTGTGAACCTATCCAGGAATAGATTGGTTTAGCGACAAATTTTGCATTTGATTAGCTACCAAGTCTATAGGGCGAGTGCATGCGGACCCCACGATGCCATCAGCATGCGGTCCAGGAACTGACGTGGGCTCATGTCTTGTTCTCGATGCATCAGGAATAATGTCACACAAAATGCCAGACTGAGAATAAAGTAGATCTAACTGCTGGAATTTCAAGATAGCTTGTTACTCAATCACAATGTCGGACATCAAAACATCCTTAGTAATGTATGGGAGTAGAGACTTGAGGAACCATTCCAACAGGAACTCTGGAGGAATATTGGCTTTCACTAATATCTTCCACCGATGCCACTCTTGAACGTGGTCAGAAATATGTGTGGCCTTATTCTGACGGAAGGTGGACAAAAACTTAGTACCAGTATCATAACGAACCGGCAAATGGAAATGGTCTAAGAAAACCAAAGCAATCTCATTGAATCCCCTATAGGTGTTTCCAGGCAACTCCACATACCACTTCGCGGCTGCCCCCGTGAGGGTGCATTGAAATAGTCGTAATCTAATGCAATCGTGATTCAAAGAGTTGGAGGAGCACCAAAGGTGAAACGTCATGACATGATCTCCCGGGTCCTCACCACCTTTCCCCTCAAACTTCGGAATGTACGAAGGGAGCTTGGTAGGGACCGGGGGCCAAGTAGGTTCGTGACACACCGGATCATTCGTGAGCTTCGAAAGATCCGGGAGATTCAAATGTGCAAGGAACGGGAGCTAAGGCTGGAAAGCTTAATTATAAGCCCCCATAAAAGGTTGGTTAAACGGAACTGTGTTATAAGATGGACCAAAAGCTTGACCATGAGGATTAAACTGCTGATAATGAGGACCTAACGGTCCATAAGCTTTCCCATGGACATAAGATTGATAACCTCCTCCTTCCTGACCCATTTGAGAGTAAGTAGGTATATGCGTGTTTTGGGCACCATATTGGGGTGGTGGGTGATACTGGTGGCCAGCACCGACCGTGTTGTAGTAAGGGTTTCCCCCATGAGTATGGGGCATGTATGTACTATTCATAGTGGGAACCGTATTGTAATGACCGTAATTGTTAACACCTAAAAAGTGCTCACTAGCTCATTTCCCTATTCACATGACCCATTTGTCCACTTTTTCACCATCTGAGCCTCTGAAACCAACAAAAGGTCACCAAAAGACCTGAGTACACCCCTTTTTCCATTAAAAAAGATTATTTTTCCTGAAAAGCATAAAAAACCCTCAAAAAGGGTCCAAATTCCCAAAAATATTAAAAAGGGAATTAAAATATTATTTTTATTCAAAAAAGGAAAAAGGAGGGAAAAGTACCTAAACCATGTTGGTCAATACCATTTGGTTTCCACAAAGCCACAAATGGTATTCCCCACCACCAAAACCTATAAAAAGGTGGTAGGGGCTCCTCATTTCACATCCATCCATATTCCTATCCTCATGCTGCCAAAATATCCCTTGAGTATCTGGCCATTGTAGCAAGCCTTGGAGAAAGGACCCATTGGAGATTGGAGCTGCTCACCATTGGAGCCATTCAAACAACCCTTCATCATTTGGAGGTATTATTCTTGCAAGCATTTGCTTGCCCCATTGTCAATACAAAAATTATTTTTTATCTTTCTTGTTCTTGTTTTTTAAATGTTTACATTATTTGCTTAGATTCTTGCATAGATCCATGATTAGTTTTGTTTAGATTAATTTATTGTTATTTGCTTTACATTGAAACTGCTGCTACTAGTTAGCAGGTGCCCATAGCACTAAGCCTGGTTGCAAAACCGGGCCAACAGTTTTTGGCGACTCCGCTGGGTTTTGAATAATAGATCTCTAGTTTTGCTTTTAATCTTAGTTTTTTATTAGTTTTTAACCTTTAGATCCATAGATCTGCCATCTTAGACAGCAGATCCATTGCTGCTCTCAGTTTTGGCCACATCTATTGCCATTAACAGCCCGGAATTCACAATTTTCGGGTTCATTTTTCGGCTTCCGTGCACGGCTTTCGCCTTGCGGTTTTTAGCCTGACAGTCGCGCAGTCCATCGCGGATTTTGGCGTTTTTTTCCGCGCGGTTCACCACGGCTTTTGGCCTTTTTTCCGCGCGGTTCACCGCGGCTTTGTCGCCAGTTTCCGCGCTGCACATCGCGGCATCGCGGTCATTTACCGCGCTGCACATCGCGACTGTGCGCCCCTTTTCCACGCGGTTCACCGCGAATTCGCGGCCTATTTGCGCGCTGCACACCGCGGCTTCGCGGACATTTTCCGCGCGGTCCATCGCGACTGTGCGACCGAAACCCACACGGTCCATCGTGGCTTTGCTGTTAAAACCCGCACTGCTCAATTTTTCATTCGGCCATTCCGATTTTAAAAATTAATTTTTACTGTACTTCCTGCCCACATAGCACATTTTTTACAGTATTAAATTCTGCATATTTTACAGCCTTGAAAAAATGTTTACTATTTAAAATGCATATCTAGAAGTCTTTTTAAAAAATTTCAAGAAAGTGAAAGAAGGACTTATTTTGCATTTTTTATCTAGATTAAAAATTTTCCTGTTTACTTTTTTAAAATCTTGCCCTTAGCAATTTCCTTGAAAAAAGAAATCCATTTATTTCTGTTAAAGAAGTCTATTATTTGCTTTCAGAATTCAAAAGATTCTTTGTCTTTTGAGTTGATATTTGCAAAGCAATTTAATTTCCATTCATTTGAAAAAGTCATAAATATTTGCTTTTTTATTTTCAAAAGCTCCTTTGTTTTGTGAAAATTTCCTATAAAGCATTTACCTTTTTCAAGTTCAGTTTACAATACCTCACGTGCACTCACCCGATCACTTAATTGAACTAAGCCTTAAAACGTACCCTAATTTCAACACACTTTTAACCCCACTTGGGGAACACTAAAAGAACTTTGTAGCTAGGTAGTATTGAGGGGATAGGTGTTCCAATAACACCCCTCAATTCTTACATCTGAGACATAGTTGTTGTCCTTTAGGGAGCTAAAATATCTTAGTACTTTTTGGCGTGGTCACAACCGGTTTGTGGGAAGGCCTCTCCCCTAGGAGGGTTGAAGTCGCGAGGATGGTTCCGGAAGCCTGAGTGGAATACCGAAATCCATTCAGTAACCGAAGGGCTACCATTCGCAGTTCTCGGGATATCCCTGTATTGGGATATTGCGATCAAAGGACCAAACGGCAGATTTACCTTTTCTCGACGCGTCATGAATGGAGTATCCTAGTAGCCTGTCTTTAGGATTGATTACCCGGTGTCCCTCCCGGTAGGGGGGTATCTAGCCGTTGTCTCAACAATCATATTGTCTGACTTGGATTTCATCACCTTGCAGAGGATATCGTTTGTTTGAGTCACAATACTTTTAGTTAGGTGTTTGCATGATTCAACCCACCTTTGGTCTAGTTACACCTATTGTTTCTAGAAGCCGTTTGCATGTTGGTACTCTGACTATTTGTTGCATTCCTCCACTTATTGTAGCACAGCTGCTAGAATAAGTTCCTTTTTTGAGGTTGATTTTTTTGGCCTGAGAGCCTTCTTTTTCACTCCCCTTCTTGCACCCTTGGTTACATTAGGGTTTTGAGTCTTTTATATATATATATCACCACCTGATACTTAAACAAATTTTTTACACAAAAACTTAATTCTCACCATTGAGAATTTTAGACGCTCTCGTCGTCTACAGGGTGAACTCCCAGAGTTTAGTCCACTTGGCTCTCCACGTCACGGACGCAGAGCCTTATCCCTTGATTCGACACATCGTCAATCAGCTAGACAGTCATCCGATTCTGACACACCTCACTTCACATTTGATTTGGAGGTAGAATCCGAACACCTCACAGAGTTACCACCAACCACGATTATGGCTGGAACACCATTTGATCCACTGTTTACCAGCACCATAGGTGAGACATCCACAGACCCTTCTGCGGCGGTGCCATCCAAGGCGACAACCACCCCCCTGGGTATGCCCAACATGGGTAACACTCCACATTTAGGAATTCCCAACACAGGGCCACCACCTGTTATGGGTATACCCAACATAGGGGTCACACCCCCTCTGGTTTCCACAAACCCTATCCCAGGAATCCCCACTGCTATTCCTAACCCAAGTGTAACCCATGTTGCACTTGGAGGCGCTGGCCCATACCAGACTACACCTATTGGAGGGCACATACCCTCCATACCTAGCATACCTTTAGGCGCTACTGGACCCCTACATCATACCACAATGACTAGGCATGTCCCAGTTCCAGTCACCACATCTGCTAGCTTACCATACATGGCGAGTCTGAACCTGCCAGACTTAGCTAGGCTCACAAATGACCCCATCAGACACGATCCTGCGTGGCCTCACATGCCCACCAAACTCCCCTCTGACATCCCTAAGTTTGAGGGCAAGGCAGGTGAAGACCCCCAGAACCATATCATGTCCTTCCATTTATGGTGTTCCTCCAACTCCATAGTGGACGACTCAATCCGCCTCTGACTTTTACAGCGCACCTTCACTGGCTCTGCAGCTAAGTGGTATATCGAGAAGCCTCATGGGATGCATGCCACCTTTACCTCCCTTGCCTCGACCTTCCTGCAGTTCTTCTAGTTACCTGTTCGCTATGATGCGGGAGTCGAGATCCTACTGTCTTGCAGACAGAACACGGCCACCCACATCACTGACCACATTCATGAGTGGCGTCGACGCCGAAGCCTCTGCAAAATCAAGTTAGACGACCGTATATTCCTAGATTGGTTTCTAAAAACCCTTCTCCCTCTCATTGCGAAGGATGTGGCATCCGAAATACCCCAGTCTGAAGAAGAGGCCATCCTCAAAGCCCAACAGTTTGATCTCATTTACGCCCAATCGGGTTATCTGTATACCATTATTCCAGACACCCCTCGGGGCGAGTCATCCCAACATGATGCGCCGGGGGCATCCCATGCCGCTGATGGCATCATTGGTCGTATGGCCGCACATCCCCAACCCCTAGCATTAGGATTAGCTTGAGCAGTCGTGTGGTGACCAAAATCATGAGAAGTATTCCCAACCCCAACATTGGTGTTACTAGTAGCAGGGATGGTGGCGTGATGCCCATGTGGATAGGAGATATTCCCGCCACCTACATTAGCATTACTAGTGGCGGCAGTGGACGAAAAAGTGTGCGGTATATGTCCACCCCCATGGTTGGGAGGAGCATTAACATCCATAAAAGTAGTCCTGGGTTGACGAGTAGCGGCACGTGTATTAGGTGGTGGATGGCGAGTCATGTTTCCAACAACATTCCTATTAGGTTGGGAAATCCTAGGAGGTGGTCGCCTTCCAATATTAGCATTATTAGGAGGAACATGACCAGTCCCCATACTATGTGTGTGGGTGGACAACGTAGTGCCCCCAACGAGGGTAGTTCCCCCAGTGGGTATAGTATGGCTAACACCATGACTGGTGCCAGCGTGACTACCAAACATAGCGGAAGGTTCGACAATACTATGACTAGGCATACCAAAAGAGAGTGCAGTTGGGTTGATTGTAGGGCCAGTGTCATCATGCAACTCTAGCATTCTGTGTCTATAGCTGCGTGGAAACGAAGGAACGAAAGGATCATCCTTTTCTTCGTCCTCGGGTAAGTTGGTCATTCCGTAAAGATAATTATCGAGATTCAAAGGATCAAATGGATCTCGTTCAAGTGGATTAGGCCAAATAGAACTAGGTTGAGTCTCTGGGGGATCACCTCCCCACGCTTCACGAGGGGTATGGGGATCGGAAGTGTGTTCAACTTCGCCCGAAGGAACTAAATTTTTTCCTTAGAATCGGAATGTGGAGTAGTCATAATGTCTCGGACGTAAGTCTCATAAGAATCCGAAGACTAAGAGGGAGCCCTCCGGTGTCCTCTATCAACACGGCGTGAAATCTTGCAGGCCCTAAGCCGGCCAACCAACGGGATCGACGGAGAGTAGGGCTCTGCGCCATGATATCTCTGTAGAGAATATATAATCAAAACGTCCCCTAAAGGCCAACTATCAATCAAAAACAGTAAATCAAAAGCACACACCTAGAGAAACTACAACCAAGAGCAGACAAACAGAGTGTCTAAATGAGCTCCCGACACTAGAGCCAGTATGTCTTTCCTAGGAGAGGCTTGAGACTCCCAAACTATAGCCGGAGGTAATAGAATTAGTTATAGAGACACCCAGGCTTCACTGCGTGTACAGGGTCAATTCCACTGCACAAACACAACTATGTTGTCCAATCCCTATCTGACTCAGGACACAAATAGCATAACCACTGCAAGTACCCTATGCGATACCTAGGTAAGGAAACTATGGTCACCGCAATATAACCAATGCTCAAGGGGACAGCCGCAGGTGGGACCCGTCGTATGGGCAGGGTAGCTAAGCCTGAAGCACAAGAGGATGAACCTCCGGTACCCCCAGATACGAACAAATCCTGGATATATCTCCCACGTTTAGCCAGTATCAGAGGGATATATCCTCAACCAACCTCCTGTGACCTCGTGCTTAACTCTGGATTGAGTAGAGCTTCCTAAGAACACTGATCTATACCATGGATTCCTCCACTCCCTGGTCAGACACCTAATGTTTCATCTAGTAGTCTTGGATCATTTACTCACAATGATCTATTCCAAGACTCTAAACCTATGCTAGTTGGTGTACCCTATAAATAAAATTAGTCTAATCAATTTTAAGATTAAGCGTTAATTTTAGTGGTTGTGGTTACTCAAGGGATATGATCGTGAAACTAGTGATGTGTAGACTCAATAGTATGCAAAATCGTCCAATCCTAGACTCATCTATCTAATAAAACAATGTCACTAATATGCAAAATCAACCAACAATTCTGAAATAAAGATGCAATCTTTTATCTTTTCGATGCATAAGCAGAACCTAAATGAAGGCAACAAGCACTCAATGCAAGATGCAGTACATGAAAGTAAAATATTTTTGTATTTTCGCTTATAAACAAGAAGGAAAATGCAAAAAACTAAATGTATATTTTTGTATTTTTTCAATATAGATGGAATGAAAAAATGCAAGCAAAATCCTACTATTCAGTCACTGAAGTGCCGAGAAGATCACTAAGACAACCCAACAGATCCTAAACAGCAAGACTCAGCCACGAGAAAGAGCTCAAAAGGAAAAAACCAAGAGGCTAAATCCAAAGATTGGTAAAAAACCAAGAAGGCTCAACCAAGAGAAACAAAGAGATCTGGTCACAACCAAAGCATGAAACAGTCAAGAAAGAGGCCAACAAAGACTCAGGAACCACCAAATCCAACCCAGCAACAACCAATAGACATAAACCAACAAAAGCCAGAGTTGTACGCTATTGTTGAAAGAATACTTGCGGGTACCCACGAGCAGTAGAGCAAACAGAGACGAGTATACGCGAGCTGAGATAAGCTATCCCGCGGGTGAGGAAAGGAAAATGGGCGAATAAAGAGTCCAAGGGCTCAGAAAAAAGAAAGTTTTCTATGGTGTATCTTAACGGCCAATCAATGACACAGAGCTTCTATAAACAACAAATCTAATTATGGACTAACGCTCAAAAAATTTCCCAAACATGGATGTTTTCCCCAGCAGAGTTTCCATTTCTGTATTGGAGAAAACTCACTATGGCTTGGGAATACCACAACAGACAAATGACTACCAGAAATCATCTCAACTCTCAAAGCAATGCTATTATAAATGACAATGTTAAGATAATGGAGAAATGTAACCAACCTCGATCCAAATGTTTGTTGTAGATCCCCGTTGGAGCTTTCAATCCATGCACTTGAAATCTGCAAATTAGTCTTGATAGTTAATATCCAATAAGCACATATAATATAAAAATGACATTAACATTATCAATAAAAATGGTCCATAATATCACAAGAAAATGTAACCCAATGTATAATAAACAACATTCACAACATGATGGACGAGAATATGAGTATTTCTATTAGTGAACAAGAAGAAGTACAAAGTGATATGACCTCTTTCCGGCAACCAATCTGAACCAAGATCTAGATCAATCCACTTGTGCCTCCACCACTTCAATCCTCCATGAATGGAAAACTCAAACTAGATAGGAGTTTGGAAGGTGAACATAAGGGGTTCACAACTACAAGGATCAATGAGTGCAGACTCAAGATAGGGCAAAAATCCACTAGAGTTCTCTTCCTATTCTCTTCTTCCTCCCGTCCATAAGCCATATGTGCTCAATATATAGTCCTCTCAAAGGTAGGTGAAAGGACACATCGAGGCGTTACTCAGGAAAATGGAGAGCCAAAGGTCACCCAATGACCGCTTTTGGGGAGTAAAAAGTAATAAATTAGTGATTTTTACCATTTTACTTGATACCCGCGGGCTATAGTGATACAACTCGCGAGTACGCATGCTATAATGATGCAACATGCGGGTAGGAATAAAAATAGGAAAAATAGTGTCTAAAGGATATGAGTGGATCTGAGTCACTGAAATGGATCCTACAGGCCAAAGAATGCTGATGCTCACAGGGTGGAAGATTACGATATAACATAAACCAAGAGATCACACCTGATCCCATACTAAAGCAGCACCCCGAACTGCTCTTCCTATTTGCAGCACTGCCTGCCCAATTTGAATCAACATAACCCTCCAAGTTAAACTTTGATTCACATCATACTTGAGCCCATAATCAACTGTACCCTCCAGGTACCTCAGAATATGCTTTACAACAATTAGGTGAACATGTCTAGGATCCATCAGGAACTGGCTCAATGTGTTCACTGCAAAGCAAATATCTGGTCTCGTGTTCGTTAGGTACATCAAGGACCCAATCATCTGACGATACATCGTGGTATCAACCAACTCTAATGAAGCATCACTCAATATCTTTAGGTTTGATGCCATAGGTGTGGCCATGGCATTTCATTCCATCATCCCGAACCGCTTCAAGATCTCTACTGTATACTTCCCTTGTCCTAGGAATATTCCATCTACACTCTGCCACACCTCCATACCTAGAAAGTAATGAATCATACCCAATTCCTTCATCTTAAACTCGACAGCAAGCTTCCTCTTCGTGTTGACCATCAACCCAATCTCACCTGTCACAAACAGGTCATCTACATACAGTAGGAGTATCACTGGATTGCCTTCCTTAACCTTGTAGTAAAGGTTGGAATTTGCTTTACTCTTGGTAAAGCCAAAACTAGACAGCAAGTTGTCAATCTTGCCACACCAAGTCTTGGGTGCTTGTTCAATCTACACACATATGACTCCCTGTCATGTATCTCAAAACCTAGTGGCTACTCTGCATACACTTCCTCTTCGACTACACCATTCAATAAAGTTGTCTTGACATCCATCTGGTGTATATTCCACTTCATCACTGTAGCCAGAGCAAGTATTGTTCTGATGGAAGTGTATTTGGCTATAGGTGCAAAAGTCTCTTCATAATCTATCCCTTCTTTCTGGGAAAAGCCACGAGCCACAAACCTTTCCTTGTATTTCTCTATGCTACCATCTGCAGCATGCTTGATCTTGTAGATCCACTTGGAAGTCACAACAAACTTCCCTTCTGGTCTTGGGACTACATCCCAAAAATAATTCTTCTTGGTCGACTGGTATTCCTCGACCATGTCATCCTTCCATTCTTTCTTTTCTACCGCTTCTTCATAACTGGAAGGTTCTTTATTCATTATGTCACATAGTAAGGCTACATAGTTGGTGTGTGACCTTGTCCTTTTTCTTTCTCTTTGTTCCTCTTCTGGACAACATACCTTTCTGCATCTTGAATGACCTATCTTTCCCATGATGGCTTCATCTTGTGAGAGTTCTTCTCATGTGGTGGATCTACAGGTTCTTGTGGATCTTCTATTTCACGATCCTCTTCTAGAATTGCTTTGTTCATGGTGGTGTCTTGTATTCTAGGTACTCTTGGTTCTTCATTGTCTTCAACAGGTGGATTCCTTGATTTTATGTATGCTGAGTCTTCATCAAAAGTCACATCCCTACTAATGTCAATCTTCTTGAACCCTGGAAAGTAGATTATGTATGCCTTTGATTTTTCACTGTACCCCGCAAATATACACTTCTTTCCTGAAGGATCTAACTTTGTCCTCTTTTCTTTTGTACCATGTGTATATACTGGACATCCAAATATCCTGAGATGACTAACTTCTGGTTTCTCACCAAAGAAAACTTCTTCTGGTGTCTTGTTGTCAAGTATCTTGTGCGGTGTTCTGTTTGGTACATATACAGCTGTCCTTGTTGCTTCTACCCATAGGTGCATAGGTAAATCTTGGTCATGAATCATTTCCTGTGCTGCTTCCATGATTGTTCTATTATTCCTTTCTCCAACTCCATTATGTTGTGGATTGTATGGAGTGTTCAACTCCTCTTAATCCCTGAATCACTGCATAACTTCTTGAAGTCCCCTGAAGTGAATTCTCCTCCACTGTCGCATCTAAAGGTCTTGATCTTCTTATCAGTTTGGTTTTCTATCAAGGATTTGAATTCCTTGAACTTATCAAACACTTCATCTTTGTTCTTCAAGAAATAAACCCAAGTCATCCTAGAGAAATCATCAATGAAAGGAACATAATATACATACCCACTCAGAGAACTGGATGACATTGGACCACATACATTGGAGTGGATAATTTCCAAAATTTCTTTGGCCTTGCTTTCATTGCTTGGAAATGCCTTCTTTGTGTTCTTTCCTTTTGCACATCCTTTGCAAACTCTCATCCCCTTTGCATCCAAAGATGATATGGAGAGAATATTCTTCTTGAGACTAGGTACATATAGAACATCTTTCATCTCCAAAGACTTCCCAGAGTCTCAATTGTAGGAGTCTTCACCACTTCCTTTTATGGGGTATTGATAGTCGTCCCCAAGTTTCACCTTATGAGATGACTCGTGTTTAGATAGGTCCATAAGAGATTCTTTAAATCCCATCATATGTTTGGAATCCCCATTGTTAATAATCCAATCATTACACCCATGTGTAACAGTACTTGTGAGAGCATATATTAGAACATATTCTTCATCACTTAAAGAGTCTTCACTTTCTACCTTAGTCTTCTTCCTGGGAGGTTCATCATCCTCAGCAGCATGAGCATGATATCTATTCTTGTTGTTCTTCTTCTTCTTGTTGGTGTATCCTTTTCCAGTTCCTGGGACATTCTGAGGCATAATGTCCCTTCTCATCGCATGTGTAGCATCTAATGTGAGAGAGATCTTTCCTCATGTTCTCCCTTTGATGATGATGAGAAGACCTTTTGCAATGAGAGTTCTCCCTTTGATGATGGTGAGAAGACCTTTTGTAATGAGATTTCTCTCTCTTGAACTTACTTCTCTTGGTATGTGTTGTGAGGGCTTGGTCTTCACTACCCATCTTTTCTTCTCGGGCCACAAGTCTAGCTTCTTCTTATGAGCATTCCTCCCACAATCTACTGAAGGAAATGAATTTCCTTCTTGCACAAATACCTTGGATGAAGGAGTCCCATGACCTAGGTAGGCCATTCAATGTGGTCATCACAATTTCTCCATTCTCCACTACTTCATTCACAGCTTCAAGTTGTTCCTTGATTTGAGAGACCTTAGTAAAGTAAGATTGGATGGTCTCTCCATTCTGGATCTTCACACTCTTTGATTGGTTCCGCAAGGTCATCTTCCGATTTATATTATTTCCTTCAAACAGCTTGGTCAAGGAATCAAACATCTCCTTGGGTGTCTTTAGGGAAGACACATGTGGTATGAGATGGTCTTTGATAGAATCTGCAATGATTCTCATGGATTTGACCAAGTTCTTCTTTTGTAAGGCCTTGGCCTCATCTCCCTCTGGAACTGGAACCTCTTGACTTATGTAGGTGTCCAATTCATTCTCTTCCAGGATTAACCCAATCCTATACTTACATGCTCGGAAGTTATCATCCCCTTCAAGCTTATCCTCGATCTTGGTGTGGTGAGACATCTTAATGAGAAACTCAAATGGAAATAAAATATTTAGGTCTTACCACTTGATTTTCTGAAACTGGATCTGGAGCTGGATTAGGGTTTGTCAGAGAAACCCTAAAAATTCAAACTTTGAATTTCAAAATTCTGATTGGATGGAAAGATGCACCTTGCTGAGATGATCAAGCTAGTATACTTCAATTTTGAAATCTCCAAAATTTGACCCCTCAAAATTGACTTTGAAACTTTCGGATCTGCAGTTTCTGGTTTTCTAGTCAAAATCCCGAACTAGGGTTTGATAGAGCCCGGGGTTCTGCCCAACCAAAAGTTTGATCTTCGTCTCTAAAATTTGATTTTTCTGAGGAGCATCCAGCCATGGCCTCAGATTCCAAAAATTCCAATTTTTTTAGAAACCCTAATTTCCCGCAGCAGTGACAGGCCAAAAACTGAAAATGCTCAGAATTGAATTCTGTCTTGACATAAATATGCGCCCTTGCTAGGAGAGTCATTCTAGCCTCCTGCCTTTGATGAACTGTGGAGAGGAACCCAAAAATTAAGAAGCCCTAGCTTTCGAAGCTACACAGTGTCTTCTTCTTAGTCCCACTCTGATACCATGTTAGAATTCTGATAATTTCATTCAAATATTATCTAGGATCCTACTAAGAGAATAACATGCATAACATAACAATCATAAACATAAGAGACACAGAGTTTCCTCGGGAAAAACCAAGAAGGTGAAAAACCCTGCAACTTCCTCAGAGGTAGAATGAGCACCAATACAAAGATCACAAAGATCAAACCTCAAAAGGTAGATGTCTTCAGCAACTACTCCTCCTCCACTTGTGCGCACTCCTCTCTCTCAACTATGCGAGTTGGATGAGTGAGTGAATGAGTAAAATGAGAGAGTCACACTCTCTATTTATACAACTTAACCTACCTTTAACCCTAGCTGGGATGACTTCCTAAGGAAGCCTAATAACCCATAAAATTGAATAAAAAAGGGTCGATCCCACCAAGGTGATTGTTGATGTATATGTAACTTCGGAATGTATTTCACATATATGTATATTGTATTCCTATAGAGATGGTATTATTCCTCTATAAGGAAGTGTCGTCATTTATATTGTAAGTGTCGTAACTTATACTTGATGGGTTATTAGACCACCTTATTTGGGGTCGGCCCTGTATAAGTCATGTGGGTCAAAGGGTTATTAGACCACCCTATTGGGGGTCGGCCCACTCAGCATTATGTTATGTGGTAAAGTTCGAGCCTACATGAGTTAGGTAAAAAGGCAAGTCAAGTCAAGTATAAATAGAGTGCGGGAGGCACTCTATTTGCTCACTCACTTCTCACACATGCACTCAAGGAGGAGTGGCGCACTTATGGAGGAGGAGGATCTATTGCTAGGTTATGGCTATCTCTCTTGGTTGGTTGTATCATTGCTCTATCTATCTCTGAGGAAGTTATTGGGGTTTTTCACCTTTATGGTTTTCCCCAAGTAAATCTTTGTGTCTCTTGTGTGCTTGCATTATTGTCTCCATGATTGATATGCTGTAGATATGCTATACATGTTGTTCTCTCAGTTAATATCCTAGATCAGATTGAAGTAAATTCTTAAAATTTAACATGGTATCAGAGCTAGCCTGAAAGAAGGCATGATATGGCATGTATGACACTTGTTGCACTTACGATGCTAGGGCTTGATATAGCAAAAACCAGTCATCGTAGCACTTTCGCTATAAATACGTTTTGGCAAATTTTTCGGATCTGAAATTGTTGCAGGAAGAAGCTAAGAAATCCAGGTACCTTGTGTCCAAAGGACAACCTCTAATTCGTTGTACTTTGTGATTTATGATCTGTGCAATATAGGGTTTCTGCCTCTTCCAGATCTGAGTTAAAATCAGGTGACATTGGGAAAAAGGTCATAACTTGGGCTAGGAAGCTCCAAATGAAATTTCGTGAAAAGTGACAGGTAGTACACAGACTGTACTATCTTATAAAACGTTTTCAGAGGCCGAAGTTAAAACAGTGACACGTGGTACGCCGTACAAGTTCGCTCTCCTGTTTTATCCGAAAACAGGTCACGTTGCGACATTTGGCATAACTCTCTCTCAGAGAATCCAATTGAGGTCAGACCTATCAGGATGGAAATATAACAGGTCAGGCTATCTCAAAAAACTTTTTCAGACCCTGTGGATCAAAAATTTCGGAGTTACACCAGAAACAATCAGGTACATATTTCTGTCAAAACAGAATTATTTTTTGGTACCTTCATTCATGGCTTCTGGAATTTAGGGCTTTGGAGAAAGTTGGAATTTTTGTAATCAGAGACCACGGCTGGATGCTACTCATCAAAATAGAAATTTAGAGACCAAGATCAGAATTTTTGGTTGGGCAGAAGGCCGGGCTTGATTAGACCCTAGTTCGGGACTTTGATCAGAAAAGTGGAAAATTAGGGCCTCTGTAAAAATGGGAATTTTTGAAATCTGTGACCACGGCTGGAAGCTCCTCAGAAAAATAGAAGCTTAGAGCTTTGGATCAAACATTTTGATTGGGAAGAAGAGTGGGCTTCATCAAACCCCAGTTCAAGGTCACGTCTAGTGAATCCAGAAGTTTCAAAAGAAAAATTGAGGAGTGAAACTTTGCAGTTTTCAAATTCTGAATATACCAACTTGATCAGCTCATCAAGGCACATATTTCTATCCTGTCAGAAGTTTGAAATTCAAAGTTTGAATTTTTGGGGTTTCTCTGACAAACCCATATCCAGCTCAAGGTCCAGTTCTTGCAAATCAAGTGGATTGGTCACCTGCATAAGTGAAGAAGTTCCTGTTTCAGAGGGAGATGAGGCTAAGGCCTTACATAAGAAGATTACAAGCGATCTCAACAGGTATGACTCATCGAGGTATGTTTCGATATTTGTCCATGATTAAGTTTATGGTATGTTTGTCTTCATGTTATTACGGTTAGTACAATTTTGATTTGTCGTATCACCTTAACAAAATTATGAATGCATAATAGAAGATATTCATTAGTTAGGGTATTGACACTTATGATTATACTAATGCATTATGGTGTTGTATGAGGTTTATGTTGTCTACTAACATGAAAGGTACACCAATAAAGACAAATCATGTTCCAGTTCAAGAACATATGATCATGATGACATGAAGATAAAGACTCATCCATTGTCATGGATCTCATAGAAGATCCATTTACCAGGTATGTATAACTTGGTTTTATAATGGCTAACCTATGAGATATGCAGGTTACTAGCACAAGTCATTGAAGAAAGACAAGAAGACATCATGTGAGTATGTTAGACATAAATAGCTAGCATGCTAATCCAGGTATGTTTTTCCTATATCAAGCTAGAATCCTACCTTGTGTTAGGATCTTATACTGTTGTTGATAATGATTATTCCTGAAGAGTCATAGGTTTGAATAATCATGGTTGTATGCATATTATGTTTCTTACCATAATTGATGATATGACTAACCAGAAGAATCATGAAGGTATAGGTTTGAATAATCACAGGTTTTATGCATATTATATCTCTTATCTTGATTGATGATTCAACTAACCTGAAGAGTCATAGGTTTGAGTAATTACAGGTTTAGACATGTTATGTTTCTTATGATTTGACTAACCATAAGAAGCCTACATAAACCTTGAATAATAATGCTTACTATTTCTGTTTGAAATGATCATGACTATACATGCTTGAGATTATTGTGTTTTAATAGTATACTAATGAATGTATGATTTTATATTAGACCTAGAGTATAACACAATGATGATACTAACAAGCATGCATAGGGATCGAGAATGTATATAAGTTCAAGGACAGGTAATCCAGGGAGCAAAGATCAAGAGGGAGTACGGTCCAGTGGTTTATGAAAGGATGCAGATATTCAGAGGGAGTTGTCCATCTCTCTACATTCCACAATAGAAAGGTGTAGAAGAAGCTACTACAGATTAGGACTCCAACAGCTCCTGTAAGGAAGCAAAGACTCAGAGGGAATCCACCCAACGAACAAACAAAGATAAGTATTTTAATTTCTTGCATATTTGTTTCTTTAAATAAAATTGTTCAATGATGTATATGCTCATGTTCCTAGACTTAGGATATGTATTGTGCATATTAGAATAGTTGCATTGATGAACAGTATACTACTAATATACATGGGTAAGTGGCCTATGGCACTCTACAACATTCCATTGCTACTTATCTAGAATGAAACCTCTTTGCTGACATGTTGGGAGTTGTGCACACTCTTAACAATGTTCTGGTAGAGATTGGAAGGCATCTAGAAAGTTATGGGATATGGATAAATGTTGTATTGAAGCATTGGCTAAGATAATTGCATGACTGTAAGGCAATCCAGTGATACTACTTTTGTATGCGGATAACCTGCTTGTTACAGGTGAAGATAGATTGATTACCGACATGCAGTGGAAGCTTACTGCCGAGTTCGAGATGAAGAACTTGGGGATGATGCACTATTTTTTTTTGGCATGGAGATGTGGCAGAATGATGGAATCTTCCTTGGACAAGGGAAGTATGTAGTAGAGATCCTGAAGAGGTTCGGGATGATGGATTGCAAGGCCATGGCCACACCTATGGCATTGAATTTGAAGCTTCTCTGTGATGCTTCATCTGAGCCAGTTGATGTCTCTATGTATCATCAGATGATTGGGTCCTTGATGTACCTGACGAACACGAGACCAGACATTTGCTTTACTGTGAACACATTGAGCCAGTTCCTGACGGATTCGAGAAGTGTTCACCTGGTTGCTGTAAAGCATGTTCTGAGGTACCTGAAGGGTACAGTGGATTATGGGCTCAAGTATGAAGCGAATCAAAAGTTTAACCTGCAGGGTTATGTTGATTCAGATTGGGATGGCAGTGCTGCAGACAGGAAGAGCACATCTGGGTGTTGCTTCAGTATGGGATCAGGTGTGATCTCTTGGTTTAGCAGGAAGCAGTCCTGCGTAGCATTGAGTACAACTGAGGCAGAGTATGTTGCAGCCTGTTCATCTAGTTGTGAGGCAATATGGCTATGGAAGCTACTGTCTGAGTTATTTGATCTCCTGTTGGATGCTACTGCTATCATCTGTGATAACCAGAGTTGTGTGAAGCTATCCGAGAACCCAGTGTTTCATGACAGGTCGAAACACATAGAGATCAAATATCACTATATCAGGGATATGGTGCAGAGAGGAGCTGTGAAGCTCCTGTATGTTGCGATGGACGAGCAGATTACAGATGTGCTGACGAAGCCGCTAGCCAGAGTGAAGTTTGAGTACTTCAGAGAGAGGCTTGGCGTTCTTCAGATCGAGGACACTTCGAGGAAGAAGTGATGAACACATTTGCTGAAGCCATTCCAAGCATGTTGGAAGGGGGATCCTTCACATGGCTGTGGATGTAAGCGCTGAATGATGAACATCAGGAGGATGTTCTGGTTTCTGCTTGGATATGATCAGTTGGATCATTATATGTATTCTATGTATGCATCATGTTGGATGCTAGATATGATCAGTTGGATCATTATATGTATGTATGAATGCATCATGTTGGATGCTGGATATGATCGGTTGGATCATGTGTATGTATTTTGTATATGCATCATGTTGGATGCTGGATATGATTAGATGGATCATGTGTATGTATTTTGTATGAACGCATCATGTTGGATGCTGATGGATACATTGTGTGGATCATGTATCTTTGTATGATCAGGTAGATCATGTATGCTGATGGATACATTGTGTGGATCATGTATCTTTGTATGATCAGGTAGATCATGTATGCTGATGGATACATTGTGTGGATCATGTATCTTTGTATGATCAGGTAGATCATGTATGCTGATGGATACATTGTGTGGATCATGTATCTTTGTATGATCAGGTAGATCATGTATGCTGATGGATACATTGTGTGGATCATGTATCTTTGTATGATCAGGTGGATCATGTATGCTGATGGATACATTGTGTGGATCATGTATCTATGTATGTATCAGGTGGATACTTGAATGATCGTGGATGACGAGCTTCTCCAGGTGACATGCAGCAGGATGTTGCAGTGATGATGATCAAGTTGATCATGTGTACATCAGGATGATGTTTGATGAGTATCAGATGATACTTTATGGCCGTGGATCAGGTTGTGCAGGAAAGCATGTAATTTGTGCCCTGGGAGATTTGCAGATGGTCTTTCGAGGTTTTGCCTATGGCATGTAATTCGGTGCCCTGGGACATCTGGCAAATGCTCTTGCGAGGTTTTGCTTGGGAGGACATGTAATTTGTGCCCTAGGAGATTTTAGGTCGGAGTTGTGTACCCGTAACATCCTGAGATGCTCTTGCGAGGTTTTGTCCTATGGCATATAATTTGCTCCTGGGAGATCTGGACAGGATGAAAAAGGCCTCAGATGCTTCAGCCAGGTTTTGCCATGACCACCTGTAATTTGCTCCTGGGAGATCTGGACAGGATGAAAAAGGCCTTAGATGCTTCAGCCAGGTTTTGTGGTGGACCACATGTAATGTGCTCCTGGGAGATCCGACAGGTAGAGCTGTGTGCTCGTAACAGCCTGGGATGCTTCAGCCAGGTTTTGTGGTGAGATCACATGTAATGTGCTCCTGGGAGATCCGACAGGTAGAGCCGCGTGCTCGTAACAGCCTGGGATGCTTCAGCCAGGTTTTGTGATGGGTCACATGTAATGTGCTCCTGGGAGATCCTACAGGTAGAGCTGTGTGCTCGTAATAGCCTGGGATGCTGCAGCCAGGTTTTGTGACGCACGTAATAAGTCCTGAGGATTCCACAGTATGGCCAGTGATGATGAAGACCTGTAGGTGGTGGGCCTACATCCAGTATGAAAAAGGACTGGCTCTGTAGAACTTCCTATGACGAGTAGATTCAGAGATTGATTGAGATAGCAGCAGCAGTGACAATGATGATGATGACTCGATGACGATTATCCAGTGACGATGATCCAGAGAAGATGACTTGTGCTAGAAGAACTGTGCTGAGAAATACCTTCCTAGTTAAGAGGGAGTGTTGATGTATATGTAACTTCGGAATGTATTTCACATATATGTATATTGTATTCCTATAGAGATGGTATTATTCCTCTATAAGGAAGTGTCGTCATTTATATTGTAAGTGTCGTAACTTATACTTGATGGGTTATTAGACCACCTTATTTGGGGTCGGCCCTGTATAAGTCATGTGGTTCAAAGGGTTATTAGACCACCCTATTGGGGGTCGTCCATGTGGGTCAAAGGGTTATTAGACCACCCTATTGGGGGTCGGCCCACTCAGCATTATGTTATGTGGTAAAGTTCGAGCCTACATGAGTTAGGTAAAAAGGCAAGTCAAGTCAAGTATAAATAGAGTGCGGGAGGCACTCTATTTGCTCACTCACTTCTCACACATGCACTCAAGGAGGAGTGGCACACTTATGGAGGAGGAGGATTTGCTGCTAGGTTATGGCTATCTCTCTTGGTTGGTTGTATCATTGCTCTATCTATCTCTGAGGAAGTTATTGGGGTTTTTCACCTTTATGGTTTTCCCCAAGTAAATCTTTGTGTCTCTTGTGTGCTTGCATTATTGTCTCCATGATTGATATGCTGTAGATATGCTGTACATGTTGTTCTCTCAGTTAAGATCCTAGATCAGATTGAAGTAAATTCTGAAAATTTAACAGTGATCTAATAACCCACAAATATAAGTTGCAACACTTACAATGTAACTTGCGACACTTGCAAATACAAATGACAACACTTCCAATCGGAGGAATAATACATATCCATTGGGGATACAATAAAGTACAAATGTAATACATACAATATACAACTGAATATCTTCCGAAGTTACAAATACATCAACAGTAGTGCACGGCATTAGCTATACGCCAAAGTAGCCGCACCCATGTAGCTAGTACCCCCACTACATGCCTCTGCATCACCTTAGGGAGGCGCTCCACCTCGATCATAGGTACCTTGGTGTTCATGCAACTCAGGTTGACCCATACAATCTCTAGTGTGTGCTTCGATGCTACACCTATTATATCTACAACCCTGCCTCTGTGTCGATGTCGTGGGAGGCCTTGTGGTCTTTGCAGACCCAAGTCTATGAGCAAACAATCGATCATTAATACATGATATCACACCAAAAATATTTTTGATTTCACTTAAAACAAAAATACAAAAAAAAATTACATACTGGAAACTTAAAAAGAGTGTCATACCGATGTCTCCGAACATGGCCCCTGGTGGAAGTGGCATGTCTCTATCTCCTCTATAGTCAATCCCCTCACAGGGATAGTCATCTATGGCGATCACCTTTCGCCACCACAAGTGGAAGAACTCATCTATATATGGAGAGGTCAGTTGCCCACCCCCCTGTCATATCAATATCTCTTCCCACAAGTTCTGAGTAGGATCTCAGAGACTGTGAGGAGGGACTTCCACCCTCAGACTAAGGCCTAGTACCCTCTCGAAGAAGAAACTGCATAATATGCTCCTGAAACCAAAGTTTTTGGTCTGCCCCAACTTACACTCTATTAGCTGGTGTTGCATTGTACCCAGCAGTGTAGTACACAAGTCATATACCGTAGGACTAAAGCACTCGGCCGCATAGAATATCAATGGCCTCGAGGCTTGGTGAAGTGAAGCTGACCCCGCTATCCTCCCGAGAGTGGGGATGATGATATTCATGCTCAAATTCGATATAGCCTCTGTGGGGACTTGGCTACCCACTTTCTGGGTGGCCTCAACGCAATATCTATCAATGTAGTCACTTATTGTGACTCCTCCCCCTATGTTGCGATATTTGAGGCTTGCCACCTCTCCTCGGTAGGATAAGCCGGTAATGAAATATATGTCCTCCACTTCCAATGGAAGTGGTTGTCCATGCAAGTTAAAATGTTGAGCTTCCGAGTCCCAGTAATTTACCAATGCAGTGAGTAATTAGTTTTGGGCCCTTAAACCCCCGATACTCCAAAACTTATATAAACCACAAGCTTGTAGTGCTTGTTGGGTGGCCAAATCGCCTCCAACTTGATGATCAATTTTATTATGCTCCCTCTCCCTCCACTCTAATACCATCCTGTGGAAAAATCAAAGAATTTTTAATGTCAAAACTTGTAAAAAACATTACCCACAACGCTATATGCGGCCTATTTCAGAGATAGTCGAGCGTATACGCAGGCTACATTTGGTTTTCCCATGTATACCCAGCCCTACACACGACCCGATGAACCATAGCTTGCGTACAGCACAAATTGGGCATAAAAAAATTAAAAAAATTAAAAATATACCACTAAAAAACAAATTGAAAACCATAGATTTGAAGGGAAGTATGGGAGCTCTTACCTGGTCCTGATGACTCGCGATTCCGTTGCCTCTAGCTCCTAGAATCATAGCTTGAAGATTGAGGAAAAAACCACCAAAATGCACTATGTTGGGTAAAAATGAAAATGGTATGGTAAAAATTGTTCTTTTTACTATTTATTACTTTTTCTTACCCACATTTATATAGTTTTTACCATTTTTAGAGCCTTTTTGACTAATATGTCGTTGTGAGTTATCTTTTTTAACAGTTTTTTGCATCGGGAGTGGATTTTGAACCTTTTCACGCCTTCAGAAGGTATTTTCTACACCTGTCATATAGGTTAGGATGTCATTACGCATGCATCATTGCATCGACCTTATGACCATATTGATAAACCTTAGGTGCGACCCCTCTTTTTAACTGACACGGAACCTTCATGTTGCTTTAGACGTGTCGTTATTTGGCGATAGGGCCTGTCCAATTATGGGTTCCCTAGTTAGATCCTTTTTATGTCTTGTGGCACCCATGCAGTTGCTCCTCCTTAGGATTGGGTGTCCTTTGTAGTCCCACCATGACATTGTGATGAAGACTCATACTCTACTTTATCTTTATTTTGGCCATCTCCCATAAGGACTCCTTGTTTATGTTGAGTTGTGAATGCATTGCATTATCTTGCTTTCCTTTGAGCCTTGTGATGGCTCCTGCTTTCTCAATTATTAGTCGTTTTCCTGAGCACTTTACCTTCTGGTCCAAGCCATGTATAATGGGTTGGGATATTAGTATGACCTTAGGAACCTGTACTCGTTTCTTAGATCTTACTCCACTGGCTGGTTAAGATTCCAGTCATTATGGAGCCTTTGTTGACACTTCATGCATCACAAAGTATTGTCAGTATCCAGTGTTGAGTCTATGATGCCTGAGTATATCCATCTACTCATGCTCATGTTCAAAGGAAGTATTTAAACCAAAGTTGGTCACTCCTCATATCTTTTGATTATCACATATCGGCCATCCCTTATGAGTCTATTTCAGTCACATATGATGTTCCACCCTGCACCTTGGGCCTACTTTCATCATTGGTAGGTGACCTTGAACTTAGCAAGTGACATCTCATCATTGGTCCTTGACTAAGTGGCTTCCCTTGTTTTCGACGGCAAGACATCTATTCACACATTGGGATTCATGTTGTACCTTGGTTTCCATTACACCCTATTGATGGTTCCTCGCTCCTATCAGTAGTCTTCATTGTTGATGTATTTGTAACTTCGAAAGATATTCTTCTATGTATTACATTTGTACTTTATTGTATATCCAACAGAGATGTTATATTCCTCTGATTGGAAGTGTCATCATTTGTATTTGCAAGTGTCACAAGTTACATTGTAAGTGTCGTCATTTGTATTGATGGGTTATTAGACCACCAGTGTGGGGTCGGCCCTAGTTAGGTCATGTGGTTGGGTTATTAGGATTCATTGAGAAGTTGGCCCCAGTGATTTATTGGTAGGTCAAGTCAGTGTATAAATAGAGAGGTTGTGTCTCTCATTTGATTCATTCATTCACTTCTCAAGCTCGCATAGCTATGAGAGAAAGTGGCGCACATGTGGAGGAGGGGGAGCATCTGCTAGAGACATCTTATCAGGTTTGATCCTTGTGATCTTGTATCGGGGCTTATTCTATCTCTGAGGAAGTTGCAGGGTTTTTCACCTTCTTGGTTTTCCCCAGTGAAACTCTGTGTCTCTTGTGTGATTGCTATTGTTTCTATGATTGATATGCTATAGATATGTTGTACATGTTATTATCTTAGAGATCCTAATGATAATGGAACGAAATTATCAAAAAATTAACATTCATCATTGGTTGTTATTCATGAGGTCTCTCCCATGCACTACTTGCATCGTGTACACGCATAAGAGGCGCACCCGGTTTTTGGTTCATTCAGCCTGTTCATCCGAGGTCTTCCAAATATTTCATCTTAGCTGCTACCTCATGCTTGTTGATGGGGGATCCATTAATGCCTTCCTTCGAGCGAATCTCATTCCATCGACTCCAACTCATTTATTCTGGAATCAATATTTAGAGTCCTTTTGAGTACCTTGAGACTTGCAGTCATCCGTGGTAGGTTCTCTCGCCATCAACGGTTGGGAATTCATTAACGTCCTTTAATGGATGGATTCGTCAAGTATTCGACCTCGACACCTTTATTCACACTTGGTGAATGTACTCAGTTCCTTGGTACCCATTTTCATCATTGGTGGGTTATCTTGCGTCTGTTAATGGCATACCTCAATGACCAGTAATCAGACGATGTCACATCAGGTTCAACATCAGTACACTTATTCACTTGATGGGGCATGCACTATAGATGGTTTGTGTATAAGACTTCATACTTCAGTGGCATTCAATATATGCTACGTGTGATCGTGATTGTACCAATGAGAGATTTTTCTCATACATTAGCAGTTTGTACCATCAGTCTGTATCAGATGTTTCCTCTTCAGTAGGAGACCATATGTTGCTATATATGGGTCATGGATATGACAATCATGACATTTATTCACTATGTGCTTCATATTCATGGCCATTGTATCATATTTCTATGTATTGTACCAATATGTACACAGAGATATCATTGCATTGTGATAAGTGGGATAATCCTTCCATTTGTGTCTCCATCACTCCACTTCTGAGATTTGTAATGTATTTCATCCATCATAGTACCTTCTCTGACCTCACACATTAGGGGGCATTTGTTACACTGTATTTTGCCACCTTGTGAGCATTAGCACTCCTTGGCCTCCCTTACCCATATGTAGACTCAAAACCATATTTTTGGTTCTACTTGAACCCATTTTTCCCTATATTTTTCCTCTTATACGCGATCTACTTCAGTACAACTCGCATACATGCAGGTTGCATCACTACAGCCAACGTACATCGAATTTTTTGGTAAATGAAAGTAAAATCTCTATTTTTCCCTCCAAAAAAGCGTCCATTGTGACCTTTGTCCCTCCATGTATCTTGAAATGACTCGATTTGACCTTTCACTTGCCTTTGGAGGGTTATATATTGAGCTATTGTGATGCATGGGAGGAGGAGAAAGAGAAGAGCATTGAAACTCTTTTGAATTTTTTCCTTGATTGTTATTGCTTGAGTCTACATCCGTTGATCCTAGTTGTTGTGAACCATATATGTTCACCTCCCAAACTCTTTCATATCTTGTGAAGGACTTGTTCTTTTACTTGTGAGTTTTCCATTATATGGGGGGTTGAAGTGGTGGAGGGACCTAGTTATTGGTTCAGATGAGTTGCCGACAGGAGGTTGTATCTTGTACTTCTTGTTCATATTAGTAGAAATACTCATTTTCTCGTCCATTTGTATTGTGAATGATCATTTATTATCATTGGGTACATTTGCTTATATATGTCATGGATTATTCTATTGTATAGGCTGACCTCTTTTATATATCATATGCACTTGTTTGTGCTTATTGTTGAGGCTAAGCTACAGGTTCAAGTGTTGTGATTTGAAAGCTCAATGAAATTCTTCATCAGACGTCTGGTTGAAGTAGGTCCTTTATTTTTTTTATCAGCATTTACATTTATATAGCATATGTTGGGAAGCGAGTTGATTTCTCGGGTTCATTTGTCTGTTGTGGTCTACCCCAAGCCATAGGAAGTTTTTCTCCATAACAGGTGCTCAGCTAGAATGAGGTGGATCCAAATCCTTGGATCAAATATTTTGAGTTGTCCCCCAACTCTATCATGCATGTGAACATTTTCTCCTTTAGGTCAGTGATGGCACTCTTGTAACCAGTCATATGTTTGGATGCACTACTGTCATTCAACCATGTGTATGCACTTGTGATGATGGATCTCGAAAGGGATGAGATAAGGTAATACTCCCTTCTTGTCTCCTTTTCTTTGGATGCATTCTTTTGAGTAGTTTCATCTTCTATGGCAGTAGAAGCATGAAACTTTCCTTTCCTCTTTTCTTTGCACTCTCTTGATAAATGGCCTTTCTTGTTTAAATTGTAGCATCTAGATTTTGACTTTTCAAATCCTTTGTTGAACTCCTTCTTCTTTGGATGAGATAACTTATTTTGGAAGAAGGGTTTATTTCCTTTCTTCATTCTTTCTGTGAGGGAAAGATTTTCTTCTTTAGTGCACATAGCATTGATTTGGATTCTCCCTTCCTCTTGGATACAGTCATGCCACAATATTTAGAGCCTAGGTTGCACTTCTCATCCATTAATAGCAGCCAAGAATGTCTCCCATGAATATGGTAGACCATCAATGGAGGTTTGGATGAGATCATCTTCATCCTCTACAACACTAGTGTTAACAAGCCGATCTCTTACCTGAGAGATCTTAGTGATGAAGGAGGCCATTGTCTCATCCTTCTCCATATTGAGGTTTCGTTACTTATTATTCAATGCCCTCTTTTGATTTGGGGCCTTTTTCTCATATAGATTAGTCAATGTATCATAACATTCTTTTGTGATCTTCAACAGTGTGATCACGGGAATCAAGTTATCTTTTACCGAATCATAGATGATATGTTTGGACTTATCTTGATTCTTCTTGAATTTGATGTGCCCTGCATTAGATCTAGTCTCTTACATCACAATGGATACATAGCTATCCAATTCATTTTCATCTAGGATGTTGAGAATCCTATCCTTCCAATTTTTGAAGTTTGAGGTGCCCTCAAGACGGTCTTTTGGTTGTACAGAGATTGATGCCATAGTATTCAAATCTTGTGCTCAACTTCTCAGGATCTACATAGTCTCTAGATGGAATACAAAAAGGAGATCCTTCATGCCCTAAGATCTGATACCATGTTAATATTTGGTTGATCTTTGATCTTAAAATATTTTATATGTTGAAACTTGAAACAGTGAGACAATTCAATCGCACGAAATTCATACATCCATAACACAAGATATACCCTGGGGAAAATCCTCAAAACTATGATAACAAAAACCCCAGTAATTCTTCTCAATATAATATAATGGATAGAAGAGAATGTTTTATTTTACAACATAGAAGATTGCTTTCAAAAGACAAGAGATCACCAAAACACTCTTGATGAAGATACAGAAGCAATTGAGAAGAGAGATTAATCGGATGTGTTTTCCAATGTGCCCAGTACATCAATAACAAGCAAGAACAATAATCTACACAAAGAGAAGTGCCTTTCCTTCAATGGAGAAGAGAATTCGCTTCACATTGCATTCATCAATATCGTATAACAAATTTATACATTCTTCTCATGCATCGGCTTCTTCTAACTTGAGGATGAAATTGCCCTTAGACATGATGTATCAATATTGCATGAAGAAGTGCACTCCACTTATCATGTAGTGATTCATCTCATTGAACTGTCTCTTGGGATGAACTCGCCTCTTCACTGAAATATTTCCCACTTAGTTAGGTGGCTAACTTAAGTGTCTTTATGCAAGTGTCGCAACTCAAGTGTCGTATTTTAGTTTAACATAAGTGTCGTCATGCAATAACTCTTAGTTAACTATATCTTCTTTGTTTTCACTTAGTTAACTCTCTTTAATTGATTATTTCTTGATAACAGCATTGTAGTGATCAATTCGAGTTCTCCTTGATTTACGAAAGTGTTGTATTTTAGTTTAACTAAAGTGAAAACACTTTAGTTAACTAGTGATTCTTATTTAACACTTAGTTAACTATTATTAATTGTAATCATTCGAATTGATTTACTTGTAGTGACCATTGTGATTTCTTTAGTTAACCGAGGCATACATTGTGGATTTAACTGAAGCTTGAAAATTCGAGTTCACTCAGTCATCTCCTGATCAATTCGAATTCTCAATGCATTTATATTTATCTCTTTATCTTTTAATGCATGGTCAATATGTGCTAACTTTAATTATCCATCACATTACATTATACTAAGAAGAATTATCGAATGTTGGGATGTTGTGATCATTGTATATTATTCCGGACCAAATTATCATATGCTAAAGTAATTCACTTTATAGGTGATCAATCTCTAAAGGAGAATTAATAGCAATCTCGTGATCATGGTTAATAATACATCACACAAAATTAAATAATTTTAACAAGTAAATCATGACCTTTATACATAAGTTCCACCTCTATACAGGAGGTCCATCCCATGGATAGCTTTATATGGAAGGTTCACATGAGAATCATTAATTGACACACAAGTCTGGAGCCTTGTCCAACAAGACTTTACAACATCATTACTTTGATCAATTACCTCTATATAGGAGGAATAACCTTTAGATGGAAAGAAATCAAAGTGCTCACCTCTATATGGGAGGATCAATCTTGGTTGTTGAAGATTGGTTTGGAGAATGTCTCTTGATGTTGTACATTTGACATTTTACACATGAACTGGTTGTCTTATCCTTTTTAATGATGAGCTGGATGACAGGTGAAAAACATGTCAAATCTTTGGTTTTTCGTGTCAAAGGATGAGATGTCGGTAAAGACAACGAGGATTTGTGATAGTGTAGTAAATGCGATGAATAGAATAGTTAGACACAGAAGGAAATCGACAGGAAAAATAGTATGGTATTGCGCAATTGGAAAGTCGGAAAGATTGCATGAAGATCAATGCAAGGAATGATGAAGTATTATGACAAGACCAGAAGATCAAGATACGTAAAGAAGATAGAAATTGTATAGGGGGAGCGTATATGAGATGGTATAAAGAAGATAGCAATTGTACAGGGGGAGCATATATGAGATGGTTATGAAAACAATGTATAGATTACAGAATATCAGCGATAAAACTTCAACAAAAAAATGAAGCATGAAGTTAGGGGGAGTTATCCATGTAAGCATATGAGTGAAGGCTAGCGCAAACATAAGAATGGAGAACTTATAATTGCCTAGTAATGGAGCCTCTTTGTCATTGATGTCAAAGGGGGAGAAAGAGCACGAATTTGATTATGGAGCATGCAGTAGCGAATTTTATCATTGAAGAACATGAAGCTTATCATGAAGCATGCAGCATCAAAGTTGAGAAATATTATAAATTCAATCATTAAATGAGAAAAAGTTGATCATAGAGCATACAGTAGCGCAATGAGAGTGATCATGAAGCATGTGGTCTGTGTAGAAGTAATAGAAAGAAGTAACAACTTAATGCACAGATGTCAAAGGCTTAAACTAGAAAATAAAACAGGGGGAGCATACACGTAGGGGGGGTACTGTAATAAGCACAAATGAAGCATATAATATTCAGGAGATGATTATGCACAACTTCATAAGGTGTTGACATCAATGCCAAAAGGGATATTGTTGGAATTTATTTGTCATTGATGTCAACTGATTTAGTTAATTTTCATTCATGTTAACTAATTTCAACCATTATTCAATATTCTTATGTTTGTTTGAAGAAGTATATAGAAAGGCTACTTTGAAGAAGTATATGCGCAAGAAAGATGAACAAAGGTATGGATGCCAGTATGAAGAAGTATATCCAAAAGTGCATCCAGTTTGAAGAAGTATGTTCAGAGGTACATCATGCATATCTAGTTTGAATAAGTACATAAGGTATACATCCAGTACATCTAGGTCACAGGTCCATCCAATCATAGACCTTCAAGGTAAAAGCTAAAGTGTTAACTGGACAAAGGTTCGGGAGTGCGCCAACAATCCAAAGAGTTAATTGGAGTGCGCAATAAATTCAAAGAGTTTATTGGACATGGTTCAGGGATACACAAGCAGCTTGCAACAAGAAATGGTTGAACAGTTATGCAAGTCCCTAAAAGTGCGCAATCGAAGGAAGATTTCAGTTGTTGAAGCGTGTACAAGTACCAAGAAGGGTGTGACGATTGAAGATTTTATATGCACACATTCCACAGGAATGGTACATCAAGGGCGCAAGACCACACTGCAAGGGTTAAATTCCCACTGAGTCAAGAACCATATATGCACAAGACCCACAAGAGATGACACCTCAATAGCGCAGAAAATGACAAGTGGAAGAAGCATAAACCGTGAAGGAAAGAAGAAGGAAATCCACAACCAAATTGTGGACATACAATCTGTTGAGGAAATGTATAAATAAGAAGAAAGTTGGATATTTGAAGCAAGCTTGATAGAAAGGATGAAGAGCTTGTAAGAAATTTGGAAGATACAAACTTATAGTTTCCAAGGCATCAAGAGCTTGTAGAACTAGAACAACATGATCTAGAAAATATCCGAGTGCTCACAAGAAGAGGAATGAGATAGCTGAAATTGCACGGAATGATGTTGTAGATTTATGACGATTGTGCGAAGACAAAAAGGGAAAATTACAGAAGATGCACAAGTGCATAAGGACTGAATGATTGTATTGTAAACAACACATGGATCTGAAGTATATCCAAAGATGCATGAAGTGAATAAGTGTAACTGATGCATGAAGATTGAGTTAATGTGTGCAAACTAAGGAAGTCCATCTATGTGCAAAGACAAAGTTACAACAGAATCAAGTATGTGTGTCATGATGAGGATGATGTGAGACAAGTGCGTTAAACAAAAAGGATGAATCATATAATGCACAGTTGGTCATAGATTGTCTAAAATACTGAGGAATCTAAACAGAACGAACACATCTAAGAAGGTGTGTAGTTCCATCTGATACTAATGCACAATATCAAAACAACAAGTTATCAGTTGATATTGTAGATGCACAGTTGCAGAACATAATATTGGATATTGGTGCAGACTATAGATTATGATGAAGCAGCACAGAGTATATAAAGTGTGAGGTCATTTGAAGTGAAGTGTTGAGTGGAATAAGAATTCAAGTGGTGTATGAAGCACATTGGAAGCAATACTACAACATATAGAAGGTGTGCATGATAGAACAAATATCAAAAGATCATAAGTGTGTGCGTATCATAAGTACAATAAGGAAATATATTATTTTATATATATGGGTGGCGGGACGGGGCAAGGATCAGGGGGTCATAGCCTCCTTCTAGTTGGTGTTGGAGAACACAGGTATTTGTAGATTCCTCCAGACCGGTGCCTACAAAACTAGGGGATCGGTGCCTCCTTCCAGTTGGTGTTGGTAAACATAAGAAGTCGATGCTTCCTCGAATGCAATATTTTCACTAGAAAATATCATTTTGTGGTTTTCTCCCATTTGGGTTTCCACGTAAAAATTATGTGTGTTTTGTGTTCTTTCTTTTGTGTTTTTTGTTCTGTTGCATATGTGGATGAATGTTTTATTTATGATGGATGCATAATTGAAGATCAAGATTAAGTTAAGATTAATATGTTAAATAAGTAAAAATTGTTCATAAATGTGCTAATATTGATTCACCCCCCCTCTACATATTAAATAGATTCCAAAATATTTCGAGACGTTGTAGGTTGATCATTATCGGCATTGGGATTTCCTTTAAGACTAAGCATATCCTTTTCAACCATGATAGCTTCACTGAAGGCTTCTTGAAGAGTGGTTTTGTGGGATCGTTTAATCCACATGGATGTAGGAATAGGAAGAGCCTTTTTATAATATGCAATGATCGTATTTTCAGCTAGCATGGACTCAGCGGGGATTTTTTTTAAGTTAAAAATATTTGATTAAAGTCTTTGATTCTTTCCTTGCTATGCATTTTCATGGTAGATAATTCCATGAATAGATCTTACAATGTTTTATCATCTCCAAATTTCTCGAGAAAAATTCTTTCAAATTGATCCCATGATTGAATGGTCTGGAGTGGTTGTGCAAAATACCAAGTTGACACTCTTCCCTCAAAAGTGTTAATGGAAAAACTCAGCATACTACATCTTCATGTTCAATGTTTTGTAATCAGATGGCCAACATAAATTTCTATATGTGGTCATCTGCTAGTTGTTTATTATCAAGATCAAAATTTGGCAAAAAATTCTCTGGGTTCTTTGGTAAAGGGTGTTGTGGGCCTAGGAACACCACAACATCTTGATTTAGCCATGGCATGTTCTTATTATTATCCATACATCAGTGATCTTCTTCTCTTTCAATCGCGCCTAATGAAATGTCAGTATGATGACCTAAAGAGTTTCCCTCATAAATGTCTCTTTGAGGAGAATCGAGAGGAGAATCAGGTGGGTATGGTGGTTATCCTAACTCGCCTAAATCCGAGATTAATCTTGAGTGATCAGGAGATGAAGTTTCACCGAAATGATAATCTGATTGGAATAAAGGGTTTCTTCACTCGGTAGTAGGGTTAGGATCTGTTTGACCTGTTAGAATGTCGTGTAATGAAATATTGGGGATATCCAACCATGGAAATTCCTCTGGTGATGAACCAATTGTAGGATCCTCATTGTTCTCAATAGAAGGGTCGAGGCGATGATCTAGGCGCTCTTGAAATTCTTGAATTCTCGCTAGTCTACACTGGCATCTTGCCAGGGCTCGAAGAGAATTCTCAATCTGGTTATGAATCTCAAGATCTTCGAGTAAAGGCGTAAGAATCGCATTATTTCCTAGAGGCTTATTTGAATGTGGAAGAAGGGTACAAATGAATTCAGGTTGTGTAGAAGCGACAATAGTGGATGTGACCAGTGGATTGGAGTGACTACAATTTTTTATTTGGGAACGAGTGGGAGGATTTTTATTTTGATTGTGTTTAGCCATTCAATTTCAGATTCCCTCCTTCTAGTGCCATTTGTTGACGCCTAGAATGGTCCTATCACCAATGAAAAGGAAACAGCATGACCCAAATGTGTTAGACAACTCCATGCAAGAGTTATCCTAATCCTCAGTCGTTTGGTGTAACTGTTCCTAGTGAATACAAGGCCTCCATTGGACACTAGTGGGGTTTTTCTCCTTGAAAAGGAGATCTTGAGGTTAATAAGATATTAATTATACTATGTCAATTATAATATGATTAGAGGAAACTGAGATAATATTTAAAAATATGTTAGGCTAAATAGGGAAACCTTCCTAATAGCGAAAAGTTCTCTTACTTGATTTTTTTATCTAAAATGAGATGTACTAAAAATAATCACAATAAATTCTTGACACTTTCAAGACAAATTAATTATTCACAACTAAATGAAAACACCATCATATTGTGAAATCAATTCACATAAAGGAAAAATCAAACATGAGAAACTTCCCTAACTAATGAATATGTAGTAATCAAAACCCTAAAAGGTTAAAACAAGTCAATTGTAAATCAATTGCATAGGAAATCATTATAAACAAAGATATTGAAAATATCCAAGTACCATGTTCACAATAACCAAATCAGTTAATGCATGCACACACAAATGCTAATTTCAACCTCAACAATGATCATTATTAAATATGTTAGAAAAGAAACAATTCAAATCTGAGGAAAACTCATGAAAGTCATGAAAACTCAAACTTGCAATAAGATGAAAACCATGTGCAGAACCATCTTCATATTTCAGTAATGGGTTTGTAAATCATTACATGACTTGCTCCAAAAGGACATCAATAGTTTAACAAATTATGGTACAATAGCATTCCACCAGAGGTTCATCCATCCCCCTCTGCCTCTAATTGATTCAATCATAAATACAACAAAATGGATATCATAGATCCAAAAAATCAGCCAAAAGCTATGTTAAGCCCTCGAAATTGTTGATTATCCTAGCTAGGACTCATAACATAGTCCTTCCACTTTGCATAAGCATCCCACATCTCATAAATATAAAGGTAGCTAGCATGTTCTAATTGGAGTTAGGATTTACATAGATATGATTTGACATCTTTACCCCTAATTTTTGACCAATTACTTAGGAAATTTTCCAAAGTAATTTTCAAATGGACAGGATATGAAATTAACAACCTCAAAGTAAAAATATCAACTTATGGAACATTTCTGATGAATTCGTTCGACTGATCCCTCTGTTCTTCCACCTCAACCATTCTTAAATTAACTGGCACTAAATCTTCCAACTCATTAAACTAGGGCATGGTGAGCATCTCCATAATATTATCAGTCAACATCCATTACCTCACATAGATTTTATGTCCCTTTTCATTCATGCTTTAGACTTCATCGCATAGCAATCCCCAAGACTTTACTAATATGGGAATTATCATGATTTTAGATGCATCAAGGCAAGGAATAGACTGAGGAGCATTTTTCAAGTGTGTGTTCCATTCACACAATTGTTCATAGGATGAATGGGAATTATTTCACTTATCAATGTGCTCTGATAGAAGATCATAAATATGCTCAAACGCATTGTAATATTCTTGTACGTAATTTAACCCATGCAAAAGCAATGACTGAGCCTATTTGAGATTCACATTATCCAAGAGTGATTCATCCTTAAATTCTTGAGGGGTGAGATTAAAGAAATTAGGGGACTATCCTTGGGCCTTGAATTGTTCAAGTTGTTGTTGAATGACTTCAATTTCAGTAGCTTGCTCATCCACCTTACTATCTACAACATTTTTATTCCTTATAACTTGCTTGAGCTAATCATGCAAGGTCGACATTTCTTGTTGATGTCGTGTCCTCAATTCTTCCATTTGCTTGTGAATTCCTTCTTGCAAAGAATCGATCTCTGACTGTAAAGCCACAGATTTTTCCTTTTCTTCTTCAATTAACTTGTCCAAGGTAGAAACAAAGTCATAATTTACTCATGCAAAGGCCCACATAGCAGCTGCAACTTCAACAGCTTCCCTCCTAGGATCAGAAGTGGCCTACTTCCAAATAACTTGATTTTCTACAGGTCCAGTAATGATGTTCCCTCCCCTTCCTCTTTTAGTGCATTTCCTTAGCACATCCTTCTGCTTCTTGTTGAAGAAATAATCACCCATAGCTACTACAACATCTTCACCAAAATATGTAGTCTTCAGTTGTAGAGACTAGCAACCTAGTAGAGCTAGCTATTGGAATAGGTTGACTTATGGAAGTTGATGGTAATTAAGGAGGGTTTTGGGAGGTGTCTGGTAAAGTTTGAGTAGCAGTATTTGAAAGTGGAACCCCTATTTGAGACTCTACAAGCTGGGTGAAATAAGAGCCCACTTTAGACTGAGGAATAGTACTAGGAGCACCATATTCAACTATCTATTGAGAACTCTAGGCTAACTATGAAGGTAAAGGATCTGCTGAAAAATTCCCTTCCTTATATGTTAACAACTAAGTAGTAGAAGTGGCATGTAATAATGAATGGTTTGGGAGACCGGCAGGAGGATGTGAAGAAGAAGGATAATTGTGGACTAAATGAGAGACGGGGTTATCTACAGGGGGAATTTGTGGCAAGTTGTGATTTATAGAAGGTTGATGATTAGTATCGGGTAAAGTGTTATTAAGAATAGACACATCATCCTGAGGTGATAATTGAGTAGGTTATTGGGTCATTGGAGTAGGACTAATAACCTATATTGGTTGCTCCTTTTCCAAGTCAATGAAATTGGCATTTGAATTAGAATAAATTACATCTGGGACTGCTTTTGAATGTGGCTCATCTTTTACTACGATAGTAGTAGGCATGGTAGGCATAGCAATAGAAACCACAGCTGTTAGTCTTTCAGAATTTACTTCAATATGATCTACGATCTTAACTGAGAGAACAACATGTACAGCATATCAATCATGGACACAATAATGCAAGCACACAAGAGACACATAGTTTACTTGGGGAAAAGCATAAAGGTCAAAAATCCCAATAACTTCCTCAGAGATAGATAGAGCAATGATACAACCCAAGCATAAGAGATAGACATCTCCTAGCAACAGCTTCTCCTCCTCCACAAGTGTGCCACTCTCCAAAGAGTGTGTGTGAGAATAGAATGATCAAATAGAGTGCCTCCCGCACTCTATTTATACTTGAATTGATTTTCCTAATAACCTTTACTAGGTCGGCCTTAACTTAACCACATAACATAATGCTGACTGGGCTGACACCCAATAGGGTGGTCTAATAACCCTTTGACCCACATGGCCGACCCCCAATAGAGTGGTCTAATAACCATTCAACTCACATGACTTATATAGGGCTGAACCCAACAAGGTGGTCTAATAACCCATCAAGTATAAGTTACAACACTTACAATATAAATGACGACACTTCCGTATAGAGGAATAATAACATTTCTATAGGAATACAAACACTTCCGTATAGAGGAATAATACCATCTCTATAGGAGTACAATATACATATATGAAATACATTCCAAAGTGACATATACATCAACACTCCCTCTTAACTAGGAAGGTATTTCTCGACACAAGTCTTCTATCACAAGTCTTCTTCTCTAGATCATCGTCACCAGATAATCATCATCAAGTCATCATCATCGTTATTTCTATTGCTATCTCAATCAATCTCTGAATCTACTAGTCATAGGAAGTTCTACAAAGTCAGTCCTTTTTCATACTGAATGTAGGCCCACCACTTGTAGGTATTCATCATCACTGGCCATACTGTGGAATCCTTAGGACTTATTATGTGCGTCACAAAACCTTGAAAGAGTCTCTTGACTAGTAAGAACCCTAAAGAGCATCTGAGGCCTTTTTCATCCTGTCCAGATCTCCAAGACTTATTACATGTGACTATCACAAAACCTTAAAAGAGTCTCTTGACTAGAAAGAACCCTAAAGAGCATCTGAGGCCTTTTTCATCCTATCCAGATCTCCAGGACTTATTACATGTGACCCCCACCACAAAACCTTAAAAGAGTGTCTTTCAGCAAGAACCCTAAAGAGCATCTGAGGCCTTTTTCATCCTGTCCATATCTCCAGGACTTATTACATGTGGTCGTGGAAATGCCTCAAAAGAGCATCTGAGGCCTTTTTCATCCTGTCCAGATCTCCCAAGTCTACTTACATGCCATCCCAGAGCAATGCCTCGAAAGAGCATCTGAGGCATTTTTCATCCTGTCCAGATCTCCCATGTCTACTTACATGCTCATCTGCAAAACCTGTTCCACGACCACAAAGTATCAACCTGATACTCACCATACATCATCCTGATGTACACATGATCATCCTAATAATCATCACTGCATCGTCCTGATGCATGATATCTGGAGAAACATCCTGAAGATCGTAATCCATGATCATCCTGGTCATACAATGCATCTACCTGATGCATACCAAGTATCTACCTGATACATATCATCATACATGATCCACCTGATCATACAATGTATCCACCTGATACATATACAAATACATGATCCACCTGATCATACCTGATACATATCAACATACATGATCTACCTGATCATACAATGTATCCACCTGATACATCTACAGACACATACACATGATCCAACTGATCATATCCAGCATCCAACATGATGCGTACATACATATAAATGATCCAACTGATCATATCCAGCATCCAACATGATGTGTACATACATATAAATGATCCAACTGATCATATCCAGCATCCAACATGATGCGTACATACATATAAATGATCCAACTGATCATATCCAGCATCCAACATGATGCATACATACATATAAATGATCCAACTAATCATATCCAGCATCCAACATGATGCGTACATACATATACATATAAATGATCCAACTGATCATATCCAGCATCCAACATGATGCATATATACACATACAGAGCAGTAACTGGAACATCATTTTGATGCTCATCATCCAGTGCTTATATCCATAGCCATGTAAGGATCCTCCTCTCACCATGCTTGGAATGGCTTTAGCAAATGTGTCCATCACTTCTTCCTCGAAGTGTCGTCAATCTGAATAACACCAAGCCTCTCTCTGAAGTACTCAAACTTCTCTCTGGCTAGTGGTTTCGTCAGTACATCTGCAATCTACTCATCTGTCGTAACATACAGGAACTTCACTCCTCCTCTCTGCAGCATATCCATGATATAGTGATATTTGATCTCAATGTGTTTCGACCTGTAGTGGAACACCGAGTTCTCAGACAGCTTCACACAACTCTGGTTGTCACAAAATATACCAGTAGCCTCTAGAGGGAGATCAAATAACTTAGACAATAGCTTCCAAAGCTATACTTCCTCACAACTAGCTGAACAAGCTGCAACATACTCTACTTCAGCTGTACTCAGTGCTACGCATGACTGCTTCCTACTAAACCAAGAGATCACACCTGATCCCATACTGAAGCAGCACCTAGAAGTGCTCTTCCTATCTGCAGCACTGCCTGCCCAATCTGAATCAACATAACCCTGCAGGTTAAACTTTTGATTCGCATCATACTTGAGCCCATAATCAACTGTACCCTTCAGGTACCTCAGAATATTCTTTACAACAACTAGGTGAACACCTCTAGGATCCATCAAGAACTGGCTCAATGTGTTCACTGCAAAGCAAATATCTGGCCTCGTGTTTGTCAGGTACATCAAGGACCCAATCATCTGACGATACACAGTGACATCAACCGGATTAGATGAAGCATCACACGAAATCTTCAGGTTTGATGCCATAGGTGTGGCCATAGCCTTGAATTCCATCATCCTAAACCTCTTCAGGATATCCACTGCATACTTCCCTTGTCCAAGGAAGATTCCATCTGTACTCTGCCAAACCTCCATGCCTATAAAATAGTGCATCACCCCAAGTCCTTCATCTCGAAATCGGCTGCAAGCTTCCTCTTGGTATCGACAATCAAACTATCATTCCCTGTTACAAATAGGTTATCCACATACAAAAGTAGTATCACTGGATTTCCTTCCTCAACCTTGTAGTAAAGGCTGGAATCCGCTTTACTCTTGGTAAAGCCCAAACTGGATAGAAAGTTCTCTATCCTACCATACCAAGTTCTGCACATATATGACTTCCCGTCATGTGTCTCAAAACCAAGTGGATGCTCCACATACACTTCCTCTTCAACTACACCATTCAAGAAAGTTGTCTTGACATCCATCTGGTGTATCTTCCATTTCATCACTGCAGCCAGAGCAAGTATTGATCTAATGGAAGTGTGCATGGCTATAGGTGTAGAAGTCTCTTCATACTCAATCCCTTTTTCTGGGAGAAGCCACGAGCTACAAACCTCGTTTTGTATTTCTCCATGCTACCATCTGCAACATGCTTGATCTTATAGATCTATTTGGAAGTCATGGCAGACCTCCCTTCTGGTTCACATCCCAACCTTCATTCTTCATGATCGACTGATCATGGCATTCTTCCATTACTTCATCTCAGATCCTGGGAACTTCAATATTTTCAATATCTTCAATAGATATCTTTGTTGTTGGAACAAATGTTGTAGTCCTTCTTTTGTAGGTGAAGGTATATGATCTTTCCTACAAAACAAGTTAAATTGCATGATTAGAAACTTCTCATAGTTTTTAGAACAAATTCTTACACATAGAGGAATATGTCATACAGTCATGCAATTATTTTAGCCAATGCTTCAATACAACATTCATCCATAACCTGTGACTTTCTAGATGCCTTCCAATCTCTACCAGAACATTGTTAAGAGTGTGCACAACTCCCAACATGTCAGCAAAGAGGTTTCATTCTAGATAAGTAGCAATGGAATGTTGTATAGTGCCATAGGCCACTTACCCATTATATGCATATTAGTAGTATACTGTTCATTAATGCAATTATTCTAATATGCATAATACACACCCTAAGTCTAGGAACATAAGGATATACATCATTGAACAACATTATTTAAACAAACAAATATGCAAGAAATGACAATTTTAAATACTTATCTTTGTTTGGTTGTTGGGTGGACTCCATCTGAATCTTTGCAACTCCATTCTGATGTGGATTGTGAGAAGTGGTCGACTCCCTCTAAATATTTGCATCCTTGCAGAAACTACTGGAGTGTGCTCCCTCTTGATCTTTGCTTCCTGGATTACCTATCCTTGAACTTATATCCATCCTCGATCAGTATGCATGCTTACAAGTATCATTATTATGATATCCTCAATATCTCATACATAATCATACATTTATTATTATATTCTCAATACTATCAAAACACAATAATCTTAAGCATGTATAGTCATGATCATTTCAAACAGAAATAATAAGCATTAGTATTCAAGGACTCTTATGGTTAGTTATATCATAAATTAAAGTAAGAAACATAATATGCCTAAACCTGTGATTACTCAAACCTATACTTTCATGACTCTTCTATTTATCATATCATCAATTAAGGTAAGAAACATAATATGCATACACCCATGATTATTCAAACCTATGAATAATCATTATCATTCATGCCATGTATACTTATATAAGAGATCCTATCACAAGGTAGGATTCTAACTTGATATAGGAAAAACATGCCTAGATTAGTATGTTAGCTAGTTATGTCTAACATACCCACATGATGTCTTCTTGTTCTCTTCAATGACTTGTGCTAGTAACCTGCATATCTCATAAGTTAACCATTATAGAACCGAGTTATACATACCTCATAAATAGATCTTATATGTGATCCATGACAATGGATGAATATTTGTCTTCATGTCACCATGATCATATGTTCTTTAACTAGAACATGATTTGTCTTTCTTGGTGTACCTTTCATGTTAGCGGACAACATAAACCTCATACAACATCACAATGCATTAGTACAATCATAAGTGTCAAAACCCTAATCAATAAATATCTTCTATCATGCATTCATAACTTTATTAAGGTGATACGACATGTCTAAATTTAATCAAGATTGCACTAACCTTAATGAAGACAAACATACCATAAACTTAATGATGAATAGAATTCGAAACATACTTGTATGAGTCATACCTGTCAAGATGGCTTGTAATCTTCTTATGTAAGGCCTTAGCCTTATCTCCCTCTGAAACAAGAACTTCTTCACTTATGCAAGTGACCAATCCATTCTCTTCTAAGATTAACCCAATCCACTTGATTTGCAGGAACTGGATCTGGAACTGGATTAGGGTTTGTCAGAGAAACCCCAAAAATTTAAACTTTGAATTTCAAACTTCTGAAAGGATAGAAAGATGCGCCTTGATGATCTGATCAAGCCGGTATATTCAGAATTTGAAAACTGCAAAGTTTCACCCCTGAAATTTGCCTTTGAAACTTCTAGATTCACTGGACATGACCCCGAACTAGGGTTTGATAAAGCCCACCCTTCTGCCCAATCAAAAGGTTCGATCCAAAGCTCTAAGCTTCTATTTTTCTGAGGAGCTTTTAGTCGTGGTCACAGATTTCAAAAATTCCCATTTTTGCAGAAGCCCTAATTTTCCATTTTTCCGATCAAAGTCCCAAACTAGGGTCTGATCAAGCTTGACCTTCTTCCCAACCAAAAATTCTGATCTCAATCTCTAAATTTAGATTTTGATGAGTAGCATTCATCATTGGTCTCCGATTACAAAAATTTCATCTTTCTCTGAAACCCTAAATTCTCGAAGCCATGAATGAAGGTGCTCAAAAAATAATTCTGTTTTGACAGAAATATGTACCTGATTATTTCTGATGTGACTCTAACTTTTCGATCCACAGGGTCTGAAACTTCTCCTTGTGGTAGCCTGACCTGTCACCTTTCAACTGCATAGGTCTGACCTCAATTGGATTCTCTGAGAGATAGTCATTCCAAGTGTCGCAACGAGACCTCTTTATGGGATAAAATAGGAGAGAGAACTTGTATGGCATGCCACATGTCACTAGTTCAGTTTCGGCCTCTAAAAAAGTTACCTGAGAAAGTACATTCCGTGCACTACCTGTCACTTTTTAGGAAATTTAATTTGGAGCTTCCTAGCCCAAGTTATGACCTTTTTTCCTAGGTCACCTTTCTATGACTCAGATCTGGAAGAGGCAGAAACCCTAGATTGTACATATCATAAAACACAAATTACAATGAATTAGAAGTTTTCTTTTGGACACAAGGTACAAGGGGATCTGATATTCAACCTGTAAAAGTTTGAGATTTGAAAACTTCGCCAAAATGGATTTATAGTGAAAGTGTTACGATGACTGGTTTTTGCTATATCAAGCCCTAGCATCGCAAGTGCAACAAGTGTCATACATGCCATACCATGCCTTCTTTCAGGCTAGCTCTGAAACCATGTTAGTTTTTCAGAATTTACTTCAATCTGATCTAGGATCTTAACTGAGAGAACAACATGTACAGCATATCTACAGCATATCAATCATGGACACAATAATGCAAGCACACAAGAGACACAAAGTTTACTTGGGGAAAAGCATAAAGGTGAAAAACCCCAATAACTTCCTCAGAGATATATAGAGCAATGATACAACCCAAGCATAAGAGATAGACATCTCCTAGCAGCAGCTTCTCGTCCTCCACAAGTGCGCCACTCTCCAAAGAGTGTGTGAGAATAGAATGATCAAATAGAGTGCCTCCCGCACTCTATTTATACTTGACTTGACTTTCCTAATAACCTTTACTAGGTCGGCCTTAACTTAACCACATAACATAATGCTGACTGGGCCGACACCCAATAGGGTGGTCTAATAACCCTTTGACCCACATGGCCGACCCCCAATAGAGTGGTCTAATAACCCTTCGACCCACATGACTTATACAGGGCCGACCCCAACAAGGTGGTCTAATAACCCATCAAGTATAAGTTACGACACTTACAATATAAATGACAACACTTCCGTATAGAGGAATAATAACATCTCTATAGGAATACAAACACTTCCGTATAGAGGAATAATACCATCTCTATAGGAGTACAATATACATATATGAAATACATTCTGAAGTTACATATACATCAACAACAGCCTGAATATATTGAGTACACTTACCTTAGAGAAGTCTTGTCTTGTCACATCCACTCCCAAAGATCTGGTGCAAGGAATGTAACATGACTAACATTCTGGGATTTTCAACAAACTCAGCCCCATTCATTAGATTCATACAAATAAAACACATGTGTACAGATGCAAATCAAAATAAACATGCATAGTGGAATTAAACTATCCACACACATTTCACATGCATTCAGCATATTGATAGCATGCATCAAATTAAAACCATTTGCAGAAGTAAAACACATAGAGAGAATACTTATCTTGCAATGGTGAAATTGTCCTAAGAAACTAGCTATGCAAATGCAACGTTCCACCCAACCATAGGCCAGTTTTGTTCATCAATCTCTCAACACAACTACCACCCCCGATTTGGGAATGATTTCTACAAGGAAAGGGAACACTCAAGGTCATTCATAGCCAAATAAGAATCACATATAAGTCAAGCCATTCCATAGCTGGGTTTATCAAGCCAAATGTGAGCCCTTTTATTTTTGGATGCTTGCACTCAAGCTCAAGCCAAAGCAATGGATACCCATAACCCATACCCCAACATACTCTTTCTATACACAATAAGCACAATTGTTGGCATGGGTAAAAGTTTTCAACTATGGGATTCACAAACAAGATGTCCATGGGTTTTCCCCAAATTGTGGCCCAAATTATGGCACAACAAAAACGACTTATGGGATGGGGAAATAACCACAGGGAGAAAAAATGATTTTTCCCACGGGTTATGAGCATTCCAATGGCCAAAAAAGGCCTCAATGAAAACCCAGGGACCCCAAAATGGATTCTTCTTCTTCCCCACTATTCTATATCACAAAAATGCCCTTCTCCCAGCTAAAAATGAAGGAAAAACCAGAAAAAATGTGGAGGGAAAACGCCCAGGTAGCTCCAAAAACGTGATAGAGCCAAACTGGTTGATGGATAATGGCTTGGGGAGAAAATTCATGGCTCTTTTCTTTCCCAGGAAGACAAACACGAATTTCTAAAATGGTGGCTTTCCCATACCTGAATTTGGACAGCCATACCTCACCATTTTCTAAATAATAACTATTTCAACCAACTCTTGGGAGAAATAAATGATTGGGTACAAAAGTCAACTTGGGTAGTTGAAGGTTCATGGGTTTCCTCATTGACACTTGGCTTGGATTTATTGGTCCAATGGTTTAAATATTTCCATCCCATTTCCTTATAAAAATCATGCCCCCATACTATTGTTGCATTGCATTGCATAGTGAGTTGTGGGTATTTTATTAAAATGCATATTTACATGATATTTACAATTTATATTGTGCATGGATAGCACACAAACTATATGCATCAATTTTAACACTAAATCGATGGTGGGGCCTTTTCCTTGGGATCCTCACCACGATTTTATAACAATATTACATAATTTACATTTTTAATGCAATGGGGTCAAAATCGGGATATTACATGTCTATTGGATCAATTCATTCAAGTGTTGGACAGGGTTGATAGGTTGAGTAGATGGCATAGGTTGGTTACCTTGTTGATTTTCCAATTTATTCTCTACTGTAGACTGAGGTTGGCTTGGACATAATACCAGTGCCTTATTTTATGCCTCCTTAGCTTCCTTAGCAACATGTTCCTGCTGCTAAAATATCTTGTTCCGTCCTTTCATTACCCGGAGCTTTTGTTGTTTCTGGGTTTCATGAATAAGAGTTTTATGATCAAGATCAGTGACCTTACTCAATACTTATTCAAAACATGAAGCACCTTGATAAATAAAATCATCAGGTGCTATCTAATGGGAATATGAGCTTATTAAGTGGACTTGAGTAAAATGATCAGTCACAAAACCCTTTGGGTCATGGATTCTTTTAACTCCAACTCCTAGTTTTATATCATCTAGTACTTTGGATAACAAATGAGAATCATTTTGAATCATTAAATTCTCTACATACTGTCACGTCCCCTCCCATCCAACCAGCTAGATGGAGAGGATCGTGACGGTTAAACCGGGCATCCAGCCCCATTCTCATTCAGCAAGCATTCAAATAAACAAGAATATATATATACATATACAAATGCATAACAGATGCGATATTAAACTGGACATCTAGCCCTATGAAACGTTTAATCATAAGCATGAACATAATATAACAGAGATAGATGGAAATGTATGGTTTTTAAGAAGATCACAGCGGAATATTAAGAATTTCACATCCATCATACATTCATAACATTCATCAAATGATAATTGCCAATTTACACAAGAGAATACTTATCTCAATAAGGCAGTCCCAAGCAACTGGCTATACAACTGCAACGTTCCACCCAACCGTAGGCCAGTGTGCTCCTCAATCTCTCAGCACCACTGCCACCCCCGAGCTGGGCATGATCTCTACAAGGGACCAGGGAACAACAGACTCACACATAGCCAAGCATACACCAAAATGAGCCAAGCCAATCTACAATTGGGTTTATCAGGCTGCTAGGAGATGGGGAGGAAGAATTGCTAAGCTAGTGAGCTCAACCACAGAGCTGTGGGTACCCTTCCCAGATCTGTTCAGCTTGGCACTCACAATGCCTACACACCCAACACCAGGAAGTATTCTCTTCACTGCCACACAGTCCCTCAAGCCATACCTTCCTTTCTAGTGCTCTCAGGGTGTGCATAGAAAAGTAGCCATCCCTCTTGATCTTCTTGAGAGGATATCCCCTACACTAGGTTTATCAAGCTAATTCTGTCCCCTACCATTCCAGTTTCTTGCTTACAGATTCAAATCCAAAACATGATGCACTTAACAACAACCACAATTGCTGGGCATGAAGAAAAAGTTTTCCACAGTGGGATGCATGAGAGGGGGTTTCAGCTGACTTAGAAAAACGTGGGAACCCACAAAAACGAAAATGGGAAGTTGGGAAATGACCCAGGAAGCCAAATCCGTTTTTAGAAAAACGTCCCTGGACATTCAGGGGCAAAAACGACCTCCCTACAGTCCCCAAAACGTGGCCCTTCCCTCCCAGGCTACTGCATATGCAAAAACGAACTCCCAGGCATGGAAAAATGCAAGCTTTTGCTGAAAAACGTGAAGGAAATGACCCAGATAGCTCCCACTGCGTGAATGAATGAAGACTGCCCATTCCCCATGGCTTTGGGCACCATTTCGTGGGTGATTTCTTGCAAAAGGAGGCAAAACACGAATTTCCAGGTTGATGGCTTGCCCATGCACGAAAATGGATTGCCCATACTCTTTCATTCCCAAGGCATTAACTGCCTTAACCAATTTCTTGGAAAAATTAAATTATTGGGTACATGAGACAAAATGGGTAGTTGGTGGTTTATGGGTTTCCCCATTGACACATGGATTAATACTATTGGCTCAAGGGTTTGAATAATTTCCCTCCCTTTTCCTTGTAGAGTCATGCCCCATCTCTTTTGTTGCATTGCATAGCCGGTTGTGGGTTTTTCATTAAAAATTCGTAATTACATGATGTCTTATATACATTGTGCCCATCTCGCACAAGAACCATAGGCATCTATTTTAATTGCCGATACATAATCGCTAAATCAATGGTGGGGCCTTGGCCTTGAGCTCCTCACCATGATTAAGTTACAATATTTACATCATTTACAAAGGGGGTCAAAATGGGGACGTGACACATACAGAGGAAAATTTGGCCATGCCCTATTTTCTTAGAATGGCACAGGATGTGTACTCCATCAGTGACTATCTAATAAGACAGTTCTGCAATAACCAATCTATCATGAACAAACCTTGGCAATAAATGCTCTGACCTGCTACCCCATATCCTGAAGTAAGTAAAAAAATCACCAACATACCAGTCACCCATGGTTGATACCAATGATATAGCTTCTTCAGAAAGTCGAGGGCATCTTTCTTAAAGATGATCAAGTAAACAACACTCAGAAAATTGTCACATATGTCTTAAAGGTGAGGCCTGAAATTATCTTCCCACAAAATAGAACAAAAATATGCATAGGAGGGTTTTGGGTAGTCCAGTGCCAATTCATGGAAGGGAATGCAAACAAAGCACATAGAACATCTACCAAGTATGCAGATAGAAAACAATTGGGTTTCCTGGTGTCTAGGCCTTTTAACACCTGAGCAATCACATCTTTGATTGTGATGGAAAAAATATGAGGCCAGTTGAAAAATTTCCCTGTAGTTATCACATGGTGAGCTAAAGGAGTCCATTCTAGTCTAGAATATGAAAAACTATTGGCACCATAAAATCTACAAAGCATAGTAGCAAGGAGCTTCTAAGGTTCCTTGAGCAAACAAATTGGGTATTGTCTGTTAGTTCGAAGTATAAAAGTGTTGCATTCAATCATCCAAGTTTTTACAAGTATCTCCGCCTCATACTTCTGCTCAAAATACCTTAGGAATTCTTGTGTCAACATCTTCCCCGAAGTATTGAGGGTGTATATTCTTGCAAATGTTTCTAGATTGAAGGTAGTGTATGGAGTCTAGATGGAATTCCTAAATGTGCTTATGGGGATATGTGTATGATCCACCATCCACTTCACCAAGTCAATGAATGGAACGATAGTCGGTCGGGAAGCAATGGTATTAATATTGAACTTTCTAATATTCTGGTACAATGGGGCCTCTTCACCGAACTCGGAAAAATCATCATTGTCAAAAATATTGTAAATCCTAGACCAATACAAGCATAGGGTTTCATAAACCCTGGCATCAATGTTTGAGTAAATGCCTAGGTTAGGGTCTTTCAACTTGAATTCCTCCAGCACAGCACATCTTTGGACTGGTGTTACAAGCCATAGTAGTTGTAAGTAGCTCTGCAAACAGAAAATAGGAAATATAAACAACTAATAATAAAAAATAAAATAAAATAAAAACATCATGCAGCATACTTGAACCAAATCTCAATTAATACTACAAAATGCAAATGAAACAGCTTAGAAATCACAGCTCTAGTGGTTCTGCAATTCAAAATACGGCTTTGAGGTAGCGAAGTGAATTTTTTTAAATGTCAACAGAAACAGGTTTAATTACCACTTAATTCATTAATTACCAACCATAAATGAGTTAATCGATGATTGGCTATTAAACATAATCAACCATTAATGTGATTAGACCTACATAACTTTCATGACTAATTCTTAATTCACACATGAAGATAGGTCAGTCCTAACATCGAGAGGAAGATTATGAGGTAAGGTTGCAAAATTCTATTCTTTTTAATATTTTAATTGATAATCAGAAGTCGGGAATCGAGAGGACACTTGAATCATAAACATGTAGGATGTTGACTTCTGAGATAGCAAAAAAATGTCGGGGTTGGGACTTCGGCATGAAGCATCGCGACATAAATGAGTTGCTGACTTCCGAAGTAGATAAGGATCGTGACGTTGAGAGTGGGATGTCGGGATCGGAACGTTGGGATCAGATAAGTTATAAAATGAAAATAACTTGTCAACTTCTGAAGTTTGTAACTTATAAACTTTAAAATGTTGGGATCGGGACTTCAGCATCGAGATGTCGGTATCGGCATGTCGAGAACTTAACAATAAAAATTGACATCCTGATTCTTGAGGTTGGTGATTTGTCTACAAAAATATAATTAGGACATCGGAAATAGCTTGAATTTGAAAGGAAATTAATTTAAGTTGACCTCTGAATACCTATCATAAGGAACAATTGAAGAACTGCTTCAAAATAATAAATGAACAATACTTAATAAAAGAACTTGGAAAAAACACAAAAATTGAAAGGGCTCCCATCCTTTTAATCAAAAGGTGGGATCTGTTGTGGCTACAACATGCTCCCAAAAATGAAGGAAACAAACATATGATCATATGGGATGGATTATAACTAAAGTGATTGTATCATTTAACGTTTCTAGGAAATATCAATGAGTTAGTACTCGCTACTGGAAATCCTTTCATTTGGCTCTCAAACTTCTACAATTTTATGGGAATAATTTATTAAGTCTAAAAATTTGCACAAATTCCATTCGATTTCTTTTGAGTGCATAGAATAAACCTCAAAGCATTACCAATACTAAAGAAGAAATAGACTCAAGTAAATTATTGGATTGCACTAGCTTTCAGAGGCCCACAATACATCCATGCCAAGATTTTGTCTTAAATAAAGCATCATTGCCAAGATTGTTAATATTTCAATTCGCAAATTACTATTGCATAATAGTTGACTAGAGGAAGAAAAGAGTGAAGAATTCTAGGACCTGGTGGATGTAACCAGGCATTAACAGGTATTTATTCTATCTTCAAACTTTGTTATGGTCTAAGATGATGAGGATGATAAATCATGCCAATTTCTAAGCAGTCCTTCCCAATATAGTAGCTATGGATCATACAACATAGAGCATTCAAGATTATGTGTGTCCCTACTAGTTAAACCATAAAAGACTAGAGAAATATTTGTATTTGTTGGTTTTAATATAATACAAAAAAAATCCTTGGTAATATTTCACCATTCCCATGTATTATATATCATGCAGTCATTATGTTCCATGATATTACATCTTTGGTGAGCATGTTGTCAAATACTTTGTGTCCATTATGTAAACTCCCACATTTTGCATACATGTCAATCAGTGCATTTTACATGAATACATTAAAGTCAAATCCATTTTTTATTGTGTAATTATGGATCTCCTTACCCTTTTGCATAGATACAAACTGCACATAACTATTTGGCACGGGGTCTTGAATGAAATTATCATAACTATTCATGCAAGAAAATAAGATAGACAATTATAAGCATAGATGTTTTACCTATAAAGCAATATTCAACACATGATAAATTTAGGGTTTAACTTTATGAAACAATATAAAACAATAACAACAATGTAAAATATTTCACCTCTTAAAAACCCCAATCAACAAGGAAAACCAAGAGAAAAGATATCAATGTGTGCCAACATGTTTCAATCCTCTAGGGAAACCTTATCATGCATAAAACATATCTGAAATTCACTTTATGATAGTTGTAAATACAATAACAAATATACCCTATCTTCTTCAATATTAATGTTAAATCAGTTTAAAAAAAAATCCTTAACTTGTGTCAAATCAACAAGATATACAAGTGTTGGAAATCACCAAACCATGAAGAAATAGATGGCTAAAAGTCAAATTTGAAAAATAAACAATTTTGGATAGTTAAAACTTCATTCATTCATTCATTCATATATATATATATATATATATATATATATATATATTTAGAGAGAGAGAGAGAGACGCACACACACACACACGCAACCTAGTGGAAAACCCTCCAAGTACTTCCTCATGACTCATGGATAGTAAATGGGGTGAACCATTAACCTTGATTACGAAGCCTAACCCCAAGGGGATAAAGAGAACAAACTTGTGGCCTCCCCAACTTTGGGGCAGGATATCTCACGTTTGGATCATGACCATTTGAGACCCTCAAATCTTACTTCATATATATCTACACACACACACCCCATAACCTCATCCCAAATCTATTATAATCCTCTAGCTCTCCAAATCCCTATCTAGGAAAACCAAGAAAATCCTAGCTCACACCAAGGGCTTCCAACAAGCAAGAATCATAGCAGTGTGTCCGTAAAGGAAATATGTATCCCTCTTATTCATCTCTTCAACTAGTGCAACCTAGGGTTTCATCTAAAAACCATAATCTTCAAGTCCCCAAGGTATGAAACCCTAACCTTAGTATTCAAGATGGTCCAAAATTTCCAAGAAACCCTTAGAAACTCCAAGACAAAATAGATAAAGTGAAAATGAAGATGCATAAGAGAGAGAAAGACTAGTGCATTCCTCTTAGTCACATATATAAAACAAGACAATGAACAAGAACGAAAATTATAAGATCATCATCTTCAATTTCTTCTTCACAAGAGTAACAAGGATGTCATCATTCCCTTTCATCATTTCTCTTAGGGTTTCCTCATCAACCCTATTGTCTCACTCCAAGAAGAGAAATACAAATAGAATAGTGTAGTGATGATGATGAAATGACTCTCTCCTTCCTATATATATATGACAGGTAAGGGAGGCCAACAATACACATGTGAACTTGAACCCTTACAAGGAACATTCAAAGCCACAAGTAAGCTCACACATGTGAAGTGATACACTACAGGTGCACACATGTCAAGCTCCAAGATGATTTCATACACAGGAAAATAACCAATGCAAGGTTGCTCCATGAGATGTGTCCAACACTCTTCAAATTCAGTGCATTCTCTAACAAAGCAACCTCCTCCATGAGGCCAACATATAGAATATCACCACGTTGTCTAAAGATCTCCAATTCCCTAAGGAATGATTTTATGCAAGCACCCAACTGAGTTCAAGAAACCATTAATTAAGACATATTCAATGTGCAAATTCATCATGGACCATCCAAAATCATACACCGTATACCCCAAATCTCATGAAACACCCCCAAACATGGTGTAAACTCTTTTAAAGTAACCTCGAATATTAACACTTTTTCTCGAGGAAGAGGAACCATAGGGAAGGCCCATCCTAAACCACGGCATCCTAAACCCCATAAATACAATGCAGCAAAAACAATAATGAAGGCCCATGAGAAACCCAAAATTAAGCACGAGAAAAAACAATACACAGCCCATATCACATGCAAAAATCAAACAGACAATGATAGAGTCAAACTAAAGACCATGCTAAAGAATGTGCTTAGAAGGAAAATTGATACCTTTCTTTGTGCCAAATTTCAATGATTTCTCCTAATATACATGTGTAGAACCACCCACAACCTCTAGCAAAGCAATGCTCCTCAATAAAAATTCCCCTGAACAAAGTCAAACAAAATTTGGAGTTTGCAAGCACAAACCACCCACCAAATACGATCATCACAAACCACCAATTGTCACCTACCCAAATTTTTGAACATTATTATTTATTTGCAAAAATACTTTATGTTAAATTTAATTACAAGTTTGTAATTATGGTCAGTTTTGATCATGGATGAATGTAATTACTGAATATTATTATTTAAATAAATTAATTAGGAGACAAACACGTAAGAGGACTGTTGAATGAGTGTTCACTGACCCACTAGGAGGAATGGAAATTGTTGGAAGGTATGGGACACATGGCAGCAGTTACATCACACCACTAACTGTTGGTTATGGGACAACTTCCCCTAAAATAAGGCATTATCCCCTAGGTGGAGGGAGTGAGCAGGCAGCTCATTTAATGACCCAGTAACATTTGAAAAGGCCTAGGCAACCTATAAAGGCAAATTTGAATTGGGTAGGCAGCCCTTAATCAATATTTCTGCATAATATTTTTCTCTTGTAAATCATGTGATTTCAAGAGAGATTCGAATAAAGGAGGTTAGTGGTGATTGGAAAACTGAGTTTTGCTTATTATTGAGGAGAAACAAAGTTGTAGGAGCAAGTCTTTTGGACTGCTACCTATTGAAGAATTAGAAGATTACTGCTACAACAAGAAGAAGTCCTAATTCCTGAAGCTTCTTCCTCCTGGTGGTTCAGCGAACAAGCTCGGGAGTCCTAAGACAGTATTTGACTGTTTTCAGGAGTTTGGTTGGGTGGAACAGTCTTCCTAAGTTGTTTGTTTCCCTGCAGGGTTTATCCAGGTTCTACAAATTTCTTACTTATTCTCAGTAAATAATTTCTGTTATGTTTAACAGTATTTTTTGTGTTTTTGTTTTTGAAAGAAAATCTAATCCTAGAATTGTTCTAAGTCTGAGTGGTTCAACGAACAGGCTCGGGGGTCCTAAGACAGTATTTGACTATTTTCAGGAGTTTGGTTGGGTGGAACAGTCTTCCTGAGTTGTTTGTTTCCCTACAGGGTTTATCCAGGTTCTACAAATTTCTTACTTATTCTCAGTAAATAATTTCTGTTATGTTTAACAGTATTTTCTGTGTTTCTGTTTTTGAAAGAAAATCTAATCCTAGAATTGTTCTAAGTTTGAATGATTAAGTTTAATGTTGAAGATGAATTGATAAACCAATACCTCCATTTTTCCACATGTTTAGAAGCATCGTACTCTAGTAGAGATATGCAAATTAAAGATAGATTAAAAGATAGGCGATTGCCATTTTGAATTCGACAGATAAATATAGTAAGTCTTATGTTCATTGTTTTCTGACCTATGATGAATATATGTAAAAGGTTCTAGATAATAGTTATTTATATACATATGAATCTTTTCTTCATCCCTATGAAATTAATCAATGTTAAATTTCTTGTACATTTTTCTTATGTCATATATAATTTTATAATATGCACAGGAAGCAGAAAAATAAAATCTGCATATTGTTTTATGGACTGCTGAATTTAAATAAAAACATTTTTTATGTCAAACTGGAAACACAATAAGTTTCACATAGGTATCATATTTTTCTATACTTCATCCACACACTATTCCATCATAAATACTCTATCATTATTTATGTGTTTAGAAATTTAAAATAGACAGAGTTGCTTTTATACAGACTTCATAATTTTGCACAATATGCACACAGTAATTTCTTATCTAATTCTATAATGCTTTTTGTACAAAGTTAAACATGAGAAGAACTTTGTATTTACCATTATCACCATCATTCATCATCCATATAAACTGTAGTATTGTTCTTTTTCAATTTTCTGAGTTTCCATATCAAAACCCTAGTTAGGTTCGTTTCTTTATATCGTTTAACAGAAAAAAATACTACTCTTTACAAATCTTGGTTTGAGCCCTACTCGGCTAAGCACTCTTTGCAAACAGAAGCCCGATTTAGGTTTAACCCTACCTATCCTTTTGTTAAATGAAACAAAGATCTTTCATTTCAACTTTATACTCTTATGTTTCCAGTTTTCAAACAAACAAGAAAACCATCATCATTCTACAGTATCAAGACGAACATTACAAGTCATCTACACAAAAAAATTTAGTACATCATTTATTTAATTTTATTTTCGATGAAAGTTTCACAACTTTACCGTTCATACAAGGTCTAGTATGCATTCATGGAGAGAGAAAAGAATTGATATACAGAAGATGAGCCTCGGCTCTAATTCTTCTCTCAACCTTCGAAACCATCAAATCGTGGTTCCCAAACAAGGTTTACAAACTGTTTTTATAGTCAAAATTAATCAACAAGTGTTTCCATGTTTCTTCAGCCATAGATCCCAAACACTTAAAGCATCAACGAGCTACTTTTCAAATCGACGACATCAAAGCAAAGACCAAGTATTACAGTTTATCAAACAAGCTTCAAAGGTTCTCATCATCATCATCAACGAAGCTACAGTAGAGCTGGGCAAGGCAGTTCCTTTTCGTTGAAAAATTATATCAACCACAGACAAAGAACCACAGACGAAGAAGCGCTATGAGGGTATGGAAGACCCGAATCTTACCGGCGTAGAAGAACACAATTGTATTACCGAACCCTGGTTCAAAATAACCTTTCAACCTTGCAAACTGACACGTTAAAACTAAGTTAGAAGTATATAAAGTTGAAAGATCGAATGTCATTCTACAAATCAACAATATTACTAACTTGCTCCAAGTGCTTACCTTCTTATCAAGTGGCCAAGCCGTGGTGTGCTCCAGGAAGACGATGAAGAAAAATGACGGGAGAACGCTACCTCATGACAGGTTAAGAATAACGTCTTCAACCTTGCAAAGGGCATAAAATCCATCAACACTCAACACACTCGAACCAGAGACAGTGATCACGACCAGTAACACTGTACAAGGTTCAAAGATTACAGTATTCAATGGAGTAGTAGGTCTTAGGGTCGAAACCCTGCACTGCATTTCTGCTATGATTTCGGCAGCCTGTCGGCCACAGACCGAAAACAATGGTAACACTAAACCACATTTTCCAAGTTCATAAACCAAACATCAACTCAAAACCTATGGTTACAATCCGACGACTCTTTTTCATTGCCATCAACGATCACCAAAATGCCATTGTTTTCCACATCGGAGTAAGCAACATAAACATTTATTGCCAACGTCCAGTGCTAGTATATAAAATTCCATCCTGGCACTCGGAGGAGCAAGTTGGATCGTTACATAGGGTTTGAACTATAAACAACGACGAGTTTCAGTGGTAACCTCATCTACGTGGATCGTTGGTAATCACCGGTGGCAAGACCAAAGTACCAAGATTTTAAAGCTTTTGGGATACGTAATCTCCACAACAGCTCGAGACCGGCGTCGACTTAATAGCTCTACAACCCTGTCACATAACAAATTATGGTTGTTAGTACTGGCCATTTAATACGAAACCTTACCAACACTTTAGTCTTCATAGTAATCTTGGATACATTTTGCAATGAACTTTTGTTTTATTTGTTACACTATTTCGTAGTATTGTTAGCATTGTTTTGTCATCGTGTTGGTTCATATGAAATGTTTATAATGTTTATAAACATTTCGTTTCACATATTTCCATTATATGTTAGGTAGTTAAATTAATTAGACTTCTTTGTATTTCTATTATTGCATTTATTTGTAATAGTATCACTATAGTGGTAGGTTGATATATATTAAATAAATTTCATTATATTTATAACCTAGCATTGTATTGTGATAGTTCACATAATGATAGATAGGAAGCTAACTCACCATGCTTATTATAGCATTTATATATTAATTAGAATTCTATATATAGTTAGTGTTATGAAAACATTGACTATTATTGATCTCCTATCAACTTCTGTTATATGAGTCGGTGGAGTGATACCACTGGGTACTATCATTTTAGTGACGATTTCTAGACAGCCATCACCACAACTACCATGACAACGATAACGATGGATCAAGCTGTTGCAATGACGATTAAAAGACGATGCTGTGAACTTGACATTTTGTTTTAACAGTTATTTTGGATTGACATTTCAATCAGCTACAAGACAAACCTTGAAAAGCAAAAGAGTAAGCAATTGAAGCATACCTGTACTTTCATATAGCTGCATATAGCCTCTAAAACATTCTATTTCTACTCTTAACGACGTTTTGAATTTACATGACTGGAAAGTATTGCAAATACGAACTTCTTACCTGTCATCTACACATAGAACAGGTTCAAGGCTTTAGCTTTGCAGCTAAGTAAGCTTTGGGGTCCTTCATAGGACACCCTTGGACAACAAAGAACAAACCATCAGTATCATCTTAAAAGTAAAAGTATCTTATCACAATTTCAGCCTATCATTTCAATCATTACTCTATCCATGTTGTTTTTGCAGAAGATAAAGGTCGCATCATAATTCCGATTGTTAATACATTAATTATTAATTTCACAGTTGTTCTGAGTATGCTAGGTTCACACTGTCGTATTGTTCTTAAAAACAGATTATAATGTGTACTTAGTATTAACAGTTGTTAGTTAAATGCTAATACTGTTAGAAATCATTATTTCTGCAATCATAATTAAATGTAATTTTAGTGATTATTGCTATTATCAAAAATTTTAAATTTTTACTAAAATCTGGGATGTTACACAAATCCACACAATAACAAAAGAACAAACAAACAATTGCAAATGAATGCACATTCCCTCACATTTTACACATTTCCACCCTGCACCTACCTCCATATTCTAGTTGACAACATCCATTACAATGTGGAGTGAATTTTTTCTTTAACCTCTAACAAATAACCCTACAACCCCAAAAATATGGGCATATCGCCCCTCACATCCAATGAAAATTGCTAGGGTCCTACCCTAAATCCCCCTACTTTAAGCTACATAGGAGTTCGTCAATTAATGTGTGTGACAAACTCCTTTGAAAAGGGCCAACTAGATAGCCATGAATTTTTTAATTTATGTAAAAAGGGTCTTTTTGTTAATTAAATCCCACTGGGTATTTAGTACCCATTAATTATGGGACCAAAAGTAGTTAGAGTTTGGCTATGGGAATCTTATTTAAAGATCTAGGAGGCTATGGATTGTTTTGTTGAGTATTTTTGTGTTGGAGCTTGGCTCAAATGAAAGGATGCCCAACCTTAAGAGGCAAGTGAACATTGATTTTTGTTAGATTCTCATAATACAAGGATTTATTCTACAGTATCTATTTTTTATTATCTTATGTTTGGTTATTCGGCATTATAGTTTCTGGTTACTTGCATTATAAATCTATGTATATTCTATGGTTTTTCTAATTTTAAAGGTTAAGAGAACTACAAATGATATCAAAGAACTTTTATGGGCCTACATGCCTCCATAACATTTGCAATTTGTTTTTTCTAGAGACATGTTCCAACTTCTTTAGATAACACGAAGATCTATCATTCACTTGGTAAAATTTTGGTTGGGGAATAACACATGCAAGAAATACAAGAGATTTCACCTAGTTGGAAACCCTTTTAACCCTGATTGTTACCCCTTTGAATAGTACCACACAAAATATCACTTGCATATAGAACATTATTTCCGCATACCTTATAGATCATTCAATTAACTATCATGTTTCCATATTGGCATCGAGTGTTGAAGAATGTAACTTCAGAAGATATTCTCATTTGTATTATTTGTATTGTACACCTACGGGGATTATTATCAATGTAATTGATCATGTAAAAGTCATTAAAAGAGTCGATGTAAACCGTAACTGTTAGGTCGTCCTGAAAAGATCTAGAAAATAATATTTTATTCTAAAGTGTAAAGGTTGTCCCAGTCAGGTGAGTCAAGCTGACTTAATTATTAAAAAAGTCAAGTGTTTTGTCTAGTATAAATGAGGAGGTCGAACTCCTCATTTGGTCACCTCACTCACACATTGAGCTTGCATCATTAGGAGAGATAGAGTGATCTGGAGTAGTTTCTTTTGGAGTCTTCTTGTTTTGGGGGCTTTGCACGAGAGATACTATTGGATATTATGACAAATACATATATAAGAATTTTTTGGGTTTTTCTACCCCGAGAGGGTTTTCCCAGGATAAATCTATTGTGTACTTTTGTTCACAATGTGCTTGTTTATCTTTCAGTGATCCATATTTTTATTGCACTTAAAAATATAACATGGTATCAGAGCTATCCTGAAAGAGAACATTGTGCAGCTACTGCAACTACAGAAACTAGGGTTTCTATTTCCAGGAGCTCTCTCCACAAATGATCTGAAAAAGAGGGTGGATTCAACTTGCCTCACTAGGGTGCATATTTTTGTCGAAGCAGAATCTCATTCTGATAATTTTCATTTTTTGGCCCACCAATGTAGCTCGGAGAACTAGGGCATCATTGTTTTGGAGGATCTATCCACAGAATCAGGAAAAGAAGTACATTTCTTAGATCTCCTTGGGGAGGCACATATTTTCCTCCAATAATTTTTTCAAAATCCTGAAGTTGAAAAATTAGAGTTTCTCTAACAAACCCTAGGTCACCCTGGAGCCAAATTTCATAAATCAACCTTTGGTTAGAGCATCTCATTTGGAAAGTTATCCTTTATCTATTTCCATTTGAGGTTCTCATTTATCAAGTTTATCAAGATGACAAACAATACCAAGATTGAGGATAAAGTTGAAGGGGCATAGAATTTCCGGGCATGGAAGTATAGGGTGATGCTCATCCTAGAAGAGCATGATTTGGACAAGTATGTTACAGAGGTAGTTGCAGAGTCGAAGGGATATGAGGAGAAGGAAAAGCACAATAAGAATATTATCAAAGCTAAGAGGATCATAGCTAATTCCATTAAGGATCACTTGATCCCACACATCTCTTCCCTAAAGACTCTGAAAGAGATGTTTGATGCATTGAAGGGACTATTTGAAGGGACCAACATCAATAGGAATATGACCTTGAGGACTCAACTCAAGGATGTGAAGTATACAATCCTACTTCACAAGGGTTTCCAACATCAGAGATCAGTTAAGTGCAATTGGAGATGAAGTAGAAAATGCAGAACTAGTGATGACTACCATAAATGGTCTTCCAATATCATGGGAGTCATATATTCAAAAAATATTTTCAAGGAAGAAAATTATTTTTCTCTCTACACTCTTGTATTCTTGCACTCAAGAAGAAGCTAGGAATGCTTCCAGAGAAGAAAATCTAGGAGACGAGGAAAATCAATCCCTTACAACTCATACCAAGAGAGAGAAAAAAAAAGATCATCGTCATAAGAAATCATACAAAGGTAAGAGGCCTACTAAAGACTTCTCAAATATTCGATGCTTTAATTGTGATGAGTTGGGGCATGGATATATAAATTGTCTCAATAAGAAAGGATTCAAAAAAGAGAACAAGAAAAGGCATCATGCTCATGCTGCAGAGGATGATGAGAAAGCAAGAATGGATTCTTCAAGTGACGAAGAATATGTATGGAGATTAGCACTCATAGGTACAATTTCACTTGGTAATTATGATTGGTTTGTTGATAGCGGTGCCTCTAAGAACATGGCAAGTTACAAGGATGCTCTCAACAATATTACCATGAAGGACTCAGCTCACAAGGTGAAGCTAGGTGAAGATTATTAATATCCCATTAAAGGGGTAGGAGAAGCTTCCTATAAACTTGAATTTGGGAAGCCTATCAAAATGAAGGATGTTCTATATGTACCTAGTTTGAAGAAGAACTTACTTTCCATATTAGATCTAGATGAGAAAGGATTCAGAGTAACATTTTTGGATGGCCAAGTACTTGTGTGGCCCAAGTGTAAGATAATAAATGATGTGGTAGTAATTGGAGTGCAAGAGGGAGGACTATACAAGCTCAATGGACATCCAGAACAAGCCTTGGTTCATGAAACTATGGAACCAAGTGAATTGTGGCATAGAATATTTTCTCACATCAACTACAAAGCATTACCAATTGTGAGAAAGATGGTGAATGGGCTTGTAATGCCCCATTTTTCCTTTACCATTAGAACTATCATTACTAGTTGTATTTGCTTATTATTGTCGAAATTCGTTAGTTTGATGACATTGTGGACATATGGATTTATTATTTGGAGGAAATTATATATGTGTGTGATGTTAATATTATGAGTTATGTTCATATTTTGATTATGTCTCTAGCATGCAAATTTCCTAAATCATGGGTACGTGGATACCGAGTTAAAAGTTATATGTTGAATGGATAGATATGATACCAGGTGCATGGTACATAGAAATGATTTGCATTATAATTGTTCCTTAGTAATGAAATGTATATACATGTAAATGATTTCACGATATTTTCGATTCTTTGAATGGAGACTAACCTACAAGTTAAAAGGGCTAAGTGGTAGTTCGATCCTACGAGGTGGGAGTACCTCGGGGATATGGATTCTGAAAGATAAATGGTATGCAAGTGATGCATTATTATTTAGCATGATTATTGTGTTATTATTATTATGTATGGGATGGTGTAGGATTCCAAGAAACTCAACTACCCAAATTGGTTATACAATGACAAACTGAGTACAAGTCGCAACGCAGTCACTATGTCAGTATAGACATAGACCCTTGTTCCATCAGGGGGGTGGAGGCATTACCCACCGTTTATCCCCAAAACCCGGAGTCATGGGAGGGTTGTGCTATGGCACGCTCCCCGAGGTGTGTGATGATGACTGGTGGGTTCTTGTTGGGGAAGCTTGGTCAATGTAGTCGACACTTCTGCTTATGGGTTCTAAGTGGAGCCGGTCATGGCATGACACTTCAGGGTATTCCAGCAGAGGAAGGATATGATGTGGAAGTTAGTTGTGAATTAGATAGACGATGTAAGTAGATAGGTGTATCATGAAGTTAGGGAGGAAACTGGATTAACTATGTATGTTGAGAACCCTTGTTGAAACATGTGGTGTAACTAAGTAACTTGTAATTGTTTCATGAATTAATAAGATTTACTTAGTAAATTAATCAAACGTTGTGATTCATGGTTAAGTAGGCGCCAACAAACAATAACTTGTGTGATTATGAATGTTGTGTGGTTAAGTACTATTAGTTTGCCTACACGATATATGTAAGCATTAGCTACGCTTACATAACTCGTCTAAATATGTGTATGAGAATTATCAATTATACTAATGGAGGATTGTTTGTATGCATTGTGGTCATGAATGATCACTTCATGCTTACTATTATTTATTTAATCATGAACTGATACAATTATGTTAAATTATTAAGGAATGGTTAATCACTAATCATGGTCAATACAAGCTGATTAAGGTTAACAATGTTAGTTAGAGGTTAACAAGATTGTTAATAACTCGATTGATAAATACTAAGTGTTAAAGATATGTATTAGTTGCATAACGTGGTTATAAATGAGAACAGTGCTAATGATATTAATTAGGTTATTTTAACTTGATTCATTAATAGTAAACTGCATGTTAATATTGTTAATTAATGTTGATATTAGTTTTAGTAATAACTAAAGTATGTAATAGGGTAATAGTCATTTAATTTAAATAATATTTATTTAAATTAATTTAAACAGAAATTGATATATAAAAGAAAAATTAGACATTAAATAATTACGTGTAAATTAAGGTTAGAACATACAATGAATTATATTATTAACATGATAGGTCGGTTGAAGCCATATTAATATCCCTTAAATTATGACGGTGTTATTATTAAATAATAACTTGACTTGGTAAGAATAGTCATAACACTATGAATAAACAATGGATTATCATTATTGAATTTGTTTGTGGATAACAATTGTGAAGTGAACGGTGGATAGTAATTATAATCAAATTATCAGTCAATAAATAAAAATGTCTTAAATAATTGATAAATTCCTATGAATTAAATTAAAATTTATGTATTAGTAATATTCGAAGTAAGGACAAATGTAATTTATTAAGGGATAAGGTTTATTAAATGGGAAATCATGGTTGGCAGGAGTCCCCAGCCGAATGTATTAAAATAATATTTTAAATCACTAACTGAGGAGACTAAGTGGTTGGCTCGATAAATGGGGCAGGGAAAAACATTAATGAACAGGATAAGAAAATTTACGGAAGGGGGGAAGAGTCGGTAGGATGGAAGATAAAATGGAGGGTGGATTTGAAAGGGGATTGGAGTTTTTTTTTTTTTTACGGAAGGGAATCGGGAGAGCAAGGAGTATTTCAGGATTTGATAAAATTCAGCAGAGGAGGATGAACTTTCAAAAGGGAGAAGAACTGGTTGGACTTGTACTCAGTTTGGGCTCGAGGGTCCAAGAACTTAGTTCTTGGAGGTAGGAAGTCAGCGAGACTTTCCTAGTTGGAAGGGTGACAGATTCATTTGGGTTGGTTGATTTTTCTGGTAGGAAAGAGCTTGCAGTTGCAGGGACAAGGAGGAGCTTGAAGGGACAAATTCGCTAATCTACGGGTATTTTCCATACAAGTATAAATTTCCACTTAGTTGTATTATTTGCTACTTATTTTAGTTGATAGTTAATGAAATGATTCGAAAATATATATGATGTACATGATTTTGTATATGGTAAAAGGGTAATATAGCACACCTATAAAATTTTATAGACTAGTAAATTCTTTTACCTGCACGTTGAACAGAGACAAAAATTTGAAAAGAAATATAATTTATATTATTTCACCGGGGACCAAGGATGGCCCCTACAGGGCTACCCGAGATCCATATCAAGCATGAAGGAATATGCAAAGGATGTGCAAAGAGAAAGAATGTGGAAAATCCATTTCCAAGTAGTGACAGCAAAGCAAAGGATATTTTGGAACTCATACATTCATATATTTGCGGGCCTATATCATTCAACTCTTTAAGAAGGGATGTCTACTATGTTTCCTTTATTGATGATTATTCAAGAAAAACATGGATCTATTTCTTAAAATCCAAAGATGAAGTATTTATAAAGTTCAAGGAGTTTAAATCCCTTGTGGAAAATCATAATGGAAAGAAAATAAAAATATTAAGAACAGATAATGGAGGTGAATTTACCTCAGGAGAATTCAAAGAATTATGTAAAGACTCGGGGATTAAAAGGGAGATGAGCACTCCCTATAATCCACAACAAAATGGAACTGCAAAAAGAAAGAATAGAAAAATTATGGAAGAAGTGAAGGCCATGACCCATGATCAGGACCTTCCTGTGCACTTATGGGCGAAAGCTGCAAGGACAGTCGTATATGTTCAAAATAGGACTCCTCACAAAGTTCTTGAGAACAAGACACCAAAATAAATATTTATAGGATACAAATTAGAAGTCAGCCATCTTAGAATATTTGGATTCCCAGTATTCATGCATATTCCGAAAGAGAAGAGAACCAAGTTGGATCCCTCATTAAAGAAAGGAATCTTAGTCAGTTATACTGATTCATCAAAGGCTTACGGAATACACATACCAGGATTCAAGAAGATCGAGACCAGTAGAGATGTAACCTTTGATGAAGACACTTCTTTCAGAAGGTCAAGGAAGACTCACTTAGATGAAGAGCATGATGAAGAACCTGAGAATCCCAGGGTTCGAGATACGGTAATGGAAGAGCAGGTTCCAAAAGAACCTAAGGATCATGATATGATTGAGCCACAAAGATCAGTAGATCCTCTGAAAGAAGTGAGCTCACATAAAATAAAACCAGCTTGGGCACGAGAACTTATCCAGGATACAGAGAAGTATGGTGCTCCAAAAGGAAGCAAGAGACCTTGGACTTACTCTAGCTGTGTGGCACTGTTAAGTGACATCATTGATGTTGAACCTTCCAGTTATGAAGAGGCTACTGAAAAGAATTTCTGGAAGGATGCCATGATCGAGGAATATCAGTCGATCATGAAGAATGATGTTTGGGAGGTAGTTCTGAGACCATAAGGGAAGTCAGTAGTGTCTTCCAAATGGATCTACAAGATTAAGCATGCAACATGTGGAAGTTTCAATAAATAAAAGGCAAGGTTCGTGGCTCAAGGTTTCTCCTAGAAAGAAGGTATTGATTATGAGGAGACATTTGCTCCTATGGTGAGATACACTTCGATCAGGTCTGTAATTTCTATTTCCAAAGTGATGAATTGGAAGGTGCATCAGATGGATATGAATACTTCCTTTCTGAATGGCGTAGTAGAAGAGCAAGTGTATGTGGAGCATCCATTAGGATTCGAGACACATGATATAAAGACTCATGTGTGCATATTAAAGAAGGCCTTGTATAGATTGAAACATGCACTTAGGACATGGTACGATAGGATAGATGGGTTTCTGATGAGCTTGGGATTTACCAAGATTAAAGTGGAATCCAACCTTTACTACAAGCTTGAGGAAAAAAATCATGTAATTCTACTGTTGTATGTAGATGACTTGTTTTTGATAGGTGAAGAGAAACTCATAGCAAAAACAAAGAAGATTCATGCCGCTGAGTTCGATATGAAATACCTGGGTATGATGCATTACTTCTCAGGTCTTGAGGTGTGGCAGAATCCAAAGAAACTTTTCCTAGGTCAAGGAAAGTATGCAGTAGAGATCTTGAATATATTCAGGATGATGGATTATAAGGCCATGGCCACACCTATGACATCGAATCTGAATTTTCTTTGTGATACTACTTCAGAACTGGTGGATGCCATGATGTATCGATAGATGATTGGTTTGTTGATGTATTTGACAAACACAATGCTGGACTTATGCTTTGTGTTGAACACTTTGAGTCAGTATATGGTAGATCCGAGACATGTTCACCTGGTTGTGGCAAAGCATGTGTTGAGGTACCTAAAGGGTACAGTTGATTATGGCCTTAGGTATGCATCAAATCAGAATATTAACCTACAAGGTTATGTTGATGTAGATTGGGTTGGGAGTGTCATGGATAGAAAGAGTAGATCAAGGTGTTGCTTCATTTTGGGACCAGGTATGATATCATGGTTTAGTAGGAATCAGACGAGTGTGGCACTTAGTACAGCAAAAGATGAGTATATGGAATCTTGTTTGACAAGTTGTGAGGCAGTGTGGCTTCAAAAGTTTCTATCAGGACTGTTTGATCTCGACTTGGAGGGGACTTGTATCTTCTGTGACAACCAGAGTTGTGTGAATTTGTCGGAGAACCTTCTGTTCCATGACAAGTCGAAGCACATCGATATCAAGTATCACTATATCCGGGATATGGTGTAGAAGGGAGCAGTGAGGCTCCAGTATATAGCAACAGAGGAGAAAATAGATGATGTGTTAAACAAGCCTCTGTCAAGAGTGAAGTTCGAGTACTTCAGGGACAAGCTTGGAGTGGTTTAGATCAAGAGGGAGTGATGAGATCGGACGAGGTAGCAGGTAGTCATGGGTCATGTGATGTAATTGATTCTTCTAGGCTACGAGAGGATCTGGATGAGCGGTGATGTAACGTAGGTGATTGTGGTGTGAAACGTAATGGATGCTCCTGGGCTAGACCCACAAGATAGATTGCTCAGTTCGTGGATGAGGAAAGTTGCATCTGGTATGAAAGAGGACCAGCTCTGCAGAAAATCCTACATATTATCTAGGTCACATCCAGTACGAAAAAGCAGTGGCACTATGGTGAAAATATTGCAATGATGCTCCTGGTATGCTTAGTTGCGGGAGATCATTCACAGGTGGGAAATCCTAGACTTGGTCTAAGTCACATCTAGTATGAAAAAGGACTGGCATTGTGGTGAAAATCATGGAATGATGCTCCTTGTCTGCTTAGCTGCGAGAGATCATTCGCAAGTGGGAAATCCTAGACTTGGTTTAGGTCACATCCAGTATGAAAAAGGACTGGCTCTGTGTGGAAAATTCCTAGACTTGGTCTAGGTCACATCTCTCATGAAAGAGGACTGGCTCTATGTGGAAAATTCCTATACATGGTCTAGGTCACATCCAGCATGAAAGAGGGTTGGATCTATGTGAAAAATTCCTAGACTCGGTCTAGGTCACATCCAACATGTGAGATGCACCTGCAACAATTAATTACTAAGAATATGCGAAATAGCAGAAATAATAGAACAAAATCACTTTTATATTGATCACGGGCCACTTCGAGGGGGCAACCTCCTTTGAGCAAGCTCAATACAATTAACTTCACGGTGCCTTCAATGACCTCAACACACACTTATATACTAAGTCTATGCCCAATACCATGAGTCAAAACCATGGGACATATAATACTACGGGACGACTTACAAAGCATATGCGTCCAATACTATGGATCAATACTATGGGCTAATATAAACTATGGATCAACAAATACTACGGGACGACTTACAAAGCATATGCGTCCAATAACAATATACTAACATAGTAAAGAGAAGGGTTTACATAGGTTCCTAACATCCCCTCTCCCTTAGAAAAATCTTTGTCCTCAAAGCTTTGGTTGGAGAAATTGCTGCAGAAGCTGAAGGAGTGGTTCCCCGGTAGCATCCTCGGGTTGCATTTCAGGCCACTGACGCCTTTGGAGTGTCAAGGAGGATTTCTTGGAAGGCTGTAGATGAAGAAGAACCCTATCAGCTGCATGGAAAATGCACTCAGAACGGTGCTGATCGGCTTGTTGATTCAGGCGAATTCTGGCCATGTGAAGATTATCCTGCAGAATGAGAAGAATCTGATTGCAGTTTCGAAGAACCGAGTCAATTTCCTGAACTGGGGAGATGCTAAGGGTGTATGGAAGAAGAACTAGCGGTGTTTGTCCATAGACCGCTTCATATGGTGTTCTGTGAGATGTGGTATTGTACCACCAGAGCGCTGCTAGGAAATCCATAGAAATAGTTGGCCAAAGCTGTTTAGGGATAGGCAAGGGTTTGAGCAATCCCGAAAGGAGTGTCGTTTTACCCTTGTTCACTTGGAAAGTATCATCGTCAGCCACCATCTATTGAATTGTCATTTTTAGTCCCTGCCAAAAGAAGTTACATTGTTCTTGGTCATACTTATTGCAGAATCCAGAGTGCCCTATTGATGAAGAAGCATGGAGTTCATAGAAGAGAGAGCCATGTTGAACATATTGCACCCAATTTGGAACAAGCGGAGAAAGAGTTGTAAGAGAAACTGGGTCATCAATTGTGCAAGAAGGAGCATCTTCCACCATATTGTCCTTACCCTTCTTGTAAGTGATCACATAGGGATAACCCATGAGGTGGATAACCCATTTCAGGTGTGTTGGGGAGGAGACCCATTGTTCCAGAAAACTTTCCAGACTCGGGAGATCAGTCTTGATGCAGAAATAATTCCCTAATAGGTATGGCTGCCACTTCTGTATTGCACGCAAAATAGCCATCATTTCCTGCTGAGAGGTAGATGTGGCTAAATTCTTACCAGAAAGGTCTCGTGAAGGTAGCAAGCGCATTGGTTCAACAAAGATACCTGCATATCTATCCAAGGAAGTACTGGAGACTGTTGATGGGTGCATCTGAATGGAATTGAGCTGAGCGATGACACCATGTGAATTCTTCTTAAGGAGTTTTTCCAGGTGATGTGAACTGATGATGTAGAGAGACCCTGGTTGTAAGCCCATAAATTTGTGTTGTGCCCCGTTGACTTTAAACTGCATCCAAAGTTCAGCAAAATCCCATAAGATGGGGCCAAGTGTGCGTAACCATTGAATGCCCAAAACCACATCACATCCGCCTAAGGGCAAGGCAAACATGTCAGAGCGTAGGTTATAATCTTCCATAGAGATACGCACATTGTGACACTTCCCTTTGCAAGGTAAGGTGCCCCCATTGGCAACCATGACTTCAAAGATGGAGCAAGGATGGACAAAACAATCAGCCTGTTTGGCAATCCGAGGGTCAATGAAGTTATGAGTGCTACCAGAATCAATGAGTATGGTAAGAGGGAGCTTCTTGAAGTATCCCCTGACCCGCATTGTTTGTGGGGTGGTGACGCTGGTTACAGCATGGAGAGATATCTCAGGTGGGTCATCCTAAAATGGGGTGTTAACAGGTGGGTGTTGAATGTCGATCTGATCATCCACTGTATCTGTAGCTGCTTCACCAAGTGCTAAGGCAGGCGGAGAATCCACATCCAAGAGATAGAGCTTTTGTTGAACACATCTATGTCCCCGAGTGAATTTCTAATCACAATTATAGCAAAGCCCTTTTTCTCGGCGTGCCTGCATTTCTATTTCAGACAAATGCTTGATAGGAGTTGGTTGAGGAGAAGGCGTGATGGGAGGTCGTTGGGAACCCATATTTCTGAAGGGAACAAGGGTGTATTTGGAGCGTTGTTGAGCTGCAATCTTGTCCTCATCCAGCTTAGCCAACCCTAGGACTTCCATCATTGTGTTGGGACAAAAGATTTTGACCTCTGAGCGAATTTCATCCTTGAGACCACTTATAAAACAACTCCTGTAGAATTCATCAGACAATCCTTCTGTGTGATTGGCCAATTTCTCAAATTCTGTCTGATACTCTCTCACTGTGCCAATTTGGTGAAGTTTAGTGAGTGCTCCTATGAAATCATCAAAAGCACTAGGGCCAAATCGTGGCAAAATGAGTTGGAAAAAATTTGTCCAGTTTGGCTCGGGATGAGCTTTGATGTACCAACGGTACCATTGAAGGGCTTCCTGTTCCAAATGAAAGGATGCAAGTGGAACTTTCTGGACATCAAAAGTATTATGCAGACTGAAATATTGTTCTGCTCGGTATATCCATCCAGTCGGATCAGTACCATTGAAGCGAGGAAAATCAAGCTTCGGCCCACGAAAATTGTTGGAAGAAGAGAACCCGGTGGCTGCAAAAGATTCTGGCTGTCGGTTATTGTTCATGGCTGAATGCTGAAGATGGAGGCGGAGAAATTTTTCATCCAGATCTTGGAGTTTGGTTTGGATGGCTGCAAGTGCTTCCTCCATGGTGTTTGCTCCTGCACGGGTGACAACCATAACCCATTTTTTTTTTTTCCCAGACTGGAGTGGCTACGGCTCGAAAGGGATCTGGAACAACGCCGAATGGATTGAAAACGGCTGAATTTGGAACGGCTTGCAAATGGATCTGAAACGGCACAGCAGTGATCAACAATAGTTCAGCTGAAAGTAGATATGGACCCCAGGTATGTGCGGCTTCCTAACAGTTCAGGGGTTTCACTCGGCCACCAATGTTGTCTGATGGCTTGCGTATTGGGGCAGTACCCCTCACTCCACGGCTCAGGTAAAACTGATAACCACTTTGCCACAAACGACAGCTCTTGGTTTACCTCACGGGTGGGAACTAGTCAACCAGGTAGGGGTCGTTGCCCTTTTTGCTGGCAGGTCCTCTCAATGGGCCAGCTACTTCGGGGTTCCTGTGGTACTCCTCACAATGAGTTGTAGGGCTTATGCCCAAGTACTTCCCACAGTTAAGCGAATAGGGATGATTCCCAAATCCGAACCTGCAACAGAAAAAATTTGGGCAGAAATTCCACCCAATGTTCAAAAACCGGATCTATATTGCTCAGAATCGCTATATAGAATGTTTCCGGAACTGGAACAACCACTCTACTTCTACCCATGAAAGCGGAATAGAAATCTGGGCACTCGGTCAAAAGATTTTCTCGCCGTAATTTCCGCGGCCGTCACCGAAATTCTGAAAAATTGCTGATTTTAAATCCGCGATATCTCCACTTTTAGAACTCCAAATGAGATAATTGTTTTTTTGAAACTGCGTATTTTTGAAAGAGGAATTCAGATATGCAATTAGTTTCTTCTGATTTTGTGCAGAAAGTTTCAGAAATTGATCTGAAAGTCGCCGCCCAAAAAAAGAAAAAAATTTCCCACTTGTGCCAAGGAAAGTGCTCTGATACCAGATGAGATGCACCTACAACAATTAATTACTAAGAATATGCGAAATAGCAAAAATAATAGAACAGAATCACTTTTATATTGATCACGGGCCACTTCGAGGGGGAAACCTCCTTTGAGCAAGCTCAATACAATTAACTTCACGGTGCATTCAATGACCTCAACACACACTTATATACTAAGTCTATGCCCAATACCATGAGTCAAAACCATGGGACATATAATACTACGGGACGACTTACAAAGAATATGCGTCCAATACTATGGGTCAATACTATGGGCTAATATAAACTACGGATCAACAAATACTACGGGACGACTTACAAAGCATATGCGTCCAATAACAATATACTAACATAGTAAAGAGAAGGGTTTACATAGGTTCCTAACAACATGAAAGAGAGTTGCCTCTGTGTGGAAAATTCCTAGACATTGTCTCAGTCATATCCAACATGAAAGAGAGTTGGATCTGTGTGGAAAATTTCGAGACTCATTCTAGGTCTCATCCCTCATGAAAGAGGGTTGGCTTTGTGTGTGAAAGTCCTAGACATGGTCTAGGTCACATCCATAATGAAAAAGGGTTGGCTCTGTGGAAATTCCTATGATATATATTTTCGGGAGATTTCAGATGTCAATAGTTCATGTACAAGAAGTGCAGAAGTTGGAAGATGATGGTGACGAAGACTGAAGAATGCCTTCCTCATTAAGAGGGAGTGTTGAGGAATGTAACTTCGGAAAATATTCTCATTTGTATTATTTGGGTCATTTGTATTATACACCCTACAAGGATTATTATCAATGTAATTGATCATGTAAAAGTCATTAAAAGAGTCAATGTAAACCCTAACTATTAGTTTGGCCTAGAAAGATCTAGAAAATAATATTTTACTATAAAGTGTACAGGTCGGCCCAATTAGGTGAGTCAAGCCGACCTAATTAGTAAAAAATTCAAGTGTTTTGTATAGTAAAATGAGGAGGTCGAACTCCTCATTTGGTCACCTCACTCACACATTGAGCTCGCATCATTAGGAGAGATAGAGTGATCTAGAGTAGCTGCTTTTGGAGTCTTCTTGTTTTTGGGTCTTTGCATGAGAGATACTATTGTATATTCTGACGAATCTATATAGAAGAATTTTGTTGAGTTTTTCTACATCGAGATGGTTTTCCTAGGTTGTTCATGATGTGCTTGTTTATCTTTTAGTTATACATATTGTTATTGCACTTAAAAATATAACATTGAACACTACACTAGGGAATATTACTCTCTAGTACCTAGGTAGCCAGGTAGTACAACTAAGGGCATGGTTGAGCCTCCTTAGTTAGTTCCCTAAGAGATCGAGTCAAGTACTATTATTGGAACTAATTGCATGTATATCATAGATATAATCACCTAGAAATCGCTTATCCTCATGACCTTGGAAACCTTATCCTTTGTGACCAACTAATGAAATTCCTACATCTTTGGATCTAGAAGGAATTTGAAAATTTTATCATTGTAGTAATATCCTGCAAGTAATACTCCCCTCGGTGTATAAAAAAGTATGGGATCCACCAACACCATTGTGGGAGAACTATCTCAAAATAATCCTTGCTTCATGCTAATCATGTTGGTATACATCTATATACAACATGTTTTTTGTGGACCCGACAATACAAAATTTGGTGTTACATCTCAAAAGACTCCACTTTAGCTCGTAGTCATTTTGAGATAAGTTGGTATTAATATTTTCCATATCATAATTGGTCCCATGGTCAACACTCACAATAAACCAAACACATAGGAACAAAACATGGACCCACCCAAGGAAACTAAGGATATTGAATTAGTGGTCATGACCTCACAACATATAGTCAACTAGATCAACACTAATATGGACAACCAAAAACAACTATTGAATATCATAAATAAACACATGGGGCTAGTTCCCCAAATGAGGATCCAACCACTAAAACATTTGTAAATTAATAATAGGGTTCTCATGCCCTCTTTCCATAAACTTAGTCTACGCCCTTTTAGGATAACAATTCATGGTATCATTTTCCAAAAGTTGACATGCAGAAATTTGATGATTCAAATCCCTTGGGTTGGGTTACCAAAATGGAACACTATTTTAATTTTCATGACATTAAGGATGATTTCCAAAATTTAAAAGTGGGGGTCTTATATTTAGACATAGAACATTGGATATTATGGTAGTGGTACCGGAAAGCTTATCATCGTTATGTCCCTTGGAGCCAATTTGTGAAGATACTCCATGATCATTTTGAATCTTACACTCACTACCTGGGAAGGTTGATTACTCCAAAGAAACATTGTTATGGACTATATTACAACCTTTCAACAATTGGAAATCCACACAAATGGCCTCTCTTATACTTTTTTTTAATGTTTCATCAGTGGCCTCAAAGAGGCAATTCAAGCACATGTTAGCATGCAATGCCCCAAAATATGGTTGGAAGCTTGTGATAGAGCTAGAGAATCTACGATGGTGATAACTTATAAAAACAAAATACCTTCATTTCCTACTCGCACTCATGGATCTACTTGCAACACCTCTAACACATCGCCATTAAGAATCCAAAATTTGTCTCTCGAAGTGATCGTCGAACATCAACACCACAGACCTTGCTATAATTGTGATGGAATATATTTTGAAGGAAAAAATGGAAATAACGTAAACTATTACAAATATATGTATCCCCATATGATCACACAAAATACATAAACAATTGAAGGCACTCAAGAAATAGAAGTGGGGGACACTACTCCACCCATGGAAGATGACAACAGTTTGCAAGCTCCTAAGGAGGAACCCCAAATTTCGCTCCATGCCTTATCAAGTTTCTCAACAACCCAAACATTGAAGTTGATAGGCTACATCAAGCATCACAAAGTAATTGTATTAATTAGTAGTGGCAGCACCCACAATTTTATTCATAAGCGGGTGGCAGTAGAAACCCATTGCTATGTTCAACCAATACCAATTTTCCAAATTACGATAGAAAATGGTGGTATGATTAAATGTGGGGGTCCATGTGAACATGTGAAGCTCCAAATGGGTGACTACCATCTCAAAACATACATGTTCACTATTGAAATGGGTGGTTGTGATGTAGTTCTGGGGGAAGAATGGCTAAGGACTTTGGAACCTGCCACCATGGATTTAAATAACCTATATATACGATTCACTAAAGAAGGGCACAAACATCATATCAAAGGGTTTACTTATGGTTCTCTAGAAACTATCACCTCTCACTACATGGAGAATTTATTGAAGAAATGCCACTCAAGTATCATTGCTCAATTCAATTCCATCGAAGTCGTGGACGCACCCACATAGGACATTCACCTTGACTTTCATCTTGTTCTCTCTAAACATCAATCAGTTTTTGAAACACTCAAGGGTTTACCATTGACACATGGAGAGCATGACCATGGTATTCCTCTAATTCCAGGTAGTCAACCCCCCAATATACACCCTTATCATCATCCTTTTGCACAAAAGAATGAATAGAAAAGATCATTCATGAGTTACTGAGGGAAAGCATTATTCATCCAAATACTAGCCCTTATTCCTTACTAGTGGTTGTGTGTAACACCCCCATCCCTCAATCCGACCAGCAAGAGGGTACATTAACCGAATCGTGGCCTCCAAATTTCGCCCCATAGTCATAATTACAAATTTATACAAGTAAAATGCATGTGCAGACATGTAAATAAAAACATACAACGGAAATAAAATTGATCCACACACACATAACATGCAATTCCAAGCATAATTGTCATGGGCATATAAATAAAAATCATTTCACATCAAACACATAAGAATACTTATCTTTAAACAAAGGAGATCCAAGCAACTGGATGTGTAAGAGAAATTTTCCACCCAGCCATAGGCACTCTATCCAACATATACTCTTTATACTAAGAGGCCACCCCCAAGTTGGGCTATGAGGCCACCAAGGAGAAGCAAACACCTACAGGCTTCTATCTCTCATCCCACAACCCATTCTTCTCATTATGCTTAGCCAAAATCTCAACTAGAGCTCTACAGGGGTCTCAATAAGACTTCATAGCCATGGCACTCCTTCCAACTTCCCCACACAACACAAGGAAGGAAATTCCCTTCACTGATCCACAATTCCCTCAGGAAATCCAACCCTTACAGTTCTTACCAGTGTGTCCAGTAATATTCCAACCTGTTGTAAGCTAATGGAGAACCTCTTGCAACATTAATTCATGGCTTCTCAAGCATCCAGAAGTAGCATAACTCAATGGGTAAAGGTTCCTAGATTTCCCAACCCCCATGCTCACCTACAGCCATATATTTTCCCTTCCAAAAATGCATCTCTTCCTTCCAATTCGAATTTATGGGTTAAACACGGACTAGTAATGGACATGAACAAAAATGGAAAACTCTACGTAGTGCAGCAGCATGCATGAGAGAATGTGAATGTCATCAAAAGAGTGTTGACTCCAAGGATATGAGGTAAGGGTGAAAATACAACTAACATATCTTATGACCATAGAATAAATAGGATTGCTGACAGCTGACATAACTATCACAACCCCCATGCTTCAATAAATACATGAAGTAACTTTCTCCACCAACCTCACCTATGCATTCAATGATTGGATTTAATAGTCAAAAGAAGGTAATTGGCTCATTTAAGGCACGTGGCAGATTTTGGATTAGTTATGAGGTTGACACATGGCAGCAAAGGATTTGGTTTCCCCATAGGTCCCCTTCCTCTTCCCCACTGGTGGAATAATAGCCCCTCTAGTGTTATTTACATAGCCATCTTGGACCATTTTATTAATTTTCAACATAATATTTACATACATTTCGAATTGGCATGATAAGTCAATCATGTGTTCCAAACAAAAATATATACATCATACATGCCTAGCCATTCACTAGTTGGGTCTTGGCCTTGAGATCCTTACTAGGAATCCATACTAGCATATTTACATCATTTACATATTTTGATTAAATACATTCCAAGTCAAAATTGGGGGTATTACATTACGGTATTAAAAAAGGAGGCCACTTGGCATATGTGTCTAGATTTTTGGGCTCTTAATAAGTTGAATATCAAGGATAAATTTCATATCTCAATCACTGATGATATCTTGGATGAGCTTCATGGATCTTAGTTCTTCACTAAACTAGACTTGCATTAAGGATACCACCAAATTAAGATGAAAGAAGCAAACATTCCTAAGACAACCTTCCACACCCATGAGGTTCATTATGAGTTTTTAGTAATGCATTTTGGCCTTTGCAATGTGCCCTCCACCTTTCATACCCTCATGAACAAGATATTTTGACATTTTCTTCATATATTTCTGTTATCCTTCATTGATGATATCTTGATTTACAACACAACATGGTAATTCCACCTAGAGCATGTCAATCATGTCTTTAAATTATTAAGGGATCACTAGTTATTTGTGAAACGTTCCAAATGTGCTTTTGGGGTTACTGAGGTTGAATATTTGGGTCATATTGTGATTCGGGATGGAGTGTGTGTGAGCCCCAAGAAAGTGGCAGCTATGCAATATTATCCCAACACTAAAACCCTCAAGAGCTTGCACATATTCCTAGGACTAACTAGCTACTATAGAATTTTTGTGGAAAATTATAGAAAAAATCACAGCTCCTTTAATATCCCTACTAAAAACTAATGGATTTGTTTGAAGCAAAGAAGCTGAGAAAACCTTCTCAGCCTTAAATACTTCCATGTGCACTATTGTAGTGTTCGTAATGTTTGATTTTACTAAGACATATGTATTAAAATGTGGTGCCTCGGGAAGAGGCCTTGGATCAGCATTGATGGAAGGAGGAAGGTCTTAGCCTTCACCACTACGAATTATGTAAATGAAACTTAGGTGAATGTACATATGAAAAAGATATCATGACTATCCTTCACGCAATTGAGACATAGAATCCATATTTAATAGGGAATCATTTCTAGATCAAGGCTAACCATCATAATTTAAAACATTTCCTTGAACAAAGGTTTCCATCACTTGAGCAACATAAGTGGGTTACTAAGATATTGGTCTATGATTATGGGATTATATATAAGAAGGGTAGAGAAAATGTGGTGGTTGATGCATTGTCTAGGAAATTTAAGGAGGAGGGATCCCTATTTGCATTATCCTTAATAGTTCTAGGTTGGATCAAGAAATCACGTCAAGAATGGATGGTGAATGACACAATAAGGAAACTCATCCAAAGGATTCAAGAAGTCTCGAACCCTTCGATCAAGTATACATGGAACCAAGATACATTGAGGTATAAGGAGCACATTTTTATGGCACTAGATTGACGTCAAAAGAATGAATTTGAGTGGATTTACATTCATCAACCACAATAGGTCACTCAATTTTTCATAAAATTATGAATGAATTAAGCACTCATTCTTGGGAATGCATGAACACTAACATCCAAAACGTTGTCACACTTACGACAATTGTCAATGACATAAGGGAGAGATGGTGAAGTCATCAGGAGCCTTGTAAACACTTATGATTCCCACCCTCTATATGGACTAATATTTTTATGTATTTTATAGTGGGGATTCTTAGAGATGGTAATAAATCAGTCATCATGGTGGTAGTTGGTCACCTTTCCAAATATGCCCACTTTTGTGCATTATCACACCCTTTTACACAATAAATTATTGTTCAAGTCTTCATGGATCAAATTTTAAGTTACATGGCATGTTGACCTCCATTTTATCCTATTGGGACCCTACATTCACAAGAAATTTTTGGTGGGAGATATTTATAAAAATTCAAGGTACCCAGTAACTCATCATGGCCTATCACTCCCAAATAGATGATCAAACAAAAGTAGTCAATAAGTGCTTGGAAACCTATCTGAGATGTTTTCATCAGAAAGGCCGCATCAATGTATGAAAATCCTCACAGTAGATCTAAGAGATGATGTATACCTCACAAGAGTAATTATGATTAAGCAAGAAAATAGAAGAAGAGTGGTCAATGCAGTATAATGAGCAACAGAATAATAATACAGTAGAACTCAGATAGAAGCAAAAATACTTCACACACACTAATTAATTAATCACAATATGGACAAATAAATAGTACAATGCGTGAGGATTCGAATGCCTAAGGTGGCAATTCGAATTAGCCTTCATGGAGTGATCAAAGGATCACTGGAGTGTCATCAGAGCACAACTAGTAGTCTATCTCATCATCAGTGGAGTCATCAATGCTCAAGTAACTGTCAACCATCAGTCAAACTGAGTCTAACTGAGTGTAGTAGGTGTAACTGGAACTAACTGAATGAAGGAGGCTCAGTGGAGGTTGCATGAAGAGGTAACTGAAGTCAGAATGGGTAGTCAAGTCTCATTGGAGGTCCATCAGAGTGATAAGGTCAGTTAAGAGTCAGTTAATCCTTAAATCAAGGAAGGAACTGAAGATAACTAAACTAAACTGAAGTGGTAGGTAAGAAGGGCGCCTTTCTCAATTGGTAGATGAAAGGAGGGTGCACTAAGCTCTAGGAGGGCTAAAACTAAGTGGAAGGAATCTCCAAGGGATATCTAACTGAGGGCTAGGTGCTGGGATTATGACTAGAATGCATGCAAATTCATGCAAACCCTAAAAGTGCATGCATGACTGAAAATGTAAATGATCAAAATACTAGTGGGACTAGGATGGAGTATAGGAATATCCTAACACCCCCCCTTAATCCATCCTGGGCCCTGGTAACTAAGACCAAAGGTCACCCAATACAATGAATAATAACAGCCAATAACCCAAGGAAGTGCGGAAAATTTCAAGGGAAAAATACCACCCCCTCAAAACAGACTGTAAGGCACACACAAAAATAAATGCTCCAAACTCAAGCACGTGTGATGCTTGATCATATGTCTGGAGGTATCTTCTTCTTGGGAAGAAGTGGATCATGCTCAAAAAGCATGTGCTTGTACTTGCTCTTCAGATCGAATGTGATGAGAACAAATCCAAAAGTATGAGGATGATCCTTGAACCTGTGATTCGAATCAGTTGAGGTAGGATCAAAAACATGAATATGCAGATAGTCTTTTGTCTTCTCCTTCGAACCATCATGGGTGAGATTATGCCAAAAACAATCATCAAATAATAATGATTGCTTGAAATCCAAATCAAATTTAAGACTTGAAGAATAGTTTCTTGAGATCTCCTTTGAACCCGCAGGGGTGAGATCAAAACCATCATATGCATGAGAAATTATCTCAAGTAGTGTTTGCTTAGGATCCCAATTAGATCCAAGAGGTGAGATAAAAACCAGTAAATGCATGAGAAATTATCCCAAGCAAATGGCCATGGCCATATTCTTCAATAACCTTCTGAAAGCATGGAATAATGATCATATAGTAGTAAATAAGAGGTGATTGCTTGAGGAGAGCGAATGCATTACCTCCAATAGTTGATTTTACCTCTGAAATAATCATGTGATCATGATGCAAACCAACAGACTTTGGTGCAAGAGAGGATTTAGGACCTTCTGCAATATCTAGAGTGTGAGCTGACACAGAAAGAGAAGAAAGTTGGAGCATGAGTGTAGAATCTGCAGGTTCTTTGTGGACAACTTCAATATGAGATGATATTGGTTCATGATCTGAGAGACCATCAAGGGGAGTGAATTCATCACTGGGCTTGTTCTCGAAAGGGTTTGGACTAATTCCTTCATTCTGTCTGCCGAATCTTTCATCCAGATGGGCCCATAGCTCTTTTGGAGTTTCAACAACATCAAGGTATTGGTTAATCATGTATTTAGGCAAAGAAAGCATCATTGCTCCAAAGGCTCCATCACCTTTATTCAACCAGTCAATCTTCTCTTCATAGGATTCGAACCCTCTTTCAAAATAACAATTAAAGAGATCATGGCTCTTCGAATATGCTATCATTTTTGGTTTCCATTCATCATAGTTGAATGGAGAAGGAGGAGTAATTCCTGATGGATACATAGAAGCTGTAGAAGAATTGCAAAAACAATAGAGAATATCTACAACTGCTACTGCTGCAACTACTGCACTCGAAATCTTGATAATAACCTGCAAAAAACTCTCAGGAAAGGAGATAAACAATACTCTCAACATGCTCTGATACCATGTGAAAATCCTCACAGTAGATCTAAGAGATGATGTATACCTCACAAGAGTAATGATGATTAAGCAGGAAAATAGAAGAAGAGTGGTCAATGCAGTATAATGAGCAACAGAATAATAATACAGTAGAACTCGGATAGAAGCAAAAATACTTCACACACACACTAATTAATTAATCACAATATGGACAAATAAATAGTACAATGCATGAGGATTCGAATGCCTAAGGTGGCAATTCGAATTAGCCTTCATGGAGTGATCAAAGGATCACTGGAGTGTCATCGGAGCACAACTAGTAGTCTATCTCATCATCAGTGGAGTTATCAATGCTCAAATAACTGTCAATCATCAGTCAAACTGAGTCTAACTGAGTGTGATCGGTGTAACTGAGTGTAAATGGAACTAACTAAATGAAGGAGACTCAGTGGAGGGCACATGAGGAGCTAACTGAAGTCAGAATGGGCATTCAAGTCTCACTGGAGGTCCATCGGAGTGATAAGGTCAGTTAAGAGTTAGTTAATCCTTAAATCAAGGAAGGAACTGAAGATAACTGAACTAAACTGAAGTGGTAGGTAAGAAGGGCACCTTTCTCAACTGGTAGATAAAAGAAGGGCGCAATAAGCTCTAGGAGGGTTGAAACTGAGTGGAAGGAAGCTCCAGGGGCTAGCTAACTGAGGGATAGGTGCTGGGATGATGACTGGAATGCATGCAAATGCTAAAAGTGCATGCATGACTAAGAATGTAAATGATCAAAATACTGGTGGGACTAGGATGGAGTATAGGAATATCCTAACACAATGGGCACAACGACTATCTCTTGCATAATGGTGGTATAATACTACTTATCATGGAGCTACCAAAATGATACCATATAAATTTGTATATGGCCAAAATCCCTTGTATGTGGTTTCCTCTTTACTGGACAATTCCAAGGTTCAAGCAATGGAAAACACATTTTGCACCATAGAATCTATTCTCCATACACTTAAGGATAATTTGGTTATGGCTCAAAATAGAATGAAACAAAATGCAAATCAACATCGCTCAAAGCATTTGTTTGCATAAGGGGATCAAGTGTTTCTTTGACTTCAACCCTATAAACAAACATCACTCAAAAAAAACCTCCACCATAAACTAGACCTGAAGTTCTATGGGACCTACACGCTATCTATGCTAGATCATTCCAAGATTCATTTGATATTTCATGTATCTTGCATCAAAAAACATGTGAGATAAAATTGTAAAGTGCATACCATGTTACCAGGATCAAGAAATTGATGACGAAGGTTCCATTTGGTTCCATCCAAAAGTAGTATTGGATACTAGAGAGCATCAATTGTGCAAGTGAATGGTCAAATAAGTTACAATCTAGTGGAAAGATATGCAACCAAAAGACGACACATGGGAATCAATAGAGATTGTGTAGCAATTTCCTCACCTTTATCCTTGAGGATAATGATGTTCTTAAAGAGGGATGGGATGTTAGGGTCCTACCCTAACCCCCCTACTTTAGGATACATAGGATTTAGTCAACTAATGTATGTTATCATCTATTTTGAATAATACCAACTAGATAATAGTGAATAATTAATTAATGTTAAAAGGATCTCTTTGTTAATTAAAGCCCACTAGGTAGTTGAAATCCATTAATTATGGGACAACAAGTAGTTAGGGTTTTGGCCATGGGAAGCCCATTTAAAGATCTAGAAGGCTATTGTTTTTTTCAAGTATTGTTGTATTGGAGCTTCGATCAAGTGAAGGGTCACCAAACATTTAAGAGACAATGAACATTGCTTTCTATTGGATTCTCATAATACAAGGGTTTACTTAGCAATATCTCTTTTTTATTGTGTTATGTTTGATTATTTTGCATTATAATTTCTAGTTACTTGCATCATAAATATATGCATATCCTATGTTTCTTCTAAGTTTAAGGGTTAATAACACAACAATAACATTGATAAATCCACTTTAAATATTTAAAAATCTAGGTTAATATGATATTTTCAAATGGAGTGAGTTAATAAGTGGACAAACTCAACCTTTCTGGTGTGCCTATTTTTTTCCTATGAGAGAATTTTTTCCTTGACCCACTCATTCTTTTGAAACTCTAATGATATAGGTCTTCTTAAAATGGACTAAAACACCAAAGGGGAAAGATCTATGGTCAAAGTTCCCATCAATTAGGTGGAACTATTGATGTAGAATAAATCCTAGGATGGATGATTTCATTGAGAGAAATGTCTTATTTATACAACCAAGGGTGGCATTTGGCCTTTTGGCTCCAAAGGTGCGTGGTTATTTATCTACATAACTGAAAATGCTGATTTTACAATATTTACATGAAACCTACGGATTAGGTTTCCAACATTCCCCCCTTAATCTGAAGGGGTGTTCGTGAGTCCAAGCATCTTTCTAAACTTTTCAAGCTCTCTCTTTCGAGCACTTTGGTGAAGATGTATGCAATTTTCTCATTTGTGGAACAATATCTCAAATGAACTATCTTGGCCTCTACATGATATGAATCAAATGGTACTTCACGTTGATGTGCTTATTTTTATCATGGAATTTGGGATTCTTGGACAACTTGATTGCAAAAGTGTCACCAATTAGTAGAGGAGTGAAATTCACATGTTTTCTCCTGCAAATATTCAAGTATTTTCTTAGCCACACAATTCCCTTTGTTGCTCCTACAACAACCACATATTCTTCCTCTATTGTGGAATATGTTGGAATTGACTATTTGTGTGATCTCCAAGAGATAGCTATTGATCCAAGACTCTTGAGGTAGATTGAAGTAGACACTCCAATATATTTGTCACCATTAAAGTTTGAATCAGAATACCAAATTAGTTTGAAGTCATCCATCTTAGAATACTTGAGTCCAAAATCTTGAGTCCCTTCAAGTATTTTAGATCATTTTTGGCAGTAGACCAATGTCCTTCACAAGGTTTTTGCATGAACCTATAAAGTATCCCAACAATGAATGAGATATATGGTCTGGTGGCAATAACGTAGATAAGACTCCCTAAAAGTTGTCTATACTTGGTTGCATCCTCAAATTCATTCCCTTATTTTGATGTGAGCTCCAAGTTCTATTCCATTGGAGTGAAGAGAGGATTATATTATGTCTTTCCGAACATGTTCAACAATTATCCAATTTACTTCTTCTAGGAGATGAATATGTACTTGGTATTTTGAGTCACTTCAATTCCCAAGTAGTAGTGAAGGTGTCTCAAAGATGCCATCTTAAAGACCTTCTTCAATTCTTTCTTTAGGGATGCAATCTAGCTTTCATTGTTCATTGTCATCAAAAGATCATCTACATACACCACAAGGTATACAACATATCTTCCAACTTTTTTCCAAACAATGTTGCATCATCAAGATTAAAATGTTTGAAAATTAATTGTAGAAGATGCCCGGTTAACTTTTCATACCATGCATGAGGTGCTTGTTTCAGGCCATACAATGACTTTATGAGTTTTCATAGATTTTTTTCTTGTCCCTTCACAACTAATCCTTATTGCTAAGACATGAATTCAATCTCTTTCAAGTCTCCATTCAAGAAAGCAATATTCACATCCATCTAATGAACTGTCCACCCATTCGGTGTAGCCAAAGTGTTACTAGACAATCTACCGAAAGCAGACTTAAGGCGTGATCTCCCTAGCTCAACGTAAGTCTAGAACAAGTGAGATGGAATATGAAACAAATTTCCTAGATCTAGTTAAATAACGAGTGATTAGATGTCTTACCTCTAGCTTGCAGATCTTTCTCCTCGATGTTGTTCCAAGCTCCACGGTCTTCATATCTCAGCTGCAAAACCTGTCAAGTCATACAGAACAATACAAGCAAGCAAAATGCATCTAAATAGTAACAGGTCTAAGTAAACACTTAAGCAAGTAAACTACCCAAACATCATTAACACAACAAGGTTTGGTGGAAAGCGTTTATATTACTGTATTAAATAAGGGAAGTACAAAGAGTGATGATTACAACCAAAGCTTAACATCATAATCTTCCTCCAACAAGACAATGCCAAAACCTCCAAAGGAGGTATAGGTCTCCCAAGAGATGAGTAGAGATCTCCTAATCTAATTTCGCCAGCATGCAAGTACTATAGACTTCCTCCCCTTGGAATGGGAATGAACTTCATATATATATGACTAAGAGGATAGGGTAGGTTGAGATATAGTGGGAGAGGACTAAGGGATCCTCCCAAAGGGCTAGGGAACCGAATTCCAGCTCTCCTATAGGTTAGGGATAGGGATCCACATCACACACCTTCAAGAATGGGCTCGAAGATGCTCTTTTATCCATTTAACTGACATCGTCGCAGGCTGCATGAGGGTGACCTGCGATGACCTCACTAAACCCAATAGAAATAGGTCAATATCTCTTCCAATTTAACAACTTAGTCAAAGGAACTTCAGGGATGTTTACACTGATTATTATGATGGGAATATTAAGGTGTAACAGAATGCCCCCCCAAAGCATGAAGTTGTTGGAACTTTACAGGTGAAATACTTTGACATAAGGGATGGAAAGGACTTGTCAGATGGAGGACGTTGTTGCAGTACAACTAACTCTGATAACAAAGTCTCGTATGACTCACAACATGGCTTTCGACCAATACATTGCAGATCCATGGTAGTAATGACCGACTGAACACAATCATGGCTACTAGACACAAGCGTAGATCCATGATGAGATGATAACACAACCATGACCAATACAAAAGTGGATCCGTGTAATATGACTCAAAACAATCTCCGTCACAACCTGGGTAAAACATGACTCCCCAGGGTATTCAATCCAAACCCGCAATGATACGAATCTATCCATGTGATTACAAATGTATTGACGTCGATTGTTGGTGTTTATTATGTGTTAAATAATTCCAATATTTTTTTTGTCAACCCGGGAAGGGAGCTTATGAGATGCAAACACTATATGTGCAAGATTGAAGGCTTGAACTAACCTAAGCTGACTAAAGATGCAAATGTGCTAACATGCAACTATATGATTTTAAACTACTTGCATGACTTTCATAATTCAAATGCAAGAATTTATTCTATCTATAAAAACATGAAACTGATTAACAAATGAAGCAAGTAGAAAACTTAACAAAGATGTTTAATCTGAACTGGATTTGATTTGGAAAGTAGAAAACTTGATAAAGATATTAATTTCTGATCCAAATCTTATATCATGAGCATCTTCATTATTTGTATGAATAGAAACTAGTCTTATAATTAACCAGTTAAAACAACTCGGAAGAGTAGAAGTATTAACTATGATTTGAAAACAAACTACTTAGAAAACAAGACTGATCAATTCTAAAACAGTAACTAATTAGAAAATTAGATATGAAGAATTTAACTATGGAAGAAGGTTGAAAGAGGGTTAAGGAAGAAGTAAGAGAAGGAGGAAATAATGATGAAGTTTAATTAAGAAGTCTACATAACATAAAACAAGAGTTAAATTACATCTAAAACCATTAATTAGAAGTAGGAGGAATTATGATTGAGAAGCAAAAGAAATTAGATTATGAAGAAGGCCTAAAACAATGCAGAAAGTAAACAGGTCCGAATGACAATCCGAACGCTGGTCTAAATGGTGGTCCGAATGGAGGAAAATGTAAGAAAAGAAGAATTGGGATGATTTAATGACCAGCTGGCTCATCCATATGATCCTACAGTGAAAAGGAAAGCAATAGAGAGATTATTTAGAAGCTATCTATTACAATCATTATCTAAGTAGAGGAATGATTTCTATGAGATATAGGAAGAAGGTTAATATGGAAGAAGAGAGAGTTAACCTACAACAAAATTGAAAAAAAAGTAACAAAAGAGAAGAGAAGGAAGCTAATACTAACTATGGAGGAATTCGGAGCAATATCTAAAAATGATGAAAGAAGAATTGAAAGCAAACTACAAACTATTAAAGCTATTGGTCGACCATTTCCTAATTCAAAAGAAGGGAGATTATGTTAGCAGCCAAATACAATTCACAATAAAAACATTAGCACGACTAATTCTAACTATGTATTGAATTTAAAACATGAATTGATTAACTTATCTAGTTCTAGAAAATACTGAAAGTAATCAAGAAAGCTATGCTTGACCGGTCATACTAAATTCAGCAAACATAACAACAAAATACACATAACATAAAACAGAAGTTTTATTTATATAAACAACATAAATAGTAACAGAAGTACATAACATAACATGTGAATGTTATTTATATAAATAATGGAATACGAACAGTGATAACATGCATGGCACAAAACAAAGATTTCATCTATGTAAGCAATAGAATATCAGGATATAAACACCATGTTATAAAAAATAGATACATAGATGAAATAAACAACACAACACAAGTTATACACGCAGACTGGAGACCGCTGATCATTGAGGGGCCCGTCTCAGCAAGCAGAGGCTGAGTCTTTAGTAATCAATCACCATACATGCTGTCAGATCTTCATAAAAACCAGAACAGAGATGTATATATTGAATTAGCAAAGTATTACAGCATTCCTGTGTCCATTTGCAATCAGGGAAAGATCAATAAGACCGACTCCGTCTCAGTCATGTCAATAGAAATGAGAATTAACAACACAAAACAAAGCTTGACAAGACTTAGTTCGTGTCAGTCACAAAGATGTATATTTATACATGATTACAACTGGGGGAACCAAGTCGACCCTTTAGTGGTCGACTGCTCTAATAATAGACATTTTTAATACAAGAAAATGGATCTGTCTAAGATCTTGTGACAATGCATAACAAAAGAACAACTCATGCTTAATCACCCTATGACACATATAAGCTAAGGAATGGCCTTTTGATGTTTCATGACAGTGCACAGGGGATCTTCCAGGTTCTGCGACGTCGATCTTCCACGAAATTGTTGAAGCATTAATTATTTTTGACGTGGGCAGAGAGGTAATATGCTGGCAGGCTGAGAGAATGGAGGAGAGGCTTCTGGAGAACCATCGTGGCAAGGCGTCGTGCTAGCAGACTGAGCATGTGCAACCTGGACTCCTTCCAGAACAATGGGGCGAACAAGTAGCGTGATTCTAGGATGAATGCAAGGCTAAACCAGTGTGTGGGATGTGGATGTGGGTGAAGAGTGTGTTGTTGAGCTTAGTAGGCCTGGGGGTGAATCTTCCAGAACCAAAGCTCATTATCCATGACCATCACGTGGCTAACAGAACCCACGTGCCCATTTTTTACTTTAACGGCCCAAAGCATGCCAACCGTGGATTTCGCAGGCTGAATGCGGGGCTGAACGATGAGCTGAACGCATTTTGAGTTTTAATATGTAGCCCAAATTCTGAACGAAGGGTCATTTGAAAAACGCAACTTGGCAATTAAAACACAAATGTCAATTATGCCCATAAAATGTCATTTTAACATAAACAAATCATAATATAATGAAATATAAACAAGATTTGCGTAATAGGTAAATACGTGCATACCTAGACTGTTTGATGGGATAAATGGCAAAGAACACAACTTACTATAGAAAAAAATGATAGAAATAACGCCATTCAGAGTAGATTTATTGATAAATAATAGTGACAAAAATGGACGTCAACATCGAACATGGTAGAAACCACTTGATTACCGATCATTGATGTATACCGTTAACAAGCACGAGGGAAATCACCATTAATGTCATTGATCCCCAAGGTATCACAGTACATATCATCAAGCGTGAATGAATGAGTTGAATTCGAATGGTTGAAAAAATATTTCAATCAAGATTCAATGTTGTAAACTCATGTCGAAAGTGAGGTAACCTGCCATTGAGGCATGCAGGCCCAAGGTACTCGATTGGTTTCTAAGTTCAATCCCCAGATGATGATTTCAAGTTGATGAGGATGAACCCGTCGAAGGAGGGCCATGATGAATCCCCCATCATCGACACGAAACTCGATAACAGATGTTTGGAGTAGATCGGATGGTATAGTAACATGCAAGAAAACTCAGAGTAGACCGACATGGTGGAAGGTGTACTGAATACAACTGATGAGCGGTGAATATTCTCTTGAACATGGGCATGGCATGACTTGGCAGTATTGACATGACAAGTATGACACCAACTCCTAATGCAACTAATGGTGGAAGTATTCTTTGGATGACCCAAAGGAGTAACAAGACTCGAGAAGTAGGCAAACTCAAGGACAAACGGATGACCCAAGTACTGTATGCAAATGCAAATGAGTGCCATGTTCAAGAATGACTGAGTACTGCCACTGGTAAGGGTGTAATACAAAAACTTTCAATTTTCCCCATCATGACTAATGAGCGCCTCATGTGTTTTTTTACGAGCTTGATGAGGGTAACCAGATGCTCGGTATAGCTCATCTCATAGATGAGTCCAATCCCAAATATTTTTCGAACCTGGGAAAGGAGGGGTTCATCCCATGGTGAGTCCTTCAATGTTGAATTATAACGAGTCCATAGAAGGTAAACTCAGTGTCATTTCATGTTTAGAGAGTCTGAAAAGCACTAAAGAAGACCCCAAAGGTCATTTTTCGTAAGGTAAGCCTCTTCGCCAAGAAAAGGGTAAAACAAAACGAGAGAGGACTCTTCCAATCATGATTGGATGGAGTATACCTTTTTTCTAAGGAGTGCCCCCTGGTCCTTAAAAAGGGGTAAACTATCACTAGGAAGACGACCATTCAAATACTTTAAAAGCGTGAACGCGAGAAGTTCGCTTGGCGATGTTTTCATATTTAGAGAGCCTGAAAAATAGCTTAAAGAGAGACTCTGGGGCGTTCCTTTTTCGTAAGAGTTTAATGAGCCCGAAAAAGTGATAAAATTTAACTCGGTGACTTATTCTCATCATTTTACGAGCACGAGAAATAACAAAGAGTAATCTCGGTTCTCATTAATAATTGAATTTAATGAGCGAAATAATGACTAAAAAATGCTCGAAGAAGTTGTTCATACCTGATGATACTTACGAGATGATCGTCACGGTAAAAAATGGCATTAATTTGGCACTTAACTTGTCCTGCAACTCAAAGACTAGGTAAAAAATGGTTAACCAAGCATTAAAATGTAGTAAATGATCCAAACTATAGCAAAAAACCCACTAAAGCATCAATTTATAAGAGGAATATTCCATTTTTGTTATAAAAAGGATGAAATAGTGAAAATAAATTACAATTGTTTTTTACCAAGCTTGGAGAGTTGAAAGAGCCATTTTGGAGCCAGATTTCAACTCCTGATTCTGGGAACTATGGTCCACCATTTCGTGAGCCGTCAGAAGCAGGTAGGCCTAAACTCATCTTTGCAACTTTTCAATGGATTGATTTCTTGTTTTTTGCTTTTTTTTCGAGGTTTTGGGTTGATTTGGTTGGGGGAGATGCGTCCTCAGATCAGCGCAGGACCTCCTTATGGGAACTGCCACGACTAAGCTTCATCAAAAATCCCACAAGAGGATCCCACGATGATGTCGCACTGTCTATATGGACAGCTTGCGACAGCGGAAACATCCAACCAAAGCTCATAGCCCAACCCACAAGAAAGAGTTTTAATGCATGGGGTGAGTTCTAATGTTGCTCATTTGTGCTTCTTAACAGGTTCATAGCAATAATCTTGGTCTTAGACTAGCAAGAGCGATAACATGAGTTGGATGATGCACAGTTTGAAAATGACCCTCAATGCGTTGCTGCATTGAGGAGTTGTGGACTTCTCAAATACTTTCGAGTGTCGGGCATGAGGGCCCAAGTTCAGCTACTGACACATATGATCTGATGTTGGGATCCGGCGCAACAGCACTTCGAGATCGGAGTGCATACATTGAGTATAGATGTCGAGTACATCTATTTTCTGACAGGATTATCCTGTAGGGGAGAAACCGTATCTCTTACTGGGTCACGAGGAGGTGACCGGACTGTAGATGACCTGATCACTCAATACTGCACCATGGACACTATGGCTACTAATGGGAAGATTCCCATTAAGGGGATTCGAGATCGTCCATTATGTTTCATGCTCTTCACCCTGGTGAGGGTGGCGGGGACTCAATATGATCACCTCACAAGCAAGACCCAATTGTTGTATGCAAAGGAGTGTATGGCTCCTCAAGTATTCAACTGGTGTGAGGGACTCCTTACCAACCTCCGGGTTCATCTTACCAAATTTCGGCGCAGGGCGCTGAAATAGTTTGGATATGGGTCTGTGGTGATAACCTTTCTACTGGAGTGAGTACCTCATTTGCGTCCACATGTGGACTTAGATGGCCGGGATGCCAGGGATCCGCATATGACACGATGGGATGAGGTGATGTCTCGCCATGGTGGTGGGGGTCCCATCATAGGTTATGGCACCGGGTTCTTTACTTGGTTGGAGGGACAGCTCCTCATCATTGAGGATTACCCTTATAGCGGGACAGACTTCAGAGGTGATCCCGACCTGGTGCTCCTCGAGGGAGCACAATGGGGTGACATAGGTAAGAACAACAACTTTATTTGTTTTTCATTTTATATGTTTTATGATTTTTTGTAGTAGTGTTGATAACTCAGTGTTGTGTGCAGATGTGGGTCTGTCGCGACCAGTTGGGGTCTCTCTCATAGCAAGGAGAGGAGAGGTGTTGGTCTTGGGTCTCGCAGTGCAAGATGCTACCGAGGAGGTAGAGGAGGTATATGAGAACCTCCATAGGTTGACCCTGGATATTGTTGGCTTAAAATGACCCAGAGGTTTCCAATTAGACCCAGGTTCTTTGCAGTTATCCCTTTTGACCAACAAAACCCCTTCGCATCGGCCCTTTCAGCAACAACCTACGAGAAGGCTAAGGTCTCACCCGAGGTGTATCTTATGGGGTACTGCGGAATCAGGTTTCCACAGTAAATGATGAGTTGTTTATATGAACAAGCTACGCAGTGTAGGACAGAAGGAGTGCACTGTGGGACAAAGCGATGCAGTACGCAGTAGGATCTACGCTGCAAGCAGTACTTCATGGTGACGGCAACACTACGAGCCTCACTTAAAGACTTCTTACTGCTGCGAATCTTCTACTGGAACTGCGAATCAACCACACTTATCCTCTACTTGGAAGATCTTGAAAAGGTTAAGGCACTAAGATGAATATCACCCATCCATCCATTCAGGCACTTACTGGTTATCCTTCTAGCATTTGTTCAAGGATTTAGATTATTACAATGTGAACTGAATTGATAGATGCGACTAACTGTGTTGTGTTCCTTCCCTGTGTTTAAGAAAGTATTAAGCTTAAATGACTGATTCACGATCTTAACATATAATTGAAATGTTCACCATTCATCTGTTCTCATGGAACCTAGCATATCATTCCCAAACTTCTCCTATGGGTAAATGCATATCAAAGTTCTCCTATTAAAGCATGCAAGGAAACATTCAAACATTCATTCTACAGACAAGACAGGTAGTCATTCATTCATAAAACATAATCGCATAACACGGGATTTAACGTGGTTCACTTCCCCGGATGGAAAGCTACGTCCACAAGAACGGTTGGAAATATATTTCTTTCAAAAGGGATGGGGCAACCATTCTTAGTCTGCACACTCAGCTATAGACTCTCCTTTCTCTCGGCTAGGTCTCTGCGCACACAGCTGCAGATCTTTTACAATATTCTCAACTCGGAGAGATTTCTCAATACAAAAGGTTATATTATGATTACTCTAGCAACTAGAATCTAGCCCCTAAAATAGAGCAACAACAATCAACCAACCAACAACCCCATCCCATACAAAATTGTCTTCTTAAATAGATCATGCCCAAAGGTCATGTATGTACAATGTTGAAGACCTAAAACCAAAAACCCTAGGGGTTTCCAAAACTGTGTCAGTTTTCCAAACCGGCTTGTTGGTTCCTGGTAGCGTCTGCTTGATCGTGGTGGATCTCCTCGTCCTCATCGTGTCGCTATCGACCTTCTTGTCGCACGCGTGCCTACAAGCTGCTTCTGCCGAACCGTTTCTCTCTAATGGTTTTACCTTCTAAGTGTGCCAAACGTCGCTTTCCTTAACAGCCCATGCGTGGCCGCCTTCCTGATTTGCTTATATCCGCCACTCGGCAATCCTGGAATATCTTTCCAAAAATGGTTGCTACCGGTCCAACCGATACCTGCACATGATACTTGTCCAGCACTCTGCTTTGTTGGCTCCACATGGCCTCCTAACTCCGCAGCACTGCTTTTGCGCAATACTGGTCTTCGCATCACGGCCAAAACTTCGATGTTGCGTGCAACTCCGCAGTCTGGTCAAAAGTTGGATGTTGTGCACAACTTCGTAGCATCCTCAATACTTAGGCAAAATTGTATTTCTAAGCTGTGCTCTGCTCAGCTTTCCTTGCTTGTCTCAAAAAGGTGTTTCCAAAACTTTTGTCTCAACCTGGGCCCAACATGCCCCTAACACTTACATGTAGCTCGTCCCCGAGCCACTTGCTGCTTCAGTTGTCTCACTCTGCTCTACGACCGGTGGGACTAATTTGGCCGCGAATTCATTATATACACCGAGCAACTGCTCCACTACTTTTATGGTATCCTGCTCAACTTGTTGAACTGTTTCAAGCAGCGCTGGAGTTATCTCTTCTCCAATCTGGTCCTATACCTGCTACTAGTTTTTGCGTAGTTCCTTTAGCTTATCTTCTATCTGCTGCGATATTGCTGTAGCATCCTCCAGGAGTTGCTGTGAATGATTGTACATCTCAGTCTCCTTCTCTCTTAATGCTTGGACTTGCTTCTTTAATCATGATACTTCCTTGTACCTGGACACCCTCTCCCTAGGTGGCAAAGCCTTGAGCTCTGCATCCAACTTTTCTAACGTGGTATGTTTTTCTTTTACCGCGGTCTTTGCATGTAGCAGCCCCTGATCCTCTTCAAGGGTGGCGAATGCCTTGGAAACTTGTTCCAACAGATCTTGGCACTGAGTCATGCCACTTGTTATGTTCTGCGTGGTGATCTTAACGGCTTGCTCTCTCAACTGTTGCTCAATTAATGGCACCTGCTTATTCAGCTTATCCTTCAATGTGGCAATAGCGACCTCATAATAAATATCTTTATCCTGCATCTCCGACTGCAAGGATCTCACCTTATCTCCGATCCTCAGAACTGTGTCTACAAGATCATCCTGGATTTCTATGCCTTCAATATCCTTCACAACATTGGATATGGTAGTCTCCAAATTTTGTCAGCGGTCCAGTTCATTCCACAGCTGCATTTCTGCGTGCAACTGAATTTGTCTGTTTGCTGCAGTGAGCTCTGCTTGTGACTTCATCGACTCAACCGTTCGGTCATGCATCTCCTCAACGATCTGTGTGTGGATGAAGTGCAATCTTGGTAAGGGGATTTTGGCTAAGTCGAGCTCTACCCTCTCAAATCCCTTTGTGTCCAACACAACTTGTTCTACCATTGGCAATGCAAAAGCCAATGGGTCCACATGGACAATTCTAGTCTTCAATGGCAGCGTTATTGCTAACTGCAGCGGTGTTTGCTGCAAGGTTCCTGCCGACCTCCCTTCTGCTCCTGTGTCATGCGACAAGATCAGGCTTTTCTAGACATCGTCCATTTTCTTCATCAGGCCTTGCATTGCGAGCCGTGTCTTCTGCAGGTCATCCTGGATGACCTTATCCTTTTTATCTTTTTCTGCCATGAGCTCCTTCATCTGCTCTGAGACTGTTTCGGCTATCATCTCATAGTCATCATCATTGAGGACTGCCTCCGATTGAATCTTTGTGGCCTTCACCTTCTTCCTCGACTTTGGCTTCTGCGAAGTATCAGGTTCTTTTCTCTTCCCTGTTTCTTCAGTGATTGGGCATGAGAGAGGGATTGGCTCATCTTCTGCTGAGTCTGTCTCCATGTCCATAACTTCTACGCAGAACTCTGGTGGCCAATATTTCATGAGGTCTTAAACGTCCCACTCATAAATGATGTAGTTCCCTAGGAACCACTCCAATTTCTTCGTTTGTGCTTTTGGTGATATGAAGATACATTTCATATCCGCCTCAAAATCGATGACGCGGATATACTTCGTCATGACCTGCTTTGTAATGCGGGTTGTCTTCGTAATTGCATTGTGCAACTGAACATAGTACTGGTAAAAGACTGCTGCTGTCGCATGCTGGCACTCTGCATTTGTGTTTTCCCAGAGGTTGACAAACTTAAACCCTCTAGGATCATTGGTGTCCATAATGACGCCCACACAATCTTTCGGCTCCTTCCATCCACAAAAAGAAATCAGGACAATGAGCCAGGTGAAATGGAACTGGCCACCATTCACCTGTGTGTCATTGAGTTCTTCAAGGAACTCATTGAACAAAAACTGACACCAATTAAAGTTGGTGCCTTCAGCCGCTGCGGCACCCAGGAGTATTGCGCCCGCAGGTACCTCCGAAGGCCTCGCTGTTTTGAGTATCTTTCCTACGAGCAACTACGTTACAAATTTTTTTGCTCTTTCCTCTATATCTTCCGTTGGGAAACCTCTTTTTCCCTTCGCCACCAAGTGGGTTTTCTTCATCTTCTCGACAGCCTCTTTATCTTTACTCTTTCCCTGGAAGAATTGCTTAGGATCCTTACCGCGCTTGCTTAGCCCGATGATGCGGTGGATCAAATCGATGTTAATATCAATGTTCCTGTCTATCTATATATAACCTTGGTGGATTCGTGCCATGAGTGTGCAAACGATGATATTAAGTTCTGGGGAACGGTCAAAATGTGGCAATCTGAGCAAGTTTAGTAGCCCCGACTGAACGACAAGTGTTAGCCAACTCTCGGCAACCAGGTTAAGAGTTCCCTTGGCATCCTTTTTCCAGCACATATACTGGTCTGGTTGAAAATCTGGGTACTTGGGAACATCTGGCTCATCCTTCTTCATTCCCAAGAGGTCATAATCCTCCCATTTACATTCTGTTATCTTTCCTAGCAGATTCTTAGAAGTGTTTACATGTTTTGAGATAGGTGACAGCGGGATGTCATATCTCACATTCTTGGACAATTTAAACACAGGGGCATTCAGTGCCCGCGGGGAGATATATTCGAGTGTCATCTTCAAGGGTTCTTTCTTAAAGACTGGCAATTTTTGTGCCGAGGATCCCATCTTTATGACCTTGGATCGAGGTATAGTTACATCTTTTCCTTTATCTTTCGCTTTTTCCTACATTGTCGGATTAATTCTTGGTGATCTACGAGATCCTTCACCTTGTTCTACAGCGACCTTCTTAATTGGAGTTTTCATTAACTGTTGAATCCCTCAGTGCTGAAAGATCCTCGGTGCTTCTTCAAGGGTCAGTTCTTCTTCTCTATAGGAAGGTTCAGACATTCACTAATGAGGTAGCAGCTAAGGCAGACATAATACAGATGGCTACTAGCTCGGAGAGGTTAATCACAAGAGAATTCTAGGTGCTCGGTAACGCCCGCGAGTCTCCCAACGGTGTTATTTATAGGCGCAGCAGACCCCCTCCCGTGCCCTTCAACGGCTAGATAGGCATTTAATGTGGTGTCCGTTGGTGAATTTGAGCGGATCCTTCAGTCTTTTCTGTTGTCAGCATGCTCATAACGGCTATCTCCTCTTTAAATGCTAAAGTGGTTGCTGCAACAGTCATCTAACGGCTATTTTTTTTAAAAGACATACAACGACTATTTTTCTCTGAGTGTTGCGCTGAACTACGCGGCAAGCCATCTGCAACCCTGCACGGCTACTTCGCAGTGCCAAAAATTTCCAACTTCATGGCTTCCACTTCTTCTTTTTCTCCCTTCCGCACAGCTTCAACAGTGTTGCGTGGTGCATAGATCATTCTTCTTATCATACATGTACAGACTCCTTTATAATTCTAGTGTCCAATTTCAACTATACTTGACACTTAGAACTTCCTTCCTTTGCTCGTTATTCAGGGTTCTACGAATCAATGCTATCATGGTATAGCTTTAGCCTGCTTCCATTTATCAAGGTTGGCAAGGTATCACCAGCTAAATTGGCTAACTGGACTGCACCAGTGTTAGTAACATGTATCACAGTATATGGGCCAAGCCAATGCATCTTAAATTTACCTGGGAATTTCATGAATTTGCTATCATATAGGAGGACTAGATCACCTACCTGAAAACACTTGTTCTTTATATGGCGATCATGCCATGCTTTCTCATGGTCCTTCTGAGCTTGCTGGTGGAAGCCTGCAATGAAGCGATCTTCCTCCAAGCCCAGTAAGTGTAGCAATCTTTCTTCTAGAGCTTCGCAATCTGCCATCCCTGTGAATGCAACGATTCTTAAGCTAGGGACAATATATTCCATAGGCATTATAGCCTCCTACCCATAAACCAACTGAAAGGATGTCTATCCTGTCAATTTCTTGCATGTGGTTCTGTATGCCCATAACACAGATGAGACGTGCAAGTCCCAATTGTCTCTATTTACATTGCATATCTTAGTGAGTGCGTTCTCCAATATTTTATTGAAATCCTATATAGTACTATTCGCATGTGGATGATATGGAGTACTGCGCTGATGACGAATGTGGAATTCCTCTGTAAGTGCCTCAATAGTCTTGTTCAAGAAGTGAGTACCTTGGTCACTCATCAAAATCTTCGGACAGCCAAATCTGGTGAGTATTTCTTAAAAAATAAACTACATAGCAGTACTGGCGCTACAGTCCTTAACTGGGTTTGCTTCCGCCCATCTGGTGAGGTAATCAGTAGCGGTAATAATATACCTTGTACCCATTCTTTTTCCTGGTGGGTTGATAGGACCCACAAAGTCTATTTCCCATTTTTCAAATGGTTGCAGTGTCAACTGTGGATTCAATGGCATCTCATCTCGATGTGATGGTTTTCCTGTCCTCTGACAGACATCACAGTTCCTGCAATGTTCTTTGGCATCTTTATGGAGCGTAGGCCACCATAGCCCTACGCACAATATCTTCTGCGTGGTAGCCCTTCCTGCATAGTGACCTCTCGTAATTCCTGAGTGTGCGTCTGCTAAAATAAATGGCTTCTCATGATTGAGCATGCACCTACGCGGGACTTCATCTGGCCCAAGTTTGTATAACAGACTTGCAATTATAGTGAAGTCCGCGATGCGCACCACTAACTGTTTTTTCTGCTGGATAGAGAATTCCTGGGGTGCCAGCCTTGTGGTTAGGAAATCAATGATATCCTTGTAATAATCATCGGCAACCTGTATAGCAAATAGTTACGCATCAGGTAGACTGTCTTCAATGTTCGTCGGCTCCTCTCCTGACTCAATCCTTGACAAATGATCAGGTCCCAAGTTCAGTCTACCTGGATTGACAATAATCTTAAATTCATATTCCTGGAACAGCAATATCCATCTGCATATGCATCCCCCTAACACTAGCTTGTTGACCAAGTATTTCAACATAGAATGGTCAGTAAACATAAGGAAGTGTGATCCCAGCAAGTAGTGTCTAAATTTATATAGAGCATATACCATCGCAAGGCCTTCCCTCTCAGTAGTAGTATAGTTCTTCTCTGCTATTGAAAGCTTTCTGCTAGAAAATGCAATAGGGTGGTCAATACCTCCCTCTCCTGGCTGAGCTAACACGATCCCCAGGGAAATACATGATGCGTCAACATGGACATGGAATGGCTTTGTCCAGTTTGGAAAGACTAGAATCGGCGCAGTCGCCATCTTTTCTTTCAATGTATCAAAACCTTGTTCGCATTCTGTGTTCCAAATGAACGGTGCGTCTTTCTTCAATAGCTTCTCCATTACTGCGGTTATCTGCGCATAACCCTTTATAAATTTCCTGTAGTATCTAGTATGGCCTAAGGTAGAGCGCAACATCTTGACTGAATTTGGTGTTCGTAAGTTTGTGATGACTGCAATCTTCGTAGGGTCTACCATCAATCCTTGCTAACAGACAATTGTGGCCAAGTAAAATTCCATAGGGCACACAGAAAATACACTTCTTCAAATTCAAGGATATTTGATGCTATTGACACTTTTCGAGCATCATGCGGAGGTTTGCGTAATGATTTTTCAATAGACCAAACATAGTCCAATCATCAAAATACGCTTCTAAAAACTTGTGCATAAAATCTATAAATGCTGCGACGACGACTCTGGAGAATATGGAAGGTGCGTTCTTTAGACCAAAAGGCATGATGGTGTACTGGAATGACCCCCATTCTGCAGCAAATGTCATATTATGCCTATCCGCAGGATCAATCCTGATCTGATGGTAACCAGAGAAACCATCAGTGAAAGAATATGCCTCATTTCCTCCAACGTTATCAAGCACTTTGTCTGTGAATGGAGTAGGAAATGGGTCGTGCATGGAAGCATCTTTCAGTTTTCTGAGATCCACACAAATATTGATCTCACCTTTTGCTTTCTTGTCTTGAACAACCATGGGGCTAATCCATTCGGATTCTTCTACTGGTTCAATGATTCCTGCCTCTAGCATCTTATCTAGCTCTGAGCGGACTTTTTCCTTGTAGCGTGGATTCAATCTGTATGGCCTCTGCTTGACAGGCTTAGCACCTGGCTTTAAAGGTATTTTCATGACCCCGAGGTCTCCCAAGATTCCTTTCATCTCTGTAAATTTGGTTGGAAACAATTCCTGATATTCATGTAAGGTATCTGCGATCTCTACAATAGTCTGATCATCCCAATAATCTCCTATTGATGCAAACTTCAGATCTTTGTCTGTGCCAATGTTCACTTTTTTTGTTTTTACTGGTCCAGTCATATCTGAGATTTCCAATGGAGGTCCTTCTACCTCGCGCACGCCTTCTGACTTTGGTATATCTATGTTGCGCAGGTCCTCCTCATCGTCTTCATTTGTATCATTGGTATCTTCAACTAATTTGTAACACTCAATGAAGTGCTCTTCATGTTCCTTCCATTCTGATTGTAAGTCCGTAGGAACGCAATCTGTCCCAAAAAATTCCTGCAATGTTATGTTTTGATGAGGACAGTCGTCCTGGAATATGCGCTTTTTGATTAGCATTAATGCTTCATGGATTAATGGATTCTCATCTTCAAAACTGAAGTCCTTCTGGAAGTTCACAGTGAGCAGCTCCCAATTAGTGAGTTCACTGTGCAGCTCTAGGTCGAGGTACCATTTCTCTAGGATACCCGCATTCAATGTATGTACAAATAAATGTATCCATTCTGTAAGTGGTCTTCCCACCCATGCCTTTGAACAGACTTCAATATGCTGACTAGGGTATGTCTGTCCATTATACTTTTCGAATGGTAAAGTAACCCTTTCAGTGAACCAGATTTGCATCTTAGTTTTGCATTGATCCCAAGTGGTCAATGTCTTCTTATGTGCATTCCACCATCTGGTAGGTGTATCGCGCAATGCTATATCTAAAGCTGGTAGTCTATGCTCATCTGGTATAGCTGCAGTATATTCCCTTATGAAACTGTAAACATTAGCAGAACCATCATATGTGGGAATAGGACTCACCTCTTTTCCGATCCAGCGTAGTGATTTCATAACCTGCGCACATCTTCTTGCTGATACTTCATGCATGCGGCTTTTCCAATTCTCCAATCCTATATCCGAGTCAGATATACAAGAAGTGTCACATCGCTAGCTGAGCGTACTGTCCGCAGTAGGATTAATGTAGTCTTCCTTGTTCGCAATCAGCTGGTATAGTCGGTCTAAATCTTGAGCTTGGGATTCCTCCTGAATCGGCTCACTGTATCTGTCACCATCTTTAGGATCCAATGGTGCGATGACCCTAAGATGCTTCCCTTCAAATATCATCTTCTTTGTCTTCAAGTTTATGATAGCCAAGTTATCCATAGCCCAATCAATTCCCAATATTGCAGGAAAAGGTTGACTATCATCCACAATTTCAATAACTTCAAAGTCTGCATGACTCTATACTTCATCGATGTCAACTACTACATTAGCTAAGTGGCCAAAAGGTATGACCTTCTCTTGATTAGCTATTTGTAGCTGGATAGGTGACTAGAGAAACTTTGGTTGACCCATCTGCTGCCATGTCTGCTTAGTCAAGACATTCACTTTTGATCCCATATCAAGGATGACTTCATCCATTTCAAATATCCTATCTGCGCAGTGAGCCTCATCTCTCGACCTGTTCTATTGTGTTTCCTTATATGATGTACAGCGCTATCTGGAGTCTCTATTGCAAGCTGAGGTTCATACTGGCTGATGAGCTTCTAGAGCTCTACTATGGTTTTCTCACTTTTTAGTAACTTCATGCAGCTTCACAATAACTACGCAACAGAAGTATGGACATCTGTCGTAGTGTGTGTTTTATCATAAGGAGCCGGCATGTCTTCAACATGCAGTGTTTCACTGCGCAGCGAGATCCTTGATGACTTATCTACTGTTTCTCTAAAGGTATCCCGCATGTCAATGAAGATCTCCTTGTTCTTCTGTAAGTTAAGAGGGGGTGCTTTTCCTGGAGCTTTCCTTATCCATAATGTTTCAAGGGGATCCTTCTTCGTATGTGCCTACCCTGATGTTGAAGCTTCCACTCCTCTATCGCGGCCTGTTTCAGTGCCACTGCGCGTGACCACATTGATGCTCGAATCCACTGGTCTATTTTCTACTACGATCCACTGGACATTTGGATTCGGAGCCTCTGTTCGTCTTCTCTTCTGCATTTCCACCTCTAATACTGGGCAGTCTTCAATCACATGCTCAAATGATTTACAATAATTGCACATAGTGCATGGGTTAACGCAATCTCTAGATATGTGACCGGGTTGGCCACAATTATAACAAATGACTTGGCCACGGCCTCTTCCCTGCGTCGGACCAGCATTTCTTCCTCTGCCGCGGTATTCACCACCACGACCTCTATATCATCCTTGGTCATATTGTGTGTTATCTTGCTTAGGCTGATTTTCTTCATGTACATGGTATACACTAGTGCCTCTCATTGCGTCCATATCTCGTTTTCTTTCATTCATTAATTCATATGCGTGGCAATTGGATTCATCGTGTCCGACTGATTTACAGAAATTGCAGTATAAGTTCTTAGGAATTTTCACATATTTCTGGATGAGGTAACATTCTTCAGGTCTATGTCCTGAGGTTCTACAAATTTCACACCATGGGGCCTGATTCTGATTTAATGGGTTAGGCACACCACTGTTAAGATAGTCACGGAATAGAGGGCAATGCTCGCGGTCATGACCTTCTCCTTTACAACTTGTACACCATACCTCCTGTCTAGGTTCATATCTTTGTTCTTTACCATTTTTCATACTTTGCAATTCAAGTGTCAGGGTGGTCAATTAGTTCTGGATCTGAGACATCCCAGCACTAGTATCACCAATCGGTGAAGCTTCCATCTTCATTGCGATTTCCAAGGCCTCTGCCTATGATAGAACCTTATGTTGCATCAATGGTAATCTGATATGGGGTAACAGCGCAGCAATGAACCATTCTTTATGTTGTTCTAGCAGTATAACAAAACTTACTTGGTCTAGCAAGGTCTTAAACTTTTGATCAAATTCCTAGACCGTTTCAGTTGGTCTATGCTTTATTTCCTTTAACTCAGTTATACACTGAGATTCAAACTTTGGTTTCTTGAGCTCAACCACCAGCATGGCTTTAATTTCTGCGAGGGTTCTGGGTTGTACGTGAGAGTATTTCATAAACCAATGTAAAGCTCTGTCTCTAAAGGTGGTGATGAGATGTGCTTGATTCACAGCATCATCCTGGATTTGTCTTACACTCCATATAGCTTCACAAAGGAACCAATGTTGATCAGGGTCTTCCAGGCCAGTTCCTTTGAATATTGGTAGTTTCATATCCATGTTTGCCATTGTCGGGTTAGTTTGTGGGGCACTCTGGTTAGTGCACGGCTGTTGTAAAGGGATTTGCACAGTAAATACAAATGGGACTATCGGGAGAGATGGACTAGGCTGAGTCTTCTGGGGGGTGGGATGCGTAGTGGGTGGATTCCGCGATAAGGGTGGCGCGGTTTGTGTAGCCGCCGGATTCTCAGGGGTAAATGGTTGTGCAACTTCGTTATCAAGGTCACAAGGGATCTCAGTATTAATATGGAGTCCAGGGCCTCCCAGATTCTTATTAATTTTATATCTCTTACCACTTCTAAGAGTATGTGTCTCTTCGTCAGAATCAATATATATATTGTTTATCATGAAAAACTTCAAGAATATTACTACATTCTTAAAACACCTTTCTCAGCTAATAGCATCTTAATGTATAGACTGAGATTGTTCAGAAACTTACCTTGGAATCCTCCGAAAAAGTTTGCTTCTGCTTGGCTGTAGGATTTGAGTGTGTCTACAGCAAATTTTGTTACAAATCCTTCTAGCATATGATCGACCCAATAGTCAACTGCACGTGACAACGGGCTGTCTAACGCTTTGAGCTGTGCTGTGAGCTCAAGATTCCATTCCGTGGGTACTCCTCCATGGAAACAAGTTTTCTTCTCTGCGAGCGGCGAGATCCATGCATGCAGCTCGTTTGGAAATGATGCCCAAAAAATATCGTGAATGTCGTCCAATAGATATCTATCCGACCATTGTGCGTCGCTTAGACACGGATGTCTGTTCTCTTGTCTGTTAAAATCTCTTATGGTCTTATCCCACCAAGCTTGTATTTCTGTCTTTTCAGGATGCCAATAGTCAGATCCTTCGAGGAACTGATATTCTTCTTCACACATCGTGATTGCAACTCATCATGGATTCTAGCGTGGCAACGGAACCATTTGTTGTCTTAAACTGACCCAGAGGTTTCTAATTAGACCCAGGTTCTTTGCGGTTCTCCCTTTTGAACAACAAAACCCCTTCGCACCGGCCCTTTAGGCAACAACCTGCGAGCAGGCTGAGGTCTCACCCGAGGTGTATCTTATGGGGTACTGCGGAATCAGGTTTCCACAGTAAATGATGAGTTGTTTATATGAACAAGTTTCGCAGTGTAGGACAGAAGGAGTGCACTGTGAGACGAAGCGATGCAGTACGTAGCAGGATCTACACTGCGAACAGTACTTCACGGTGACGGAAACACTGCAGGCCTCACTTAAAGACTTCTTACTACTGCGAATCTTATACTGGAACTGCGAATCAACCACACTTATCCTCTACTTGGAAGATCTTGAAAAGGTTAAGACACTGAGATGAATATCATCCATCCATCCATTCAGGAACTTACTGGTTATCTTTCTAGCATTCGTTCAAGGATTTAGATTATTACAACGTGAACTGAATTGATAGATGCGACTAACCGTGCTATGTTCCTTCACTGTGTTTAAGAAAGTATTAAGCTTAAATGACTGATTCACAATCTTAACATATAATTGAAATGTTCACCATTCATTTATTCTCGTGGAACCTAGCATATCATTCCCAAACTTCTCCTATGGGTAAATGCATATCAAAGTTCTCCTATTACAGCATGCAAGGAAACATTCAAACATTCATTCTACAGACAATACAGGCAGTCATTCATTCATAAAACATAATCGCATAACACGGGATTTAATGTGGTTCACTTCCCCGGATGGAAAGCTACGTCCACAAGAACGGTTGGTAATATATTTCTTTCAAAAGGGATGGGGCAACCGTTCTTATTCTGCACACTCAGTTGCAGACTCTCCTTTCTCTTGGCTAGGTCTCTGCGCATACAGCTGCAGAGCCTTTACAATATTCTCAGCTCGGAGAGATTTCTCAATACAAAATATTATATTATGATTACTCTAGCAGCCAGCATCTAGACCCTAAAATAGAGCAACAACAATCAACCAACCAACAACAACCCCATCCCATACAAAATTGTATTCTTAAATAGATCATGCTCGAAGGTCATGTTTATACAATGTCGAAGACCTAAAACCCAAAACCCTAAAGGTTTCCAAAACTGCGCCGGTTTTCCAAACCGGCTTGTTGGCTCCTAGTAGCGTCTGCTTGATCGTGGTGCATCTCCTCATCCTCATCCTGTCGCTATCGGCCTTCCTGTCATGTGCATGCCTACAGGATGCTTCTGCCGAACCATTTCTCTCTAACGGTTTTACCTTCTAAGTGTTCCAAACATCGCTTTCCTTAACAGCCCACACGTGGCCGCCTTCTTGATTTGCTTATATCTGCCACTCGGAAATCCTGGAATATCTTTCCAAAAATGGTTGTTATTGGTCCAACCAGTACCTGCACCTGATACTTGTCCAGCGCTCCGCTTTGCTGGCTCCACGTGGCCTCCTAACTCCATAGCACTGCTTCTGCGCAGTATTGGTCTTCGTATCACAGCCAAAACTTTGATGCTGCGCGCAACTCCGCAGTCTAGTCAAAAGTTGGATGCTGTGCACAACTTCGCAGCATCCTCAATACTTAGGAAAAATTCTATTTCTGAGCTGTGCTCTGCTCAGATTTCCCTGCTTGTCTCAAAAAGGTGTTTCCAAAAATTTTGTCTCAATTTGGGCCCAACATATATCCCAGAGCCAAGTGTTCGTGATCTACCTTGGAGCTACCAGAAGTACGTTGTCGGGGTGTCTGACCCTTTTGGTACGCTGATGGCCAAAGTGGCGAGGGCTGTGGTCTACTTTCATGGGAAGCATCTAGGAGCTTCAGGATCTAGGGCTAGGCGGCCTGAGCCTTAGGTTCATGTCCTACTTATGTATGTACTAAAAGCTTATGAGCTTCAGATTTTGTAGAGACCTACTGAAAGCTAGCATGCTTCAGATTTTGTATCAGCACTACCATTTTGACTTATATATATATATATACAGACATTTTGGCGGATTTATACATTATGTAATCTATGGATGATTTATGTGATCTTGTTTATGTGTTTGCTTATACAATGGATTATTTACATGTTATGAATGCTTTTATATTTTATGAATATGTTATGTGTGTGCAATGTACCAATCTAGAATGAAATTGGCCATAGAGTCGACAATTGTGTTCCTGTCTCGTGGAATGTGCAGGTATTGAATAGATTCAAAGGACCTTTCCAAAAGACGGACTCATCTAAAGAGACAAAGTAGGGTAGGGTTGTAGATAGGATAGATCTGGTTCAGATGAGAGACCACCAATTGTGAATCCAAATATATAACAACGTGGTCCATGCCCAAGGAAAGAGCGTCGGTTAGGGTTCCAATGACTGCCTGATATTCCACAACATTGTTGGTTGCGAAACCTAGACACATTCCTCCTGAGCTGATAAGCTCGCTAGTGGGAGAATAGAGTACCTAGGTTTCCGAAGCAAGGTTATGGGTATGTCGGTTGGCATCATCTATGAATCCGTAACAAGTTTCCATCTGTACATGCAAACAGAACATGGTATAAGAAACAAAACAAGACCTAGACACACTAAAATAAAAGTGTCACACCACACAAAACACACATGCCATGCATAGTATATACAATATGTCTATGCGTGAAAGACTCAAGCATAGTACTTCTTCAGGTAGAGACCGTTGCAGGGCTCACCCAAAGATATCCCATCGTAGTCCTCTAGTTTGTAGGCTCCTTTTTCCAAAACATGTTTCACTATGTATGGTCCGTGCCACATGGACTCGAACTTACCTGCCCCAGCTATATTATCGTGCCTTTGGTCATATGTGAGAACCAAATCACCTTCATTAAAGACACGGGGTTGGACTGACCTATCGTACTATTCCTTGATGCACTTCTTATGTGCCTTGTTGGAAAGAGTAGCATCGCGGCGGGTCTCGTCAAGCTTTGCAAGTTAAAGGAAATGTTCTTCCTTGGTAGTAGTGTTCGGAAGACGTTCAACTGCGAGTTTGAGTGATGGAATTTCGCACTTTATCGATAGGACTGCCTCTAATCCATAAACTAATTGGAATGGTGTAAATATGGTAGTAGTCTTAACAGAGGTCCGGTATTCCCATAGTGCGGAAAAGAGCATGTTGTGCCAGTTAGACTTATGCATACCCACCATGCGTTGAATCATGGTTTTCAAGACCTTGTTAATGGCCTCTACTTTTCCATTGGACTGCGGGTAGTAAGGTGTTGAGTTTTCATGAAGAAAACCCAATCTGGCGCTGAGCTCATCGACCATATGGTTCTGAAAGTGACATCCATGGTCAGTGACTATGGCTTGCGGGACTCCAAACCGTGAGATAACATGATTGAACATGAAGAGTGCGGCGGTTTTTCCGTCATCCGTGTATGTAGGCATAGCCTCGGCCCACTTTGTAAAGTAATCCACGGCTACTATGACGTGACCATGCCCCCCGGCCAAGGTAGGCTTACAGTGCATGAAGTCAATGCCCCATTTGGCAAAGGGGCCAACGACAATAACCAGGTGTAACGGGGCTGGATGGGTTTGCTTTTTCGTTTGAAAATGCTAGCATGGGGGACATTTTTTAATGGCCTCAATGCAATCTTTGAAGATAGATGGCCAATAATATCCTGTGCACAGTATCTTCTGGGCCGTAGCCATCCCAGAGAGATGACTGCCACAAGCCTCGGCATGACAGTTGTTCAGGATGTGTTCAGCCTCCTCATGTGTCAGACAGTTTCGAAGAACATAATCAATGCCACGACGGTACAAGGTATCACTGATGATCAGGTAATACTTTGCGTGGTAGTGTATTCAACGACGATCGTCACGAGACAATTGGGGATTGAAATTTTGGGTCTGGAGATATAAGGTAATATCCCCATACCATGGGTCAGACGTGCTGATAAGGAACAATGATTCATCCGGAAGAGAATCATTGGGCTCAGATCCTACATCAACACGGGGAAGATCATAGGTCAGCTTGGCAAACACCAAAGACTTTTCAGACTTAACCTTTTCAAATAGGAGATCAAATTCTTGCAGTATCACGATCCATCATGAATACTTTCCCCCAAGTACCTGACGTGTCAAAACGTGGTACATGGGGTTTGAATTGGCAATGATGGTGGTGGTGCGAAGTAATATGTAATGTCGTAACTTTTAGACGACAATAACTGCCGCAAGAGCGATCTTCTCAACATGTGAGTAACGAGTTTCGGTGTCAATAAGACCCTTACTTAAGTAATATATCACATTTTCCTAGGCATTGTTGTCTTCTTATACCAAGACCATGGCGATCGTGGTGGCAGAAGCAGAGAGATAAAGGATATAATCCTTGTAGTAATTGGGCGGTTGGAGCACAGGGGCGTGCGTAATAGCATGCTTGAGACTATCGAAGGATTGTTGCGCTTGATCGTCCCAAATGAATGGGAAGTCCTTCTTGAGTAGTCTCATGTAACCCTGTGTCTTTTGCGCAAAATTACAGACAAAACGCCTTAAGTAAGTTTCTTTCCCTTGCAAACTTTGAAGTTTCGTGATATCAGTAGGAGGTGGGAGAGTGACAATGGCTTCCACCTTCAAGGGATCAATGCAAATCCCATCTTTCGAGACAATTAAACCGAGGAGGCGTCCAGACTCAATGTAATAGACACACTTATGAGGGTTCAGGTGGATTTTATACCGCCTGCATCTAAGGAAAATGTTGTCAGATGATCGATGTGGTACTGACGTTGCCGTGAATGGGAAGGTAGATCGTCGAGATAGGGTTCCACAAAGTCCTTCACATCATGAAAGGCATACAACATGGCCCACTGGAATGTTGCACCATCATTTTTGAGACCAAAAAGGAGCTTACGATAAGCAGACGTACCCCAAGGACAAATGAAAGTTGTCTTGTGCTGATCAACCGGGTGGATCTCAATCTGGTTGTAACCGAAAAATCCATCCATGAAAGAGAAAATGACACTTCTAGCACAGTTGTCGATGATCTGCTCGATAAAGGGAGTTAGGTAATTGTCCTTAGGACAAGCCTTGTTGAGATCCCAATAATCGACTCAGACATGAATGGTACCCTGCTTTTTAGCTACAAGGACAACGTTTGAGACCCATTCGGTGAGCGGTACAGGGTAGATGAAACTAGCCTTCAAGAGATTTTCAATCTCTGCCTTGATTGTCGTAGTCTTTCGAGTGTGTACCGGTCATAACTTTTTCCAGACTACTTTAGCATCAGGATAGGTTTGAATCTTGTGCGAAACAATAGTGGGGTCTATCCCAGGCATCTCCTCATAGGACCAAGAAAATATGTCTTGAAATTGCTTGAACAAGGTCGTGAACGTTGTAATCTCTTCAGGGGAACACTTTTGGCCTAAACGAATGTGTTCCACTACACCAGGAATAGCCAATATGTCTACCGAAATGGTAGGTTCAATGTTTTCCAAGTTGCCTTCAGTGTCTATTTGACATGTGAGTATCGGGGACTGAGGGCAAGGTTAGACATCCAATGTAAATATGGTGGTAATGTGTTTCTCCACAGAGTTCAATGGAGGAAGGAAAGACGATCGATGGTGAAGGTATTCCCATGGAGGGTCATCCGCACTCATGATTTCCATGATGGACTCGTCAGAATGAAAAGTCTGGAGCAGAGGATCGGGTAGGGATGACATCCGTTGTAGAGAACAGGAGGTAGAGGCCACGTCTAGGTGGTCCTCTAGTGCTGACTAGATAGCCTCATAAGTGATTTCAGCGGGTGAAAGAGGCATGGTGTCTCTGATCAGTGTTATATTTTGAGCATTAATTCACAATACTCTTGGATCTTTACTGAGAGAATAACATATACAATATATCAATGCATAACAATCACAAGAAGCATCACAAGCATCACAAGAATCAAAAGCATGAGAGACAAGAGGCACAGAGTTTCCGTGGGGAAAACCCTAAGGTGAAAAACCCCACAGCTTCCTCAGAGATAGAGAGAGCAATAGCTCAACCAAAGTACAACCAAAATACACTGAGATAGTTTCCTAGTAGCAGATGATCCTCCTCCTCACTAGTGCACCACTTTCTGAGTGAGAGAAGTATGAGTTTCCGAGTGATCCAAATAGAGATCTCCCGATCTCTATTTATACTTAACCTATTTTCCCAGTTACACTATGGGGTTGACTTGTCTAGCTAAGTACATCCACAATATAATATATATTTCAGGGCCGACCCCACACATGGTGGTCTAATAACCCATCGGCAAGTACACACACTTGCGACACTTGTCAATACACATGATGACACTTCCTTATAGAGGAATAACACATCTCTTATAACGGTACAATAAATATATATGAAATACATAGATGAAATACATTCCGAAGTTACATATACATCAACACTCCCTCTTAACTAGGAAGGTATTTCTCGACACATATCTGCTAGACAAGTCTTCTTCTCGGGATCGTCGTCATCATCATCGTCACTGTTACTTCTATCTCAACCAATCTCTGACTCTACTCGTCATAGGAAGTTCTACAGAGCCAGTCCTTTTTGATACTGGATGTAGGCCCACCACCTACAGGTCTTCATCATTTATGCAAACGGTCTGATAGAGGTGGCCTCTTAGGACTAATTTTATGTGCAGATGCAATACCGAAAAGAGTATCCCAGGAACATTTATGTGCCTAAGCACGACTGGCAAGATCTCCCAGGACTGATTACATGCATCTCCTCCACAATACCTTTAAAGAGCATCCCAGGAAAATTTATGTGCCGTAGCACGACCGGCAAGATCTCTAAAGAGCATCCTAGGACTTATTATGAGCACATAGTTCAACCTCTCGGATCTCCAGGACTGATTACATGTGGATAGACAAAACCTTTAAAGAGCATCCCAGGAACATTTATGTGCCGCAGCACGATCGGCAAGATCTCTAAAGAGCATCCAAGGACTAATTACGAGCACACAGCTCAACCTCTCGGATCTCCAAGACTGATTACATGTCTCCATAGTAATACCTCATCCCAGGACTGATTACGAGCACACACCTCAACCTATCGGATATCTGAGGACTGATTACATACTACATAGCAATACCGGAAAGAGTACCCCAAGAACATTTATGTGCCGCAGTACGACCGGCAAGATCTCCCAGGACTGATCACATGCTATTTGCACAACCTACCACATATAATCTCTGACCTCCAAGTATCAACCTGATACTCATGATCCAACGGATCATCATCGCATGAGGCATCATCCTGATGCCCATGATCATACTGATCATCATCACTGTACCATCTTGGTACATATCATCTAGAGAAACATCCTGAAGCTCATCATCATGATCAACCTGATCATACAGTGCATCCACCTGATGCATACCAAGTATCTACCTGATACATATCATCATACATGATCCACTTGATACAAATACAAATACATGATACATATCAACATACATGATCTACCTGATCATACAATGTATCCACTTGATACATGGTCCAAGCATCCAACATGATGCATATACAAAATACATACAAATGATCCAACCGATCATATCCAGCATCCAACATGATGCGTACATACATATAAATGATCCAACTGACCATATCCAGCATCAACACGATGCGTACATACATATAAATATAAATGATCCAACTGATCATATCCAACATCCAACATGATGCATACATACATATAAATGATCCAACTGATCATATACAACATCCAACATGATGCATATACAGAGCAGTAACTGGAGCATCATCATGATGCTCATCATCCAGCGCTTACATCCACAGCCATGTGAAGGATCCTCCTTCCAACATGCTTGGAATGGCTTCAGCAAATGTGTCCATCACTTCTTCCTCGAAGTGTCATCGATCTGAAGAACACCAAGCCTCTCCCTGAAGTATTCAAACTTTTCTCTGGCTAGTGGCTTCGTCAGTACATCTGCAATCTGCTCGTCCGTCGCAACATACAGGAGCTTCACAGCTCCTTTCTGCACCATATCCCTGATATAGTGATATTTGATCTCTATGTGTTTCAACCTGTCATGAAACACTGGGTTCTCGGACAGCTTCACACAACTCTGGTTATCACAGAAGATACTAGTAGCATCCAATGGGAGATCAAATAACTCAGACAGTAGCTTCTGAAGCCATACTGCCTCACAACTAGCTGAACAGGCTGCAACATACTCTGCCTCAGCTGTACTCAGTGCTACGTAGGACTACTTCCTGCTGAACCAAGAGATCACACCTGATCCCATACTGAAGCAACATCCAGATGTGCTCTTCCTATCTGCAGCACTGCTAGCCCAATCTGAATCAACATAACCCTGCAGGTTAAACTTTTGATTCGCTTCATACTTGAACCCATAATCCACTGTACCCTTCAGGTACCTCAGAACATGCTTTACAGCAACCAGGTGAACACTCCTCGGATCGGTCAGGAACTGACTCAATGTGTTCACCGCAAAGAAAATATATGGTCTCGTGTTTGTCAGGTACATCAAGGACCCAATCATTTGATGATACATAGAGACATCAACCGGCTCAGATGAAGCATCACATAGAAGCTTCATATTCGATGCCATAGGTGTGGCCATGGCCTTGCAGTCCATCATCCCAAATCTCTTCAGGATATCTACTGTGTACTTCCCTTGACAAAGGAAGATCCCACCTGCACTCTGCCACACCTCCATACCTAGGAAATAATGCATCATTCCCAAATCTTTCATATCGAACTCAGCCGCAAGATTCCTCTTAGTATCTGCAATCAATCTGTCATCTCCTGTTACAAATAAGTCATCTACATACAGGAGTAGAATCACAGGATTCTCTTCCTCAACCTTGTAGTAAAGGTTGGAATCCGCTTTACTCTTGGTAAAGCCCAAACTAGATAGGAAACTGTCCATCCTACCATACCAAGTTCTGGGAGCTTGCTTCAAGCCATACAAGGCTTTCTTCAATTTGCACACATATGACTCCCTATCATGTATTTCAAAACCAAGTGGCTGCTTCACATATACTTCCTCTTCAACTACACCATTCAAGAAAGCAGTCTTGACATCCATCTGGTGTATTTTCCATTTCATTGTTGCAGCCAGGGCAAGCACTGTTCTGATGGAAGTATACCTGACTACAGGTGCAAAAGTTTCTTCATAATCTATTCCTTCTTTCTGAGAGAAACCACGAGCTACGAATCTTGCCTTGTATTTCTCTACACTGCCATCTGCAGCATGCTTGATTTTGTAGATCCATTTGGAAGTCACAACAGACTTCTCTTTAGGTCTTGGGACAACATCCCAAACATCATTCTTCATTATTGATTGGTATTCCTCAACCATGGCATCCTTCCATTCTTTCTTTTCCGCTACTTCTTCATAACTGGAAGGTTCTTTGTTCATAATGTCATAGAGTAAAGCAACATAGCTGGTATGTGATCTGGTTCTCTTCTTTGCTCTGTGTTCTTCTTCTACAATGCCAAATCTTTCTGCATCTTGAATGAGCTCTCTATCCCATGCAGGTTTCCTCTTGTGAGAGTTATCCTCATGGGGTGGATCTATAGGTTCTTGTGGATCTTCAAACTCACGAACAACTTCTGGAATTGATTCATTCATGGTAGTGTCTTGAAATCTAGTTTCCTTAGGTTCTTCATAACATTCGATAGGTGCCTTCCTTGATTTGATGAATGTTGAGTTTTCATCAAATGTTACATCCCTGTTGACATCAATCTTCTTGAACCCTGGAAAGCATATTCTGTAAGCCTTCAAGCTTTCACTGTAACCCACAAAGATACCCTTCTTTCCTGAAGGATCTAGTTTGGTCCTCTTTTCCTTTGGGACATGAGTGTATATTGGACAAACAAATATTCTAAGATGGCTGACTTCAGGTTTCTTACCAGAAAAGACCTCTTCTGGTGTCTTGTTGTCCAATATCTTGTGGGGTGTTCTGTTCTGCACATATACAACTATTCTAGCTGCTTCTGCCCATAAATGCATTGGTAGATCCTGGTCATGCAACATTGCCCTTGTTGCTTCCATGATTGTTCTGTTCTTCCTTTCTGCAACTCCATTCTGTTGAGGATTATAAGGAGCAGTCAACTCCTTCTTAATACCTGAATCACTGCAAAGCTTCTTGAAGTCACCTAAGGTGAATTCTCCACCATTGTCGGATCTGAATGTTTTGATCTTCTTGTCAGTTTGATTCTCCATCAAGGTTTTGAATTCCTTGAACTTGTCAAACACCTCATCTTTGTTCTTCAAGAAGTAGACCCAAGTCTTCCTAGAGAAGTCATCTATGAAAGAGACATAGTAAACATACACACTTAGAGAACTGGATGACATGGGACCACAAACATCTAAGTGGATGATTTCCAAGCTGCCTTTTGCCTTACTTTCACTACTTGGAAATGCTTTCTTAATGTTCTTTCCTTTTGCACATCCTTTGCAAACACCTTCATGCTTGGTCTTGATTTCAAGAAGACCCTCTACAGCCTTGCTTGCAATTGGAAGTGCCCTATAGTGCATATGAGCAAGTCTTCTATGCCAAAGTTCACTTGGCTCCATGGATTCATGCATCATGGAATGTTCAGGTTTTCCTTTCAATTTATACAAACCTCCCTCTTGCTCTCCAATCACTACTGCATCATCTATGGTCTTTCCCTTTGGCCACATTAGGACTTGGCCATCCACAAATGCAACCCTCATACCTTTTGCATCCAATGCAGATATGGAGAGTAAGTTCTTCTTGAGCCCAGGTGCATAAAGGACTTCTTTCATCTTCAAAGATTTTCCAGAATCTAGGTTGTAGGAGGCTTCACCACTTCCTTTGATGGGATATTGATAATCATCCCTAAGTTTTACTTTATGGGGTGATTCATGTTCATATAGATTTACAAAGGATTCTTTAAACCCAGTCATGTGTTTGGAAGCCCCATTGTCAATTAACCAATCATTACAACCATGGGAGATGGTACCTGTGAGAGCAGAGATTAGAACATACTCTTCTTCACTTGATGAGTCATCATCACTATCATCACTTTCTGCCCTAGCCTTCTTCTTTGGGGGTTCATCATCTTCGGCAGCATGAGAATGGTACCTTCTTTTGTTACCCTTCTTCTTCTTGCTGGAGTTGTTGTTGTTGTGGTTGTCCCTTTTGTTCTTGGGACATTCTGAAGCAAAGTGACCCTTCTCATTACAAGTGAAACACCTTAGATCTTTCTTGTCTTTGTGATAATGATGAGAAGATTTCTTCTAGTGATGGGATGGATCCCTCTTGAACTTTCCCTTCTTAGTGTGAGTTGTGAGAGCTTGATCTTCATTCCCCATCTTCTCTTCTCTTGCCACAATCCTTGCTTCTTCTTGAGAACATTCCTCCCACAATCTGCTGAAGGAGATTAATTTCTTTTTGGCACATATCCCCTGGATAAAAGAGTCCCATGACCTAGGTAGGCCATTCAAAGTGGTCATAACAATTTCACCATTCTCCACCATTTCATCTACAACTTCAAGTTGTTCCTTGATCTGATAGACCTTGGAGAAATAGGATTGAATGGTTTCTCCATTCGACATCGTGACCCCTTTCAATTGATTCCGCAGGGTCATCTTCCGATTTGTGTTCTTCCCTTCAAATAGCTTGGTCAAAGAGTCAAACATAGCCTTGGGTGTCTTTAGAGAAGACACATGGGGTATGAGATGGTCTTTGATAGAATCAACAATGATTCTCTTTGCCTTGACCAAGTTATTCTTATGCAATACCTTAGCCTCTTCATCCTCTGGGATAGGGATGTCTTCTTTTATATATGAGTCCAACTCATTCTCTTCCAGGATTAACCCAATCCTATACTTCCAAGCTCAAAAGTTATCAACCCCTTCAAGCTTATCCTCAAGCTTGGTGTGGTGAGACATCTTAAAGAGTACTTCAAATGGAAATAGAAAATATTTAGGTCTTACCACTTAAAATGCTGAAAACTGGATATGGTCCTGGATTACGGTTTGTCAAAAAAAAACCCTAAAAATTCAAAATGTGAATTTCAACTTTCTGAAAGGATAGAAAGATGCACCTTGATGAGCTGATCAGCCTGGTGTATTCAGAATTTGAGATCAGCAAAGCTTTACCCTTCATATTTGCCTTTTTGTCCTCCCAGGTTCACTAAGGAGAGCCCTGAATTAGGGTTTGAGTTTCCCGGAGATCTACCCAGCCAAAAATCTCGATCCAAAGCTCTAAACTTTGATTTTTGCAATGAGCTTCCAACTATGTCTTCAGATTTCAGAAATTCCTATTTTTGTGGAAACCCTAATTTTTAGGGCCAAATCTGAAAATGCTCAGAATTGAATTCTGATTGGACAGATAGATTCTCCTTGATGAGTAGAGTCAATCTACTATACTGCTTTTCCAAAATCTGTGGAGAGAAACCCAATAAACAAGAAACTCAAGTTTCTGTCACTGCGAAATGTCTTCTTCTCAGGTTGGCTCTAATACCATGTTATATTTTGAGCATTAATTAACAATACTCTTGGATCTTTACTGAGAGAATAACATATACAGTATATCAATGCATAACAATCACAAGAAGCATGACAAGCATCACAAGAATCAAAAGCATGAGAGACAAGAGACATAGAGTTTCCGTGGGGAAAACCCTAAGGTGAAAAACCCCACAACTTCTTCAGAGATAGAGAGAGAAATAGCTCAACCAATATACAACCAAAATACACTGAGATAGTCTCCTAGTAGTAGATGATCCTCCTCCTCACTAGTGCGCCACTTTTTGAGTGAGAGAAGTATGAGTTTTCGAGTGATCCAAATAGAGATCTCCCGATCTCTATTTATACTTAACCTGTTTGCCTAGTTACACTATGGGGACGACTTGTCTAGCTAAGTACATCCACAATATAATATATATTTCAAGGCCGACCCCACACATGGTGATCTAATAACCCATCGGCATGTACACACACTTGCGATACTTGTCAATACACATGACGACACTTCCTTATAGAGGAATAACACATCTCTTATAAGTGTACAATAAATATATATGAAATACATTCCGAAGCTACATATACATCAACAATCAGGTGCATAGTGGCTTCGTCAGGTACAAACCATTGATCGATAGAGTTGGGGACAGATGAAATCCCAGAGGAGATCATGTTCGTCGTGGCAACATGATTAGGGGGATCCGAGGTTGGAAACACTCCCATAAGAGATGAATCTTTTATGAGGCTGACCCCCACGCTCTCATATAGCTATGAAGATTGTCCAAGTAATGGAACATTATCGCTCGGATGAGTAGCGGTGTCAGGTGTACATAAATACAATTGATCGACAGTGACAATTCGGCCTTTGTGGGGGAATTGTACTATGCGGAAGATAGATGATGCAACCGCAGTCATGGCGTAAAACCAATTACGACCAAGTAAGAGATTATAATATAAAGGGGCTGTGACTACTTCCACGTTAATGGTTGCGGTCTTACCCCCCAACTCAACTGCTAAGGCTTGTAACAACCCATGAGGTTGAAAGCCACATTTGGTGAATGCTTTCAAGGTCATGGGAGAACGGTTCAACTCGGAAGAGCCAATGGCTCTCTAACATGAAATCGACATGATCGAGGTAGAGGCACCTTCGTCCAAGACAGTATGATGGATTGTCTTCTCGGCAATGTTTGTGGAAACTTGAAAGGCCAACTGATGGGAAAGCCTCGGCTTAAAGTACTCCAGCCGGAACATGATGGTATTAGAAGAATCCGGATCAACTGCACCAATGGCAGTGAGGAGAGTCTTGAGCTGGTTAGGGAAGTTCTGCAAGACCTCTAGCGTCGACATCGCACAAGGAGCTTATGCTAGGTCCTATACAATATTGTAGTTTTGAGCTTCCCAAGCATTCGGATTGAAAACGGCTCTTTGAATCGTGCTCTTGGAAGGACATAACACTGACTCTAAAGAAGGCTTCTCAATGGTGAGAGAAGCATGTGGTACGGTGACGTCGAGAATAGAAGTGGAAGCTTTTTCAATATTACTTCCAGCCGATTCCTTCTGAGGGACGGAGTCATACGAACGAGAACGTGTGTTCAAGTTGATGGTCTCACTATGCATCATGATAACATGCGCGGTGGAGGATGCCTCGCCTTGAGAAGGAGAGATGTGTGTGATTAGTTGTTGGTTCTGAGTGGGGAAGGGATCATTGAGAACTGCGGTAGTAGAGTTTCCTTTGATAAACTTCTGTACTTTGTCTCGATGGCGACATTCCTTGGAGAAATGGTCACCACCGCACAGTAAAAAAGGATACTTCAACTTCCTCTTCTGTTTGGTGTCTTTGGGGGTGGGATTGGGCTCCTGCTGATTAGAAGGTTTCTTAGGTTTCCCTTTGTTTTTCTTCTTACCACTGGATTTCTGAGATGGAGTTGATTGAACAGAATTCACCTCTTTGGTGGAGGCAGGAGTAGTGGACTTGGTAGTGCTATGGCCAGCCTATGGTGGTGATGGGGAAGAACCATGGGGGTTTGATGAGCCACCATTTTGAGTAGAAGGCTGGGAGGTAAGGGAACCAATGATGACGTCGTCCTGTGGTCCCTTGGGTGGTTTCGCAGGGTCATACGTTGTTAGATTTTGAGCATTAATTCAATATGATCTAGGATCTTATCTGAGAAAATAACATGTATAGCATATCAATCACAAGAGACAATCATAAGAGACAATAAACACAGAGTTTCCTCAGGGAAAACCAAGAAGGTGAAAAACCCCGCAACTTCCTCAAAGATATAAAGAGAAATGATACAAAACCCAAGTACAAGAGATAGTCTCCTAGTAGCTTCTCCTCCTTCACTGGTGCACATCACTCAAGTGAGAGAATAGATGAGTAAGTGAACGATCAAATAGAGTGACACCCTCACTCTATTTATACACAACTTAACTTGCGTAATAACCTAACAGGGCTGACTTCTCTAGGAGAGTCTAATAACCCATGGTAATTCAACGTAGGACCGACCCCACACTTGGTGGTGTAATAACCCATCATATATAAGTTGCAACACTTGTAAATACAAATGACGACACTTCTGTACAGAGGAATAATAACATCTCTGTAGGGATACAATATACATATATGAAATACATTCTGAAGTTACAAATACATCAACACTCCCTCTTAACTAGGAAGGTATTTCTCGACATAGGTCTTCTAGTACAAGTCTTCTTCTCTGGATCATCAAGCCATCGTCATCTTCACTGTTGTTTCTATCTCAATCAATCTCCAATCTACTCGTCATAGGAAGTTCTATAGAGCTAACCCTTTTTCATGCTGGATGTAAGCCTAGCCTCCATGTAGGTCTTCATCATCTCTGTGAGCAAGCCATCAAGTAGGTACACCTCAGGAATGATTACACTGCCTCTGCAACACCTGCAAGATCTCTCAAGACTGATTACACTGCCTCTGCAAAACCTGCAAGAGCTCTCAGGACTGATTACACTGCCTCTGTAAAACCTGCAAGAGCATCTCAGGACTGATTATATGCGTCTGCAAAACCTGTGTACCCTATTGTCACATCATCGTCTTAAGAACACCTCATAGTCCATGGAGCACAACCCAGATGCACATCACACAGCACTTACATACACCGGCATGGAGGACCTACCTACCACCATCCGGGAAGGGCTCAAAACTTACATCACGACCATGGGAGGACACACCTACCACCATGTCGGAAAGGCACAACACTTACATCAACGACCATGGGAGGACACACCTACCACCATGTCAAAAAGACTCGACAATTACATCAACAACCATGGGAGGACACACCTTCCAACATGTCGGAAAAGCCACACCCAACCCTTACATCTCACCATGGGAGGACATACCTACCACCATGTGAGAATGGCCATGCCCTTACATCTGCACCATGGGAGGACATACCTACCACCATGTGAGAATGGACCCAACCCTTATATCTGCACCATAGGAGGACATACCTACCACTATGTGAGAATGGCTCCAGCCCTTACATCTACACCATAGGAGGACCTACCTACCACTATGTGATAATGGCTCATGTGCATCTGTGCCTCCGGACTCATCACTTCCCTTTGGAGGGAATCTCGATCTGAAGTACACCAAGTCTCTCTCTGAAGTATTCAAACTTCACTATGGCCAGCGACTTGGTCAACACATCGGCTATCTGCTCATCCCTCGCAACATACAGGAACTTCACTGCTCCTCTCTGCACCATATCACTGATATAGTGATACTTGATCTCAATTTGCTTTGACTTGTCATGGAACACTGGGTTCTCAGACAAATTCACACAACTCTTATTGTCGCAATATATACAAGTAGCATCCAACTGGAGATCAAACAAATCAGACAGTAGCTTCCTAATCCATACTACCTCACAACTAGTCGAACAAGCTGCAACATACTCTTCTTTGGCTATACTTGGTGCCACACAGGACTGCTTCCTGCTAAACCAAGAGATCATACCGGATCCCATACTGAAGTAGCACTCTGAAGTGCTCTTCCGATCAATGGCACTGCCTTCACAATATAAATCAACATAACCCTCTACGTTAAACTTTTGATTCACATCATACTTGATCCCATCGTCAAATGTACCCTTCAGGTACCTCAAAATATGCTTTGCAGCAATCAGGTGAACATGTCTCGGATCCGTCAGGAACTGGCTCAAGGTGTTCACAGCAAAGCAAATATCTAGTTTCGTATTTGTTAGGTACATCAAGGACCCAATCATCTGACGATACATCGTGGCATCAACCGAATCAGATGAAGCATCACATAGAAGCTTCAGGTTCGATGCCATAGGTGTGGCCATGGCCTTATAGTCCATCATCCTGAACCTCTTCAGGATCTCTACTGCATACTTCCCTTGTCCAAGGAAGATTCCATCTGCACTCTGCCACACCTCCATACCTAGAAAATAATGCATCATCCCTAATTCCTTCATCTCGAACTCGGCAGCAAGCTTCCTCTTTGTGTCGGCAATCAATCTATCCTCACCTATCACAAACAGGTCATCCACATACAATAGGAGTATCACTGGATTGCCTTCCTCAACCTTGTAGTAAAGGTTGGAATCAGCTTTACTTTTGGTAAAGCCCAAGATGGATAGAAAGTTGTCTATCCTACCATACCAAGTCCTAGGAGCTTGCTTCAAGCCATACAAGGATTTCTTCAACCTGTAAACATATGACTCCCTATCATGTGTCTCAAAACCAAGTGGCTGCTACACATACACTTCCTCTTCGACTACACCATTCAAGAAGGATGTCTTGACATCCATCTGGTGTATCTTCAATTTCATCATTGTAGCCAAAGCAAGTACTGTTATGTTGGAAGTGTATCTGGCTACAGGAGCAAAAGTCTCTTCATAATCTATCCCCTCTTTCTAGGAGAATCCACGAGCTACAAACCTTGCCTTGTATTTCTTTATGCTACCATTTGCAGCATGCTTGATCTTATAGATCCACTTGGAAGTCACAACAGACTTCCATTCAGGTCTTGGGACCACATCCCAAACATCATTCTTCATGATCAACTGGTATTCTTCGACCATGTCATCCTTCCATTCTTTCTTTTCCGTTGCTTCTTCATAACTGGAAGGTTCTTTGTTCATAATGTCACAGAGTAAGGCAACATAGCTGGTATGTGACCTAATCATTTTTCTCTCTCTGTGTTCCTCCTCTGGAATACCATACCTTTCTACATCTTGGATGAGCTCTCTAGCCCATGTTGGTTTCCTCTTGTGAGAGTTCTTCTCATGGGGTGGATCTACAAGTTCTTGTGGATCTTCTTCTGGAATAACTTCATTCATGGTGGTATCTTGTGTTCTGGGTATTCTTGGTTCTTCATTGTCTTCAGTAGGTGTCTTCCTTGATTTGATGTATGCTGAGTCTTCATCAAAAGTTACATCCCTGCTGATATCAATCTTCTTGAACCCTAGAAAGTAGATTATGTATGCCTTCGAGCTTTCACTGTAACCCACAAAGATGCCCTTCTTTCCTGAAGGATCTAGCTTTGTCCTCTTTTCCTTTGGAATGTGTGTGTATACTGGACAGCCAAATATTCTGAGATGGATAACTTCTGGCTTCTTCCCAGTGAACACTTCTTCTAGTGTTTTTTTGTCAAGTATCTTATGAGGTGTTATGTTTTGAACATATACAGATGTCCTTGCTGCTTCTGCCCATAGGTCCATAGGTATATCTTGGTCATGAAGCATTGCTCTAGCTGCTTCCATGATGGTTCTATTCTTCCTTTTTGCAACCCCATTTTGTTGTGGATTGTAAGGAGTAGTCAACTCCCTCTTAATCCCTGAATCACTACATAGCTTCTTGAAGTCTCCTGAAGTAAATTCTCCGTCATTGTCGGATCTAAATATCTTGATCTTCTTATCAGTTTGATTTTCTATCAAGGCTTTGAATTCCTTGAACTTATCAAACACTTCATCTTTATTCTTCAAGAAATAAACCCAAGTCTTCCTAGAGAAATCATCAATGAAGGAAACATAATATACATACCCACTCAGAGAGATGGAAGACATTGAACCGCATACATCAGAGTGGATAATCTCCAATATTGCTTTTTCCTTGCTTTCACTACTTGGAAATGTCTTCTTTGTGTTCTTTCCTTTTGCATAACCTTTGCAAATGCCTTCATGCTTTGTCTAGATTTCAGGAAGACCTTCAACTTCTTTGCTTGCAATAGGTAGTGCCCTGTAGTTCACATGTGCAAGCCTTCTATGCCAAAGTTCACTTGGTTCTACTGAGTCATGAACCAAGTCTTGTTCTGGTTGGCCCTTCAATTTGTATAATCCTCCCTCTTGCTCTCCAATCACTACTGTATCATCAATGGTCTTACCTTTTGGCCACATAAGAACTTAACCATCTATAAATGAAACCCTTATGCTTTTTGCATCCAAAGCAGATATGGAGAGAAGATTCTTCTTGAGACCTGGAACATATAGTACATCTTTCATCTTCATAGATTTTCCAGAGTCTAGCTTATAGGATGCTTCACCACTTCCTTTTATTGGGTACTGGTAGTCATCCCCAACTTTCACCTTATGGGGTGATTCATGTTCAGATAGGTTTACAAAGGATCCCTTGAATCCTATCTATAAGCCAATCATTGCTTCCATGAGAAATAGTACCAGTGAGGGCAGAAATCAAAACATATTCTTCATCACTTGAATAATCTTCACTTTCTTCCCTAGCCCTCTTCCTGGGAGGTTCATCATCCTCTGCAGTGTGAGCATGATGTCTTCTTTTGATGTTCTTCTTCTTGTGGGAACCATCTTTATTATTTCTGGGACAATCCCTAGAATAGTGTCCCTTTTCATCACATGTAAAGCATCGGTCATTGGATATGTTTCTTCGAGATCTAAGGTTACCCCTCTGGTTCTGATGGTGATGATTTTCTTTTTTACTGTGGTGATGTCCCCTTTTATTATCATACTTCTTGGAGTGTGCTGTGAGAGCTTGTTCTTCATTCCCCATCTTCTCTTCTCGAGCTATAATTTGAGCTTCTTCTTGTGAGCATTCTTCCCACAACCTACTGAATGTGATAAGTTTCTTCCTAGCACAAATTCCTTGGATGAAGGAATCCCATGACCTAGGAAGGCCATTAAGAGTGGTCATTACCACTTCTCCATTCTCTATATCTTCTCCCATAGATTCAAGTTGTTCTTTTATCTGAGAGACCCTTGAAAAATAATATTGCATGGTCTCCACATTCTGGATCTTGACATTCTTTAGTTGATTCCTCAAGGTCATCTTCTGATTTATGTTCTTCCCTTCAAATAGCTTGGTCAAAGAATCAAATATCTCCTTAGGTGTCTTCAGAGATGACACGTGGTATGAGATGGTCTTTGATAGAATCAACAATGATTCTCTTAGCCTTGACCAAGTTACTCTTGTGCAAGGCCTTAGCCTCTTCTCCCTCTGGAACTGGAACCTCTTCACTTATGTAGGTGTCCAATTCATTTTCTTCCAAGATTAATCCAATCCTATACTTCCATGCTCGGAAGTTATCAGCCCCTTCAAGCTTATCCTCAAGCTTGGTGTGGTGAAACATTTTAAAGAGTACTTCAAATGGAAATAGAAAAGTTATTAGGTCTTACCACTTTAATTGCCGAAAACTGGATCTGGAGCTGGATTAGGGTTTGTCCAAGAAATCCTAAAAATTCAAACTTTGAATTTCAAACTTCTGAAAGGATAGAAAGATGTGCCTTACTGAGATGGTCAATATCGTATACTTAGATTTTGAAATCTGCAAGATTTTACCCCTCAAAATTTCCTTTGAAACTTATGGATTCACTAGACAGGGTCCAGAATTAGGGTTTGATCAAACCCGACCTTCCACCCAACCAAAAAGTTCGATCCAAGGCTTAGAAGTTTGATTTTTTTGAGGAGCATCTAGCCATGGACTCAGATTCCAAAAATTCCAACTTTCTCCGAAAACCTAATTTCCCGCAGCAATGACAAGCCAAAAAATGAAAGTGCTCAGAATGAAATTATGTTTCGATAGAAAGATGTGCCCTTGCTAGGAGAGTCAATATAGCCTCCTGCCTTTGAATATATGTGGAGAGAAACCCAAAAATCAAGAAGCCCTAGCTTCCGCAGCTGCACAGTGTCTTCTACTCAGGTTAGCTCTGATACCATGTTAGATTTTGAGCATTAATTCAATATGATCTAGGATCTTATCTGAGAGAATAACATGTACAGCATATCAATCACAAGAGACAATAGACACAGAGTTTCCTCGGGGAAAACCAAGAAGGTGAAAAACCCCGCAACTTCCTCAGAGATAGAAAGAGCAATGATACAAAACCCAAGTACAAGAGACAGTCTCCTAGCAGCTTCTCCTCCTTCACTAGTGTGCATCACTCAAGTGAGAGAATAGATGAGTAAGTGAATGATCAAATAGAGTGACATCGTCACTCTATTTATACACAACTTAACTTTCCTAATAACCTAATAGGGTTGACTTCTCTAGGAGAGTCTAATAACCCATGGTAACTCAACTTACGGCCGACCCCACACTCGGTGGTCTAATAACCCATCATATATAATTTGCGACACTTGTAATGCAACTTGCGACACTTGTAAATACAAATGATGACACTTCCGTACAGAGGAATAATAACATCTCTGTAGGAATACAATATACATATATGAAATACATTCCGAAGTTACAAATACATCAACATACATACGGCGAGGTGCATCATGAACAATTTCATACAATGTGTTGGATTGAGCATAGACCAAGTCTAAGTAATGGGCATGGGCAATGGCCTATTCCTCAGCGACGGCCCCTCCCATAGCTATGTCTCGAGCTACAACAGGTAAAAGTGACTTTGTGAACCATTCAGATAAGAGTTGGTTTGGAATATGAGCCTTAATAAGACGTCATCTTCATCGCCATTCATGAATATGACCTGAAATATGAGTGGCAGTGTTCTGGCGAAGGGAGGTCAATAAGTCAGTACCAGTCTCATAGCAAATGGGCAACTGGAAGTGGGTCAAAAATGACATAGCAAGAGAGCGAAAATCTGGAAAAGAATTGGGTGGTAGTTCAATATAACACTTGGCAGTTGGGATAGTGAGAGTCCGTTGAAATAACCTAAGACGGATCGAGTTATCTCTAAAGGAGTTGGATGAACACCATAAATGGTATGTCATCACGTGGTTTTTTGGATCCTCACCGGGCTTGCCATCAAATTTGGGAATATCTGATGGTAATTTCACTGGAATGGGTGGCCAATTATGTCCGTGGAAGATGGGGTCATTAGTCAGACGAGACAAGTCAGGTAAGTCCAACGTAGCAAAAAAGGGCAGTTGTTGGTTCGGCTGTGGGTACTGATAGTACTGGTATGGCATGTATGGACCAGTCGGACCTTGCATCGACTGGTTGTAGGGTGTCCCCGGAGGAAACTGATCATAAGGGGGTATGCTTCCTGGACCATATGTAGGTCCTTCTCCATAATAAGGTGGTCCGTTACCACAATAAGGTGGTCCGTTACCATAAGGTGGGGTTCCACCTCCACCACCGAGAGGGTGTGGGTCACCTCCAAATGGTTGGGGTCCACCACCACCACCAGGATAGGATTGACCTCCACCGCCTCGACCGGGATAAGGTGGACCGCCACTGCCTCATCTAGGAAGAGGTGGTACTCCACCGTCGCCGCCGGAAGGGTAAGGGCCTCCTCCGCCACCTCCGCCAGAATAAGATGGTCCTCCACCACCACCACCAGGATGGGATGGTCCTCCACCACCACCACTAGGATGGGATCGTCCTCCACCATCGCCGCTAGGATGGGATGGTCCTCCGCCACCACCGCTAGGATGGGATGGTCCTCCACCATAAGGTTGAGGTCCGCCACCACCGGGGGGTGGCCCTCCGCCTCCGTCATTAGGGGGTGGGCCATGGTTTCCAGAATGAGGTGGTCCTCTTCCAGAAGGTAGAGTTATGCCTTCTCCGGAATTATGTGTGGGCCCATTGCCTCCGACGAGAGGTGGGGGTGGACCAAATGGGGGTGGTGGGACTTGAGGGACTGTAGGTGGAGGTCCATGTTGTAAAGAATTTTGTTGTCCCCATAGAGTGTATGGGTTTCCAGGATAAGGTATCCCGTAGAGTGTGTTTCTGGGATTGAATTGTCTCGACACATGGTTAAGATAACCTGGATATGCTTGACTCCATGGTGGTTGAATTACATTCGATGGTCCCCCAACATGGGATAATCCCATGGTGGAAAGTCCGGCAGGTAGGGAATTTCCAATGGAAGGACCGATGGGAACTCCTCCTCCAATATTATGGTGAGGAGACGGGGGTTTCCCCCCAGCAACAACTTGCTGACCACTAATCAAAGGTTGACCCAACACGGGTTGTTGATTATCTACTGCAGGATTAACATTACCCGTAAGGAAGGTAGGGGTAAAGAGTATCCTCCCTGCGAGTTTTGGGGTGGGGGAGGAGTGGGTAATGTAATCGTGGTAGTAACAGGTGTGTTGGACTGTTGTCCTTCAACGGGTTGAGTTGTTTGAATTATAGAACTGGTCTCTTGTCTAAGGGGTGTATGTGTAGGAAGTGAGGGTTGACCAAATTCAAAAGTGGTCACGTGTTGGGTGGGTGATTCCGGTGAGTTAAAAGATAAAAAATGACTCGAGAGTGGCCAATAAGGAGGTAGTGTTGGGTCTTCAACCCTTCATAAAAGAATTTGTCTTCAAAACTCCTCGCCCATAGCACGTAATCAAGTCAACTATTCACGATAAAGTGCTAGCGGGTCATCGGGAGTAGCCCAACTGGGTGGGGATGCAATGGAAAACTGATCCACTAGGTGGCCTAGAGATGATGTCCAAAAAGTTGCAGCTTGACCAACAGCTGATACAGGGTCATCCTAGGGCGTATTTAACCATTCCACCGATCCAGGCTCTCCCAATAAAATGAGAGGTGAGTCTTGTGAAGTGGAATTTTGCGCCTCTTCACCCTGTGGGGGGTTGGAGGTAGGTGAATCTGGAGGGAACATGTGTGCTCAAATATTGAAAGTAGGGTTTTCTACTTCAGGTGACATGACCGTGGTGTGTGGGTCCATTCTTACCTTCGAAATTACCTCTTAGTTAAGGGGATATTCGGGTGGTAAGTTCAAAATTCTGCGGGAGCTTCTCCAAGGAAAGTCATCCAGTGTGACTGAAACAAAGTTTCTCCTAGGGTAATCTTAAAAAAAGAAAAGCAGTCAAGAAAAACCTACAAAAACTAAGGCCACAAGCAAACTTATGTGATAGGTGTGGATTCAAAAGTTTGGAACCTCATACGATTGTCAAGGCTTCTCAACTCGCTATCTACCGCAGGGTCCAACAGTAAAACGCGACAAGGAGGATTGGGACCGTACCCTTTCCTGAATACCCGACTACCTCGACAGCACGTGCGTAGTAATATCCCTGAGTGATTTTCTCGGTGTATCTCTCTGCCAAGACGGCCAAATGGATAGCTTAGTTGGTTTCAGAAATCCTAATGGTGTCTCCCGATATACTCAAGGTACATGGGAACTCAAATCCGTAGTGGTGTTGTCTAATGCACAACCGTACGTCACGAGACCTTCCTATATACTACCGATTACGTGAACACCTTTCTATATACGCCAAGTATGTGAAGTTCCTTTCGATATACCCTAAGGTACGTGAAAGAGCCTTCGATATACCTGGTTGGTACGTGAAAGAGCTTCGATATACCAGTTGGTATGTGGAAGACTACAATACCCCCAGAATACGGTGATGGCAAGTAACGATAGCTGCCATGTTTTACGACGTCAGAACACGTCTCTAACTTAACACACATGTTACTAAAAATTTTACCCTAGTTCTACCATTAATTTTATTTGGACGGTTAGGTGAATGCATGAGGTGAGTACATAAATGTAAACATAATGCAAGCCCTAACTACATGCAAAAAATGTACCTTCTTTTTGATGAACTCTATATATGGGAGGGAGAAATATTTTTCCAAGTGGTTTTACCAAAACAACCAAATGCAACACAATCCCAAATCTACCAAATTTGACAACAAAAATACTCTTTTTCGTTTTTTCTGTTTTTCCAAGCAAAACACAAAATCCACAGGCATCAAAAACCAAATCTAAACATTTTCTTTTTGTCTTTTTGAATAAAAAATGAAAAGAGAGAAATTTCTTATCTAGAGCACTCTAACTTTTCAAATTTCACTATGATGGCTTAAAAGCATAAAAAACCAAGAATGCATGCAATTCTTTCAAGCATGGAATCACTTTTGTAAAAACTTGATCTCACTTGAATTTTTCAAGAAAATGAATGATTCATAATTTTCGAAAAGCACAAATGACTAACTTTTCTCTCAAACTTTTCAAAAGACTAATGAATGATAAATTCCAATGCATGAACCAATTTCTACAACAATTTTCAAATGCACGTGAAAACGGTAAAAATGATGCACTTTGAATTTTTCAATGATATGCCAAGAGTACAACTTGATAATAATGATATTTTTAAGCATGAAAAAAAAAAAAAATTTGCAGCACTCTGAACACTTAGAAATTCTCAAGAAAATGGCAAGCACTCATGTAAACTGAAAACACTCAATCAAACAACCGAATGCAATCAAAGCTAAATAACAGGTGTAAGGGAGGTATGGGATCTAAGCCAATGGAAGGACTAGATCAGGTGAAGAGAGCAAGGAATGCAAGGTCAAGTGGATGAAGGTGGGGGAGACCAAAGTGTCCACCACTACCAAAACTCAAACTCGTCCGAGATGGAACCCAAAACCACTTTGAATCAAACCAAACAAAACCAAACACTAGCAATGCAACATCAAAAAGGTCTCTAACTGGAAGATACAGTGCAGAGGGGGTCTGTAAGGAAAACCAAAATAAAAGGTTGATGAGGAGAAGTACCAAGCACAAAAACTAGACTGCTCGTCGCAGTCTCTGGTCAGATGCAGAGCAACCCTCACAAGAGAGGAACTAGTGAACTGCGACAGCGTCGAAGGATGTCAAACTGTGAAGTGCAACAATGTCGCAGGTTGCAAGGCAACAGACTACGCCTGACAAGGGAGCGTCGCTCTGGATATATTACCCAGGTGCGATGGGTGAGATCCCTATGCAAGGATGACAAAGATATCCAAATATGATCAACCAAAAGGCTTGATAATCAAACACATAGACCTAAAGGAAGTCAACAGACTCTTCAAAGAGAAGATCTCGTGGTGAAATGGCTCATAAAGAAGTCAGAGAAAAATAATTTCAAACTGAAAACTTCAAACAACAATGCATGTAATCTTCCCCAGTATGGTCGCCAAACTTGTTACTGGACAATCTACCAAAAGCGGACTTAAGGCATGATCTCCCTAGCTCAACGTAAGTCTAGAACAAGTGAGACAAAATATAAAACAACTTTTCTAGATCTAGTTAAAGATCGATTGATTAGATGTCTTACCTCTAGCTTGTAGATCTTTCTCCTCGATGTTGTTCCAAGCTCCACGGTATTTAGATCTCAACTGCAAAACTTGTAAAATCATACATAACAATACAAGCAAGTAAAATGCATCTAAACAGTAACAGATCTAAGTAAAGATTTAAGCAAGTAAACTACCCAAACATCATTAACACAACAATGTTTGGTGGAAAGCATTTATATTACTGTATTAAAGAAGGGAAGTACAAAGAGTGATGATTACATACAAATCTTAACGTCACAATCCTCCTCCAACAAGCCAATGCCAAAACCTCCAAAGGAAGTATAGGTCTCCCAAGAGATGAGTAGAGATCTCCTAAGCTAATTTCACCAGCATGCAAGTACTATAGACTTCCTCCCCTTGGAATGGGAATGAGCTTCATATATATAGGACTAAGAGGATAGGGTAGGTTGAGATATAGTGGGAGAGGACTAAGGGATTCTCCCAAAGGGCTAGGGAACCGAATTCCAGCTCTCCTATAGGTTAGGTATAGGGATCCACATCACACAGCTTCGATAATGGGCTCGAAGATGCTCTTTTATACATCTAACTGACATCGTCGCAAGCTGCATGAGGGTGACCTGCAACGTTGCAGGTTGCACAAAGGTGACCTGCAACGACCTCATTAAACCCAATAGAAATAGGTCAATATCTCTTCCAAGTTAACAACTTAGTCAAAGGAACTTCAAGGATGTTTACAGTGAGTATTATGATGGGAATATTTAGGTGTAACACAAAGAAAATAAAGTGTGGATGGTAGCCTATTTTGTTGTGGAGGAGAAAGTATCCCCATAGTCAATTCCTTCCTTCTATGCAAAACCTTTCACCACAAGCCTCGCCTTATGCTTGTCAAGTGAGCCTTCTGATTTATACTTGTTCTTGTAGACACACTTGCAGCTAATCGGTTTGGTTCAAAATGGATGGTCCACTAACTTCCAGGTCCCATTCTTAATGAGACTCGCATCATACTCATTTTGCATGGATTTTTTCCACTCATCATGATCAACAACTTCTTCAAAGGAAGTTGGTTCAAGGTTAGTAGATAAATTCAATTCACAATCATATTAGACATCTATATCTTCTCATCACCTAAATTTGAATTATTTGCATCTCCTTCGTCATCTTGTTTGGTCGAAATTCTCAATCCCATTTTTACAACTTCATCCATATGGACACTTTCAAGTGCCTTTGTGATCCACTTCGAAACTTTCTATGAAGGTATAGGTTGCTCACCTAGTGGTGCTTTATTCTCTTCGAGATTCAGTCTTCTAATCCTCTCAATCACATCATCCAATTGAACCTCTTATTATGGTGAAGTGGAGGGAACTTCTTCATGACGGGGTGATGGTGTTGCAAAATGAAATTCCAAAGATTGATCCAAGATAGGGACCCCCCCTTCAAGATGTGGAATCTCATTATAAACTTCATGAAAGGTATTTTCATGGGTAAATTTTTCTATACAATCAAGCTACCTCTCAATAGACTCATCATTTTTATTCATTTCAAGAAAAATTACATCTTTGGAAAGAATATTTGTTTTGTTTACTTCATTGTAAAGATGGTATGCCTTGGTGGTATTTGAGTACCCCAAGAAAATGCAATTCTAACTCCTTGCACCAAGCATGTTTCTTTGTTCCTTTGGAATTAAGGCATAACAAGTGTAATACCCCTAGTTTTGACTTGGAAGAACATATTTAACCAAAATTAGGTAAATTAGGTAAATAGTGCAGAGCTCAAGGCCAAGGCCCGACTAGTGAATGGATAGGCATGTATGAGATATATTTTTTTTTATTTGGACTGTTTGGTTGACTTGTCATGCCGATTTAGAATGTATGTAAATATTATGTGCATAAATAATAAAATGGTCCAACAATGGTTGTGTAAAGAGAACCAAAGGGGCTTTGATTCCACTAGAGGGGAAGAAGAAAGGGGGTCCATGGGTGATTAAATCCTTGCTGCCAAGTGTCAACCTTAGAACTCACCCAAAATTCTATCATGTGATGTGAATAAGCCAATTATCTCCTTTTTTACTCTTTTCCAATCATTGAGTGCATGTGGGAGGTTGGTGGGAAAAGTCACATCATGCAATTATTGAAGCATGGGGCTGATTGCACTTTTGTGATAGTTATGTCATGACAAAATTCAATCTGCAGTTGCAAGCAGTCCTTTCTTATACTGTCAGAAGCTATGCCAGTTGTCTTTTCACCATTTTCTCATATCCCTTTGATTCAGCCCTCATTCTCTCATTCATTCTCTCATTCTTTCATGTTGATCTACACTAGGAAGAGCTCTCCATTGTTGTCCATGAACTTACCATGCTACATTTTAACCCAGAAAATCAAATTTGGAGACGATGCTGCAGCTTTGGAAGTGAAAATTGATTGTTGTGGGTGAGCTGAGAGGTTGGGAAAGCTAGGAACCCTTACCCATTGAGTTTTGCTGCTTATAGGTGCTTAAGAAGCCACACATTGAAGCTATAGGTGGTTCTATAGTAGCCAATATCAGATTGGACTTATTCTATGCACACACTAGAAGCACCAAGCAACATGGATCTCCCAAGAGAACCGTGGATCGTGGATCGATGAAGGGGATTCCTGAGCCAAGAAGGGTGTTGTGTGGGGCGGGTATTGTGGAAGCCAAGGCTGTGAGGGCTACATGAGACCACTGTAGAGATCTATATGAGCATTTGACTAAGCATAGAGAGAAGAATGGGTTGTGGGATGAGAGATAGAATCCTGTAGGTGTTTCCTTCACCATGGTGGCCTCATAGCTCAACTTGGGGGTTGCCTCTCGGCAGAAAGAGTATATGTTGGATAGAGTGCCTATGGTTGGGTATAAAATCGCTCTTACACAACCAATTGTTGGGATCTGCGTTAGATAAAGATAAGTATTTTCATGCATTTGAATCTGAAACATTTTTATTTGATGCATGTAGTGTTTATGCTTGTGTTTGCATGCTAGATGTGTGTGGATAGATTTTAATTCCACTGTGTATGTTTATTTACATTTTTGCACACATTTTATTTGTTGAAAATTGTATTCTGGATTTGGGGTAAAAATTGAGAGCCCGAAATCAAGTAATGTCCCCTCATGATGGTCGTATTGGGTGAGGGGGACGTTACAACAAGTGGAACTAAAGACTCTGAGATGCCTCACCGAAGGGATGTGGACATACCACATTTCATGTGGATTTGTGTTTCCAAGAGCATGAGTTGGACTTTTGTTTCTCAAATAAACTGTGCATAAAAGTGCATCACCCCAAAACATCAATTTGGCATTCTTGAAAAATAGCATGGAGCATACCATATTTAAGAGAGTTATGTTCATTCTTTTTGCCACACCATTCTTTTGAAGATTGTATGGAACTGTAGTTTGATCATGCCCAATCCCATGTTGACGAAGATCATTTTCAAAATCATTAGAAGTGTATTCTTTTCCATTATCAGTACAAAAAGTGCCAATGTGAGAATATACTTCATTTTCAACCCATACAAAAAAAATGGATGTTTCATATGCTTCATATTTTTTCTTTAATAAATAGACCCAACACATCCTAGTGTAATCATCAGTAAAGGTCATGAGGTATTTATTACCATTTGCAAAAGGAATGGGTTTGGGTCCACATAGGTTAGAGTGTATCAGCTCTAACGTTCTACATGCTCTAAAATTTGATTGATGAAATGGTTGCTTACTATGCTTGCCAAGAATACAATAATTGTGGAATGGTGGGAAAACCAAAAACACCATTCGTTTTCAACAATCAGAGACTATTATAGTTGATGTATCCCATCTAGCATGCCATAAAATACTACAAGACAATGTACCTCCTTCGTGCTCAAAGAGGCAGGAAAAATTTTGAGCTATTGCAGATGTTCCTTTTAGCTTTAAAACCTTCCCATCTTCACATCCAATCATGATGACCTAGTTGTCAGAGGACCTCCTTGTCTTTATTATCCCATCGAACAAGTGGATGGAATGGTCTAGTTGTCAAATGTGCACCAATAATAACAACTTTTTGTGCACCTCTGGAAGATAGAGAACATTATGCAAAAAAAATCAGGGAATCCAAGTAGTTTGAGCCCAATGGAGCCAATTCTCTTGACCTTGAGGCCATATTTATCTGCAAAATACATACCTCATGTACATTGTCATTCAGTTGTTCAAAAAAATATTTTATAAAGGTCATGTGGGAGGTTGCACCAGTGTTGGGCATCCATGTATCTCTCGAAGAAGCAAATGAAGTATTGAATAGAACAATATTTTTTCCAACATTACAATGTGCAACAATAAAGTGAGTAGATTCAAGAGCTTTACCAATCTCTTGAGTTTTACCTTTGTCTTCTTTCTTCTAGTCGTGCTTATATTTGATTTTTTCCCGTGGAACCCAACAATGATCTGCATCTGATGTCCATCCTTTCCACAATGAGTATAGTGATGATCACATCTCTTACCTTAATTATGTCTACCCCCCTTGCCTCTAAAACTATTTTTTCCACGTCCTCTTTTACTACCTTCTCCTCTAGAAGAATCAATGCATTGTTTCTTCTCTTTTTGAGCAAGACATAGCCTCTCCAGTAGGCTGAGTTGTCTTCTTTCCAAATTCTTTCTCATGTTCTGCAATCTTCTCCACCAACGCGTCAAATGTGAGGGATTCCATTTCACCACTAGCTTGCAGGGACTCAATGTAGTGTGGATATGTAGGGTAGAAGCCCTTGATAAAGGCTATGAGCAGAACATCTATATTTACTCCAATGGCATCACTATCATGCATGATGGCTTGATTTCAGACACTAAAGCCATGGGATCATTGTCCTTCAACTAAATGTTGAAGAGCTTCACCAACAATTGTATGAGTTCCAATTCTAAGTGTGATTCATATAAATCCTTCAATTTCTTTAAAGCACCATAAGTGTCTTTAATAGGAAATATATGACAACTCACCTCTTCACTTATAGTAATAGCGAGCAACGCATATGCCTTCTTGTATTTGTACTTCCATATGGTGAGCTCGTTGTATGTTGTAGGTGGTTTTGGTGTAGTAAATATAAGACCATTTGTTGTTTCAATGCTTTCTTCTTCACAGATGCCCTCCCATAGATTATTGAATATGAACGTGTGATTGATCTTCCTCAACCATTATGGGTAGTTATCCTTATTGGTGAGCATTGCTACGACGATGGAAGCCAAAGAATGCATCTTCAAAAGCTTTACAATCTGCAATAAACAAGCACTGCAATATAGTACAAAGAATTATAATAATGATATTAACCTTCGATCTACAATTACAATCTCTATCATACAAAGTGTAGGTCTAAGTCTCCACAACTAGTTTACAATGTATTGCTTCCTTAGTAGTGGTAATTTCTACAACAATTTGCAAAAGTCTACAAACTAGTCTATAGTGAACTCAACAACAATACATGTTACAATAGATTATTTCTGCACAATTAAGCCAAGTATCAAGACTTTTAAGAGAAAAGGCAATACAGTGACAATGAAAATCACTGTATACAATGACAATTACATTGATAATGATAGGGCTTCAAGAAAATGTTCTAAATATCCCAATAGAAAGAATTCCACTCAACACAATACACTGCCATTATCAGTGTAATGCTACCAATGCAATACCAACGAAGAAACACTTTCCAACACGTAACAACCAAGAGCTAAGTGAACTTGAACATGCAACACTCAAGAGGTAAGTGAAATGAAACATGCAACAGCTAAGAGGTAACCTCCATGCAGGTAACCTCGAAGACACAACTCTTATGGGTGTGAGTTCACACGCATGTATTAAGGAGTCCACACACTAAGAAGTATGCACACAGGTATTAAGGGGTCCACGTGCCAGTAACTCAAATATGCAAGTAACCTCTCAGGTCATGCTTGCCTCGGGAATCGTGGGTATCTTCTTCACTTGCAGGTCAGAGTCTTTGCGCACACAATGGGTGTAAGGAGTCTGCAAGTTGGTGTGAGATACATGGAGACTTGAGATTGTTTATCGGACAATCCACTCGAGCGGACGCAAGCTGGATCTCCCTAGCTCAATGTGAGTCTAGAACAAATAAGATAGGCTACGAATGCATTTCCTAGATCTACTGAAGGATCAAGTACTTAAGGATCAAGGATAAGAGATCTAAGTGAACAGTTAAGCAGGTAAACTACTCAATATCATTACACACATGAACAATATTGGTGGAAAGCATTTGTATTACTGTAAAAATAAGGAAGTACATAGCAGAGATATAGAACTACAACCGAGGCTTAACGTTGCAGCCCTTCTCCAACAAATCCATTTGCCATTTCCTCCTAAGGAAGCTTGAGTCTCTCAAAGATGAGTAGAGATCTCTCAAGAGTGATTTCACCAGCCTGTAGACACCATAGACTTCCTCCCTTTGGAGAGAGGTAGAGATCCTCTTATATAGGACTAAGTGGATAGGGTATGGATAGGATAGGTTGAGATATGGTAGGAGAGAGATAGGGGATCCTCCCAAGGTGTTAGGAATCGAGTACCAACTCCCCTAGAGGTCAAGGATAAGGCCCCAAGTCAACAAGTTTCGAGAAGAACCTCGAAGAAGCTATTTTGCCCATTAACTGACTTCGTCGCACCCTGCAATGAAGCAAGCTGCGATGTCGCATGTTGCATGAGTGCAACCTGCGACGACCTTTCAAAACCTAGTACAACTGGGTACAAATCCTCCCAAGTTAATTACTCAATCAAGATATCTTCAGGGATGTATACACTGAATCTCATGATGGATAGATTTTGGATATAACAAAGATAGGTGTTAAAAAAATATATATAAAGTTTACAAACATTTTTTAACAGCCTTTGAATATCCATACAAGCAATCAAGACAATCTTCTAATAACAAACCCAAAAAACGTACCATTTCCCTGCCCTCTTTTGCATGGCCGAGATGAACTTATTTTCCCATTTTATGCATACACTAAAGCAACCATAAAAAAAAAATAAAGTACATAAATGAAAAAGTAAGATTCCCATAAAATAACCATACACTAAAGCAACCATAAAAAAAAAAAAGTACATAAATGAGAAAGTAAGACTCCCATGAAATAACCATGAGCAAAAAGCAAGATGCAATGATATACAAATACACAACCTTATACACATGAAATGGTATATTATATACTATTGTATATCTCATAGTTTACATATGCTTGGCTAAGCGGAACTACCAAGTAAGCCTGAAATTTAACATTTTACAATACATTTTTAAATTTCAAGATGTATTTGATAGTGATAATTATTTTTGGAAGGTATAAACTAATACCTCCTAAAATGTGAAAATAAATAAATTTGTGAGATATATATACATAGAGTGTAAATTCAGTGTATTTATAATAGCGTGAGTTCTAAATACATTGTAATAAGTTCATAATTCTTGTATTTAATAGCGCGGTCTATATACAGACATTGGAATAGTACAAAATCTCTTTCATAGTAGGTTATACTGGGTTATAGAGTGTCTCTGGGTTATAATTCTTGCATTTAAGATTTAAGGTGTTTCCAAAATAATATACTCATTTTACGGAAGGACGGCTTGTGGATGTTACTGCATATCACAAAAGAAAAATGCCAATTTATAAATCTGTACAGAACCTAAAATGAGAAGCACCTTTAAAAAATTTACATAAACATGGTACACAATCATAATGCAACCTGCAAGTCTCAGCGGACTCTCCATCAAAGGATTGTGAACTCCAACTACAGACTACGGAAGAAACGCTGCTGAAAATGAAATTCAGTCAGACATTGGAAGAAGTACTGGCATAAGGTGACTTGTTGCAGGCTCTTTGGTCGCAATAATTTATCTACTTTGCTTTCCAATTTTTCCATGAATTCTTTCCAGGCATTAACGGCATGAGAAACCTATGAAATGGTGCCCAGTGATTTTTTGTAAATTGTTGGGATTCATTTCTAAGTAGGCTGCAGCAGCAAGCAATGAGAATGCTCCAACCACTAAACAATTCAGACAAGAAGAAGAAGATGGTGATGGTGCTGTTTGATCTTCACCTTAAAATGCTTACTACTAACATTTCCAAAACACAAGAAGCTAATGTCACTGTTAACCATGAACCTTTCATCGATCTCAACGTTTTAGGTATGACGGACAAGCCTGTGCAATCGTGTATATACCTCCATCTCTTGCAGGGCTGTATTGGGAATAAAACCTTACCAGATGGCAAAATAATCCATGCCCATATCAATCAGATGGGATTCGTGGGAGACAGACTTTTACATAACACACTTCTCAACATGTATGTTCGGTGCGGCAGTGTGTTGGATGCTCGCAGAGTTTTCAACCAAATGCCTGAACGAAATGCGTGCTCATGGACTGTGATGATCGCAGCTTACTCAAGGCATGGATCACCTGAGGAGGCATTGGCACTCTTTCATCAAATGCCAAGAACAGGTCTCCAACCCAATAATTTCACCTTTGCTAGTGTCCTTCCAGCATGTGCCAACTCTACATCCCCACAGCAGGGTGAGGGCATCCATGCTAACATTATGAAAACTGGATTCGAATCTGATCTTGTTGTGGTGAATTCCCTGATAGACATGTATGCAAAATGTGGCAGCATAGAGAAGGCGCGTGAACTGTTTGACAAAATACTTCAACGAGATTTCGTCTCCTGGACGACTATGATTGCAGGATATGCACAAAATGGGTTCATTGATGAGGCCTTTGAAATCTTTGACCAAATGACTCAACGAAACTTGGCTTCATGGAATGCTATGATTGCAGGATGTGCACAGAACGGCCATAGTACGGAATCCCTGGATCTTTTTCAGCAAATGGATTTAAGGCCGGACTCAAAATCCTTTGCCAGTGTTCTCCCAGCATGCTCCAACTTGGCAGCTTTGGAGCAGGGTATAGTGATCCATGCAAAAATAATTACAAATGGGTTTGCATCTAATGTCTTGCTGGTGAATGCCTTGATAGACATGTATTCAAAATGTGGGAGTTTAGAGATGGCACGTGAAATATTCGACAAAAGTTGTTGTCTAGATGTGGTCTCATGGAATGTCATGATTGGAGGATATGCGCATAAAGGGTTTGTGGAAGAGGCTTTGAAACTCTTTAAGGAAATGCCTGAAAAGAATGTGGTCTCTTGGAATACTATGATCACAGGATTTGCACAGAATGGGTTTGTTCATGAGGCCATGAAACTCTTTAATGACATGACTGAAAGAACTGCAGTGTCATGGAATGCAATGATTTCAGGATTTACACAGAATGGCCATTGCAATGAGGTGCTGAAGATTTTTCAAGAAATGCAATTGGCTGGTGCAATGCCGGATTCAAAAACTTTTGCCAGTGTTCTTTCAGCATGTACTAACTTGGTAGCTTTGGAAGACGGCATGGAGATCCATGGAAAAATAATTACCAGTGGATTTCAGTGTGATACCATCGTGATGAATGCGCTGATAGACATTTATGCAAAATGTGGGAGCTTAAAGACGGCGTATGCAATTTTTAAGAAAATGCATCATCAAGATACAGTGTCATGGAACGTGATGATTTCTGCTTATATAAAGAACGGGCTCACTGATATGGCCCTGCAATTCTTAAAAGCGATGCCTCAGCAAAATGTGGTTTCATGGAACACAGTAATTGCAGGACTTTCACAGAATGGGCAAGGTGAGGAAGCCTTGAAACTTTTTCAACAGATGCCATTTACAGGTGTGAAACCAGATTCAAAAACCTTCACCAGTATTCTACCAGTGTGTTCTGATTTGGCAGTTTTAAAACAAGGTATGGAGACACATGCAAAAATAATTACAAGTGGATTTCAGTCTGATGTCTTTGTGATGACTGCTGTTCTAGATATGTATGCACAATGTGGGAGCATAGAGGAAGCGTGTAAATTGTTCCAGAAAATGCAACAGCGAGACCTGGTCTCATGGAATGCCATGATCACAGGATATGCAAAGAATGGGCTTGTTGATAAAGCCCTTATACTTTTTAATGAAATGCATCAACGAAACACTGTTTCATGGAATGCAATGATTGCAGGACTTGCACAGAATGGGCATGGTGACCAGGCCCTGAACCTTTTTCAACAAATGCAATTGGGAGGTATGAGGCCAGACTCAACAACATTCACAATTATTCTCCCAGCATGTGCTAACATGGCAGCTTTGGAACAGGGTATGGAGATCCATGAAAATATAATTAGAAGCAGATTAGAATCTGATAATGCAGTAATGAATTCCCTCATTGACATGTATGCAAAATGTGGAAGCATACAAAAGGCACGTGAATTATTCAAGACAATGCATCACCCAGACATAATCTCATGGAATGCAATGATAGGAGGATATGCTATGCATGGCTGTAGCAAGGAGGCCCTCGAACTCTTTGAACAAATGAAACACTCTGGAATGATCCCAGACCATGTCACCTTAGTTAGTATTTTGTCTGCCTGCAGTCGTGCAGGTCTAGTGAGTGAGGGCTATCAAATCTTCAATTCCATGAGTAAATACTATAACTTAGTAACTTCAATGGAACACTATATATGCATGGTCGACCTTCTTGGCCGTGCTGGACGTCTAGATGAAGCCCAAGACTTTATCAACAAAATGCCAATAAATCCAGATGTCACCATATGGAGCTGTTTGCTTGGTGCTTGTAAAATTCATAACAATATAAAGCTAGCAGAAAGTACAGCAGAACACCTTTTTGAGTTGGACCCTAAAAATACTGCGCCTTATGTGCTTCTATCAAACATTTATGCTACAGCTGGCAGGTGGGATGACATTGAAAAGATACGGAGAATGATGAAAGATAGAGGTGTAAAAAAGAGGCCTGGATGTAGTTGGATCGAGGTCAATAAAGAAGTGCATGCTTTTTTGATAGGAGATAGATTGAACATGCAAATGTAGAGTATCTGTAGAAAGTTTTAGAGGGTGTCTACGGAGATAAAGATGGTAGGTGAATGCTACATAATCCTTGAAAAACAGGTCACTTGGTAGAGAAGCATGAGAGAGAGAACAGTAGCAAAATGCACAAATCCCAAACAAGAAGTCAATCCTATTGATTTCCACACGTTCATTATGGAAGTCCTTTACATATTCATAATTTTATCACCTCTGTCAACACCTCTAACATAACAAATACATGTGATATGCCACGACAATATGATTGCCTTTTTCCATATCAGTGTCTGGTTGCACTTGCTAGCAAATTACTAACTATGCTGAATAAGGTGTGTGAGTAGGACAAGGAGGATATTATAAAGAAAATTTGAAGGTTGAATCTGTTTAATGTGTGCATAAGATACAAAAAACGTAGCAAATTACATATTAAACTTCTGCCAAACATTAAGCAGAATACAAGATTTCTCAATAATCCAGCATAAGTTATAAACTTGTTATAAACTTGTAACCATTAATAAATAGCAAATTGTGCACACATTTAACCCATAACAGAACCAACATATATCAGCATATTAACTTTATCAGCTTTTACCCATTCATTACCAAAATCGTGCTGCAAGTTTAGGACACAAAGTTCAATAATTACACGCATAGCTTCACCATAACAAAAATTCACCGAAGGCCAAAATTGTCTCAGCAGCACATTGGTCTGTAACCAGAACTTTCTACAGGAAGTCTCAGAACAACAAACGAAGAGGATCCTCTTTCTTGTCTAAACATTCTCGCTCAACTTGATACATGAAAGATTCCTAGAATATTTATATGGACTTATCCATGTAAGTCGCTAACTCATTTTCAATCCTCTAAACAGTGGTAGTCTCCTGGCTACCATAGAGCTTGAGACCAATGCAAATAGAAGCTGAGATTTCCTTGTTTCTTCTGTCATCTTTCATCCTGTCATTAACTTGAATCTTGATGTTTCCTTACTGAATTCTCCATCAACTCATCTCTTTTCAAAAATGATACAAGCTCAAATTCTTCACAAATAGTTGTTAACTGGTCGAACTTGTCCTTCTGTGTCTGTCTCTTCTCACTAATCTCAGATAAGGACATTTGTAATTAAGTAGTCTTGTCAAATAAAGACAACTGAAGTCTCTGAGCACTATATAAAGATATCAGAAGGGTATTAGGAATTCCCTTCCGAGTCATTTCATCTGAAAGCTCATCAATAAATACAACTTGGACTTCAGAAGTTCTTAATTTCTTTAAACGGTTTATTCACATCCGTCTGGATGGCTATCAAAAACCTATCCTCAGTCTGGAATTACTTATCCATCTCTAACATATCTAGATTCTAAACTCAACTCAAAGGATGCTGTAATAAAATCAGAAGCCAAATTTTGCATAACATTATCAAATTCTGAAGGGATGATCTCAATCCCTACCACTCTTCAGCGGAGTATACTGAACTATCCTACAATTAAATTCAAACAAAGGAGTTGTGCATATAGAAACTTCTGACTTGTCCAAGAGTGGTAGGGTTTTATATTTCTCCTTCTGCTGAAATCTTTTCTCATAGGATTGATTTCAGTAGTTTGTTTCGACACTATTTCTCACCAACTTGGTTGTTGCATCTTGTACTTGTAGACTTTCCTGTGGTGTAACCTTTAAACTCAACATTAAAACTTGGTGCACTTCATAATCGGTAATATCTATCTGTGACCTATCTTTAACATCATCTACTCTTGGCGTGTATAAACTTAGACAAGATTTCCCAGGGATTCAAAAAGCAACTTCTTATGAACTCAATCACCAACTAAAGATTTAGGTTGTGGTATGGTTGAAAAAAATTCCAGATAAATTTTCTTAGCCTGCTCTTAAATAGATTGCTATATCTGTGGTGGTCAGGTAGAAACAATAAGCAATTTTTGATGCCTAAGATACAAAAATCAAAAGTAATAATAATTGAGAGTGTGAGCTTGTTAATCTTTGTGCTAACCTTGAAATGGGGCCAGAAGTCATCAGTGGAGCAATTCCTGTAGGTACCATCACTCGATACAGATGCCATCTCAACTTGACTAAGTGATCTAGGATCAACTGAATGAGGATGCGGTGGAGTCAGTGTCTTTATCCACCCTGGGATCTTAGGGTGGAAGCTCGGGAACTTTGTGATGAAGAGTCTTTGCCTTTCTCTGACTTAATTTCCATTATTTCCTTCTTGTTGGCAGGGAGGACTGATGACCTGAACCTGTAAGGTTCCTTTTTCCTTTACGATTGTGATAAACTCTGCTATCATTTTTGTATCCTGCAGCACCAGTTGTATATTGCATAGAAGAGTGACCTTGTATATTGCCTTGGGACTAGGGTGACCTGATCCTTGTGCATCAGATTAACTTCTTCACTCGAAGTGCCAGAAGCAGAACAAGGTGGAGTCTATGAGCTAGAAAAGCCAGTGTCATGATCTTGGTTGGGAGGTTTTTCAAACTTTCAACTTTCTATACCATTCTCAACAGACCCTGGTGCGTTGCCTCTACTTGGAAATCATGCTGCTTCATTGATTTCTGCCATCTCATTCTTCATCAAAACAAATTCCTTACTGGAGACCCTTTTGATTCATGCAGTTGGATATATATATATAGAGAGAGAGAGAGAGGTCCAGGCATTTTACCATGAGGTTTTGCAGAAGATCATGTATGCTAGATTAACAAGTAGAGGGAGATTCTAAATTCCTTTGAGAAAGGGATACACTTACGACAGGCATTCACACAGGCTTGCTATGGTGCTTCTGAGCCAACGTGCTATTGGATTGATGCATGCCCTAGCCCCCTTCCCTATCTGATATGCCTCCCTTGCTTTGCAACCTGATTGCAGCAGGGCTTATGGCTGTGGTATGGATCCCTCTATCCCAGCTAGCAAAGCAGGATTTTCGGTGAAGAAACTATCCAATGGAGGGATGATCCCAAGAAAGGTTTCCCTTTAGGATTCGCTCCTGAATCCAATGAAAGTAACGATCCCATCCCTTTGTATCGAACCCACTGCCATGGTGCTGGTGTTGAGCCTTGATCCATCCTAGGTCAAGGTGGAACAATATTATTATTCTGCTTGTGGATTGATATGCAGGCTTAACAATGTATGGCTGAAGCCAATAGATCTCGAGGCTTGGATAACTGATACTTGGGGTTCCTTCCTGCAAGGAAAACGTGGTGATCCACCCTATGCCAAGGGGTTTTTTTATCCTTGAATTTATCTCTGAATATGACAGGAAAGAGGCCCTAGTTTATGGCAAGTGGTGGCCTCTTATTGACGCCTTGGAAACCAATTATCTATTCATACACCAAGTTGTTAGCGTCAGTCCCTATCTGGGTATGATTGCCCAAAGTACCTCTTGAATACAGGAAGGCCAACTCCCTCAAGGCCATTGGAAACACTCTGTGCAGGTTTGTTGCTTTGGCTCCAGAAATGAGGGATCTTCCAACTTCTACCTCATCCTGAATTTGCATTGAAACCTAGGAAACAGGACATGCCCCCCAGGGCCTGTGTGTTTGTATTTGGCCAGTCAAACACTGGACACATCAGGGCACGTGTCTAACATGCATTTGACATGTGTCCTATTTTACACCAACGCATGGAGCACATATGGGAATTTGCAAACTTTGAAGAGCAGGATTGAGCAGTCCAGAGGAGAGACAATGCTATATGTGCACTCTAACCTTTGTCTTATTTACAGGATAAGTGATGAGTAGTTGAAGAGAAAGAGAAAGATGTGGGGTGTATTTCTTGATGATATGTGTTTGGACAACAATGTTGAGTTGGCATTAGCCAACTTGGATTTTAATGAACCGGTGCTAGAGCTGATGACTTTTGATGATGGTGATCCTCTTGATGCCTCATTCTCCACACCAGTAGATTCAGATCTTGGATTGGATGTAGAGGAGGAGGAGAATGGAGGAGAGCACAATGGTATTGGTGGTGATGAGCGCAATGGTATTGGTGGTGATCTCAATGATTCTGACATCGAGGAGGACAATTGATGAGCTATGAAATTCTTCCACCAGTGATTCTAGTATCTACCCTATTTTGTATTTTCCATTGGCATTCCCACCTATAGAATCAATGATTCAGTATCTTTGGAATACATTTTGATTTTGATGACATCAAATGGCTCAATGAGAAAACTGCAGTTTATGGTTCTAAACTTCGAAAATTCTATTTCATGTGTGTTGAATATTCTAATTCTTGTGTGTTTGATCATCATTTGACATTGACATTGATGTAGTAACTAGTTGTATCAATATTTTTTGAATGTTCTAATTTATAAAAAAATTGAATCTTTATGTCTATATTTCATTTTTGTATTTGTAATTTGAAAATTTTTAATATAAATATAAAACATGTCCCCCATGTTCTATTTTGGGGGTTGACATGTCTTGCGTTGGATACTTGTATCTGCGTGTCTTGCATGTGATTTAGATTGAAACTGATTTAAGACCTTGTCTTCCAAAAAAAAAAAAAAATAGATTGTGATGGATGCAGTTGGACCTAGGTGTTGGAGTGTGAACACATTGCCTTCTGTTGTAGGGTTTATTTTTGCATGGCCATTTTGCTACCTCTTGCCCAAAGGTTAAAGCTCTCTTCCATATCGGTTCTTAGTCAATGAAACATAGAAATAGATTGATGATCACAAAGGCTTCAGCTCCATCTTCCGCTAAGACTATGGATGTTTGTAGCCACTTTGTAGCACAACTAAAGGAGCCCATTAGATGAAGTAAGAGAAGGGAAGTTCTTAAGGATTTGTGAGCCTACAATCAGAAAATCATATAAAATCTACACCTCCATGAAGATTGAAAATTGGGCAAGTGAGATGTAACACCCCGTTTTTTGCCCTAGTATGTAATGATGTAAATATTCATGAAATGGATAGAAGCCGGATATGAATTGTCTAGCGTGACCAGATTTTGTAATTATATACATTTTTATTTTAATATAAAAATCCATGACTACTGCAAACTAAGAGAACGAAGAAGAGACGGGGGGCTATGATTCCACAAGAAGGGGAGTGAGAAAGGCGTTAAGGGGGAGATGAACCTAGTGGCTTATCATTTTAAGTCACTATCCTTAGTATTCCTTCTTTTGATAAAAGTCTCTTTAATTAAAGTGCATTAGCCTTAACCTAAGTTAATTATCTTAAACCTTGGGATTAGTGAGGAAAAATGTGAACTCCCCATGAGTGTCATTTGTCCATCTCTCCTTAGCTTTGCATGCGACTAAGCTAGTTCTCAACATGCATATAATTATTGAGAACTAGTTCATTCTTCCACGATTCAACCATCAATTGTTGTCAGCTCTAAGCCACCATCACCCGTATCATATCCCACAACCATCATCCATACTATAGTCTGGACCCACACCTGAGAACGACAGAGTTCCATCGAGTCTTGGCATAGAGAGTCCCTGGTTGGCCTATGTTGGAACCCTAGAATGGAATTGGGGTAAAAAGCCTGAGGGATTGTTAACTCGGAGAAGGGAAACCGAGGGACTGTTAACTCAGAGAAGGGAGCCCCATTCCTTGGGTTGTGCAGGCTGATGGGGGAGGAGTGCTAGCAGATTTGGATAGTTGTAGCAGGAAAACTCGATACCATCTTATGGATTGATAGCCCCAGCGCGAGGGTGGCCTCTGTTATAGAGAGAATTAGTATAACAGAGTGCCTGCGGCTGGGAGGAACATCATTGGTTTGTAGTTAGTTGAACTATATTATCAGATAAGTGTTCATTTGTGTATGAAATGTTTGTATTTATCTTTGTTATGTATTTTATTACTTATCTAACAATTTTAATGCATGGAATTATTGGCATTACGTGAATGTATTCATGTAGAAATAGCTTGTAACGTTGTTTATATGTGTTTATATTAATTCTGAACGATTATATACATATTTAATTCTATTCTAAATGGTTAATTAAATCAATGGAAAAACAAAATTAAATATCAAAGGTGAATTATGTCAGTAGATTAAGTATTTTGTCGCCCCAAAAACACCATGAGGTCACTAGATATGTGACAGATTGGTATCAGAGCCCAGGTTGTAGCGTTGGGACTACTTGGGTTGTATATTAATTTTACAAGCAGAATTATAGGGTGCATAGGAAGTATTTGACGAAATGCACCAAAGAAAATGTTGGGGAAAAATATGTTTAACCCTTTCATCGTTTAATTCAAAGAGAGTCTACGGTAAAAATTGTGAATTTTAACTACCACATGGGTGAGGGATTGTGATGTGGATCCGCCACATCAATCAAGTGCTAGAGACCCATTCCGGAGGCTTAGAGGAGCTTATCACCTAAATGTTAGCCCATCAAACCATGTGATCATGGGCCGAGAGCCAAGGGCTAAGCGGAAATAGGCTAAAACGCCATAGACGAACATGATCGGTCGGAGGCGTCTCAATCTACAACTATGGTGCATAATGCACCCACAACTTGCACACGAGTTAACGGCGGGCGGGAGAGCCGTTGGGCGGATACCGTCTAACCACATGGCATATTTTAACTGGCAATAGCTCCAAAGACGGTGTTCCTAAAATCGCTTCATTGTTGAGTTGTTACCACTTTCGGTAACGAAATACCGCCGAAGCATTTTCACTCAAGGGAAGGGGTATAGTAACCTATTATATGGGGAGGGTGACCTCGACACATTACAAGATGACACGTAGGACCCGTCTGACACCTCGAAAGACATGTGTCTTGCCACATCAACGGAAAATTATAAAGGTTTTTAAAAAAGTCTAGAGTCAAAAACTTGTTTTGGCCATAATAGGAACATTTTAACTCAGAAAATTATGAGACTTGCGCCATTTCAATGCCATTTACGGAGGCTACAAGATTTCTAGTGAAGCATTCTGCTCCATTTGTATAGAAATTTCGATTTAATGGGTTTTGAAGGTGCGTAACCCGAGGATGGATGGGGCCCGATTGAGGTCCAAATTGTTATGGTGCAGTTGTGATCCATCCACACAGATAAGTCTAGAGCCTTAAGGCCAAATTCAGAAAGATGTGGAGCCAGGATGCAAAAGAAGGCCGAAATCCACAATTTGGGCACGGGAAAGGTCGATTTTTGAAAAGTTGAAGGAGGCAAAAGTGGCCCAAGAACTCAACCAGAAAATTTTATGATTTCGACATTTTGTCTACTCTTTGAGCTGAACAACTTTGCTTATAGGTGATTTTTCTAGAAATGCTTTGTTGGGAGATAGCAATTTTCAGTAAAAATTCCAAGTCTAGAAGGATTGAAAAAATTAAAAGTTGGTAATTCCACAATTTTATAAAATTTGATGGGAGCATCATATTTGAACAGTGAAAGTGTATGGGTACTCACCATCATATGGGCTATCAATGCCTGATATAAATTTTTTCCAATTCTTTATTGATTTTCTTCTATAGGTCTCAAAAGTTGGTCCTTCAAAATAAGTGCAGTTACAGAAACATGGTAAAATTGGACAAAAAATGTGACTTCAGAAAGATATAACTTTTAGTAGTGAATTTGGAATTGAGCAGGGGTATAGTCATTGGAAAGAATATCGGTAGGAGATTAAGAATAATGAACCTGATTATAAATCAATACTTCCTATTTTTCCAGAAATCTAACAGAAAGGGGGCTTGTAGCTTAATTTGTCAAAAGTTGTAACAAGAGTATTTTCCATAAATTTTCTTATGCATAATTTTTTTATGAATTTTTGAAGAGATTTATCTAATAGTTTTTAATGATTTGAACACATTGTAGATATTGGTACAGTAGGTTGTGATAGGTTTACAACTAAGTGCAACACATAACATAATTGGAAAGTAAAGATGGAAGGAATGGAAAGGACGGAACATCAATGTGGGCAATGAAGAAAGAATCTAATGAGCACAAAAATAAAATAGAATTAGTAGAGATGGTGGAAATTGTGAGAATCTTGAGTATGGAAGTATAGAGTTGCAAAGCTGATAATGAGAGAATGTTGAGAGCTCGAAAACAACAAAATCAGATAAATATTCAATTTATGCAAATTTTGAGCTTGTTACAGAGGCAAATGCAAGTTGGATAAATTTCATGTCTTGAGAAAGAAGACATGAACGGTTCAAAGAAGAGTTCTCATGAAAAATCTAGACACTCTAAGAATGTTACTAGGGGTCATAGGCTTCATGTAGACAGGAGATTGTATAAAACAGAGGATTCTAGCAGTAACCCAAAAATGTCTCCGAGGAGGAATACAAAAGAAGACATGTGGAAGAACTGTTGCAAGGGGAGCTTAGGAAGATTAAGCCACCTACTTTTGATGGTGAGAACAAGAGATGAGAAGATGTTGAAGCCTAGTTGTTAGGGATGAGGAAATGCATGTGATTGTATTTCTACTCTTCAAATATGGAAGCCAGAGTTTTCATTTATAACCTACATGGAAAGACTTCCCTATGGTGGGATCAATTAGTGGAAATGAAGCATATCAATGAGAAAATATTTTCATGGAAACAGTTCAAAAAGTATTTTCAACAAAAGTACTTATTTGAACATTATTATAAGAAGAAAATGGAGGAGTTCTTTGAGCTCAAGTTGGGAGCTATGAGCATGGAAGAACATGAGAGAGAAATTATAAAGTTGTTGAGGTACGTTTGGTTTATTAAGGAAGAAAAATAAAAAATCCAGAGGTTTCTAAGTGGACTGCCTACCTTTTACAAAGATAAAATTTAATATGATGAACCTAAATCCCTTGAAGAGGCAATTTGAAAGGCTAAGCATCTATATGATTAGAATAAAGGAAGAGAAGATGTACATAAATCTTGGAGGGATAAGAAAATAGATAAGCAGGGTTGAAGGAAGAAAGGATTCCAACCTCCCTTCTTAAGGAATCATCAAAATTCATTTTAGCAAAGCAATCAAATTTGGAATTGACTAAAAGATGGTTGAGTCTCAAGGAAAAGGCACAAATTAGCAAATCAAATGTTGGGGATGTGAAGGGAATCATACATTTAGAAATTGTCCTCATAGGGGAAACCAGTTGAGAACTTTGTACAACATTCATGAAGCAAGTGCAATGGGGGATGTGGCTAGAGATATTCCTAGAATTTATGCAGACTTGGATAACAGACAGGCAGAGCACCAGTCCAATATTAATGAAATTGAAGGTAAGACTATCGATCAACCCATTTCCATTTTAATTTATTCAAGGGCAAGTCATAGTTATATTTCTCCAATGTATGAAAAATGTGGGAGCATAGAGAAGGCAAGTCAAATATTTGATAAAATGCATCAACAAAATGTTGTCTCCTAGATAACAATGGTTGTAGGAATTGCACAAAATGGGATCATTGATGAGGCCATGAAAGTCTTCAAGGAAATACCTCATAGAACAAGAATGGTGAAAAGGGATCGAGGATTTTTGGACAGATGCAATTGGTCGGTATGTGGCCAACCTCAAAAACCTTTGCCAATAGTCTCTTATCATGTGCCAACTTGGTGGATTCGAAACTCTATATGGAGATCCATGGAAAAGTAGTGACAAGTAGATTTTAGTATGATGTCTTTGGGATGAATTCCCTTTAGAAATGTATGCACAATGTGGAAGCGTTGAAAATTAAAAGTGCTTGTTTGGCATGATGCATCAACGAGATCTGGTCCCTTGGAATGTAATGATTACAGGATATGCCGAAAAACGACTAGTTAATGAAGCCCTAAAACTCTTCAAGGAAATGCCTTAGCAAAATGTGATGTCATGGAATGCAATTATTGTAGGATTTGAACAGAATGGTCATGGTGAGGATGACGCCTTGAATATTTTTTGACAAATGGAATCAACATGCATGACAACTTATTCAGGAACTTTTGCCATTGTTCTTCTAGTGTAACATCCCCAAAATTTCACCAAAATTTAAAATTTTCTATGTAGCAATTAATGCTAATATTTGTCATGCGGAAAGTATAATTAATGATCATTAAATCATTTTAACAGTGACCTAATCATAATTTATGACGACACATACTTCAAACAGTCGTCAATGTTTTTATATGTGTTGTATCGTCCACATGTTGTAATTACTTTGTATTGTCGTAATTACTTTTTAATGCATGCGATTGTTTGAATAATTATTCTAATTGTATTAATGTTGTAACCACATTATGTATCCGTCAATTCTCTGTCTGAATGCAACCTTATAATGAATATTTACATAATATCTTCATTGTTTGAATACTTTAATTGTTTCTTGCTTGATGTGTACATCGTCATTTATTTTATCTCTTACTAGGTTATAATTTTTTACCATGGATACTAACCATTTGTTTCTTTTGTGTTGAAGGGGTCCTATGGGTACCCCGAGGCTTACTTAGCTATTTAATAGCTAACACTCTTATTATTCATGTACAGATCGTAGGTAAGGGATATACTTCCAGGTTTATACGAGTTTCAAGATCGAGATTAAAAATAGAGTATGTCCATTCTTATCTTAATGTTCCTTATGTTGGATTTGTCGTTATTCACAAACATAAGAGAGTTAAACTCATTGCTTATGGTAGTACATACCATACCCATGATTTTTTTTGTGCTAGAGTCCGGTTACAACTTGTTTTTATGCTATGGTCAATACATAGGGTTAAATACCTTAGAAGTTCCCTACTTAGTTGTGAACAAGGTTCTAAATATTATACCATAATACATAGACCTTGCTATACTTGATAGGTGATTTATTTTAATTTAGAATTTGAGCTCTAAACTATACCTATATGTTCCAACACTTAAAAATCTAGCTATTTAAAGATATCACTTTGAATGGTGTTAATCCATAAACTATGCATTAAAAAACTATAGATTAAAAACTTGGATTATTGAATACATATTCTACCACTTAAACTTAACAAGGTCTTAATTATAGGCATGGTCGAAGATTTAAAGGATGGTGGTATGCGAAGTTGGTAGGAGTGATTACACTCCACGGGACATAACTTAAATGTTATTTAATGAAAACCCTGGTGGAATGCACAAATGGCAAACCCGTGGCATGGTTCACGTGATGGTTTTGGGTTTTGTGATAAACCCTAGCTACGCTTTGAATGACTTCGACGAGGCTTAACTCATTTCATTCGTTTGGCATTGTTGGTGGTAGGAGAGGCCGACAGGCTCTCGAAAAACTAGGGTTTGAACAACTGTTGCAATTTCTCCAAGGTTTCGATGGTGAGACCTCATAACCTATAACTCGGCATTTGCCGGCTATAAGACCCAGGGTCTTGAAGCAATTAAAAACGTGGCTTACTGTCGTGCATAGGGGTAAGCCACAATTAATATTGAAATGCAATGTTTACTGTTTTAAAACTTTTAACCCCGAACGCCATTGATTTTTAACTCTTTGGTTTGTTTGTGTTGGAGTTACTTGATAGAGCAAGTTAAAGGTAGTGGACAGGGAGCAACTGTTCTTCGAGGCATCATGCTCACTAACCTGGTAAGCCTCGGGAAGTCTCAGCAAGACTCTTAAGTATGCGTGAAGGTGTTTTGGCATTGATGCCAATTCTGTTCCACAAAGAAGGAATTGTTATTTCTTTGTGTTAAGGGTTTTCACCATAGGGTATCAATGTAAAACAGAAGGGGTTGAATTCCCCGAGCTACGGCTCTTTGTAAATCAATTCTTAAGTGAATATATGATTATGTTTACGTTCCACCTTGTATTTTACTGTGTAAATTAGTTGTGGAAATATATATAAATTCTGGGTCTAAAACCCTTACACGTAATTTGATTTTGTTTTAACGAATTGTAATGGGCTATGCGCAGTACTAAGTAACTTGTTGGGCTCTGTGCTATATGTTCTGGATGTCAACAATTATACCTCTTCCTTGTAGGCGTAAGCCCTGAAACGTATTCTATGGATACTTATAAACCTTGTGTTTGTTCTCGGCATTAATCGTGTGAAGGCAACCGAATTTGATAGTTAAACCTGTTGTGGTAAAGGTTATTTCGTTATAGGTTTTCTAAACCCTAAACCTGTCAAGTTCTATGGCTTAGGAGAGCTCAACTTGGGGCTTGATCCCTTGACTTATTAATTTTCTTTTTGTCTTTTCATTAGTTAATGGTTTTATACTTTCAACGATACATCCCAAAATGGACTGTCGTCAAATTTAGTTTAGCATTAACGATCCTTAGAAAATAATGTTGAATTTGTATGTTCCAGTATTATGCTCTCGAATGCCTACTGTTTTGTTGTTTTGTTGAACAAATTCTTAGGTTTGTAATGACTTTGTTTATAATGGATAGAAGTTGCAAGGGAGTCCTTTTGGGTCTCGACCCTTACTGTATGATTAAGTGCTTCTACAAAATAATACTGCTCGGAAAGAGTGTATTTAAAAACAGTAAGATAATAGTTGACGTTTATAGGATTTAATCCTGGGCATAGTTGATATGTTATAATCCTTTTAGAGAATATCGAACTATATTGAAGTTTAATTCGTGGATTCTTTGTATAACATTTATGTTGATCCTGTATAACATTTATGTTGATCCCTTATGGATACTTTGTTCAGAAAAAAGGGTTTTCCTTGTAAAATGTTTCAGTTTATATTAATATTGTTTGTAATAGAAATTTATATATGATATAACAGTACTCGAATGTGTTTGTTAATTTAGATAAATGATGGGCATATTCTGAGTTTGAATATTCTCAAAATCAAATGTTTGGAAAAGCCCTAAACGTGTTCATACTTATTTATAACATTTTTACTTAATTTTATGTTATTTCTAAATAAGAACAATATTAGTTTAGAATGATTATATGAAGGTTAAATAATTTTAGAGTTATGCTATTTGTAAATAAGATGACTGATTAACATTTAAACTAGACATCGCATTCATGATAAGAGTATTGATTTCGGGGTGGCAGGTGCGGGTGGGGTCTTATTTGATCCCGGAGGAAATAAAATTGAATCTATCTCGTGGGGATTAGGAATCAAGACAAACAATGAAGCTGAATGGCTTGCTCTTGTCTTATCTTTCAATATGATATCCTCCCTCAACATCGATAACCTCAGAGTTTATGGGGACTCCAGACATGTCATTCAAACAATAAGAAGGGGCGTCGCCCCACATGGATCTAGAGCTTACAGGTACTTGCAAAGAATAAAATCTAATCCTCACTTTTCTCAGACTTCTTTCTTTCACATCTGTCGAGCAAACAACAAGTTAGCAGATGAAGCGGCCAACAAAGGAACTTTGCTAGACATCGGGCACATGGAGAACTTAAACGGTGCCTTGGGTTTTCAATTTATCCCTTAATCTTTTTTCAATGGTTAATAACATTATGGTTTTGGGTTTGATGGGGCTTTGTGGATTGAGGGTCCCCATCCCCGTCCTCCTCCGTAGTCGATGGTATGCGTGCCCCTGCCACACGCCCTCCTCTCCACGGCGCATGGCACTCGGGCCCTCGTGGTGCTGTCAGCTCCCACGAACTGCACTTAAATGGGCCAACTGCCCCTCCTTTGCTGTATAACGTAATGGATCGAGCTCTCTCCAGTGCGATGAACAGGCTCTCCCTCGGCGACTTGGGCTCTCCATCCTCCCGTCCCGGACTGTTATTCCACCACAGGGCGGGCAATATGCAGAACATTATGGCGGCCATTGCCGCGTTGAGTCGCACCATGGTCGATATTAAGCTGTCTATGCGTAACACCTACAACGAAGTCTGCACAGGCGTTAACCAAAATGTGGAAATGGCCAAGGATTTGAGCTACACTGTGAACCAGCTCGCTTGCCAGGACTCCAGAATTGATGACCTGGAGCGAAACCTGTTCGAATTGATGGGCAAGGTGGATAATATGCAGGAAGATATTGCAGTGCTCACCGGGAAATCGCAGGGAAGCTGCGTCCATGGCAGTCTGACGGTTAACCAGGAGATTAAGCAGGAAAAGCCAGATGCGGCTTCTGTCTACCTCAAAAAATATGGATAGTTTGCAGTTTCAGTTCAGGTTCCTCCTTTTTGATGCTTAAGACTCTATGTTTTTCTGTATATTCCTAAATCAGCAGTTCGTCAGGGTTTATCCCTGCTCTACTTTGAACAGTTTTAGCCAGGTTTTGTTTAGAACTCATGCAGGTAGACAGATAGAAACTTCAGTTTTAAATTCTCAAGCACTTGTTACTCTGTCAAATTTTTGTGAAAACTTGTAATGAATGGCTGTGCACAACCTTTATAAATATATCTATTTCCCCTATTCTTGTTAAAAAAAAAAGAGTATTGATTTGCAGATATCCTTAGTATTTATTTTAAATCGAATGTTAAAATCTTATTTCAACAAATATCATTTTCCTGACAAGAAAACATTTTTATCTATCAAATCAGATCAATGGAATCTATATTAAATTCAATTCTCTGTACTAGAGAATGTCACGAAAGTGAGTGGAAAATACAGAGAATAATTTCTATTCTATCATTCTTCATTTAACCAGAAATAAACTATCAATTCAACATTTAAATCTAGTAGTTAAGTTAAATGAAATTTCCAGAAATAGATACCATTACAGAATTAAAACATTTAGAATAGCCAAATGATATCTAAGTTTTAATGGAAACTTATAACACATTTACACACATTAATTCAGTAAATAGATGAACATTAAATAAATAAGATAACACAAACAGAACCTAATAACTGTAGAATGGACAAACATCCAAAGGACCCTGTTCCACCCAACCTTCTCCTGAAGACAGCCAAATCACTTGCCTTAGGACACCCGAGCCTCTTCACTGAACCACTAGGACGAAGATGTTGTGTGGAACTAGAATGTGTTTCTCTGCAACTAAGCAATAATACTTATTGTACTCAACATTATCACTCCAGCCTTTAGCAGTATTGAACTCTACATTAAGTAGTACTAGTTTAGAATGCGGACTTTGTTAGATTATGGTTACTTCGGGATGTCCTCCATGATTCAGATGCCTTACATGGAGGTACATTAGCTACATAGGCATCAGGATGGAGTAGAGAGTGAGATGCACTCTACTCAGTGGCATGAGCCCAGCGGGGGTTGCATGCGGAGATTCAGGGGATATTGACCTTTGCATGCATGAGTTTTGCATGACCTGTCAGCATTCAGTCACTGCATGCACAAGTGACCTTTTGTATGCATGCATGCAAAAGTGAATTTTTGCATGCACCGAGAATTAGGGTTTTGGAAAACCTAATTCATCGGTGAGATTATTTATAGAGGCAGGGGGTCCCCAGATGAGGTTACTCAGTTGTATCATCAAAGAGAGATACTTCCGGAGTGAGGAGGACAAATCTGCACGTGGGGCGACTTTCTGAGATAGAGAGGAGTTGCTGCAGGAGCTAGGAAGGTCAGATCTGAGCTAGATCAGTGACCTTCAGTTCCAGAGAGGCTAGATATCCATTCCTATGAGCTGAGAGAGAGAGCTCAACAGTGAGATTACTGTGGAGATTGGAGGAGGCCTAGTTCTCTTGGAGGAGGACGTTTTTCCTGAGGGAGGAGAAGCTCATTGTGATCTAGATTTACCGATTCGGAGTCTGTGACTTCCAGGATAGCCTTGCCTCAAGACTTGAGGAAGGTTAGGGACGATCGGAGCTCAGATCTGTTGATATCTGGACCAGTACGAGCATTTGACATCCAGATGGGAGGGCGCACTTGTGCAGGCAGAGAGGGCCGATTTCATCAGTGGGAATTCTTCAGAGCGATCAGATCAGAGCAGAGAGATCTAGAGATGGCAGATTGATCGGAGGCACCGTTAGAGCACTTAGATCCAGATTGGAAGTTAGGGCATACTTCTTCAATGCATGCATCAGTTGGATGCATGCAAATTAGAGTTTGTCCTGTTCAGAGGGATTGAGTTACCAGCTGAGGTAATTCTGTATTGTACTGTCTTTTATACATCTATATGCTTTGGGCTCGAAAGAGAAGCTAGCCCCTTAGTTAGCTAGTTTTTCCTCAAAGGGTTCCATGGTATATCTATTGTCTATGTGGTTGATTGCATTTATGTTCAGTTGGTAAATGCAGAACTAGTTGTTTGAGCTTATTTCTTTATGAGCATATATTGATTTAGAGACTCATACCACTTGAGATCTCAGGGTGATCCAGAGGGAGTAGTGATCTCTGGATCTAATATATTTACAGACTTAACTCCCTCAATCACTTCCTAGCCTTCCCCTCATCGAATCTCTTGTGTACTCTTATTTTCTCTGTTCAGAAAATAGCACAAGGAAAACTTGATGAGCCTGTTGCTCCATTCGATGGGTGATATAGCATGCCTAGGTCTTTGGTCAGTTTCTTAGTTATTGATCCACCTGCTCAGTTCCACTTTCTTGGGAAACATGACCATAAAAATAGGGAAGTTCCCCCCTGCAACATCTAGAAGTGATTGAGGATGCTGCCAAGTGTCAGTTTACTCTCCACCCCAGTCCATTCCTCCTAGTGGGTCAGTGAACACTCTTTCAACAATCTCCTTTGGATATTTGTCTCCTCTTTTATTTATTAATAATAAAAATATTAGAGTAATTAATTACAGTCATCCTTGACCCCACTTGGTCAATAATTCAGAAAAGCTTTACAATAGCTTATAACATAGTATTTTTCTCACAACATAAAATGGTCTTGAAATATGGTCCCTTGGAATGTAATGATTGTGAGAGTGAGAAAAGAGTGTGGAATAATTTGTTGCAAACAACTGCAAAATTAAAGCTTGTAATTGTAAGCAACGAGTGGGACTTTTAAGCTTGCATCCTATATCTTTTTAAGAATTGTATAAGTTTCAGGTTCAATATGCATTCCATAGCATCGTTTGTTGGTGCTACACTCACTGGAAAGGATACATTTCCAGAATGGTGGAGGAATATCAAATTTGCATATGTCTACAACGATTTGTGGGACGTCATCTATGAAGGAAAGACCACTCTCAATGATGAAGGCACCATCATCAGTTCAGCGCCAAAGCCTCCATCATCAAAAAAAGAGCTTGTTATTTGGCAGTCCAGAGACAAGAAAGCATTGCCCATGATTTCTACCACAGTTAGTGTAGAGGTGAGCCAACACATTCTTCCTGCGAAGACATGTTATGAAGCCTTAAAAACTCTAAAAGATCTATATGATTCGCACTCTGAAATGGAAATCATTCAATTAATGTTAAAGTTATTCAATCTTGAAGTAAAATATAATGACCCTATGCTGGTCGCATCTGAAAGAAAATCCATCGTGCATAAGATTTAAGCCTCTGGTGTGTGCATGCATAAGATTCAAGCTTTAGAATGGAGTAGAGAAGGTCTCTTGTGTGGAAATCCCAAGCGTTGAGCCTCTTAAATCGTTGAGACTATGTGAAGTCCATTGTGAGCGTATATCTCTGCTTCTACTGCGAGCATGAAGACATCGACTTCCCTTTCTGCGTTAAAATTGAAGCTGAAGAGTGAACTTGTTGCGACCTCTCATATTGTTGAAGCTATGTTTTGATATTTTGGGTTTCCCTTTGGATTGCTCATTGGAGCTGTGATTGGAGAATCAACCAAAGTGCCACCTGATCATGTGAAGAACTCTCTTGCGTTGAGTGCGTTGAGCTGCGACCACCATGAAGTTCCTGCCACTTATATTGTTGTGTTGAAACTCCTCTTGTGCGTTGGAACCCATTTGTTCATTGGAACTTGTATTCTACCTGAGAGATCGAGGCCTGTATTATTGTTGCGTCCCTCTCCATCTATACAAAGAAGCTCTCTCTCTATGAGAAGTGGAATATTTGTATCCATGTACTGCAAACCAGTGATGACCAACGTGGATAGTGATGTTGCAACTGTGATAGTGTTGTTGTGTGGAGGGTGGAAACCCTAATTGATGAATGTGCATTGAATTTCTCGTGGAGACTGCAAAGTCAACGTCCACCTTGTTGCAAGTCGTCCACAAGAGATGCGACCTATTACAATATGAAAAACTTCATTCGTGGATCTGGTATTTTTGTTCGAAAGCTATGCCCATAATTTTGTCTGCGTGGAGCTACATGAAGTTGCAAACTGTGTATGCAAAACCCTAAGTTTTGTGTGAAGGTAAAAGGGTTAATATATATATATATTGTGTAATCCTTATGATGAGGTCGAGACCATGAATAGTTGTTAATATTTTTGAAAAGTGTTGAAATCATTTTGTGTATTGTGAGACAAAGATTCAAGCATAACGAGCAATTGTAATAAGATTGTATCATTGTAATTGTGAGAGTGAGAAAAGAGTGTGGAAGAATTTGTTGCAGACAACTGCAAAATTAAATCGTGTAATTTGTAAGCAAGGAGCGGGACTTTTAAGCCTGCATACTATATATTTTCAAGAATTATATACGTTGTAGGTTCAAGATGCATTCCATAGCATCGGTTGTTGATGCTATACTCATTGGCAAGGATACATTTCCATAATGGTGGAGGAAGATCAAAGCTGCATATGTCTACAACGATTTGTGGGATGGCATCTGCGAAGGAAAGACCACTCTCAATGACAAAGGCACTATCATCAGTTCAGCGCCAAAGCCTCCATCATTATAGAAAGAGCTTGCTATTTGGAAGTTTAGAGACAAGAAAGCATTGGCCATGATTTATGCCACAGTTAGTGAAGAGGTGATCTAGCACATTCTTCCTACAGAGACATGTTATGAAGCCTTAAAAAATCTAAAAGATCTGTATGATTTGCACTCTGAAATGGAAATCATTCAATTAATGTTAAATTTATTCAGTCTTGAAGTAAAAGATAATGACCCCATGTTGGTCGCATCTGAAATAAAAGCCATCATGCATAAGATTCAAGCCAACAGGGTCTTGAAATCCATGAAAAATTAATTACAATTTGATGTCAATCTAATTCCATGGTGTTCAATGCTCTGATAAAAATTCATGCAAAATATTATAACATGACAGCTACCATGCAGCACTATATATGCATGGTTGACCTTTTCTGATGCTTAGTAATATTTAACTGCTTAAATAACAATTACTTCCTTAATGTCACTACTAAAATCAACAATACAATATGAAACATTACTATTTACACATAACTTATAAATACTAAAGATATATTAAATGGAAGAGAGTCAAGGAAATATACTTGGAAATGGAAACATAGAAAAAATTGACTTACAAGAGAGTGTTGCAGACCCTTAGCAGCAGAAGTAATACAACAACATGCAACAATGTGTGGGGGACAACTCTATGCCCAACCTACCCCTAGTCAAAACTAAGAGCCCCCAATTAGTAAAACTATACCAAGCAAATACTTCCTTACATTGGTAAGAAATCCCCATCCCTCCTTCAACTAGACCCCAAGCAAAAGAAGAAGAACAAAAGGAAGAAGGCCCCCAAGTCCCCCTTTTCCCCTCCTTAAATAACCCCATTTTCTTATTAACATAATAAAGTTTAATTGTATGGATGTCTCCATTTGTAATCCACGCACTTAACCCCATCATATGAATATTTGCAAAATATGCACATATTTCATATATTATTATTATTATTATTATTATTATTATTATGCACCTATAGTTACAATTTATTTTATGGGGCATTAAATACATCCCCTCTTCAGGAAACTTCATCCCAAAGTTGCATCATTCTCATTTATTATCCCCATGCAAGAAATGCACAACACACAATATGCTTAACCATCATATAATATACACCTATATAACTAGTACTATTGTGTGGGGGTGAGAGTTACTCATGTGGCCATACCTACACTATCACACATATATCACCCTGTTTAACTACATGATTGATTACTCTTACTAAATTCATAGTATGCAATCAAGTTACAAAAGTATAAATAAATCAAGTCACACCACAATGCATCAATTCTATTTATGCAATCATGCAGCCAACCAAGCCATTCACATGTTCTATTTCCACCCTCATGCACCCTCACCCAAAATCATACCATCGACCACTCAACCTCCAAACACCCCAAATACTCTGGATGGTCCCGCTCACCATGGCATGTCCCTCTATTGTAACATGTATGTGAATCATACAATAGGCATCAGAAATTCCTTGGGAGGTCTTTGTGGCTTAGCCACCCTCCCAACTTTCGATAAATATGCGGCGTCATTAGAATTAACAAGAATCTGGGCGTCACCAAGAATCGTCGGCATAGAGTTATCGGTGCACCAACACTAACATCCTGATTATTATAACCCAGGCATCTCAAAAGGCTGGCCTTTACTCCCTCTCTATGCACCTTTAAGGAAACAACCCTAGGCATCAAAAGTCCTTCTCCATAAACCTTCCATCTGATGAAAATAGAGTCAAGATGTGAACTTCTGGTAACTGTACAAAATAAGAGAAAAAGAAACCACTAGCATACGTTTACTGATTGAGTTTGTCCACATCCCATAAGGTGCTACATGTATAAATTCTCCTTCATGGTTGTGGGATCCCACAATGTCACTGAATGAACCGACCCTCCAAGGCCAAGGTGGATTTTTCTGTCAAGCTTCATATCACATCATATCATCAAAGCATTAGTTATTGTTAGAATCCTAGCGTAGTTTGTAACTATAGAATACAAAGAGTCGTGAAGACTCCAACGAACTATTGGAATATGAATGCCAAAGGTCGTAAATACTTTGTATAAATACAATGCTAAATGAATAAAATAGATAATCTGGGAGTTATTACCTATCATGTGGTATCAGAGCTCTGCCATAACTCCTGCACTCCTGCGCTGGTCAGTTTTCCAAATTTAGCACTGTGTTTTTTTCCCTCTGTGCTCTTCTGCCATTCTCAGGTTTGTTGTATGCGTTTTCTGCCCTCTGCGTTCTCTCAGTCTTAGCATTTTGCGATCTGCCACCTGCTATTTGTCTGCTCCAATGCATTGATATGTTTTCTACACCCATGATGGTTACGCTCTGCCAAAGAGATTCATCCTTAACCCTAATTTCCAACACTCATCTCTGCGTGGAATAAGACCTCTTCTATCCATCCCAACGACCTATGTTCGTGGAAGTTCTTCTTTCCATTCTCTAAAGCATTGATCCCTTCCTGTAGCAGTGAAGCGGTTGAGAATGGAGTAGAGAAGGTCTCTTGGGTGGAAATCCCAAGCGTCGAGCCTCTGAAAGCGTTGAGCCTATGTCGAGTCCATTGTGAGCGTATATCTCCACTTCTATTGCAAGCTTGAAGACATCGACTTCCCTTTTTGCGTTAAAATTGAAGCTGGAAGAGTGAACTTGTTGGGACCTCTCATCTCGTTGAAGCTATGTTTTGAGCTTTCGAGCTGCCCTTCAGATTGCTCATTGGAGCTGCGACTAGAGGATCAACCAAAGTGCCACCTGATCATGTGAAGAACTCTCTTGTGTTGAGTGCGTTGAGATGCAACCACCGTGAAGTTCCTGCCACTTGTATTGTTGTGTTGAAACTCCATTTGTGCGTTGGAACCCATTTGTTCATTGGAAATTGTATTCTACCTAAGCGATCGAGGCTTATATTATTGTTGTGTCCCTCTCCATTTGTACGAAGAAACTCTCTCTCTATGAGAAGTGGAATCTATGTATCCACATACTGCGAACCAATGATGACCAACGTGGACAGTGATGTTGTGATTGTGATAGTGTTACTGTGTGGAGAGTGGAAACCCTAATCGATGAATGTGCATTGCATTTCTCGTTAAGACTGCAAAGACAACGTCCACCTTGCTACAATTTGTCCACAAGAGCTGTGACCTGTTATGATATGAAAAAATTCATTCGTGGATGTGGTATTTCTGTTCGAAAGCTACGCCCATAATTTTGTCTGCATGGAGCTACTTGGAGTTGCATGAAGCTGCGAACTGTGTATGCAAAACCCTAAGTTTTGTGTGAAGGTAAAAGGGTTAATATATATATATTGTGTAATCCTTATGACGAGGTCGAGACCATGAATAACTGTTAATATTTTTTAAAAGTGTTGAAATCATTTTGTGTATTGTGAGATAAAGATTCAAGCATAACGAGCAATTGTAATAAGACCGTATCATTGTAATTGTGAGTGAGAAAAGAGTGTGGAAGAATTTGTTGCAGACAGCTGCAAAATTAAATCTTGTAATTTGTAAGCAAGGAGCAGGACTTTTAATCCTACATCCTATATCTTTTCAAGAATTGTATAAGTTGCAAGTTCAAGATGCATTCCATAGCATCGGTTGTTCATGCTACACTCGCCGGAAAGGATACATTTCTAGAATGGTGGAGGAAGATCAAAGCTGCATATGTCTACAACAATTTGTGGTATGACATCTGCGAAGGAAAGACCACTATCAATGACGAAGGAACCATCATCAGTTCAGTGCCAAAGCCTCCATCATTAGAGAAAGAGCTTTCTATTTGGAATTTTAGAGACAAGAAAGCATTGGCCATGATTTCTGCCACAGTTAGTGAAGAGGTGAGCCAGCACATTCTTCCTGCGAAGACATGTTATGCAGCCTTAAAAACTCTAAAAGATCTGTATGATTCGCACTATGAAATGGAAATCATTCAATTAATGTTAAATTTATTCAATCTTGAAGTAAAAGATAATGACCCCAGGTTGGTCGCATCTGAAAAAAAATCCATCATGCATAAGATTCAAGCCTCTGGTGTGCATGCATAAGATTCAAGGACCTTCCACTTGCATCATTTGTAAAATATCTTTATCCCACTCACTCAAACCACCTTGAATCCTTGCAAGCAGGCGGCAAGTTTAAAGACCTCACATTTGAAGTTCTGGAAGAAAATATTGCAGACAGAGAAAAAGATTTTGGAAAGAAGACAAGTGAAAGTACTATAGAATCTATTTGCTTGGCTTAGAAAGCAAAGAACAAGCCTAAAGACTCTTTCAGGGGAGATAGCAGCAAAAGAAGCAAAGGAAGAAGAAATTTCAGAGGAAGAGGAGGAAGAAACAGCTCAAGCAAAAGATCAAATGTGAAGTGTACACGTTGCGGAAAGAAGGGACATGAAGCAGATCAGTGTTGGGCATCTTGGAACTCCATCAAAGGTAGACAGAATAGAGAAGATAAGAATAAAATCCAAGAGGGTGGTAAAACCCCTGATTCTGCTTATTGTATTGTTGCACATTGTAATCTTGGAATTAACAAAATGACTTCTCTTTCACCTTTCAAAGATTGTTGGTTGCTTGATACTGGTGCAACATCTCATATGAATTTTAGAAAAGATTGCTTTGTAGAACTGAAAGGCATTGCGAATGGCATAGTATACTTTGCAGATAAATCTAGCCTCAAACCATAGGTAATTGGCTCAATCAGGCTAAAATTTCCTGGATTCCCTTATTTCACATTAAAGAATGTTCTCTATCTACCTTAGTTGTAGAGAAGCTTGCTATCCTTGGTGTAGATTCGACAACAAGGCCATTCCATCCACATGTTTGATGGGATTGTGGATATAATAAAATCCTCCAACAACAAGGTCGTCATGATTGGTTATGAAGATGGAAAATTATTAAAGTTGAGAGGCTCTTATGCAAGAGTTCAGAACTTTGCATATATCTCTCAGCATGAAGAAGGTAATATGCCATCCAGTTTATTATGGCATGCTAGATTTGGTCATCTTAATTATAACACTCTTAGATTCTTAAGAAAGAATGGTGTATTTGGTTTTCCCACCATTCCTAAGCAAAGTAACAAGTGTGATGCATGCATACTAGGCAAACATAGTAAGCAGGCATTTCCAGAGTCAAAATTCAGAGCATGTAGAAAGTTAGAACCGGTTCATTATGACTTATGTGTCCCCATGCCTATTCCTTCTGCAAATGGTAATAGGTACATTATGAAATTTGTTGATGATTATAGTAGAATGTGTTGGGTGTATTTGTTGAAGACAAAATATGAAGCATTTCAAACTTTCAAGAAGTTTCATGCATTGATACAAAATCAAGCACAAGTGCGTATTGGTACATTCAGATCTGCTAATGGTAAATAATATACATCTAAGGCATTTGAATATTATCTTTGCAAACATGGAATTACACATCAAACTACAGTTCGCTACAATCCCCAACAAAACGGTGTAGCAGAAAGGATGAATAGAACCTTAATGAATACAGCACGATCAATGATGTTTTTCAAGAATGTGAAGCTAATGTTTTGGGGTGATGCATTCCTATGTGCGGCATATTTGAGAAATAGAATTGCTTCTCATGTTATATAAAATAAGACTCCACATGAAATATGGTTTAGCCACCTTACTTCGGTTAGGCATCTTAGAATTTTTGGTTCCGCCTGCTATGCCTTAATACCAAAGGAGAAAAGAAACAAGCTTGATGCTAGAAGCAGAAGATGTATTTTCTTGGGGTACTTAGAAACATCCAAGGCATGTCATCTTTATGATGAGGTAAACAAAAATTTTGTTATTTCCAGAGATTTCATTTTTCTTGAAACTAATTAAAATGACAAGTCTATTGAAATACAGCTTGATCGTCTGGAGAGGTTTTCTCATCTAAAGACATATTATGAATGTAATAATGAAATTCCACATATTGAAGGGGGGATCCCTATCTTGGATCAATCCATGGAATTTCCATTTGAAGCAGCACCAAAAATCCATCATCGTGAAGAGAATGATGAAGAAGAAGTTCTTGCCACTTCAACTGAACAAGAGACTTAAATGGACGATGTAATTGAGGGGATTGAAAGATTGAACCTAGAAGAGAATAATACACCACCAACTGATCAAACTGGACCATCAAGGAAGATTTCGAAATGGGCCACAAAGACACTTGAAAATGCCCGTGCAGATGAAGTAGGAATTAAAGACGGGAACAAGAAGTTCAACTAGACAAGAAGATGGAGGAAATGCAAAGAAATCAGGTGATGACATGGATGTCTAATTTGATTGTGAATTGAATTTTTCTACTAACGTTGAACCAACTTCCTTTGAAGAGGATACTACTCATGATGAGTGGAAAGTAGCCATGCAGAATGAGTATGATGCACTCATAAAGAATGGAACTTGGAAGATGGTTGATCCTCCATTCGGAACCAAACCGATTGGAAATAAGTGGGTGTACAAAAAAAAATACAAATCAGATGGCTCACTTAACAAACATAAAGTAAGGCTCGTGGAAAAAGTCTAGGCACAAAAAGAAGGAATTGAGTATGAAGAAACTTTCTCTCTCATAGAAAAATGGGGCACCATCCGCACTATACTTTCCTTAGTTGCACAAAATGGTTGGAAATTTCATCAGATGGATGTAAAGACTGCATTCTTGAATGGAGACTTGAAAGAAAATGTTTTCATGTCTCAACCAGAAGTTTTTTTGTGAAGGGACAAGAACACAACGTATGCAAACTTGTCAAGTCCTTGTATGGCCTAAAACAAGCACCTCGATCATGGTATGAAAAGCTAATCGAGCATCTTCTAAAGTTGAATTTCAAACATTACAATCTTGATGACACAACGCTATTTTTAAATAAAGTTGGAAGATCTGTTGTGTTTCTTGTAGTATATGTGGATGATCTTTTGATGACAGGGAACAATGAAAGTTATATAACATCCATAAAGAAAGACTTAAGGAAAGGCTTTGAAATGACTGATCTGGGACATCTTCACTATTACTTAGGAATTGAAGTGACTCAACATCCTAAGTACATTTTCATTTCTCAGAAAAAGTATATTGGAGGACTATTGAACAAATTTGGGATGACAGATTGCAATCCTCTCTCAACTCCAGTGGAAAAGAAGCTAAAGCTCACATCAAGTGAAGGAAAAGAATTGGAGGATGCAACCAAGTACCGACAGCTTGTAGGAAGCCTTATCTACCTTACTACCACCAGACCATATATTTATTATGTTGTTAGCATTCTTTCACAGTTTATGCACAAACATTCTGAAGGACATTGGTCTGCAGCAAAGAGAGTTCTAAGATAATTGAAAGGGACTCAAGACTTTGGACTCAGGTATTCTAAGGTGGATGACTTCATACTTATTGGGTACTATGATTCAGACTTCGATGGTGACAAAGAAACATGGGTATCCACTTCTGGATACATGATGAGTCTTGGATTAGCAACTATCTCCTAGAGATCACGCAAACAATCAGTTCCAGTAGATTGAACAACAAAGGAAGAATATGTAGCAGCTGCAAAAGCAACCAAAGAGATTGTGTGGCTCAGGAAGATACTTGAAGATTTGCAGGAGAAACAAGAAGACTCCACTCCAATTTTGATTGAAAATACTTCTACAATCAAGTTGGCAAAGAATCCTAGATTCCATCATCAAACCAAACATATCAACACAAAGTATCATTTGATTCGACATCATGTAGAGGCCAAGACAGTTCATTTACATCATTGTTCCACTAATGATGAAACTGAAGATATCTTCACCGAAGCACTTGGACAATAAAAGCTTGAAATATTTAGAACCATGCTCGGACTTACAAACACCCCTTCGGATTAAGGGGGGAATGTTAGAATCTTATGGTAGTTTGTAACTATAGAATACAAAAAGTTGTGAAGACTCCAATGGACCATTGGAATATGAATGCCAAAGGTCGTAAATACTTTGTATAAATACAATGTTGAATGAATAAAATAGATAATCCAGGAGTTATTAGCTGTCAGTTATAATAATAACATATATCATTGACATGGATATCAAGGATCCACATGCTACCACATGCCATCATGAGAGTATAACATCCTCATCATGAATGTCAAAGAACTGTATGCTACCGCATGCTAGTACGGACACTTAACATTATCAAGAGTATCAAAGAAGCACATTCTACCACATGTCATTATGAGGACATGACATTATCACACACCATCATAAGGAACATGAAACCACATGCAATTACCACCTATCATCATAATCCTTTCTCATCATCAAATTCTTATGAACTAGAAAATAACCACATGTTAAGCATCGCATGCTACCGTAAGAACAACACTTCATGAAATGTCTGTTGGTTGGATTTTCTTTCTATGGCCAACTAAGGAGAACTAACCCACACAAGGCGCTTAAAGCAGCCCCCGGTATGTTTGGTATGGTTAATTCTCGCAGGTTATGGTCCTGCTACCATCTAAGTTTCACTCTCTTAAGAAGAGTTTTACTACTTAAACTTAGAGAATGTGTATCCTAAACTAATTAACAAATTAAAAGTTAAACTAAATTCTAATGAACCTACTAATTTAAAACTATCTATTTATCTACAGTCTAGTCTAATCTATTTAAAATGAAATGTCTATTTAACAACTAATAAATCAAATCTAGTTATCTATATATAATCTATGGTTTGCTCTCTTAAGGAGAGTTTTGTTGTTTAATGATATGAGTTTTGAAACATGCAATTAAAACCCTAAATGTCTAATATAGCTAATATACAATATATAACTAATTTATGGTGCAAATTCCAAAAGCTTGAAAAACCTATCCTAACCAAGAGCATGATTAAAACTAACATTGACTCAACTTGCACACATAATCTAAACATGTAATTAATTTAAATTGAGAAGAAATTGTACAATAAAAAATGTGACATATCTAAATAGATTTAAAGATTCTACCAATTAATAGAGTAAGATCAAAAATTGTTAGAGGCTTTAAGTTATGCAAATGTAAATCAATTTTCTATCAATAAATCAAACAATAAAGCAATCATAATTTCCAGAATAAACTTCAAGATATTATGATCTTAAAAAAAGTAAGCGTACCAAAGAACTAAGTTCCGAAAAATTACTTAATTTCATTGAGAAATAATGATAACCAATATAAAAAGTCAATTTCTATTCCTCTGTAAAAGAAAACTTTGTACAAAGCTTACAAAACAGTTCTGCAAATACATCTGGAGCATCATTTCTTCATAAACATGTTGATCTACCAACTGCTGGCTAGGAGTGCTTTCATGTTGACTTCTTTGAAAGAAACTTTACAAAAGAAAATATAGAGAATATAAAATTCATTCTCTTAAATCTGGAGACCCTCCTCCCCTCTCTCAGACCTCTGAGGTCGAATTTATAGAAGAGAAGAGTAGTGGGAAGGATAGCATCAAATCCCCAGATGTCCGGTTCATTCAACTAGATGCCAAACCAGCTGCAACGAATTTTTGGAAAATTCACCTCTGTTAGGGCATGATTTTCTCCCAAATTATTGCGATATTTCCAAAACTGCCAGCATTTAAACGTAAGGGAGCCCATTTGGGAAGTGGGTTTTCAACCGTTTGAGCTAATTCCTCACGTTTTGCTCACAATCCTCCACGCAAAAACATCTCTCTGACAGATGCGTGATCCATTTTTTAACTTCATCCTTCACGTGACATCAACAACAAATTAGGGTTTCCGTGCAACTATTATGCATTAACATTGTAAATAGTGCCTTGTGTTTATTATATCAAATCCAATTAAATAAATAAATCATCAATATTGTCTTTGAATAAACAATAATAATAATTAACAAATATTGAATTTTCAAAAGATATTGTCTGAACACTATATTACTTTTACATCAGAATTAGATGACTCGAAGAAATTAAATATTTCCATATATATAGACATTAATAAGCCATCTAAATAAGAATCAAAATTAGTTTATCAACAAGGAGAGTTAATTATTTTTTGTGAAAAATAATACTTCATGAATGAATGAAAATCATTGACTCCTTCCATAGTTTCCAAACATGTTCTCTAGGACATAATAGAATTATAAAATAAGCCTTAAGTAAATTATTTAAAATTTGTCCTAAAATTACATCTCACAAAAGGGCAAGTTTTCATCAAAAAATTAAGGCTAGTAACATTCAATGATCCTTTCAAAATTGAAACCAAGGTTAAAGTTCTATTTCTTTAAAATGCAAATTTGTGAGACGATGATTGAAAGTATAAAATTGAGTACTTAATTGAATTATAAAAATCCATCAAAGTATACAATTATTCATTGATACATTTAAGAATCGAAAAGTTTCGCAAGAATGTAAAAGGATTAAGGTAATTCAACCAAGCCAAAATGAAATAAGTACCATGAATAACCTCAAATAAGGACATGGAAGCATCATTAAGTCATCACGAAGCCAGAAGACCAATGCGGTAAAAATAAAACAAATCGTCAAATCTAATTTCATGAAAGGTAAGAATTTTAATCAAATGTTAAAGGCTTGCAAAAGTCAATGGATCATTCAAATTCAGAAGTAAGAGCATGGTCCTGTTATTTGATATAAACTCTTTCAAGACGTAAATCAGAATTATTACAATTGAGGTTTTTTTAATTAATTATGATTTACCGAAATGGTCATTAATTCGCAAATGCCCCAACAAACCAAAATTTGTTACAATTGTCGAAGCTTCATATAAAACCAACCAAGCCAAACTGAAGGATATGATTAGCTCAAATAAGCTCAAGTAAGACTAAGAACGTGTTGTTCATCAACTAAAGAGCCAAAAGACGCCAACGACAAAGATATCCAAATCACCAAATCCTTATTAAATGAAAGCCAATCCAAATAACAAGCACCACAGAAAGCGAAGGATCGAAGAAAGAAAGCCAAGAACCAATCCACCCAAGCAAGGAAGATAAGATAAAAGAAAACCAAAAACAAAATATTTACAAAATTTAGAAGGGGGGCCCCTTGATTTTGAAAAATAAAGGGGAAGTTGTTGGGGTGCCAACAAATGGCGACATGTTGGGAGAACCAGTTATCTCTGTATGTTTTTCCTGAAGATTATATATGATATAAGAGAAATAATGATAAAGGCATCTTCAAATGTCAAACTCCCGATCACATAACTTAATCCTGCCATTGGCTTATATGGGAAAGATTGAACCAAAAACTTTCAAAATCAATCAAACTATCCCGACCGTTATCCAAAAGCTTATAAAGATAAATGATTATTCTAAAAATGCACGAAGAATATTTTCCAAGGAATCGGTTTCTCTTAACCAAAACAAGCCATAGAATACGTAGTATATAGGTATGACCTCAATACCACAGGATAAACCTTTTAACCTCATTTAGATGCTTGTATCTCGTCCAGTAGATATAGATAATTAAAAGTAAATTTTCATTTTTTCTCAGATTTCAAAATAAATAAAGACATTAACTGAGGACCATTGTCCTAGCGTGGTAACTAGATGACGACAATGTCATTCACAAGCACTATCAGAAATTGATAAGGTTGGCTTGTGATGAGACCCCTTGTCTCTTGATTTTTGAAACCAAGAGCCACTACCCCGACTTGGTGACCGGATATTGGCAATGTCAATCCAATAGGACCCATGATCATGAGCATATCAACTCATAACGAGACCTTTGTTCCTTAGTTAATCCCTTAGGTTTCATTAATGTTATGTAAAATGAATAATACTAGGGTTATTGTTAATCTCAAAAGATATTACTTAGTGGATGGGGAATCAGATCCAAATATCCCAATAAAGAGCAAAGGATGGTGAAAAAAGTCTAAAAACAACTTACGATCCTTGACTTACTTCAATCTACGAAAAATTATTCCTTTGAAAGTAAATTGATCTACATTATAGCATCATTTGAAAGATGAAGATTCTAGATAATAGTCAGGTAACTCAACCAATCCATCAGTATGATTCATAATAGATTTTTCAAATCCAAGACTAATTTTGTAATGGTCGAAATTTTGACAAAAGAAGAGAGTCTTGTAAGGATCACCCTTTTAAACTTGCCAGGTTTATAAACAGAGAAGTATGTAAAAACAAGGTAATGTGCCAACATAGTGTTATTTATTTACAACCCCAAAATTTTAAGCAGACTAAGAAAAACAAAAATAAAAATTCAAAAAGACTCACAAATATCAAAACTATTATTGAAAACCAAGCTATCTTGAAATCAATAAAAATCACTAATTTAACCAAAACACCTAAAACTTATATACAAGATAGGACCTGATAAAATCAAAATTTCAAGCAAAAAGTATGTATCACAAATCAAAAGAAAAGAAGAATTAAGTATTCACAAAAATGTTAAATCTTGAATGATAAGCAACAAGATTGGTACTTTTCTGAAAATTAAACTGACCGTCGAAGAAGGTAAATGAACTCAAAGTTCGAAAATCGATATGCGGTCATATTCCATAAGACGAGCTTTACAAAATAATGTAGAAATCACAAAATCATGACATGCATAATGAATGACGACGAATCTCCCAATATTTAATTTGACCACGATATGGTAATACAAAGGATTAATCTTTTAGTAATTTCATCAAAAAGGTCAAATATAAATAGGAACAAGAGATACGAATATAATACGCATTTCAGAATAGATATCATGAAACAAATATAGTGATTTTACAAGAAGCATCATAAGCTCATTATTGATGTCAAGTTTCGAAAATTTTGAATGTTGCGAAATCATTCAATTGTTAAAAAGTTCATCTTTTCTTAGGATCATGATAAAATTGATTTAATTAATGGATGAAAAGTTTGAATAAATCATACCCTTTATTCAACAATATTTACAAAAGGAATATTGCAGTTTATGACAATAATTACAAAGTGAGAGAGTTGCAATTTAGAAGAGAGTGAAAAATTGAAAATAACTCTTTACCATCTTTTTTTTTTAGATTTGTCCTTCTTTCAAAGCGTTTTAGTTAATCAATCAGGTGTAAAAATTTCATCGTTAGGTCTTAATAATTTATCGTTGGTTAGAGATAAGACTTGAAATGAAATGACTAGTGAATAAAATCATAAGCAAGACAAAATAATCAAAAGAGATAAGGAATATAAATGAGTACTTCCCTTAAATGACAACTCACTCACCTTCGTCAACAATCGACAAATTGCTCATTAATTCTACATTATTGAAAAGAAAGCAACCTACTTGTACCAAAGGAAAACAAACAAACAAAACTGAATTTAAATCTACCTCTAAAACTAAATCTATACATATGTACAATGAAATCAAATATACAACACAATCAAGTAAAATTAAATATCCAGTGGAACCACCGAAGCATTTGTAATCCTACAAAATTGACAAGATTTCGAATTAGCAACCAGAAATGATATGTCAATAAGAGAAAACTAAAAAGAAATCTATCATTCTTACCATTTGAAATTCTATTTACATGTAATGATAAGACACATTTACCAACTTCATAAATTCTTTTAAGATAAGAATCTTCAAGCCATTCTGCAATCCTGTCATGGAAATCAGAATGCAAAATATGGCCTAACAACATGAAATTCATATGTGGCAAACATATCTTAGGAGAATCAACTTGAAGAATCAAATTACTAGCACTAGTCACACTAGCAACTCGAAGGATTGGTTTCAAATACAGAGTAGGATCATGAAATGATGCAATAGGTGAATGAATCGGTAGTGGCCTAATATCGAAAGAAGTAATATTGTTAAAAGAGTCAACAACTAAAGGTGAATCAATTGAAAAAGATGCAAGTTTTTGGTGATCACAAGTTATAGCAAAATATTTGACAAAGATTTTATTAGATCACTACTAAAATTAGATCTCCCACATAAGTGATTCTAATGAGAACAAGCATTTTTAGTTTCAACAAAAATTGGTATGTTGATCTCATCAAAAATTGGTTGACTACAACTATCTTGCGATGAACCTTCTTTCTCTTTAAAAGATTGTATCGGATGACGATCTAATAATAAAATATGCCCTAATCCCTCAACTTTATGCTTAATAAGTGAATCACCAATGTTAGATATCTCATAAAAATGTGATTTTGAAGGCACATAGTTGGGTGATTTTGATGGAATCTCATGCATATCAAAATCAGAAAATAAATCAGGATACATAGAAAAGTAAGAATTAGAAGTGAGGAAATTAAAATAGTCTCTCAACTTAGAAAGATCATTAATATTTAAATTTCCAAAAGATTTCTATTTTATTACATGATCATTTACAATACAAATTGGTGATGTTTTAAGATCAAGATCAACTGACAATCCTTCATGTAAATCAAAACTTTAATTAGCATTCTCTTGAAAAAGATCAATCTCTTTTCCTAAACAACATCTAGTCGAGTGATTAAGATTCATGTCATCTTCTCCAACATGTTATATTGATGTACTAGAAAACATAAAATTATTGTTAACATAATTGTGTTCATTGATAATTGAATCGAAAGAAGAATTAGTACAAAAATCAGAAAATGATGAACATATAGTTTGCTTTGATCTATTTTCGTAATAACAACATCAAAATATTGTTGTTCATTAAGATAATCAACTTCCCTATCTGTATAAATCAATTCATCCTTAATATGTTTTCCCCATTCAATTCCTTAATATGTATAGGTTCAAGATTTTGAATAAAAGAAGTATGCCTCTCTCCTCCGAGGGGTAATGATGGAGAATAATAATCGGAGGGAGAAGACACTTGTTCTACTTCAATCATCTCACTTTGGGGTTGGGTAGAACTTATAGACATATATGAATCAATGATAGGGGAGGAAGTTTCTTGGAGGGTTGGCAAATGATTTATTGAAATATCACTTTGACAAGAGTCTTGAATAAGAGGAGCATGAGAGTTCAAAAGTTCAAATTCCGAAGGTAAATCGGCAATATGAAATTTGCAAAGAATATGAGAAAGTCTTACTGAAAATTCTTGTGGAGGCTCACCTTTCTTCCTTCGAAGAGCCTGCAATTCAATGCATAGTTTATTAGTATCATAATCCGTGAAAGCATCTAAAAATTCATGTGCAAATTGAAACCATGTAAGAAAGAAATTAGGTGGGAATGTTTCCAACCAACATTTGATTCGTCCTTTGAGAGTAAGGGAAAATAACCTACATGTAGCACTTAGATCAACAATCTTATGTTTGTTAGTTTTACACAAAAACTTCTTGAGGTGTTTTCTTGCAAATATATCACCTTCACTATCAAATTCAAGTTTTGACAAGAGGTTGATTGTCTCATTGGGAATATTAACTAATGTAAAATTAAAAATTGATTCCCAAACAAGAATTTGGGCATGAGCCTGAATGATAAACAATCAAGATAAATTGACTCTTAAAATCGCTAGCATGTCCTCTAACCGGCCCTTAAGCATATGTGTAATGATGAAGAAGAGTAAAAATATAAAAGCTGAAAATCAAAGAGCGAGAGGATAAATGGTTATAAAAAATAATTACAAATAAAACCACTTTTTTTACCTTCGGGCCCTCCTTCTAGCGCCATTTGTTGGTTGGATTTTCTGTCTATGGCCAACTAAGGAGAACCAACCCACAAAAGGCGCTTAAAGCAGCCCTGGTATGTTTGGTATGGCTAATTCTCGCAGGTTATGGTCCTGCTACCATCTAAGTTTCACTCTCTTAAGAAGAGTTTTACTACTTAAACTTAAAGAATGTGTATCCTAAACTAATTAACAAATTAAAAGTTAAACTAAATTCTAATGAACCTACTAAGTTAAAACTATGTATTTATCTGCAGTCTACTCTAATCTATTTAAAATGAAATTTATATTTAACACCTAATAAATCAAAGCTAGTTATCTATATCTAATCTATGTTTTTTCTCTCTTAAGGAGAGTCTCATTGTTTAATGATATGAGTTCTGAAACATGCAATTAAAACCCTAAATGTGTAATATAACTAATTTATGATGCAAATTCCAAAAGCTTGAAAAACCTATCCAGACCAGGAGCATGATTAAAAATAACATTGACTCAATTTGCACACATAAATTAAACATGTAATAATTTTAAATTGAGAAGAAATTCTACAATAAAAAATATGACATATCTAAATAGCTTTAAAAATTCTGTCAATTAACATAGTAAGATCATGAAAAATTGTTAGAGGCTTTAAGTTATGAAAATCTAAATCAATTTTCTGTCAATAGATCAAATGATAAAGTAATCATAATTTCTAGAATAAACTTCAAGAGATTATGATCTTAAAAAAAGTAAGCGTACCAAAGAACTAAGTTCTGGCAATTTACTTAATTTCATTGAGAAATAATGATAACCAATATAAACAGTCAATTTCTATTGCACTGTAAAAGAAAACTTTGTACAAAGCTTACAAAACAGTTATGCAAATACATCTAGAGCATCATTTCTTCATAAACATGTTGATCTACCAACTGTTGGCTGGGATATCTTCCATGCTGACTTCTTTGAAAGAAACTTTACAAAAGAAAATACAGAGAAGATAAAATTCATCATCTGGTATCTGGAGACCTTTCTCCCCTCTCTTGGACCTCTAAGGTCGGATTTATAGAAGAGAATAGTAGTGGGAAGGATAGCATCAAATCCCCAGACGTCTGGTTCGTTCAACTAGATGCCAAACCGCTGCAACGAATTTATGGAAAATTCACCTCTGTTAGGGCACGATTTTCTCCCAAACTGTTGAGATATTTCCAATACTGCCAACGGTAAGGGGTAAGGGAGCCAATTTGGGAAGTGGATTTTCAACTGTTTAAGCTAATTCCTCACGTTTTGCTCAAACATTAATTTAGCATTTCAAGGTTTAGAAGTTTGTAGATGATTGATGCAATGGTTGTTAACATAATAAAATGATCCATTGATTAACATCATAGTATGATGTTAAACATGGAAATATTATCGTTGGAGAACAAGTCAACTATTGATAGACACAAGAGCTCAACATTATCTCATTAAAGCCATACACTAAAACATATGTTGCACACAATCGAAAAAAATTATCAAAGTTGGTAAATATGATAATTGACTGAATGTAATGGTAATAATTTGATGAAAAATAAAGCTCTAGAACAGAATTTTTAATGTTTACCTTTTTATCCGCCTGAGTTATCAAATATTTAAAGATATTTCTAACCTATAAGATCAATAATTATATTTGAAAGTTTAAAACATTTTTAATATAATTCCTTGCTTATTATTTATAATAATTCTAATACTCATAGAGAAAAGTAATTGATCTTCTATCCCGTGCAATTAATATGGCTAGTTGTCATTTACGTAAGTTTATTGTCGATACTCATCTTTTAAAGTTTTAAAACATGTTCAATATAACTCCATGCTTTGAATCGTTCTAATGCTACACTACTATCATGGAAAAATGCAATTAATATCCCATATCATGCATAACAATTTGAATACTACCATACTATCATGGGAAAATGCAATTGATCTCCCATATGATGCATGCAATTGATTTGGGAAAATTATTTTCCTTCCTTTTGCTTTTTCCACTTTGGTATGCATGACTTTGTTTGTTATATTGAGAATCGACATTGTCTTGGATCAATGTTTTTGGTTTGATTTTCTCATTCATCCATTTGTGGTTATTGTATCGGTTATTGTATCGATCTGGTCATCTATGATTTCCATTTATTGAGGTGAAGATATGACTAGCTACAACACCATAGTATAACTATAATCAAAAGAAAAAGAATTAACCATGGAAACAATAGTTTACATCTCTTGAGTCTAGTAGGGTTTTGCAGTGATTTAAACGTTCCATTCAAATATAATGAGTGACTCAACAGAATGGAATGTTGAATGTACCCAACTCACTTCTGGGCCAAGGCAAGGCTCCGAGCTTCTGGAATTATAAACCATAGGTTTGTCATTGTTGATATGGGTCTTCAACTTTTTCTCCAGACCAACCAAACCCCTACTAATACCATCGAAAGAGGGGTTGAAATATAAGCTACCTACTAAATAAATTGTCTCAAATGAAAGGGGCATGTGCAATCTACATTGGATTTGTGCAAGTGTATGTTGGGTTTTCAAAGTTCACTATGAGTTGGTCAAATTTCAAGCACAATGCTAAGCTCTATATCTCATCAATTGTAAGTTATCAACCAATGGGGAATCAAAAGAGCATACAATTGTATGTAGTATACCAATAAACTTTTTGGTAGTTTCCAATGACCATAAATTTAACTGCAAACAAGTTTTCACTGTCCATACCATACAAACAAGTGAAATCAGTGTATGCTTTATTAGCTTTGATTTATGATTAATGACCAAAGGAAATATTAACCAACATAAAACAAAGCAAGCCATTCCCATTAAATGGAATTGTCCGTTAAAACAAACAAGTGATGTTTCTAGTGAGTTGAACTGCTATATTATCTACATAATAGAAAAAGCAATGAGAACATGTAAGGACATCATAGTATCCCTAGGGAAGAGAGAATCTAAAGAGCAATATAATTGACAACTATAAAGGAATTGGCAATTCGCCAAAATGAAATCCCAACTACCCAATTTAATAGTCTTTCTAATGTGCCTTCAAAAGCAACAATTAAGACCTCTTTGTAACCAGAGAGGAAAATAAAGAAATCATCATTCTTGGCAGGATTGAAAGAAACAATATGAAGCACAAAACGTTTATTTTGAGAAATATCATATGTCTGAAGTAACAATACATGAGCAAAGAAACAATATGTAAGAAAAAGCAAGAATATTACATCAAGAGTTTTCAAATGGAAATCTAGAAATTCAGAATCCAAAAGGTGAGGCAATATGAATCTAGTGTTATCATTTTGTGTGCTTGTAGGAGAAAATATTTCGATCATAGAATTGAAGATAATGAGTTCTAATCAAACCTACTACAACAACCATCAACCCTACAACAATGATCACCAAGGCTTAAAAACCAATAACTAATCTTGTGGAAGCGACTGCTCAGAGGTAAGGACACTCTAAAAAACATCTAGTTGAGAATATGGGATAGAAATCTATTTATCAATCAAGTGTAAAAGAACATTTATTGTAGGATCCAAACATGGTAGTGTAGAGATTAAAGAAGACAAAAATGCAAGCAAACAAACTATAGTCACTCATGGAAAACAATTTCACAACAACCACAACTCTTCCTCCAAAGGAGTCATCCAAGAAAAATCTCATCGTTGATATGAAGGATAATAAGGAGATAAAATAGGATAGTAGGCTTCCCACAAGCCATTAAAAATATAATAGGTTCATTTTTCTCAACCCCTTTGGAAAGGGGAAGATCTAAAAAGGACATTGGATAGGAAGATACAAAATTATTGAGTTTTGGCTTCATCAAGCCCTAAGTGCAACTAGGTCTTTAAGCTCAAGATAAATCTTGTTCACAATAAATCAAAACTCAAATAGTGTAAATCCCTTGTTAATAGAATGCAGATATAGGAGTCCTTTGAATTGAAAGCATACACATGTTGTCATCTACCTTGCAGTATATGTCAAGCAAAATTATGTCATATTTAGAGGTACATAGGTCATGGAAAACAAAGCAAAAGTGATATTTCTTTTAGTATGTGGAATTTTTCAACTATGAAATCCAATCACTAAGGAATCATGTGATGCATAGTCAATGGAAAGATCCAATGCCAACCATGGACTGGATTTGAGTAAGAGGAACCTTGGTACCAATCTACATAAGAGTTCTTTGACAACCATTTATCCATGACTTTAGCATGCAAGTCCTTTGTTTTCCCAGCACTTGAACATTCCCGACCAGCTACATATTAAAAATTTTGAAGTTTTTGACTCCTTGTTTAATTGTGCCAAACATACAATACCTTATTAATAGTCCACTAAATCATTTCAATTTCTCCTACCCTTCTACTATAGTCAATATTTTCATTGGTAATAAGACTTTGAATCCTCTGGTCCAAATTGAATTTGTTTTTATTTTCAAAGCTAACCTATGCTTCCTGGTCATTTATACCCTCAACCTTAAGGTTCTAGGTATCAGGAATAAGATCAGCACTATCATGCACTTTGGCAGTCATATATGGATACATATTTTTCTCGTCCTAGAAAGGTCCATCTTGATATCAAGTATATGCTTCCCATTAGAGATATGTTTTTCCATTCTCTCGTAAATATTAGAAACTAAATGAAAAGATAAAAGTTCCCCTCTTAACTACACATTGAGAAGAAATTATCATAGAATACCAATAAGAACTCATAGATTTAAGGCAATAAAAGATAGTGAAAGTTGGGAAAACAAATTAATTACCTTCTAATTTTTCTTGGCATTGACTGATGCAGCTATAGCATTTGATAAATATTTTGGTTTCAAATATTCCAAACCCAAATTGCACACGTTTGACATCCCAAAGACTACCCATAAATAAAAGTTTCAAGTGAATTATGACTGAGGGTGATCTTCCTTTGGTGTGTAAATCTAGTAAAATTTTGAATCACAAGACCACATTATCATGTGACCTCACATCCAAACATTGAATTTTGAAATGGTTGCAACATGGAGCAAGTATAATATGTTAAGTGTAACTCAATATTCATTGCCAAAGAACAATGCATGTCATTAAGTAGGTTTGTTTCATCAAATAAACAAGTTTGTATGTTCAAAACATATTGAGTGGAAGGAACTCTGTCTCCAACATTGTTGGGCCCAGGTTGAGACAAAGTTTTGGAAACACCTTTTTGAGGCAAGCAGGGAAGCTGAGCTGAGCGTAGCTCAGTAATGCAAATTTTGGCTAAGTATTGAGGATGCTGCGAAGTTGCGCGCAGCATCCAACTTTTGACTAGATTGCGGAGTTGCATGCAGCATCGAAGTTTTGGTCGTGATGCGAAGACCAGTACCGCGCAGAAGCAGTGCTACGAAGTTAGGAGGCCACGTGGAGACAGCAAAGCGGAGTGTTGGACAAGTATCAGGTGCAGGTACCGGTTGGAGCGGTAGCAGCCATTTTTGGAAAGATATCCTAGGATTGCAGAGCGACAGACATAAGCAAATCAGGAAGGCGGCCACGCGTGGGTTGTTAAGGAAAGCGACGTTTGGAATGCTTGGAAAGTGAAACCGTTAGAGAGAAACGGTTCGGCAGGAGCAGCCTGTAGGCACGCATGCGACAAGAAGGCTGATAGCGACAGAATGAGGACGTGGAGATCCGCCATGATCAAGCAGACGCTACCAGGAGCTAGCAAGCCGGTTTGGAAAACCGGTGCAGTTTTGGAAACCCTTAGGGTTTTTGGGATTTAGGTCTTCAACATTGTACATACATGACCTTCGGGCATGATCTATTTAAGAAGACTATTTTTGTATGGGATGGGGTTGCTCTATTTTTGTGAGCTAGATGCTAGTTACTAGAGTAATCGTAATACAACCTTCTGTATTGAGAAATCTCTCCAAGATGAGAATATTGTAAAGGCTCTACAGCTGTGTGCGTAGAGACCTAGCCAAGAGAAAGGAGAATCTGCAGCTGAGTGCGCAGACTAAGGATGGTTGCCCCATCCCTTTTGAAAGAAATATATTACCAACCATTCTTGTGGACGTAGCTTTCCATTCGGGGAAGTGAACCACGTTAAATCTTGTGTTATGCAATTATGCTTTATGAATGAATGACTGTCTGTATTGCCTGTAGAATGAATGTTTGAATGTTTCCTTGCATGTTGTACTAGGAAAACTTTGATATGCATTTACCAATAGGAGAAGTTTGGGAATGATATGCTAGGTTCCACGGGAACAGATGAATGGTGAACATTTCAATTATATGTTAAGATCGTGAATCAGTCATTTAAGTTTAATACTTTCTTAAGCACAGTGAAGGAATGCAGCACGGTTAGTCGCGTCTATCATTTTAGTTCACGTTGTAATAATCCAAGTCCTTAAATGAATGCTAGAAAGATAACCAGTAAGTGCCTGAATGGATGGATGGGTGATATTCATTTCAGTGCCTTAACCTTTTCAAGATCTTCCAAGTAGGGGATAAGTATGGTTGATTTGCAGTTCCAGTAGAAGATTCGCAGCAGTAAGAAGTCTTTAAGTGAGGCCCGCAATGTTGCCATCACCGCACCGTAGTCGCTCGCAGCGTAGATCCTGCTGCGTACCACATTGCTTTGACCCGCAGCGCACTCCTTCTGTCCTACGCTGCGTAGCTTGTTCATATAAACAACTCATCATTTACTGTGGAAACTTGATTCCGCAGTACCCCATAAGATACACCTCGAGTGAGACCTCATCCTGCTCGCAGGCTCTTGCCAAAAGGGCCAGTGCGAAGGGGTTTTGTTGGTCAAAAGGGAGAACCGCAAAGAACCTGGGTCTAATTGGAAACCTCTGGGTCAGTGTGAAGCCAACAAATGGTTCCATTTCCGCGCTAGAATCCATGATGAGTTGCAATCACTATGTGTGAAGACGAATATCAGTTCCCCGAGGGATCTGACAATTGGCATCCTGAAAAGACAAAAATCCAAGCTTGGTGGGATAAGACCATAAGAGACTTTAATAGACAAGAGAATAGACATCTGCGTCTAAGTGACAAACAGTGATCAGAGAGATATCTATTTGACGATATTCACGAGATTTTTTGGGCATCATTTCCAAACGAGCTGCATGTGTGGATCTCGCGGCTCACAGAGAAGAAAACTTGTTTCCAAGGAGGAGTACCCACAGAGTGGAATCCTGAGCTCACAGCACAGCTCAAAGCATTAGACAGCCCATTGTCACGCGCAGTTGAGTATTGGGTCGATCATATTCTAGAAGGCTTTGTAACAAAATTTGTTGTAGACACACTCAAATCCTACATCCAAGCAGAAGCAAACTTTTTCGGAGGATTCCAAGGTAAGTTTTTGAACAATCTTAGTCTATACATTAAGATGTTGTTAGCTGAGAAAGGTGTTTTAAGAATGCGGTAATTTTGTCAAGTTTGTCATGATAAACAGTACATATATTGATTCTGACAAAGAGACACATACTCTTAGAAGTGGTAAGAGATATAAAATTAATAAGAATCCCGAAGGCCCTAAACTTCATATTAATACTGAGATCCCCTGCGATCTTGATAATGAAGTTGCACAACCATTTACTCTTGAGAACGCATCGGCTGCAGAGACCACACCACCTTTATCGCAGAACCCACCCGCTACACAGCCCACCCCGCAGAAGACTCAATCTAGTCCATCTCTTTCGATAGTCCCATTTGTTTTCACTACAAAGATTCCCTTACACCAGCCGCACACTAACCAGAGTGCCCCACAAACTAATCCGACAATGGAAAACACTGATATGAAACTGCCAATATTCAAAGGAACTGACCTAGAAGACCCTGATCAGCATTGGTTCCTTTGTGAAGCCGTTTGGAGTGTAAGACAAATCCAGGATGATGCCATGAAGCAAGCACAGCTCATCACCACCTTTAGAGACAGAGCTTTACACTGGTTTATGAAATCCTCTCAGGTACAGCCTAGAACCCTCGCAGACATTAAAGACGCACTAGTGGATGAGTTCAAGAAACCTAAGTCTGAGTCTCAGTGTATAATTGAGTTAAAGGAAATAAAGCAGAGACCAACTGAAACGGTCTGGGAATTTGATCAGAAGGTTAAGACCTTGCTAGACCAAGTAAGTTTTGTTATACCACCAGAACAGCATAAAGAATGGTTCATTGCTGCGTTGTTACCCCATATCAAATTACCATTGATGCAACATAAGGTTCTATCATAGACAGAGGCCTTGGAAATCACAATGAAGCTGGAAGCTTCACCGATTGGTGATACTAGTTCTGGGATGTCTCAGATCCAGAACCAGTTGACCACCCTGACACTTGAACTGCAAAGTATGAAAAATGGTAAAGAACAAAGATATGAACCTAGACAGGAGGTTTGGTGTACAAGTTTTAAAGGAGAAGGTCATGACCGCGAGCATTGCCCTCTATTCTGCGACTATCTTAACAGTGGTGCGCCTAACCCATTAAATCAGAATCAGGCCCCATGGTGTGAAATTTGTAGAACCATAGGACATAGACCTGAAGACTGTTACCTTATACAGAAATATGTGAAAACTCCTAAGAATTTATACTGCAATTTCTGTAAATCGGTTGGACATGATGAATCCAACTGCCGCGCATATGAATTAATGAATGAAAGAAAACGAGATATGGATGCAATGAGAGGCACTAGCGTATACCGCGTACAGGAAGAAAATTATCCTAAGCAAGATAACACACAATATGACCAAGGAGGATACAGAGGTCGTGGTGGTGGATACCGCGGCAGAGGAAGAAATGTTGGTCCGGCGCAGGGAAGAGGCCGCGGCCAAGTCATTGTTATAACTGTGGCCAACCCGATCACGTATCTAGAGATTGTGTTAACCCATGCACCACGTGCAATTATTGTAAATCATTTGAGCATGTCATTGAATATTGCCCAGTATTAGAGGTGGAAATGCAGAAGAGAAGACGAATAGAGGCTCCGAATCCAAATGTCTAGTGGATCACAGTAGAAAATAGACCAGTGGATCCAAGCATCAATGTGGTCACGCGCAGTGGTGCTGAGATAGGCCACGACAGAGGACCGGAAGCTTCAACATCAAGGGAGGCACATACGAAGAAGGATCCCCTTGAAACAGCATGGATAAGGAAAGCTCCAGGAAAAACACTCCCTCTTAACTTACAGAAGAACAAAGAGATCTTCATTGACGCGCGGGATACTTTTAGAGAACCAGTAGATAAGTCATCAAGGATCCCGCTGCGCAGTGAAACACCGCATGTTGAAGACATGCTGACTCCTTATGATAAAACAAGCACTGCGACAGATGTCCGTACTTCTGTTGCGCAGTTCTTGCGAAGCTGCATGAAGTTACTAAAAAGCGAGAAAGCCATAATAGAGCTCCAGAAGCTCATCAACCAATATGAACCTCAGATTGCAACAGAGACTCCAGATAGCGTTGTACATCACATAAGGAAACACAAAAGAATAGGTCGAGAGATGAGGCTTACTGCACAGATAGGAAATTTTGAAATGGATGAAGTCATCCTTGATCTCGGATCAGAAGTGAATGTCTTGACTAAACAGACATGGCAGCAGATGGGTCGACCAAAGTTGCTCTGGTCACCTATCCAATTACAAATGGCTAATCAAGATAAGGTCATACCTTTTGGCTGCTTAGATAATGTAGTAGTTGACATCGACGGAGTACAGAGTCATGCAGACTTTGAAGTTATTGAAATTGTGGATGATAGTCAACCTTTTCCAGCAATATTGGAAATTGATTGGGCTATGGATAACTTGGCTATCATAAACTTGAAGACAAAGAAGATGATCTTTGAAGGGAAGCATCTTAGGGTCATCGCACCATTGGATCCTAAAGACGGTGACAGATATAGTGAGCCGATTTAGGAGGAATCCCAAGCTCAAGATTTAGACCGACTATACCAGCTGACTGCGAACAAAGAAGACTACATTAATCCTACTGCGGACGGTACGCTCAGCTGGAGATGTGACACTTCTTGTATCTTTGACTCGGATACAGGATTGGAAAATTGGCAAAGCCGCATGCATGAAGTATCAGCAAGAATATGTGCACAGGTTACGAAATCACTGCGCTGGATCGGAAAAGAGGTGAGTCCTATTCCCACATATGATGGTTCTGCTAATGTTTACAGTTTCATAAGGGAATATACTGCAGCTATACCAAATGAGCATAGACTACCAGCTTTAGATATAACATTGCACGATACACCTACCAGATGGTGGAATGCACATAAGAAAACATTGACCACTTGGGATCAATGCAGAACTAACATGCAGATCCGGTTTGCCGAAAAGGTTACTTTACCCCTTGAAAAGTATAATGGACAGATAGACCCTAGTCAGCATATTGAAGTCTGTTCAAAGGCATGGGTGGGAAGACCACTTACAGAATGGGTACATTTATTTGTACATACATTGGATGCGGGTATCCCAGAGAAATGGTACCTCGACCTGGAGCTGCGCAATGAACTCACTGATTGGGAGCTGCTCACTGTGAACTTCCAAAAGGACTTCAGTTTTGAAGATGCGAATCCATTAATCCATGAAGCATTACAGCTAATAAAGAAGCGCATATTCCAGGATGACTGTCCTCATCAAAACATAACATTGCAGGAGTTTTTTGGGACAGATTGTGTTCCTGCGCACTTACAATCAGAATGGAAGGAACATGAAGAGCACTTTATCGAGTGTTACAACTTAGATGAAGATAACAATGATACAAATGAAGAAAATGAGGAGGACCCACGCAACATAGATATACCAGAGTCAGAAGGTACGCACAAGGTAGAAGGACCTCCGTTGGAAATCCCAAATATGTCAGGACTAGTAAAAACACAAAAAGTGAACATTGGCACAGACAAAGAGCTGAAGTTCGCAGCTATAGGATATTATTGGGACGATAAGACTGTTGCAGAGATCGCAGATACCTTACATGAGTATCAGGAACTGTTTCCAACAAAATTTACAGAGATGAAAGGAATTTTGGGAGACCTAGGGGTCATGAAAATACCTTTAAAGCCAGGTGCTAAGCCTATCAAGCAGAGGCCATATAGATTGAATCTGTGCTACAAGGAAAAAGTTCATGCAGAACTAGATAAGATGCTAGAGGCAGGAATCATTGAACCGGTCGAAGAATCTAAATGGATTAGCCCCATGGTTGTTCAAGACAAGAAAGCGAAAGGCGAGATCAGGATTTGTGTGGATCTCAAAAAATTGAATGATGCTTCCATGCACGACCCATTTCCTACTCCATTCACAGACGAAGTGCTTGATAACGTTGGAGGAAATGAGGCATATTCTTTCACTGATAGTTTCTCTGGCTATCATCAGATCAAGATTGATCCTGTGGATAGGCATAAGACGACATTTGCTACAGAATGGGGGTCATTCTAGTACACCGTCCTGCCTTTTGGTCTGAAGAACGCACCTGCCATATTCTCCAGAGTTGTCGTCGCAGCATTTAAAGATTTTATGCACAAGTTTCTAGAAGCATACTTTGATGAATGGACTGTATTTGGTCTACTGAAAAATCATTGCATGAACCTCCATATGATGCTAGAAAAGTGTCAACAGCATCAAATATCTTTGAATTTGAAGAAGTGTATTTTCTGTGTGCCCTATGGAGTTTTACTAGGCCACATTGTCTGTAAGCAAGGATTGATGGTAGACCCTGTGAAGATTGCAGTTATTGCAAACTTACCAATGCCAAATTCAGTCAAGATGTTGCGATCTACCTTAGGCCATACTGGATATTATAGAAAATTCATAAAGGGTTATGTGCAGATAACCGCAGCAATGGAGAAGTTGTTGAAGAAGGACACACCGTTCTTTTGGAACGCAAAATGCAAACAGGGTTTTGATACATTAAAAGAAAAGATGGTGACTGCGTCGATTCTAGTCTTTCCAGACTGGACAAAGCCATTCCATATCCATGTTGACGCATCATGTATTGCCCTGGGAATCGTGTTAGCTCAGCCAGGAGAGGGAGGTATTGACCACCCTATTGCATTTTCTAGCAGAAAACTTTCAACAATAGAGAAGAACTATACTACTACTGAGAAGGAAGGCCTTGCAATGGTATATGCTCTACAGAAATTTAGACACTACTTGCTAGGATCGCACTTCCTTATGTTTACTGACCATTCTGCATTGAAATATTTGGTCAACAAGCCAGTGTTAGGGGGACGCATATGCAGATGGTTATTGTTGTTCCAGGAATATGACTTTGAGATTATTGTCAAGCCCGGTAGACTGAACTTGGGACTTGATCATCTGTCAAGGATTGAGTTAGGAGAGGAGCCAACGAACATTGAAGACAGTCCACCTGATGTGCAGCTATTTGCTATATAGGTTGCTGATGATTATTACAAGGATATCATTGGTTTCCTAACCACAGGGCTGGCACCACAGGAATTCTATATCCAGCAAAAAAAATAGTTAGTGGTGCGCGTCGCAGACTTCACTATAATTGCAGGTCAGCTATACAAACTTGGGCTGGATGAAGTCCTATGCAGGTGTGTACTCGATCATGAGAAGCCATTTATTCTAGCGGATGCACACTCAGGAATCGCGAGAGGTCACTATGTAGGAAGGGCTACCGCGCAGAAGATATTGCACGCAGGTCTATGGTGGCCTACTCTCCATAAAGATGCCAAAGAACATTGCAGGAACTATGATGTTTGTCAGAGGACAGGAAAACCATCATGCCGAGATGAGATTCCATTGAATCCACAGTTGAAACTACAGCCATTTGAAAAATGGGCAATAGACTTTGTGGGTCCTATAAACCCACCAGGAAAAAGAACGGGTGCAAGGTATATTATTACCGCTACTGATTACCTCACCAGATGGGCAAAAGCAAAACCAGTCAAGGACTGCAGCACCAGTACTGCTGCGCAGTTTATTTTTGAAGAAATACTCACCCGATTTGGTTGTCCGAAGATTTTGATGAGTGACCAAGGTACTCACTTCTTGAACAAGACTATTGAGGCACTTGCAGAAGAATTCCACATTCGTCATCAGCACAGTACTCCATATCATCCACAAGCGAATGGTACTGTAGAGGCTTTCAATAAAATACTGGAGAACGCACTCACTAAGGTATGCAATGTAAATAGAGACGATTGGGACCTGTGTGTCTCATCTATGTTATGGGCATACAGGACGACATGCAAGAAATTGACAGGATAGACACCCTTTCGGTTGGTTTAAGGGCGGGAGGCTATAATGCCTATGGAATATATTGTCCCTAGTTTAAGAATCGCTGCATTCACAAGGATGGCAGATTGCGAAGCTCTAGAAGAAAGATTGCTACACTTACTGGGCTTGGAGGAAGATTGCTTCATCACAGGCTTCCACCAGCAAACTCAGAAGGACCACGAGAAAGCATGGCATGATCGCCATATAAAGAACAAGTGTTTTCAGGTAGGTGATCTAGTCCTCCTGTATGATATCAAATTCATGAAATTCCCTGGTAAATTTAAGAAGCATTGGCTTGGCTCATATACTATGATACATGTTACTAACACAAGTGCAGTCCAGTTAGCCAATTTAGCTGGTGATACCTTGCCAACCTTGATAAACGGAAGCAGGCTAAAGCTGTACCATGATAGCACTGCTTCGCAGAACCCTGAATAACAAGAAAACTAAGGAAGTTCTAAGTGTCAAGTACAGTTGAAATTGGACACTAGAAATGTAAAGGAGTCTGTACATGTATGATAAAAGGAAGAAGGTATGATAAGAAGAATGATCTATGCACCGCGAAGCACTGTGGAAGCTACGCGGGAAAAGAAAAAAAAGTGGAAGCCGCGCAGTTGGGAATTTTTGGCACTGCAAAGTAGCCGCGCAGGATTGCAGATGGCTTGCTGCGCAGTTCGGCGCAGCACTCAGAGAAAAATATCCGTTGCATGGCTTTTTTGAAAGATATCCGTTAGATGACCATTGCAGCAACCGCTTCAGCATTTAAAGAGAAGATAGTCATTCTGAGCACGCTGACGACGGAAAAGACCGAAGGATCCGCTCAAATTCACCAAGGAACACCACATTAAATTCCTATCTATCCGTTGAAGGGCGCGAGAGGGGATCTGCTGCGTCTATAAATAACACTGTTGGAAGACTTGCGGGCGTTACCAAGCACTTAGAATTTTCTTGTGATTACCCTCTCCGAGCTAGTAGCCATCTGTATCCTGTCTACATTAGCCGCTATCCCATTAATGAATGTCTGAACCTTCGTATAGAGAAGAAGAGCTGACCATTGAAGAAGCATTGAGGACCTTTCAGCACGGAGGGATTCAGCAGATAATGAAAGCTCCAGTTAAGAAGGTCGTTGTAGAACAAGGTGAAGGATCCCGCAGATCACCAAGAATCAATCTGACAATGCAAGAAAAAATGAAAGACAAAGGAAAAGATATAATTGCACCTCGATCCAAGAGCATAAAGATGGGCTCCTCGGCACAAAAATCGCCAGTCTTTCAGAAATATCCCTTGAAGATGACACCCGAATATATGTCCATGCGGGCACTGAATGCCCCTGTGTTTAAATTGTCCAAGAATGTGAGATATGACATCCCGCTACCACCTATCTCAAAACATGTACACACTTCTAAGAATCTACTGGGAAAGATAGCAGAATGTAAATGGGAGGATTATGACCTTTTGGGAATGAAGAAGGACGAGCCATATGTTCCCAAGTACCCAGATTTTCAACCAGACCAGTATATGTGCTGGAAAAAGGACACCAAGGGAACTCTGAACTTGGTAGTTGACAGTTGGCTAACACCTGTCATTCAGTCGGGGTTACTGAACTTGCTAAGATTGCCACATTTTGATCGTTCACCAGAACTTAATATCGCGGTTCGCACACTCATGGCGCGAATCCACCAACGTTATCTGTGGTTGGATAATAACATTGATATTAACATCGATTTGATCCACCGCATCACTGGGCTAAGCAAGCGCGGTAAGGATCCTAAGCAATTCTTCCAGGGGAAGAGCAAAGATAAAGAGGTTGTTGAGAAGATGAAGAAAACCCACCCGGTGGCGAAGGGAAAAAGAGGTTTCCCGACAGAAGATATAGAGGACAGAGCAACAAGATTTGTAACGCAGTTGCTTGCAGGCAAGATACTCAAAATAGCTAGGCCTTCGGAGGTGCCTGCGGGCGCAATACTACTTGGGGCCGCAATGGCTGAAGGAAACAACTTTAATTGGTGTCAGTTTCTGTTGAATGAGTTCCTTGAAGAACTCAATGACACACAGGTGAATGGTGGCCAATTCCATTTCACCTGGCTCATCGTCCTCATTGCTTTGTGTGGATGGAAGGAGCTGCGAGATTATGTGGGCGTCATTATGGACACCAATGATCCTAGAGGGTTTAAATTCGTCAACCTCTGGGCCAACACAAATGCAGAACACCAACATGCGACAACAGAAGTCTTTTACCAGTACTATATTCAGCTACATGATGCAATCACGAAGATACCCCGCATTACAAAGCAGGTCACGGTGAAGTATATCCGCATCATTGACTTTGAGGCAGATATGAAATGTATCTTCATCTCGCCGAAAGCACAGACGAAGAAACCAGAGTGGTTCCCAGGGAACTACATCATGTATGAACAGGACGTTGAGGACCTCATGAAAGATTGGCCTCTAGAGTTCCATGTAGAGGTTATGGATGTGGAGACAGACTCAGCAGAAGATGAGCCAATCCTGCTCTCATGCCCAATCACTGAAGAAACGGGGAAGAGAAAAGAAGCTGAGACTTCGGAGAAGCCAAAGTCGAGGAAGAAGGTGAAGGCCACAAAGATTCAATCGGAGGCAGTCCTCAACGATGATGACTACGAGATGATAGCTGAAACAGTCTCAGAGTAGATGAAGGAGCTTATGGCGACTAAAGAAAAGAAGGACATGGTCATCCAGGATGACCTGCACAGGACACGGCTTGCAATGCAAGTTTTGATGAAGAAAATGGACGATGTCCAGAGAAGCCTTACCTTGCCTCGGGAAGTAGGAGCTGAAGGGAGGTCGGTAGGGACATCGCAGCAAACACCACCGCAGTTAGCAATAACACTGCCAGCGAAGACTAGAATTGTCCATGTGGACCCCTTGGAAATTGCATTGCCAATAACAGAACAAGTCATGTTGGACACAAAGGGAGTTGAGAGGGTAGAGCTCGACTTAGCCAAAATCCCCTTACCAGGATTGCACTTCATCCACACGCAGATCTTTGCGGAGATGCATGACCAGTCGGTGGAGTCCATGAAGTCACAAGCAGAGCTCACTGCAGCAAACAGGAAAATTCAGCTACACACAGAAATGCTGCTGCGGAACGAGATGGACCGACGACAAAATTTGGAGACTACCATATCCAATGTTGCGAAGGATATTGAAGGCATAGAAATCCAGGATGATCCTGCAGACACAGTTCTGAGGATCGGAGATAAGGTGAGATCCTTGCAGTCGGAGATGCAAGATAAAGAGATTTATTATGAGGCCGATATTGCCACATTGAAGGATAAGCTAAATAAGCAGGCGCCATTAACTGAGCAGCAGTTGAGAGAGCAAGCTGTCAAGACCGCCACATAGAACATAAAAATTGGCATGGCTCAGTGCCAAGATCTATCGGAACAAGTGTCCAAGGCATTCACCGCCCTTGAAGAGGATCAGGGGCTGCTACAAGTAAAGACCGCGATAAAAGAAAAGCAGACCACGTTAGAAAAGTTGGACGCAGAGCTCAAGGCTTTGCCACCTAGGGAGAGGTTGTCCAGGTACAAGGAAGTATCAGGCTTAAAGAAACAAGTCCAAGCATTGAGAGAGAAGGATACTGAGATAGACAATTAGTCACAGCAACTCCTGGAGGATGCTACAGCAGTATCGCAGTAGATAGAAGATAAGCTAAAGGAACTGCACGAAAACCAGGAGCAGGTACAGGACCAGATTGGAGAAGAGATAACTCCAACGCTACTTGAAACAGTTCAGCAAGTTGAGTAGGATACCAGACAAGCAGTGGAGCAGTTGTTCGATGTATATAATGAGTTCGCGGCCAAACTAGTCCCACTGGTCATGGAGCAGAGTGAGACAACTGAAGCAGCAAGTGGCTCGGGGACGAGCCACATGTAAGCGTTAGGGGCATGTTGGTCCCAGGTTGAGACAAAGTTTTGGAAACACCTTTTTGAGGCAAGCAGGGGAAGCTGAGCTGAGCGCAGCTCAGAAATGCAAATTTTGGCTAAGTATTGAGGATGCTGCAAAGTTGCACGCAGCATCCAACTTTTGACCAGACTACGGAGTTGAGCGCAGCATCGAAGTTTTGGCTATGATACGAAGACCAGTACCGTGCAGAAGCAGTGCTGCGAAGTTAGGAGGCCACGTGGAGCCAGCAAAGCGGAGTGCTGGACAAGTATCAGGTGCAGGTACCGGTTGGATCGATAACAGCCATTTTTGGAAAGATATCCTAGGATTGCCAAGTGGCGGACATAAGCAAATCAGGAAGGCGGACATGTGTGGGTTGTTAAGGAAAGCGACGTTTGGCATGCTTGGAAGGTGAAACCGTTAAAGAGAAACGGTTCGGCAGGAGCATCCTGTAGGCACGTGTGCGACAGGAAGGCCGATAGCGACAGAATGAGGATGTGGAGATCCGCCATGATCAAGCAGACGCTACCAGGATCTAGCAAGCCGGTTTGGAAAACCGGTGCAGTTTTGGAAACCCTTAGGGTTTTTTGGATTTAGGTCTTCAACATTGTACAGACATGACCTTTGGGCATGATCTATTTAAGAAGGCTATTTTTGTATGGGATGGGGTTGCTCTATTTTTGGGAGCTAGATGCTAGTTGCTAGAGTAATCGTAATATAACCTTCTGTATTGAGAAATCTCTCTGAGCTGAGAATATTGTAAAGGCCCTGCAGCTATGTGCGCAGAGACCTAGCCGAGAGAAAGGGGAATCTGCAGCTAGGTGCGCAGACTAAGGATGGTTGCCCCATCCCTTTTGAAAGAAATATATTACCAACCGTTCTTGTGGACGTAGCTTTCCATCCAAGGAAGTGAACCACGTTAAATCCTGTGTTATGCGATTATGCTTTATGAATGAATGACTATCTGTATTTCCTGTAGAATGAATGTTTGAATGTTTCCTTGCATGTTGTACTAGGAGAAATTTGATATGCATTTACCAATAGGAGAAGTTTGGGAATGATATGTTAGGTTCCACGGGAATAGAGGAATGGTGAACATTTCAATTATATGTTAAGATCGTGAATCAGTCATTTAAGTTTAATACTTTCTTAAACACAGTGAAGGAACGCAGCACGGTTAGTTGCGTCTATCATTTCAGTTCACGTTGTAATAATCCAAGTCCTTAAATGAATACTAGAAAGATAACTAGTAAGTGCCTGAATGGATGGGTGGGTGATATTCATTTCAGTGCCTTAACCTTTTCAAGATCTTCCAAGTAGGGGATAGGTGTGGTTGATTCGCAGTTCCAGTAGAATATTCACAGCAGTAAGAAGTCTTTAAGTGAGGCCCGCAATGTTTCCATCACCGCACCGTAGTCGCTCGCAACGTAGATCCTGTTGCGTACTGCATAGCTTTGACCCGCAGCGCACTCCTTCCGTCCTGCGCTGCGCAGCTTGTTCATATAAACAACTCATCATTTACTGTGGAAACCTGATTCCGCAGTACCCCATAAGATACACCTCAAGTGAGACCTCATCCTGCTCGCAGGCTATTGCCGAAAGGGCCGGTGCTAAGGGTTTTTGTTGGTCAAAAGGGAGAACCGCAAAGAACCTGGGTCTAATTGGAAACCTCTGGGTCAGTGTGAAGCCAACAAGCATTCTCTTTTACTTTGTGTATATTTCATTAAACATTGGAAATATGAAGCAAGGGAAGCCTTGGAAATAAAATATCACAACCTAATATTCATTTCAAGATGGAAAATTAAGACCATTTCAAATGCCAAATTACAAGAACTACTCTAGAGTAAGAAGAAAAGTGAATAAATGATAGGTGAATCTTCCATGAGCATCATTTTGAACACAAAAGAACCTTACAATGATGAGGTTTGTTGCATCAAAGAGTGAGAGGATAAAACTAAAATTAAAAAATAAAAAATAAAAATGAATGATACATGGTGACCCTGGTGTTGTATTGCTTGCGAAACATTTTGATTGCCACAATTTTAGAGGTTATTCATCTCAGCAAGTTGGTTATTACCATAATCTATCATTTTTCTCCAGACATGAAGGCCTTTATTACCAAGATGATTACAAAGGTAAATGAATCATTATTTCTCTAGCCTAACATAACATAAAATGTATTCAGGTAACCAAAGAACTTGTGTATGATTGAAATGTATAGCATATAGACTCTACTGCAAACTCATTTGTAGTTTCTGCTAATAATTTTAGTTGAAGCACAAATGAATATTAGCTTCCTTTATCTGAATTGCTTCTCTAGTAATCTCAAGAAGAAGTAGGCAATCAGTCTAGTAATCTCAAGAAAATATTCAAAGGTAAAATTGGTAATGTCAACGATATTCAAACAAATATGTTATCATCATCCATTCAAGCTCCTCACTTTCCTCGGGTGTCATCGTGTTAAAACCTACCATTCAAGTCCAACAATGGGTATGCATCCACATTTGAAAACATTCAACAATGAATTAAACTATTGGGGAACCTCTTCACACTGAACCATAGAATAGGAAAACAAAATAGCAGAAGGGAATTGTATTCCAAGAAAAGAGGTGGTGTCTAAAGACACTGTTACAACACTTTAGCACATCACATTATGATCAGAACATCACAATTCATTATTCAAAACGTGAATTGATATCAACGCAACCCATATGGTCATTCTTTTATAGTATCCATATCTAACAAACTCCCTTGAAGTGAGGAGGATCTGGTCTACAAATAGGGGTCGATGGTTCTCACCGTTTCCACGAAATCCATAATGTCCAATAGTTTAGTCAATTGTTCTAGTTGTCCTCCTCAACCATTCAGTCAATTGTTTAGTTGACTGCTCAGTCAAGCCTCTAGTCAACTGCTTTACTAGTCGACTGATTTCCTTTGACTAGTTGTCTCCAGAAGATCCAGAGGTTTGATGAACCTGGGTTCCAACACCACCCCATCAACACAACGTTATGGAGATTCAGGAGGTGAAATTATGTTTTCTTAACACCCCCCCATAATTGTAATTGGATGAATTCCAAGCATAGCCCGAAGTTTCACAAGCTTAGCTTCTAGATAGAGTCTTCGTAAAGATATTAGAAATCTGGTCGTCTTTCCTGCAATAAACAAGTGAGACAACATTGCCTTGTACTAACTGTCTCAAATAGCAAGTTCAACATGCCTCATTTTTCTATGAGAAAAAGTATTATCAGCAACATGTGTTGTAATATGATTGTCACAATGGAAAACAACCGAGGCCTGAACAAGAAAGCTAAGCTCTTCTAAAATTTTATGGATCCAAACTACTTGTGTGCCTGTATTGACAGCTCCACGATATTCAACTTATGTAGTCGAAAGAGAGACTACCTTATGTTTCTTACCAACCAGACTAAGGATCGAAAACTCAGTCAAAACACATATCCAGAAGTGGATTTCCAGTCGTCAATATCACCTCCCTGATCAAAATCAGTGAACCCAACTAGTGGTTATACTGCGACAATACTTAATACCATACTGATAAGTTCCTTTAATATAGCAAAAAATTCTCTTTGTATACTTCCAGTTGATTTCTCGAGGATCCTACATGAACTGGGAGATCACACTAACAAACTGTGAGTTAAGAAAATCAAGCTACCGACCAACTGTTGATAAAGAGTGGCGTCGACTCATAGAGAATTATTGTCCTCTGGAAACTTTATGCCCAACTAATAAGGTGTAGCACAAGACTTACAATCATCCATATTGAATCATTTTAAAAGATACAAGTCATATTTTGGTTGTGAAAGAAAGATACCATCATCCATTTGCAAAATTTGAATGCTTAGAAAGAAATGCAACATACTAAGATCATTAATCTCAAAGGTATCAACAAGTTGTTTCTTCAAACCCAAAATCATATTGAAATTATTTCATGTTATGACTAAAAATTCAACATACAATGCCACAATCAAAGTATCACCATAAACATCTAATACATAAAAATTGTGATAAGATTCACAATGCTTGAAGCCAATATTGATAAAGAAATGAGCAATCTTCTCTTACCAATCATGAGGTGTTTATTTCATACCATACAACGAATTCTTGAGTCAACAAACAAGACCAAAATATCCAGGAGGTTGTTCCATATAGATTTCTCCAAACAAACCTCCATGAAGAAAAGCACTTTTAACATCCATTTGATGAAGTTACCATCTAAAATCGGCAATAAGGGAAAGAATCATTCGAACAAAGTTCATCTTTGCAATAGGGGAAAAAAATTTAGTGTATCTAATGCTTTCTTGTTGAGAGAGTCCCTTGGCTACCAAATGAGCCTTGTGACGTTCAACAACACCGTTGGAAATAAATTTCGTCTTGTAGACCCATCAACACTTCACAACATTCTTTCCTTAGGGTTGAGGAATGAGTTCCGAAGTCTGATTCTTCTTCAAAGAATCAATTTCAATATCCATATAATTTTCCCATTAAGGCACTCCCTAAGCGTCAACATAAGTATCAGGATCACAAGTTTCAAGAACACATGTCATCAGTGTAACACTTCCATGTTGTTTATGATTGTGGGTCTACCGAACAAGACTAGCATATCGAGCATCTGGTCTAGCAACTTCAATTGTTTTAGTATCCCACCAAGGTAGACAATTCGGTGGTGATTTAGGTCGATGATTTTCAGTCAAATGAGTCAGTGTGTCAACATACTCAGTCAAGGTAGATTGACTACTAGTCGACTCAGTAGTAGAATTCATCAGTCTGATGGAGGCTCCAAATAAGGGTATAGTCGATCCAGATTATTCAGTAATATCAAAAGGATCACTGTGCAATAGACCATAAGAGGAATTCAACAACTTAGTAATTGAATTCTTCTCATCAAAGATCAAATTTCTGCTCAAAAGAATATGTTGTTTGACAGGGTCAAACAGATGATAGGATTTTGATTCATCGGAATATCCCATCATGATGTAAGCATGACTCTTTGCATCCAATTTCTTCCTGCAGTTATCATTGATATGTTCCCAAGCAACACATCCAAAGTTTATAAGGTGTCCAACAGAGGAATTCCTTCTGTTCCACTTCTCAACTAGAGTCATGTCGTAAAAGCTCTAGTTGGAACAAGGTTCATGAGATAATTTTAACATTATATAGCTTTTGCCCAAAATTTAGTTGGAAGATCTTTGGTCTGCGGTAGGCACCGAGCCATTTCCACCAAAGTTCAAATTTTCCTCTATATGTTTCCATTCTACTGAGGGGTGTGAGGGATAGATCTTTGCTAAGAAATTCCATTATGTAAGAGATATTCTTCAAACTGTCGACTCATGTATTCTCCACCATTGATTGTCTGATCTCAAACATTTGATGGATCGGCCACACTATTTTTCAGCCAATGCCCTAAATTCCTTGAATATTTCAAAGAAATGACTCTTATTCTTCAAGAATTATACCCAAGAAAATCTAGAGAAATCATTAGAAAGGGTCAAAATATACTCCGCACATGCTAATGAAGGCTTGTTCATACAACATAGATCATTGTTAACAAGTTCTAGTTGGTCTTATGCTCGCCATGCTTTCTCGAAATAAAAGGGTGCCAAATTATGCTTTCTAAGCACATGTTCTCTACAAACTCCATCAGGTGGAACAATCTTTGGGAGACCAGTAACCATATTATTTGTTACCATCATCTGGAAACATTGAAATTTCAGATGTCCAAGTCATTCATGCCAAATTTTATTTATGTCATAGGTTTGAGCAATGAGTGCAATCAGTCTAGTTGGGACAGTTGGTCCAGTCAGTCTAGGAGAATCACAAAACTTGTAAAGTTCATCTTTGGTATCTAGATATCTTGAAGCAATAGTCGCCCCCCAAAGCCTCATATCCTTTATGATAAAGAGATATGAACAAATCTCAATATTCTTCTTAGTCTATGTAATTGTGCAACCGATAAAAAATATGCACTCAATCTAGGCACATGATAGATATTGGAGATTCAACCTTGCCGACATTCAACATCATTGCTTCCAACAACCGTGAGAGAATGATCATCAGCTACATAAATATTTTATTCTACAGGTCCACTTAAGGCAGAGAACAAAGAAGCATCCTTAGCCATATGATGAGTACAACCATAATTGACTATCCATTCTTTTTTAGTGGTACAGGCATGTGATTCCTGGGAAATGCTAATAGAAAAGGTAAAGTTTTCTATAGGTCGATTAATCGACTAACCAGTCGATGCAACTTCTTCAAGATGCTTGACATTTTCCTCCAAGTCCCTCATCTTCTTCCAATAGGTTTTCTCGATAATCCCCGCCTTTCCACAATAGCGGCAAGTTTCCCTCTTTTGATTCTTCTTCATTGATGTTGACTCGTCATTCGTTCCTTTAGTAGGTTGGTCGATACATATCGGTTGATTATTTGGTCGACTGTGTTCTTTATAACTCTACTTGACTTTGCTTTTGAGTAAGTGAACTTGGTGTTTACTACCAAGCTTCCCTTCTTCAAGCAACTTTTGTTGGTCTTTAATCAACAAATCACAAAATATATCAAAGGTGAAGTCCTTACCATCTTGCTTGCATGACATGCAATTAGTGCAAAAAGAAGAGCAAAACACATCATAAGGTGTTCTAAAATTCATTAGGATCATTTCGATGAGTTTCCCATCCTTCTTTGAAAAATCCTTGCCACGTTCACCCAATTTCAAATATAGCTCATTGATGCAATCCAAATAGTCCTCAATTCTTTCAAAGGAATGGGGTTCCATAGAGATCAACTCTTTCTCTATCTGTATCACTTGACATTCATTAACATTGTTGAATAGTAGCTTCAACTTATTCCAAACGGCATGAGGACATTCGATCCCACTTCTGTGAAAGTGAATATCCCTTGAAGTGTAGGTTTTGATGACCCCAGCAGCCTCATCCTTCTTTCCATCGATGACAAACTTAACATGGCCATCCATCGGATTTGGAATAGCAACCTTAGTATATTGTCACAATCCCTTGCTCTTCAACAAAGTTTCCATATCTGGCGCCCATATTGCATGGTTGTGTCCATTCAAAACACTAGGTTCTATCTTGGAATTCATCCTTTTAATCAAACATATTTGATCCAAGTTCAAGAAGAGGTATCAGTCGACAAATCCTCATCCCATAGTCTATCAACCCTAGGTCTGACTCATCACAATTCACATACAACAAGCTAGGTCAAAAAATAGCTTTGATACCATGTTGGGGAACCTCTTCACATTGAAATATAGAATAGAAAATAAATAGCAGAAGAGAATTGTATTCCAAGAAAAGACGTGGTTTCTAAAGACATCATTATAGCTCTTAAGCACAATGCATTATAATCAAAACATCAAAATGCATTATTCAAAACATGAATAGATATCAACACAGCCAATAGGGTCATTCTTTTATAGTCTCCAAATCTAACAAACTCTCTTGAAGTGAGGAGGATATGGTCCATAATAGGGGTCGGTGGTTCTAACCGTTTCCACAAAATCTGCAATGTCCCATAGTTTAGTTAGTTGTTGTAGTTGAGGTGACCATGGCCTTGTCGAATGTTTAGTCAATCACTCAATCCAGCCCCCATTTGAATTTTTTTCTAGTCGATTGATGTCCTTCATCTGGATGTCTCCAAAAGATCCATAGGTGTGATGAACCTCCATAACCTTAGGTTCCAACCCCTGGCTGGTCTTTGTAAAACCATCTCAAATGAAGGCCTCACATAAAATTAAAATCTCTATAATTTACCTTAAAAGGATGTGCATTCTTGGGGATTTCATTTTCATAATGGTACTGAAAAGTTAAAAAAAAATCTCAACTCCCAAAGAGTTACCCACAAAACAAAAGAGTGAAACAATTTCAAAAGAGTTACTCAATAAAGAGATTGATTGCTTAAATTTTTCATTACACTCTTAAACAAAGCTAAATAAGACAACCACAAAAAAATGTTTGTGGGTAGTATGAAAAAAGACTATTCAAAAGTCAAATAAATATAAAAAAATATAACGTTATCCTCCTTCTACTACATTGGAAGAAGAAAGCCATAAATTACTATAATATATTTCCAGTCAATCTTGCAATTGGTCATGGTATTCTTTATGAAAAATAAAGAAAAAATGAAAACAATTGTCTATGGGTCCTGTTGTGGGTGTGTAGGAACCACTCAAAAGACAAATGCCTTTCAAGGCAGATTGGGAGTTTTACAAACAAAAATCCATTTACATATTTCTCCCTCTGGGATCCCTCTTCCATTCTTTGTCATGTTAAATTAGGAGAGAGAGGTTGATTACATAACAATACGACTTAAGAGAGGTTGATGCAGAAGAGAACACTGACATGTTAATGACGATCGGTCATCACACATAAGATGGTCGGATAATGATGATTGATATGGATAGCAATAGTATCATGATCAATAATGACACATAAGATGAAAGGGTAATGATAATTGAGATGGATACCAATAAAGGAATTTTAAACAAGAAATGGAGCAATAGGAAGAATCTGAAGGCCATAAATTTTTACAACATACAATGACACATGTAATTAAGAAATTGGTTGGAATGTAATCATGAAATCATAATTAAACTCGAGGATAGAAGCATCATTATCCACAGTTGAGGATCAAGGAGGAAACAACAACAAATAGGAAGAACTTCTTCTATTGAGAACCTTAGAAGGAACCTGAAATTGGATTTTAATGAGATTTGAAGATTTGGGATTATTAAGGGGAGAAAGAAAATAAGATGCAGCTGGTGATCAACATGCCTGAATCCAACAGCCAACGAAATAGAATACCAACAAAATGGAGGGATAATCACCCACACATTATAGAAACAAAGTCTCAACCAACATCAAATAAGGAAGCACAAAAATGTGACCAAAAGGAAAGAGACCACACTCCTCATTACCCCTTACTGGAGCAAGTGAATTATTTCAGACACATAATAGGGACCAAGGAAAGAACAACACGATATGGGGAAGAGGTAGAGGAGCCTTCAATATCTAGTATCCATTGTTCGGTGGCTACCAGAGACATATACCTACATGTTATAAGAGATAACGACAGTGTTCCTATTCATGATCACAATCACCTTCTTTTAGACACTAATACCGTGATTCTCCTCCATATAGATTGAGAAGTAGGTACAATGATTCACTTCCACCCAAGCATCGACCATGTGATAAATAATCCCCACGTGCAATTAATATTCACTGCATGTGGAATTGGATCCCATTAGGTCATAATTCCATCCCCAATGAAAATTGGAAGAGCAATAACAGATAGTTATCTTGGGGAGAGAAGAAGATTGGACTCAAAGGTTGAGTATGCAGGGTATAATAATAGTAATGGAAGCACTGGCCCTCCAAGGGACCATGAGGGTTTATGATGTCATTCAAAAAACTATGGGTGAATTTGATGTTGAATCCCAGATCCATTAAGGTACAAACTTTACCGTTACTCCTCCAATAATGGTAAGAGATCGAATTCCCCTTCCCGTTCACAACTTTGTTATGGAAAAACCCTAAGTACCGACCTTGGGGTTTCTAATGGTAGTCACAGTCCAAATGAGATTCTTAATGAAAACCCCAAGAGAAGAGAATACATTTTTTGCTATGAAAGAAGGCACAACACGAGCCCTGATTTAAAATATGATCTCAAGTCCAATCCAAACCTCAACCCTAGACATAGGTTCGAGAACAGAAGCCCTAATCCTTCACGAAATAACAATAGTGCTATGATAGACGCCAGAGTCCAATCCCTAATGACAAACCATGGTAAAAAAACCTTGATCACAAGTATAATGTGATTGAAGACTCAAACAATATGCTTCTTGTAAGCCTCTTGGTCCTAAGGCTACAAATAAATATTTCTTAACATCACACATAGGACACATAGAGTTGAAAGCCTATCTTTGATACCATATGTGATGCCTAGTAATATTTAACTACTTAAATAACAATTACTTTCTTAATGCCACTACTAAAATAAATGACACAACATGAAACATAACTATTTACTGATAACTTATAAATATTGAAGGTAACTTAAATGGAAGAGGGTCAAGGAAACATGCCCAAAAATGGAAACATGGAAAAACTTGACTTACAAGAGTGATATTGCAGGCCCTCACCAACATCAACAATACAACAATGGGCAACAATATGTGGGGGGAAACTCTCCACCCAACCTACCCCTCAATCAATATTGAGATCCCTTGAGCCCTCAATTAGTAAAATTATTCCAAACAAATCTCCTCACATGAGTAAGAAATCCCCATCCTTCCATCAATGAACCCCCAAGCAAAAGAAGACGAATATGAGGAAGAATGCCCCCAAGTCCCTCATTTCCCCTTCTTAAATAGCCCCACTTTCTTATTAAAATAATAAATTTTATTTGCATGGACAACTCCACTTGTCCTCCATGTACTTAACACCATTATATGTATATTTTCTTGGTATGCACTTATTTCATATATATTATTATTATCATCATTATTATTGTTATGCACCTATAGTTACAATATATTTTAAGGGGCATTACACCTTCTTTATTGTGTTGGACATTTAGATGAAGCACATGACTTCATCAACAAAATGATAATAACATTGGATGATGTTGTGTTGATTTGTTTGCTTAGTGCTTGTAGAATACATAACAATATAGAGCAACGAAAATGTGTGGAGAAACGCCTTTTTTATTTATACCCTTAAAACGTTGCACGTTAAGTGTTTATCTCAAATATTTATGTTGTAGTTGGCAGGTGGAGTGACATTGAAAATGTACGAAAACTTATGAAAATTAAAGGAATTAAAAAGAAACCTAGTTGTAGTTGGATTGAAGTCAATAAATAGGTGCATGATTTCCTTTTAGGAGAAAATTTTTCCTTGTAGAATATCTATGTTAAGCAATAAAATCCTAGAAAAAACATAAATAAGGAGAACTAGACCATAAGAGAGTAATCCATGCCTTAATAATGTAGAACATAGATGAATAGCAAGCCTCTTTGAGGGTGCAACCTCCTTATAGAATGTATTGAGTACACAAGACAAGACAAGACAAGACCCTCAAATGAAAATATATATTTCCTATATGTAGGAGATTAAGAGGTACAATTACAACTCACTGACCCAAGACAACATAACTAATATAACCATACTAATGACAACTACCACTAATGGACCAAAGTTGGCATCAAAACTAATCTAATGCACCACAATATAGGGGGAATGTGCCCCCATTTAGGCCTTAACATGCCCCTCCCCTTCATACAAGTGTTGTCCTCAGTGCTTAATTAGTTGTGAATGCTTTTATATGAAGGAATCATATTCCCATGTCAAACATTCCACTGGAAAGTTCTTCCACTTGATGAGGTACTCAATAATAGCTCGATTTTGTAGTTGTTTGGTCCTTGTTTCAGTTATTTGTTTAGGTTCCAATATGACTTTTCCTTCTTCATCAATCTCGGGCAATATTGTTTCAATGAGGATCTTGTCTCCTATTACCTCTTTAAGCATGAAACATGGAAAACTCGATGCACTCTTGAAGATGAAGGGAGCTCCAATTTGTAAGGCATACTACCAATCTTCTACAACACTTTATAAGGACCATAATACGTGGGTACTAATTTATTGTCCTTATTTAGTTGCTTGAGGGACATCTAGTTGTAAGGTTGTAGCCTCAAAAATACCCAATCCCATTCTTCGAAACTCCTTTCACTATGATGTTGATCATCTTGTTGTTTCATCATGTTTTGTGACATAGCCAAGTTGTCCTTAAGTATCTGGAGAAATTCTTGTTGGTTCTCTATGTGATCTTCCATGGCTTGAACTTTAGATTTCCCTTTTAAGGGAGATGTGATAGAGGGAGGATGGTACCCATAAAGTGCCATAAATGGATACATTTTTTATGATGTATGGAAGTATCGTACCATCATTCTGCCAAAGATAACCATTTCACCCATTGTGTTTGTTTATTAGATGCAAAGCAACAAACATACCCTTCCAAACATGTGTTCACTATCTTAGTTTTCCCATTAGATTGAGGATGATAAGATGAACTGTGAGCCAATTGGGTACCCAAACAAGAAAACAATTCAATCCAAAATTTTCCAGTGAAAATTGGATCTCCATCACTTACAATAATCTTTGAATTTCCATGTAACTTCTTAGTTGTTTCCATAAAAAGCTGCAACTACAGTACTTGCATTAAAATGGTGAGAGATTGAACAAAAATGTGCATACTTTGTGATTCTATCAACAACCACCATAATAACATTCTTTCCTTCTAACTTGGTTAGACCCGTGATAAAATCCATTGAGACTTCCTCCTCTCATTGGCAAGGTATGTCTAATGGTTGTAGTAGTCCTAGGGTCTTAACTGTTTCAACCTTATTCTATCGGCAAACCAAACATTCAGCCATGAACCTTTGAACATCAGATTTAAGACCTTCCCAAAAAAAATCCTTCTTGACCATGTGGTAATTTTTCAGGAACCTATTGTGCCCACCTATAGGAGAGGTGTGTAATTATAAGAAGACCTTTTGTTTGAGTTGGGAGTTTTTGCATAAATATAAGTGATATGTATACCATAGTGAATCATTTTTCCACACAAAAGTATCTTATACACTAGGATCATTCTGTAGTTTTCCAATGATCGTCCACACAAATAGGTCATTTTTCCATTCCTCTCTTGCTACTACTACCCAATCGGGTTGTAGAATGGAAATTGCACAAAGTAATGCCCCAACATCTTCATATTTTCTGGAAAGTGCATCTGCTACCACATTTTGTTTCCCTTTTCGTTAAATGATTTCAAAGTCATATCCCAACATCTTGGTTACCCATTTTTGTTGCTCTTCCAAATATAATCTCTATTCCAAGAAGTATTTAAGACTATCACGATTTGTTTTACCCTTGAAATGCCTACCTATTAGGTAAGGACAACATTTCTTAAGATCATGTAGCATTTCCAACATTTCCTTCTCATAAATGGGCTTCTGCAAGTGCTTTCACTTGATTGGATGACTTGTGAAAGCAAGCGGGTGTCCTTCTTGCATTAGAACAACACCAATTCCATTTCATGAAGCATCACATTCCACAATAAAGGTTTTTGTGAAGTCTGGTGTGGCCAAAACAGGAGCTTTACACTTTGCCTCTTTAAGTTGTTAAAAATCTTGAGTTGCCTCTGGAATCCAAGAAAATGCATCTTTCTTCAATAATGCTATTAGAGGTGCTTCTATTCTTCGTAGTTCCAAATAAAATCGCGGTAATACCCTATCAGACCTAGGAATCGTCGAAGATTCTTCATGGTTTTGGGAATCGCCTAGTCCATCATGGCTTTAATTTTGTTGGGGTCTACCTTAACACCTTCATGAGATACAATATGAACCAAATACTCTACCTCCTCTACCCCAAAGAAACATTTGGAAGGTTTTGCATATAGTTGTTGCTCCTTTAGTAGTTGTAGTACCCTATCAACATGTTGAACATGTTATTCCCAAGACTTGCTATAGATTAGTACATCATCAAAGAACACTGGCACAAATTTTCTAAGGAAAGGCTTGGAAATGGAATTCATCAAACCTTGAAATGTGGAAGGTGCATTCGTGAGACCAAATGGCATGACCAAAAATTCATAATGACCTTCATGAGTTATGAATTTTGTTTTTGGGATGTCTTCATCCTTCATTCTAATCTAATGATACCCGAAATGGAGATCCAACTTTGTGAAGAAAACTGCTCCATGTAATTCATCTAACAATTCATCAATAACAGGAATGGGAAACTTATATTTAATGGTAATCTTGTTGAGCTCTCTATAATTTGGACGCATATGCCATGATCCATCTAGCTTGTGTAGCATTATCATTGGTGTAGAGTAAGAACTTTGGCTAGGCCTAATTATGTCGGCCTCTAACATATTTTCAATCATATACTCAATCTCACTCTTCTAGCCATATGGGTATCTGTAAGGTATGATGTCAGGAGGAACACTTCCTGGAATTAAGTGAATAGCATGATCAAAATCTCGAACAAGTGGAAGACCTTTTGGAATATCTTCAAATACCTTAGAATGCTTATTAATGACCGTTTGGAGATTTGGGGAAATATGAGATTTAGATGTTTGAACATCTAATAAGCATAATTGTGCAATTACACCTCGATGTCCCTTTTTCATCAGTTTCGTCATACCATTAGATATTATCACCTTGCTTGGTTTCCATGTGATACCATTTAACTCATATTATTTTCCTTCCCATAAAATTTTACATGAAAAGCTTCTGAAAATTAAAATCCATTGTTCCCAATGAGTGTAACCATTAAACTCCCACGACAACTTCAACACTCCCCATCGGAAAAGCAATCATTGAACTATTCAATACATGTTCCCCCATAGTAAGATTGATATTATGGCATTTCCTTGAGCAATTGATAGTTCTACCTTCTACAATCATTACTTGAAACTTTGGTGCTGGATATACAAAGCAATTGAGAGCCTTGGATAATTTATAGTGAATGAAATTATGAGTACTACTAGAACCAATCAAGATTGTTACCTTTTTCTTTTTGATATGTCATTTGATCTTCAGAGTTTGAGGAGTGCTAATACTAGCCAATGCATGACAAGATATGGTGGGAGTAATCTCTTCGGAAGTAGTATATTCAATTTTTGCATCTTGAGACAGTTATTGTTCTTTTGTTTCTTCCTCTTCACAATCTATGTAGAATAATTTCTTCTCACCATACTTATGTCCCTTGCTATATTTGTTGTCACAATTAAAGCATAGGCATTTTTCTCTTCTTTCCTCTAGTTGTTAAGGTGTCAACCTTTGAGGTGAGTTATAATAATGAACATTATTCTCTCGATATGTGTTGGAGAGAGTTTTTTCTAAAGCCATCGTCATATTTTTACTTTCAATCTTCCTTTCCATCATGAAAGCCTTCTCCAAGGATGGTGGTTCAAAGACATGCACCTCATGTTGAATGTTATCCTTCAAGATTCCAATAAAGAGATCCAATATATTATCTTCTAAAATGTTCTTCACTCTAAGAGTTAGCTTTTGAAACTACTTGATGTGCTCTATAACTGGACCTTTTTTCTTGAGATTTATTAACTAGCTAAAGAAGGTGTTGCTATTAATATCCCCATAATGTGCTATCAATTCTTCAGTGAATATAGACCAAGATATAATAGAGTCATTTTTACGGTCACAAAGCCATTGGTATCATACAAATTGATCGGGCTCTAAACATAATGATGCAATAGTTACCTTTTGCAAAGTTGGAACCTGGTGTAGATCAAAGAATTGCTCCATCTGGAATATCCATGTTATTGGATCATTACCATCAAACTTTCTCATGTCAATCTTGCGAAGTTGGGTACCCCTTGGTGACCATCCCTGATGAATTCCATTACTAGAATAATTTCCTCTTGGAATATTCTTATTCATGGAATGTTTTTGAACATGGAAACTATCTTTATCCTCCTGAGTATCATGGAACACATCATCACCTATAGGGGGAGTATCCCTTGAATTTTGTATGAGATTAGAAATATTTTTCATATTTCCCATCAACTTCTCCTGTAAATTGAGTAAATCACTTGTTCTCACCAAACCTTTCATATTTTCGTCCATTTTATTAAACTTCTCCTCTAAATGATCTAAATCCACTTTTTTCACAGACTCTTTAATCATATCTTCCAACTGGGACACTCGAAAAGATAGGTCTTCTCTTTCATCGTACATCGAGGATGGATCCTCTAGTGGTTTGAGTGGAGTGTGAGTTTTTACACTTCCTTTTGGTGGAATTTTGAACAATATTAATAGATATCACACCCTATATTTCACCACAATCAGATCCTTCTACTCAAAGTTATTCAAATTTAAAATGGAGTACATTTTTCAAACCCTAATTGGAAGATTGTTTTATCGTCGACTTGAAACTGAGGTAAATTTGAATTTTTTTCTCCTCTGGGTCTGAAACTTCGACCTGTTATATCCTGATGTGTCCTTTTTCCAATTCCGTGGGTCTGACCTAATTATTATGTACCAATAAGAATTTATTGTGAAGCTCCCAACACTTCTTATTTTTTGTCTTTCCAGAAGAGCGAACTTGTATGGTCTGCCACGTGTCCAATATTTTGTATTTGAGGTTGAAAAACCTACCACAAATACTGTGCTCTATCTTCTTTCTGATGCAATAGGTCTCAATCAATTTGGATCTTGCATGCCCCAAATATGAACTTTTTTCCCATAACACCAGTTTTAAACTAATTTTTGGACTAGTAAAATATCCTAGTTTCCAAGGTGAATATATTCGGACTTGTAATGCCTCGAGATCTGAAAATTGGACCACAGATAGTTAGACCTTTTTTTGAGATGGGTTATGAGTATTATAGTCTGAAACCTTATAGAAAAAAAATTATACTAAAAATACCAATATGAATTGGTTTGAAGAAACTAGTCCCAAGGAATGAGCTTTGATACCAAATGTTAAGCAATAAATTCCCAGAAAAACCATAAAAAGAGTAGAACTAGACCAAAAGAAAGTAATCCACTCCTTAATAATGCAGAACATAGATGAATAAAAATCATCTTCAAGCGGGCGACCTCCTTATATAATGTACTAAGTACACAAGACAAGACAAGACCCTCAAATGAAAATATCTCCTTCCTATATATAGAAGATTAAGAGGTATGGAAGTGATGCTAAAATCATTGTCTCCCAAGTAAGGAAAGGGACCCATATCTCTTGTTAAGGCTGGAAAGCATGTCCCGTGTTAAATCAAGGCCCTAAGAACTTATATCACCTTTTTAATGGAGGCGATGGGTTGCAAGCCACGGCTAGGGTTTGCAGGAGGCAGACTAGCCTGCGGCTACCTGCCTGCCGGTAGGTAGTGTTTACAGTTTTCCTAGTTTTGACGCGGTTGGGATGACGTAGGGATTTTTTTTTTGGCCTCAAGAGTATCACTTTCATGGTTTTGTCAGGACCCCTGTCAGGTATACCATTCTTAACCTTTACTTTGTGGTTTTTACTGAGGTTACTTTGCACCTGCTACTATGGGTTTCAAGGAAGCAGTTTATTACTGCAATGACCACCTTGAGTCGAGCGACATCTGGGCTTCGCCAGCTGGCGACCCTCAGGATGAGGTGGGTTCCTGGTCACTGGTTGTTTCTGGAGGTGAACCGGCATTGTTGCCTCAGGTACTTCCTCTTGATGTGGATTTTTCAACAGAGGTTTTTCTGAACCTTTCTTCATCTGTGGAACAAAATTTGGGGCAACCTTCCACTAATTGTTACGATGGGGACATTCCTGCTGGTGTGGTGAGAGGTTCTCCTTGGGGTTTTTCGGGTCTCCACCACCCGTTGTTTACTATCCCTGATGTTCAACTGGGACCGTGCGGATCTACCATTTTTCTGGATGGTTTTGGTTCTGGTCTTCTCCCTAGTTTTGACAGGCTTGGGGGTGGTTTACAGGTTTCTCAAGATAGCTATGTGCTTGGGTCAACACATTTGAGTGAGTCGGGTCTTCTTGTGGACTTCCTGGGAACCCTTGAACATTGGGGGTACCCAAGTCCATCTTTGTGAAGGGCTCCGAGTCCATTTTATCAGCATGGTGCAGAGGAGGAGGGTTTGGAAACTCTTTCTTGGAAGAAAATCAGACGAAAATGGCTGAAGAATAGAGGGAAGGGAACTAAATACACTATGGGGGGAGATATCGGTTTCCATCAGATTCTGGAGATGGCCAAACTGACTTTGGTGGGGCGTGCATATGGTTGGTTTTTTTGTTGCGTTCGGCGATCAATTGGGCCGAGACGAACTGGTTGGAACAACTAGGTTACGTTCTGGAGGTGGTGGCCCTTTCTAGAAACTAGTTTGCTTTTCATTTTCATCAGGCTGATCATACCATCTGGGTTTTGAGTCGTAATTGGAACCTAGATCATGCTCCCTTCCTACTCAAATGCTAGGACCCCCTCTTTCATGCTAGTAGGGAAAGAATGGACACCATTCCGCTGTGGGTGCACCTCTCAGGCCTCCCTCTTCACTATTGGACTGAGGAACACTTCAAGAACATAGTTAATATTTTGGGCTCTTTCCTTGAAGCAGATTTATCTTTCATGGAATCTAAACAGCAGAAGTTGCTTGGGTTCTTGTGAATATCCATGTCAAGGATGGACTGGTGGAAGAAATGTATTTATGTTGGGGTCCCTATGTTTTTCTTCAGAAACTGGATTACGAAAATGTTCCTTTTTGGTGTCGTAGGTGCCATGAGTATGGGCATCCGGTGGCTGACTGTCAGATGTCGCTTCAGAATCTCAATGGTGTCCCTCCACGGAGGAAAGGGGGTTTTTTCAATGCTAAACATTCTGCTCTAGAATCTCCTCCACAGGTGGTGTCACCCTAGGATTCTGATTGTGAACATGAGCCCATTCAGGTCAGTGGCTCATCTTCGACACTTCCTCTGGATGAAAAAACTGGTCTTCAAGCGCCACTGAATCTATAAGTGCCCTCCTTCTCGGGTACTGTTTCTCCCCCTTTTTCTCAGTCCTTCAGTTTATTTTTGAAGAATGTTTCCTTTTCTGGTCTTAATTGGGTTGAGGGCCTCAAGAACTTGACCATTTCTTCTCGTTCTCTTTCGCCTCTTCCCACCATCCTTAGATCCCCCGTTTCATTGGAGGACTCCCTTTCCCCTTTGTCGGATATTCCCCCTCCCTCTGATCCTAATCCTCCTCCTGCTGATTGTCTCTTCCATACTTCTCCTTCTTCCCCCCCTGACTCCTCTGGTTTTGGTTATTTCCTTCGCTCCACTACTAAACTAGCCTCGGGAGGGCTTAGGAAAGGTAGGATGAAACCGGCCAAAGGGCGTGGTCATCAGTCTTTCTTTTCTAAAGCTCGGTCTAGAGCTTGCATGGACCTGCTTGAAGGGAAGCAACAATCTATTGAAAGGGCACTTGGAGTTGTGCGAGCCCAGAAGAAGGAACGAAAATGAAACTCATGTCTTTTAACTGCAGAGGTCTTGTTGGTCCCTCTAAAAGATCAACATTGAAGAGGGTGGTCAGCCTTGAGCACCCTGTTATCATTTTGTTACAAGAGACAATGGGCGTTGGGGAAGAGGTTAAATTTTGGTTGAGAAGTTGGTTTCCGGGATGGAATTTCGAGGCTTCGGATGCTAGAGGTAGGTCTGGAGGTCTGGCTGTGGGATGGAATGAAGCGATGGTGAAGGTTTCTAATATCTGGGGGATGGAATCTATTTTGGTTATGACTTTCATGGCTCTAAACATTGATTTGGAGTTAAATGTTATTAATATCTATGGGCCTTACCTTAATCGCATTCCCTTCTGGGAATCATTGTTCAGAAAGTCCATGTTTAAGGGAGATTCTGTGATTTTGGGTTGGGATTTTAATTTTTCTTTGCAACAGGCGGAAGTCTGGGGACCTCATGCGCAAGTCGACTCGCTTACTAATTTTTTAACTCAGAAACTGGTTGAAAGGAACTTGGTTGATGTGGAACCTGTACGCATCAAACCTACATAGAAAAAAAATCGTGTTGGTGATTTTCGAGTAGCTAAAAGACTGGATAGGTTCATGTTAGCAGAACGGTTGGTGGACAGGTTTTTTCACCTCTAGCAGTGGGTTGGTTGCGGAGGCACTTCTGATCATCTCCCTATTTTCCTGTAATTAAGAGATGGCCTTGTAAGCTGCCCAGTCCTCTGAAATTTAATAAGATCTGGCTTAAAGACCAAACTTTCTTCAACTTGGTCAAGTCGGTTTGGATTCCCTTCTCTCCCGGAGTTTCCAGTACTATTGCTTTCCAGTTTGCAGAGAACATCAAAAGTTTGAAGGGTCCTATTAAAAGGTGGGATTTCGAGAAGAGGCAAAGGGAAGACCTGGAACTCAAACAGATTGAAGAGGAACTGGCGTTATTCATTAAGGGTGATGGGGGTGGATTCCTGAATATGGAATCCAGGGATATATTGGTCTGTCTGGAGGGAAGAAGGAAAACACTGTTATAGGAAAAGGAGGAGACTTGGAGGCTGAAGAGTAGGGCTATTTGGTTGGAAGTGAAGATGAAAATTCTAAGTCCTTTCATGCTTATGCCAAAGGGAGGAGATCTACCAATACTATTTGGAGCTTGGAAGATCACCATGGAGAATTACAAAGCTCCTTTGAAGGCATGGCTCGGGTCAGTGTAAATCATTTTCAGGGCCTTTTCAAAGCCAGTCATTGGGTTTCCATTGAGGAAGTAATCAAAGTGGCTCAACTTTTTCCTCGTTTTGTGGAAGAGGATGACAATAGATCCCTGATGGAAGAAATCACTGAAGACGAATTGAAAGTTGTCCTCGCTAGTTTTCAAAAAGACAAAAGTCCTGGCCCTGATGGGTGGACAATTGAATTCTTCCTTAAGCTTTATGATTTCATTGGTGATGATTTGCTGAGAGTGGTTGAAGATACCAGACAAGCGAGAAATATCCCGAGCAGTTTTAACACTACTTTCATTGCTTTGATTCCTAAGACTGATTCCCCCACTTCCCTTAATGACTTCAAACCTATCTCCTTGTGCAACTGTATCTACAAAATAGTCACTAAAATCATTGCAAGGCGAATAAGTACTATTCTCTCAACTCATATCTCTGAAGAATAGTTTGGGTTTCTGGAAGGTCGAAAAATTCATGAAGCCATTGGGGTTGCATAGGAAGGAAGGAATGCACAACATTAAAACCAAGAATATGAAAGGGGTAATTTTAAAAATTGACCTTTCAAAGGCCTACGATAAAGTAAGTTGGATTTTCTTATGGCTTTTGCTTACTCATCTTGGTTTTGACATTGGTTTCATCAGATGGATTATGAGTTGCATCACCACTATTTCTTTCTCTATGTTGATCAATGGGGAAGCTTCCCCTTTCTTTCATTTGGGACGTGTCCTCAGACAAGGTTGTCCATTATCGCCTTTGTTATTTTTGTTAGTTGCTGAAGGTCTAAGCTGAGCTATCAAGGATGCTAGAAGTCGAGGCTCTCTTAGGGGCATACAAATTGCTCCTGACCTACATATCACTCATCTACTGTTTGTAGACGATGTTCTCATCTTCTGCTCGGGCTCAGAACGAGATGCACAAAAGTTGAGGGAAATTCTTGAACTTTTTTCTAGAGCGACGGGGATGGAAATCAGCTATGGGAAATCCACCTTGTCCACCAATTTACTTAGTGATGTGGAGGTAGTTGCTTTTATCAGGTTTTTTCCTTTTACCCACCTTACTTTGGAGGAAGGGTTGAAGTATTTGGGTTTCATCCTGAAACCTAATGGCTATAAAATTCAGGATTGGAAGTGGTTAACCGAGAAGTTGGAGAAGTGTTTGAAGTGTTGGAGTCATAAGTGGCTTTCTCGGGCATGGAGATTGGTATTAGTTAAGTCCGTCTTGGAAGCGATTCATGTGTATTGGATGTACTTGTCTTGGATTCCTAAAGGCATCCTGGAATCAGCAAGACGTATATGTTTTCATTTTCTTTGGAGTGGAAAAGAGAATTCCTTTGTTTCCCCTTAGGTTAGATGGGAACGGATTGCTATCCCCAAAGATTTGGGGGGTTGGGGACTGAAGAACATTTTTTCTTTTTCTAAAGCATCTAAGGGTGGATGGAGACTGAATAAGACTAGAGGTTTTTGGGATCAGGTGATGCTTCATAAGTATATTGCTCTAACCACGATTGAAGATTGGATCAGGATTCCTTTGAAGACTCATTCAGGAGGCTCTATGATTTGGAAAGCGGTGGTTTCATCCTTCCATATTGTGGAGAAAGATCTAGTTTGGAACATTGGAAATGGTTGTAAGGTCTGGGTTGGTCAAGACCCTTGGGTGGGTTGAGCCTTACAACATCTCCTACCTGAGGGGATGATGGCTGCATTGCGACAGTGAGGTATTGTTTTCCTTAATCAACTCGCTGACCCTGGTGCACGATTACTTGGCTTACAAGTTTGGCGATGGGCCAACTCTTTTGGTCTGAATGTGGATGATGAACTCGAGCTTATCAAGTATTTAAGGGAACTCAACTGTGATCAGATTTGAAGTGATGATGAGCTTATATGGGACGTTGACCCGTCGGGGGTGTATACTCCTAAACCTAGGATAACCTTCAAAAAAGGAATAAACATGACCCAGGATGGTGTGTGTCATGCAAATTTGATGGGGAAAATGTATGTCACCTTTTTCTTCAGTGTCCCTACATTAAAGAAGTTTGGGTGGAGTGCTCGAGGTTGATTAACCTTTCGTGCAGATGGGAGGGGGCTCCCTGGATTTAGCATGGAGTGGGTGGTTTAATAATCCTTTACTTAAAGTTTACAGAGTGCTCCCTTTGTTGGTTATTTGGGGGGTGTGGCTAGCTCGTAACCAACTCATTTTCAATGAGAAAACTTGTTATCCAGTTATCACTGCCACATCGTGCTGCGGTCTGTTTCCTTCCTTCCTAGAAAAAAACAGTGCTAACGGAGATAGGGTATTACACCCGGTGGATATTGACAGGACTCAATCGTGGGGCTTCTTTGACAGGGCCTCACAGCATAATTATTGTGGGGGAGGGGCCATCCTTTTCCTTGCATCTAAACACTATTTTCAGATGTCTCTTTGTCTCAAGGCTGGAAGCAATAACTTTGCCAAAATTATAAGCCTAAAATTTCTTGTTACCTTTGTTGTTGAGATGGGGTGTAGAAATATCACTATCTTTGAGGACTCTGAATGTGGTTAAGTGGATTACAGGCACACAACTTTGTCAGAATTTAAGACTCTCAAACATATTAACTGCCATAAGGGAGGTGTTGAACTCTTTTGATTCTTTTGCTTATCGTCATGTCTACAAGGAAAATAACCAAGAAGCGGACAGGGACTCGAAGGTGGAGTTGCAGCTGGATTTTGGCTTATGGAAGATAAAATAATTCAATGGTGAATTTGTTCAGGAGTAACACCATCGTCCTTTCATTGAATGAGAGGAATGTTGAACTTTGTCCCTATGATTGATAAACGTTGGATATGTCCCATCCCTTTTTTGTTTTTTTATGATCTCCACTGATCGGGCTCCTCTATACGAGGATTTATATTGTATATATATCATAGTATTGATGCTACATCTCTCGTGGATATTTCTCAACAGTTTTTTCTTGAACTGAATTGTAAAAAAGATTTAAAGTTTTTGGAATGTTATGCAGAAGACAAAGCATAAAACCTTTGGTTATGTTTTGTAGAAGACATCTGGTCTTAACATTGGCCTGACTATAAGCTTTACACTTCTCAACAATGTATTTCTCAAATTGTAATTTTGTTCTTGGAAGATGAAATAAAATTATGCTTTTTTTCCAAGGAAAAAAAGAAGAAGAAAATTAAGAGATACAATTACAACTCACTAACCCAAGCCGACATAACTAATATAACCATACTAATGAAAATTACCAATAATGGACCAAATCCGACATCAAAACTAATATAATGTACCACAACATAGGGGGGAATGTGCCCCCATTTAGGGCTTAACCATCTATACAAAGTTGGACATGTTTGGAGAGTCACCACTTGAAATAACTTCATGAAGGTGTTTATTCAAATCTCCTCCCCTTAAATATGCTTTTCTCTTAAAGCATTAGTTTAAAAAAAAACTAGAATGGGGTATCGATTGTAGTAAAAGAAAGTTGTGGCCACACCATACAAGGAGTGAATACATATAAACAAATAAAGAGTACGATAACAAGGATTCAAAAATTTCAAAAATTATAGAAGGGCCACATACAAGTTGAAATGTTCTTACATTTGTTTCCATAAAATTGAAAAACTTGTGTCTATAAATTATAATATAGCAGCTTGGAAAAAATACTATTTTGCAAAACAATAAAACCTAAGCTTTTTATAGAAAACATGCCTGTCGAGGGCTCCTTACTTTACATTTGCATTGGATTTCAAAACTACATTTTCATATTCCATCCCAACCCCCCAGGTTTTGCTAGATTGCGTCTTCTTCCTTAACAACTGCTTTGACAAACCCAACAGATACTTTTGGTAAAGAGGCCAAGGAATGAGTGCTCCTTCTTAAGCCTAAAATCAATTGGTATTGCATGGTGTGATCAACAATGAGCTTCTCAATTTGCTTGCTTTATATGGCCACCCTTGCTTCCTTTTTTGCATTCCTGACCAACTGACCTTAAAGTTAGGAAGTCATCGATGAAATATGCTTGAAAATTAGTTTTCTTTATTTCTACATGTTGGCACCTAAATTTTGGACAAGTGTTCATGCTCCAAGTATTCTAGCTGGCAGGGCAAGGTGCACCAAGGAGATAGCACACATAAAGTTCCTGACACACATTAGTAGCAATCTGTGTGTGGCATTTTGCATGCTACTAAAGTTGCACGCAAGCTAATAGCATGGAATGGGAATACTGACCTATTTAAAGAGGCTTTTTGCAATGGGAAAGGGTTGAACCCTTAGGAAAATATAGAGAATGTAAGATGTTGAGCAATTGATGGGATTTTGGATTTTCTTCCAAGGGTTGTGTATTGTATCTCTGCTTATTTTGATGATAATACAAAGCTAGTTTCTCCTCTATTACGTGCAGATATATGCTAATATGTTTTTTATTGTTTATGTGGATGCATATTAATGAATGAATGAATAAGTAGATAGAAAAAATCCCCATCCTTCCCTATACACCCTGTGTGATTGTCCCTGTAAAACCTATGCACATATTGGGTGAGACCTTATTTTATCCTTTAAAATATTGAATATATCGATGCGTGTAGGGTATTTGTTGGTAAAGCCTATTGAACCATAGGTCTAATAGTTTTGAGCCAACAATTGGTTCCATTGTCAAGACCTAACATTGGGATCATGGTGGAAGGATGTCGAAATGACGTGGAGATTGTCCAAAGGAAATATTCGAGAATGGATGCATGTAAAGGAAGACAAATTCATGCAGAAGGAAACCAAAGGCTTGCATGTAGATCCTTAAAAGTGGAAGCAAAGGTACATAAATTATAACTTGCATGAATTATTTTTTTTGCTGAGTTTCCATGTATTTTGCATGAATGGGTCAAGAGACAAGTTGAGATCAATAACATGGAGAAGGCCAGAACATAGTGCGGACTCGAGAGAAGATAGATAGGTTGAGGAATATGGATAACGAATGGTCTAGAGCAGTAGATTTTTTGTTCTGGGGGGTTAAGGAAGGCTATATTGTGGAATTTGCAATATAATGTACGAGTCGTATAGCCACGCAAAGGATAGATTTGAAGCGGGCCCTAGAAAAAGATTCCTAATAGAGATACCTATGTGGATAAAGATGATGTTTGTCGAGGGAGGACTAATGAACATGGAGCCCAATACTATGGAAGCGTAAACCCCGAGCGAAGGGGGAAGGGTATGAAGTGGTGGGGAAGTAGGTAAAACAACAATGGATCCAGAAGAGTAGAGACTTCGAAGGAATGAGTGAAATGAAATAAGATTCTAGATAAGATAGTCAGCCAAGAAAAATAGAGAGGAGAGAAACCAAAGGGGGGAGGTATTTTTGATAGGAGAGGTAGAAAGAATGCAAGGGAATAAAATGCGCCAAAAGGGTGCATAGTAGGATCAGATGTTTCCAAAAGGGTGCGTTGCACATGCCCAGGAAGAGTGCACAGAAGAAGAGAGATTGTAGAAGAGGTGCAATAGAGAAGATAGTGGGAGCTCTGAAGAAGACAATGAAATTGAACCCCGGTGATAGATCAAAACAGAAAACCCGGAGGATTCATTAAAAAGATGAAGCATTGTCAAATAAAGGTGCTTCGGTGGTTGTCCTAGAGACCTTCTGGATAGAAATAATCTCTCATGGATTCAGCACTGTAAAAATAAATGTACCTAGATGAAACCCCATTTTCATCTCGACCCCCTCACACTCCTTAGTCAACGGAGAAGTAAATCTATTAACCTAGTTTGAGAGAGAAGTGAGTCTTGAAGTTGAAAGATAAGAAACAAGAGGAGTAGAAGAAATTCCTACCCAAGAAACCCATAATCCATAAGGGAAGACAATAGTAGCAACCAAATTAGTTATAACAAGAACAGGTAGTTAACCAGTGCGCAGCAGAATGGTGACTACCTCTAATTTGATTGTGAGGTTACATGTCTTCCATGGGACATGGAAAGACAATGTTTATAAACATTGGTTTACATGTGAATCCATATGGTCAGTAAAGCATATTACTGATGAAGCTGCGATGATCACGTAGTTAGAAACAAGCTTCAAAGACCAGGCCCTAACTTGGTACCTGAAGTATAAGATGACACTACCCCTAAGACATACAAGGTCGCTGGCAATCATAAAGAGGGATCTATTGAAGTAATTCCATAAACCCAAGACAAAATCCAAGTGCATAACTAAGATAAAAGAGATTAAGCAGAGGATTGGTGAGTTCATTTGGGACTATGCCTGAAGTATAAGATGACACTACCCCTAAGACAGACAAGGTCGCTGGCAATCATAAAGAGGGATCTACTGAAGGAATTCCATAAACCCAAGACAAAATCCAAGTGCATAACTAAGATAAAAGAGATTAAGCAAAGGATTGGTGAGCTCATTTGGGACTATGATCAGTGATTCAAGATCCTCCTAGATTGGCTAAGTTGTCAAATTCAGGGCGTGCAACATCAAGAATGGTTAATCGTGGGACTACTCTCGCATATTAGGGTTTCACTTACTCAACAAAAAGTGAGAATGTAGTCGAAGGCCTTAGAGATTGTCATGCGATTGGAATCCAATCCAGGCGGAGAATCTTCCACAAGGGTGGCATAGGTTCAATCGCAGCTTGTTGCGCTAACTACATAACTATAATAGTTGTTGGCAAAGAAAGTAGTACGGGAATCTGTGTGGTGCACTTTCTACAGGGTAGAGGGTCACCACGGGAATGAGTGCCCTACCCTAAGCAATTACATAGAAGCTGATGCGCCCAACCCTTTCCCAGCCGGCCCCAAGATGGAATGGTGTGAAATTTGCATGACATGGGGCCATTCACCTCCAAAATGCCAACATTACAAAATTATTAGAATACTACACATACCTCCTTCTACGAGTTCTGCAAGTCGATGGCGCATGATTTCAATAGTTGTTGCACGCTTCAGCTCATGAAGGACCACGCCGCAGATGCATTATGTATCCAAGGGATGGAGGAGAACAAAGGAGAAAGGAGTTGAACAAGGAGGGTACTAAGGAGTTGCGCGTGAAGGATATCGGAGCTAAGGAAGAGGAGGATATGGAGGTAGTGGCATGCAAGCCATATGTTTCAATTGTGGAAAACCAAGGCATTTGATGCAATTTTATACAAAATACTGCACCCTCTATAGATATTGTCATAGCATATAGCATATGACAAAATATTGCCTAGATTTGCTAGCAAAATGGGAAGAGAAGAAGGATGGAAAAACTGCGCAAAGATCTTGGTGGAAAGGACTCTACCTATGTAAATATAGTAACCAGGGGGTGCCAAGAAAGGGAATATATAAATGCAGTAAATAACCCAGAGAAAATAGGGGTGCCAAGAAAGGGAATATATAAATGCAGTAAATAACCCAGAGAAAATAGTTGAGTCTAAAATAAAGAAGGTTGTGCAAGCTTTGCCAAAGTTTGATGTTGTGCACCAAAGGAATTTCCTGCACGATGCACAGCAAGTTGTTGAGGAAGTAGCGTTACAGAAAGAAGAGGTGCGTTGGGTAAGACTACGCAAAGAATACTGGCTATGCAGATTGCGTGAAGAAGAGGATCACCAAAAGAGATTATGCAAGAAGGACATGCTATGCAACATGCACGGTGAAGAGCAACAACAGAATGTGTGATAGGAGGAAGAGCTATGATGTAGAAAGTCGCAAAATAACCACCCTAAGGATCAATTTAATGACTTCCTTTAGGTTTGTTTGAAAGTGTTGGGTGATCAGCATGTTGCAATCAAGTTGAAGAATATACTCACAAAGATAGTGTCTTTGAACGAGATGGAAGGTCCCATTTCAGTGCCACTACTCAAGCAGAGTGTGCAACGAGTTAGCAAGAAAAGACGCACCAGGAAAAAATCAAGCTAACACTTGAATTAGTGGGATATGAGATGAAATATGCAATGCTCGATCTAGGGTCAAAAGATAATATATTTCGGAAGAAGTCTTGGGAATTAATGGGAAAACCCATGTTAGTGTGGTCCCCCCTTCAACTCAGGTTCGCAAATCAATATAGGATCTATCCCATCAAGCTGGAGAACGTTGAAGTAGACTTTGATGGGGTGAAAACGGTAGCAGAATTTGAGGTGATAGAGATACTTGAAGACACGTATTCTTATCCATATTTGTTGGGGATAGATTGGGAATTTAACAACAATGGTATCCTTAACCTGAAATAATGGTGGATGTCTTTTGAAACAGAGGAGTTGTGTGTGGTGGCCCCACTCGATGCTACAGAAGGATCACGTACACAGATCCAATAAATGACGATGGCAATATCATTGAAATTGAGAACATATATAACATAACCGAATAGAGAGAATATTTTACGAATCCAACTACAGATGGAGAGTTGAGTTGGGGTAGAATCTGTCCTTTCGACATAGATTCCTCAGACGCATTGGAGAGATGGCAGAATTGGCTATATGAAGTGTCCACTTGGAGATGTGCTATGGTCACCATGTCTGTGTACTAGATTAAATCCGAGTTGTATGATCCACCGAAGTTAGATGGAATAGAGATGGTAGATATCTTTTTAGAGTAGATGGAGGAATGGATACCTAAAGCACAGAGAGTGCAGGCTATGGATGTAGTAGTAAGAGGGACACTTGCGGGATAGTGGGAAACTCATAAGGATGACCTACGTAGGTGGGAACATATCAAAGAATGCATCAAGGTAAGATTCTAGCCCGCAACAAACCTGGAACTGATGAATATATTTAAAGGCATAGAAGACCCACATGAGCATTTGATGTACTACGAGAAAATATGGATAGTGAAGAGTGTCCCACATATTCAATGGGTTCACAAGTTCATACACACCCTGGATGTCATACCGTGAAGTTGGTATGCGCAACATGAACAAAGGAGGCAAAAGAGAACATTGGAGATGATAAGTACATAGTTCACCACAACGTTTAAGTTTAACACAAATGATTTTGACTTGGATAGAATTCTCCACAGGATGAAGCATTCTATGTTCACACAAAATCCAATGAGTCACGCACAGAGACCCATGTGTACATATCACAAGAACCTGGCCTAGCTAAATCAGCCTATCTACTACAAGAAAGTGGAAAACACATAAATGGATGGAGACTAAGACTCACACAAGATACAAATCAAAGAAACCGCGAGAGAACGCATAGTACAGAATGAGCCATCTACCAATACTATGTCAAAGTTTCTAAAACCACTAAAGATAAAGAGATATAAAAGAGGGATGGAAGATGAGTTGAAAGTGGCCAGCACATTTGACTACTAGGACAAAGAAACGGTCACTCAAACAGTTGATTTGCTGAAAAAATAAGAGGACTTGTTTCTACGAAGCTTTTTAGAAATGAAGGGAATAGCAGGCTCACTCAGAGAAATGAAGATCCAGCTTAAGGAAGGTGCAAAGCCAGTACGAAAGAGACCATATAGACTGAATCCAAGATATAAGGAAAAATTGTGCAAGGAGCTTAATCGGATGCTAGATGTAGGGATTATATTCCCAGTTGAGGAATCAAAATGGATTAGTACTATGGTGGCTTAAGATAATAATAATAAAAATATTGGACAAATCCAGATATGTTTCGATTTGAGGAATTTAAATGCATCTTGCATGCATGATCCCTTCCCTACCCCTTTCACAGATGAAGTATTGGAGAATGTGTGGGGAAGATACGCTTACTCATTAATGAAGGATTCTCAAAGTACCATTAGGTGTGTATAGCTAAAGACAATCACAAGAAATCAACCTTTGTGACCGAATGGGGGTCTTTTGCATATATTGCCATGCCCTTCAAGTTGAAGAATGCACCAACGGTGTTTTCTAGGATTGTTGTCACAACATTCAAGGAATTCATGCATAGGTTTTTGGAGGTTTACTTTGATGATTGAACAGTCTTCATTTTGGTGAAAAATTACTTACAATTTCTAAGATTGATGCTAGACCAGCCTAGATCCAAATCCTAGGCTCTATCAAGCGCCGAGAGGGATCAAATCTCCCGAGGTGCAAACCTCTTCTCGAATAGCTCCTTGAGTGCAATACCTGAGAAGAGGTTTGCACCTCGGGAGATTTGATCCCTCTCGACGCTTGATAGAGCATAGGATTTGGATCTAGGCTGGTTTCAGTCGTGGGCAGTGACACAAAACTGGAGTTTGATCGGAATTGTAAGGAACGGGTTAAGTTGAAAGCACAAATACATTTACGAGGATTTTCATAATGTAAGTAATAAGTATTAAGGATTGAGTAAATTTTTAAACTGGAAAATAGAGGCAATTCGCCTAACTTTTTTTTTTATTCTCTTTTGGTTGATCTGCGTTTTGTTTTGTTTGTTCTTCTCCTTCTTCTGTCGTCCTTTCATTATTTTGTACATTTTGATTTATTTGTTGTTCTGCAAACTGATTTTTTTGTTCTTCCAATTGCTTCAACTTTCTCTCTTGATACACTCTTTGTCGATCAACATTTCATTTTCTTTGTTCTTCTCGTTCTTCTGCTGTCAATTCGCCTAATTTTTTTTTTCGATTTTCTTTTTGTTGATCTACATTTTGTTTTGTTCGTTCTTCTCCTTCTTCTGCAGTCATTTCTCCATTTCGTACATTTTGATTTATTTGTTGTTCTGCAACTTGATTTCTTTGTTCTTCCAACTACTTCAACTTTCTCTCTCGATACAGTCTTTGTCGATCAACGCTTCATTTTCTTTGTTACTCTCATTCTTCTGCTGTCAATTCATCTAACTTTATTTTTCGATATTCTTTTTGTCGATCTGCGTTTCGTTTTCTTCCTTCTTCTAGTTCTTCTACTATCATTTCGTCCAACTTCCTTTTTCAAAATTCTTTTTGTTCTTCTGCTTTTCGTTTCAAGTCTCTTCTCGTTCTTTTGTTGTCACTGAAATCAATGCATCCACATAATAACATCTACACTGAAAAATATGCAATAAAAAACCCCATACACTGAAATCTATGCGTCCATTCACTGAAATCAATGCATCCATACACCGAAATCAATGCGTCCACAGAATAACATCTACACTGGAAAATATGCAATAAAAAACCCCATACACTGAAATCTATGCGTCCCTTCACTAAAATCAATGCGTCCATACACTGAAATCTATGCATCCATACACTGAAATCAATGCATCCAAAGAATAACATCTACACTGAAAAAATATGCAATACAAAAATTTCAACATTGTAAGGAACAAGTTAAATTGAAAACACATAAAGAATTATGAGGATTATAATAATGTAAGTAATAAGTATGAATAAATTGTTAAACTGGAAAATAGAGACAATGATTTTGTAAGGATTAAATAAATGAAAATATGGTTCACATCATGATTATTCATCATTCTTAGTCTATCTTCTTCATCTTTTCATATCTTCACACCTAGTAGTTTTGACATCTTCTCATATCGATCATATGAGAATCTACATTGGACCTGTACTTTTATTACCTACTTGTATTCCAGCATATTACTCCTGGCAGACATGACACATTTGAACTTCTGCTAATTGATCAATTCGTTCACAAAATTTTCGATGTCTAGTATACATTTCTTCAAATGGTATCGATATTGTCGGTTTTCGGATATGAACTGTAGTGCACAATTGGAAGTTTCCATATCAACAAAATTAGAGGTCAAATTTTCCTTGTTATCACATTCCATGTATCCAAGTATGTCATATTCATTAGTAGTTATATTGATTCCTATATAATCATGAAATTATCTCTCATTCATGCTTTTGAGAATCCCTTTGCACAAATAATACTTATTCACGATCTCTTTAGTTCACGGTCATGTTTTCTTTGTTCTTTTATATGTTCTGATGCTTCTTTTTCTGTTATGGATTCGAAACATCGACTAAAGAACATGGATACTGTGGATTCTCCAAAACCTCCTGAAATCAACAACCACATAAATCTTGCTACAAATATTATTTTTCTCTTTCTCTTCTATACATTCGTTGTACTTTTCTTCTTTGATAATCAATATCTTCATTATTTGCAATATTATCATGAGGATCCACGTTATACCCTAAAATAGAGAACACCAAAATTTAATTTGTTGAAATTATTGCAGAGTAGTTTTTCTATTAAATTGATAAATTCAATGTATAGATGTAATAACAAAAATCAATGCATTGCTAAAATTAATGAAAGATTTTTTTTTTTATTAAATTGATAAATTCAATGCATACAAGTAAAAAACAAAACAAAATGCATTGTTGAAATCAATGCAATGAATAAAATAAATATGCATCTTCTATTGTTTAACAACATTTGTGTGTGGTTTATTGGTAGGAATTAAGGTGATTGGGCTTGTGTTAACCTATAGACCAAGGTTCAAAACCTTTTTTGCTTGGAGTTATAGTTAGTTATCAAGTCTAACTATTATTATGGCTGCATTGTTGAAATCAATGCAACAATGTTTTTGTATTAAATTGATAAATTCAATGCATACATGTAAAAAACAAAAAAACAATGCATTGTTGAAATCAATGCAACAAATCAAATCAACATGTATCTTGTGTTTTTTTTTACTTCTTATGTCCACTATAATATTTTTTTACTTCTTATATTTCTATTTTTTATGTTGGCTACAATATATTTTTTTACATCTCTTTATTAGATTGATAAATTCAATGTATAGATGTAAATAACAAAAACCAATCCATTTTTTAAATCAATGCAAGCATGTTTTTTTATTAAATTGATAAATTCAATGCATTCATGTAAAAAACAATGCATTGTTGAAATCAATGCAATCAATCAAATCAATAGGCATATTATTTTTTTTAACACCATTTGTGTGTGATCTATTGGTAAGTAGTGAGGTGATTGGGCTTGTCTTAACGTAGAAAACAAGATTCAAATCTCTTTTTGTTTGGAGTTATATTTAGTTATCAATTTTAATCAGAGTAATTTTTAAGGGCGAAATTTTGCCAATTGACTTTTTTTTGACCTTTTTTCAACAAAAAAAAATCGTTATTTGGTCATGTTTACTCTCTAATATCGCCTATATATGCATAAAAAAAGTTTTTTTAGTGTAGTATTCGCCAAAATTTACAATTTTCAATAGTAAATTGTATGTTTCATATTTCATTTTCGCCTACCTATCTATATATATGATTTTTCCAATCCAAAATAATCGCCTAGAATACTATACTTGGGTAAATTATTAGAATCCTTAAAAAATACCCTGATTCTAATTATTAGTTATCAAATCTAACTATTATTATGGTTGTTTTTCTTTTCTATTCTTATGTCACCTATAATATTCTTTTTACTTCTTTGGTTTCTACTTCTTATGTCCACTATAATATTTTTTTTTTACTTCTTTATTTCTTTACTTTTTATGTTTTTAGTTTTTATGTTAGCTATAATATATTTTATTTACTTCTTCATGTTTTTACACATCCACTGCCATTAAAACTATTGTTTTTAAAAACTGATTATATTAAACAAATTTATGTTTTTACACATCCACTGCCATTAAAACTATTATTTTTAAAAACTGAGTATATTAAACAAAATTTAGAATTATATTATCAGAAAAACTAAATTCAAATTTAAAGCACTACAAATAAAACTATTATTTTAAAAAGTGAGTATATTAAATAAAATTTATAATTATTAAACAAAATTTACAAAGTGAGTATATTTTGATTTCAGTGGATCAATAAGATGTAAATATAATTTCAAATTTAAGAGAAATTAAAATTTTAAATTCAAAACATATTTAAAATTCTATGTTTGGTTTTTTGTATTATATCTAGTCACCATTTCTAAATTCATGTCTTTTCTAAATGGCCGACCAAATATATTTATTACTCTTAAAATTAATTTGTTACATGAGGGACTTTATTTTTAACTTTAATTATAGTCATTGTTGTTTCTAAATTCTTTATAAATGGTCGACCAAATACTTTCTAAAAACAACTTTTAACTTTAATTTGTTACATGAGGAACGTTACATGTTACAACATCTACACCATAATCGGCAAGTAAAAAGTAACTTACATGTTACATGTGAGGAACGTTACACATTACATGTTACAAGATCTACCACATCCACTATGTGAGGAACGTTACATGTTACATGTGAGGAACGTTACATGTGACAAGATCTCCCCCATCCTGGGCTGTAGAGCACCTCTCGGCGCAATAAATGTAGACAACTACAAATTTCATTGAATTTGAAGAAATGTCTATTTTGTACCCCATTCGAAATTATGTTGGGACATATTGTGTGCAAAGAAGGATTGCTTGTAGATCCAATAAAAATCACAATTATCGTGAACCTTCCATCCCAACATCAGTTAAGGAGTTGCGGAGCACCCTATGCCATACCGACTACTACAGGAAATGTATTAGAAATTATGCCATCATTACAACACCATTGAAGGTATTAATAAAGAAATAAATCAAGTACCTATTGACCCAAGAGTGTCAGCATGAATTGGATATCCTAAAGGAAAATCTAGTCACGGCGGCCATATTGATCTTCTTCGATGGGACATGCATGTTCTGTGAATTTTTATTTTAAACCCTTAATTTACAACTTCTGTAATGTTTTCTTTAGTTACAACTTAGCAAATAACTATATTGCATAACTAAACATTACAATTGAAAATACATTGTCTAAATGCACAACATAAACCAATAGCATCCACGCAAGATACACCAGGATTTACCCTAGAAACCCTAGTCCTTCGGGGAAAGCCGACAAATGTTTGTCTTCTTCTATTGCAGGATTTGTTTACAACAACACTACAACAATCCTTCGGATAAACACTCATGCAAATACCATGGAACCAATACCATGGGACAAATAATACCATGGACCTTCTAATACCATTTACATGGAGTGTTATAGATCCACCTTTACAATATATGTCTAGGAATCACCTTGGCTCCTTTTATGTTGCTAGACACCCCCAACATAGAAGTACTTGTTGAGCTACAAAAACTAACATGTTCCATGTACATGTGGACGTGTCGTTCGTCACACTCAACGCAGTGCTAGCACAGCCTGGCGAATGTAACGTTGACCACCTAGTCTCCTTTGCAAGTAGGAAACTTTATCCGACATAAAGAAATTACACAACAATGGAGTGCAAAGGTTTGGCCATGGTATACACACTACACAAATTTAGACACTATTTGCTCATAAGCTTCTTCGATTTTCTTACAAACCACTTAACGTTGAAATATTCAGTTTATAAGCAAGTGTTGGGGATAGAATTTGCAGATGGTTGCTTTTGTTCCAAGAGTTCGAGTTCGAGGTGGTCGTCAAAACGGGAAAGCACAACGCTTGATTATATATTCTATCTAGAATAGAGTCAGGAGAGATAAAAGGGATCTTGGATGATGATTTACCATATGTGCAACTCTTCGCATCGAAGAAAGACCAATTCATGGAGATTGTAGCATTTCTATCGACACAAAGAGCACCAAATGAATACGCATTCACACAACATAGACAGTTGGTTGCAAGGAGCCCTGATTTTCAGCTAATTGCAAGATAATTGTACACGTTGGGAGCTGATGGGATACTACACAGATGTGTGATGGAACATGAACAATTTCCTATATTGCAAGAATCTCATGAAGGTGTTGTAGGGGGGCACAATGCAGGTAAGGCAACTACGTGAAAGGTGCTACATGCAGTGCTATTGTGGTTGTCCTTATTCCAAGAGGCGAAATAGTATTACAAATAATGTGATGTTTTCCAGTGTGTAGGTAAATCCTCAATAAGAGATGAGACGCCTCTCTTCCAAGTGACAACACTAGAACCATTTGAGAAGTGGGCCATTGATTTCATTGGACCAATCAATCCGACAACATGAAGAACCGACATGCGGTACATTATTACCATGACATAATATTTGATGTGATGGTGAGAAGCTGCGCAAGTCAAGGACTGCACATCATATACAACTGCATGATTCATCTTTGAGAATATTATAACAAGGTTTGGTTTCCATAAGGTATTAATGAGTGATTAGGGAACCCACTTCTTAAACTCCACTATCCGTGTTCTCACCCAAGAGTTCATGGTTTATCATTAGAAGAGCACTATGTACCATCCTAAAGTGAATTGTACAATTGAAGCATTCAATAAGATCCTGGAGCAGATAGACACTCACAAAAGTATGTAATGTGCAGTGCGACAACTGGGACTAGTGCGTTCCTGCAGTACTATGGGCTTACCAGACGACTTGCAATAATATTATTAAGCATACCTCGTTCAAGTTGGTCTATGGAAAGGAAGTAATCATTCCACTTGAGTTCGTCATCCCAAGCTTGTGCATTTCTATAGCCAAAAATATGTTCGACAATGATTCACTCCAGCATAGGTTAAAAGAGCTAATGGAGTTGGAAAAGGATTGGTTCATCGCAAGTTTCAGTCAATTGGTAGGGAAAAAGAGTCAAAATTTGTGGCATGATGGGAACATAAAGAGAAAAATCCTAGAATCCTATGCACTGATATTAATGTTTGACAACAAGTTACTTAAGAATCCAGGGAAGCTGTGGATGCGATAACTAGTTTTGTTTTGCATATTGTTTATAACATAAGTCGGTGAAACAAAGCTTACCACGATCATCATCCAACCAATGAAAGTACTTGTCAATGAGAGCGGACTCAACCTCTACCATGGACATAGGGGAAAAACCATCTATAAGTCTTTTCCAATTATTGAAGCAATAAAGTATAATAAAAGTAGAAGTTAGTACATAGAATAAACATGTTTAAGTAGATTTGGAACTTAATCAAGGTAATTGTTTTGTTTTCAATGCAACTACAATCCATTATATTTCTTTGCAGTTAAAGTACAATATTCTCGTTTTAGTATATTTATGACAATAAAGAGGGAGAAAGTACCAGTGCGGAAAGTAATGCACCATAAAAGGAAACAACTCCAATGAAAGGACAACACGTGATGTCATTGATAGTTAATGGCCCTGAGGAAGTGATGGTAAGTCAACGATGACAAAATGCAGTAAAGGTAGATAAGCAGATCACAGTTGACCACATGGTGGAGCAGTTAAGACGAGGCACATGGGTAGTAAATGCGTTATGGGAAATAGTCTAACAGTTGTCAACTTGAACTTATAAGAAGACTAAGCCATCACAAGTGACCCATCAATTATCTAGCAATTTGATGAAAATATTCAGTAATTCCGATAACGAGGTTCGATGCACTCAATTACAATTCATTAGTAGCTATGGACATGCCTCCCTCAGCACAAAAGTGGTGAACAAAGCAAAAAGAAAGCAAGGAGAATAAGATGTCGGAGGTTCCAATACTAATAGAGGTAGAGATTAAGGGGCCTCTATTGGGAAAGGTCCCCTTCCTGAAATATTCATATTTCAATATATTAAATGAGGCACAGTTTCTAGAGTTGGTGTTCAATAGATACACCTAGATAATGTTGGATAGCAATAAGGTGGAACGATTCATCCCACAAGCATGTTGCGTCAATTACCTACATCTAACATTCTGACCTTGTTTGATGTCACCCATTCAGATGAATCCCTTCAATCAATTCTATGGTTAGACCATATGAAATCAGCGACAACGTCATTTAGTAAGTGGTTGGCTGTTGCACAGGGGAGAAGATCCATTGGAGGTGATTAGAAATGCCTCGACAAATGAAGTATATCAAAAATTCATTACCCATCAGGGGTCACGCAGAGTCGTTATTTTCGTTGTTGCATATCAGTGGGTTCGATTCGCACTTAATTGCTTGCGTACAAGGTCATCCGCAAATTTAGAAAGGATGAGTGCTCGGCAGGAGTTATCTTGGCAGCAGAATGATGCACAAATGACACCAAGATGGCATGGATAAAATACTTAAAATAATGAATCTTCGCAAGGTTGCCTAGATGCAAAGGACAAGGGAATAGATTTCCATTACAATTGGGTCCTCCTATTGATCGTTATAATCATTTGGCAGCTCCCACCATGGTATACTTATAACCTACCCACACTAGAGACGTTTCCATCGTTAAAGTTCTACATACTCCAGCACCAGGTGAATTACCCAGACCAAATAATGATCAATACTACCTTCCAACGGTGGTATACAAACATGATTACAACTACAACAACAACCTTCAGGATTCTATAGTCGATTATGGACAGGTATACATTTTTTTTTCATTTTTGAAGTTAATAATCATAATGTGATCATTACTCCTCATGCACAACTGCAATTTGATGTAGATTTAATTCCTTTCTGCATAATGCAAGAAGATGCGAAAGAAGCAATGGCAAAGTGTCCCCAACACCTACAGGCCTTCACAAATTCATAATTGGGAAATTTGGAAGAATGTGAGTTGCACACGAAATCAAAGGGTGACTGCACAGGTACCACCCTTCCCAAAGAATCCCCTCAGTTATCGACTAAGTGCAAACGTGAAGTAGATTTGACCCAATAAGTAGACGAGTGCACAGAGAAACAACGCAAGTCACCGTCGCCTACCCCATATTTAGAGACAGAGGAAGAGGAACAAACTCCTCCAACAACTACTCTTAGCCACGACCCACCTTCTTCAACAAAAAGAAGTATTTTTTATGATGCCTTTCAAGAGACTCATCGAGACCCCGAACCAACAAAGGAAAAAGAACCATAAAAGAGAGCACCAAAACAACAAAACAACACATAAAAAGTCTTGCACCAATCCTCAACATAGTGGAATAGTTACAGTCAAACCTGAAGGTTACTCAAATCCTCCAGGAGGATAGTAAAGAGAAGTTGGATGAACTTTGAATAGTATTGCATATAGACCCACCAATGCCAATTGAGCAAACACAAGACGACTTGGGGACCAATAGCACCCAAGAACCTAGACAATAGGATTCAGAGATCGCACAGCACAGGACACTCATAATCAACCCCTTGGAAATTGTGGAAGTCTATCCTCCACGATGTTTAGAGACTCATCCTTTGCCTTACAACAAATTAAACCTCCGATTTGTACCCACCAAAGAGCTCTAGTATTATATCTCACATATATTCGAAGAACTGGGGATCGCCATACATGACTGAGCTAGTCATATGCAAGATTGCAACAGAAACACACAAAGGAAGTAGCAATACCCTCATCATTAGAGTTCGTCGTTGATACGACATATTCAACTATTCTAGTTGTAGGATCCTCTATTGATAGTCAACTACCTCCAGGAAAAAGAAGAAAAAAAGTCGCAAGGATCAGAGAAACAATCATCCAACCACAGGAAGAGAAAGAGGAGATCCAAGCTCAAATAAAACCACCCCCTACACCAAAAGAGATAGAGATGATTCAGAAGATTTAAGAAGCTATGTAGGTCATGTAGAGAGTGCATGAGGGGGTTGTGACCTTGATGGGAGTTGTTGACTACAATTTCAACATTTGGAATCACCTACAAGATGTTTCAAAATTGCAATAGGTTGACTAGCAGATCAGGGAATGCAAGACCCAAGTGAGCCAAAATAAATAGAGTTTGGTGCAACTTGCCTCCTTAGAACGCAGATATGCAATGACAGAGATATCTGGTCTCACCAAAAATATTACTAGCAACAGGTCTGAGCAACAAGCTATTTCCTTCATCGTTACAAAAGCCTAGGAAGAAGCATGGAAGCATTATGATATTTTGACTGAACTTCAGTAAAAAGTTACAGAAGTTATCACCCTAGTGGAACAAGTGAAACTGGAGCTAGGAAAGAGCACCAAAGAAGACGTGGGGAAGTACAACAACCAACTCAATGACATTGTATAATATTTTGAGGCAATTAAAACATAATTCCAAAATTTTGTAAGTCGCCTATGCACACAGTTGCCTTTAGTTGCAACAATGGAGCCCCAATTTCCTTGGATCGGGATGAGCCAAATCATAGTGTTGGCGGCTTGTTGTGGTCGAGGATTCTAGCTAGAAAAGCAAGGTGCACCAAGGAGGAAACACATGTAAAGTTTGTGTACGTCAACAACAATCTGAGAATGGCATTTTGCATGCTACTAAAGTCGCACGGAGGCTAACGGCATGGAATGGGAATAATGGCCTATTTAAAGAGGATTTTTCTAATGGGCAAGGTTTGAACCCTTAGGAAAAGATAGAGAATGTAATATGTTGAGCAATTGATGGTATTTTGGATTTTCAACCAAGGGTTATGTATTGTATCTCTGCTTATTTTGATGATAATACAAAGTTGGTTTCTCCTCTATTCCGTGTAGATATATGTTAATTTATTGTTTATGTGAATGCATATTGATGAATGAATGAATAAGTAGATGGAAATAATCCCTATATTTTCCTTTGCACCCCATGCGACTATCCCTGTAATTCATATGTGCATCTCGGGTGAGAACTTATTCTATCATTTGGAATTAATGAATCTGTCAATGCTTGTAGGGTATTTGTTGGTAAAGCCCGTCGAACGCTAAGTCTGACAATTTTGAGCCAACACTACAACTTTAGTTTCATCTTCGTTCTTGGTTTGAGAATGAATGCTTTCACAATTAGCCATAGTAGTAGTTTTGGATTTCTAGAAATAGAACTGTGTTGGAGAAGGAACTCGATCTTTCAGGTGGACACTCTACCCATCTTTAGGGTAAAAAATGAGTTGTGATTGAAAAATATATGTGATCTAACAAATTAAACCTAGAAGGTGTTGCTCAAGGCAAAACTCTTATGAGGAATTTTACAAATTGATTGTACATTTCCTTGCATTGTTTGGTGTCTTTGATGATGTCTTTGACATAGTCCATGTTTTCACTTCCAAATGAACTCTTGGGGTTGGGTTACTTGCCATTTAAGATAACGATGAGCATGGAAGAAGGTTGGGAAAATTTAGAGTCGATTGTGCTTCTTGCACTAAAATCTCATCTAGGTGGGCATCTAATGCAACTTAGGGCTTTTATCACTAGAAAGTTCGATCATCAAAGATCCAAGGCTACTATTAGCATATATGTTTCAATAAATTTGTCAAACAAATGTTTGTAATCTCATACAAATGATTGAGATTGAAATGAGATTGTGAGCTTCCATAATTGGAGTTACAATCTACAAGAGATCATAGCCTTATGCAAAAGTGTTGTAGTATTGAATGCATATTGAGATAAACAATTTGAATTGCAAAAGTAGTTAGAATATGCAATGCATAGAATAATATTTTTATATAATAGTGAATAAAATAAAGATAAATTCATTACACCGATAAGTGTTTATATTTTAGAATTTGGTGTGGACTAGCACCTATACTTTTACTTGATTGCACGAGGATGAGACAAGTATACTCTCCATATTGGTTTAATGGCAGTCGTTCCAAATTCAAAATAAACAATTAAAAAAAGAATAACAAAAATAACAGATAGCTATGCATGGATAAGTGGTAGGTGATGCATGAATAACTCGTAGCTGATGCATGGATAATGAGCAGTTCGTGCAACACTTAACTTGTGACCTATCAGTGTTCACCAACCACAAATTAAGTGGCCGTGTTAGTAAATAAAATATTGCAATATTAATGATTAAGATGTGCAATCCTATTTATTTCAAATAATTTTTAATTAATTTCAAATAAAAATGCCAACTTCTCTTCCCGTCATTTTACGTGGCCATTAAAAAACCTTTCAAATTTCTTTTCACACAGGAAAAAAGACAATTTTATATTAGAAAAAAAATGTATACATATATACATCATAAACATAGAGAAGTGAGCTTCTTCTCTTCAATACGAAAGACCTTCCAACAATAATATAACAGAGGGACAAGACCCCATCCATAAAAACAACCCATTACTGGAATGCCCATAGTTTTAATTAACTTCATACATCTCACCCATCCTACATTCTCAAGCAACTATTAACCAAAATTCAAAAAAAGTAAAGGCTATCAACAAGTATAAGGCCTCCATCATGTTATTCTTCAATAAACATCCTACCATCCATCCTGCCAAGAGATCTCTTGGACAGTGAATTCGCTATCCATTTGACATCCTTCACGGTCAAATGGATGTCCCAATCTCAAGTCCCTCGAAGACCGCCAAGAAATCTTACCATCCTTTAGTGTAACCGGCACCTGTTTGATCCCATAGATATTATGTTAGTGTAACTATTCAATCAATCCCTGGGATAAAATAAAACCATCGTTGAGGCCCAATATCGGATTGGTTCCCACATATATTTGAGTGCTTCTGCCAACCACCCAAGCTATAGCCCAATTAACAATAGGGAAAGAAACTTGCAGGCTTCGCCATATAGTAGAACCATAAATACCTCTATGGGAATGAGTTATGAACCAATACACCAGGGGGAGCCTCTTGAGGTACTTATCCTGTACTAGTTTCCCCCAAAGACCGTTAACAAATAGACTTCTCCAAAGGATTTTCACACATAACACCTTGTTGAAAATACTCAAATGTTTGATGCCCCACCCCCCTAAGGACTTAGGAAGGGATAATGCTTCCTAAGATACAAGATGAAACTTTGAAAGATCAATTTTTCCGGCCCAAAGAAATCGAAAAATCTTCCTCCTTATGATAGAAATCACAGCACAAGGAATGATGAATAATGAAAACCAAAAAATAGGAATGCTTTGTAGGACCGAGCTTACCAAAGTAAGTCTCCCACCCAACAACAACCACCTGAAAGACCAAGAGCTAATATTCTTCTGGATCTTTTTTACTAGCTAGCTCCAGTCATTAATTTTATAATAATTGGGTTTTAGGTAGCATTCGAGATATCTTCATCTATATCATTCATCCGATAAGGAAGGATCGACACAATTTGTTTAGTAATGTCAGGGTCCTTGCATTGATATATAAAGTTGGACATCTGTCTACTTATTGTCCTCCCAAAGGCATCACATAAAGCATGAGTTATAATAGAGAACTAGTTCCATTTAGACAAAGAGCCTTCACCAAGCAACAGGACGTCATCCACAAACAACATATGGAAATATAAAGAGCATTAGCAACCTTTAATCCTTTGATCATCTTATGTTATTTGGATTTTTTTATCATCAAACTAAGCTCTTCAATCACCAATATGAACATATAAGGAGAAAGTGGGTAACCCTGCCTGATCCATCAATTTCCATTAAAATAGTTTGATGGGAAGCCATTAATCAAAACAACAAATCTACCCGAGGTAATGCACGCCATGATCCAGTTCACAATTTCCATTGTCAAACCTATCTGAATGAGAATAAATCTCAAATAATGTCAGTCCACTCTATCATAAGCCTTCTCAAGATCCATCTTTAGGATGAACGCAGTTAGCTTCTTTTGCTTCACAGAGGGTAAACACTCTTCGGCCACTCCCACAACATCCAAAATCTGCGTATTTGGCAAAAATCCAAATTGCTCTTCCGACATACACCTACCGAGAATAGGTTTAAGTCTCTTAGAGATAATCTTTGTTATAATCTTGTACAAAAGATTACAAAGTGAGATTGGTCTGAAATCATTGAAATTGACCGGCCAATCTTTTTTAGATATAAGTGTGATAAAGGTAGAATTTAATGAATTTGACCCATGTTCCTTCCTTCTAGTCTCATCAACAATCTTAATCAATTATTTACCCAACAAATCAAAAAAATGAAGGTAGAATTCAACAGTTGTAACGTCCCCGATCCCCTCGGTTCCCTGTAGAGGTGATGGGGGAGCTCCTCAGAAACAACCTGTTAATTCTTTTTCTTCAAAGAATCCGCAACTCTGCACTTTTACACAGCTGCAGCAACTTCAGTCCACAATCCGCAAGCCTGAAGTCGGAACTCCAAATACACAGTGTCAAAGAAATACGCCTCCAACTTCCGCAATCCGCAATCCATAGTGCAGGAATCGGAAGTTGGAACACCAATGTAATGTCCCCTCCCACGGACCCAAATCCTGGAGGGAAATATGCTACCAATCTATGAGGTTGTTCCTAAAAGACTCAAGCCATTCAACTTCATAAGAATTAAAATCCATTGTGTGCAGATGCAACTCAATTGAATATGCACAGCGGAAATAAACAAAACCATCCACACACATTTTATATGCATACAACATATCAATATAAACATCAAATTAGACATTGAAGAAGTAAAATACAGAGACATAGTACACTTATCTTCCTTTCGTAATTGTCCCAAGCAACTAACTATGTCGTTGCAACGTTCCACCCAACGGTAGGCTCTTCGACAACATATACTGAGTCCGTCCGAAGGCTACCCCCGAGCTGGGCATGATATCTACAAGGAAAAGGGAATTTTAAGCTCATACATAGCCAAATAGCCAAATAATCATTTGGATCTAAGCCAACCCAGACCACTGTTGGGTTTATCAGGCTAAATCTAAAACCTCTTTAATTGTGGATGCTTCCACTCAAGTTCAAGCCAAAACAATGAAACCCATTTCAACCCCAACAATATCCTACACGCAGAAAACTCATAAACTGGGCATGGCTACACATAACAACAAAACCCCAAGTGTTGGGTATGGATGGAAAACATGGGCAACCTAAAAACTAAGTGGAAAATGGGAAAACAACCCTAGAAGGCAATTTCATTTTCAGAAAACATCCATGGACATTCAAAGAGCAGCAATGGTCTCTACAAACCCCCAAATTGTGCTCTCTCCTTTCCAACAGGTCTGCAACACAAAAACGAGTTCCCGGCAATGAAAAAAACGCCCAGCAGGCTTCAACAAAAATGCCCAACAAGCTAAAAACGCCCAGCAAGTTCCAAAAATGTCCAGCAAGCTCCCAAATGCCCAACAAGCTTCAAAAATGTCCAGCAAGCTCCCAAACGCCCAGCAAGCTTCAAAATAAAACGCCCAGCAGGCTTCAACAAAAATGCCCTGCAAGCTAAAAACGCCCAGCAGGCTTCAACAAAAACGCCCATCAAACTTCCAAAAACATGAGAGAGTGAATTCTGGTCATGAATAATGGCTTGGGAAGGCAATTCGTGGGTGTTTTCTTGCCCAAGAAGGAAAAACATGTTTTTCCATGAGGGTGGCTTGCCCATACTCGAATTTGGACAGCCATACCTCCCCAATCCCCAAGGCATTAACTGCCTCAACCAACTCTTGGAAACATTAAATGATTAGGTGCATAACCCAAAATGGGTAGTTGGTGGTTTATGGGTTTTCTCATTGACACATGGATTAACACCATTGGCTCAAGGGTTTGAATATTTTCCTCCCCCATCTCTTGTTGCATTGCATAGCTAGTTGTGGGCATTTATATTAAAATGCATATTTACAATTCCCATGGCTCACTAGCACATGGGTTAATTAATACCAACATGCTTTCCTCTTCAAGATCGAGCGTTCACTAGCAGGGCCTTGGCCTTGAGCTCCACGCTAAGAATCATACAAAATATGCATACAATATTTACATTATAGCCCAAATATTATAAGGGTCAAAATGGGGGACATTACATTCCCCTCCCCTTGGAATAACACCATCCTCGGTGTTCCAATTACTTAGGAATACATACAGACTATATACATGTCCAAAATTCACAAAAATATGGCAGGTCTGTCCTGCATCTCACCCTTTACTTGGGTTTTCAGGACCAAGTCCTTTGGCCTTCACAAACTGTTCCTGCTGGCTGGGACCTCCTAGCTCTGCATGAGGGCATTGTTCCAAAACAATCCATTTCCTTTCTTTACCTTTCTGTTGATCTACAAGTCTGGAAACTTTATGGCGGCTACCCTCTTGATGCTCCATTGTTGGGCAGTGACGGAGGCAATGATTTCCTCCACATCCCCAACATTTCATTGGTTGCTTTACCTTTTCCTTCTCAAATTCTTTTGAGTCTTCCCACCTGGAACGTTTCTTAATCGGCCAATTGGATGAATGCTTCTTCATGGATCTACTTTCCTTTTCTCTACTGATTGCTCTCATAATGCTTTTTACCTCTTTTTGCAGATGAATAGAGTCCTGCAGAACCTCGTGGTTCATCTCATTCTGTTGCCTTTGTAGCTTGAGCATCTCCCCGAGATTTTCTTGGGTCTTTGCAATTGTTTGAAGAAGACTTTCAGCCAACTCTAATAGCCCTCGGTATGCCGCCATGGTCAATGTGCACAGTTGACCACACTTTAGTTACTAGCAACACTTGCTTGTGTCAGCTGCAACCAATTGTTTCAATTTCTCACCTGTGAAATTTATCATGGAAACTCCTTGTTAGGACAAGCATAATATAAACATTAAAATTAGTCAATTATTTCCCAATTGACATGGAACGTCCATGCTTCACTCATGCGCCTTCCAAAATTTCATGCTTTCCCAACATACACATGATCTCTTTCATGTTCATCCTTTCACAGTGAAATAACTATTTTAGCATTCATAATTTTAATTGAAGCAAATAAACACATTCTTCTTCTAGTCATGACATGCATTCAACAACTATTTGTTTTATAAATGCATCAAAAAAGGAAAGAGAAGAGTAATAGTTTTCTCCCTTTTAGTCTTGTTTTATTATGGAGCTATGCCATCACTGTGGTTTCATTCTCCTTAGTCTCTTTCACTTTAATGTGAATGCTTGAATTGCCATTTATTGGCTATGACACTTAGTGTCTAAGGTTTGTCTAATGCTTTTCAACTTGGGTACCCCTTCCCATTGTTTCTTACAGAACCTTTGGCTGCTAGGACCCACTCATGTCCACTAGCACCATCTTTATTACCGCTCATATTGAGCTCTTTAGGACGGACACATGTCCACATGCATCTCTAGGATGCCTTCATAATCCTTGCTTCTAGCAATACCTACACTCAAACATTGAATCAATTCACATGTTTAGTTCATTTTCATAGGGTTTATCTCTAAACAAGAGTTTAGGGAATCATAACCAAATCATATACACACGTATATTCATAAGCAAGAAGCTGCAAGGTAACCAAAGACTTATCTGTATTGGATGTCTTCACTTTATTCCACAGGATCCTTCTTTGCTTTACGAGCCTTGGATTTCCCGTGGACACAATTATGAATGTTGGGCCAACACGTAGGCTACTCCACAATCATTCGAATAGGCAATGCTAGGCCAGTACGCTGACTGGTTTTATCAATTGTGTAAGGGGTATTGGGCCAGCATACACGTTGTTTCACAATATTAAGTGATTAATGCCCATCCAGTTACTCCCTAGATTTATCAATAATTTCATAGTGCCTACTCATTTACTCTCTGGATTTACCAGTAATTTTTTTTAGCGCTTTCAGGGTCTTACTTTCCTGCAATGACCAAGGTTTCCAATAAGGAAAACAATAATGTATCAGCTTAGCTGTTAAAAGATTTATACCTGAAATCTTCATTATTCCAAACAAGACATAAATGAAAATGAATACTTATCTGTATTGTGCGTTTCTCCTCTGGTCCACGAGATCCTGCTTCGCTTTGCAAGCCTTGGGATCGCCTATGGACTTTGATGTAGTTAATGCTTAACCAGTACACCTCCCCATCGGCTGGATTTACCAAGCATTTGGTGGTGCCCAACCAGTCCCATACCTGGTTGGCCCTCTCCATTGTCGAGCCAGCACATTCGTCTGGGTCATCAACCAATGGAAGGAAACTGCGCCACCTGACCATTATAGGTCAAGGCTCTACTATGGAGCCATAGGCATCTCAGGGTTTTCAGTCAGTCCTCGGCGCCCGCCCTCCCACTGCTGACCCAATAGAGATTTTATGCCTTCACCAATGTCACCACACCTTCTTGCACCATAACCCTTCACACACACATCAATTCTTCATTCATACAAGCACGCCACTCCTTCTATTGTGCAAATCGATGGTTCCTCTTTGGAACTTTATAGGTGACTTTCTTGACTGCAGGTTAACATGACCCCACTCACACAAGGATGATACCTCTTCTTATTACACAACTCTTTGGGCCTATCCATCCTTTCTGGTAATACTTCGTGTGAGCATAAAAAGGTTGCCAATTCCTATACAGTCCTTTTGCGTACCCTTCTTTACTTTGCCTCTTAATGTGCAGTATCAATCTGCATCTGTATAGGCTGACAACACAAGAAGGATAGCAAGCTCATCAGTATTGATGTTCAATTTCTTTAACTACATTCCATATCATTCACTATAAAGTATTGAAACACCAGAAATGCATCCATTCCCTTAGGGTGTAGTCAATATTGAAAACCCTATCATGACCCAGCACCAGAAAAGGTGTGCACCCCCTTTCCGATGTGTGCCATGTATGCCCTAATCATACTCAAGCAGTCTGCAATGATATAATAAGATAGAGCATGCTCTGCATATTAAGCCTGATAATTTAGACATGCATGTTCTTGTCTAGGGTCACAGAATACTCATTCATTTTGCAGATGTGTTTCACATGACTTCTTGGCATAGCTTTAACCATCTCACTCTCATAGTTTACCGACATGCGGTTTGGCTGAGACATTATCAATGGCGTTTCACCCGAAACCCATTTCCAAAGCATGGGGTCTTTCCCATCTGGTTTGGCTTTTGCAGGCCATCACTCCTGGTCTTTCTGCAATGTGTCTTCCTGGCACATTTATCAAATAGACAAATAGTTAGGAGCATTTAACAATAAAATTCAAATCTGATTTCTCTAATCAGTCAATGGCATCGATAATATCACCAAAATCATTTACTTCATGTGAATCAATACCATACTGGAGTTGCATGGTTCGATTTCATCATTTTATGCAATTATTCTCTTGCTCTTAAGATTGATAATAGTTCACCATTTCATCTATTATCTAATTGCAATGAAACATACATCACAATCATGCATTCTCACAATGTATCTCATCATGTGCACCTATACCTATGCATGCACATTTGCATCACTCACATAATCTTTTAATGTGCATTCACTCAATGCATAACCACAAGATTGTGCATAATATTTTAATGCACATTTCATCAATGCTAACTAGCATTAAGTTATGAGTACTATGCGTTCAACATAATTCAAACATAGTTGAAGGAATCTTACCAAATCCGCTTTCAACATTCATGCAATTTATGCACCAATAACCATTACCTGCATGGCTGATATTAACATCACTTGATGTTACCTGATCAGTTGGCCTCTTACCAAGGCTACAGAGTCCTTTTTCCAACCTCATGATCATAGATTTGTTGCACCATCCCTTCCTCATACGGTTGTTGGTCATATGCAACAACATCATTCTCGTCTTTAGCCATGCTTCAGTTTCTTTTGGCCCTATAACCAATGCGAACACAACTAATGATTAGCAACCACAATCATTGTCTTAAGTGGCTCATTGCATATTAAAACTTCACTATTTTACCAATATGCAATATCCTACTCATGCACAACATTTCCACATGCACTATGCAATGTTTGTTAATATGCCATCTAGTGCATATGCATCTATGTAATCTCTTACATTTTCACATTTCTATGCCATAGTTTATATGCATGACAATTTTATAATTATAAATACGATATCAAAACAGGGGGGTTAAGGAATTCTCCCTTTCCAATCCCTCATTGTAGAATGGAATCCCTCTTCCATGTCATAGATGGTTTGATTTCCTTCCAGTCATGCAATTGTAGAAATTTCCCATATTGACAACAAATTTTGTTTTTGTCAAAACAGCCGCATGCACTCTTCTGCACCAAAAATATATGATACATGTGGACCCCATTCAAATTCTGGTCACGCATCCCTGTTCTCATTTGGATAAGCTTTCCCACTCCTATCCTCGTGCTCCATTCCAACCCAGGACATGGAATTTACATTCTTCCGAAAATGCAAACTTTGCCCGAAATTCGACACTTTTACATAACTGCAATTTATTCTGAAAGGCCAGCTTCAGCTGCTTGTAGAAGCAAATTTAGGAAGAATCATGAAAACTTATCTATCGGGAAAAGGTAGTCCATATAATGAGGAACACTCAGCAACCTTCAGATCCTTGTTTTGATGCACCAGTCAACTTCTATAAAATTCAGGGTTTGGCGACTTCTCACTTTTCACTTTTTTCCCAAAATCTCAAAATTTGGCCAAAAATGGCTATCTCCCAAACTATGCATTTCTGGAAAATCTTCGTCTAACGGAAACTGTCCGTCTTAATGAGAAGATGAAATATGTAGTTTAGTAAAAAATTTAATTCCAATATCTAGGGTCACTTTTACTGTCCACAAGCTTTTCAAAATCCCGAAAAAGTGGCCCGGAACAATTTTTTTGGCCTTCTTGCTCACCCCGACTCCACATCCTTTGGATTTTGGCTCCCGGATTCCAAACTTAACATTGTGCCTGCTCCATGGCCGCTACATATCAATTTCAGCTCAGACCGACCTTCTGTCAAGCCTCGGGACATTGTCTTACAAAAGTCACTATTCTCCATTTTCTGTCAAATTGGAGCATATTGGGTTCGGGACCCTCTCTGGTTCTTTCATGGCCTTCGCTGATGACCTCCGAGCCCCAAAGGAATCATCCTGTTCTGAGCCCAACTGCTCCTTCTACCCAAAAATCAAGTTTTGGGCTCTATACTTTTTTTTTTTCGCTCCTCCCATCGCTGGATTTAACCTTAACTTCCCTGTCGCATCGCAGGTTTTATCCTTAACATTGCCGCTCTTGGCACTACATCTAACTCTAAAATTTCCGTCGTGGCGCATGTTTTAGCCCTATCTTCTGCGCCAGTTTCGCCCATCCTAGCCTTTTCTTCGCCACTCGTCGCAATTTTTAACATTAACTTCGCCGCGCGCATCGCAGATTTTAAAGTTAAAATTGTTGTCGTCGCACGCAAAACTTAACCTTAATTTTGCCGCCGCGCGCTGCGCATGGCGCAAAATTTACCCTTAACTTTTCCACAGACCTTATTGCCAAGTTTGCCGCTGTGCACCGCGCATGGTGCAAACTTTACCCTTTCGGCGCAGCATTTATGATAATTTTGGCGCTGCGTGCGCAGAGTTATGCTTAACTCTGTCGCCACACCTGTGGCGCAAAAATTAACATTAATTCTGCCGCCGTGCCCGTGGCGCAAAAATTAACATTAATTCTGCCGCCGCGCGCGCAGAACTTAACGCTAAAATCGCCGACAAAGCTATTAACAGAACTCAAAATTACTTAGAAAAATTGCAAATTTTCATAGACAATTATAAATTTTTTCTGGAATGTGCCCTTCGTTTCTTTACAGAGGTGAGTTACTACAGATCAAACTTGCATAAAAGTAGTAAAAGAATGCCAAGAACTTGCATCTCTGAAAAGGGATTTTCTATTAATTTCAAATTCAACAATCCAACCAATGGATTCACAATCAATCTTCAAGCATCCAACAAGCTGGGGCAAGAAAAACTCATGCCAACCATGCCCAACATTCAATTTCATGCATTCAAAGCATCATGGACATTCAAGGGACAATGAGTCATAATTACTCACGGTCTCAGGCACATGATGCATTATCTCATATGCACAACAATTAGCAACAAACAACAACCAACACACAACAACATACCCCATACACAACACACACAAAAATCATATTTTCCTAATATGTTGTGTGGATGTCGGCCCAACAGCCTCAGTGTTGTAACCATGGGCTCTGATACCAAAATGTAATGTCCCCTCCCACGGACCCAAATCCTGGAAGGGAATATGCTACCAATCTATGAGGTTGTTCCTAAAAGACTCAAGCCATTCAACTTCATAGGAATTAAAATCCATTGTGTGCAGATGCAACTCAATTGAATATGCATAGTGGAAATAAACAAAACCATCCACACACATTTTATATGCATACATCATATCAATATAAACATCAAATTAGACATTGCAGAAGTAAAATACAGAGACATAGTACACTTATCTTCCTTTCGCAATTGTCCCAAGCAACTAGCTATGTCGTTGCAACGTTCCACCCAACCGTAGGCTCTTCGACAACATATAATGAGTCCGTCCGAAGGCCACCCCCGAGCTGGGCATGATATCTACAAGGAAAATGGAATTTTAAGCTCATACACAGCCAAACAACCAAATAATCATTTGGATCTAAGCCAACCCAGACCACTGCTGGGTTTATCAGGCTAAATCTGAACCCTCTTTAATTGTGAATGCTTCCACTCAAGTTCAAGCCAAAACAATGAAACCCATTTCAACCCCAACAATATCCTACACACAGAAAACTCATAAACTGGGCATGGGTACACATAACAACAAAACCCCAAGTGTTGGGTATGGATGGAAAACGTGGGCAACCCAAAAACGAAGTGGAAAATGGGAAAACAACCCTGGAAGGCAATTTTGTTTTTAGAAAACATCCATGGGCATTCAAAGAGCAGCAATGGTCTCTACAAACTCCCAAATCGTGCTCTCTCCTTTCCAACAGGTCTGCAACACAGAAACGAGTTCCCAGCAATGACAAAAACGCCCAGCAGGCTTCAACAAAAACGCCCAGCAAGCTAAAAACGCCCAACAAGCTTCAACAAAAACGCCCAACAGGCTTCAACAAAAATGCCCAACAAGCTAAAAACGCCTAGCAAGCTTCCAAAAACGTGAGAGAGTGAAGTCTGGTCATGAATAATGGCTTGGGAAGGCAATTCGTGGGTGTTTTCTTGCCCAAGAAGGAAAAACACGTTTTTCCATAAGGGTGGCTTAACCATACTCGAATTTTGACAGCCATACCTCCCCAATCCCCAAGGCATTAACTGCCTCAACCAACTCTTGGAAGCATTAAATGATTAGGTGCATAACCCAAAATGGATAGTTGGTGGTTTATGGGTTTTCTCATTGACACATGGATTAACACCATTGGCTCAAGGGTTTGAATATTTCCCTCCCAATTCCTTGCAATATCATGCCCCCATCTCTTGTTGCATTGCATAGCTAGTTGTGGGCATTTATATTAAAATGCATATTTATAATTCCCATGGCTCACTAGCACATGGGTTAATTAATACCAACATACTTTCCTCTTCAAGATCGAGCGTTCACTAGCGGGGCCTTGGCCTTGAGCTCCACGCTAGGAATCATACAAAATATGCATACAATATTTACATTATAGCCCAAATATTATAAGGGTCAAAATGGGGGACATTACATCCAAATATTCAACGTCGAATAAATACGCCTCTGACTTCTGTAATCCGCAGTGTGGGAATCGAAAGTTGGAACACCAAATATATAGCGTTGAAGAAATACGCCTCTGACTTCTATAGTGCGGGAATCGGAAGTCGGAACACCAAATATACAATGTTGAAGGAGTACATCTCTGACTTTCGCAATCTGCAATCCGCCTTGCGGGAGTCAGAAAGTTGGAACCACAACGTGCAACTCCGAAGATTTACGCCTCCGACTTCCACAATCCGCAATCCACAATGCGGGTTCGGAAAGTCGGAAGTCAACCACATATCCCTGTTACTGCCAACTTCTCAGACTGATAACTTCCTCATCCTAAGTCCATTTTTGGAAAACCTGGTACCATTTGAAATCTCTCGACGAGCTCTATGCAACGGTGTGATCCTCTGACACACCTGAGAACTATGACTTTGTCCTTCATCCAACCAAAATGTTGCCCCAAACCTCATCCATACCTCTTTACCACTCTGTAAAGAGTTGTGATCCACTCTATCATGGCCCCTCCTTGCATCTGACCCACAGAGGGAACATGGACACAACAAGGGGGTGTCTATTTCTCCCCCAAGGCCATGACTAGCAGTCTGGGCTTTTTGGGCCTTCACAAGACTTAGCCCTATTCATCAATGAACAAATTCATATAAATACAAACATAGGTGTGCATATGCATACTCAATTAAACACAATGGAATGAAACATTGTCCACACACATATAAGGGAATGCATCAACACAATTCTCCCAGGAAGAATAATGAAACAACCTACAACGAATTAGTCCTCTTCTCATGTTATGCACATGCTTATGTTGACTAACTTAAGATGATCATTTCATTCCCATTAACATGAACAATTAAGCATTCACAACACAGAATGAACATGATATAAATCACAGAGAACACTTATCTTTTCATTGAAATCTCCAAGCAACTGGCTATGGACTGCAACATTCCAACCTAACCATAGCTTTGCCCAACCTGTATTCTTTCAGCACTTAGAGACCACCCCCGAGCTGGGGTTGTGTATCCACTAAGGAGGAACTAACAGGATCACTCACAGCCTTAGGCACAGTTATTCAGGATCAGCCAGCACACACCTGGCTCTTTCAAGCAAGTGGGGAGACATGGAAGAAGTTTCCTAAGCCAACAAGCTCAACCACAGAGCTACAGGCATATTCAATTGGCTTCAGACAGTCCAAGCACCCCCATCACCTCCACTCTTAGCCTAAGTAAGGTCCCCTGATCTGCTACATAGTCCCTCAGGCGCCCCTTCCCTCAGCGCTGAACTAGGTAGGTATGGTTGGTCCCGACTTCTAAACCAAGGTTAAATGAGCCCTCACTAACTCTACCATGATGTCTAACCCCCCCGGGTCTCTCTCCCACTGCAATTCGCTCTTGGATCTTCCTCAAGGTTACGACCAAAAGGTTTTGTCCTGCAACTAGGTTTTCAGCTATCAAATCCGGGTCTCCCAATAGATTTCTGGGCATCCAACCCTCTTAATATTTCCCCAAGGTTCGAGTCTATGGATTCCCCAACAGATTTCACTTCCCACGCATATTTCTGGGCTTTTTTGGCTCTACAAATCGTGGCTTCATTCCAAGTCGCGATTTTCGGTTCCTCTCACTATTGGGCTTGCGTCCTCTCTCCAAATTGATGCTTACCCCCCCCACCATGGAATGGGGAATGAAAAAAACGTCCTCCCCATAGGTGGAGTGACTTATGGGACAAGCAAAACAAAGCCCATACCTCGACTCATGAATTTCTAGGGCTTCCCATACTCCATCAACCTCATGAGCATATTTTTGAAGTACTTCTTTACAACAACATTAAATCACAGCTAGGACAGTCAAAGGGGGTTCCCAAGGTGACACATGGCAGCATAGGGTTCAATCCCAAAACCCCCTCACCTCTCCCTAGTGGATACACATAGACCCCCTCATTTAGTTGCATCCATAGCCAACCCCTTGGTATTTTATTTGTATTACAATTATTTACATCATTTTTACAATTTCCCCATGGCTTACTAGCACATGGATAACACAACATAAAATACCAGCCCTTCAAGGATGATCATTCACTAGCGGGACCTTAGCCTTGAGATCCACACTAGCAATCATACATCACATATATACGACATTTACATTAAAAGCCAATACATCTGAAGGGTCAAAATGGGGGTATTACAATAGTCCACCCATCAGGTCCGAGACTCTTGTCTTTAGCAAAACACTTCAAAAAATTTAGAACCTCTTCCTCATAAATCTGCTTTCCCACTTCTTGACAGTTTTCCTTACAGAAATAACAAGGAAATTTCCTTATATTATTCAACTGATTAACCAAATTAGTATAAGTCTTTCTAGTATAACTGTCCTTGAAATGATTCATGGCAGCTTGTTTCAAAGAAGGAGTATCACTAAAAGTTCTACCTTGATCATCTTTGATATCCCAAATGGAATTAGTAAGTCTTCTTTGATTATCGTACCGATGAAAGAAGTTAGTATTATTATCCCCATCCTTAAGCCAAATGGATCTACTTGTCTGTCTCCAAATTTCCTTTATTTGACCAAGGATTTTCGCCTTCATAGCCTCCAATGAGAAAATCTTTTCTTTTCTTTTCTTAGTGAATAACTCCCCACCTGCACATCTTGTCAAGGCATGTAATTCCGCTTCAATACCCTCAAGAAAATTATTATTTTCTACTTTCTTCTCTCATTCCCAAACTTTCACCACCTCCCTTAAGTTTGACAACTTCTTAATCAAATGATGCAAAGGTGAAGGGTTTACCTCTGTGGAAATCCTATGCTAATGATCTCGAACCAACTCGTAGAAAAAGGCTTCCTCCAGCTAACAAAGATTAAACTTGAAACGATACACCGTATAAGACCGATCCACATCTAGCTATAATATAACAACCTTATGATTGGAAATGCCAACTGAGTAAGTCCACAAACGATATCGACCAAAGCAATCACACAATCTTTCAAACATGAAGAACCTATCGAGCCTCTTAACAATGCCTGAGCTTCCACAACGCCCGTTTGACCAAGTAGGGGCCATGACATTATGAACAATGTCAACAAGTTTTGCATCTTCAAACATTGAGGAAAAGAAGTCTGCTAATGGATCATTGATATTCTCCGTGCCCCAAACTTCATCAGCCGATAGAGTAAAATTGAGATCCCTCGCCAAAACAAGTGAGTCATCCATAAGTATGCCTTGTGAGGTAATCTTCTCCCAAAATGGTCTTCTACGATGATAGGGACCATAAATATTTAAGATTCGAATAGTATCCTAGAAGCCTTTTTATCTTCCCTTCCAAGAGAATACCTCCGAACGTAAGAAAAACTTTCATTTTAGCAACACTAGGATTCCAAGCAACGAAAGTACCCCCCGATAAACCAGATGAATCCACCGCACAAACCCGCCACAATGGCTTGATTTTTATAAAATAGTTGCAAGCCACTAAAGATAAAGACATGGTCTCCTGAATAAGAATTACACAAGGGCGAACAACTTCCAAAAACCGTTTGAAGGCAGCATGTTTCTAGCCGTTGCCAAGCCCACAGATATTGAAGGATACAATGTTCATTGGATGACCCCATCAAGGGCCGATTCATCTCTAAGAGGCCCATAAAAAGAAAAGGAAGAAAGTGGGGAAGGCCTAGGTAGGCCCTTATCGAAAAGGGAGGAGAGTTTAGGGTTTGTATGAGGGGATCCTGAATCGCCCTTAACTATGGAGATATTAGCACGTCCTTTGCTCCTTTGATTCTTTTTTTGTTTTCTAATGGTCACGTTCCCATTAAAAATGGAGGAGATCGGGATGGTATGTGAATCTTCAGAAGCAAACAAAGAATAGGTAGGGAGAGGAGCTCTAGTGGCATCCAAATCCCCAGACTCAGATGTAGGATGATCCAAAATAGGGGAAGATGATATTTCGATCCTCAACAAAGACAATTTTCTACCCGAGAGAGGAGGAAAATCCGACAAACTGAGGTTATCAGGATTTTGAGGACCCGAGGAATCCATAATGATAGGAGGTGGCCGGTCCTTTGATAAACTACTAGAAGAAAGCTTTTTAGGAGAAACCACCCCCCGAGAATCAATAATTAACTGCCCATACTCAACCCTATTCAAATCCTCAGACAACATGAGATTTACAGGGTTTTGTGGACCAGGGGAGTCATCACTATAATAAGGAGACCAATCCTTAGATTAAAAACCAGGGAAAAACATATCGGTAGAGGCCACCCCCTAAGAAACATTAAATAATGGTACAGGCTCAACCCTATTTAAATCCTCAGAAAGATCATCAAGAGAACTAGAAACCCTAATCGGGGATGAAGGATTCACCAAATCCCTTTTAGTACAGTAAGACAAACCCTCAAAACCCTTCTCAAGACTAAAATCCTTCATGACTGATAGGGACTCGATAAGATCCTCAACTAACATGAATTTAAATAACACATGAGTCGTCTGTGCGAACTTACCTACAAAAGAAGATGCTAACAAGTGATCCAAAGGTAAGGGGTGATAAAACACGTCATGCTAACTAGTTATCCAAAGGTAAGGGGTGATCAAACACGTCCTCGGTCCCATCCTGCTCCTTTTGCAAAGAATTGTCCGAGTCCTCCGAGGAAGTAAACCGACATTGAGCTTTGGAATGACCAATTTTACGACATATATGGCACCGAAATGGTACCCTCCAGTATTCCAAGGTTTGTATGAATGATCCACTATCCCATATCACTTCGAGCTCACCAGGAAAACCCCCATTGGTGTCAATCTCAACTAGGATCCGTGGAGACTTGCGTTCGGTACCCATCAATTGTTCCTCCTCTATCAGGATGAAACGACCAATAGTATTAGCCACCGCCATAAACCCTCTGAGATTCCAACGTTGCAAAGGGAAACCCAGAAGGATGACCCACACTTGTCTTTTACGGAGTTTTTTTTTACGGGGGTCGAAACTCCAGTGCCACTGGGACAAGACCAAGGAACTATGGCCTATAACCCATAATCTCTCTTCAATGTTCCTTCTGTTCGTCTCCGAAAGAAACTGAAACACCAACCAACCGTTAACCAACATCAAAACCCTAGGAAATTTTTTGATATAGGGTTTCCATACTTGACGAATCCACTGCAAAATTTCAGCTCTAGAGAGCTTAATGTATTCAAAACGCCCGATTAATGCCCTCTAAGATAGAGCCAAAACCATTTCGAAGGTCACGTCCTTCCCAGGAACACACAAAGGACAACCCTTCTTCTCCTTCTCAAATTTTAAAATGGAGAGATGCTTCTTTGTCTTCGAGTCTGAAAGGGTTCTCTGATCGGGTTCCTGGGTGAAAATGTCAATCTTCGGGTTCGGTTTTAGTTTACCCTCCACAGATCCCCCCCCCCACCCACAAGTTCCCCGGTCACCTTCGATTCCGTGAGGGGAAGAAATGGTTCAAAAACCACTTTTTCTAAAGGATTTGTCTTTACAGATCCCTGATAAGTGCTAGAACACGGGGATAGGGGTCCGGCCATATCCGGTCTTCCTCCACCAGACCGACCTAAAGGGGGCAATGTGACAGGTGTATGTGAGATCATCATATCACCTGTCGACTACACAAAAACAAGAACAACGCACACAGTAAAAAATACCCCACAAAATACACGCTTAACAATCCTGAAAGAAACAGAAATAACAGAAACCAAGAAAGTCGCTAACTACACTGTATGATTGTAGTGGTGAACGATGACAAAATTGTAAACATTCCCACCATGTGACAAGCTTGACTCCCGGGCCCTCGTTTACAGCACCATAACCATAACCATAACCATAACAAGAATAAATGCACATAATCCAAAATTACAACAATACTATCTATGCAAATAAAAAGAATAAAAAATACACGTGTCAAAGTGAAAAAAACAGCGGAAAGGACCAAAGAAGGGCACCCTGGTTTGGTCCACCAACATTTACCAAGATTGGAGGGAGGGTTACATCCGAGGGCCCTTCTTTGGTCCACCAACATTTACTAAGATTAGAGGGAGGGTTACGTCCGAGGGTTACAGCTAATCTGCGAGCTAGAGTTAGCGATTAGCTCAAACCTAGGGTTTCATAAGAAATAGTTCCTAGGGTTTCTGTACTGTAATGATTATAAATACACAAGCCTTCCTTCACAGCAAATTACAATTGCTGCGGATAGGCCTATTTGGTGATCGCATCTGAGCCAAGCGTCGGCTCATCTCTGGTTGTCTGGCTCAAATCTCGATTAGGGTTTCATAAGCAAATAGTTCCTAGGGTTTTTGTACTATAATTATAAATACAAGCCTTCCTCCACAGCAAAGGCTAATTGTTGCGGATTGGCTGAATTGGTGAGCGCATCTGAACCATGCGTCTCTGGTTGTCTGGTTATTTCTTTATCTTTTGGTGCCACCTGTTGATTAGTCTCTTTTTGTGTTAGATCGGCGGAATTGGTTTGTCGATTTTTGCGACTGTATTTGAATATTCTCGGAAGGGTATTGGAATGGCTCGATGATGACTATTTGTCTTAACCACACTGAATCAGGGGCTGGCTGAATCTGTTGCGGCTAAGCCATCATCCTCGTAAAGTTTGGGGATCCTTTTTGGTAAACCCCAGATGACCGTTTGGTGTATACCAGAGAGGTGATTACTTTGCGTAGATGAGGGCTTGGATGGAAACTGATGAAGCTGTAATTTCCTCTATGCGGTCAACCTGGCCTTGTCTGAGAGTCCTTTTATCCAAACCCTTGTTTTTATTTGATTCTTATACTTTTCTTGCCGTTCGAGTTCAAAGTCCGTTATTTGTTTATGTTCTGTATTGACAAAATCATACCAAGGGGTTTAATGGATTTCTAGCGATATTTAGATATGGCGTCTTACATGGTTAAGATTTTAGGTTTTCTAGGTAATATGAATGACGGCTATTTTGTGTGTGATGTACTTGTTTTTAGTAAAAAGTTGCTGTCAGCGAATTTCAAAGTTTGCTATAGGAGATGTTAATGGTTTTCTAGTGACAGTTAAATATGTCATCTTGCTAGGGTAGTATTTTAGGTTTTCTAGTTGACATGTGCGAGGGGTTTTCGTGGTGTCTCTACTGTAGAGGACCCTGAAGTGTTTAATTGTGGAGTAACAATTATGAAAGTCTCATATTTAGTGTTTAGCCGCATCGTTTGCGATTTTTGTAAAAACCCGAGGCATATTTTTATTTAACTGTCAATGGAGGTCAATCGATGGAGTATTATCTTTCGTTATTTTGTGTTCGTGGTTGAATGATGGGGCAAGCTCAAACAGATAACATGTAAACAGAAGCGGATCTGGATGCGTATCAAAGCTCTGGAATTGTTTGTGCGACAACTCAGGGATGCTTTGCATTGCACTGGGTTAATTTTGTTTTCGTCTTCTGATCTCTGTTTTTTATTTTATAATATTTGTGTTTTTGTTTATCTTTTTATTTTCAGAATATAATATTTCAACTTAATTCCACCGAGTAAAATTACTTAGACAGGGCCATTTACATGGCATAAAGTGTCTTGGGAAAGTATTTACAGGCTTTTCCTGCATTTAATATCTAAAATTACAAAGTAACATTCCTGTCCTCCAACTACATCTCAAAAGCTTTATACGAAAACAGATCATCTAAAGTATTCCAATTACAATTTCCGTGTAAAGTAAACTAAAACAGATCATCTACGAAGTCCTTGTGATGGCAAACACTGCATCACCCAGGCCTATAATTATTTCTCTTTTGCAGTTTGTCCCAGGTAACTTACCCAAAGGCCAACCACATTAAAATACATATGAAATAGCTATGACCTTTTCAGTATGTCTATTGCATAAGAAATCGCCCTTTTTTTTGAGCACGGAGTCTCTGCATAAGAGCCATTCCTAATGCAAAATCATCATATGAAAATTTGCTCCGTGGCAAACTGAAGAGACGTATAGCTCTGAAATGTATTATAATATGTCATAGGGTTGTATTTTATCCTCCCCACACCCCTAGGTATCAAGTTTCGTTTTCAGGTTAGTGTCTTTACCAATCGTTGTTGACCAAATGATTGAAACAGTTTGCGAAACTCTTTTACAGGATTTCTCATGCATTTATCAATTGGAATTGGATATATGTACAAATTTGTATTCATGGTGCACCACATTCTTTTCCTCTATATTAACCTCCCAAGTGCTCTTTGCAGTGAACCCTTTGGAGGACATTGATTTTTCCTAGTTCCCAAGCTCCTATAGCTTCTGTCAGTGCTACTTCCATTTTTACTGAAAGAAGCCCTTTCTTATCACTGTTTCCTCACCAAATAAATTTGTAACACACTTTTATGATAAGTTCTGTCACCCCTTTTATGATAAGTTCCGACACCCTTTTTAGGATCCAGGATAGGAACATGTAATAGACGAGTATGACCCCTAATGCAGGTTTATCCAAACACTGTCTTTGGAAAGCCATCACCACATATTTAGTCTTTAGTCTTTATTAATCTACTTTAGAGATTAATAATTGGCAATCTCATTTTTATCTTCAATAAAATGATCTTTGAGCTTGCAAATCTTTGAGAAAACTTGGAATTCTTGCCCCTTGCTTGTAAATAAAGGGCCCTACTTTTCACTGTCCATGCCTTTTCATCTGAAAGCCACCTCTGTCAAGCACATATTTAGTCTTTAACTACTTTAGGAGCTCAAATATATCTACAAAGCAACTAAGTTTTTGGACGAAGCATCAGTGGGAGCCAAATATATCTCTATTTGATTATTCCTCATCTTACATCCTCTCCAGATTCAACTTAAATGGCCTTGTCGACTTCTTTTTCGTTGGAGCCGTTTCCACAACACTAGAGAATGGTCTGAATTACCTCCATAGGAAGTCTGTTCTTTTTTACTATCCTTGCCTCCTTAGTCGTTCATGTAATTTGCTATTCTCTATATCTCCTAGACCTACTCTCAGTTTCTCTGAAGAAACACACAGAGAAACAGTCCACTTGTCCAAGTTTCTGTATCTCTATGGCACCCAGTGTGAAGTTAATATCACCACCAATAATCCCTATGGTCTCATGTTTGAGATCTCTGTCAGAATAAGGCCCGAAGATATCTGGGGAAATGAGATCTCCGTCAAAACAAGGCCCCATAAGTAGTAAAAACCTTACTCGATGAGTTCTCTTCGAAAAGAGAGCCATTCCCAATTCATTTCCATTTGTTCCAAGTTATTTGCAAATTTGCACAGTCAATGATGGTTTCCTTTTTAATAAAATTACATTTGGATTTTGTTCGATTATTAACCTTTTTAGAACTGTTTTTTAAGGGAGGGAATGACTTTCTAAGATACTCTATAATACTTTCAAAGGGGAAGCTAACTTTGAATAATATTTTTTGTTGGGATTTATAGACCAACTAATTGAATCTTGATTTGTAATAGTACATGACTCTATTGGGTCAAATACTATTTTAAAATGATTTTGTGATATATTTATTCGTTCGAATAATAAAATGGTTGAACCATTCTCTTTGACTTTTTCTCCAACTGGGTGAATGCCATCCTCTAATTTAGTTATAGTAGTCATATCAGACCCTCCAACAAGGTATTTGAGCCTCCAGGAACCTCTTCCAATAACTACTTTTAATCCCTTGTCATCTTGCATGTCCCAGTAGTCTTCATTGTTCTCACTCACTTTTATTGTATTTATGGAAAAAGATGATTGCTTCTTGGGTATTTTGCTCTTTATCCCTATGAAGTGACCCTAAAGGGGATGGGTATGGGTCTTGGTCTTTTACCCTCGAGAGGTTGCCCAGAAAGTTCCCTAGACACCCTGAACGACTTATCTCCAAGGGCCACTCCAATTTCTAAATTGTAAAGAATTATTGAAGTAAACAAAGTTTACTTTCCATATTTGTAGGTTTCCATACTTGCCGGAGTATGTTGAGCACCCTTATCTGTTTGCATCGACTGACTTCATTTTGTTGATGAAGAGGTTTGTAGGGTTGTTGTTTGAGGCATATGTCATTCACCTATATGCTTCTCTGTGCGCTGTGCAGCCCAAACTTGCACGACCACTGGTGCTCAAAATCCCCTCTTCAATGGTTAGGGACAGAACCTTCATACCAATCCCATCAAGGTTCCCCCCTCTTTCGAAACATTATCTACCCATCGTTTCCTCCAACGAACTAAATTGCAGTGGATCGCGAAATTGCCATAGGAATGACAATGCCCACATGTGAAGGATATCCCTTCATAATCTAACACTTGATTAAACTCTGTATCTCAATCCCACCAAGACCGCTAGCTTCAACAGTTCCAAGGGAGTTTCCTACTTTTAAAGACGTCTTCAGACTAGAAAACCATTGACAAATTCACTATATCCCCTCTTTTCAACGCGATACTCTCGGCGAGTCCTTCCTTTAGCAGCACCCTTGAATCTAAAAACAACAGATCTGCCTCGTAGAAAGTCCCAAGGCAGTTTCTTACTTTTTGAAGATGTCTTCAGATTAGAAAATCATTGGTAAACTCAGCAAACGAATACATACAGACACTATGGGTATCAAATGGCATCAAATGACAAGGCCCATGTTTTAGAAGGGCTTGACCCCATTTCCCGTCGGATGTTAGACTAAATAAAGTCGTAAATATGACGGGGAGGGCATTATAGGGTGTTTCCATGGGGTTGGTGATAAAGACACTAAGAGATTGGATAAGTGGAATTTTGAAACTTGTCATTGGTTATTCTCGTCAGTCCTTTGTTTTATCAATGCTTTGTTTTATTAATGGGCTAGGTGGCATTTGGCTTTCGCTTTGATAAAGAACATATGATTTACACTATCTATTTTTATGACTCTTTCCTTTTCAGAGCTTCATCAAATGACCATCCCCAACCAGATTCGAAGTAGAACCCCTAATTTAACTTTCGAAATCTTCAAGTCACACAAGTCAATGGCCCCAAATCAAATACACCACTAACAAACCCATCCCCTCCATACCCTCCATAATATAAGACCCCCCCTTGTGAGGAAAATGAGAGACACAAAATAAGTTCCTCCCTTTAACCATCAGGAGAAGGTCAAACGTTACCTGTCCTTGTTCATAATATATGCATGCAAAATTGCCATAGGATCAAGATAGGATCCTAAGTCTCTTCGAAATATTGAAAAGTTCGGAGGAAAAAATCCATCATTCTCTTGATGTGATGAAATTTCCAGACTATTCATTTTCATATTCCATCTGACAGATATGGCGGGCAGCGGGGGATCGAACCCGCATCTTCTCCTTGGCAAGGAGAAATTTTACCATTCAATCATACATTGAAACTCGCATCTTTAACTTGCTTAATAATTGAAACCTTCTCACTTGCAAATTGTAGGAATTTTGAACGTGTAGAATAGTTGAGCAAAGTTACTAGCCCTTGGTATCCCACACCGTTTGAGTAAATTTCCTTGAACTACATCCCTCAAGCCCCCTCCTACATGAGGAAACACCAACTATCTTTACTCTTGACCTCAAAATTTTAACGAATCCTTGAGCTCTATCCTCAGTCTTGAGGATCCATAAAGGGACCTGAGATAAGGTACATCTCAGACCTCACCTTCACCCCCTTCAAGGTCAAAGTTTGCAAAGTTCCATTTACTAGAATTGAGTCCACCACAAGTCTAAGGCCAAGTCCAAGCTCAATTGGATGCTCTATCTCTCTATCACTTACAATAATCTTAGGGGTTCCATGTAGCTTTTGAACTATATCCATGAATGCTGCAACTACTACTGTATTTGCTTTAAAAGGATCAGAAAGAGAGCATAAATGGGCATACTTTGTAAGTCGATCAACCACTACCATGATGTAAGTGTTTCATTTTGATTAGAGATGTGATAAGGTCCATTGAGACCACTTCCCAACAATAACTTGTTATGACTAATGACTGTAAAAGATACAAGGTCTTGACTTGATTGTCTCTACTTTGTTTTGTTGACAAATCAAACATTTTGCCACAAACTTTTCGACATTAGTTTTAAGACTTTAGAAGAAATCATATTTGATCCCATAGTATGTTTTCAACAACCTTGGATGTTCTCCTATAGGAAAAGTGTGCAATTCCAAAATGATCTTTTGTTTGAGTTGAGAATTTTTATATAAATATAGGAGGTCTTGGTACCATAGTGAATTTTTCTTTCACACAAATTTATCTAGTGAATTGGGGTCTTCTTGTGGTTGTTGAATATTCAAGCATGCATTTTGATCTTGTTTCCATTTTGTCCTTGCATCTTTTATCCAATTAGATTGCATAATGGAAATAACACAAGGTAAGCCCTCAATGTCATCTTCTTTTTGTGAAAGTGCATAGGCCACCACATTTTTTTTTTGTAGATAATTCTATCTTTGTAACCCATTTTTCTTGCTCTTGTGATGATAATCATTGTTCCAAGAAGTACTTAAGGTTGTCATCCTCTGTTCTTATCGTGAAGTGCCTTCCTATTAGGTAAGGTCAATTTCTTAATCACATGTAGTATGGCCAACATTTCATTCTCATCAATTGGTTTGAGTAAGGGGCCTTCCTTCTTGCATTAAAATGCACCAACTCCATTCCTCTAGGCATCACATTCTTGACGTAGCCTACCAATCCCAAGTATCCTCTAAGAGTCTTTAATGTCTTAGGAATTGACCATTCTATGATAGCCTTAATTTTGTTAAGATACAATTTGACACCTTCGTGAGATACAATATGACCCAAATATTCTACTTCCTTAACCCCAAAGGCACACTTAGAATATTGTATGCAAGCATGTACAAGCCATCCAAAATTATCAAGCTACATGGTTAATGAATTCCATTAACAAGCCATTGGGGGAACATATTCCATTCTTTAACACTGCAATGTTGTAGGTAACATAATGGACTAGTATGTTGGGGAACCTCTTCATATCAACCATAGAATAAAAAAGAAAATAGTAGAAGGGATATTCAAAGAAAAAAGGTGGTGTCTAAAGACACTGTTACAACACTTGAATACAATGCATTTTGATCAGAATATCACAATGCATTCTTTAATGTCTTCAATTGAGCATATCAACACAACCCATATGGTTGTTCTCCTATAGTCTAAATATCTAACAAACTTAAACAAATAAGTGAGGAGGATCTGGTCCACAAATAGGGGTTGTTGGCTCTAACCTTTTTCACAAAATCCACAACATCCCATAGATTAGTTGATTGTTCTACTCGAGTTGACCATAGTCTTGTCGATCAGTTAGTTGACTGCTTAGTGGATCCTCCAGTCGATTGCTTTGATAGTTGAATGATGCTTGTTGATTGATTGTCTCCAAAAGATCCAAAGGTGTGATGAACTTGCATAACCTTAGGTTACAACACCCCCCATCAACACAACACTCTGGAGATTCAGGAAGTGGAATTACATTCTCTGAACACCCCCCCATAATTGCAATTTCTTGAATCCCAAGCATAGCCCAAAGTTTCACAAACTTAGCTTTTGGTAGAGGCTTTGTAAATATATCAACAATCTGATCATCTTCCCTACAGTAAACAAGAGATACAACATTGCCCTATACCAACTGTCTCAAATAGTGAACATGAAGTTCAACATGATTCATTTTGCTACGAGCAACATGGCTATCAACAACTTGTATTGTACTCTAATTGTCACAATGGATAACAGTCGAGGCAAGAACATGAAAACCAAGCTCTTCTAAAAGCTGATGAATCCAAAAGAGAGACTACCTTTTGTTTCTTACATGACCAAACTAAGGGTCCAAAACTCAGTCGCAACACAACCAAAAGTGGAATTTTGGTTGTCAATGTCACCCCCCCAGTCATAATTAGTGAACTCGACTAGTGGTTCTGTACTACGACAATCCTTAATACCATATTGATAAGTCTCTTTAATATAGTGAACAATTCTCTTTGCATCTTTCCAGTGACTTTCTCGAGGATCCTTGGTGAACCGGGAAACCACACTAACAAGAAAGGAGATATCAGGTTGACTGTGAGTTAAGTAAAATAGGAACTGTTGATAAAGAGTAGCATCATCTTGCGGAGAGTCATAGTCCTTTGACAACTTTACACCCGACTGATAAGGTGTGGCACAAGACTTACAATCATCCATTTTGAACTGTTTCAAAAGTGCCAAATCATATTTTGGTTGAGAAAGAAAGATATCATCAGTGATTTGCAAAACTTTTAAACCCTCAGAAAGAAATGCAACATACCAAGATCAATCATTTCAAAGGTATCGACAAGTTGTTTCTTCAAACCCAAAATGAGATTGACATTATTTTTAGTTACGACTAAATCAACATATAATGCCACAATCATAGTATCACCATGAACATGTACACATAATAACTGTGATAAAATTCATGACGTTTGAAGCCAAGATTGATAAATAAATGATCAATCTTCTCATACCAATCACAAGTTGCTTGTTTCAAACCATACAATGACTTATTGAGTCGACAAACAAGGCCAGAATATGTCACAAAGCCAAGAGGTTGCCCCGTATAAATTTCTTCAAAAAAATATCCTTGAAGAAAGACACTTTTAACATCAATTTGATGAAGTTACCATCCAAAACTAACAAGGAGGGAAAGAATCAATCGAATATAATTCATTTTTGCAACAGTGACAAAGGTTTTAGTGTAGTTGATGCCTTTTTGTTGAGAGAATCCCTTGGCTACTAAACAAGCCTTGTAACATTCAACAACACCATCATAAGTAAACTTGGTCTTGTAGACCCATTGACACTTCACAACATTCTTTCCTTGCAGTCAAGGAACAAGTTCCCAAGTCAAATTCTTCTTCAAAGAATCAATTTCAGCAGTCATAACATTTTCCCATTCAAGCACTCCCCGAGCATCAACATAAGTGTCAGGATCACAGGTTTCAAGAACACGTGCCATCAGTGCAACATTTCCATGTTATTTTTTATTGTGGGTCTGCTGACCAATGTTAGCATCTCTAACATCAGGTCCAACAACTTCAATTGTTTTAGCATCTTGTCGAGGTAGACAAGTGATTCAATTCAATGATTGTTAATCGAATGAGTCAGTGTGTTGACGTCCTCAGTTAAGGTAGATCGACTACTAGTTGAATCAGGAGTAGAATTCATCGATTTAGTTGGGACTCCAAAGAAGGGTACATTCGATCTGGATTCTTTAGTAATATCAAAAGGTTCATTGTGGAATAGACTAGAAGAGGAATTCAACAACTTATTACCTGAAATATGCTCATCAAAGATCACATTTCTGCTCAAAATGATTTATTTGTGACAAGGTCAAACAATCAATGGGATTTTGATTCATTAGAATATCCCATCATGATGCAAGCATGACTCTTTGCATCTGATTTCTTCCTACGGTTATCATTGATATGTGCCCAAGCAACACATCCAAAGGTTCTAAGGTGTCCAATAGAGGGTTTTCTACCGTCCCACTTTTTGATTGGAGTCATGTTGGTGACAACTCTAGTGGGAACAAGGTTCAAGAGATAGTTTGAACAGTAAACAACTTCTGCCTAAAATTTAGTCAAAATATCATTGGTCTGCAGTAGGCACTAGGCCATTTCTACCAAAGTCTAGTTCTTCCTCTCTGGGACTCCATTGTGTTGAGGGGTGTGAGGGACATATATCTACCAAGAAATGCCATTTTACAAGAGATATTATTCAAACTATCAACTCAAATATTGTCCACCATTGCCTGATTTCAAACATTTGATGGGTCAGCAACAATGATTTTCAGCGAATGCCCTAAATTCCCTGAATCTTTCAAAGACATGATTCTTATTCTTCAAGAAATATACCCATGTGATCTAGAGAAATCATCAATGAAGGTCAAAATATACTTCACACATGCTAATGAAGGTTTTTTCATGCATCAAAGATCATTGTGAAGAAGTTCTAGTTGGTCCTGTGCTCACCATGCTTTCCCGAAATCAAAGGGTGCTTGATGATGCCTTCCAAGCACACATCCTCTATAAAATCCATCAGGTGGAACAATCTTTGGGAGACCAGTAACCATATTATTTGTTACAATCATATTCAAACTTTGAAAGTTTAGATGTCCAAGTTGTTCATGCCAAATTTGATTTCTATCGTCAGCCCGAGCAATGAGTGGCATCAATCCAGTCTGGTAGAATCACATAACATGTAAAGTTCGTCTTATCATGAAGCGACAGTCGCCCCCCTAAGCCTCATATCCTTTACAATAAAGTGATTTGAGCAAAACTCAACAATCTTCTTAGTCTGTGTAAGTTGAGCAACCAATAACAAATTTATGCTCAAGCTAGGCACATGATAGACATTGGATATTCGACCATGTCAACATTCAACATTGCCGCTTCCAAAAACCGTGAGAGCGTAATCATCATCTACATAAATCTTATGTTTTGGAGCTTTACTCAAGGAAGGGAACATAGAAGCATCCTTATCCATATGATGAGTACAACTAGAAACAACTATCCATTCTATTTGAGTGGTACAAGCATGTAATTCTTAGGAAGTGATAACAAAAAATGTAATTTTTTTAGCAGGTAGTTTAATCGATTGACCAATCGATGCGCCTTCCTTAAGGTGCTTGACCTTTTCCTCCAAGTCCTTCGTCTTCTTCTAGTAGGTTTTCTCGATATGTCCCACCTTTCCATAGTAGCGACACGTTTTCTTCTTTTGATTCTTTTCCGTCGATGTTGACTCATCTATCTTTCCTTTAGTAGGTTGGTCGATACATTTTGGTTGATGATCCGGTCGACCACATTCTTTATAATTTTGTTTGACCTTGATTTTGAGCAAGTGAGCCTGATATTTGGTACCAAGCTTCCACTTTTCAAGCAACTTTCTTTGGCCTTTATTCAACAAATCACATAAGACATCAAAGGTGAAGTCCTTACCATATTGCTTGCGTGACATCCAATTGGCGTGAAAGGAGGAGCATAAGACATCATAAGGTGTCCTCAAATTCATCAATACTAGTTCAATGAGTTGCCTATCTTTCTTTAGAAAACCTTGACCACATTCGTCCAATTTCAACTGTGGCTCCATGATGCGAGCTGAATAGTCCTCAATCCTTTCAAAGGAATGGGGTTCCAGAGATATAAACTCTTTCTCTATCTGCAATACTTGACTTTCGTTGACCTTGTTGAACAATAACTTCAACTTACTCCAGACATCACAAGGACAGTCGATCCTGCTTGTATGAAAGAGAATTTTCCTTGAAATGTACGTCGTGATGACCCCAACAACCTCATCCTTCTTTCTGTCAATGGAAAATTTAGCTTGATTATCCGTCGGGTCTGGAATAGCGACCTTAGTATATTGCCATAGTCCCATGCTTTTCAACAAAGTTTCTATATCTGGCACCCAGATTATGTAATTGTGTTTATTTAGAACAATAGGTTCTATCTTGGAAGTCATCCTTCTGATCAAATAAATATGATCCAAGTTCAAGAAGATATATTAGTCAACAAATCTTTAGCTCAGAGTCAATCAACCCTAGATCCGACTTAGCATGATTCGCATACAAAAAGGCTAGGTCAAAACCAACAACTCTGATACCATTTTGGGGAACTTCATATGAACCATAGAACATAAAAGAAAATAGCAGAAGGGAAATGTATTCTAAGAAAATAGGTGGTTTCTAAAGACACCATTACAACACTTAAGCACAACACATTGTGATCAGAACATCACAATGCAATCTTTAACATCTTCAATTGAGCATATCAACACAACCCATAGGGTCTTTCTTTTATAGTCTCCAGATCTAACAAAATCCCTTGGAGTGAGGAGGATCTGGTCCACAAATAGGGGTCATTGTTTCTAACCGTTTCCACAAAATACACAATGTCTCATAGATTACTTAGTTCTAGTCATTTCGACCACGGTCTTGTCGACCATTCAGTCGACCGGTTAGTCAATCGCTCAGTCAAGCCTCCAATTGGGTGCTCTACTAGTCGATTGATGTCCATCAACTAATTGTCTCCAGAAGATTCAAAGGTGTGATGAACCTACATAACCTTAGGTTCCAATATAGTATTTTGACATTTTCAATCAATATAAAAGGGAAAGAATATTGTTAACTATTGAAATTGATGAATCAATTGACAAGATTGAGAAGAACAACATATTGTTCTAGAAACATACCTTTGTTTTGTTGGGACTGAACAACTGTATTGCAGGGATACCAAGCCATACATTCTTACATTGCTCATCATATTCCTCCATAGTCAACCCGCCACTTTTGACCAACTTGGTAGACAAGCTTCATTAATTTAAAAACATTAGAACAAATTCCTATTTACATATCAAAGATAAGATTTCCTAAGAAAATAAACAGTGCCTCCAAAGCTCCCTTAATTAGCTTTCTAGCCATTTACAAATATAATAACTTAGAACACTTTCATCAATTTTCTTGTCACTTGGCTTGTGTTGGGTGAAAATAATACCAAATACTTTCATCAGTTTTCTTGTCACTTGGCTTGTGTTGGGTGAAAATAATACCAAATACTTTCATCAGTTTGCTTGTTATAGATATGATATCAACACCATATGGGACTTGCAAGGTGATGATGGTACATGGATTTGAGGGTCTTGCAAATCTTGGGGTGAAGCATTTTGAAGGAATTTACAAGGAACCTCCCCAGGTAAATATTGCATAAGTTATTAAAACGTGTACATATTTTCCTCAGTTTGTTTGCAGAGAAGACAATTAGACCTTTCTAGAGGAAATCTCAAAAGATGAGTTATTGTTTGTCATGTCCATTTTTAAAAAATATAAGAGTTTGAGGCGAGACAACTGAGCCACATAATTTTATATTGGTTTTTGTTTATCTTCTGGGTGAATACTTACTTTAGGTTGCTGAAGAGGTAAGGTTGAATGGATGGTTTGGGGATCCTTTAACATGACATTCATAGCCCTTATCTCCAAAGTGGATAAGCCAAACAATTTTGATGAATTTTAGTTGATTTCCTTATGTAATTGTGTTTATAAGATACTATCAAAGTTGATTGTTGTGCGACTAAAAATATTTCTGTCAAAGGTGATTTTTGCTGAGCAATTTGGGATTCTAGAAGATAGATGCATCCATGAGAAAATGGGTTCTTCCTAGGAGGCTCTCCATACTATTAGGCATAATAAGAGGCCTGTGATGGTAATGAAAATTGAATGCCTAAGGCTTATGATCATGCTTGTTGGATGTACCTTAGGTTATTAATGATTCATATGGGCCTTGACTTGCAGGTGGTGGATTGGACCATGGGGTATGTCACATCTGCTACTTTTGTTTTTTTAATAAATAAGGTGGCCTCCTCAGTTTTCAAGACAACTAGGGGTTTGTAGTAAGGATGTCGTTTATCCCCCTATTTATTCCTATTAGTGGCCGAAGGTATGAGTAGGTCAATCCTAGTAGCTAAACGAGCAGGTACCATAACTGGTGTCAAGGTTGGTGGTTTGGTGTTTATTACACATCTATTATTCACAGATGATATACTTCTGTTTAGTTATGGGAAAATCTAGGAGGAAAAGATATTTCAAGATATTTGGATTTTTTTGCAAAATGACGGGGATGGAGATAAACCAACAAAAGTCCTCCATAAGCTTCGATGGTCTATGCAAAGATGTAATACAAGAACACTTCTTGTTTTTACATTTTAGGTTGGTACAGTTACAAGATGGGATGAAGCATTTAGGTTTTCACTTGAAACCTTGTGGATAGTGTATAAGGGATTGGCATTTGTTGGTTAACAAAATTGAGGGTAGAATCCATTTTTGGTGTAACCAATGACTATCTAGGGGAGGGTGTTTGACCATGGTGAAAGTAGTCTTAGAAGTGATTCAGTTCTATTGGTTTTTACTTGCTCACATTCCCAAAGGTACACATGAGCAAATAAGAAGATAATGTTTTGAGTTCTTATGGAGAGGAAACATGGATATATTTGGCTATCATCTGGCTTAGTGGCAACTACTTGTAAAGGCCAAACATGAAGGGGGTTGGGGCGTTAAACAAATATTTCATTTTGGAAAAGTGCTAAGAGCCTTTGGAATTTGGTTACCAAATATGGACTATGGAAGTGCATTATTGTTCAGAAGTATTTGGCCCTTAATGCTATTGAAGAGTGGATTTGGTCAACTGTGAAGAATTAAAAGAACACTTCTAACCAATGGATAATGTTGGTCTTGGATTTCCTAATCATAGTGATTATCTAGCCAAGAAAGTGGGAGATGGTTCATGTATTAGAATAGGAGAGGATTCTATCATGGGGTGTGAAAACTCCATTTTATTACCATTTGATTTGGTTTTACTTCTGCATGGGTGCAATCTAAATTCTCTAAACTAGGTAGTCAATGAGGCCCAATTTGATCTGTGGCACCATGGTTGGATGAATTCTAATGAGCTTGGGTTTGAAGGTGATTTTTCCGCACTTTGGGATAACTGTACAACTGTTTTAAATCACAGTCATATTTGCTTGAGGGATGGTTTTAATGAATTGGTATGGAACACAAATAAAGCAAGAGGATATTACACTGATAAACTTGGGTATGAAGTACTTGTGTCTTTTGGTGATGGAGTGGAGGTTTGGTGGTGGTCCAATATTTGGAAAATTTGTGCCCCCCCCCCAAAATTAAAGGTTTTCATGTGGTTGGATTTAATGGACAAGATCCCCACCTGATATTTCCTTCAGAAGAAAAAAAACATGCTCCAGGTACATGTTTTCTGAGTAGGAATGTAGAAGAATTTGTCTCACATATTTTCTCTCTGTTCCTTTACACTTCAAGTTTGGAAAGATATTAGTCAATGGATCAGGTTTAACAATATTTGGATATGCAATTCATTTGAAGAAGGTTTGGTCCTATGGTTTAGTACGGTCGATTTGAATCCCTATCAAACGATTCCATTTCTCACTTTGTGGGGCATATGGCTTGCCTAGAACTTGAGCATGTTTGAGAATAGACCTTTACTAATTTTTCAGGTGTCTACAAAGATTTGTGCAGTGGCACAATACTTCAAGTCTGGTTGGTCAATTAAAAAACAAAGAGCTATCAGAGAACTGGTATGGGACAAATCATTACCTTGGGGCTACTTTGATGGTGCGTGTCAGGGGGTAGATGTAATTTGAGGATTTGGCGATGTTTTATACTCACAGTAATTTCATTATTTGGAGTTTTGTTCACAACTTCACAGGTGGGTAGGGGTACAAACAACTGAGTGGACCCTCTCTCTCTTCTATCTTTATTAAAAACGACACAGAGATTGAATACCACGCAGTTGCAAGTTTTTAGCAATTCCTCATTTGTTATCAAATGGATGAGGAATGAGCAGGAGGTCCTAATTATCACCCTGCAAATATTAGTTGCTCAATTGAACTTGATGCAACTTCAATTTTCACTCTTATTACTTACAATCATATATACAAAGAGTTGAATATGGCGGCTAATACCTTGTCTAAGTCAGGTTTGGCACAGGATCCTGGTTCGTTGTATATCAAAGAAATTAAAGGGGATCTCATCACTGAGTACATGTTGAATCTTTGATACTTTCTCTTATTGCAATATATTTCTGCAGTATTTTGAGGATGTTGATCCAGATTACTGCTTACATGGGAATGGAAGGATGATTGTAGTAAATTCATAGATGGACTATTTACAATGATGGATTTTGAAAATTGAGTGACCAACTAGATTACAAAGCTCTACTTAGAAGAAGTTTGGTTTTGAGATGTAAACACAGTTTCATTTTGAGATTGTGTTAGAAAATAGATCACAGATAACACTTTTGACCATGATGGATGGTGGACCTCAAAACGACGCTATCATTGATGGACGATGGACAGATCTTCTTAGAACGGTAGATACGACATAATTTTATGACAACACCTAAGAGATGGAAGTCGAATGCATGTGAAGTAGGTAACACGCCTACCAAAGACCCTATTCCTACATCACCAGCTAGGAAAACAAATATTTGATGTCAATAACACTATTGGAAACCTGGTATACTCTCCTAGTCGGCACTAGTCGCCTGCTAATAGAGATTTTTCATTATACTTCAAAGAAAAAACAGTGTATTAAGCACAAATCTACTTCATTCAACCTGGTTTTAGGAGCAGAGGTACATCTAAACGATGTTGTGAAAAGAACTGAGCGAACTCTAGTCGGTCGTTTCCATGGCAGAAGATGTAATCAGAAGTCTCTGATGGAGTGGATCAAAACACATTGGGGCACTCTACTTGGATACCCACCATAAACTTTGATCCTATCAAGAGGTTGGATAGTCTTTAAATTAAAGATGAAGGAACATGTAGACTCTATTATGCAGGAGATTTTGACCTGGAACTCTATAGTCTTATGTATCAAAATATGGAACCCACTCTTTGATTTCAAAACTGAAAGGTTAGATAATTCGCTGGCATGGGTTCACCTCCCAGCTCTCCCGTTGGATTTTTGGACACCCCAAATCTTCAAGTTCATCGGAGATATGATTGGGTTTTTTATAAAAGCTGATTTGAATTACCTAAATTCTGGTATTCTCTCGGTTGCACGGATCCTGGTTCAATTAGATGTCAGGGAGGGCTTATATGAATCTTTGAACATCTCTATAGGGAATCATAATTAATCTCAATTGCTATATTATGAAGGAGTTATGTTCAGCTGCAACCGATGTCATATGTATGGACATCTGGTGTATGATTGCCGACTGTCTTTCAAAATACATTTATGGGCAGAAAAGCAGAATAGAACCCCAACGGGTCCTACTCCTCTGGTGATGGATGGAGAGATACCGACTAATCCAAGTTTTCGAAAGTTTCCCTGACTCGAAAGAAGTGGAGAAGTGATTTATATTTGATGATAACAAGGAGATGAATACGATTGTTTTACCTGAACAAGAAGAACAAGCAATGGAACCTACTCAGAATACCAGCTCACTACCAGGTAAGTTCTTACCATTGTTGGCTCCACTCTCTTTTCAGAACATAATGCATCTACATTCTCTAACGATGGCATTGAAAAGGGATTTTGATACTTCTTTTGATTTAAGAAATTATACCCCAGTTAGAACCCTTTTTTCTGTTGATAAGATAAAATCGACTTCAGGGGAACAATTTGGGTTAAAACTAGGTAAACACTCTTATAATATGAGATCTAGTATAGCAGAGGTCAATTCCAGTTCTTACCAGTTGACTGGTCAGGGTACAAATCGGAGTTTATCTGATACTAAGAAGAAATTATCTTTAGATTTCTCCAATTCACAAACTTCTCCATTTGGGGTTCTTAGAGAAACCACCCCAGCAATGGGTTCACCATGATATGTCTCACCCTAAATTACATGGGTTTGGTCAGTTTCCCCAAAAAACTGATCATTAAAAGACTTGTGGAAACACATACACCAGATCTGATGTATCTACAAGAAACCTTGGGAGATGCAGACATTTTAGCAAAGGAATTTCGTATTTTAATTAAGGGATGGGATTTCAGAGGTACTGATGCTTTTGGTAAATCCGGGGGAGTAATTACAGGATGGAAGGAAACTACTCTTAGGATCACTAATGCTTGGTCTATCTTGTCAGGATTAGGAATCGATTTTTTCTATAGGGATATGGGTAAAAATCTCTTAGCCCTAAATATACATGGACCATACTCAAAGCACAAAAAATATTAGGATAAGTTGCTGAAAATTAGTAGTATCAAAGAGGAGATGGTTATTTTAGAAGGTGATCTAAATTTAACTTTAGGATGCTCTGAGATCTGGGGGCAAAGAGCACAGGTAGATAGCCTATGTGATTACTTTTTGAAATATTTTGATGAAGCAAGACTATTAGATGTGGCTCTGGCATTATACTCACCTACTTGGACTAATAATAGAATTGGCAATGAGCACATAGCCAAAATATTGGATAGGTTTCTGATCTCAGAGGGATGGCTCAAATACAATATTAAGCAGTGGGTGAGCTCTGGAGTGGGATATGATCATTCTCCTATAATCTTGGAAATAAAATCTAAAGGCAAAAAACCATCTAGTCCATTCACATTTTGTTCAGAATGGTTGAAGGACAAGGAAAATATTAAGTTGGTAAAATATCTATGGGTTAAATATGATCCAAATTCTATCAGTCTAGGCCAACTACACTTTCTTAAATATCTAAAAAGATTAAAATAAGATATCATTGTGTCATCTATTAATAAGAAAAAGAAAGATGATGAAGAATTATTGGGCATTGAGCAAAATTTACAAATCATTACAGAGCAACCAGCAGGTGGATTCGATTCGATCCATAGTAGACAAAGGATAGAATTCATTTTTTTTTCATAATTATGCAAATATGAGAAAATGTGTAAACTCCATTTGGAAAATTAAAAATTTAGAAGGGATCAAAGTAAGCACATTTAAGGATATTGCAAAGGATGGAATTAATCACTTTAGTAACTTGTATAAGGCAGAACTGGAAGCAAATTTACCCGAGATTATGAAACTGACAAATTATTTTCCAAGAATGGTTAGTGAAGAGGATAATTTGAACCTTATGACGGAAATAACAAAAGAGGAGCTTGATTCAATATTACACAACTTTCAAAGGGACCAGGGCCAGATGGGTGGCCAATCGAATTCTTATTAGGTTTTCAGGATCTTCTAGAAGATGATCTACTGCATGTGGTTGAACACTCTAGAATAACATGAACTGTATTGGCAACATTTAATACAACCTTTCTGAATCCGAGTCCTAAATATGATAATCCTATGGATTTTAGTGGGCATTGACCCACATCACTTTGTAACTGTATTTACAAACTGATCTCCAAGATAATCTCTAGAAGATTGAAATCCACACTTTCAAAAAGCATATCTCTGGAACAATTAGTTTTTTTGGAAGGGCGCTGGATACATGATGCTATATGAATGGCACAAGAAGGGATACATACTATTAAAGCAAAAAATATGCATGTAATAGTCATAAATCTTGATTTAGAGAAGACTTTCGATTGGGTCAGTTGGACATATCTCAGATTCATGTTCACACATCTTGTATTTACAGTAGAATTCATCAGATGGATTATGAGCCGTCTATAGTCGATGTCTCTAGCTATCCTTTTAAATGGAGCAACTTTGAACTTTTTCAAAATGGAAAGGGGAGTCAGACAGGGATGTCCACTTTCACCCCTCTTATTTCTATTGGTAGCAGAGGGACTGAGTCAAGCACTATTGAATGTTAGGAGGAATGGAATATTTAAAGGTATCCAAAGCAACGGTAATCTATATATATCCCATTTGCTGTTTGCTGATGACATTCTTTATATTTTTTGTAATGGAACCAGATGGGACATGATGGCACTAAATTATATATTGAAGCTATTTGAACAAGCTATTGGAATGAAGGTAAATGTTAGTAAGTCTTCTATATCTTTCTTTGGTCTTGAGGAAGAGGACTTATGTTACAGTCTAAATATTTTCCCATACAAGATTGAAAACTTTGCTATTGGAATGAAATATTTGGGCTTTCATATAAAGCCAAATGGATATTTGAATTTGGACTGGAGATGGCTTATCAGGAAAATAGAAGGCCGAATCAACAACTGGTGCAACAAATGGATTTCTAGAAGTGGCAGACTAGTACTAGTAAAATCAGTAGTTGAAGCTACACCGGTATATTGGATGATCATGGCCTGGATACCAAAAGGAGTGCTGGAAAATCTGAGAAAACTCTTCTCTAGTTTAATTTGGCAATGCAAGAAGGAAAAGTATACTATACCTTGGATTAAATGGCAATCGATTGTGAAGCCTAAATCTATGGGGGGTTGGGGACTCAAAAACCTATATCTATGCTCAAAGTCACTAGCAACAAAAGGACCCTGGAGATTGTTAAATGATAAAAGTATTTGGAAAAATATTGTATGGATGAAGTACATACATCCAATTTCAATGGAGGACTGGATTAAAACTCCAAGGAAAGTATCACACAATGTTTCTATTTTTTGGAGAGCCTTGATCAATGCACTTCCATTAATAGAACATGGACTTGCATAGAAAATAGGAGATGGGAAAAATGTCATATTAGAAAAAGAACAATGGATAGCGTGTGGTATATCATACAAATTTCCAGATCATATGATATTTGAACTAAAAAGCCTTGGGTATCAAACTATTAATGAAATAGCTGACACTACTAATACCTTAGTATGGAAACAAGGATGGATGTCTGCACAAAAATTGGGCTTTGTGGAAGATGACACACTAAGTTGGAATAGTTTTATAAATCAACTAAAGAATGCCTCCATCAGGATCCAGAACTCAGAAGACAAATTAGTGTGGAATCTATCTCCAACAGGATCATATACTCCAAAGGAAGGATACAAGTCTCTGTGTAATGCTGGTATTGAAGAACCAATGTGTTGGTGGAAGTGTATCTGGAATATATAGTGCCCTTCAAAATCCTAAATATTCATGTGGTGTATTCTTAATACTAAGGTACTAACCTAGGACATAATACAAAGGAGATCAACCCAAGGGCCAGGTAGGTGCTCCCTATGCTATTTGGCTGAAGAAACAAATGCACATTTACTTTTAGATTGCACATATTCAATCCAAGCATGGAATGAGACAATCAACTACACAAGTTGCGATTGGTTTGGGAAGGGAACTCCATTGAAGATTGCCTTAGGAGGTGGCATAACAACCCACAAGCACAAGAATACTTAGCTTTTCTATACATATGGGCATGGGGCATATGGCTGGTAAGAAACAATAATATTTTTGAAACCATAGAGACTAACACTACTATTTCCATGCTATACAAAGCATGGAAATATTTAAATACTACCCACAAAAAATAAAAGAAACAAAAATCCAAAATATTATAACAAAGGATATAGATAAAGAAATAGCCCGTATGTACTTTGATGGGGGATGGGGAAGCGCAAGACAACAAAGCAGGAGCGTGAGGGCTAGTATACAAATATGAGATAGTCTGTTATAAATATAAAGCAAAGATTGGGGAAGGATCCAATAATTACTTAGAGGTAATGTCACTTAAAAGTTTACTCATATTAAATATAAAGCAAAGATTGGGGAAGGATCCAATAATTACTCAGAGGTAATGTCACTTAAAATTTTACTCATATTGGCTTTGGAATTGGGATTGGAAGAGATCCAAATATTTTACTCAGAGGTAATGTCACTTAAATTTTTACTCATATTGGCTTTGGAATTGGGATTGGAAGAGATCCAAATATTTGGAGATTCTCTCATTGTTATAAATTGGGAAAATAAAAAATATATCTGCCATCATTTGGGGAATCAATTAATATTAGAAGAAATCTGGAGATTATGCACACAATTCAAGTATATCACATTCAACCATATATAGAGAGAAAGAAATCAAGTTGCAGATGTACTTTCAAAAGAAGGATTCATGTTGACCAAGGGAGAGTGGAATATCAATGTGGAGGATAATGGAAATAACATAAATTACATGCATGAACCATGTCTGATTATACCATGTCTGATTATAGATTAAAAAATAAGTTAAATGAAGATATACACATGCATCCACAAGAAGCTGGATCACATGATCTATATAAGAATAGTGAAGAACATCAAAGGGCATTAACATGGTTATACAAGTGAATATCAGACATGAGCCTATTTTACTATAGAAGACAGAGTCTTCATTAGAATGAAGCTATAGACAAACTATCGAGTTGGAAAAATCAAAGAACAAGTTTTGGGACATAATATTTTTGATTGTTTTTGTATATCTTATGAGACCACAATATACAGGATTTAGTACCTACGACTTTGTAGAGTTTTTTGCAAAACTGTATAGAAGAGATAGGTTGAAAATTTTGTGCAAGTTTATTTAACTTTTTTAGATGGGAGGACTGCTCCTAATGTTGGAGAACACTGAAGAATGTATTGTATTTAAGAATATGATTGAGATATATATATATATATATATATATATATGAATTTTTTCTGAGGAAAAAAACCAGTTTTGACCATGATGTATTTGGTGCTGAATATATTTCTGGCCTACTATGTAATGTGCAATCGCATCTAAAGGATGTATTTAATATTCCACTTTTAATATAAAACATGGTTTTTTTCTTGAAAAAAATGATACAAGTATTTTACTTTAAAAGTTACCAATTTTTTATAGATAAACTATATAAAATCCTTAAAATATGAACATTTTTACAAAAATATCACCAAACATTTTACTGATGGTATTTTAAGAATTCATAAGATTCACTAAATTTTTGACACTTTAAAATAAATATGAATCCTTAAAATTTTCCATATTCAATATTGAATACAATATAATAACAAGAGCCGCATGCGGCAATGTTCGTGACAAAGCATGAAAATAGAGTTTGCACCCAGGGAGCATGAAAATAGAGTTTGCAAATACACCATGACATAGGGAAAGGAACTTAACATTGCCATTGCATTTTTGTCAATTTGCACCGAAAGTTTCCTTCCTTCATTGTTTAGGATTTAGCAAAAGCGCTGTCTATGTCTTCCCAGCTTAGTGATCAAAACAAAATTGGCAAAGATAAATTTGTGTATTACAAATCCACCACCACCGCTTTGATGAAGAGAGCAACAAAATCCTATTGGTTCTTGGTGACAAGGTGCTCCCCAGTGACATCTCTTTGAATTACACTCCCTTTCTCATCAATGACAAGGCTCCTTCTTTTGGATACAACTAATTCTATTACGTTGATCTCAGAGGGGTCAGTATTGGCTGAAAACGCTTGAGCTTCCTTCTAAGTTATTGAGATTCGAAAGCAACGGAAATGGAGGAACCATAATAGATTCAGGAACTACTTTGACTATCTTTAACGAAGAAATATTTCAAAATATTAACGCTAGGTTTGCTTCTCAAATTCGACACGAAAGAGCTACTGAAGTTGAAGCTAGGACTGGTCTAGCACTCTGTTATAATGTCTCTGATCTAGAGAACATTGTGGTGCTTGAGATTGCATTTCATTTCAAGGGTGTCTCAGACATGGTGCTCCCTGTTTCCAACCACTTCACTCATTTTAGTAGTCTTGATTCAACCCCAACCAATAGGTTTGATGTTGGTAAAGCTAAAGTTGGCATAAACTGCAAGGAATGTTGCAATCTACAAGCAAACCATAGAAACAAAATAGTGGTCAGTTACTTGTATAGCTTCTTTTAGAAATCTACAGCTTTCTACAAAATAATAAGACAGAGAAAGAAATTATTGTTATGCCCAAACTAACCAGCTGAGCAATAATAAATGCAGTCATAAGCAAAAGATCGGGACGTTCTACAAATGACCAGCTGCGAGATCGTGTGACAAAAACGAGAGCCTAGCTCACAATGCTGACTTGTAAGTATAGCGCAGATGTTATCTCATGCTGATGACCCCTGATAGGCCTTACTCCAAACTTGTCCTGCAAGACAATAAATATAAACATTCAGCAACCTACCCAAAATTCAATTTTCTATTTCAGTGAAACCTTAAAATAATAGCATATCAAGTGGAGCGATGCAACAACCTACCGAAAAGAAATCAATCTTGTCTGTAGCCCAAAAAAATATCACTGCCATTATTGCAAGGTATGTTCCCAAAATAACCCCAGTTGCTAAAATTTCCTTCAATTTCCAGCTATTAGGCTGAGGGGATGACTTGACACGATCCTTAGAAATGGTCATAATTGTACCTGGTAAAGGGGATACCAGATTGCAATATTAGCTTGAATTGATATACTTTATGATCTTTTAGCGCATCAATATTGAACATTTATGTTTTGGCAAGGAATCAAAACTAACCATCAATTAAGATAGCTATGATCAAAACCATGAATGGAGAAAAGTCAAATTGCCATTTTAAAGCAATAAGCATGAAACCCAGTTGCAACCATAGCACAAAAACAAAGTTTTAGGTCCAGAGCAAGTCACAACCATTGCAAAAAACATTTGTTTATCTTATATTTGTCTATTTTATTTTTAACTAGAGATATCTTTGTACTTACCACAATATGAATAGTGATTGACACTGCATATATCTGTGGACAAATAGGCCAGTTATTAGTTCTCATGTGAGAGGCGAACATGTGCATAAACAAACCAAAAACATTATGCTACATACCATGTGATTCTTCATTCTCTGAAAGATAGCACGAATAATAACACTTAGCCTTGGCTTACTGAGCACAATATTAGATGCACTTCTAGATGCATCAGTTGCATTTGCCACTGCAATTCCAATATCTGCCTTTTTCAAGGCTGGAGCATCATTAACACCATTTCCAGTCATTCCACAGATATGCTTCTTTTCCTGAAGCCGTCTCACTATCTCATATTTGTGTTCTGTTTACAGAGAGAAAATTCAAACCATGACACGTGAGAAGCAGACTACTTAAAGAGATTCAAGGAAAGAGTTAGATGAGCATGTTATCGTGAACAAGTATGCAAACGTAGAGACACCCCAGCGAAGCCATCAACCTTTTTAACCAATTCATCAACAAGAAGAGATGCGATTCAAGCATCCTTATCCCCACCAAGCAACAAAGATGAAGGGTACATGTTTGTACCCATTCAAGTCTTCCCCCAGTCTCTTTGGCAATGGTAAGTTGATCATCGAAGAAAAACAAAGCATGGTATAAAACTCAAGCTCGATTTAAAACGTGATCATTGTACAAAAGAGAATGGAGAAACAAATCAGTACAAAATTGATACATGTGATCATCTTCACATTGACACCAAGATTAAGAGCTATACTGATTGTTTCAACACTATCTTGGCGAGGAGGATCAAATAGAGGCAGCAATCTAACAAATTGCCATGGGGATCCTTCACTCTCTTTGGTCCTTTCAGGGACTTCCTGCAATTGTATATCAAACAGACCTTTAGTGAAGTTTCCTATATGCTTTTATCTGCAGTGGAAATTAAGGTCTTAAATTATGATTTCAAAGAAACATTTTTAGGATAAAATCTAAATTTTGCAACTACTTGAACCATAACAAATAGTCAATAGCAAACCTGTCTAGCTACACCAAGAGAACGAAGTCCACACTCAACAAATTGATCAATAACTGAATGTACTTTATTTCTCACATCTTCCCTGCAATGGCAGAGGTCAAGAATCTGTAGACTTAAGACTTTCAGCAGCTGAAAAATACAGGATTTAATGGAAGATAGAAACATGTTATTCTGACTGTCAATAACGAGAAAGTGGAAAAATTCTATCACCTATTATGTGCTTTGGTGATTGCATAGCAAGAAAAAACATGCATTAGTTATTACCTGCTATGGTGCCGCTCCTTTACTAGCACGATGACACTTTCCATTACCATCAACATATGTACGTGCTGTACGTTTGTCGATCGGATTAAAAGGTAAGAAATGGACTTCAGTAACCCCTGCTCGAGCCTGTGACAGAGCATAAACAAAAAATTAGACTCCAATTTGAAGAGCACGCTTGGTCATATCAAGAAGACCCAAAAAGACAACAATTGACACAAAATACCTCTTTTGGATCTGCCAACATTCCAACAATAGCAGCATCAATTGCATCTTGATTTTCAGTTTTGGAAGCTCTAGTTGCAAGAAAAACTCTCTGACGCTGTAGACTCTCTGCAGTATTTCCATGTTTTCATGATGTTGTCCGTCGATCAGGACTATCTTCCGATGAACACATATGCACTTACAGACCAATGGAATTCCACCAGGAAAGTAGGGAATGGGATGTAGCATTGACTAGGTGTGCCTCAAGGAGTCACGGGGTCTAATACTATTATTTGGCTGCTACTCCGAGCGATATGCCTGAAATACTGAATCATACATATCAAGTTCTCCCTTGTTGCAGAGGTCATTCGCTTCAAATAGAACTCGGGCGTACTCAGTACAGTCCTCCATTGTCTGCACACAGCTTTGAGCTTATAATGCGATTGATACAACACTCTAAGCAAGATCTTTCGAATTATATCATCTGGAAGATCGGGAAGAGTGCCATTCTCTCGTATCAGTGCCAAGTTGCCAACCTCTTTGACCTGTGTAGCATGAAATTGTAGGAAGGTGCAAACATCAATACACAAGTACATCAATGCACATGGACCGGTGCACAGATGTCACTTGGTCTCCCCACTCCAAAAACCAATGCAAAAAATTTAGTTAAATCAAAGTTTTACTTTGTAAATTAACAAGTTAATATTTTGAATTTTGTGCCATTTGAACTAATATGTCCAAAATGGTCACAAGATGTCACGGACATAATAATAATAATACTCAAAATAAATTGTAATTAACATTTTTTTTTTCATAAGAAAATACCATACTTATATTAGAAGTATAAAGTGTTACAATCCGAAGATCAAGAAGTACCAAACAAAACATAAACCAGAAACGAACCACCCCAGCAGCATCAATCCATGACCATAGAACCTCCGGCAACCATGCCCCAACAACAGATGAAAGACCGGGATATACCAATCCCCCAAGAGTAGATCCAAAACCAAGGAAGATACAAATAAGGGATATAAAGAGCCGACATCGACCAACCAATCATGAAACATATAGCCGTAGAAAAACTACATAATCAATCATCAATTTTTTTTCCAGAATCCTCGAGATGGGAATAGAGAGCCCTCCATGATTTCATAGTAGATCTTGCCCTCCACCACATCAAGACCCCGCCGAGATAGGGAGTCAGCCACAATATTATGCTCCCGGAAGATATCTATAATGGAAGTCTAGGGACAATTGTCGAGAAGGATCTTTGTTTGGGCCAACCAGGAGGACAGTTGAAGAGTGTTTATAGTAGACACCGAATTGGCCCAATTCACAATTGATAAAGAGTCTCCAGCAATCTGCTCCAGGATGATGTTGGCCTTGGACGAGAAGAATAAGACCAGCCATAGAGCCAATAGTTCGCCTTTAGTATTCATCCCCACACCACCATGAAACCAAAGATGAAAATGATCACCATTTGAACATTCAATGAATGCCCTAGCCCCACAGATACCATTTGAAGCAGTAGCTGCACCATCAAAGCGAGCACGATTACCAGATCTGAGTAGACGGGAAGGCCATGAGTGTTGATCAGTGAGACGAGGCACCTCAGAATGTGAAAGACCGAAATCCTTTGAAGTTGATTGAATAACACATGCAATACCTCTAGCCTCTGATATACCATCCTAAAAAATAATCCTATTACGGGATTTCCAGATTTCCCATGATAATAAACAAGCAAAACAACCCAGCTTCTGATTATGTTTGAATTCCTCTTGGAACCAATGCTAAATAGAGAAATCTCCACCTACACTTATTTGGTTAAAAGGATCACCCAGATAGAAACGAACCGTCATAGAGAATGGACATAGAACAAAAAGATGAATTAGTGATTCTTCAGCTTGCAGACAGAGAGGGAAAATGTTGGAATCAGAAAAACCTCTCTTCTGGAGGTTACTCCATATCAATATCTTCTCCTCCAATAATATCCAGACAAAGATCTTTACCTTGGGTGGAATGCTCCATTTCCATACCGGTACATGCCACCACATCTTTACCTTGGGTGGAATGCTCCATTTCCAGACCAGTACATGCCACCACAGCCCCGACTTTGGAATCAAGGAGCAAGTTGTTGTGTAAGCTAATTTTGCAGAGATGGAACCGTCATTTGTGTTCCATGACCATAAAAGTCTATCATCCTCAGCCGAAATAATAAAATTTGCATGATTCAATCCCCGAACATACACGTTCCATTCTTCAGCCAATGAGCCCACAAGACTGAGCTGAGATGCATTCAACCAAACATTAAATGAAACTCCCGGCTGGTTTCGCACGAGAATATGGCTTAGATTGTAATAGCCTCGATTCCTGAGATGGAGGAGCAACAACTATGATAATTTAAAAATAATGGGACCACCTATCAACGGATCCACCCCAATCAGTATATGTTTACCATCACCCGGGAGCCACGCCAACCAATCATCCATTACATGAAATGCCGAGAGTAGACCGGACCACATAATGGAGACACCCCTAATAGATTTCCTCTCAGTCCAGATCCACTGCATAGTTGATAAGCGACCAAAATACTTATCTTTTAAAATACGTCCCCAGATACATTCCTCAGTCAGAGCTCGCCACAAGCTTTTGGCAAGCAAATCCCTGGAGAAGAATATGATATTCTTTATAGCCCATCCCCCTTGGGCAAATGGTCGATCCAATTTTTGCTAATCCGCAAGATGGATCTTATGCCTACCATAACCAGACCAGATAAAATGGTGTATTTTTTGACGAATGCCAGTCAAAATCGTTTTGGGGATCCGGCATAAAGAAAACCAATACACCCCCAGATTTTGAAGAACAAATTTCACAAGGGTAAGTCACCCACCACTAGAAAGCCATCGCCACTGCCAATGGAAAATACGTTTGTCAAATTTTTTAAGCAGCCAATGCCAATCTGCTACCCTGTAATCATTAGGTTTTAGAAAGTAGCCAAGGCAATAGGTACCCTCACTAATATCAACAACAGTAAATGGAAGAAGATTCATGATCTCCGATAGCCCTGTGCCAACCAGCTTATGTTTTAACAATTTAGATTTGCCATCATTGATACACTTACCAGAGCAATTACAGAAAGATTAGATGATCCTCCACATATGATCCCATTTCGCCACATCTGTAGGCCCAAATAACATTACATCATCTACAAAAAATTGATGTGTAATAGAAATATGTGGAGATACCTGTATACCCTTTAATAGTTGATTGGATTTTTCCTTATGGATCATCCTGCTCAAACGATCGATCACAATCAGGAAGAGGAGTGGTGACAGAGGGCAGCCCTGTCGAAGACCCCTCGAGCAAGTGATAAATTCATAAGGACGACCATTGATCAATATAGAAAAGTTTACTAAATTGATACATGCCATTATCCATTTAATAGCACCCCATGGAATGCCAATTTGGACCAGTTCCAGACAAAGAAAGGACCAATTCACATTATCATAAGCAAGGGACAGATCCAGTTGCAATATCAATGCTTGTATATTCTTAGTTTTATACTGTGCATAGCCTCCTGGGCTACACCCACTGCATCAAGAATATGCATGCCATCCAAAAACCCATATTGTTCCATAGAGAGACCCCTTGAGAGAACCGGTTTGATCCTGCAAGCAATCACCTTGGAGATAATCTTGTATACTAGGTTACAAAGTGAAATCGACCTAAAATCCTGAAAGGTTGAAGGATTTGAGACCTTAGGGATCAACGTCACAAAAGTATCATTCAAATCCCCAGCCACAACCCCATTCAGACGAGTCTCTTCCACTATTGCCAGGATATCAGGTCCCATTATATCAAAGAATTCTAGGAAGAGTTCCAAGGTCCAGCCATCTGGACCCAGACTCTTATCTTTTGCAAACCTTTTGAGAACAGAATGTATCTCCAGAAGAGTAACCGGTATCATTAAGTCCACACCTTCTTGCTCAGTAAATAATCTAGGATATTCTTTTATCACCCCAATTTGTTCTGCAATAGTAGTATTTCCAGGGTCCCTGTAATAACCCATAAAGTGATCAGTAGCTTCCTGTTGGAGATCATAAATTGTAATTAACATTATTCTTGTAATCTTGCATTTCATTAATCTCCTAGTTATTCATGTAAATGGTACGAGTTAACAACAAGAGCCATGAGGTGGAAATGTCCTTGACATTGCACTTGTGTTGACTAGTGATTTGTGATTGCTAGAAGTTTTATTTGGTAAAAACAATGTTATCTAATTTAACATATAGTATAAACGTTTAATATATTAGAAAACTATTAAAAAAAATTGTGATTTATACTATAAGTTTGAAGTTTTATTGAATTTTAATATTATTATAATTATTATTATTATTTCAATCAACAATATGAAAACGAAACCATAACTTGTTAATACAAATTACATTATAAATGACGATACATGTTAGTAATACATGTTAATATGAATTGCAAGAGTATAGGTTCCACATCAGTAGTACGTGATTTTGTGGAACTGTTGGATGAATTACAAAGACCAATAGCACAAATGGCTAGATATTGCATAATGCACATGGAGGCCACATTAGTGGAAAACAACATAAAATGGGCCAAAGATTTAGACAAAAATAAATTGTTGGAATTAATTTACATAACCAGAAAAATAAAGGGACTGAAGATGATCAATTTGAAAAGAGAAGAACTTATGAATATTATTGATCCCAGGCTTATGAGTGTTCCAATGGAAGAAACATGCATATATTCCTAGTGGCTCCGCTTTGTTTACAACAGAAAAGTGTCTTAAGACGGATGATGTTACAAGTGGTACTAGTACTAGTTTCCTTGAATTTTAAAGTTTGACATATCATTTGATATATATTGATTTAGTCAGATATAAATATTTAAAACTAACTAAATAATGATATCAGTGTAATTAAACAACGATTATGCATTGAATCTCCCGGTGACGTCTCTACAGAGCATCTGGTGTATCAAGTCCTTGGCGGAGTGCGATATCGATTTAATGTGCACTGATTTGTTTTTTGTTTTTTTGGCACGGAATCTCATACACATACTTACAGTAATTCCCATTTAAGAAACCAGAAAGTCATTGTTTGCATTATGAGTTTCACGAATCCAAAATTACATCACCTGTTAAATGGAACCCTCCAACTCCAACCCTCTGAAGCAAAGTTACAACATAATGGGTTTGTGTTACATCCATTGTACGAAGTCCTTGGATGAGTGCGAATCGCATATCGAGAGCCACAGAGATGAGGGAGACAGGGCATAGAGCAGCTTTGAGGGAGGATGTGACAGGGTACGTTCGCTTGGACTAGGATGACGCAAATGTATTGCCGAGGCCTAGGGCACAGGACCCAGGCAAACGTCACTCGTAAGGATCCAATAGAATGTTAGATAAATGTAACATTAAAAAAAATATTAAAATATTAAAATAAAACTATTAGAAAACTTTGCCTATTTGCAAATATTTGAAACCCAAATTCAAACTAATACTTCAACCTGAAAAATATATGTCATGGACATAATAAGATGTCCCTATGTTGTTGAAGTGTTTTTGACATAATCGTCCTACTACCATATTTTTCATTATCACATGGCTTTTCATTCATCCCATCATAATTATTTGGAAAGTAAACCTAGAATTGAATGTCCCGTACTCAATATATATACATAGTCTCCCAAGTTTTAGTTATTAATAGTCTCTTTGTATACATGCAAAAGGTCAAACTTGAGAAAATCTTAAGTGGATTTATAAAACTCAACAAGAACCCATCCCATCAAAGGGCCTTGTCATCTACTATCACTCAAAGGGCCTATGTCAACTCATCTAAACTCAATTCCTATTCATAAGCCTCTTTAGTGTTCCTCCAATAATCAATTCAAGGCTACATCCAAAGAGAGAAATATTCCCACCTCACGATCCTCATTATGCTCCCTAAGATTGGAAAAAGTTTTTGATAATTGACAAATTCACTTTCAATTTCTTATTGGCGCATCACTTAGCCCATTATTATTTTAATAACAATAATTCATTACCCAATCTCCTTAGTGACTAGTGCTTTAAAGAATTGTCCGATTGGTGTGTATTCCATCCTCAACTAGATTGTGCAAGTGAGTTTGAATATGGTCCCCTTTGTCATCCCAAACTTCATCCAATCTAAGGAAATGGAAAAGATGGACTAGATTGACCACATGACCCTATTTTCAATGTCATATGGACTATTTTTAAGGAATTTAGAGTCCAACACTCGTTCTTTCTTAATAGATTCATTGTAAGTTTCTATTACAACATAAGGCCACGATTTTGTAAGTTTCTACTACAACATAAGGCTACAATTTAGGATAAGACATCCTTCCACTATACTCGATAATCCACTCTTTGTTACACTTTGGCCTAAGGGTTAAGTTCTAAATCCTTTCAACATAGGATTTGTAGTTGAGATTTCGGATTTCGGAGATGAGAAACATTTAGAATAAACCAAGTTCTATACATTCTCAAGTTTTTGTACCCCAAGAAATGGAAAACCAAATAGTTGGTGATCAAATAAATTGACCACTCCTTGAAGATGGGCCAACCTTCCATTGATTAAATTAAAATATAAATAATTTTGGTCAAAGATAATAGCTCTATTTAGCTTCTTGATAAATCACTCAACCCCTTTGCAAATTTTTTTATAGATAAACCACAACTACAAAAAATCATGGCATTGGAATTTGTTAGCATTGTAAATCCCTAGTCTAGCTTTTAGAGAAAACCATGCCTCCCTTTTAGTGGGATTTGTATTGATAACATGCCTTCCTTGTCTTTTGGGTTTCAACCATACCAATATCCCTACAAACAAACCAAGGGGCCTCCAATAATTATATATTTTGAAACGCTGAATGAAAAAGATGTCCATTTTGACAATTTTCAGTTTAGTTAAACAATAAAAAGGTGTGAAAAGAGGTCCATTTGACAATTTTCAGTTATCGTTAAACAATAAAAAGGTGTATGTTCACATAATGTATTGTTTTAGTTACAAATATGTCATTTTTCAACTTTTTAAAATGTATATGGGTGGAGTGATCATGCCCCATTTAATTTTTTTCATTGTATAATCATATTATCATAATCAAATTGTCACAATTCATCTATTTAGAGATAAGAATGTATTATTTATGATTAGAATGTTGTTGATTATCATTTAGAAAGAAGTGCATTGCTTTTTTTTAATTAAGTACCCATAGGGATTTGAACTTATGACCTTCCGTTTACAACTTCTCATCTCAATTACTCATTACCAATTACTCTATCCCCCGTGAACAAGAAGTACATTGCTCTTAGAGACGAGTGCCACTACTAGAAAAAGGTCTTTGAATCCCTTCTATATTTTCAAGTTCTAAGTAATCATTTAATCTTTTTTGACCTTTCCCTTCTCCTCTCGTGTCCCTTATCATCATGGAAAAAAACTAGAAAGCCCTTTATAAGGAAAAACCCCAACCTCTTTGAAAAAATAACTATTTTTTATATGTTTAATATTTCCTACAAAATGTAGGTGATTGTACAAGAACGAGCTGTCGACTGCTAGTGTTCGTCGAGCAAGCAAGGAATGTTGCAGCCGACCACCATGACCCCTCCAGGGGGTGGGGAGCTGCCTCCCTCCACTCCCATCTCTGCTAAAGAAGCTTTCCGAAGGCTGTTAGACCCGCAAGGAAAGAAAAATGCAGCCCCATCTGATCCAGAGTTTATCAAAAAATTGGACTCTATCCCCGAAATCGCCTTGCCTGAAGAGCAACCCATCAAGATAGCCCTAGCGTTGGCAGAAAGAGGGTTGGTTGGACAGTTTATGGGCCTCTGGCCGTCTACCAGAACCACTGACGACTGGATACAACGGAATTGGAGACCTCTAATCCAAAACAATGTGACTTGCTACCCAGTAGGCAGAGGTTTCTTCATTTTTGAATTTATTTCAACAGAGGATCGTGATCTTATTTTCAGGAGCGGGCCATATTTCATGGGCTCGCAAGGGCTCTACCTTAACAGATGGACTCCAGACTTTGACCCGTTAGTGGATGTGCCCAAGGAGGTCCCGGTCTGGGTCCGTTTTCCTAATCTGTCGATGCAATGCTGGAACCCCCAATCACTGGAGAAGATCGGAAATGGCTTGGGACGCTACATAGCAAAGCAGACTCCAAAGGTCAATAGTCCTATGCAAGGATCTGCGTGGAAGTAGATCTCGAAGACAGGCTACCGGAAGCCGTCAAGCTCAAGGTGGGCAAATGGCTTCATTACAAAAAATTGGATTATGAGCAGCTTCCATTCAAATGTAGAACTTGTCATGAATATGGCCATTTCCAGAGGAATTGCCCAAAGACACAAGAGGCAGAAAAAGAAGTGGGGGAAGGTTGGCAGCAAGCCAAAACAACCCCAAAGCAAAAAGAGAAGAAAAAACCAATGACCAACGCATCTCCTTCAAATCCTCCTGAGGTGACAGGTCTAAAAGAAACAACGTCAGAAAATAAATTTGAGGTGCTGGAGGTCCAAGATGAAGAACCAAAGGAAAAAGAAAAAGAAAACCGAATTCTAGAGAAACCCATCATTGAAGAAACCCCAATGGAAAAAGAATTGGAGAAGCATGTAAACCTCGGTTCTGACTCTGAAACAGAGTCAGAGAGTGACGGATCGGAGACCAGCTGCTCCCAAATCACACCAAAAAAGTCTTCTAGAGGAAGAAAGTCAAAAAGGAAGAAGAGGGAAGAGCAAACTTACCTAGATGTTCTACAAGGATTGCAGAAAACTCTCAAAGGGATGATCAACACCTGAACCACTAAAAAGCAAAGCCAGGCTCCAAAAGGAGCCACAAAATCCCAAGCAAGTAAATAATGTTATTTGTCTCCTGGAACTGCAGAGGGTTCGGCATCAAGCTAAAAGAAGAAGCCGTGAAAGACATTATCCGGACGACAAATCCAGAGATTCTGCTAATCCAGGAGTCAAGGTTGGAGGACATTGACCTCCTTCAAGCTAGTAAAATGTTTTGGAAAAAAGGACAAGGAATTGCAACAAGCACCAGAGGAGCTTTAGGTGGTCTCGGTACCTTCTGGGACACCTCCAAATATGATCTGCTAGAAGAAGAAATATGCTTGCATTGGATCTTCACAAGGCTTCTCCACAAAGAATCAGGCCAGCAAGTAAGTCTTTTCAACTTATATGTCCCAGTTCTCCTCTCTGAGAAAAGAGATTGTTGGGACTCCGTAATTTCTTTTTTGAGCTCAGCCTAAGAATATAATTATAGCAGGGGATCTTAATGTCACCCTTTCCCGGGTGGAAAAAAAGGGGGCAATCCGGTTAGAGACCCAGCAAGAGAGTGGGTAGAAGATATCATGCTTGACTGGGGTTTGGAAGACATCAAGCCTGCAAAGGGAATTTCACCTGGTCCAACAAAAGACTAGGGCCAGGGCATATAACTTCCTGCCTGGATAGATTCTTAGTCCAAAATTCCTTCCTGGTCTTTAGTCTTAAAGCTACCTCCAAAATTCTGCCTCATTATGTGTCAAATCATAAGCCAATTCTTCTAGAACTGTCTCTTGAGCGAAATTTAGGCCCAATCCCGTTCCGCTTCAACCCGATTTGGATCCAAAATGAAGGGTTTCAAGACCTTGTTTCGCAAGCTTGGAGCACACCTGTCCGAGGTTCTCCCTTCTACGTGATGGAAGAAAAACTAAGAATACTCAAGAGATCCCTGAAAAGCTGGGCAAAAAAAATCCAATCTCCAACCTCCAAAAGGCAAGAGGCCCAAAATGCTCTGGAAACGCATCAGATTGCTCTCGAAAACATGGATCTAACCCAAGAGCTGTTAAAAAGTGAAGTTGAGCTCCAAACAACTTACCAAAAACGTTGTAGGGAAGAGGAAGAGTATTGGAGGCAGAAGTCAAGAAGCATTTGGCTTCAAGCCGGAGATAAAAACACTAGCTACTTTCATAAACAATCCGAAGCCCGAAAGCAATACAAAGCAGTCAGGGAAATTCAGTTCCAAAACCAAGAAATTAAAGACTTTGAAGGAATTAAACAAGCTGCACACTTGTTCTTCAAATATTTGTACATTGCCCCTGATGAGGCACCGATTGATGCTGACTCCTACCCCTTATCTCTGGTCCCACAGTTAGTTTAAAATGATGACAACTTGAGCCTCTTAGCCCCGATCAGCCTGCAGGAAATCAAGAAAGCCCTGGACCACATGGAAGCCGACAAGGCCCCTGGGCTAGACGATTTTTCTGCTCGTTTCTTTAAAGTCTGCTGGTCTATTATAAAGAATGACCTATTCAGAATGGTAATAAAATCTCAGCAGTGTGGCAAAATTGGAGGGGGAACCAATGCTTCCTTCTTGGCGCTCATCCCAAAGGAGAAAGGTGCTTGCAGCTTCAGCAGATATCGCCCAATCTCTCTATGCAACACTAGCTACAATATCGTTGCAAAAATTATGGCCTCCAGACTTAAAAAAATCCTCCCTGCAATCATTTTGGAAAACCAAGGAGGATTCATCAAAGGGCGACAAATATTGGACAACATTGTGCTTGTCCAAGAAGCCATCCACTCAAGCTGTCATCGAAAAGAAAAAGGTATGATAATCAAGATTGATTTAGCGAATGCATTTGACCGAGTTAGACATGAATTTTTGTTCAAAGTAATGGGAAAAATGGGGTTTGCTCGAGGGTTCATAAACTGGGTAAAAGCATGTGTCGGATCCCCTTGGATTGCCCCTTTGGTGAATGGGTGGGTAGCAGAATTCTTTCAAATTTCCAGAGGCCCGAGGCAGGGGTGCCCATTGTCACCTCTTTTGTATGCGATTCAAGCTTCTGTTTTAAGCTTCCAATTGGACCATTTCCAGCAGCTCCAGTCCCTCTCAGGATTAAGAATGGTAGCCAAAGTCAAGGACATAAATCATGCGCAGTTTGCAGACGATACACTACTTCTGGGAGGAGCTAGTGTCATCACTGCAAGGAGCTTCAAAAGAGAACTGGATTGGTACAAAGAGGTCTCTGGCAGCAAGTTTAACCTTCAGAAAAGCAAAACCTTTGGCTGGAATTGTACCCCAAGAGAAATGCTTCAGATTATGAGAGTGCTGGAAATGGAAGGGCATACAATCTGGGACTCTTTTAACTACCTGGGAATTCCAATCTTCAAAGTGAGACCAAAATCATCCCACTGGCTTCCTTTGTTGGACAAGCTGAAAGCACACATCAATGCCTGGGGTGCGTCCTGGCTGAATTTAGCAGGGAAGATTGTGCTTCTGAATTCTGTTTTAGCCAACGTTCCAATCTTCCAAAACTCTATTCTCCTAGCAACAAAATCAATAGCAAGTAAAATTGATGCGCTGCTAAGGCGCTTTCTTTGGGAAGGAAGAAGACTTAATCAAAGGAAGCTTCATTTAGTAAGCTGGGGAAAAATCAGCAAGCCTTTAATGGAAGGGGGACTTCAGCTTCGGGACGTCTCCTCACAAAATATTGCCTTGGGCACCAAAATTCTCTGTAAAATTGTTTCTGGTAAAATATCTTGGAGTAAAAAAGTGATGTGGAAAAAATATTTTCATGGCTCCCGGTTAAAGTGCTTGGACAGACCCCCAAAAGTGCTTAGTGGCTCCCCAATATTCAATCTTTGTTTTAAAGCCATGGATCTATTCAAATCTTACCTCACCTGGATCCCAGGCAATGGAAAATGAATCAAGCTTTGGGAGGATTCAATCCTTGGAGAACCTCTGCTATGTCACCATGATGGCCTAGATAATATAAAAAACTGGCTAATCTCTATCAATCACACTATGTTGTGGGATATCTCAGTTTGGGAAGAAGGCGAAGAAGGCCTTTGGAAGGGATGGGATTTGGGAAATCACTATGAGGATTTAAACTCTGAATCCTATCTGCTGCTCGAGCTACTCCAGGGGAAAGCTCCTCTCAAAGTTAACTCTAAAGACAAGCGAGGCTGGGGCACTGACTCGAGGAAGTATTCAGTAGCAGTAGGGTACAAGCAGCTCCGGGCAATTCCGAATGTCCCCTCTGACCCGGCCCCGTGGAAAGCAATATGGAACTACAGGTCTCTCCCCAAAATTGACATTTTTATCTGGATGATGGCCCATAAGATCATTCTTACGACTGATAACATCAGGAAAAGGGGTTGGGAAGGGCCCTCTAGGTGTCCTCTCTGCATGATTGAAGAAGAGACCATAAAACACTTACTGCTCACCTGCCCTTTTGCTGTGGAAGTCTGACAGTTCTCTGTAAATCTAGATCCAGGCCCCTTTCCTCTTCCGATGAACACTCTCGAGCTACTAAGTTCTTGGCTTTCCCGCTGCCCATTTCAGCTGAAGCAAAAGGAGTTACTCAAGACCTGTTGGGCATGGCTTCCAAAGTTTGTGCTCTGGAAAATTTGGCTTGAGAGAAACAAACGAATCTTCTGGGAGAAAAAAAGCACTCCAGCCCAGGTAGCAATAAAATCTAGGACCCTGCTAGGCGAGACTATTGCCTCTAAGCCTTCTATCCTAAACAAGGTCCGGTTGGAATCAGAAGAGGAGCTTTGGCTCAAGGAGATTTCCACGCATCATCATCATTGCACAAGTCTGATCACCCAAAAGGAGAGCTGGGAAATCTGCCTCGAAGAGCAAAACTTCATCAAATGGAAATCCAATCTTGAAAAACACTCTCTTCTTCGACGACGCCTCAAAGGGAAATCTAGGGGCTGCTGGAGGGGGAGGGATCCTTTTGAACCCTAACGGAGTACTGCAACTATCATACTCATGGGGTTTAGGATTTGAAACAAATAATAGAGCGGAGACTCTTGCCCTGCTACAAGGAATCCGTCAAGCAATCTCACAGAACATCCAAAATCTAGCGGTTTTTGGAGATTCAAGGCTCATCATCCAGGCTCTTCATACTCGGAAATTGCCAAACCAAATCAATCTGAAACAAGTTCTTAAAAAAATTGTATTATTGCTCTACAATTTCAACTCGATTAGTTTCTATCACATCTTGAGGGGGTTAAATGGCCAAGCAGATATCGAAGCCAACAAAGGATCGCTCCAAGGCAGAGGCGTTTTGACAATCAATGGGATGGACTCACATGCTCTTATCCCCTAAGGAAACTCAACCAAGCGGGTCCCCGGTCGCTGAATCACGAGTTTGCATTCGGTCTATTTTTGTTTGCACCTACCGGTCTGCTACAGGAAAATATTCTTTGCTTTGTAACACTCAAGCGACCTTTACTAAAGATAGGAATCATCACTCCAACCAGTCAGATGGACAGTGTTAGGTATTGGCCTCACGCGCTCCCAGAAGTAAGATTTGCAAAAATTCTCGCTCATCTCGAAGGATGCAAGACCACATTTCAGTTGCCTTCATTCCGGGCCGGCTTGTTAGCAGCATAGAAATAAAGCTAGCAGTCAAGATTCCTGTCTTCAACAGGCATTTCCCTGCGAACCATTCCTATTGACTATTTCTTTTCACTCATTCTCTTACCTTCCACCGGCAATTATGGTTTGTAACTAAAGCAATGCACTAGCTGCCAGAAGGCTCCTCTATGTGCAACGTTTTTCTTTTGAAAAAACAGTTGTCCATCTCTGAATCGTCTAAGAGAACAACAAAGGTTTCAACTTGTAATTTTCTAGGTGGTTTTCCCACCGTTCATTAATTTAAATCCTCTATCTGTGTTTGTCAAAAAAAAAATATTTCCTACAAACCTTATATTATAAATGATTAACCCATGTATGTGTTTTCTATTTCACGGGCTCTTGAATATCTTATCAATGACACAAACATGAAAACTATTTTTAATCTCATAATACCATGGGTGTACGTAACATATTCTTTTATATCATTTTAAATCAAATTAGTTCTATTTTCCAAGTTTATGATTGTTTACATGATTATGTGATGCATTCCGAGTACTAATTCTCATTTTTCTAAATTGGTATCCCGTTCTTTGCACTTCGTATTATCCTCATCCTCGCACCCACATACCCTATAAACTTTTATGTGCATACTCATATTTAATGATTATTCTTTGAGGTCTTTAAAACTTTGAACCACAAAATATTCTAGTCACCTGATAACTACATATAAAACCATACATATTTAAATTCTTTAAACAAAATTAAAACTTTCCAAGAAACTACCATACACAACCCCACATGTTATTTCTTTATTTACCTATCCTATTGGACTTTTTATACTTAACAAGTAACATAACAAAAAAAATAGATTGTACTTTTTTTTGTTTCTTATTTGGAAATTGATGGCTAACTAGGGTGAGGGGTTTTGCTTCTTGAGGATGCTTTGCTTGCTAAATCTTAGATATTCATTCAAAGGAGATTGATTTATTATTAAAATGGCCATTTTAATGCTTTTTATAATCTCTATGGATTTTCTTGATGTAGATTCCATTGAGGTTTCTATTGTTTAAATCCTTTGTATGTGGACAATAAGTAGTAGTGTTTTATTGTTCACCCTTGAGTCAATTTCCTTGATTCATTGAGACAACTCTTCACAATATTCTTTTATAGCTCTCCCCGAAATCCCTAGATTTAGGTCCATATTCTACATCACCAACCATGTTCATAAAAGGTCACTCAATGTCAAAGGCTTGGGTTGTGATTTAAAAAATAATGCATAGCAAGAGAGAAACATGAGATGGGACACATATAGAAAGAAATATCATCCACAAAATGTTAATGTAGTGTCTGGGGAAAATACACCCAACCCAATACTACTCTTTAACCTAAATTCACCTTTAAATCCAACTGAAGTTGCACCACTGCAAATCAACCACAATAAGCGAATGATAGCAAGGAATAGGATTTCATTACTTACTAATGACCCATATTTCCCCACATGCAAAAAACTCACAATGTTGAGACAATTGACCACCAAAATACAAGGTGTTAGAAGCGACGTAGGATCGAAAATTAGTCACAAAACTCCACAACTAAAGTCGAGCTTGAGCTTCTCATAGGTTTGTTATAATGAGCCTGTAATCTAGGCTTGAATCTAAGCATCATGCATGGAACATGTGAATTGATACGACAACATGTAATCATCCTCTTTGGGGAATACCAAACCACCTTGATGTTGTTTGCTACATAATAGAAGAAAAGGTTTTAGATGGAGCCACCCCACGAATGGATGTTGTAACATATGAAAATGCATCCTTCATGTGATAATAAAATATCATAGGCAACACATAAAATACTACCACACAAAATCCATAAACCATTGGTATTGCAAGTAGGTTTCAAATTTGAACCCTTCCCAGCCCTTCCAAAGGGTTCTAGCCCTTCCTAGAAGTGTAAATTTAAAATTGCTCTTCAAAAAAAAGTTAAAATCTGAATTTTACCCTTCCAATTAAAAAGGACAAAAGTATATCAACATTTCAAAAGAAGGGCAACATTTGAAACTACCCATCCATATAAATTTAAATTTCTATGTTGAAATTCCTATACTATAAAATTCGACTCGTCATTCAAAATATTGGAAATATCATAAATTATAATTTATAATCACTCACTCACTCACGTCACGCATTCACTACTCAGCTATGCAAGATGACGAGTGATGATTGACGATTATGAGGCATTGGCCACTGCGATTTGACTCTGACTCCGAAGTCACTTCGGGTTGAGATATAACATGTGACAATGTGTCAACGACTACAACTATAACAACAAAGAACCACTACTAGTCTACTACTAGGCCCAAAACCAACTCGAAACTTTGTGCCTACTACATATGTGAACCTAGCTACCAATGTCCACTCGTTTTTCCTCAAAATGAAATTCAAATGTCTGATTTGATGAGTCCTCCTCTACAAGACTTCATATCTTGCATGAATGTCATGGATTCACGACAACTCGAAGCAACACTCAATGGCATGCAAGTACAAATAATGACATGCAGCTAGGACCATAAACAATGCAGAGGTCGATTTATGCATTGATATAGAGGGGTGACAATGGGCACACGATATGGAGAAACAATGAGTTAGAAAAAACATTTGGACCAAAGCACCACAATGGTTATTAATAAAAAAATTAAAAAATAGTTTTTGGCTCACGAATAGTCTTCAATTTGATGGGTGGCATGATCATGATGTAATCTCCCTCCTTCCTTCCAAACGTATGTGGTTTCTCACCACATTTGTCTTCGACACTCACCACCAAAATACGTATAAAAATTCATTGTCTTTACATCATCTTCTCTTTAAATCCTCATCTCATAGTCATAACTAAGGATTTTTATGCATGCACATCCTCACCTTCTAATATCAATTAGGTCATGGCACAAAGACAACCACAAAATATCGAATGTGTCAAGACGCAAAGAGTACTTGAGACAACTATAAGTAAGTCTTATATTAAATTTACCATATCAGTCTTTAATTGACACTATCAACTAAGATTTGACACGTTGGATTACTGAGATTTGACACGTTGGATTGTTGTGATCTTCTTATCACTCCTTACCAATGTGATTGTAAGGCACTCTTTGAAGGTGAATTCCATAATTTTAAGTCTTCTTCCTCATTCTCATGCCTTTTGGTAAGACAATAGGGAGGGTAGTGTCCCGCAACAACGTTTAAAATAGTTTTGACATAGAGGTAGATACATTAATTCTTTTCATTAAATAACTTAAATTTCATGCCAGTGAGTGTGAATTTACCAAATTGTGGATTGGTACAAAACACAACAAATTTTAGAGCTTCGAGCTCTTAATTACACATCTAGAATTTTCTCAAGTCGATCCATTAACAAACTTCTTTTGGTGTCCTGGTTCAATTTAAAAGGAATATTTTCGAGACTCAAACATGCAGCGAGTTGAAAGGCTCCAGCTGACTTAGGCTTGATTCCATTTCCCCTCCATCCCATACATGTATGTTATCACGACAAGTGTTGAACAACAAAATTTGATGCCCGATCCCCTATGATGCTGTTATGAATAAAATAATAATAAAATAAACATCAACATTTTATTCATAACAGATGCTAGCATTGCTAACTTGCTTGGTATGGAGGATTTTTTTTAATGTTTTATGAGATATGCTTAGGCGTCCAATGCCCATCATTCTTACATCTCTCGAGCTTGAATGGATTCCCTCTCTCCGGTTTGAATTAAGTTTTTGGTTGGTTTTATATATTTATTTTTTGGTTGTAGATTTATTATAGTCTCGTTTTGCTTAGTGGATTCCTTTTGTACATAGTTAACGATAAGTAATTTTCTCATGGTTCTAGTTTTATTTGAAGACTATATCTAGTTACAACGTCCTTCACTATGCATATGATCATGTGGATGCCCCAAAATGGCTATTGCATAGTCTAAGTAGTTTTTTTTGTATAATGAAATATGCTCCAACCTAGAAAAATACAACAAAATACTTGTTAATTTAATGAACTGTAAACATAATGTTACTTATATGTCAAATTAATGTGTTCAAATTACATTTTATTGAAAATATACCATTTTTCATGTAGATATTAAAGAGCGCTCAATTACTTAAGATTGTAAAAATTTCGATGGGAAAAATTTGTTTTTTTGCATTTTCGTGGGGAAGGATTTAGTTAATTTATACTTGTCAATTGAAGTATAATTATTTATATAGCTCTTCGTCTTTGAAGTGCTCCAAGAACAAATACCCTTCCAATTAAAATTAAGACCCACCCTTCAAATTTGATCACTGATTGCAAGACATTTACTATATTATGCAGGTTTAAGCAATCCATCCTCTTGTTTTTTTCTTCTTCTTATACTAGTTTTCTATCTTTGCACATCAATTTTCCCATTTTAGTCGTTGTTGGGGATTCTTTGATGAGTTAATGTATCATTTTTTACCCTCCTATCGGTGCACATCGATCTATCCATTTTCCTTCTTTGTTGGGGCTATTTTGAGTGATTTAAAATTATCTTTGTTCACCTTTAGGAGGTTGATTGATAGGAAAAATCAATTTGTGTCTTCAACTTCTCTACAAATTTCATTTCAATAGCACCTTTCAAGTGGTCTTTTTCGCTAGTCCTACCCCTTTCCTTGGGACAAAGGGTTATCAAGGGTTTGGGATTTATTCACTGCCCTAAATGGTTAGAAGCATCCCTATCACCATTTTGCGTTGGCTGTATAACTATTCTTTAGGTTTTCTAGAAAGACCCAGGTTCTGCATGGTTCGAGGAACCAACAAAACCCCTTTTCACTGGCCCTTTCGGCAACAGCCTACGAACAGACTGAGGTTTCACCCGAGGTGAAGTGACGGGGGGGTTGCGGAATCAGGTTTCCACAACCAGGTGATGAGAACTTAGACAAAGCTAGCGAGCAAAGTGCTACAGGACTCATGCTGCGAACTGGGGACTGCGCGAAGTTCACCTCTTCGCGGGCAATACTTATGCTATCGCGCATTCAAGGACTGCGTGATGAGGAATGGTTCTTCAACAACAGGACAACACAACTAAAGACTACGCTTCCTCCCAACACTTATGCACTTCAATAGATCTTACTTAGTGTAAAATAACACATTCAACAAGCATAATAGACTGCAACCTTTCCGACTTAAACAATATGATGGATTGCAACATAACTGCGCACTTCTAGTGCTGCGCTTAGGGAATCGCACCATACTGACTTCGCGGATTTAAGTGGTTACCCGATTGACTTATGCATTCAACTAACTCAAAAATACTTATGCATTTAACATTCATTCACATATGTCGATACTTAACATATTATCCCCATCTTTATCCTTATGGCGAATACATATAAAAGCAAGAACACATGAACTCATAACAAGATCTTAACCATTCACATAAGCAAATACACAGATGCAAACACATAATCAATCACATAACACGATGATTTAACGTGGTTCACCCCCAGGATGGGAGCTATGTCCTTAGGAATTGTTGTTATATTATTTATGGGAAGGGTACAATAGTTCCAGACTCTCTTCTCTCTCAGTAGGTCTCTGCGCACGTAGCTTGCAGAGCCTTTTACAGTCTTCTCTCAACAGAGATCTAGATTCAACAATGATCAACTATTCTTGATTAGAGATTTAACAATGAAGATTATTTAACCCTTTCCCTTACAAAAATGTGCCCTTTTATAGATCGTGCCCATAGGTCACGGCTTTACAGTCAAGCGGGCCAAAACCCTAAGGTTACCCAAAATTGTCACGGTTACCTGCCGACTTGGCTTGTCGCAGTCGACAGCTGCTCCACACGCTTCTGGCCGTTCAACTGGACCACTCGTAGCCCACACGCCCTTCTGATAGCCGCATCCTTCCTGAAACGGTTACAATGCATCATGGCGTGTTGCTTTTTGTCCCTCTGGCATGCCCGTCGCTGTCGACCCGATGGCTTAGGTTCTAACTGTTTTCCGCCACTCCAACTGACAGGTCGCTTTCATTGACTTCACGCTACTCCATACCCAAAACAGGTCACTTTCCTCCACTCGACCTTTGCCCAAAATAGGTACTCTACTAGCACTGCGCAGTGCTACCACTTCGCGGAGTTAGCACTTAGCTGCGCGGTTCCTACCTTTCGATGCTGTGTTGCACTGTGACTTCGCAGCTCCCCAAAACTGTCTTGCCAAAAATGCCTTCATCTGAGCTGCGCTGCAGCTCCAAAACTGTTCTGCTAAAAAATGCCTTACTTGGGCTGAGCCCAACACTTTGTGTCTATTCCCACTCTTCTACTCATACTTATAAGCATGAATTTAAAAAAACCTTCTACAACTATCAAGGTAAGACCTCACATAATGGTTGACAATGTTATTGCTCGTAGCCATGTCATTTCAGTAATTCTCCAAATTCAATTCACACCTTAGAGCTCACCATGGAAGCCGCAACAAAGCTCTCAAGCTCAATCTATTCCCAATCATGATATTATTTTACACCAATTGCTCCAACAAGTCTTTGTGGAAAATGTTATTGATAACTTGAAGTTAATGTTATTTATATTTGACAACAAAATTTAATGCCTAAGTTTTCAAGTGATAACAATGAATATCACAATACCATTTAGAGACTCCAACAAGACCATCTAGATCTCTAAAATGTATAATCAATCCCATAAAAGGGGACACTAAATTCTCTAATTAATCATCCCAATATACCTTATTCAATATCTTTTTTGGGCAATAGTGAAATAATGATATGCGAAAATAGTAAACAAGGTAGTCTTATCTCTCATCTTTTCTTTAATGATGTCTTTGATGTACTTTGTGTTTCACATAAATAACCATTAAAACTGGTCAAAGAATCACACTAAGAAACTTGTAAATAGCATTTGTAATTTGTAATAAGAGCCACAAGTGGTAATGTCCCTACATCATGGTTAACAAACTATTTTGAAATTTAGAAGCTGTTGACATGGTGCAAAATCTATTGAATCAAAAATTGAAAAGAAAAAACAATAGTCTGTGTTTCCCACAGGTTAGGTCGTAGTACTTTCTAATTCTAATATATATGTTATCGTTAAAAAATGAAAACAATATCAACTTGAGCCTTATATAAATGCAACATGACGTAATCTCACCACCGAGGTGCCAAATGCAATCTCGAGGTCAACATCACCACTTGAACCAATCACATATTAAAAAACACAATAACTAAAAATGATAGTTTTTTTTCCAAACCTAAACTTTACATTAATCCATTGTAAAATTAACTTGAAGTATAAGAAAATTAATAACCTTGCACAATTCATGTATGTCCCCGTAATGCAATAATGGAGAGTAGAAAAATTAAGTAGATATGGAGTGGATTCCAAGGAAGGAGTGAGTAATAATGGTCAGTGGCAACTCTAGCAAAGGTGAAAGTTTCCCTCAATCACATAGGTTAATAGTAAATACCAACCAGCAACAAGTCAATTAAATATGAGGGAGTTCAACATATTTGCTACTATTGATGATATTTGATTTGCATATTAACCAATTTTGATAACATATGGATCCAAATTATATAATGTTGTAGAAAACTCAATAAATATGCTCATCTTGATCAAGTAAACCATAACAAAATGCATAAAGCTTGTCACCAAATCGCTTGTCTCCCATATATACTAACATATATGTATAAAGTTTTAATTTTCAAAGATATCAAAGTTGAAATATATATATATATATATATATATATTCCCCCCAAAAAACATATATTTGATATTTCTTCAAAATCAAAATATATATAATTTAAGGCAATTTTGTCCTAGTCTAATCACTGATTGGTAATTTGTCCCATTTTGATCATTGATTGATAAACAAAGTTTCTTGTCCAATCTTCCAAATCCAAATTGAGTTACAACTAGTATATGTATCCGGGCTGATTACCCAAAACAAAATCTACCTAATTATAACTTTAAGAAAATAAAAACAAAGGTATTTAATTGAGTATAGATTCCATCACGGGGAGGATTACATTGCCCCTGAATTCCTGCAATTGAAGAGTGCCTTCAGGAATCCTTAAGGCCTCTTTGGATCACAAATCTTCTTGAGTGTTGAGTTCCCTATATATATGGTTGAAATAGAGGTGTTGGAAACCTTCGTGAACTTCCTGTAAGCTATCTAATAAAGGAGAAGGATCCAAGCTTATAATCACGCACTGGTTATTACACCAATCCAACACTAATTTTGAGTCACCAAATACCTGTAGTGCATTTATACCTCTGTCTCATACTATTTTCAAAAGATCCCAAAGCACTAGAAATTCGGTTTGGTTGTTGAAGCCCTCTCCTGCTCCAAATCTGAAACTTATGGAGTGAGAAGAGTTGAAAACGAGAATACATCCAACCCCACAAACCCCCAGGTTTCCCTGCTGGGCACCATCAAAGAAGCCCCATGTGAAGGTTTGGTCGATCTTAGGTTGCTTAATGATCCTCTGGATGGGGCGCCATTGAGGTGAAATGTAATCATTGAAGGAAAACCTTATCCTATGGGAGACCTAGATAGGGTCCCCCATGACGATCATCAAAGAGTGAGTTGTTTTGTGATCGCCAAAGACCCCATAATATGAAGCAAGGGAGGTGCCGATGATTGGCTACAATGTGATTATGAAACCAGTATTTATAGCAAAGGTGTGGCATACCTTTTGACCAATATCCAATACCATTGCAGGATTTGAGGACATCTTGCCAGAACACATGAGAGTAGGTGCAGGAAACAAACAAATGATCAATAGTTTCAGCATTAGCTTTGCAAAGACTTCAACGATTTGGCCCTTGCCATCTTCTCTTCTAACAATTATCCCACATTAGAATCTTGTTAGACAATGTTATCCACCCAAATAATTTAATCTTAAGTGGGCATTCTAGGTTCCAAATCATACCCCACTACCAGACTTATTCTTGTTCTTGCACTTGATCATCAATGCATAATGCCTCATACCCCAATTTAGCAGTTAGGATACCATTGGATTTGTTAAAAGACAATAGCGATTCATCTTCTCTGTCCTATAGGGAAATAGTATTGTGAAAGAGAATAGTTATAAACCAAGACCATTCTTCCTCAAATTCTCCTTGCAAATGTAGATCTCTAGCTAATTTCCATTGTTGGATCCCAAATCGAACCCTATCCAGAACTGGAACATCACGGTGACTAGACAGTCCCTGCTCTTGGAGAGTTTGCCTCAAATTCACAAATAGTCTAAAATCTCTATCATGGCCTATCCAAGGGTCTACTCCTAGGTGGAGCTTGTCCTCCCTTCCAACTCTGGCCAAGCAACCTAGCGTTGCAAGACAGGGGGGATTTTAACATGCATTTCCAAGTATTCGAAATTTTTTTGGTGGATTTTGGTTTAGAACGAATCCATTCTTCAACTAATTGGTTGGGAATATATCTGGACTTGATGAGTTCCCCACTGTAAGTCATTGTGAGCCGAACAAAAATTTCGCTCACACACAAATGACCAAAATATTTGGAATATCGAATAAGCCATGAGTAAAATATTTGAATAAGATATAAGATATGATATTGATGATGTTTTACAATTACAATGATAGGGATTTATATAATCCTTATCGTGCCTTTTCAAGTATAAGGGCACGCCTCTTTGACTTTTCTTAATTAATTAATTAATTAATTAATTATTTCTATATATTAATTATTAATATTAATATATTAATATTAATATTAACATTAATATATATTGATATTAATAATTAATAATTAATATTAATATTTAATGTTTATATATATTTATATATCTTATTATGTTATATATATATTTTTATATAACACATTGTTGAACAACAACCTCCAAAGAGTTTTAGCCCCCGACACTTGGCCAAACCTATGAATGTGTTTGAGCCCCCATCCTCCCTCGACTTTGGGATTGGCTAGGGAGGACCACTTCACTAAATGGATAGATTTCTTGAGCTTCCTTCCTAACCAAAGGAAATTAAAACATTTCTTTCTTATCCTTTCCATAATTCCATTTGGCACACATTCATTGGAAAAACAATAAACATGGATGGATTCAAGTACTTCTTTGACCAGTACCAAACATCCTCGTAACGAGAGCCATAAAAAACACCAACAAAATATTCAAACTTCAATTTTATTATATATCCAAATCTAATCCCGATATTAGTAATCATCTGGTTTGATAAAACATCCAAGATATTTCATCCCATTCTTGAGGGAACATGGAATAGATTTAAAATTTGCTCCTCCACCCTAGGATTTATCTATTAAAAAGAAGGCGAGACTTAAAGAAACTAATTTCCATACCTGTTGCACAACATAACAACTCAATTGCATTCTTGAATGACTGCCAATCTCAAAGCTTTCCATCTCCAGAAAGTAGAATTCCATCTTCAAATAGTAGATGAGAGATAGTAACCTCCCTAATCACCATAGTTCCTTTCAACTCTATTTCCTTGCGGGCATTGGAAATGATCCTTCAAGGCCTTGGACAATTAGAAGAAATAAAAAAGGGGAAACGGGGCACCCATGTCTTAATCCCTTGTATGCTTTGAAAAAACAATATGGAGAGCCATTAACGAGAACTACGAAAGAGGTGGAGGAAACACATGCCATTATCCAGTTTACTATTATTAAACTCAAGCCAATTTGGAGTAGGACCAACCTCAAAAGCAACCAATTTACCTTTTCAAATGATTTGGAAATATCAATGTTCAAGGATGCTCTTGGAACTTTATTCAATTTTATAGAGTGAAACCATTCTTGGGAGGCTCCCACTACGTCGTATATTTGTCTACCGTGGACAAAACCAAATTGTTATGCAGATATCACTTGGGAAAGGTATGGATTGATTTGGATATTAATGATTTTTGAAATGGTTTTATACAACAACTTACATAAGGAAATTGACCTAAAATCATCGAAAGAGGTTTCCTCATTTGTTTTAGGGATCAGGGCCAAGAAGGTGGTATTGATGCCCCCAAAATTGACCTAAAGGAGCGGGCTTCCTCAATTAACCTGAGAAAGTGAGCTGCTACAAGGTCAATGAATCAAAAGTAGAAATCGACGGTCCACCCGTCTGGACTTCAACTCTTTGACTTATTAAAAAATATTATAACAACAACCAATTCTTCTTTGGTGGGAGGAGCTTCCAATTTAACATTAATATCCTGGTTAATAACCTGAGGAAATAGTCTTAAGAGATTTAGCTGGGTCACGATATGAGGGACTGCAGGTTCAACATGAAGGCTTTGGTAATGGTTGACAACGAAAACTACTATATATTGAAAGGATGAGTCCATACTACCATCCAGACATTAGATTTCCCAAATGGAGTTTGCATATTTCTTGTAGTTTGCAAACTGGTGGAAAATTTTCATATTCTGGTCTCTTTTTGACAGCGGAATCGCTCGCATTTTATGGCACCAAGATTCTTCTTCCCTTTTCAAATCCAAACTTTTCTTGTCTTCCAATTGTTTTAACCGATCTAGCTCTTGAGTATTGAAGACCCTGGAATGGTTAAGAGTAAAGAGTTCCTTCAGTTCTGCTTCCATGGGTTCCAGTTCTTCTAACCTCTCTTTCCTCTTGATCGAGGACTAGGAAACAATTAGTTTTCTAATATTATTTAAGTTCCCCATGAATTGGAACATTGTCAACTAGCCATTGGTAGGATCAAAATGAGCCTAGTTAGAATTAACAAGGGAGACAAACTCAAGCTCCTCCAACAATGAAAGATTGAACTTGAAAGGAGATGGGGGGATTCTTGTTTTCAGAGCCAATCCGAAAGAGGATATGATTGTGGTTGGAGTCCCCTCTTTCTCCAACCTAGGTTCAATATTTGTCCATTCTTGCGAGCAAATATTCTAAAAAAAAAAAACGATCCAACCATTTGGAGATACCATTCCTTTCCCATTTGTAATTTCCCTAGGTAAGGACCAACTTGACTGGCTCAACATTGACGAGCTTTAGCTCCTCAAAGAAGTGAGAAAAATAATCTGAAAGTAGGTCCTTTATGGCATTTTATCCCTATACCTCCCTCAAAGAAACAATCAAGTTTAAATAACCTCCCAAAAGGACATACTCCCTCAATAACATGATTCTTGTTCCTTCATGACATCTCATAATGTCAAGGTAGGGACCGTAAAGGTTAATCATTCTTAGTTGTCTTATTGTCCTCTTGTCTTCACCAACGATCACAATTCCTACAATGATTTCCAAGGAAGAGGTCACAGAGAAATCAAGACCCCATCCAGTCAACAATCCTCCTGAATGCCCAATCGAATCTAAAGAGCAGAAGTGCCAACCTTTCAAAAAAGAAGTAAAAAAATCCACCACTTTAGCACCAGAACTCATGGTTTCTTGCAGAAGAATTACATATGGACTATATACAAACAAAAATATCTTTAGGGCTAGTTTTTTTGTCCCCCCCTAAACCCCTTATGTTTAAGGAGAGGACCAACATTAGGTCACTTCCTTTTGGGGTTGTCTTTCTCTAACAACCCTCTTTATGGTGAGTTGCTTACCCTCCTGAATCTCTAGGGAGGCCTTGGATTGAGCGTTTGATATGTAGGATTTCCTACATGGAAGGTCCAACTTTGAAGTTGAGGGTCCAAGACCCCCTTCGACCTCGCTTTTGTCAGAAGTTTCCACAACTTTCTTGTATCGTAAAGAGTAACTTGAGGATACTAGGTTTTTTTTAGAGACCTTCTTTGGGCCAGGGGAGTTTAGAGAAATATCCTTAGGGTTGAAAATCCTATAAATAACTTGCAAATACGAGGAGACAGAGGGGATTTATTTGATGGGTTTAGTCTCCGTAGGGGCCCTCCTCCCAGGCTAAGAAGAGGAGGGTTTTTCAGTTGAAGATAAGGAAATATAGGCATTACGAGGATGAGTCATACCTTTAGGGTTCAAAGCCGAGACCATATGCTATTCTTTCTCTTGAGTCGCCCATGGAGAGAATCCCACTTGGTCTGCAACAAGATCTGGTGAAGCTGCCACCTACTTTGTAATCGATTCTGAGTCATTCAGATGGCCCAAACCAGTAGGTCTACCCATCAGGACAGGTAGGTCTTTCTTAAACAATACCTTTTTGAAATCCTTTGAGTACTTGCGAGGGAAATCCCAATGCAAATAATCCACTTCATGATATTAGATGCACCGAAAGGGCACTTTCCAGTAGCCCAACGACCGTGTGAATGATCCCATACTCCATTTGAGTTCAATCTCTTCTAACAACACCTTTGAAAGATCAATATCAACCAGTACTTTCGCCACCCTCTTATCGGTACATGTTTCAAAGTTGTCTTCGACTACAATAAATTTCCCCAAAAGGTTAGCAATATCTTTGAACATTGACTACGTCCAAAGTTTAATGGGAAACCCCGACATTAGGACCCAAATGTGGCGAATGAAGAAGGGTTCTCTGCGTGGGTTAAAAGACGTATGCCAATTAATTAGTATAAGAATTGAGGGCCCCATAGCCAAACTTTAAAATAGACTCAGTCCCAATCCACCTTCGAACAAAAAACAAAGACCATCCCTCCCTTAAGGAGGACATGAAACCTTGGTGTATATCCCAATGCTAGTAACCAATAAGAGTTTAGCTAAGATATGAGAGAGGCTATCTTGATCTGCTTCCTTGTAAAGTGTCCAATGAGTGCCTTCGATATTAGCTCTCCCACCATATCCAGGCCTATATCCTAATCGAGAACTAGCTTCATTTTTTCTATCCTAGATTTGAGGCACTTAATCTTTTGTTTCCTTTGGTGAGGATTTGGATCAACATTAGGGTCTGGAGGGGCCCCATTCAAAAGTCTTGGGATATCTGAGAGGGGACCTATACTAATAGGCTGGGTCGGTCTTTGAGTATGACAAAGCAAAATGAGAGGAAAAGGCTTTGACAGGGAAGGTTGTGATCCAGCAAGCCCGTTCACCACCACCCGACAGGAAGGGCCATCTAGCCATGAGTCGCGAGGCTAGGAACTAGTTCTGTCTGCTTTTAAATCATCACTGAAGGCTCGAGCAAACTTCCATACTTCTTCCAACTCCTCATGTGATCAAAATATAGCTGGGGATGAGAGAATATCATGGTCTCTGAAAGATCTGTAGTCCACTAAGTCTTCTTCATCCATGCCAACCCAAAAACCCGATTCAAGTTGATTGTAGTGCCGAAGTCCAATTTTATATACTTATATAATGTTTTAATGGTCAAAGATATCAAAGTTGAACTTAATTTTATAAATTGATTAGATTTTAATACATCTTTCAATCTTTCTATGTTTTGAATTTTTTTTTATAATTATTTAGAAGTTCTAACCTAATTTTTAATAAAAAAAATCACTAATTTATCCAATCAATTTTTAATTTTAATTAAACTATTGTGTTGAATTTATAATAATGTAAATAACTAATTTTGTTATATTTTGAGGTGGTTTGAAGAATGAATGTGATGTCAAGTTAAAACCACATTATCTATCAGTTTTGTAGTGTACATGCAATAAAATATATATTTTTATGTTTATTTGTTTTTTGTTTTGTTTTGTTTTTTTTTTCCAGTGAAGACGACATTATTTGTTTTATTATAATAGTACTTATAGAGTGTTTAATTTTTTTAATTTATTAAAAGAGAAGAGAGGATAGCAGTGTAACAAACATACTCTAAGTAGTGTCCATATCAATTAATTTAACATTTCTAGCTTTTGGTAAAAACTCCTTGCGCTTAAGCATCATGTCTTTAGAAATAACTTGTTAATTTTCCATCAGATGTTTCAAGTTGGTTGTTTTTCAAAGAAGTCTTAGCCTCATCGCACATCTTCTCCTAAAAATTGAGAAAAACATCGTGTTAACAATATTTGTTATGCTTCTTTGTTCAAATATTTCATCTAGACTCAGTGACAAGACTAAAATAGTGGTTTTTGTAAGTAGATTTCTTATGGTGCTAATATAAATCTTTCAATTTTGTTTCTTCCAAGCCTAACTAATAGAATAAGAGTAATTAGAGGTACACAAGCGTCAACAACTGCTAAACTTAACTTAGTATTACTTTATGGGATAAGATTCATATCCAATAGGCCATCTACAAGGTTGAGCAAAATGTCACTGGCATTCTCTAGATGACGTTGGATGCCCAGTTTGTTATCACCTAGAGAGAACATCTCAATGCCCATTTTCACTGAAGAAGCTTGTATCGTTGCGCCTAAGGGAACTTTATACACATGTTAAAAAAATTGTTTAGTGAGAACACAATAGTAGTTCAATCAACCTCTTAACATTTATAATTGCCAAGGTGGCATTTTGCTTTGGAGAAACGCTGACAATCTATTCATACATATCACAAATGCAAAAAAAAAATTGTGAAATGAGGAATACCTTGTTTTGGTGGCATAAAATGATACTGATCATAGAAGGGATCTCCAAGCTAGGATACTTTGCTGACAACTTATAAGAAATTGTAATTTTCCTCAAGGAAATATCCCATCCAACTAAAGCTCTTCAGATGTGTCCCCATATAACATGCCACGAGCAACATCACTAATCACGTTCCTTGAAGCACAAATTTCATACATGACACACAAAAGAAACCTCTATCTGGGATTTCAGTTAGGTGTGAAAATGTTCAAACAAAACAATATACCATAGTCCGTATAACCACCCAAATAAAAGAATTGTAGAGACCTGGGATTTCAATGAATTGTGAAAATGTTCAACCAAAAGAATATACCAGTGTGTATAATCACACAAATGTAAGAACCACAAAAAATATATCTAAGAACTCTGTTATTATTGCGCTATTTATAAAAATCAAAAGAAACAAAACCATCCATTGAGATCAAACCGAAAAATTAAAGAAGGGCAGAATAAGATGTTGAAATTAATAACACAATGAAAATACTCTGTTACAAAGATGAACATAAGATAAACATAGAGATAATCCACAACTAATGAAGCAAATGAATACCAACCTAAAATCAATTGATAGAATTCACTGTGAATGAAGCACATGAACACCCAACTAAAATCAGTTAACATAGGCAACACTTGTGACATTGTCTATTCCTCGTTGCTCACAAATTGTACATGAAAATACACAAAGAAATTGAGATCACAATGGAAAGTGATGAAGGACACTATAAACATATTTAATGAGATGCAATGGGCAGACGCCACGTCCAAATGTTGACACACATGCAGGCCATGCATATGGATATCTAGATGGTTGTATGGTATCATCACATAAGTCAAAGCATGAACGAGCTCTACTAGCGTCAGTCAACACCATCTACCTACAATATCGGGTTAGGTTGGATACCGGTATACGAATTTGGAGAGCCCTCCTTCACTATAAGCAAAGACATGTGGACGGATCCCCACAAACTCATAAATATGTTTTTGAGTATGGATGCTTTCATAGTGGCTAGATATTGTCATTGCTCCTTTTGGATTTTCACTGTGTCAGAGTTTAAGAAACTGACGTTTTGAGTGGACCCTCCATCCATATTCAGGGAATCACAATGAAACTTATGAGGCAAGAAAATATTAAAATTGAATAGATAAGGTATTGTGACAAGAGTGTTAGAGATAAGAAAGAAGAAAAACAACCTTACAACCCAATATCTGTTGCAACATTTCCTAGGACTTAAAAATAAATTCCGTTGTACCAACTCGAGTTATAAATGAATTACCACACTAGAATGAGTGACCAATCACCCCAATAGTGGAGCTACATCCAACCTCAACATATGGACAACTAGATAGTTGTGTGGTATCATCATGCATCACTCCAATGAAAACACAAATGAGCTCTTCTAACAATAATCAACACCATTGGCCTACAAATATTAGGTCAGGTACCAATATACGATTTTAGAGATCCCTCTCTCAATACAAGCAAGATCTGTGGATGGATTACCACAAATTCATAAATATGCTATAAACCAATATTTGCTGCAAGATATCCTAGGACCTGAAATAAATTTCGTTGTATAATTAGGAAAACATGTAGAAGAGCAAGTACAACATAATTTGTGGCCATGATCATGACATAAACGTGTTCTTTGAGGGTGATGTCATGCCCCATCAATCCAATGACATAACACATAAATCAATTTTATCACAATTGTGTTAAATAGAAAAATAATCCGCCAAAAACTAACAACTCATTTTTTCTAACTTGTACGAATGATATTAACAATTTTTCTAACTTGTACGGAGCATATAATCACAATTTGGAAAGCTCAGATCGTAATTTAGGCAGTCTGGATAGTTTTAAAATTAGACAATTATTATTGAATAAACCATTCCAATTGCTAAAATTACAAAATTGCGAAAATAACAATTTCCAACCAGAATTTTTATCCCAAAATAACCTAAAAAGGGGTGCGTTTTAGTGGTCTTTTATCCTACGCACCTAAAAAGCAAAATGAGGGTAATAGTGATTCAATATGATGTTATGGATGTGTGAGATCCTCTTCCAAACCATAAAGGCTCACAGGATTACATTGTTTTAAAAGGCAAAGATCCACATGACACCAAGAATAAGAACGAATCCATCTTCCTTGTACCTACGATACAATGCAATACAGTGCAGCTACCATTGCTGCAGTTTTAAACTGGATTCGGAGATATGTGATACATCATAGCAGTAAGACTGAGAATGAGAGCGAGTCAGAAAAGCGTCGGACATTTGCGTCTTGGGCTAAGGTTTCACCTCCATCTGAGAGTGGCTTCGTTAGCTGCTCTTATAACAGAATCCACACACAACCATACATTTTCTGATCATTCGAATGTGGAAATGCTGTGTGAATCGGGGCGTTTGAAGGAGGCGCTAAATGTTTTGCATGTGGTGGACAAGCCTCCTGACCTTCGTACATACCTTCATCTCTTGCAGAGCTGCATCCAGAACGAGGCCTTACCAGATGGTAAACCAATCCATGCCCACATTATCCAAACTGGATTCATGGAACACAAGCTTTTGCAGAATACACTTGTGAACATGTATGCCAAGTGCGAGATTCTGGCCGATGCTCGCAAAATTTTCGATCAAATGGCTGAACAGGATGTGTGCTCATGGACACTGATGATTGCAGCTTATGCAAGGCATGGCCCTGCTGAAGAGGCATTGGTTCTTTTTAACCAGATGCGAGAAACAAGCGTCCAACCCAATAAGTTCACCTTTGCCAGTGTTCTTCCGGCATGTGCCAGCATGGCGGCTCTACAACCGGGCATGGAGATCCACAAACAAATAATTAGAAGTGGGTTCGAGTTTGACGTTGTTGTGGCGAATGCCCTGATACATATGTATGCAAAATGTGGAAGTATAGACCAGGCTTGCCAATTGTTTGACAAAATGCCTCAACGAGATGTCGTCTCCTGGACAACTATGGTTGCAGGATATGCACATAATGGGTTTGTTGTTGAGGCGCTGAGATTCTTCATGAAAATGCCTCAGCGAAACATAGTCTCATGGAATGCAATGATTGCGGGGTTTGTACAGAATGGGTTTGGCGAGGAAGCCCTGAAGTTAATCAGAGAAATGCAATTAGCAAGTTCGAAACTGAACTCCAATACCTTCGGTAGTATTCTCCAAGCTTGTATCAACTTGGACGCTTTGGAACAGGGTATGGAAATCCATGGGAAAATAATTAGAACTGATTTCCAGTCAGATATAATGGTAATGAATGCCCTGATAGACATGTATGCAAAATGTGGGAGTATGAAGAAGGCGTCCGAGTTGTTTGATAGAATGCCTCAACGAGATGTTATTTCCTGGACGACAATGATTGCAGGATATGCACAAAATGGGTTTGTTGATAAGGCACTGAAACTATTTGACGAGATGCCTCAACGGAATGTGATTTCCTGGAATGCAATGCTTGCAGGGTTTACACAGAATGGGTATGCTGAGGAGGCCCTGGAGCTTTTTCAACAAATGCAATTGACAGGTGAAATGCCAGACTTGAAAACCTTTACCAGTATTCTCCCAGCATGTGCCAACATGGCAGCTCTGAAACAAGGTATGGAGATCCATGAAAATATAATTAGAAGTGGATTTCAATCGGATGTTTTTGTGGTGACTGCCCTTTTAGACATGTATGCTCAGTGCGAGAGGATAGAGAAGGCACTGGAATTATTTGGTAAAATGCATCAGCGAGACCTGGTCTCGTGGAATGTGATGATTATTGGATATGCGCAGAACGGGCTTGTTGAGGAGGCTTTACAACTCTTTAAGGAAATGCCTCAACGAGATGTGGTCTCATGGAATGCGATGGTTGCAGGATTTTCACAGAACGGACATGGTGAGAAGGCCCTGGAGTTCTTTCAACAAATGCAAGCGGCAGGAATAATGCCCATTTCAAAAACTTTTGCCATTATTCTCCCCGTGTGTGCGAACTTGGGAGCTTTGGAACAGGCTATCGAGATGCATGGAAACATACTTAGAAGTGGATTTCAGCTTGATGTCACGGTGGTGAATGCCTTGGTACATATGTATGCAAAATGTGGAAGCATAAAGAGAGCGCGGAAGTTATTTGACCAAATGCATCATCAAGACGAGGTCTCGTGGAATGCAATGATTGAAGGATATGCCATGCACGGTCATGGCAAGGAGGCTCTTAATCTCTTTGAAGAAATGAAACACTCTGGCATGAACCCAAATCATGCCACCTTTGTTAGTGTTTTGTCTGCTTGCAGCCATGTGGGTTTAGTGGAAGAGGGTTATCATTACTTAAATTCTATGACTGAATGTTTTCACTTGATGCCTGCAATGGAACACCATATATGCATGGTTGACCTTCTTGGCCGAGCAGGCCATTTAGATGAAGCACAAGACTTTATCAATAAAATGCCAATAAAGCCTGATGCTGTTGTGTGGAACTGTTTGCTTGCTGCATGTCGAATACATAGTAATATTGAACTAGGAGAACGTGTGGCAGATCACCTTCTTGAGTTGGAACCTGAAAGTGCTGCACCTTATGTGCTTATGTCAAATATTTATGCTGCAGCTGGCAGGTGGAGCGATATTAAAAAGGTACGGAAAGTGATGAAAGACAGAGGCCTAAAAAAAGTACCTGGATGCAGTTGGATTGAGATTGATAAAGTGGTGCATGCTTTTGTGCTTTCCTCGTAGGAGACAGATCATACCCATAGACAGAAAATCTATACAAACTTTGACATATTGTCTTTGGAGATGAAGCTGGACGGGTATGTTCTCAATACAACAGTCATTATACTGAACTATGTGAAGAAGGAACAAATTCCTCACAACATAGTGAAGTAATCGTCGGACTATTACACATTGACTGGAATAATTACTTGTTTGTCAACAACCTTTGTGTATGTAGTGGCTTCCAACTCTGCAACCAAATTCATCTCTAAAGTATTGCATGAGACATGGTTGTGAAGGATGGAAGCAATTACCATCACAAGAATACCCTGTCCAGTGAAATTTTGTTGATGCTATGTGAAGGGAGCTATGAACACATGCTTGCATTATAACAGGCTTCAGCATGTTGTCAACCTTGCCTTGGTTTAAGGGGATGAGATTTTGTTGTTGGTTTCTAAAAGAGTGGGGTGCTTAGTGCATCTAAATATGCAGTGTCGACAAAGGGTATCTCGATGATATTTAGTCTAATGAGCTGGTCAAACCGGAACCAGAATCAACCGGTTTGGCTGGTTCAACCCTTACACTCATCGAAATGGGCCTTGGATCGGACTGGACTCCAGTTCCATAATGAACCGATCAATTTGGCTGGTTCCCATCCTGAACTGATGCAGACCCACAGGGCAGAAAAACAAAGGGTGTGTGTAAGTTTGTAACGCAAAATAAAGGGGAAAACACATAAAAAAGGCCTCCCCTTACAAACCCCAACTGAAAGTCATATAATGATGCCCCCCCTGTTTGCCTCACACCTCTCTCATATATGGATTATTTGGTGCTTGTGGAGCTGCAGCAAAGAGATTTGATTTGGACTGAGCTTGGAGCTGATTTGGCATTGCTTGTGCGCTGCTTGCGGTGGATTTGGCATCCATATCAGTTGGCTACTTCTCTTATACACGCTTGAGGAGTTCATAACCGAATTGTTGTGCTAATTTGAAGGTATGCTTCAAACCCTCATCTTGTGCCTATCCGAATTGTTGTGCTAATTTGAAGGTATGCTTCAAACCCTCATCTTGTGCCTATAGCATGATGTTTTTTAGACTCTAGAGGCCATTTAGAGCTTCGATGTTTAGGTAGTTTGTTTCAGATATGTATCACACTTGGTGACAATTTGTTATATTCACCTTTACATGCCGCTATATAATAATATCCATGAGCTAACTTGTCATATTTGGTGTCTATGTTGATGTAAAGACACACATAAAATTAAAGTTTGCATGTGTTATGTGTTTCTTATTAAATCACTTCTGAAACAGTTTCTTTGGCTGTTTCTGATTCGGTCCAACCTTTGGCTGGTTCAGAATCCAGATTCTAGCTTTTAAACATTGGTGTGAACATGTACAAAAGTGTCTTAAAGCACAACTATTATACATGTTCACTACACTAAGTCCTGTCACTTATGCCATGCCAATGATAGAAAAACTTTTACGTTCAAAGGATGTTATATTCCCCAACACACTTTGAGGTGACAACCCGTGGTGATAAGACTGACATTTCTTCATTCATTTCCTAGAATTACCAATGACAAAGCATTTCCACCCTATTAATGGGATATACTTATTTATCATTGTATTATGTTCTTCAAAGGCTACTAGATCTACATATTCAATCATCTTACAACATGATAGAACCAACTGTTGATTTTCCATGTATATAACTATGTTGAAGATAGTTGACGGCAATAGGATAACCTCTACAACATATCAACAAACGTTCCAAGGCCTGGAAACTATATCAACAATAAAAGGAACCATGCCAAAATGCATTAGAAATAGATGCTTTTTTGTTAGTCAATTTTGCTTTTGATTGATTGGTGGGAAGTGAACTCCTTCTACTTTCACTTTCAAGTGTAGTTTCAAAATTTGACAATGGCTTTACCGATACAAAATGGAATAATTCGAAATGCCTTAAATGTATTAAAATTCTATGACTTTACCGATACAAGATGGAATAATACCAAATGCCTCAAATGTATTAAAATTCTGAGAGAATTTGTATTTGCTATTTTTTTTCGTAATTTTATTCATATAAAAAGATGTAAAATTGTTGAAATTACAGGTTAGATACGTTTTTATCACATATAAAACCTTGATACAAGAACATGTAAACAAATGTAATGCTCAATTAAATTTAAACTGAGTTAAAACAGAAATAACATAATTTTTATCTCTTTCAACTTAATGCTCCATTTGGTCACTGCATTAATGTTGGTCCTCGAGAATCATCAAATGCTAAGTAAAGAAAAAATAAAATGAATCTCAAATAACATTACAGTAAAATAACCATGCACTACATTAAAGAATTAAAACCAACATTTGGATCCAACTTATACTCAGATAGTTCTGAGTTTGATGTTGTCATTGAAAGGACAAGTCAAACTAGTTAAACTATATACGTACCTTGAGAGAAAGAAAAAGTTTAGATAAAAATAAACAGATCTCGAGTTCTTCAATCAATAAGCAAATGACAGAGATAAAAGAAACACACAGGTGCATCAGACTTTGTAAGGCAAGCACGTAAGTAATTTCCCACACATAAGAACTCACATAGAGATAAGTCAAGGCTGTAATCACAGCTGAAGTAAATTGCAGAGGTAAGGTGGGTCTGAACAGAGATCAATTAGTCCTGAATAAAATAAATTATGCAGAGATACACCTGAGCAGAGATCAATCATGTGAGACAGGTTGCAAAAGACAAGCTGAGAATGGATAACCCGTGAAGCAAGCCGTGAAGCAAATAGTGAAGGGGTGAGGCAAACTGTGAGACAGCCGTGGAGGAATGAAACCGTGGAAGATGAAGCCGTGAGAGGAGTGGGGCCTCGAATCAGCCCGTGAGTGAGCTGGCCGGTGAGAGAGTAAGCAGCAAACTCGTGCTGCTGGCCCAAAGCAAGAAAATCAACACGTGGAATAGCAGAGAGATCAAACCCGTGAGATCTAATGCTGATGGATGAACCCGTGAAGGGATAAACAACAGCTGCAACAGACACGTGTTGAGAGTAGCGTGGAGCAGAAAGAGAAACATGTGCAGGCTCATGAAAAACGCAGAGAAGCAGACCCAAAACACAATAATCTGCGGAGAAGCAAAACACGTGAACCGTTAGATGATTTAGAGCATAAGTTTATATATAGTTTTTAGAGTTAGAAAACTTAGGGAAAAAAAATAAAGTAAATAATAAAAACTTAGGATTAAAGGAAAGAATAAAGTAAATAGTAAAAAAAAAGGAAAAAGTAAGAAAAATAACTTACCAATGGTTCAAGGTAAAATAATAAAAAAGGAAAATTTAGAATAAGGTTAAATGGTCCAAAAAAAACTTTATTAATAAAATCAATAAAGTCTTTATGAATAAAATCATAAAGATTTTTTTAACAAGACTAAAAAATAATATTTAATGAATTTATCATAAATTGAAAGTCCAAAGGTTCAATATAAAGTAAGTGGACCAAAAACATAAGTGGGTCAAATGCCTTTTAACAAAACATAAGGTAATTATAATAATACATGGTCCAATGGTCTTTAATAAACCCTTAGTTAAAAATACTTCATAAAGTAGGAGTCATCATACTCAAAGGTGCACACAAGTGAGAGTGCTAGGACTAAGTAAGAAGAGGACCATGAGTCAACAACCACAAGATCAAAGTGGACAAGCAATTAAATAGGACCAATAAAGACCAAAGACTTTTCTCTCTCTCAAGATACATAGTTTATATATTTTGTCATCATTGTATAAGGGAGAAGATTCAAATGGATGGTACAATCCTTTTCTCCTTAACGCTGCTCCTAAGGGTTAGGTACTAGAGACATCGTCAAGGGGTGGCCAGTCCCTTGAGAAGCAACCTAGCAATAACCGATTAGGAGAGGGGACAACAATATCTTCCATTCTTAATGAATGGCTTTCAGCCCAAGGCTGAGCCTCAATACTAGACTAGGACATGTTGATCAACCATCTGGTCCATGACCAGGATCTCCATTCTCCTAGAGAATTGTCCTCAGCCTCAAGCTAAGCATTCAGTCCTAGACTGAATGTTGATCAACCATCTGCAGGACCTAGGATGTCTCTGTCTCAACCTGCAAGATCTGCTTGGTCATCATGACCAAGAAACCGTCTGGTTCTAAACCAGAATACCCTAGAGACAAATAGGGGCCCTAGCCACATGCTAGAGACTTTGCCATGGCATCAACCTGCTTGGTCCTCGACCAAGAACCCCAGGAGACAGCTAGGGGCCCCAGGGTACCTTCTAGGGTCTTACTCATACTCTGCGTGATTAACTTGACCATGAACCCTAGTCAACTGACTGGGAAGCTTCAAGTTTCCCCCTTTCGATTTCAAGTAGGTTGTTTTATATTACATTTTGTTTATTCATTTGACAAATTGAAGAGTCTATTTCTACTATGCAACTATCTTATGGACTGTTATGAGTATGATGCAACCTGTTGAAAAATCGTGTTAGATATAAGCAATGAATTATTTTCTTATGGGTATTTGAATGGGCAGTTATAGATCTATGGCGTGAGTAATCGGAAATATATAAGTAGTAAATATCCAATTTTATGTAAATCGAATGGCTCACTTTTTGAAATGTTAGTTATATATGAATGTAATGAATTACCCTTGGACTGTCCCAAGTAGAAGCTCTGCAAACCGTGGTCTAGCCGTGAGGAAGTTATGAATGGCGTGCTCTTAGTGTTATTTTTAACCTTGGTCAATCGTAGCCATCTTTGCGCCCAGTCCTTGATTAATTTAGAAGTTAGAGATCATTGGTTGGATCTATGCGTTGAATCGTAAGGATCTAAGGAGGCAACCAACTGTATAAGTTATGCAAACATGAAACTATCGATTGTTCTATGGTTTATTTTTTTATATTGTCTTGAACCAAATTATCAGATATGATGTTTGCTTATATATATGAATCACCATGAGTCCTGTACTAATCTAATAGCTCAGTTATTTCGATCGTGGTCATAACTGTGTGATGGTTGTGGTTTAAATTTTAATAGACAAAAAGTACTTGTGAACAATTGCCAACTGTCTTTCCAATTAAATCGATATTTGACTGCACGCTTTCCTTATTTGCTTATGAGATCGAAGGAAATTAGATTGTGGTAATTTTTGTGTTCGATTTAATTTAAGATGAAAGGCAGAAATCGCTTGAACGACCCATGTGGTAAATCGTGGGATTGTAATACGAACATGGTTATTGTGTGAGCAATTAGTGCGCTCTGTATTATTTTGGATGCAGTAAGTTGTGATAAAATCCCTGTGGCATAGTCCTTGTATCAAAACACCTTGCATCGTAATCTGATATACTGTTCTCTTTCTAGACATTGTTTTTCGACTCATCTTAAATCCCTGTATCAAAACGCTTAGAGCGTGGCTGCAAAGAGAGGCATGCAAAGTAATCTGTGCGCAGAATCTCTACAGTACATGTGAACTTGTTCTCTCCCAACGCCAAATGTTTCCATACTTCGCAGCTGTATCTTCCTCGGGAGATCCGCTCGCTTTAGTTTTAGTGACCCTGTTCAACTCTATCTTTATCGAGAGATCAACTCTATCTTTTTCTTATCTTGTGTTGTCTACTCATTCAATAAGTGAACGCTGCGATAACAACTCGTCTATTTTTTTAACTTGATTTCATTAAATTCGATAGTGCCCTGGTGAAGGTAGTGATAGTCGAGATTCAATGGCCAACCGGCCTGTTGCGGTGGGATTAATTGGCCTGAAGCAGGTTGGATAGCGTTCGTTTGATAATTTCTCAATACCGGTATTTAATGCTCTAGAGCTCAATGCTTAGCTTTCCTCGTTGCAACATATCTTGTGTTGTTTACTGTTTCCTTTATTAATGTTTAAGATTATTAAATCTCTAGAGCTACCTTCCTATCTCTCGTCAAACGGTTAACCCAGTTATGGAGTCGAGAGGGTAGTCGTTGTTGTTTAGACTTTGGATTTACATATTGGAATATGTATTACCTAATCACGGGGGCTTCACTAGAAGGCAATATAATATCACGTTCATTCATATTGTGGTATTAAATATTCAAGAAAACCTAAAAATTATATTGCTTATATATTAAGGGGCAAAGGGTTTTTTTATTTAATGTAACAATACATAAATACTTTGGGGTCTTTTTTATATGGGCAGGTTGACAAATATCCACCAAATGGAGATGGCGGGATCACGGCCGGATGAGAAATCGGGTTGAGGCAAGGCTCGGGTTTACCAGTACGCAGGGAAATCGCATCTTGAGACATGCTTGAGGCCAGGGGTTTCGTGGTGAAGTGGGTTTTCAGTTGATCATATTCGAGATGCAGTGGTCATTGACAACCAATTGTTACCAGTAGCATTCAACCAGTTGTTATCAATAGCCTTGGGAGGCTCTAAGCCTCCAGGGCTTGTTATAGGTCCTCGATAGGCCTTGGGGGCTTGAATACCCAACCAATCGTGCCTATTACAAGCCTTGGGAGGTTTAGTCAGCCTCCTAGAACTTGTTACAGGCCCTGGGGGCTTGGATACCTAGCCCACAACAGGCTTAGTCAGCGATTGGGGAATTGCAACATGCAATCTGAATGTTGTACTATGTGCATTGGCTCTAGTGACATACAAGAAGTGATCTCTTATCTCTTCATTAGACCATTATATGTTTCAAATCATAATGATATGTGGTTGAGTAATTGCATTGTGGGTGAAGTAATGTGCATCCACAATATACATCCAAAGAAGCAAGGTGTGTTGTAGAAAGCATGTGGGGTCATAAGAGGGGTATCATATCAATATACTAGGTAGAAATATAAAGGTGTATAAAAAATGTTAATGAAAAAATTGATACATACAATATTTAGTGAAAATATGGTTTTTTTAAGATTGGGAAGGCATATTGGGAGGGGGTAAAAAAAAAAGATTTTGGAAGGTATTTTCCAATATGTAGTGAAATTAGGGGTATTGTTTCATATGCCATGAACGAATGTGCTATGATAGCGGTTTATTGAGTGAAGCCCCCGTGTACTTAATATAGTTTGTTTGTGAATATATGTTATATGTTAACAGTCCAGGGCCGAGAACATCGATGGACATATATATATACTATGGGTTAAAATATTGGAATGTGTATTATGTAATATAGTTTGTTTGTGAATATATTGAAATGAAATGTTATATTGTGTAGTTATACTATGGCATGGATTAGTTTATGAAAATAGTATGATTATGGATTGAAACATTATATACATGGGTTAGATTAAGAGAAGAAATAATTGGGTAAATATAGTGGTTTAACATATATATGAAGTGTAATATTTTAGATGGATAAATAGATTATGAAAGGATACATAAATATAATGGTTTAACATATGTATGAAGTGTAATATGTTAGATGTATAAATAGATGATGAAAGGATACATAAATATAATGGTTTAACATATGTATGAAGTATATGTTAGATGGAGAAATAAATTATGAAAATATACATATGATTTTATGTATATATATGTGTGTGTGGGGAATGAACTATGAAAATATACATAGGGTTTAATATATTTATATATATGTGTGTGTGTTATTGTTACACCATATTTTGTTACCTTGTGAGCATTAACACTTCTTGGTCTCCCTTATCCATCTGTAGACTCAAAACTACAATTTGGTTCTTTTTGAACTTTTTTTTCCCTATTTTTCCTCCTATACATTAGCTACTTTAGTACAAATCACGTATACGCTGGTTGCATCACTACAACCAGCGTACATCGATTTTTAGTAAATAAAAGTAAAATATCTATTTTTCACTCCAAAAAGCGGCCATTGTGACCTTTGGCCCTCCATGTATCTTGAAACGACTCAATTCGACCTTTCACTTGCCTTTGGAGGGTTATATATTGAGCTATTGTGATGCATGGAAGGAGGATAAAGATAAGAGCATTGAAACTCTATTGAAATTTTGCCTTGATTGCTTCAGTCTACATCCATTGATCCTAGTTGTTGTGAACCATTTATGTTCACCTCCCAAACTCTGTCATATCTCGTGAAATATTTATTCTTTTACTCATGAGTTTTCCATAGTATGGGGGGATTGAAGTGGTGGAGGCACAAGTGGAGGGACCTAGTTCTTGGTTCAGATGAGTTGTCGACAAGAGGTTGTATCTTGTACTTCTTGTTCATATTAATAGAAATACTCATTTTCTCGTTCATTTATATTGTGAATGATAATTTATTATCATTGGGTACATTTGCTTATATATATCATGAATTATGCTATTATATATGCTAACATCTTTTATATATCATATGCACTTGTTTGTGTTTATTGTTGAGACTAAGCTGCAGGTTCAAGTGTTGTGATTCCAAAGCTCAACGAAATTCTTCATTAAACATCCGGATTGAGGTTGGTCTTTTATGTTGTTTATCCGCATTTACATTCATATAGCATACATTGGGAAATGAGTTGATTTTCTTGAGTTCATCTCTCTGTTGTGGTCTACCCCAAGCCATAGGAAGTTTTTCTCTGTAACGGAATTGGCGACTCCACTGGGGAGAAGCCTCTGTTTAGGGTCTTTTGGGCAATTTTTCCTTATTTTGGTTCATTGTTCTTTCGGGTTTCTGTGTCGATGATAGATTGTCAGGCCTTATATAGAAAAAACCCCGAGTTTCTTGCCTTTTTGACTCATTTTTTGTTCACCTATCTTGCCCTGTACACGACTTTGCTATGTTTTACCCGCGTGTACACACAACTATTACTTAACTAGCCCGTGTACATATGCTACTGTTCCCTGAACAGTTGCGTACATATTCGATTTAACCTTGTTTTTGGTGTTTGATTGATGCTGGGTGAATTCTGGGTGTTCTTGAGTCTTGTTGGGCCTGTATCTCGACTGTTTCTTGCCCTTTTAGTGACTAGAAGCTCCTCTTTCTTTGTTTTTTTGAGAAATTGGTTTTTAACCATTTTTTTTTATAGCTCATTGGCTTAGTTGAGTCTTTCTTTTGGGGTTTTGCTGGGCTATCTGCATTGCATTCTCAACATTCTTTTTATGAAAAGTATTGATTCTAGTTGCATTTTCATTTACTTATTTTGAAAATACATTTTTTTTTTGCTTTTTGTACTTGCATTTTTCATTGGAGTGCTTGTGACTTCATTAGGGTTTGATTGAGCATGAAATATTGTAGAGATATTGCATTTTATTTCTGAAAAAGAGACTTTGGTTTGACTTTCATTTAGTGGCATACATTTTTCTATTGGTAGACGAGTCTAGTGTTTTTCGGGTGTGCATATTATTGAGTCATTTCACGTCACTAGTTTCACGGCCATATTCCTTTGAGTAATCACAACCAATAAAATTAACGCTTAACTAAAATTGATTAGAACGCCTTTTCTCTTTTAGGGTGCACCAACAAGTATAAGTTGTAGAGTCTTGGAATAGAACCCGTGAGAGTAAACAATCCAAGACTATCAAACAAACATTATGTGTCTGACCAGGGAGTGGTGAAACCCATGGTATACATCGGTGTTCTCAGGACGCTCTACTCACATCAGAGTTAAGCATGAGGTCACGGGAGGTAGGTTGCGGAGATAGCCCTCCAATACTTGCTGAACATGGGAGATATATCTAGGATTTGTTCGTATCTGGGGACTCGTGAGGGATTTGACCCTTTTGAGTTTCGGGCGTAGCTACCCTTCCCATAGGGCGGATCCCACCTGCAACTGTTCGCCTGAGCATTGGTTATACGTGGTGACCTTAGTTGCCTTACCTAGGTATCACATAGGGTGTTTGCAACGGTTATTCTGTGGATGTTTTGAGTCAGATAGGGGTCGAACAACACATTGTGGTTACACATTGAAGTGTGAGGGTCCTTATAACTGATTCTGTTACCTCCGGTTATAGTTTGGGAGTCTCAGGCCTCTGCTAGGCGAGACATACCGGCTGTAGTGTCGGGAGGTCCCTTGAGCCAGTTCCCTGTTGTGTGCATTTTGGATGTAGCTTCTTTTAGGTGTGTGCTCTATGACAATTTAGTAGGCCGTTAGGAGACGCTTATTTGTTGACTCTTTGAGGTCATTGTGGATCGAGATTCGGCTCTCCGCCGATCTCTCCGATTGGCTGGTTTTCCAGCTAGCGATCCGTTACAGTCTCTTCGCAAGAGACGTCAGAGGACTATCACTGGTCCTTTATTTACATTGCACGAGCTTCAGAGAGCTCCCACTATGAGTTCTGCATCTAGCACATTAGGAATCCCAGTGACTCCGTTCGCTGGCACAAAGAGAACTTCCCCTCCTTTCACGTACTCTCTGAGGACTGGATGGGAGGGAGGTTCATCACACATCACTCCTCATGGGTTTGGGACATCCCATCCCACTAGTAGGAACCCGTTTGACGATACATGGTCATCAGGTCATCCGTATGGTTCATCTACGGGTGTGTCTGGTGTTGGTTCGGCATCTGTCTCCACGACCTCAGACCCTTTTACATTAGGTATGCTCGGTTTTATGTTGAGTATTACTTCCTCCCTTTCTGGTAGTCATGCTAGCTCTAGCATTGGGGTTGGGGGCACTACACCCCCTTTTACTGCTTATCAGTTCGGGAGTGGTCACATCCCTCCCTCTTCTCCGAATGTTGGAGGATGGCCTCCTCCTTCGTCAACCCCTAGTGTTAGTGTGAATCCTTTTTTGAGTGGAGGTTTCACGGTAGGCATCAAATCTACAACCTATATCCTGTCAGTTAACTCGTATGCCTCTATGCATGGGACTATGCCCACGAATGCTTATATGATTCCGAATCCTCTTCCTAGTTCTTCGGGTCCCTGGAGTGGAAACATACCGTTTTCTTATGGCCCTTACTTGGCTATTTTTCCCGGACGAGTGGTTATATGGTACCCCCTTCTTATGGAGGTAACTTTTTGAATTATTTAGGAGGTTTCGACCCTTATTCCATTCCCCCCTATGGAGCCCATTCTATGCATGTGCCTATGTATCCTTATACAGGTCAGGTTGGAGGAACATATTATCCTTCTGGTCAGGGCCATGGGCACTACTAGAGTTCGTCGGCACCTCAGGTGCCGACCTCTATGTACACGGTCTCATCTTCGGTTTCGCAAAGTCAGTCTCTCTCGGGAGCTTGTACTCAAGCTTCGTAGCCTCAGCTCTCGTTCCTCTCTAGGTTGAACTTTCTCGATCTTTCTAAACTCACAAATGATCCGATGTGTCATGACTATACATGGCCCCCAGTCCCCACCAAGCTCCCTTCCGATGTTCCAAAGTTTGAAGGGAAGAAGGGTGAGGATCCAGGTGATCACATCACCACGTCCCATCTATGGTGCTCCTCGAACTCCTTAAACCACGATTCCATCCGTTTGAGGCTATTTCAATGCACCCTTACAGGGGTTGCCGTGAAGTGGTATTTCGAGTTGCCTTGGGGCACATATAAGAGCTTCAACGATTTGGCTTTGGTTTTTCTAGATCACTTTCAGTTGCCGGTTCATTACGACACTGGCACTGAAATTTTGTCCACCTTCCACTAGGATAAAGCCACGCATATTTTTGATCACATTCAAGAGTGGCATCGACAGAAGAGGTTAGTAAAAGCCAACATTCCTATGTAGTTTCACTTGGAATGGTTCCTCAAGTCTTTGCTCCCTTATATTTAGAAGGACATTTCATTGTCCGGAATTATGACTCAAGAACAAGCCATCTTTAGAGCCCAGTATTTAGACCCGGTCTATGCGAAGTTTGGGATTCTGTATGACATTATACCTAACGCACCGCGATCAAGACACGAGTCCAAGCCCGCTCCTGGATTGCATGCCGGTGGCATTGTTGGTTCCGCAAGTGCTCGTTCCGTAGATATGCTTACGAATCAGATGCAAAATCTGTCTATTAACCAATATACTCCTGGACAGGCTCCAGCCTCGCCTTCCATCCAGTCGTCCGATGTAATTTCTATACAATCGGCGAACCCATCCGGTAACCAGCATCCTGGTGGAAAAAAGAAGGGGAAGAATAACCGTAGGGGTGGGAATAATAGGAACAAGAAAGGAAACGCTAACCCTCCTCGGGATGGTGAAAATGATGGTGGGGACCGCAAACCCAGGTGTAAGGTGAAGTTTCCTTGCAAACTTTGCTCCGAGGATCACCTTACACATTTGTGTCCTCGTATGGAGGAAGCATCGAAGCACATCGCACAGAACCCAACTGTGCTGACAAATCCCCTTCCTCATCATTAGAATATGGCTTCTAGTGCTTCCATCGTCGGTCACAGGACTACTGAAACTTCGACTTCTTCTACCCATGGCAACGGTTTTGGATGCGTAAACATGGTTAAATATGAGGTTTGTGTTGCTACTCGCTTGCGTGATTATGGAGCTCCATAACCTTCTTTGGGGAATGAGCCCCTTCCACTCGAGACTCCATTGTATATCGAGAAGTCCAATGCTATGCCGCGGGTACTGAAAGGTGTCCTTAAGCGCTCGACACATAATCCTAATGCCCGAGCCACCCATAACTACTCGATTGTGGAAGATCTGGGCCAAACCCCGTGTGCTATGTTGGCTCTCGAGGTCCTTCAGGCTTGTCCTTCGCAAAGGAACACCCTTCTATGTGCTTTGGGAGTCCTCGATCCTTATAACTCGAATGTTATCAAGTTTGACACTACTGATGTTCAGCCTCGGTTGCCCTATCATGTGGCTTTCCAAGTTCATGTTAGGTGTTTAGAGATGATTGTTAAGCGTACCGTTGTTGACAAAGGTGCTTCCACTTTAGTAATGTCTTTAGCTCTCGACTCTTCCCCGTTGTCGAAGTCTATGACCATGCTTACTGCATTCGATGGTCGTTCTTTTAGGCCGCATGGTATTATCTCCTCCCTTGAGGTCCACTTGGGTGGGAAGACCATGCCTATAGAGGTCGAGGTGGTCGATGGTCCCCTTGACTATAACCTTTTACTGAGTCGGAATTGGATCTACGCTATGAAAGTGATCGTATTCTTTGTTTTTAGAGTCATCTGCTTTCCCCACGAAGGCAAGATTGTGTTGGTCAATCAGTTGTCCTTTACTAGTTCCAATCCCGTAGCATCACCAGGGACCGTAGTTCCTCAGATCGAAAATTCTCAGCCGGCAACTGAGAATGTTGGTGTAGGATTATATTCCTCCTTAATGGGGTCTTTTGATATTTCTGCACCAATCTCCTTTATAGGAACCATCTCCGATGATGCTCCTTTATCATTGAATCCAGTACTATTCCAGACATCGTACTTTAGTGATCTGTGGACTCTACCTTCCACGAGTTCCCCATCAGGAGATTCTTCACACATCGTGTAGCTAAGGTTTTCACCCTAGCTTGTGCAAATGAGCACCTGCTAAGGATAATGGAATCCTTAGCAGCAGTATTAAGAAACAGTTAAAAAACAAAATATAAAACAGTAAAGAGGCGAAGCTAACATATGCATAAAACAAATCTTAGTTAAAACAATAAATAGTAAACATACATGGAAAGAAAGTAAATAAAATTTTCAATTTTTTATTGATGGCCAAACTAGGGTTTGCAAATAATTTACCTCAAATGATGAGGTTGGTTGAGCTCTTGCGGCAGTACGAGAGTAGTGTTCCAGAGCTCCATGATTCCCTTCTCTTCTCCAAAATGCATCAATGGTGGCTAAAACTCCATCAAAATGGTAGGCTCAAGCTCAAAATGAATGGCTAGGGCTCAATAGGAATTTTGGCAGCATAAGGTTAGAGTGGAAGATGGATGTCAAATGAGGGGCCTCCATCACTTTCTTATAGATTTTTAGGTGGTAGGGTAAACAACCATGATATTAGGCACCAAGTGGTTTAGGTTAATGGTTTTAGGGTTTTGCCCTCTTTTTCCTCTTTTTCCTTTTTTTTGAAATGGTTTCCCTTCTTTTTTTTTATTTTTGGGATTTAGACCCCTTTTGAGGGTCTTTTGATGTTTTTGGAGGAAAATTATCTATTTGAGGAGGAAATGTGGGTTTTTTTCCTTTTTAGGTATCCATTTGGGTTTTTTTTGAGGTTTTGGAGGCCAAAATGGTAGGAAAACTGATCAACAGGGTTATGTGACTAGGGGGATGAGCTAGTGAGTAATTTTTGGGTGTTAACACGTCGTAATGGCTATGCCCTTGTCTGCAACTGAGCTTGCTTATCGTGATATTAAACAAGTCAATGTAGAGCCAGATCTCTCTTCTTCAGGGATAGAGGGAGAAGATCCCGTTACCTTGCCCGTGTGGGCAGTTGACTCGTCTTGTTCACATGATTGCCTTGATGGTACTTTACCTTCGGATGAAGCTATTATCGAGGCCGTGAACGACAATGTCAGGCCTTGGGAGGATCTCCATCATAGATCTTATTTCCTTCCCAACCTTGATCTTATTGAACAAGATGAGTTTCGATCGACTCTAGCTGAGAAAGTTGGTCACCTTGTGGTTCCTTTCGAGTCGCATGGCATTTATGTGGAGGGAAATATGGATAATATTTCCCCTACTATCCCGATCAACATTTCTCGTATTCTCGGAAAAATCGAAAATGTATATGTCGATGCCGATTGTTCCCCTAAGGAAATCTGTATTTACACGAATTTATTCAAAGAATTTCGGGATGTGTTTGCCTAGTCATATGAGGAGATGCCAGGTATTGACCCTAGTATTTTCGAACATGAGATTAAGACTTACCCTCATGTTAAGCCTATTTGACAGCGTCTTCATGTTGTTAATCCTAGGAAGGCAACCACCATTAAGGCAGAGGTAGAGAAATTGCTCAAGGTCGGTTTCATCTACTCGGTTCCTCTTACCAAATGGGTATCCAACCCTGTTCCCGTGGATAAGAAGTAGGGAACCATCCGTGTGTGCACTAACTTTCGTGATCTGAATAAAGCATGTCCTAAAGATAACTTCCCCACCCCATTCATAGATCAAATCTTGGATGAGTGCATGGGAAGCGAAGTTTTCTTGTTTATGGATGGATTTTCGGGCTATAATCAGATCCAAATCAAACTTGAGGATCAACATAAAATTGCATTTATATGTCCTTGGGGTACTTTTGCATACCGAAAAATGCCCTTTGGCCTTAAAAACGCCAGAGCTACGTTTCAGCGGGCCATGACCTATGCTTTTCACGATCTTAAGCGCATAGTGGAGGCTTACCTGGATGATCTTGCTGCTCCCTCTCGTAAGAGAGTGGATCACCTAGGTCGCCTCTGCCTTATTTTCGAGAGATACCGATGTTATAATATTCGTTTGAATCCAAACAAGTGCATCTTTTGGGTGAAAGCTAGTCGCCTTCTAGGGTTTGTAGTCTCGAAGGAGGGTATTAGAGTCGATCCATTGAAGGTTGAGGCAATACTTCGGTTGCCTCCCCCGCGTAATTTGGTTCAACTTCAGAGCCTAGAAATGGGCTCTATCTTAAGCGGTATTATGCTTGAGCTTCCAGTTTGAGTTGATACTTTGTACACTATTGTATAGTTTCTGTACATAGTCTAGCTTTCCTTATATAGTTTATATTGGTTTTTACCATTTTTAGAGCCTTTTTGGACTAATATGTCATTGTGAGGTATCTTTTTGAGTAGTTTTTTGCGTATGGAGTTGATTTTGAACCTTTTCACGCCTTCAACAGGTATTTTCTACACCCGTCATATAGGTTAGGATGCCATTACACTTGCATTATTGCATTGACCTTATGACCATATTCATAAACCTTAGGTGCGACCCCACTTTTTAACCGACACAGAACCTTCATGCTGCTTTAGAAGTGTCGTTTTTCGGCGGTAGGGCTTGTCCGATCATGGGTGCCCTAGTTAGATCCTTCTTATGTCTCATGGCACCCATGCAGTTGTTCCTCCTTAGGATTGGGAGTCCTTTGTAGTCCTGCCATGACATTGCGATGAAGACTCATACTCTAATTTATCTTTGTTCTGGCCATCTCCCATAAGGTCTCCCCGTTTATGTCGAGTTGTGAATACATTGCATTATCCTGCTTGCCTTTGAGCCTTGTGTCGGCTCTCGCTTTCTCAGTTATTAGCCATTTGCCTAAGCACTTTGCTTTTCGAGCCAAGCAGAGCCTTAATTTATCTTTCGCAGCTTGATGACCCTTACCTTGAGGGAACACCCCCCCCGAGTGTCCATATCCTGCACATGCTTCCTTGCATCGAGCATGGGTATGTTCCATTGCCCGGAACTAGTTGGCTTTCCCATGACACTCGTTCTCTCACTATTGTACTATAAGCAATTTTATTCTTTTTCAAGCTTTAGAATATGAAAATGACAAAAAAATCACGTAACTTAAAAAGCCGGACAAGAAAATTTTACTACCTGCTATTGGCAGCTGTCGTGTCGCCTTTGAACAGAGCATTCATGTCCACTCCATGTATCATGGGTCGGGATATTAGTATGACCTTCGGAAGCTGTACTCATTTTTCAGATCTTACTCCACCGACTGGTTAAGCTTCCAGTCATTATGGAGCCCTTTGTAGATGCCTCATGCGTCCCAAAGTATTGTCAGTATCCAGTATTGAGTCTATGCTGCCTGAGTCTATTCATCTACTCATGCTCTTGTTCAAAGGAAGTCTTTAAACCAGAGTCGGCCACTCCTCAGATCTCTTGACTATTGCATGTCGGCCATCCCTTATGAGTCCAGTTCGATCACATATGATGTTCCACACCGCACCCTGGGCCTACTTTCATCATTAGTAGGTGACCTTGAACTTAGTAAGTGATGTCTCATCATTGGTCCTTGACTAATTGGTTTCCCTTGTGTTCGATGACAAGACATCTATTCACACATCGGGATTCGAGCCATGCCTTGGTTTCCATTAGACCCTATTGGTGGTTTCCTCGCTCATGTCAGTAGTCTTCATCATTGTCTGCTATTCAGGAGGTCTCTTTCGTGCACTATTTCCATCTTGTACACGCATAAGAGACGCACCCGATTTTTGGTTTGTTCAGCCTATTCGTCCGAGTTCTTCCAAATCTTTCAGCGTAGCTGCTACCTCGTGCTCGTTAATGGGGGATCCATTAATGCCTTCCTTCGAGCGAATCTCATTCCTTCAACTCCAACTCATTTATTATGGAATCAAGATTTAGAGTCCTTTGAGTACCTTGAGACTTGTAGTAATTAGTGGTAGGTTCTCTCGCCATCGACAGTTGGGAATTCATTAATGTCCCCTGATTGATGGATTCGTCAAGTGTTCGATCTCAACATCTTTATTCACACTTGGTGAATGTACTCAGTGCCTTGGTACCCATTTTCATTATTGGTGGGTTATCTTGCATTTGTTAACGGTATACCTCAATGACCGGTAATCAGACGATGTCACATCAGGTTCGACATTAGTACCCTTATTCACTTGATGGGACATGTATCGTAGATGGTTTGTGTAGAATACCCTAGACTTTAGTTGCATTCAGTATATGCTACTTGTGATCGTGATTGTACCTATGAGAGATTGTTATCATACATCAACAGTTTGTACCATCAGTCTGCATCAGATGTTTCCTCTTCAACAGGAGACCATATCTTATTGTATATGGGTCATGGCTATGACCATTCATGACATGTATTCACTATGTACTGCCTACTCATGGCCATTGTATCAGATTCCTATTGTATCGATATGTACACAGAGATATAATTGTATTATGATGAGTGAGCTATTCCTTTCATTTGTGTCTCCATCACTCCACTTCTGAGATTCGTAATGTATTTCGGCCACTGTAGTACCTTCTCTGACCTCACACATTATGTGGCATCTATTACACCGTATTTTGCCACCTTGTGAGCATTAGAACTCCTTGGCCTCCTTTATCCATCTGTAGACTCAAAACCACATTTTGGTTCTCCTTGAACCCCTTTTTCCTTGTTTTTCCTCCTATACGTGAGCTTCTTCAGTACAACTTGCGTATACGCTGGTTGCATCACTACAACCAACGTACATCGACTTTTGGTAAATAAAAGTAAAATATCTATTTTTCACTCCAAAAAGCGACCATTGTGACCTTTGGCCCTTCATCTATCTTGAAAAAACTCGATCCGACCTTTCACTTGCGTTTGGAGGGTTATATATTGAGCTATTGTGATGCATGGAAGGAGGAGAAAGATAAGAGCATTGAAACTCTATTGAAATTTTTCCTTGATTGCTTGAGTCTACATCCATTGATCATAGTTGTTGTGAACCATTTATGTTCACCTCCCAAACTCTTTCATATCTCATGAAAGATTTATTCTTTTACTCGTGAGTTTGCCATTGTATGGGGGATTGAAGTGGTGGAGGCATAAGTGGAGGGACCTAGTTCTTGGTTCATATGAGTTGCCGACAAGAGGTTGTATCTTGTACTTCTTGTTCATATTAATAGAAATACTCATTTTCTCGTCCATTTATATTGTGAATGATCATTTATTATCATTGGGTACATTTGCTTATATATATCATGGATTATGCTATTGTATATGCTAACATCTTTTATATATCATATGCACTTGTTTGTGTTTATTGTTGAGACTAAGTTGCAGGTTCAAGTGTCATGATTCCAAAGCTCAACGAAATTCTTCATCAGACGTCTGGATTGAGGTAGGTCTTTTATGTTGTTTATCCGCATTTACATTCATATAGCATACATTGGGAAATGAGTTGATTTTCTTGAGTTCATCTGTCTGTTGTGGTCTACCCCAAGCCATAAGAAGTTTTTCTCTGTAACAGTTATATGGAATTTGTATATATATATATATATATTGTACAAGCTTAGAATGTATAAGAAATTTTTGAAGTTATGTTTAGCTTGATGTATATATTTGAAATAGATATCAAATTTGCATTTTATGTATCTTGTACACATATAGTGAAAAGGCTTAGTATATGCCTTAGAAGATGACAAATTGCATCGACGCTATTTATGTGTTTAAATGCTAGAAGTTTATTAATGCATGGAAACTATATTTCAATGTTAGGATTATAGCTATGTATATATTTGATGATGCATGTGAATTGTATGTACATATTGTTAAAATGCTTGTTTAAGAGTATGGTTGAGCTATTATTATCAAGTCCCTTCCTTTAAACTGTTTCATTAACCATCCTTGCTCCTAGAGAGGTCGCAAGATCCTAGGACAAGGTATTGGTTGGACAACTAAGAATGAATAGATTATTTTGCAAAGGTTAGGGTACTTGTTCTAACTCGTTATGCAACAAGTATATACATGAATTAAAAAGGTTAAGCATTGTAATACTCTTTGGTGGAATGTTATTTAAACAAGCCTAGAAATCTAACTTAACATGAGTTCATATTTTAGTTATGATTGAATCAATATGTTAAAAATGAAAAAAAATCTTAGTTTTTAGTTGCGATGTTTGGGTACATTACACTTGTTACACAAGTGACCTAATTCAAATGGTTGTATAATGAAAAAGTTTGACGCTACTTGTGATACAAGTGATCTAGTAAAACTGGTTGATAAGGATACTATGATTGATGATTCCTTATCTAGTCATGAGAATGAATTAATCATAAATAGTGAATTCATGAACACAAGTTTTGAACATGAGTAAGAAAAAGAAGCACAAAGTGACAACACCAACAATGAATTTGAATTTGAAGAAAATATTAATGAATGACATCATCAAGTACAACATGATCTTTCCAAGACGATTACCAAACCTTGGGAAGAACTCAAATTCTAAAAGAATCAACATGGATTAGGATATGGAAAAGACAACATATTTCATATCCCAATTACTCCAAACCAGTTCAGTTTGTGAGTGTAGGATTTCTTGATGAAGATTTGAAGGATCCAGAAGAAAATGAAGAACTAGTTGATGAAAAACACATGAAGGAAATTCTTTAATGTCAATATTGTCATAGAGTTGGTTATTTGGAGATAGCATGTTTTGATTTCCATCCTTGTCTTTATTGTAGGAAGACATCACCATTTAGACAAATGTAGAAAGGAGGATAAAAAGAAAACAATCCATCATGGATGGATAAGTTCGTGGAGATGGAACCAAAAAGTCAAGATGTTGAAGAAGTCTTACCGTCTAGTTCAAACATGGGTACAAACATATTTGAATAGTGAAATTACAAAATCAAAGAAATTTCAATCAATGATTCAAGATCATAGGTTTGGGCATGATTGGGGCCCAATTCCACATGTCTTATGAAATTAAAGATGGTATTCCTTTGCACCTTAAAGGGGGGAAAGTACAAAAGTGATTGAAGAAACAATCTCAGGTGAAATTTGGTTAGTGGTCAACCAAAAATCACCATATCCATTGATAAAATTGGTTAGTGGTAAACAAAAACCACCATATGCATGGCATCAAAATCAACTATTGTAGAAGAATCCAAAGTTCAAGCTTAGATCCCTTCCATATTCTTCTAACCTTGCACTTGACAAGGGGGAACGTTAATGATGATAGTGAGGCTCCAAGATTCAAAGTCTTATCAAAATTCAATTAGATAATTAGTCTACTTAGTATCTATCTACCAATCAAATAAGATAAGTTTCAACATGGCATCTGAGCTCCTCTTCAAACATCAAACCTCATCAAATCATCATTTGGGAATTCCAACATATAAAATGGTTTACTCAATAGACTATTCAACTATTCATGGGATGTTCGACACCTAATTGTGTCCAAATTTAGAGAGCATTCAGTAATCCTAATTGTTCACGCCATCTTCTTCTAGCAAAATCAGGGAATGTCCATACATGGCAGGTGTTCACTTCCAAAATTTTAGCTCTCATTCAAAATTCAACATCCATATTGGTGGTTTTAAGACATATCTTCATTGAAGCTCAGTTCAGAATTTTCAAATTGAAGATGGTACCAATTCTTGCTACTTTACTGGTATTATTCTTTAGACTTGTGATTGAAGGGGGAGGAATGTTAGACTATAAGTCTCTATACAATCACAAAATCCTAGATCACCTCTATTGTGAGTTTCTATTCTTATCACATTATGAGTTATCATATTCATCCACTGTGAGTTGTCACTCAGATGTAGATTGGGAGGTGACTGTGATTGATGTACTATATAATATTGTCATTGGTATGAAGATCAATGTTGAAGACGGTTCAAGCCTTTTCTGCCAATTTTCGTCTTGTTCTTGCTTTCTCTATAGTTTAACAATCTGCCTCCAAATTTATAAGCTCAATCAATTAACACAAACACATATATTTGTGTACAAGAATTTTCCAAAAAAACCAAAAGTACTCAATCGAAACTTCATAGTCATTCACCTTATCTCATAGCTACCATCATAAAATGGTTGGGTGTTCAAAAATAATATTGACACCTTGATGAACCTCCTGGATTCACCATTCATCATTTTTGTTGTTGAAGACCTTCCTTAGATAGTGAATAAACTTTGGAATCCCTTTCTCTAAAAATACAGATGAAAGATATCCTCTGAAAACCTACTTGAATGCCTTTAATTTCATCAAATAAAGGCTGCAAAGTGAAATTCCTCAATGTATATTCATGATTCATCCTTTTTATGACTAGTTGTGTGTGTCGAAATATCAGAATTTTTGTCAGACCATATTTCAACTACAAAAGTGAAAGATAACATTAAAGCCGTCGGTTCTTCTAGATTATTGGAGCCCACACAAATACCATCTTTGAAAGAAAGATAATTCTCATCTAAAAGGTATATCATACCACCTTCCCCACTTTTTGGGAGGTCACCATCAAAGTATGCCCATGTCCCTAATTTATGAAATTATCAGTTTCCTTCTCTCTCATAACTCTCAATGGTGTAGGATTCTTGGTTTGTTTAAACATAGATACAATATTTAAGCTTTATATAGACCATTGAATTGGAGATATCAACCCATTGCCAAAAATTTTTGCGTTTGTAGCAAGCCATGTACCCCAAACAACATTTGGAGGCAAGGCTCTGAAATATTTAGTGGCCTCATTCTTGACGCAGGATTGAAGAGCAACCTCAACTGATGTGGCACCCCAAGCATTCCTTAACCCTAACATGTTCTCCAATTCAATCCATACCGAAGATGCAAAACCACAATACAAAGAGATGAGGATTAGATTCTTCACTGATCATGCATAGATTGCACAATCTTGGCTCGCTTGTGTTTCTCTTTTGACAGATATCCCATGTCAAGACTTTGTTGTTCAAGAGAAACCACATGAATATTCAACATTTTAAGGGGCATCGAAATCTCCATACCTTTTGCCTCCACTACTTTTCTTGTGGTTCTTGCACACCTAAATAAGACACAACCCTGTAGTCCTCATTGTGTTGATGTTTCTCCAAGTTGCAGCATCGAGCAGACATTCACTTACGAGAAATGGATGGCTAGTGGTGAATGAGACATTCACTCACGGGAAATGGCTAGCTAGTGGTGAATGAGACATTCACTCATGGGAAATGGATGGCTAGTAGTGAATGATACATTCACTCACGGGAAATGGCCATGTAATTTGGCTAGTGATGAATGGCCCAGGCAGGGGCAGTGCTTCTCCCAGGTCATATGGTGTGGAGATGGGCCCCAAGGTTCTCTCACATTGCCTGCTCCAGGACATAGTGATCTATTCTATATTAGAGTGATTTGACTTGTTTATTTGATAGGGTATTTCATCCCCTTGTGGAATATACAAGTCTAGTCTAATGTTGAATTTGACATAGACTTTAAGAAGTGTTCGAGACTTCTTAGTGTTGATCAAATCAACATTAGAGCTCTATGAGTGAATAGATGTGCATGTGAGGAGATGATCATCAATAATGACAACTTTTCTATGATGACGAAATAACCAAGAAGACAATTCAACCATTGAAGAAGTCACAGATAGCATTGAAGAAGCCTAGGAAATATTGAAGAAGAAGAAGGACAAGCCGACCCTGAAGATAAAAATAAAAGTGGAAAACAAAAGTGCAAGTTGGCCTCATAAGAAAAATCAAGGTGAATTGAAGTGTATAAATAAGCAACTAATATTTCATTTTCACAATCCAACTAACACATCACAACAACTCTTCCAGCTAATGCACACTTGTCAAGAAGGCCTAACAAAGGCAAAAGGAGATAGTTTTTGGGGTTCTTATCTTCTCTAGGCGTTTGTTATCCCTATCTAGGGTTTCTTTGTGAAGGTTGCACTCTCTTGTGGCTAGGGTTTCTTCATGAAAAGAGGATGAACTTTATGTGCTAGGGTTTCTCTTCAACAATGGTAATGTACTTGAATTTGATTCATTTATTCTAAGAAAATTTGGTTGGGTTTTCTCCCAATTTTGGGTTTCCCAGGGTAAAAATATTTGTGTCTATTGTGCATGGCCGTGTTTCTATTATCTTTTGTTTTCGCTGCAATTTAGGTTGAAATTTTCAATGTGCAATTATTTAATGAAAATTGTGGGATGAAATGAATGCTTGAAGTCATTAGGAATAATTGTCAAGATTTGGAAATAGATAAAAAAATTTCAACATGGTATTAGAGTAGGGTTGAAGATAGTCGTAGCACAAAACTGCCAAAAAAGCAAGTCCAAAAAATTAGGACTGGAAAAGTAGGTCCAATAGAATAGGGCCAAAACCACGGGTTCGAAAAAGTAGGTCCGAAAAAGCAGGTTCGAAAAAGTAGGGTTGAAAAAGCAGGTTTGAAAAAATGCGACAAAAAATGTAGGTTTGAAAAAGTAGGGATGAAAAATAAGGTCCGAAAAAATAGGGTCGAAAAGTAGGCCTGAAAAAGTAGGTCCGAAAACGCAGGTCCGAAAAAGCAGGTCCGAAAAAATAAGGCTGAAAAAGAAGGTTTGAAAAAGCAGGTTCAAAAAAAGCAGGTCCAAAATTGCAGACTTGGAGATTATGAAACAAAGGTTTTTAAGAGTTCAAGCAAGCAAGAAAATGAAGGAGTAAAACCAAACATTTTTTGAAGCAAATCTAAGGGAAGATCTGAGGACTGTATTGTTACATCTCCAGGGCAAATCTGAATATTGATAGTTACAGACCAAGGAACACTTCATAAAGAGAGGTGGTTGCAGGAACAGTCCCAAATACATTAAGGAGGATGGTTACAAGTCTTCCAGAGCTCTAGGTAGAGCATGCGAATGTTTGCAGGGGTTGTACACTTGGCAAGAATGCAAAGGGATATTTTCTGAGCAATGATAGTAGGTCCAAGGGATCTTGGATCTAGTGCTTTCATATTTTCCAAGAGTTCAAGGCTCAGGCAGAGACCCTAACAAAGAAGAAGATCAAAGTGTTGAGGCCAGACAATGGAGGACAGTATACCTCCAAGGACTTCAATGATTTCTGCAAGGAGGCAGGGATCAAGAGGGAGTCAACAACAAAGATAATTATTTAATGCTTTAAGTAATGAGTTTTATACCTAAGTAGAATTGATATTTTGTTGATGGATAACATAACAGTTTAATTTGTATTGGTTTACTCTTGTGTACAACTTTGTCATGTATTGCAGAACAAGTCCATTATGGAGGTTGTGAAGGAATTGATCCATGATTAGGATTTACCCATATTCTTATAGGAAGAGACATCCAGTACAACAGTTTATGCTCATAACAAGAGTCCTCACCAAATATTGGGGGACAAGACTCCTTAGGAAGCATTCATAGGAGTGAAGCCGGAGGTCAATCATTCAAGGATCTTTGGTTGTCTAGTATACACCCGTGTGTCGAAGCAGAAGAGGACGGAGTTAGAACCTTCTGGGAAGAAGGGTACTTTGTGGGATACAACGAGACTTCAAAGGCCTATAAGATCTATGTTCCAAGACAACGCTAGATTGAGGTTAGTCAGGATGTTGCTTTTGATGAAGATGTAGCCTTTAGGAGGTCTAGAGAGTCTCACATGGAGATTGATAGTGATGAGTAGGAGGCTTTGAAGGATGAGGGTACATATCCCTCTAGTATAGTTATTCATCCTTCAGATTATCATGAGGAGTTAGTAGAGCCAGTAGAGCCAATGGAACCGCCTAGAGATAATGTAGTGATTAGGAAGAGGCCAACATGGTTTCGTGACACCTTGTAGGATGCAGAGAGGCATGTAGCTCCTAGTGGTACTTTTAGGGAGATAGTTCCGAGATCAGAGGGGAAGTCAGTGGTGACTTCCAAGTGATCAAGCATGTAGTCCAGATTAGCATCAGCTATGGAATCATCCAGTTTACAGGCTTGGAGAGAGTCATGGATTGTATTCAATGTTCTTGAGGGAGTAGGAGGCTCGCCTCAGTAGACCCATTTAGTGGGAGATGAAACAGATGGATACACATGGATCAACAATCTAGAATGCAATAGGTTGCTTCAATGCAAGATACTTAGATGCAGAGGATGCAGGGTGTCCATATGCAGAGAGTGTAGGATACTCAGATGCATTGGGAGCATAGTGTCTATATGCAGAGGGAGCATGATACTTAGGTGCAGATGGAGTAGGGTGCTCATGCATAGAGGGAGTAGCTGCAACGCAATTGTTGATGACGGAGGAATTTCCCCAGTTAAGAGTACTTCCCTCACTAAGAAGAAGTTGGATTCAGAAATCGATATGAAGGATCTTGGCCTGATGCATTATTTCTTGGGATTGGAGGTGTAGCAGAGATCAGGTGCTGCTTCAGCTATGATATCTTGGTTTAGCAGGAAGCAGACTTCTGTAGCACTCAGTACAACAAATGCAGAGTATATTGTATCTAGTGTCGCAGGTTGTTAAGTAGTGTGGCTTTGAAATCTCCTTGCAAGAATATTTGATAATGATCAAATAACACTTCATCTGAGACATGGTGTAGAAGGGAGCAATGAAGCTCTAGTACATATCCACATATGAGAAACATTGGGAAGACATTCACTCATGGGAAATGACCATGTGATTTGGATAGTGGCGAATGGCCTAGACATACAGATGAGCAATATAGGGAAGACATTCACTCACGAGAAATGGCCATGTGATTTGGCTAGTGGTGAATGGCCCAGACATTTGGATGAACAACATCGGGCATAATACATTCACTTATGGGAAATGGCCATGTAATTTGGCTAGTAGTGAATGATACATTCACTCACGAGAAATGGCCATGTAATTTAGCTAGTGGTCAATGCCCCAGGCGTAGTTTTGGAAAACTTGAGATGCAAATTGTGGACATTCACACCAAGGAAGCTTGGACTTGATGCATAATGTCTCGCTCGTTGAGAGGGAGTGTTGATGTTTCTCCAGGTTGCAACATCGGGAAAACATCCACTTACGGGAAATGGATGGCTAGTGGTGATTGAGACATTCACTCACGGGAAATGGCTGGCTAGTAGTGAATGATACATTCACTCATGGGAAATGGCCATGTAATTTGGCTAGTGAAGAATGGCCTAGGAAGGGGCAGTGCTTCTCCCAAGTCATAGTGTGGAGATGGGCCCTAGTGTGCTCTCACATTGCTTGCTCTAGGACATAGTGATCTATTCTATATTAGAGTGATTTGAATTTTTTATTTGATAGGGGATTTCATCCCCTTGCGGAATATACAAGTCTAGTCTAATGTTGAATTTGACATAGACTCTAAGAAGTGTTTGGGACTTGGTCAAATCAACATTAGAGATCTATGGGTGATGTGGAAATCCAAGAATGTATGAAAAATCAAAAGGAATAACCACCTTTTTCCAAAATCTTAACACCTTAATGCGATCCATTAGTTTAAATTTGAAAATATGAATATAAAATCTCCATGCACATAATCTTCATACCCATGAAAGCTGAAATGTGGAGTCGCAATGTGAGTTCTTCAAGTATTTTTAGCTGTCCTCACCTCCAAAACAATGAACCATTAAGTGCCCTGATGATAAAATGATCTAAAAATAAAACGTTCATCCAATAATATGGCCGATCCACAGCCTTTTGGAAGAAAGAAATTTATCCTCAGCAACTGCTTCAAAATATTACAACAAAATCTAGCATCCCCATATGATATAAAGTCCCAAGCACCAAGGATCTAGTCTTATGCAACTTCAAGAAGGATCTAGTCTTAATGTTCAAATCTCTCACACATGTGACATTTTTGCAATTTACACGATAAAGCGTCATCAACATATATCATGTAACCCACCAAAGACATCCTCATTAGATCCAAGAAGTAGCATGAGTCCAAAAACAACCAAAAACAATAAAAAACTAAAACCGCACGGCCACATGTCTATTAATATGTGCTACTGTGCGTGTTATTAGAACTATGACTGCGCGACCGACATAGATATTCTTTCAATATCCGTGCGATTGACAGAAACGATGGAATCTCAACCACCAGCAGTGCATTTAAGACTCATGAAAGCTCCATTACCTCAACAAATTTGCATTTGTCTCCTTACACACTTGGGTTCCTTAAATAGTCTCTTTTGTGTACCTTGGAGCTAGATCATGAGATCAAGGAGTTCACATTGGGATCTAGTTATTTCTTGTCCACCTCATGGACTATAAAATGAATACTTATGAAGGAAAGAAATTAAGAGCAAGGTTATGTTGTTGGAATTGTGCTTGAGCTCCCTTATAGCTCACCTCTTCCCTCTTGTATAACATCTACCAAGCTCCCTTGCCACCTTCCTTCAAGGAGCAAGTGTTCTTCTCATTTTTTTCTCAAGCTACTTAGCATCTACTGTGGACTAGATAGACCTCCCTAAGAGGGATCGTTTGCCTCCATTGGAGATCACATCTCCTGGGTGTTGTACATGCTTGACCATGGGGAAATTAAAAAAGTGGTTTGGCATTTATTGGTTGTTGGAGTTTGCATTCCTACCCCTTTGTTCTTTGTTTCATTTCATTTTCATTTTCTTTGTTTATCTCTTTTCACTAACCACCACTTGCAGGATCAGTTGGAGCACTCACCCACACAATAGGGGCGCCTAATATTGAAGCCTTGCTGCAACCTATCAAGCTTTTCCCCTTACCAATTGGGAAGGATTCACCCTTGTGCAATATTTTTCACAACAATTACCTCAATAGCTATTCCTCTCTCTTTTGGTTGGCTCTCATCCAACAAAAGGAGGGGTATCCATAACTAAGACCATTACGGTTATGGAGTGTAGGCCTGAGGTGAAATAGGAAAAGTAAGCCTTAACAAAATGGTGGTCACTTATTACATGAAATGGATCAAAATGGAAAGGGGAAAATGATATGGAAAATAAATGGAGGGAGAGGGAAACAAAGAAATAATGTGACATGACTAGTGCCTATGAAAGCAAGGGCTAATGGAAATGCATTATACAACTTGATGAGAACTATATACTCAAAATAAGAACTCTAGCTATAAAAACTCAAAATTTTGCATCAAAAACACCGAAATCAACCCCCGAATCGAAAAGTAGTGCTACTGGTACCCTTTTTTTCCATGGTAAAATTACAACTTTCTTGAAACTTTGACCAGTGCCAGTGCACTCAAAACCATAAATCGACCCCCCAATCAAAAAATGGTATTCTCCCATAATCACCCTCCTTTTTATTCAGGTTTAAAATTGCAACTTGTTTGAAACTCTAGTCTTAACAACCATTGCCATTGCAATCGAAATTCTAAATAAACACCCAAATCAGAAAGTGGTGCTACCAATAACATCACTTTTCATTCCAAGGATAAATTTTAATCTTTAATGTTTTTTGAAATTAAAGTTTATTTTTTTATATAGTTTTTAACTTTTAATATTTAGTGTTTTATAAATAAAATTTTGTATTTAATTTTTTAATATTTTTCTAAAAATTATCTCATTCTAAAAATAATCTCTTTCTGTCAAATCTCTCTCTCTCTCTCTCTTCGTTTTTAAAGTGATTTTTTTAAATCACATATTTTTTAAAGCCATGGTTCCAAAATGCTCAGAATTGTAACTCAATAGAAGAAGGGTGTCTACTACTAGTAGCATCCCTTTTTCGATTTAGGATTTGATTTTGGCATTTTTGTTGCAATGGTGTCGTCTATTAAGGACACAGTTTTAAACAAGCTTTGATTTTAGCCTCAGAATGAAAAGTGGTTATACATGAAACACCACTTTTCGATTTGGGTGTTTATTTAGGGTTTCGATTGCGGAGACATTGACTGTTAATACTGGGGTTTCAAACAAGCTGCAATTTTAACACCAAATAAAAAGGAGGGTGATTTTGGGAGGACCATTTTTCGATTTAGAGGTCAATTTATGGTTTTGAGTGTAGTGGCACTGGTTGGGGTTTTTTTGTTGTTGTAATTTTAGCATTGGAAATAAAGGGTTGCTACTAGTAGCACCACTTTTTGATTCGGGGATAAAAAAGCCACTAAATGCAGCCTATAAAAAACAAGAACTCTAGAGGGTTCTTGTCAAGTTGTATAATCTGTTTAGAGTTAATGAGTCATTATAACATGAATGGACTAATTCGTTAGTCTCACTATTTGAGGTAGGCTATGAGGTAGAAACAACCCATATAACACATTAGACTTGCTTGGATGAAATGAGTAATTAGAAACCTCCATCACTCACTTGAGTCCCTAAGGTTAAAAGAATTATTTTGATACTTAAAAAATTAAGATGTTCGGTGGAAATTAAATGTAGAAATTTAGTCTTGAAGGATTGAATTTTCCACTTATCAAACCATTAAAGGTGTTGTTATATTATGTTGAATTATTAATCTATTTCAACAACTTAATGTATTGGATGAAGGGAAATAAACAAGATTATAACAACATACAATTCAAAAGGAAGTACCTCCTCTTATTGATTGTTCCAAAAATAAAAAAAATATAACTTTATTATTTGGTGTTTATATGTGTATGGTAGCAAGATAAATCTGCAAATAATTAACAACAAAAATTAAAAGTGTTAAACATAACTAAGAAACAAGACAAGAATACCTCCTTGTTCATTAGTCTTCAAGCATTTGATATACAAGAGGATCCATCCTTGTCTCCAAGCTCCTACTCTAACACCTTCACTCCACTCCACAATTTTCTAACTCCCAACTCCTCAATTACAAATGAAATGGAGAGAAAGTTCCTTTATATAGAAATGAGCTTGATCTCTCTTACAATAAAATACAATTACCTTTGTAATTCCTTAACAAGTCCAACAATAATAAAATATGGAGTTAGTTAGCTCTTTGTCAAGTCAAAAGGTATACATCCCCTCTAGGAGAATTCACTCCACTAGGAAAAATGATAAAATATTGTTGGAGGAATCTCTTAGAGAGATGGTGCACTACTATAATAAGCCTTGTTTGACAATGTAAAATATTAAAAAAAAAAATGTCGCCCTTGTGCGCTCTTCAATATGCTTACATGCAAAAGTATTAAAATAATTCTTGACATACGAGGATGTCAAGATAAGTTCTCTAAGGTGCACCCTGCAAGATGCATGAGGGGATACATATTAAAATAATATTATGTTGATGAAGGATTTCATAATGTGTGAAATTCGTAGAAGGGGCTTTCAGATTCACTATGTTGGAAGTTATGAGGTCAATTGGCGAATACCACCAAAGATAGCTGCTCCGTATAGCCTAACAATCCGTTGATGAAGGTTTTAATAGTGTGTGAAATTGTTATAAGGGGATTTCAAATTCATTGTGTTGGAAGTTATGAGGTCAATATTCCCCTAGGAGGGTGCTCCATAACAAACTCTTCAAATGGTAAGTGGTTAACCACTCCCACTTATAATAGAGGGGTGCTCTAACAAATTCATAACAAAATTTATCAAAATATAATCCACACACGTGAAGGAAGATGGTGCTCCAATAAACTCATAGATATGTGTGCAATATGCCAACTAATTGGAGTGCTCCATAAGAAGGAAGTTGGTCAACTTTCCCAAAATAGCAAGGTTATTTGTTCCATGTGAAACCACATAAAATAAATTAATAATTAATTCAAAGGTAGTTACAAATCCCATATAAAATAACCAACTCCACATGAGTGTGCTTAGGAGATAATGTCGATGGTGGTTGATTTCATCAAAGAATGTGCCAAAACCATGTGTTGTTTATTCAAAACCATTGTCTGATTCACCTCAAATCAAATGAATAAGAGAAGGTGACTTAGAGAAGTGCTCCAAGGTCGTTACACTCCTCACCCATGAAAAATAAACTACTCCCCACGTGCCTTGGAATCTGTCACTACTAAATTTGGGGTCCCAATTCAACATTTTCATCGACATTTAATGAAAATGTCAATTTCCAATGTTGAACTAAAGTCGACTGGGTGGAAAATTGAAGAGCAAATCTACCTATGTCGACTGGGTGGAAAATTGAAGAGCAAATCTACCTATGTTTTGCAACATGTCACTTAAGTGACATGAGGTGGCTAGTGTGGCTTGAACAACATTAGGTGGCTAGCGTCGTGTTATACCTCAAAATGTCACATTTGAGTGTCCTCCTTGAGTTTTTTTATTTCATCACCTTGAAAATGTGATTATTATGCTGCTTAGAGGTGTTGTAGAGGGAAACCTAGAGCCTATTATGGTCCCTCAACATGTTGGGGAGAGAAATCTATCATTAGGAGGTCGAAATCCACTTAAACCAACCCTATTTCAAGCCATGAACAAGAATTTTCGCCCCCTGCCAGTTGTCTAGGGATTGACAATCTCCTCTTTGTTTCTCTATGGTCCTCTTTAAGGGAGCGAAAATCTTCCTTGAGTTTAGGATCAATATTTGAGAGGGATTTTGGGATATTAGCTCTACCCTTCGAATCCTCTCCTCCATACCATCCTAAGTATGTCAATCCTCTCATGATCCATTATATCCTCTTGTGATCCAAACATTTCTCCATGGTGGTTTGGGCTCCCAAATCCTCTAAATGAATCTCCTACCTTGACTCCCACACACAAAAAGTATGCTTAGAGATGCCATCCTTATGTTAGCTTGATTCTCAAAGGGTATGGAAGGGAAGCTTAGAGGAAGTGCTACTGCAAGTCATGTATACCATTGTACATGATTTTTTTATGGATTTCCATTAATACAACTTGGCCTATTTCTCCCATATGTGTGTTCATTTACAGGTATGCTTACTCTTCTTGCATTCAAAGTAAGTAGGCTTCTTTATGTTTAACTTGTAGAAGGAAGGTAGTCCCTTGTGTTTTCTCTACATGATCTACTCAGCTTTTGAGATTTGGACATAAAACCTAAAGGCTGGAGCAACAACGACAACCGTCATTAAGGAGGTAAGTAATCTACTCTCCTTCACTCTTCTTCCTGCTTGTCTTGTTGTATGCATAGAGCCTAGGTATAGGATAAAGTTAGAGTCCATTTGTTTTGCTTCTGTCTTGGATTAGTGATCTAGGGAACCTTCACATATCCAAGAGGGATTCTACCTATCCAGAGGGCGAATTTACCACCACGGAAACTAACGACGATACTGAGGAATTTCCCTAGTTTTGACCTTTTTGAGTGATTTCTTAGGTGTTTTAGTCTCTTCAAGTGTTATTTTATTTTGAGTTTTGTCTTCTTTAATCATTACTGATAAGCATTTTGAGCCTAAGACCTAATCCATTCTTGGATCTAGGAAAAACCATTCATTTTCCCTACTTTCCAGAATCTCCCCCCCCCCCCCCCCCCAAAGAGCTTACAGAGCGAAAATTCTTGATTTTTGCCCCCTCTCAACTGTCTAGGTAGCAACAATCTCAAAATTTTCTCCCTCTGCTAGCCTTCTAGGGAGCGAAAATCCCACTTTTTCGCTCTGTCTATGAAGGGAAGGAGTGATTTCCCTGATTGGGCCTTTTCTTGGGTGTGTTGGCTTGGTTTTGCTCAATATTTTCCTTCAAGTTTGTTTGTGTGAGCCTTTTCTACTTGATTGAAGTTGTGTATGCTCTCGATCTGAGCATTTGATTGCTTTTTGAATCCTTTTGAGATCCATTTTGTCTTTGGTCAATCCTTGGAAGCTTGAAACCAAATTAGGTCAATTTGGTCTCCTTTTAAGTTCATCACTTCCCCAACTTGGTTCCTCTTGTTTAGTGGCATTTGAGCCTCTATTACATTGATTCCAAAACCCTCAAATCTTGTTTGGATATGTTTGGGACCTTCTTGAGTGGTTTGGAAAGTGTAGTGTTGTTTTGGCCTTTTTACACCAATTTTTTTGATTGCTTGTGTTTTGGGTAAAATCACCAATCTTGTACAAGCCTAGGAGTTTGTAGCCCTATTCTAACTCTTTCTTACCATGTGGTATTATTTTGATTGAATGTTTGGGGTTTCAAAAAATCTCTTTTGCATTGTTTGATTTCATTGTTTTGTAAGTGACAAGATTGAAAGCATTTGGGTGATCCAACTCTTTTCAATTTTGTTACCTTGAGTGAGTGCTTGACTTATTCATATTATTTGAGCTTAGGTTTATTGCAAAAGTGTTTGAATTCATTCATTTTAAGTATAACAAAGAAGAAAACTTATCTTTTGAGTCGTTTGGTGCAATTTGAAAGTGCTTGGAAATTGAAAGCTTTCATTGTCTTCATTGGCCTTGGATTGGTTATATTTATCATTGGGTCTCTAAATTGAATCAAAGAAGATTATATTTCAAGTCTTTTGAGTCATTTGAAAGTATTGGAAAAGTTGAAAGTTTTTTCTCATCTTTGCCTTTAAGTTCTTTTGAAGAAGCATTGAATCTTCTCAAAATTGAAACAACAGAAGTCATTTTTCAAGTCTTTTCATGCAATTAGAGAATCCTTGAAAGTACGAGAGTGTTTCATCTTCTTTGCGCCTTAAAATTTTGTAAAGGAAATTAAATATTTTCAACTAAAACAAAGAAGTTATTTCAATTCTTTTATGCAATTTAGGAGTTTTGAAAGCAAGAAAATAAGAAAAAGTTTCTCTTATTATTTTGGTGTTTGCTTGAAAGATTTGCTTGTCACATTAAAGTTTATATTTTGGTGAATGTTTGGAGTTTAGTTTGGCATTGTATTCATCCATAAAAAGGAAAATAAAAAGTGCATTGGCAACGTATGTTTGTTGCATTGGAAACTCTCTCCCATAAATAGAGTTCATTGAATTGAAGGCTTGTGCATCTCATTTAGTTCGCATGATCTCGAGTTGAGTCTTGACATCATTAGTTTCACTTTCGCTTCCCTTTTTTAGTAAAGAACAACCTTCAAATAAATCACGGGCTAATAGAATTAATTAGACTTTTTTATTTTATAGTGCACCAACAATAGTATAGGGATTAGGACTTTTGGGCTAGGAAAAAGAGTAGATTGTCCAAGGGTTATTGAAACAAGACTAGGAACACTAATGAGTAAAAAATCCATTAGTAGCGTTAAGTGCTTGTTGGGAAAGCTCCTCTGACACATGAGTAAAGTGGTAGGAGAATTCAAGAAGAGTGTTTGGACTGGTCCCCGACATTCTTTCTTGGTGGGGTTATGTGAGTTAGGGAGTAATGTTAGTAGTGGAAAGTCCTTAGGGTGACACAACTATTTGAGTTGATTTGGGTCTATGACAGTTGTATTATGTTCCCTGCCCATTCACAAAATTCCTCTCCCATGAATTTTCCACCCAACCACCAAGCATGAAGTGGTATCCTTAGTTGATTTTCTAGGTTATCTCCTAGGTGACTGCAGCGGTGGTGCTGTTGATACCTGAGTCACACGTGCAACACATGATTTTGGCTCCTTAGGAGGGTATTTGGTTATGTCCTATGTACTTGCACCTATGGAAGTCCATTACAGAGTATTTGTGGGTAACTGTATCTTGTTTCTTCACTGACGGCTTGATATCCTATCTTTGGAAGATCCCTTACTTACTGATTGCTCGGTTGATTACCTTTAGTTATTTAAAGGGGTGTGTTCTTCCCGCATTTGTAGTTGGACCTAGGAGTCATTATTTTTTCACACTGGCTGACCGAGGTTTATGAAGATCTCGTAGAATGCAAGGGTTGGACCCTGAGGATGAAGGACCTCCACCTTCACACAATTCATGTCATTCTTCCACTGAGGGAACTATTAACGAAGGAACTCCCTCTGAGGTTGGAAGTATCAATCCCTTCAACAATTAGATTGAAGGAGAAGTTGAATCTATTATAGAAGGCCCCGTCCCTCCTGCAAATCCCCCTCTCATGAGAACTACCAGTACGGTCCTCATAGAATTACCTTCTACTATATATTTTGGTGCTTCTTCCGCTCATCGATTTCTAGTTAGCACGTATTATAGGAATCCTTCAGATATGATTTTGATACCATCTCATTCTTTTGATTGGTTGAACACATCACCGATTGCCACTATGGATAATCCAATAGGAGCCACTATGGCTCATACTACCATCACTTCTCCTTTATGGCAAAATTCTTTGGCCCAGAGTATCCCCTCGATAGCCCATGTGAACCTAGCTTTACCATTTATGCACAGTAACCCTCTCGCATTTGACTTAGGTCACACCTCTACTCGTAGAGATTACCTAGACTCGCACCACATGATCTACTTGGTTTTTCCTTACCATACTACTCTAATCAAGCATCTCATCAAGGTGTAACATCGGGTCCCATCACCGATATCTTGACCCAACCCTCCCTCCCCCAAACAATTAATATTATGGGAGTTACACAAATTGTTCCATCAATTCCTTCCACCACCCCGATGGTAAATCCATTTGTATCTTACCTAGGGGAAGGCTATGACTGGGGGGAACTTGAGCCCAAGGATTAACCCTTAGTTTTTTGGAAATAATTGATTTGGGGGAAACAAATAGTATCAGGGAAAAATTTCACTAGCAACCAACTGTTTATGGGTGGACCAATTTCCCAGCCCAACCCCTCTATGGCTACTACCTCACCCCTTCATGACGATTTTCCGTATTTGGGAGCCACAAATTTTCCATGGAATCAACCCAATCTGACAAGTATCCCTCCACAAGGAGTCCTACCTATCCAACATATGAACCCCCTGGCTCCTACCTCTCAATTCCCCCAAAATCCGTATATGGGAGGACCAACAGGTTTCAATATACCATCTCAACAGACCTTAGGTCCTATTGGTATACCAATGCCTTATCAATATTACCAATATCCACAACTAAATCAATAGTTACCTTTTTTGGCTACTTTGGATCTACCAGACTTGTCACTATTGACAGATGCTCCCATTTAGCATGCCCAATTTTGGCCTCCTATACCTATCAAACTCCCATCAAACATTTCCAAATTCGACGGAAAACTAGGTGAGGATCCTCATAACCATGTAATGAATTATCATTTAAGGTGTTCCTCGAACTCTTTAATGGATAATTCCATCCGTTTCAGGATTTTTCAAAGGGCGCTCACTGATATTGCAACTAAGTGGTATATTGCATTACCACGAAACTTCTTCAGTGATTTCAACTTTCTGTCCATGGCCTTTCTGACACATTTTCAATTACCAATCCGATACGAAACCGGTACTGAGCTCTTAACTTCGTTGAGACAATCCACTTCCACTCATATATCTAATCATATACATGAGTGGAGGAGGTATCATATATTAAATAAAGCTACTATTCCAAACCAACTGTTAGCTTATTGGTTTATAAAGTCATTGTTTTCACCTATAGCCATGGATTTTTCCATGGGAGGTGCTGTAATAGAGGAGCAGGAGATTGTCGGGCCCAATATTTGGATTTGGTTTACTCCCAATCCATCACGTTATATGACTTGATCCCCAATGCTCCTCGTCCCACAATCGACCCTTCAAGACCTTCCATAGAACCTCCTACTAATGACATTGCGGGTTTCATTAAGACACATTTTGTACCCCAATTGAATGGACAACAAAATCAATCTACCTCTACTCCAATCCCACACTAGACTGTTAACAACACCAAAACCAGTCCTTCTCCTGCTCAAACTTCGGAGGCGAATATGGTCCAATCATCTTCGTCTCAATCATCTAGAGGAAAGAAGAAGAAAAAAGGAAAATCCAAAAATCCTTCGAACCAGCAGGAGAATCCCAAAACTCAAGAAACCAATGCTAAAACCAAACCTAAGAGGAGGGAAAAGTTTTCATGCCTGATATGCATAGGTGACCACTACACTAATGACTATCCTCGTCGTGAGGAAGTCAATAAGTTCTTAAAAGGTGCCTCCCAATCAACAATATTGACTAACCCTTGTCCAACACAACAACAACAAATGGTTGTGCACAAGACTAATTCCCTATAGGGGGAAACATGAACCATCCACATCAAGGGGATGCATTCCCGAATGCTAATATTTCCATGTGTAACAATGCGATCAGTTTAAATACTAGGTCACAGACATATGAACCCCTTCTAGATAAAACACCTAATATAGGTAATTTGTGTTAGAAAAACAGGATCGCAGAGCAATAATAATAAACATAAATGCAAATATAATCACACAAACACATTACAAGAGAGACACCAATATATCGTGGTTCACCCAAGATGGGCTACGTCCACACTGAAGTTGCCAGTCCTTATTATTATACCGTCCAACAAAGTGAAGGGATACAACCTGCAACACAACCGCTGCACTTCCTCTTCACTGTCTCACAGTCTCTCTTATGATCTCAGAGATCTTTACAATGCATAATACCTAATACATCAACCCTAGCCGTGTTACACTGTCTTTCTCTTATAAGGGAAATACAATGGGAAAATACCACGGGTTACCCAAAACCATGGGCCCAAAATTTGTTGGCGAAACATCCCCAAATGTTTTCTTAGGGGCGCTGCCCCTGAACGCCCGACGGGGGCCCGCTGCCCTCCACTCCCCCTGGACCCCCTGGGGATCGTGCCGAGATCATAACCAAACCTGGGGTTCAAACATGGCTGAATCATCATCTATGAGACTGGAAGATCAGGCTCCACAACCAACAATTTTGACAAGACTTCCACCTCCACATCCACTACTCATCCCCCTTCCTTCGTGCCCTCTTCAAATAGAGAATCCCATTATTGACTATGTGTTGCACCCACCCAAGGCCACCATTCGAAAGATGACATTTAATCCAAGTGCTCATGCCGCTCATAATTATAACATTGTTGAGGATTTGGCCCAAGCACCTTGTGCCATGTCGACTCTTGAGGTTCTACAAAACTGACCTAGTAAGCGTAGAACCCTTTTGTCAGCCCTTGGAGCCATGGATCCAGAAACATCAAATTCCATTATGTTTCATCTAGAATATTTTAAAATGAGGATTTCCAACCAACTTGCGTTTCATATTAATACCATTGTTTGTGGGAAACACATACATCGCATTGTTTTGGATGAAGGTGCCTCTACATCCATTATGTCTTTATCCTATTGGAGGGCCCTGGATTCTCCTGATGTCAATCAATCTCGTACAACCCTTAAATTATTTGACAGTCATGGTTTGCAACCCTATGGACTTTTACATTCGTTAGTCGTGGAATTAGAGGGAAAGACCATTTCCATTCATGTGGAAGTGGTAGACATGCCCTTGGATTATAATTTGCTACTTGGTCGAATTTGGTTTTACACTATGACCGCCGTCACTTCTTCAGTATTTTGCTTAGTGCAATTTCCCCATCAAGGGAAAATTGTTACGATAGATCAACTTGACTATTGTACGCCAAATATCCAAGACAACTCGGCCCATAATGTTCCTTGTTTGGGACATCCAAAACTTCATTATGAAGATGTTAGAGTAGGGTTTTTTAAAGACTCTTTGCTCATGTGAGTCTTCCCTATACCCGTGACCTGTCCTTGACCCTCCATCGCAAGTTTCCATGGTGAACACAATTTCATCTATGGTGACACGATCCCCTAAATCATTTGATTCTCAGGTAGTACCTAGTCCATTTAAGTCTCTTGGCATGTATTATTTCGAGAGTATTATTCTTCTGTCCGATGAATACCTCTTGGAAACCATGGCCAAGGAAAATGAGTATAGTTCACTTTTTGTGTCAACCTTGTTAAAAAATGAAACATACCCCCCTCCAATTAGGTCAAGTATTCCACTAGATTTAGTACTGGAACCTTCATTTTATCCTCCTGTGTCACTTTATCCTCTTTCTTCCTCTCTCTTTGGTGAACCTTTTCTTAGTACTAACCAAGAGTATAATTGGGTGAGGCGAAAGAGTTGGAAGATGAAATGAATATTGGGGGGCATGTCTCCATCCTATGGACATCATATTGCAGTTAAGCCACTAGATTTTGCTGATCGTCATGGGGGGAAATTTCCAACCTATGGACATCACATTTGGGGAAAACCCATTAATGGGTATCACCCAAAGTACAGATTTAGATTTAGTAAAACCCATTAATGGGTATCACTAGATTTAGAGTGCTTTTGATACCATAGTCGTGCTCGTTAAAATTGAGAAAAAAGGTGTCGAGTTTAGTCTACTTTTCGCGTACTCAGAAAATGATGAGTAAGTGTCTTAACGAGTATAGGTTTATATCTTTATCCGACCTCTCTAGACTATTTACGGAAAAGGAACTATGTCAAGTTTACTTTTTAGTCTTTGTCTTACTTGGTTTTCAACCATTACAAAATTGTCTTTCAAGTAATAATTTATCCCTTTTTTGGCCTCGTTAGGCTAGTTACAAAAAATGAACTCTTTGGAGTCTCCTTCAAGCTCTTTTTTGACTCCCTAAACATGAAAAGATTGTTGAACGGACTTGTTTCTTTCATGCTCATGAAAATATTTGAAAGGATGTCCATTCAGTTATAGTGTACCCCTTTTTCTGACCATTTGGACTAATTACGAAAAATGAATACTCTGGTATACCATTGACTAGAAGAGTTCCCTCTCATATTGTTTTATCCTTTTTCATGCCAGGAAACTAATTTTGTGTAAAAGAACGATTTTGGAGTCTTCTTTAGATTCTTTTTAGACTCTCTAAATGAGAAAAAATCATCAAGTTTTCCTTCTTTGGACTCGTAAAACAATGCATTGAAGGGCCCATATGGGATCAAACCCCTCCATCTCCAGGTTCGTTAAACATATGATGAGGGACTCATCTAATATGAGCTATACTAAGCATATGTTATCCTCCTCAAGCTTGTTAAAAAACAAAGAGGCACTCCTCGATTATGATGGGGAAAAATAGGGAAAAATAGGTTGGTTTTGTTGGGAAAGCTTTATGGTAGCTTGTTGTCACCCTTGAACATGGCACTTGTTTGCGCCTTGTCTTACAGTTGGGTAATCTGCTTTCCTCTGAGTTATACCAATTCCATGAGTCATCTTACTCCTTTGGCCCGCCCAAAGAATGCCTTAGTTATTGTCACATTATGTTTTGATCTCTACCTCATTGAGACAATGCTGCCAAGTTACTTGTGGTGCCATCCAATGTTCAAGGGAAAGTTAAATTGAGTTAACCTTTTTGCAGTTCTATCGACTTTCATCCTTGTGTCAGTTTATGCTCATTTGATCCATTACTTTACATCACTTTCCTGTGTCGGTTTCGTGTCGATGATGTGGGATACATCACACCCTCCTTCGACGAGTATATTCCCATCGACTCCAACACATCATCCGAGAATTAGAATTAGAAACTAGTTAGTACCTTGGGTCCTGCATGTCTCAATGACAGGTTTCCCTGCTTCCGACAGTAGGTTTGCATCATTGAACTCTGATCAAACGATTCCACGAGTGTTTGATTTAAACTCACTTATTCACATTCATTGGAATGTACTAGGATACCTTGGGAGTCGTTGACATCATTGGTGATTTCCCTCACACTTGTTAATGATTTACATCAATGACCGATAATCAAGTGGTTTCTACCATTTTCAACTTCAATACCTTTATTCACATGGCTAGAATCGCATCACTTTGGGATCGGGTTGAAGAGCTTGGGGACTCTTGTTATGTACTTTACACAGGTTGTTATGGAGATTTTTTTAGTAGGTTCCTACATGGATGTCATGTTGGCACTGATATGTATACTGTCACACAAATCCACTTTGTATTGGTCCATGGCTGTGTCATTGTTATATTATGGATATACCTTGTATTCTTGTAGCCATGATATTTTTCATTAATTTAGGTACAAATACACATTGTATGTCGGTGGCCGTATCCTAAGTCAATACTATCATGGATCTGCAATGTATTGGTTGACAACCATGTCTTTGAGTCTATTTGTTCCGAGCATGGGTATGCTCGCCTTAGGGATGATGTAGATATATTGTTTGGTCTTTGCGTGCAGATTCTTTCTGGATCTCTTCCAGACATTCCTTTCCATCCATAACTTGATAAAGTGTTTCATCCATTAGATCCCTTCTGACCTCACACTTTATGGGGCACATGTTATACCTCAAAATGTCACATTTGTGTCCTCGAGTTTATTTCATCACCATGAAAATATGATTCTTATGCTTCCTAGAGGTGTTCTAGAGGGAAAACTAAAGCCTATTATGGCCCCTAAACATGTTGGGGAGAGAAATCTATCATTATGAGGTTGAAATCCACTTCCACCAACCTTATTTTAAGGCATGAACAATAATTTTCACCCCTTGCTAGTTGTCTAGGGAGTGACAATATCCTTTTTGTCACTCTGTGGCCCTCTTTAGGGGAACAAAAATATCCTCCAACCACTCTTCCTCAAGTTTAGGATCAAGATTTGAGAGGGATTTTGTGAGATTAACTCTACCATTTGAATCCTCTCCTCCATACCATCCTAAGTATGTCAATCCTCTCATGATCCATGTTATCCTCTTGTGATCCAAAAATTTCTCCATGGTGGTTTGGGCTCCCAAATCCTATAAATGAATCTCCTACCTTGAATCCCACAAGAAAGTATGCTTGGAGATGCCATCCTTATGTTATATTGATTCTCAAAGGGTCTGGAAGGGAAGCTTAGAGGAAGTGCTACCGCAAGTCAAGTATACCATTGTACATGCTTCTTTATGGATTTCCATTAATACAACTTGGCCTATTTCTCCCATATGTGTGTTCATTTACATGTATGCTTACTCTTGTTGCATTCAAAGTAATTAGGTTGCTTTATGTTTAACTTGTATAAGGAAGGTAGTCCCTTGTGTTGTCTCTATAGGATCTACTCAGCTTTGGATATTTGCGCATCAAACCTAAAGGTTGGAGTAGCAATGACAACCGTCAGTAAGGAGATAAGTAGTCTACTCTCCTTCACTTTTCTTCCTTCTTGTATTGTTGTATGCATAGAGCCTAGGTCTAGGAGAAAGTTAGAGTCCATTTGTTTTGCTTCTGTCTTGGATTAGGGATCTAGGGAACCTTCACATATCCAAGAGGGATTTTACCTATCCGTAGGGAGAATTTCCTACCACATGTGGCTTAAGCAATCTTAGGGAATGCCAATTAAGTTACGCTAGGGAACATGGTTTAAGTGACATTCCCTAACATGGTTTAAGCCACGTTATGTGTGCACCTCTCCAAGATCACATTCTGACTATTTTAGGTATTTTTCACGTATTTTTACTTCTTCTGTGACATTGAAAAGTCTATCAAACCAAAGGAAAGAATACATGTTTTGAAGAAATTGGGAGAAGCAGAAATTTGGTTAGAGGTAAATTTTCTTGTGGTTTGAGATTATCCTTTCAACTAATTTTTTTTCTTGGATTAATTGGAGGATTATTATTTGACATTTCATCATCATTTACCCTAGTTTATATTGGTTTTTTCTTGCAAGTATGAATGTATTCTTTGAACTAATTTCTATAGTGTTGAGATGATTTGTTAATGATGTTTGTGCATCATACATTACCACATTTAGCTTAAAGTGAGGAGTTTCATCCATAAATAGAGAGTTCTAAAAAACAATAATGATTCGTACATTTTCAATATATATGAAATCATTATTATTTTATAGTTTAAAGAATAAATGCTTTGACACACATCAATTTCCTAGTTAGCTCACTAAATTCACCCATAGGGGTCACAAAATAATTTTGTAGCTAGATAGGACTTTGGGGCTATGCATCCAAATAATGCCCCATGGTTGTGTATCATTTTGAAACATATTAAGTTGTATAGATAGGGAACTTTAGAAAATACTCCACCATAAAGTGTTCAATACCCAGGGAATGAGGTGCTAAGAAAGAGAAGGTCAAACCCAAGGTGAGGTTGCTTATGTTCTCCTGGGGATCTCCCACTACCTTAATTTGGAGGTGACATATCACTGTTCCAGGGACAACATCTTCCCTAGACTTGAAGGAGGTAACTTGGTGGCCAAATTTTAGGGCATCTATCTTATAGGTGATTTCCATGGGAGGCAATGGTACCTAGATCACATTTTGTTTTCCATTCGTACCGCTCCCAATGCCCCTAATTATAACTAATACTTTTGCACCTTCACTAGCTATCCCTGGTGAATTGATGACCATCTGGATCAATAGCTATTGGAAGGAACATTTCTATTTGAGTGGAAGGTTGCAGCTAGTTCATTAGGGATTTTCACACACGAAGATTTGGAAGACACATATTTAGCATCCCATTGTTAGTGAATTCATTTGACACATGCACCCAAAATTGCATTTATTTCATTTCACACTTAACTTGGTTGTATTATTTGATATTCTTAAATAATTGTACTTTCATCAGGGATTGGCATGAAGCACACCCTCTCCCCCTAGCCACTTACCTTGACTAGTTTGGGGAAACCTCTCGTTCCTCCCCTCTTACTTACTTATTTGAATGAAGCATCATCCTTGATGGAACTTCATAGGGATAGCTTGGGACTCCTTTACTGGTTAAAATTAGTTATCTCATACTTGGTTTGTGCTCTTTTCTCTCACCCTTCCTTCTTTGTTCTCATTTATCCTTTTACACCTTCTTTCTTCTTTGTCGCTCCACTCTCCTTCTTTGCCTCTTAACTGGTCGATATCTCCCTACATCATCATTTCAAGTAGGGACTGACTCAAGACAGTTGCATATTGCTGTGATTTATAACAATTGCATTATCCCTATGAGACATTGAATGTGGTTGTTGTACCCTATAGACTAGATATATGAGATCACCTTACCAACCATATCTCTCACATTTCTAAATTTCCTCTCTTTTCTTCATTAGTCCTACCTTGAAATCACCACCTTCTTTATTGTCATTTTATTGGAATTGCCCTAGCATCATCACCTTGTACCTTTTCCTTTTCGTCTATCGTTTGTCCTTTTATACCCAAGAGTTGGTGTCATTATTCTATCTAGCATAGCTTAAGAGATGTGTCAAATGTCCATGGAATGAATCTTAAGCATCATCTATATGTGCATGTATGGTAAGCATCATCTAGATGATTAATTCAGTTTACCACATTTATGTATGTAAACCATTCAAAACACCACCCCTATAGTGGAATGTTGTTAATACTTTTTTTAATTTTCTATTTGTGAATTTCTTTGTCTTTATTCTTATTGTACTAATGAGTGGTTTCATTTTGTATTTTGTTTATATAGAGAAAATTTTCAAATAACCATGTCTGTCGGTTCGCTAGTAGATCTGAACGAAATGTTGCTATACATTCAGTTCCTGATTCCATATTCGATGCTAATAGAAATCATGATAAAACATCTTACCAGAATCAATCAAATATTCATCACCATATAATCAATGATGGGAAATGTTATTGCCCTTGTACGCAATGCAAAGGGATAAAGAGAAGAAGAGTTGTTAAGTCAACAACTAAGAAACATTGCTTAGAGCATGGACACTTGAAAGGTGGAAAAGAATATCACCCCTTGGTAAGATATCACAAACATTTTTTTGTCATTTTTCAATATTAATATTTGTCTATTTCGATACTAATTGTATTTATTTTGTCATAATTATTGCAGAGACAAGACCACTAATGCTTGGAAATCCATGCACTACAATTCATATTAGAGATAGTTGTTGGAATATGTAATGATGACTTATGTGGTGTTATTGGTTGTGTAATGATCATATCTATTAAAGAAGGCATACATAACTCTAATATTATAAAAAGGAGTTATCCCACATGCATCATGTAATAAATTCTTTTATTACCATTCTTTATATAAGAGAAGTGGTAAAACATTTATCCCACATGTATTATGGGATGTAAATCTTCCATACCTCTAGCTATATAATAGAGGTGAATGAGACCCTTTTGAGGTATGTTGGTGAAACATCATTATAACATGAAATGGAGATTCAGTGTAATGTGATGCTTATGTGAGGATTCCATGTATTGTAAGATGGATATTTCCAAAGAATAAAGAATAAAAACCTTCCTATGGATGTTTCCCCATTTGGGGTTTTACCACGTATATCTGGTGTATCATTTCTTTTTCCCTTGTCTCTAGTTTCTTACTCTGATTATTGTTGCTTGTATGGGTAGAATGATAGACTAGTAGATTCTTGCTATTGATTTGCATGTTAGAAAAAATATTGTTGTATGTTCATGCATATTCTCAATATTCTAACATGGTATCAGAGCTAGTTACTATGCTCTACCTTCTTGCATGGAAGATGTTTTGACATTTTCAACAGGGAAAGTTTTAGAGGAAAAAATTATCCCATGGACTAATTTTCGAGTTTTTTTTCCAAAAAAATATTCATCATTTTCCATTTTTTTTGTAATATGATTCACCCAAATTCCATAGGATAAAAAAAGTTTACTCAAAAAATCGCCAAAATTGTCTAAAAACTATATAAAACCCTTAGAAATTTGATTTTTTTAATATCTCCATACATTTTATGGTTGGAAATTTGATAATTAGTAAGATTCACCAAGGTTTCTACACTTTAAGAAAGTCATGGATCCTTAGAATTTTCCTTGATTTTTAGGGGAATATATCTCTAGCATGTTATCATGGTGACAACAAGAAACCAATCAATTCCTAAGACTTAGTTGCTTAATGGCTATATTTTTCATATATAAGTGATATTGTTTTTATTTTGATAATTTTTTGCTCAATATTCTAACATGGTATCACTCTTCTAATGATGATGATGCTTCTAACATTGTAAGAAATTTCCAACCAACTCTTCTCTGGAGGTTGCTAGTGAATCATAACATAGAATTCTAGGTTTCTATCTATCTTTTGTTATCTTATATCTCTGAGTTTTCCTTTGAATGTTTTTTTTTCTCCTTCCTCCACTTTCCCAAAATGGAACCACGGTTTAGCCTCCCAGCCAACTGGGGGATTATTTGAGTCCATAGCCCCAGGAAGCCAAATGGATTCCTATCCATTTGTGCCCATGGCTTCTTGAACAAAAATTCTCAAATGGTATGCCCTCAAATAGTCAACATGATTCCCTAATTACCACGAGAGCTTCAAGCTCCATGAAGTTACCAAGTCTCCCATAGACCTTTCTTGCCCACCCCCTAAACCTCCAGTGGAAGAAGACCCCTTTTGATATAATTTCCCTCCTTTTAACAACTCCCCCATTTTACTTCACCCCCAAGCAACCTATTGTATCAAATCTAATGTTTCCCCAACCCCAAGTTGGCACATCAATCAAGGTAAACAATAAGATAATAACCATTAACTCAATTAACAACTTTCAAATACAGATAACTTTAAATTATAATTTATAATTAAGTACAAATGAAGTGGAATTGCTAAAAGTAAAACTCTTAAATTAATTTCGTTGACAACCAACAACCATTCAAATACGGATAAGCTTCGAAGTATAATTTCTAATTAAATACAAATGAAGTAGCATTGCTAAAAGTAAAACTATAAAATTAAATTGACAATCAACAAGCATTTATAGTAAAAATACTAACCCACACATTAGGTTAATCTTTCAAGAAGATATTTTACTTACACTATCATATTATATATCCATTTTTATATTTACGTGCATAAACCACTACATATCTATACACGCATATGCTCAACAATTTACTAATAATTAATATCTTAATATTTCACAATTAGCTTAGATCACACCAAAAAACCATTACAACATCTCAAGTAAATCCTAATTACAAGTACTACTTAATATTTTAATTGAATACGCAGTAAAGTATTTATTAACATAGTTAGATAAATACTTTTCCATACTAGTGTACTCATGTAGGTGTGTATAAGTGGCCAGTGTATACATACCATACGTGGGTACTAATAGTTAGAAACAATTGTTTTTAATACATAATGCAAACACATACATTTCTCAATTAAACACATAAGAGAATAATCACAATGCATCTTTCATATTATCCCTACTAATAAGATTTACAACAAATCATCACTCATAATATTTAACCATGGATCATAATTATACAACATTTAACTAATCATCACATCAAAACTAATAAATAGAACCAAGCATGTATTCTTCACATGCCAACAATTTAGAAAAATATAAAGAGACTGCTATCTCCTAAGTAGTATCCACAACTAACTTAGAATCACCAAGCCTCCCTAACCTACTTCCACTCCCATCCTATCCTTCCTCTACTAGAATATGTTGTGGAGTCAGTTATGCTGACCTAACCACATATAGGACCCTCGAGTGGAAGCATCAACTATATCGACCTAACTTCCTTAGTAGAAAACTATCAATTGTCATCAAACGTCTATGGGAGCATGTCCACCACTGGCCTCCCACTACTCCAGGTTTTGGAGGATACACAATGGGAAATACATTCACCCCTCCTAATAGAACTAGAGTCAACACCCTAACATCAAGTCCTAACCCTATTTAGCAATTGTTGTTCAAAGAACCATGTCATTGAATAACCACTCTGGGAAAGTCATGCATCCTGTCAAAACCACACATACTCCCAAATCATATTAGTGTTAAAAATCATAATTTTCATCGTAAGTACAACATATAGTATAAATCTATCTCCATGATGTTAAGCAACAAATTCTCCAAAAGAGCATGAAAAGAGCATAAATAGACTAGAAAGATTAATGCATTCCTTAATAATGAATAAAATAGATGAATAGAAAGCCTATTCGAGTGGGAAACCTCCTTATACAATGTACTAAGTACACAAGACACGACAAGTTGAGATTATTCAAATGAAAAGGTCTCCTTCTGTTGGAATATCAAGCAATACTAAGAAGGGGGGTGAATTTGTATTACACTATTTTCTATATTTTATCACAATTAAAAATTGAATCAACAGGAAAGATAGAAGACACAATTTATCATGGAATCCCAACTGGGAAAACCACCAATTCTTTCTATTACTGCAAAATTATGATTACAATTAATTTGCAAGCTCCAACTTGGATGCACCAACACCCAAATTCTCAGCTACAACTGAAGGATGCACCAACACCCTGTTTTGTCAGCTACAACTAACATGATGCACCAACACCCTATTAGCAGGCTACAACCTGCCCTAGCTCCACCCTTCCACCCTTATCTGTCTTCTTCAGATTTTCCAGAACCTTTTCTTCAATTCTGGATCTTCATTAGTCTCTGCCTATACTTGCGTATTCTTCAACTTGGACCCGAGAGACATCTTTCTTCCACTTCAATCTCCTTCTTATATATTCTTCATACTTTAAACATTGCATCTCTTCAGACTGAGCTCGTGTCATTTCATCTTCGTCCCTCTTCAAAATGATTATTTCTGTTTTTATAAATAACAAGCCCTGATTTAAAGATCAACTCATCATGCCTCTTCATATCTAGAATAACAGAAACCTTCCCAAAAAAATACTGTGGGCATATCCTCATTCAACTGCAAGCATATCCTCATTCACTTGCTGGCATATGTCTCCTGTGGGCATACTCCTTCTGCAAGCTTAATCCATGCAAGCATACTCCATTAAGCCCCTTTTGTGGGCAATCTTAACCCCTTGCGAGCATTCCTAAGCCCCTAGGAGCTTAACCTTTAGCCCCAGCGGGCTTAACCTCATCCCCTGCAGGCATCCCTGAGCCCCCGTGGGTTTAACCTCAGCCCCTACGGGCATCCCTAAGCCCCTGCGAGTTCAACCTTATCCCCTGCGGGCATGAACAAACCCTTGCAGGCATTTCTTTAGCCCCTGCGGGCATAATAAAGCTCTTGGGAGCTTTTATCCCTTAAGCTCCTTGTGGGAATTCCATAAGCCCTTGCGGGCATAACTTAAGCCTCTGTGGGCATTTTACAAGCCCTTGCGGGCATTTCACAAGCCCTTGCGGGCATATCATAAGGTGTCATTAACCTTATTTCTCACCATTTTGGCAGGCCAAAATATAGCATGTGTGAGTACCAAGGAGGAAACTGACTCCATGGCTGGATGGCCAAATCATCAGGGAACATTCCCATGCCCTCTGATAAATTTATCATCACAAATACACCTCCTTGCAGGCATTTCCAAATGCCTTATCAACCTACAATTGAACAATAAAGCAACATTTTTCTCATTTTGGCAGGCTCCTATTTCACACATGTGAACTCTAGAGGAGAACTTGAACCCATGACTAGATGACTAGTTCATCAAAGGACAATACCATGCCAACTGATGAATTTTATCAACATAAGGACACCTCCTTGCGGGCATTTCCAAATGGCCTCTTAGCCATATGAGTTCAACACTTAGCCAAATTTTTGTTCTTAATATGCAAAGCAAAACAATCTTTTTCTCATTTTGGCAGGATTATATTTCACACATGTGAACTCCAGAGGAAAATATGATCCTATGGATAGATAGCCAGTTCATCAAGGGACAAGCATATGTCACCTGATTAATTTTATCAGCACAAGGACACCTCCTTGCGGGCATTTCCAAATGCCTCTTCAACCTTCATTTGAACAGTAAAAACAAGCTTTTTCTTATTGTTATAGGTCAAATCTGCACTTCTCCGTCCGTGATCACATTATGTTGTCGATCACACAAAAGGACACCTTGGATTGAAGAGCTAGGTTGACCTAGATGATGTATGGACTGGAACTACCCTCTTCAGCCAAGAAATTCCTTGTTTCTCTTGATGTTTTGACAAGTGCGCTACTCTTTGGGCAGCAAACTAGCGCACATCTGGAAGTATGCTCTACTTTACTCAAGGGAAACTAGCGCACACCTCAGAAAAGTTGCAAACGCTTGTTGTTAAACACTGAAGTTGCGTACTGTGCGCTACTCTGCCTTGAGGAAACTCACGCAAATATTAAGATGAAATCAAAAAATATATTAAGTTGACGAATTGGGATTAGTTGAAGTTGGTTTGCAACTTCCCCAACCTCCCAATCCAACCACCTCTCGATCCAAACTGCCTACCTTGTCCCATAAATACAAGGAGGATGCATGAGAGAGGGACCTAGAAATAAGGCTTTAAGCATTGTTACGCTGGAGGAAAGTCCCAAGTCATTGTGAAGAGCAGGAGCCCAGGACTCGGTTGCAGAAGCATCTTGACACATCAGGTATATTTGTACCGATTCCCATTTCTTTGACAATAAAAAGGTGGAAATACCCTTCCTGTTCCAAATCGAATGTCTATTGGATTGTATGTTCATTTGGTTTAATATCTGATTATATTTGATGTTAAATTGCTTTATAATTTCATCATATCTATTACAGTCAAGATACGCTGAGGAAGGTTTACTTTGTGTTGCAGGTTCATCAATCGGAAGATCAAGCGAAAGACCAAGCGAAAGCTAGGACCAGCCGTCGATAAAAGGTACATTTTTGGATATCTTGATCACTTTCATTTGCAAGAACTAGATGTAATGCAATGAATGTATTTACCTGTCAACCCCACCCAAGTTGGTAGTGTCTCTCCTCACTATAAGGTTTAAATCCTGAACAACAGATTGGCGACTCCGCTGGGGAGTAACTGTGTGTTTTTCTGCTCTAGGAGACCTAGTTAGGTTTTCTTCCAATCCTTTTTTCAGTCTTTTTGATTCTCTGAGAGGTCTTGTAGGTCTTTGTTACCTATTCTTTCTTGCCCGATTCATCTTAGTTTGCTGTTGCAAAGCCTGTTTCTGTCCTTTTGTGCAATGTGCGCTGGTTTACCCCACTAACAGTAGCGCATACCACCTGATGAGCACTGGTTTGTACACCAAACAATAGCGCATCTTTCCTAGTGTGCACTGGTTTCTGCACTGCATAGTAGTGCATTTTCCTGTAACTTTCAGTTCACTATTAGGGTTTGATTTCTAGTATTTGGTTTCACTTCCAGCGTTTTGCTTTTCCTTGAGTCTTGTTTACCTCTTCGAAGTTCTTTAGTTTGTTTTTGCTTGCTTGAGTACTTGTTTATGTGTCTTCACTGCTTTCTAGCTCTTTTTGAATTTTGTGCACTATTCTCTTTTGGACATAGCTGCACACTTTGGCCCTAGTTGCTTGTTGCAGTCATATAGGCCCGCGTTCTTAACGTTAGTTGTTTGTAGCAACAATAACACGCTTTCACTTCATCCTATCCTTTCCATTAGGGTTTGACCTTCAAGTTTGAGTCCTTAGGGTTGCTTTCGAAAGGTTGCTTGGTTCAGATACTTTTTGATTGGATTTTCAGTGCAGTCCAAGTAAGTCAAAGCCTTCTAGTTAGCCTTCTTTCGAGTTCGTGTGTTTGGTAAGGTCACTTTTGGTTCGCTTGCTTACTCCTTTACTTGGCTTAGTGTTTTCTTAGGGTTTTGATGCTTAGGAGCAGCCTGTTAGGTCTGCCTTTTCGTTACGAGCATTTCTTTTCTTTGTCTCTTTTACACTTTGTTTCCAAGTCTCAAGTTTTTCTTTTGCAAAAACTTGGTAGGTCAAGTCTTCCTCAAATCGTTTGATTTGTTTGTTTTGAGCCATTTAGGTGTTTGTCTTACTCACACTTTACATTTAGGTCTTACTTGCTCTTTTACAAGTTCTCTTTGTTTTACAATTATCATAAAAGATAAAAATTGTTTAAGTAGCTTAGTAGTAAGGTCTGTCGTTGTTTTGAAGTAACATAGTTTGATTTGAAATATTAAAAGAAAATACAAAAATATTTTGATTTAGGATCGCTTAGGTTACAAGTTTTTGAAAGAATCATAAACGAAAAGAGAAAATTTTTGTGAATTTGAAAGCATTACTCTAGAAGTACTTTATTTTCTATACAAACCATTCCACACACCGCACTATCCTTTGTGAGTAACAAGTAGCCCTTATAAAGAAATATTAATAGAAATAACTAGCAACATTTTTCTTTTTAGGTATACACATCATCAACTAGCTTAGGCTAGAGTTTCGGACTTAAATCACCTTAAACTATCCGAAACTAGCTTCATTACTCAACAATCGTAGTACGACTTTGTATTAGGTAAATCCATCTTTATCAAATAGTCCTGGGATGCTCTACTCAAACAAAAGTTAAGCACGAGGCTGTGGGAGATTGGAACTATTGAGGATATCCCCTCACTTTCCCTCTCAACCATAAACCGGAGTTGATTCGCGTACAGGGGTCCTTTCGGACTTCAGGATTTGCTACCCTGCCCATGCGTTTCGACTAGGCTAACGACTATCCCCCCAGGTTATTTCGTATTGATGGTAGCCTTAGTATCAGAAATTTAGGGCTCTACACAGGTAGAGTGGGCGGTTATTCCCACTTCACCTCGGACAGACGTGGAAGGTAACCCTTTGGCAGTAATCCCCGGAAGGCGGTTTGGTGATTCAAATGATTGCACGCAATGGACCTTCGGAGGACGCCATGTAACTGACCATCGATACTCTGTTAGTCTGTTATGGGCCCTAATCATCCCATACTTACTTCCGAGAGTATTTTCCATCTGTTTGCTTGGTTTGATTACTTAGGAATTTTTTTTAGTGGTATGCTATTTGCTCCTTAGTTGTAGTGGCCACTAGGTTTTTACTTAGTTTACTTTTTTATAGTTGTGGAGGACCAACATCTTTGTCAGTCTTAGAGGTTGCAAAACCTTCCTCCTCCCATTGTGGAGCCTCCACCACCACCGTGACGCCGGAGGACAGATTCCCGTGGTTCTTTTGAACTTACGGGTGAAACATAGGTTCTTGGAGAACCGTAGCACAGAACCACGGATCAATAGGTCTTTGATACTGTTGAGGTTGAGGACCTAATTGCTACAGAGTTTAATACTCCCGTCAACCCTCCTGTTACTGGACCCAACGATCCACTTCTGGTACCTGTAGGTTTTCAACAACCTGAGTATAGTGCTTACTTGTTTATACCGGGTTTTACTATGACTAACCCAGGAGACGAGCAGGAAGTCCCTCAAAATCCCACAACTTCTATGCCTACAAGGATTGTCAATCCTTCATTCACAAACACTTCCACACTGAGTTCATCGCAGACTGCTTCTACCTTAACTCTGTCCTTTAGTTTCAATGCTGGTACTCTAGGCATGCCAAGCTCACTAGCTTCGACATCTGCCTAAGCTTCCACGCCTACTTTTGGACCTAACAACATCCCTTTGTGAGGGATACCTACAGTGAATTTCACTCAGCTTCTGCTACACAACAGTTACAGGGTGTAACTCATAATATTGCTTCTTCATCCATGGTCAGATCAATCCCTTCTGTATCCATGCCCGTTATGGGTACGATGATGGCACCGTCCATTACTACCACACCTGGATTCAACCCCTATGCAGGTTATAATGTTAATCCATTGAATATACCTGTAGGGAGTATCCCCTTCTCTTTGTTTGTTGGAGGAAGGGGTAACATAATTAATCCTCAATTTGGCGGGACTAACACCCAGCCACAATGGACTACTGCCCCGGGAAGTAATCCGCTTGCTTTCAGATGGAACAATTTCAATGCTTTCGTTTCACAACCGATGGCTAGGGGCAACCCCAACCAACAGTACACGAACCAGGCAATGGGTGGTTCCCAATACTAGGTTCCTATTTACCAGATGCCATTGGCTCAATCACGTTTACCGTTTCTGGCAACTTTAAACTTGCCAGATATTTCAAAGCTTACAAATGACCCCATGTGGGCCACCCGTTCCCACTAAATTTCCCTCAGACATACCAAAGTTTGAGGGTAAGACTGGTGAGGACCCTGGTGACCATGTCACAAATTTTCATCTCTGGTGCTCCTCCAATTTGCTGAATGATGATTCCATAAGGTTGAGGCTCTTCCAAAGAACCTTGACAAGTGTTGTAGCCAAGTGGTATATTGAACTACCTGCGGCTGCCTATAGCACCTTTCGGGATCTTGCCATTGTTTTCTTGAACCACTTTCAACTTCCTGTCCGGTATGATGCTGACACAGACCTTTTGTCGACATTTCGACAGAACAAGGCCACTCATCTATCTGATCACATTCAGGAGTGGCGAAGGAGAAAGAGGTTCATCAAGGCCGACATCCCCCCAGCATTCTTATTAGAATGGTACCTTAAATCTCTTCTTCCTTATGTTTCTAAAGAAGTTGCCACTTCAGGGGTGTCCTCCGAAGAGGAAGCCATTTTGAGAACTCAACAACTCGACTTAGTTTATGCTCAATCTGGGTTGTTGTACGAGATTATTCTTGATGCGCCAAGGTCTAATATAGACTTAGGTAAACCTAAACCTGGACCACATGCCGATGGCATTGTGGGTTCAGTCGACTCTGTAGCGTTTGATGCCTTAACAAAGCAGGTTCATGCCTTGCCAGTCAAACAGTCTACTGCAGAAGCAACTTCTGTTGCATCCTCCCCTTCAACTACAGAATCTGTATAGCAGGTACATACAAACCAAAAGGGCCCTCGCAACCCAAGAACAAGAGAAAGAGAAAGAAAGGGGAGGGAAACTAGCAAAATCCCAAAAACACACTAAATGCCGAGGAGGGTAAAAAAGAGAAAAGGAAGGCTAAGTTCCCTTGCAAACTATGTCAAGAGGACCATCTTACCCATCAATGCCCTCTAATGGAAGAAGCCCAGAAGTTGATCTGTGAGAAGAAACCAACTGTCTTGAAAGATCCTTTTCCTCATGGACAAAGTTCAGCTTCTGGCAGCTCTAGTGTTGGGGGAACTACTCATGCTACCTCAGCTGATCAGTCATTCATCAGATGCTCTGTTGCAAACTCGAGCTCGAAATTATACCCCGTACTAGTAGCAGAAGGACGTTCCTGAATCTTCCACTCCTCTTCACATACCAGTGGAGACGTTGCCAAAGATATCGAAAGGTGTCTACAAACGGGCTGTGCACAACCCCAACGTGCGGGCTACTCCCAACTACAATGTTGTGGAGGACTTAGCCCAAACCCCCTGTGCCATGTCTACTCTGGAGGTATTGCAAAGTTTCCCATTGCAACGTAGTGCACTTCTCGCAGCGATCAAGAGTGTTGATTTGTCCAACATGCTTGCATGTTTTGATACGAAAGATATCAAATTCCGGTTGCCGTATCATGTCGCTCTCTATATCGAAGTCATCCATGGTCCCAAAACCATCAGACGAGCTATTGTGGATGAGGGCGCTTCTACGTGCGTAATGTCTATTTCTTGCTGGATAGCCTTGGGAGAACTTGAGTTAGATCCCTCGAACACGATACTTACTGCCTTTGATGGAAGATCTTTCCGTCCACACGGAGTCTTACCATCCTTCGATGTCGAACTTGTAGGAAAAATAGTATCAGTAGAGGTTGAAGTTTTGGGTGCTACACTTAATTATAACTTACCATTGGGTAGGAGCTGGACATATGCTATGCAAGCAGTGCCGTCAGCTGTCTTTCGAGTCATAATGTTCGTGCATGAAGGAAAGATCGTCACAATTGATCAACTTTCCTTTACCCCGAAGAACAACTAGACTTCATCAGATTCATCTATGTCGTTGATTGATCAGTCCCGTCCAGTCACTGAGAGTTTGGGAGCAGGTCTCTACGGGTCATTAATAGGAACTTTTGACTTACCTGCTCCCACCTTGTTGGTTGGTTCTGAAGAATGTTCATCTTCTGATATATTCACGGCTAGTTCAACGACAGATCCATGGATTCTCCCTACTGAATCAGAACCAGTTGTGCCTTTATCTGTTGCAGAGGTAATCTATTTGGACTCACAACAAGCTGCAACAGAACATATCTTGACTCTGTTGGTCTCTGCTGAGTCACATATGGACTATGCTCCTGCATGGTCAGTAGACTCTGTCCACTCTTTTGATTGTCTGGACACTGTTTTTCCCTCTGATGAGGCAATATTGGAAGCAATGATAAGCCTGGACTATCCTTGGGAACATATGCACCACATGTCCTATTTTCTTCTCGAATTGGACAGGATAGAGAGAGGTGAGTTTTCTATGAGACCTGGTGGAAGTGTTGATTTGTCCATTGTTCCTTCTACTTCGAAAGCTGTTTATGCCGAAGGGAACATGGCAAATATATCGCGAACCATTCTTATCAACATTTCCATCAAACCCGGGGTCGTGGAAAATATTTTCATTGGAGCAGATTGTTCTCCCGAAGAGATCATTTTGTATACCAATCTCTTTAAAGAATTCCGCGACGTTTTTGCTTGGTCATACGAGGAGATGCCAGGCATTGACCCCGCCATTGTTGAGCATGTCATCACAACATACCCCAACGCTAGACCTATGAGACAGAAGCTCCATCCAGTTAACCCGCGAAAAGCTACTGCCATCAAGGCGGAAGTAGAAAAGTTGCTCAAAAGCGGATTTATCTATTTGGTAGCTTTGACAGAATGGATTTCAAATCCTGTTCCGGTAGACAAAAAGCAAGGTACCATCAGAGTCTGTACTAATTTCTGGGACCTAAGTAAGGCTTATCCAAAAGACAATTACCCCACATCGTTTATAGATCAAATCGTTGACGCGTGTGCGGGCCATGAAATGTTCTCTTTCATAGATGGGTTTTCAGGATATAATCAGATACAAATTAAACCTAAAGACCAACATAAGACAACCTTTATTTGTCCCTGGGGAACCTTTTCCTATCGGAAGATGTCGTTTGGCTTAAAGAATGCTGGAGCTACTTTCCAACAAGCAATGAATTTTGCTTTTCACGACATCAAACACATAGTCGAACCGTATCTGGATGATCTTCCAGCGCGATCGCGCAAGAGACAGGATCATCCTGACCATTTAAGACTTCTGTTTGAAAGGTGCAGATATTATAAGATTCAATTGAATCCTAACAAGTGTGTATTCTACATTGAATCTGGACGATTACTGGGTTTCATAGTATCTAGTCGTGGTTTAATGGTGGACCCATTGAAAGTTGAGGCGATTGTAAATCTACCTCCTCCTCGCACCCTAAGGCAACTTCAAAATATGCAGGGCATGTCCAACCTCTTGAGATGCTTTATCATTAACTATGCTAAAATTACAAAAGGTTTCATGAGATTGCTTAAACAAGACACCTACTTTTTGTGGGATGAGGTTGCTCAAGCATCATTTGAGGCCTTGAAAAAGGCATTACTTTCAGCCCCCTTGTTAAGCCCGCCAGATTATACAAAATATTTTCTCTTATATCTGGCTGCATCAGTATGCACAATTGGCACAGTACTGGTTCAGGAGGATGGCATGTTCCAAGAGCATGTCATTTATTATCTGTCGCGCGCCCTAATAGCTCCTGAGATCAAGTATTCTCACGTAGAGAAGTTGGAATTAGCTGCTGTCTATGCGGTTCAGAGGCTATGTCACTACATATTATTGCATACCACCACAGTGGTTGCAAAGGTCAATCCTTTCCAATATGTTCTTACTTGACGCATAATCGGGGGGAAGCTTAATAAGTGGATTGTCATTTTGCAAGAATTTGACTTGGTTTTTCAATTCGCCAAGTCAAACAGATCATTGGTGTTCGCCGAACTGATTTCAGAATTTCCCAGTGACATAGTACACGTTGAGGAAGAATCATCATTCCCGGATGAACATATCTTTTTCATCGCATCCTCTAACCCATGGTATGGAGATATCCTAGTACATCTCTAGACTTTGAGGTGTCCCACCACTTTCTCCAAGGATGAACAATGCAAGCTTAAGAGCCATGCGAAGAATTACCTCATCATTTCTGACACTTTGTACAAACGTGGGGTAGACTCCATCTTACGCCGTTGTTTAACCCTGGAGGAAGCAGAATCAATATTGAATGATGCCCACAGTGGAGCTTGTGGGGGTCATCTTTCGAGGTTGGCAACAACCCAGAAAATACTGCGTGTCGGGTATTTTTGGCCCACGATCTTCAAAGATTGTGTGGAAGCTGTGAAACACTGCTAGAGATGTCAGTTTTTCACCAGGAAGATGCGAGCACACCCAGCTCCTCTCCATCATGTAATAACAACAGGCCCCTTCACCAAGTGGGGGGTTGATTTTATGAATTGTAATCCAGTTTCAGCTGGAGTTCATCACCATATAATCGTTGCCTTCGACTACTTCACCAAGTGGGCTGAGGCAATGCCTACTGCTAAAGCGGATGGGGAAACGACCGCTTATTTCATTTTCAACCAGATCATTGCAAGATTTGGTATACCCAAAGAGATCGTGACTGATCATGGTCGTCATTTTCAGAACAACATGATGACCAATCTATACACTATGTTAGGTTTTCGACAGGAGCACTCATCTTCGTTTTACCCATAGGTGAATGGTCAGGTCAAAGCGGTCAACAAAACTTTGAAGACTATCTTACAAAGGACCGTTAATGCCAGTAGAACTAACTAGCACATTATGCTATATCCTGCTCTTTGGGCCTACCGAGCCAATGTAAAGACTGCTACTGGGTTCTCTCCCTTCCAATTGGTACATGGGATAGAGGCAATCATTTCAGTTGAATACGAGATTCCTTCATTAAAGTTAGTTGTACAATTATTACTAGACACTTCAGCTTTGGAAGAACGTTTGCTGCATTTAGAACATTTAGATGAACAACGCCACAATGCTCTTACAGCAAACAAAGTACATAAGAATCGAGTTAAAGGACAATACGATAATTCTGTCAGACCTAGGGTGTTTCCAAAAGGAGACCTTGTTCTGCTTTGGGATTAGGACAAGGAGCCTTTAGGAGCTGGCAAGTTTAAGTCCATGTGGCTCGACCCCTTTTTAACACCCAAAAAGTGCTCACTTCCTCATCTACCCCATTACATGACTCATTGGTCCATATTTCATACCATATTTGCCTCCAAAACCTCAAAAAACCATTAAAAAGCCTCCAAAAGGCCAAAAAACCATTAAAAAGCCTCCAAAAGGCCAAAAAACCATTAAAAAAGCCTCCAAAAGGTCAAAACCCCCCTTTTTTCCCCAAAATAAGTTAAATTCCTCCAAAAATAGCAAAAACCTTCTAAGACGGGAATAAAAAATACAAAAAGAGGAAAAAGAGGGAAAAAAAGAAGCAAAAACCCTATACAGTTGACCTAAACCATATGGTGCCCAAAATCATGGGTCAGCACTCCACCACTAAAAAACCTATAAATAGGTGATAGAGGCTCCCCATTTCATATGCACAGTCACCCCTATCCTTACTCTGCCAAAATCACTCCTAAAACCCTAGCTCACCCTTTTGAGCTATTTTTACATTTGAGTGCCCCTTTGGCCCATATCCAAAACCCTTTGGAGAAGGAGAAGGAACAACACTGGAGCTTGGAAGCAGCCCTCCTGGACTACTGCAAGAGCTTCACTAACCTCACATTGGACATATAATCAATACAAAAACCATTTTTAATTTCTTTTATTGTCTCATGCACATGCTAGTTTAAATTTACTGTCTTGCTATTATTGTTTTTACTGAACAACTACTAAGGAGTCCCTTCTCCTTAGTAGATACTCATTTGCACAAGCCAGGGTGAAAAACCTAGCTACAGTTTTGGCGACTCCACTAGTGTTCCTTTGAATTTCTGGTTATAGTTTTTAGAAGTTTTTAATTTTCTGCAATATTTTTCTATTTTCCCCTTTCGGCTGTCCCTTTCGGCAGTCAGGTTTGCTGCTGTAAACCGCGTCTTTTTTCTCCACAGTTGCGATCCGACCGCGGCTTCCAGACTGTTACCTGTGATCCAACCGCGGCTCTCATACTGTTTTCTGCAATCTCCACATGGCTTGCAGTTTGTTTCCTGCAATCTGACTACAACTGTTACCCATTTTCCTGCGATCCTCCCGTGGCCTTCAGCCATTTTCCTGCACTCCGCTTGCGGCTTTCAGCCATTTTCTTGCGACCCGCCTACGGCTTTCAACCATTTTCCTACGATCCGCCTGCAGCTTTCAACCATTTTCCCATGGTCTGCCCGTGACTGTCGACCTGTTTCCCGCGATCCGCCCGCGCAGTTTCACCGCAGACCCGCGATCTGTTTTTTGCATTTTTTCCCTATTTGAACCCAACACTTTGCTACAATATTTTCTGCACCTGCACAACCACCTATCCTATCTGCAGCCACACTTCCCTACAACCTTTTTCTGTAGTATTATTTCTGTGCCATTTACAGAATTTTTTAAAATTTCAGCATTTTAATTGAAAAAAGAAAATTTTGCATTTCAAAGTTTAATTTCTGCATTGTTATTTTTAGTTAGAAAGTTGCCCACCCCATGGCACTTTTACTTGGGTTCATTATCTCACACGCACACACTCTGTCACCTAATTCAAGTGAGCCCTAAAATACTACTTAACACAACCAACATTCTAACGCCACTTGGGGAACACATAAGAATCTTGTAGTTAGGTAGGATTGTGGGGATAGGCGTCCAAATAACATCCCTCGGTCGCTTACACTTGAAACATAGTTGTTGTCCATTAGAGAACCAAAATCCCCTAGTATTTTTTGGCACGGTCACAACCAGTTTATCAGAGGGCCTCTCCCCTAGGAGGGTTGAAGTAGCCAGATTGATTCCGGAGGCCTGAGTGGAATACCGCAATCCATTCAATCACCGAAGGATACCTTTCGTAGTTCTCGGTGTATTACCCGTATGGGGATACAACAACGATAGAACTAAACTGCAGATTCACCTTTTCTGGACGTGTCATGAACGGGGTATCTTAGTTTCCTTTCTTCTAGGATTGACTACCCGGTGTCCCTCCTGGTAGGGGGATATCTTGAGCCACTTGGCTCTACTATCCATATTGTCTGACTTGGATTTCATCACCTTACAGAGGATATGTCTGGTTGAGTCAGAATACTATTTAGTTAGGTGTTTGCATGCTCCCTTACCTCCCTTTGGTCTAGTGAGTCCACTATTTTTATTTTTTAGGAAACCTGCTGCTTGTTGGTATTCTGACCATTTCTGTTGATACTCCACTTATTGTAGCACAGCTGTTACAGTAAGTGTTTTGAGTTGGTTGTTGGCCTGAGTGCCATATTTTTTATGCTCTCCTTCTACACACTCGGTTGCATTAGGTTTTTTGAGCTGTTTTTCACTCGACACAACCCCCAGAGACTTGACACCATCTATCACCATTGAGTCCCCGAGACATTCTCGGTGCCTCCGGGGCCAGCCCCTGCAGCACAGTTCACTTGACACCACCTGTCATAGACATAGAGCTTCATCACTCGACTCCACTCGTCGCAGACGCAAAGCTCCATCTCCCGGCACTGACGCCCCTTATTTTACCTCTGATTCTGAGGCATAGTCCGAGAACCCCACTTACAATACACCAACCAGCCCCATGGCTGGCATGACTTCCAACCCTTTCTTTGTAGGGACCCTTGGTGGAGCATCCACCACCACTCCAGCTACCACACCCGCTTTGGGTATGCCCTCGATGGGGCCCACCTCCACCATTCCGATCACTGCACCCATCCCAGTGGCTAGCATACCCATCGCAACTCCACCAGTGGCTCACATTACCCTTGGCGGTGTAGGACCGTCCCATACCACCTTCGTTCCTCCACTTGGGGGCAACGTCCCCAACCCAATCCCAGCCCCTCCACTTGGGGGCATTGGCCCCAATGTGGTCACAACCACCAGTATGCCACATCCTTCTACTAGTTTGTCATTCATGGCTAGTCTCAACCTTCCTGACCTAGCCATACTAACTAACGATCCCATCAGACACAACCCTGTGTGGCCTCACATGCCCACCAAGCTCCCATCCGACATCCCTAAGTTTGAGGGAAAGGTAGGTGAAGACCCCCATAATCATATTATGTCCTTCCATCTATGGTGTTCCTCCAACTCCATAGTGGACGACTCTGTCCGCCTCCATCTGTTACAGTGCACCCTCACTGGCTCTGCAGCTAAGTGGTACATTGAGTAGCCCCATGGGACCCATGCCACCTTTACCTCCCTTGCCTCGACCTTCTTGCAGTTCTTTCAGTTACCTGTCCGCTATGATGCAGGAGTTGAGATCCTACTGTCTTGCAGACAGAATAGGGCCACCCACATCACTGACCACATTCATGAGTGGCGTCGACACCGCAGCCTCTGCAAAATCAAGTTAGACGACCGTATCTTCTTAGATTGGTTTCTAAAATCTCTCCTTCCTGTCATTGCTAAGGATATGGCATCCGAGCGACCCGAGTCCGAAGAAGAGGCCATCCTCAAAGCTCAGCAATTTGACCTTATTTATGCTCAATTTGGTTATCTATATTCCATCATCCCTGACGCCCCCAGTGGTGATTCCTCCCGACACGATGCGCCGAGGGCATCCCATGCCACAGATGGCATCATTGGCCGTATAGCCTCACATAACCAGCCCTTTTCCATAGCACATCCTAGCCTTGGCCCCGATCTTTCGTGGGCTACATCCTAGTCTGGAGCAACCAATTCGTATGCTCCCATGGCACATCATCACCATTCTCTTGGACCCTCATGTCCACCTCATTCTTTGGTCATGCATCCCCCGCTTACGCCCCCCCGGTCGCACCTCAGCCATATTACCACCCGCAGGCCACGCAAGCTCCTGTACCCTCTTAATCCCCCCTTGCTTATTATCCGCCCCAGGAAGCCCCTACGGCAAACCCACAACCCGTTTCACAAGCATATCAGCAACCCCCACAAGGTTCAGCACTTGCGCCACCTCCACCCACTTATTATCCACCGCAGCATGCTCCTGCACCTGCACAACCCCAGAACCCACCTGTTGCCCAAGGGCATGTGTATGCCCAACAAAATCCGCAGCTAAACCAAAATAACCAGCGCCAACAGGGCCAACAAAACCGCTGCAAAGGTCGTAACCATGGGAACAATCCCCCTCTAGACTAAGGCAGTCAACCTCCAAATCCCCCAAACAACAATAACGCGACACCTTCCAACCAGAACCCTGATCGGCTGCCCAAGCAGGCCAAAAATCCTAATTTGCGAACAAACCACCCTTGTTCTATTTGCGGGGTCTATGGCCACTACACACATGCTTGCCCTCATTTGGAGCAGGCTCGACAACTTTGGACTGATGATGCCCATCGCCAAGGGCACGCGACTCCTCAGGCGCCACCCAACCCCCCACCACCTCAGAATCAACCCTTGGTGTTACAAAATCCGTTACCAACCCAAGGCGTAGTGAACACTCATCCGTTAGCTCCCCCTCAAGGAAACGCACCACCACAACATCAAATCACTTATGCCGCTCCCGATCAACCCATGTTAGACTTAGGTACCCATCACTTGTTAATGATGTCATCTACCGGTATCACCCTTCAAACCCGTCGAAACCAATATGGCTCCACCTCTGAATCCCCTCCCGCCGACAAAAACACCACTGCTCATCCCACTGATCAGTCATTACGCATACCTCCGGCTCCATTAGATGGCGCCTCCAAAGCCCCTCACTTCCCACTCCGCCTCATCAACAATAACCCCAATGCTCGCGCTGCGTCTAATTACAACATTGTAGATGACTTAGCCCAGTCCCCTGTAGCCATGTCTGTGTTAGAAGTCTTAAAAAACTGTCATTCACAGCGCAAGACTTTTCTCTCCGCCATTGGTGCTATTGACCCAAATGATTCACGAATGATGGCCTTCGATTTGGACCAATCCGAACCACGCTTGCCTTCCACATTAGCGTTCCAAGTTTCTGTATTCGTTCGGAATCTTGTCATCCATTGGTGCATCATCGATGAAGGTTCCTCTACATGCGTTATGTCCACTTTTGTTTGGCAGAAGTTGGGATCCCCTACTCTCCAGCAGTCCACCACTGCGTTGCGAGCCTACGACGGCCGTTCGGCTCAACCCTGAGGTCTCTTAGCTAATGTCCCCGTCCAGTTGGCTAGTAAAACAGTGCTTATTGACATAGAGGTCATCAACGCCCAGCTTGATTATAACCTCTTACTTGGCCACAGTTACATGTATGCCATGTGGGCAGTTGCCTCATCCGTTTTTCATACCATGATGTTCTCCCACGACAGACGCATGGTTAAGGTTGACCAACTCGCCTATTACGATCCCAATGCCCCCGCTGCACCCGAAAACATTCTCCCCATGATTGAACAACCTGTTAGTGGTGCATCTACCTCGTTGGTTTCCTCAGTGGGACCCGGAGTCTACCTAGATCCGCCGATGACTTCAACATTCCAAGCCATTCCACCCCTTGCACCCACGACCAAAATATCTGACTTATTACCCTTTCCCACAACACACCAACACCCAACCATCAACCGCCCTCGCTACCCCAACCACCATTGGTACCTAGTCATGCTGGTGTTACACCCATCCATACAATCCCCTTCCTATTCCCCCCTTCGGAAGTAGTAAGCGCCCCGGTTATGGCTACTCTCAGCCTCCCCGGTTTAACTTTAGGATTACCTGTATGGTACATCACGCCTCCCGTTACCCCTCCGACACCAAATGTCGTCCTAAAACCGGTGCAACCCATCACCACTACTAGTCAACCACCTCCTGGTGTCACTACTCCTTTCTCATCGGCTAATCCATCCCCTCTCATCAAGCACACTGGGGGCAGAGGCCCACAACCATACACTGCTATACCCCCGCCCAAAACCATTAAAAACCCCATCGTGTTTTGTGCTCCTCCCAAATGCTTGTTGTGTGATGAGTTGGGCCATGCTACTCATCAATGTCCACAATTATCCGCATTACAGGAACACATGCAAATGCTTGACGATGACCCCAACATCCCGGTTGTCCAACTCGACCCTACCCCTAAGCCTCGTGATAAATCACTGCGTACCAATCACCCTTATGCAATATGCGGTATTTACGACCCCTACTCACATCACTGCCCATATCTCCTAGATTACAGAGCAGCTCTCTATGAGATGAATAACTTGGACCTCGAGATAGCTCCACCCACCATTGAAGAGATCCACCCCCCAGCATCTTCGCCAACCGGAGAGATTAATACTATTTATATGATTTCTTCTACTACCACTCCCTCGTTAACCGATTTGACATCTCAGAGTTTCCAAAATGATGAGGAGATTCTCGAGGCTCTTATTGCACCTGATTACCCCTGGAAATATATGCACCATCGTTCCTATTTCCTCCCAGAAGAGTCCTCCTCCACTACAGCCGCCCAATTCTCGGTTGAGTCCAAAGATTTCCTTCCTGCCAAAGTCACCTGGTTTAAAGATCCCATTCCCGCCCCCGATGCCTTCGAGGAAGGTAACATGGCCAACTTCTCACTCGTCAGGTAACATGGCCAACATCTCACTTGTCATCCATATTGATATCTCTACCCCAGCCAATGCTCCTGAAATCATTTCGTTAGGAGATTCATGCACCGAGCACGAGATCGAAGAGTACAAGACAGTTTTCCAAGAGTTCCGCGACGTCTTTTCCTGTTCCTACACCGAAATGCCTGGTCTTGCCCCCACTATCATAGAGCACCACATTGACACCTCTAAGTTAGGGGGCATAATAGATTACCTCGAGCCTAGGATAGGGGGCATGATCAATCATTTTGAACCTTCCCCATCACATCTATCTCAGCATGTCAATGAGCCCATCGTTCAAACCAACACATATGTGATCCACAATCACAAACCCCATGCACATAGCATGGGGGCAGGTCATTAACCCTGCTCACTTTTTCACATGCGTGATCTCAACCATTTTTGAGATCACATATCACTTGTAGATTTGATTTGATTTGATACACATAGTATTCTTCCCTAGTGGGTAATCATTTCTCCCCACCACTGCATCCTTGGCTTGGCGGGCTCACCTTTATTTGCAACCATTTTTTAACCTAGTTATTTCTTTTGACCATTCCAAAGTCCTTATGAATTCCGTTTTTCGCACCATTTGCAACGTCGGATTCATTTTTCCGAGCCCGTGATGATGCTTGATATCATTTCTCGCTCTCACCCCTAGATTTTTTGGGCATTTTTTACCAGACCCTAGTCATCTCGGTTTGCGTGCCATCTTCGGCCGTTACCCTTTTTTGACACATTTTATGTCGTCGGATTCATTTTTCCACGCTCGTGATGATGCTTGAGGTCATTTCTCACTCTCACCCTCAGATTTTCGGGTATTTTTCCCAAAATGCCCCCGTCGCCTCGGTTTGTGTGCCACCTCGGTCGTTCTCCATTTTTGACACTTTTTAAATCGCCGGATTCAATTTTTCGAGCTCGTGATGATGCTTGAGATCATCTCTCGCTCTCACCAGGTACAATTTCAACATTATGTCTTGACACCTTGCTGCCTCGATTTGCGCACCACATCGACCGCCATCGGATTGTTACCCATTTTTACATGAACCATTCACTCCATTCATAATGCAATTATGTCATTATTTTTCCCCCATTCATCACCCCGCAAGGAGACCCACCAGTGTTCCCCCCACCCTCATTCTTGGTTCTCATCAATGTTCCTTGATTGAACACTTCCTCCTTGTCTAGCCATTCCTTTTGTTCGGTATGATTTTATCTCTTTTTCGGGACGGACAAGTCCTTTACGAAAAAGGCACTTAGGGAGTTTCTGTTAAGCTCTTTTCTGACTCCTAAAACAATGAAAAAATCACCGAGCAATCTTGCTTCCTTTCATGCTCGTTAAAGTACCTGAAAGGGCGTCTATTTGGTATAAGTTTAACCCTTTTCCGGACCTGGTAGACTAATTACGAAAAAGGAATACTCTAGTCACACCGGCTAGAAGAGTTCTTCATTGCATCCTTTTATGCTTATTCGGGCCTTGGAGACTAACACAAGAAAAAGCACCCCCCCTGGAGTCTTCTTAACGCTTTCAGACTCTCAAAAATTGAAAGCAACCACAAGCACGCACCGTCCTGGGCTCGTACAAATCCACACGACGGTACCATTCCCTTATTTCAGAGTCTTCTTATTGCTTTCAGACTCCTTAAAATTGAAAGCAATCTCGAGCATGAACTGTCGTGGGCTCATATAAATCCACATGATAGTACCATTTTGAACACACTTCTTCTAGTTCCTTAACCCATGAAGAAGTTCCCCCCGTGCTTTTGGCACTATGATCGATCATCTCGGCAGCACCCCCAATCAGGTCGCCTTTGTTCAGAGTATTCTGCAATCTCCTACCATTTTACACCAACTTGGGTATCACTCATCCCAGTCATTATCCTTGATCCATTACAGCTATGATCCCTTTCCCACCAGTCAGTTTCATATGCTGCTTGATCATCCCCCACATCATACTCTGAACAAAGGAAGCTTGAGTCCACCCACTATGAAGGTAATAAGTTGCCGAAACCTAGAAATGGGATCTATTTGAAGAAGTACTATGCTTAGGAACCCGTGCTTTTTCATGTATTATAGTTGTACATTTTTGTATAAATTGTAATTATTCTGTTTATTGACAGTGACTAACTGGGTTGTGGAGATCCTATTCTTTGGTAGGTCATGAACATACAATCCTACAAGCTGTCTTTTAAGTCGTTTTAAGATATTGTTTTGACTATTTGAAAAACTAAACAAGATTGTCGAGCAAACTTGGTTTTTTCAAGCTCGTTAAAGGAATTGAAGGTCCATCCGCTTAAGTATAAGTTTAACCCTTTTCCGAACTTTTACGGATTACTTACAAAAAATGAATACTCTAGTCATCCGTGGCTAGAAGAGTTCTTCTTCCATTGTTTTACACCTTTTCGGGGGATGAGACTAAGTGTACGAAAAATGACCTTTTGGAGCCTTCTTTAGGATTTTTAGGCTCTCGAAACATGAAAACACCAAGCGAGCACTCACCTACTTGGGCTCGATGTGAAATCCACGAGAGGGCATATAGAGGATTGTTTAAGTTTTTTAGAATCTATAAACAGGAAAACACCAGCGAGCATATACCAACCCGGGGCTCGATATTAAAATCCACGGATAGGTGTATGGAGTTATTGTTTAAGTTTTTCAGACTCCTTAAAATTGAAAACACCGGCGAGCAAGAACAGATCTCGGCTCGATATTAAAATCCAGAGATCAGTGCTATAGAGTATTCTTCTATCTCTTCTTCGAACTCTGTAAACAATGAAGAAGGTCCTGAGTCTTCCTCCCATGGGCTCATTAAAACTTTTACATGGTTGGACTTATTGAGTTTTATTTATTTCTTGGACTCATTAAAACAACAAGAAGGACATTCTTTTACCAAAAAGAATAGGGGATAAGAAGGGTATGTCGCATCTTTTTCAGTTTCAAAGGAAGTTACGTCAGTCATGTCCTTGAACATAACACCTACTTGAGTATATCATTTCAGTTGGGATTTAGTTTTTGACCTTAGGGTGAACCTGATCTCCGAGTTGTCAACTCCCCTGATTGGTTATTCTTCCTATCATATGGAGGGTTTGTTATGTCTCCTACATTGCAGATTTATATTATTTTCCCCTCATGTTGAAAATTGCCTAAGTCACTTTGTGTCGTGCTCACTGTTCAAGGATACAGCCTGTGTCGGCCATTTTGCAGTTTACCTTGACTTCATGTGTCGGCCATCCTGGTGTCAGTTTGTTTCATCTTGTTACTTGTCCTACTCCACATCAGCTCATACCTGTGAGTGTTCCTCGTGTTGGATGATGGCGGATACATTAAGGCCTCCCTTCCAGTGGACTTCTTCCCATCGACTTCAACTCATTTTGCTCTGGGAATGAAGTTTAGAGTTTCGGTTAGTACCTTGGGGATTGCAGTCATCAGTGGCAATTTCCCTCGCTATTGAATAATGAGAATACATCAATGTCTCTTATTCAATAGGTTCTTCAAGTGTTCGACTTCAAGTCCTCTTATTCACACTTGTTGGATCGTACTAGGTACCTTGGGCCCCATTATCATTATCGATGGAAGCCCTCGCGTTTGTTAACGGTATACATCAATGACCGGTAATCAAACGATATCCCCCATGTTTGACTTCAGCTCATTTATTCGCATGGTTAGGGTTTGTACCTTGGGTTGTTTTGGATGAAGACCTTGGGACCATGATAGCATCACCATATTTATGTTATCACCGAAGCTGTGCAAGACTGAGCCTCACTCATTTTGGCTCTTCATGAGACATAGATCCAGTTTGTTGTTATGGCTATGATCTCTCATCTTGACATGGATCCACGCTTGTATTTTAGTGGCCATTCTATATACATCTCCTAGTTATGTATCAGAGATCATGTTGTTTTCATGCTACACATCTATATGATGTCAAGATTGTAATTGCTCGTTGACCTTGATCGTTGTTTCAGGTGTTTCTCTGACTTGGTTCTGCGGTTTCTTGCTCCTCCTTCGACTTGGACTTATAATGTATTTCAGCCATCATTTCCCTCTGACCTCACACATTAGGGGGCATCTGTTATAGGTCAAATCTACACTTCTCCGTCCGTGATCACATTATGCTGTCGATCACACAAAATGACACCTTGGATTGAAGAGCTAGGTTGACCTAGATGATGTATGGACTGGAACTACCCTCTTCAGCTGAGAAATCACTTGTTTCTCTTGATTTTTTGACATGTGCGCTACTCTTTGGGTAGCAAACCAGTGCACATCTAGAAGTATGCTCTACTTTACTCAAGGGAAACTAGCGCACACCTCAGAAAAGTTGCAAACGCTTGTTGTTAAACACTAAAGTTGCATATTGTGCGCTACTCTGCCTTCAGGAAACTCACACACATCTTAAGATGAAATCAAAAAATATATTAAGTTGACGAATTGGGATTAGTTAAAGTTGGTTTGCAACTTCCCCAACCTCCCAATCCAACTACTCTCGATCCAAACTGCCTACCTTGTCCCATAAATACAAGGAGGAATGAGAGAGGGAACTAGAAATTAGGCTTTAAGCATTGTTACGCTAGAGGAAAGTCCAAAGTCATTGTGAAGAGCAGAAGCCCAGGACTCGATTGCAGAAGCATCTTGACACATCAGGTATATTTGTACTGATTAATGTTTCTTTGACAATAAAAATGTGGAAATACCCTTCCTGTCCCAAATCGAATGTCTATTGGATTGTATGTTCATTTGGTTTAATATCTGATTATATTTGATGTTAGATTGCTTTATAATTTCATCATATCTATTATAGTCAAGATACGCTGAGGAAGGTTTACTTTGTGTTGCAGGTTTATCAAGCGGAAGATCAAGCGAAAGACCAAGCGAAAAGTAGGACCAGCCGTCGATAAAAGGTACATATTTCGATATATTGATCCCTTTCATTTGTAAGAACTAGATGTAATGCAATGAATGTATTTACCTGTCAACCCCGCCCAAGTTGGTAGTGTCTCTCCTCACTATAATGTTTAAATCCTGAACAACACTTATTTTGGCATACTTGTTTTTTGCACGTGTGAAAATAGGAATATCTGAGCTCATGGTTAGATACCCAATTCACCAGAGAACAAGCCTATGCCTTCTGATTAATTTTATCAGTACATGAACATATCCTTGTGGGCATTTCAAAGTGGTCTTCCAAACCGTTGATTTGATACTTAGGCAAAATTATCAAACCCTAGGTTAGTATGCTGAGATTTTTCTTTTGACCAATTTTGAAGTGTGAGACACCCAATGGATAGAGGCCAACAAGGTGACTTCATCTAAACCAATTTCACCTTTTCAAGCCTCTTTCTCTCTCCTTGACTGGCATTTTACTGGAGTAGTGCAAATCAAGCTGGGAGGCACTTTTGGCAGATCAATATCTTCTTCCTCAGATACTTTTTGGACAAGCCAATTATATGGTTGGATGCACCATACAACATTCTAGAGATCTATACTCTCAAAATATTTTAAGACATCAAGAACAAGAGATGGCGGGCATTTTACTCAGGTCACTTAGGCAGTTTTAGTGATTTTACACTTAGACAATTTTTACACTTTCCTAGATTTGGTCCAATATGCCTGAAACACTATTTTGGCAGATCCATAACTTCTTCCTCAGGCACTTTCAAGTCAATATGAGAACATGGTCAGGTATACAAAAAAACAACCTACAAGATGACCATATGGTGCAGGCATTTTCTTCAACCCACAAACTATGGCGGACATTTTCCTGAGGCCACTTAGGCAGTTTTGCTACTTTGGTGTAAAAGCGAATTGAAGCCCTGTTTTGGCAGGTTGTTATCTTTGTCATCAAGCACCTTTTGTGAAAACTAAGACCATGGAAAGATATACTCTTTGACAAGATAGAGCATGATAGTTCTAGATAATTTTTATCATTCTCCCATGAGGTACGGCGGGAATTTTCCCAAGGGCCACCTGAACTAGTTCAACACTTAGTCATTTTCAAGAATTTCTCCAAAGTTTATCCTGAAACCCTATTTTGAAAGACTTATAACTTTCTCCTCAGAAATGATTAAGGAAAACTGAGACCATGAATAGATAGCCACTTCAACAAGTTATAACCTGATATGATGGTGCGTGCCTTTTTCTCAAACCATGAATTATGGCGGGCATTCTCTTACATAATTTTTGACTACTTTTTCCATACTTAGTCAATTTCCAAAGTTTCACAAACTTGTCATACTTTTCCAGAATGATGTCAGATTACAACACTGACTTAATGATAGCACCAGAACACTATCATGTGTCTTTCCAGCTTCATCAAACATGCCATGTCATCACTTCCTTTGTCTTTTATTGAGTTTGCCCTACCATCATGTCCTTGGTTATTCCTTTGTGATTACTGAGCTCCTTTGACATCAATGACAATCATATTCAACATTCTCCTCCTTTGGAATTGATGGCAACATCTAAACATTCTCCCCCTTTGACAACAATGACAAATGATAACTTATAATGTTCTTCTGCTGTAGCCATCTTGATAGAGAATTTCATATCCTTCTTCCTTTTGATAACTACCTTTCTTTTGCTTCTTTTCCTCCTTTTATCTTGGACTTGGTACTAGTCACTGTGTTTTAAGATAATCTTAGTTATTATCTTGTAGCAGGCCTTTGAATGAGAACCATTTTGAATGAGAACTTGGATGATGAGTTCATAAACTCCCCCTTTCAATGTTCCTCCCCTTTGTCAACATTTTCTCTATTTTGTGATAAGGTTTATACTCTGCTCTTTGTCAACCATACACCAGTCTTATCATTTGACCATGATCATCTCTTCTTCTCTAATTCTCCTTCTAGTTTTTTACACTTCAACCATGTGCTTGTCACATAGATGTTTTTTTGGACCAAATGTGTTTCTTCAATTTTGTCACCTCTACTTTACTTCTTGTCTTTGATGAAAATATCCTTTTATTCTTTAGCAAGTGATATTAGTTACCTTCAAATATCAATTGTAATTTTATGATATTTACTCCCCCTGAGTATATGATCCCTTCTAATGCTAATTTCAGGGTTTCTCTTTTAGGTCACGAGAGACTTTAGAAGAGAATTTCATAATCCTTTTCTCCATCGTTGTATTCTTCATCTTCATCTTGATTTCCATCAGAATGGATGTTATTCTTATCTACAGCACTATTATGTTGAACATCATCTTTGGAAACTTCATTGATGCTTGGAATCTGTGTTTCCTCTGACTCTTTGTAGTCTTCCTTTCTTCTCCACACCTTTCCATGAGGTACCCTGCTTACTGACCCTTTTTGTTTCTTGGATTCCCTGCTTAGATATTTTCTCTTGGTTCTGCAATCAACAACCTTGTGACCAAACATGTGACAATAGTGACAATATCCATATAATCTTCCTTTATAGTTGAGGAATCTTTGATCTTCCTGCTTCACAACTTACATCTTCTTCCATCCCTTCTTTTGTTCTTGAACTTCTATTGAAGCATTCTTCCTCAGCTTACATTCTCTAGCCATATGTCCAAATTTATGGCATGAGTAGCAATTACCAAAAAATGTCTGTTGGACTCTTCTTTTCATTGGTTTTTCAGGTATTGTATTAGTTTTGTTTTCATTATGCAAGGAGTGAGCAGATTTCTAACTATTCTTCTTAATCGGGATTTTTAGTGCAACAGCATAGCTTTTTTTATTTATATCTTGGAATGTAAAGGACACACATTCTGGCTTCTTTTCTTTGTCATAACCTAATCCAGTTTTATCACTTGATGATCTTTGGCTGCTTAGGATTTCATCTAAGGTCTTGACTTCCTCTTCTTTTGATTTCACCTCTTCTTGCTATTCTAACAATTTTCCTTTCAAGGATTTGTTCCTTCTTCTACATTTTTCAATTTCCTCAAGAGCACACATGAGTTCAGCTTCTAGGTCCACTTCCTCTTCCACATCTGAATTATTTTCTACTTCTTTTTCAAGGTTTTTGTTCTCTATCCCCATGAATAAGATTTATGCTTCTTCATCTTCACTAGAGTCATCTGAACAACTGTCATCCATGGAATAAAAAGTTTTTCTTAAAAAATTTTTTGTTCTTCTTGAAGTCATCAGGGCACTCACTTTATTTGTAACGTACCCACCCATCCATCCAAGGCAAGGAAGGGTACCTGATGGCAATCTCTGGGGATTTTCATAAAATTCATCCCATTCATTAGAATCATATGAATGAAACATTGGGTGCAAATGTAAAACAAATCAATTATGCACAGCGAAATTAAACTATCCACACACATTACTCATGCATACAGCATAACAATAGTCATCAAATTAATGCATTGCAGAAGTAAATTCATAAATAGAAAACACTTATCTCTATTTTTGCAACTATCCCAAACAACTAGCTATGTCGCTACAATGTTTCACCCAACCATAGGCTCTTCGACAACTTATACTAAGTCCGTCCGAAGGCCACCCCTGAGCTGGGCATGATTCTCACAAGGTGATCCAGGTGGATATTGGTGGCCACCCACCTTTCTAATTGGCTCAAAACAATTTTATGGCAATTTTGGTATTGTACTATTTTTAGCAGTTTTTCGGGACTTTTGCATACGATCTCCGTTTGGGGCGCTCGGTAGCCCATTGGAAAGGTCTATCCAAGATTTACAACTTTCGACTGGAGCCAAATGCATGCCAGAGGCAACCATTTGGCCCCCCAAATTGCCAAAAAAGGTCATTTAGGGCCTCAAAATGGCCCCAGAAGTTCAGGACCCGAAAAACTGCTAAAAATAGTACAATACCAAAATTGCCATAAAACTGTTTTGAGCCAGTTGGAAAGGTGGGTGGCCACCAATATCCACCTGGATCACAAGGAAAGAGGACATTCAACTCACACACAACCCATTTCTCATTTCATCTCAGCCAAGCCAGTGCACAACTGGGTTTATCAGGCTGCATTTGAACCCTGGATGCTTACTCTCAAGCTTAGGCCAAAACAAGGGGTTACCCATTACCCATACCCCAACATACTCCTCCTACATACAACAAAATGATCATTAGGCAAGGTTACACATTTACAACAGATGTTTTCACTAAAAACAGGGTCCACATTGGCTCTTCCAACTTGTGGCTCACCCAATGAGCTGTGGAATTTAGAACTCAACCCTAGGAAGCAAAACCGATTTCTCCCACTAGTTATGGTCCTTTCCAATGGCCTAAATGACCTCCAGGAAGACCCAAAAACGTTATGTTCTCTTTCCCCCTGGTAATCCACACAAAAACGCCCCTTCCCAGGTAAAGATGAAGGGGAACTTAGAAAACTCAGGGAGGAAAACGCCCAGGCAGCTAGAGCTGCGTGAGGGAGCAAGGCAATGGTGAATAAATCCCTTAGAGAGAAATTTCGTGGCTCTTTTCTTGCCCAAGGAGACAAACATGATTTTCCATGAAGGGTGGCTTGCCCATACCCGAATTTCCTCTCCATTCCCCAAGGCATTAACTACTTCAACCAACTCTTGGGAGAAATCAATGGTTGGGTACAAAAGTCAACATGGATAGTTGAGGGTTTGATGGGTTCTCTCATTGACACTTGGCTTGACCTAATTGGCTCAAGGGTTTGAATGTTTTCCCTCCCAATTCCTTGTGAAATCATGCCCCCATCTCTTTGTTGCATTGCATAGCTAGTTGTGGGTATTTTTTATTAAAAAGCATATTACATGATGTTGAAATTCCAATGTGCCTGGCTAGCACGCAAACCATATGCATCAATAAATCAATGGTGGGGCCTTAGCCTTGAGCTCCTCACCATGATTTTATAACAATATTACATCAATTGCATTTGAATGTAATGGGGTCAATAATGGGGATGTTACATTATTCTTCTTGTTTGGGATATGGACATTTGTTAGCAAAGTGACCAATTTTCCCACAGTTAAAACATTTCAAAGGTAATTTCCCTTTGAAATTACCAGTGCCTCTCTTAATATTTTTGACTATAAGTACTTCTTCATCATCATATTCTCTTGCTTGAATCTTTTTAGATTTATTCTCTGTTTTTTATACTTTAAAGATTGTTTCCTTATTTTGAGAATTGTCTTACCCAATCCTCATTTCATAAGCTATAAGAATTCCATATAACTCATCCATGGTGAGTTTGTAAAATTTTTCTCTATCTTCCAGTGTAGAAATCTTGGATTGTAAATCATTGGAAGAGATATTAGTACTTTCTCAACTATCTCCCTCTCTTCCAATTCTTCTCCTAGCCCTTGAATAGCATTCACAATTTCATCCACTCTCCCAAAATATTCTGAAATGTTTTCTTCTTCCTTCATTTTCAGACTTTCGAATTGAGTTTTAAAAGTATGGAGTTTAGCTCTTTTTACTTTAGTGTCTCCTTCATAGATGGTCCGCAATTTGTGCCATATTTCCTTTGTTGTTTGACAATTCATTACTTTGACAAAAACTGTTTTGGTTAATCCTGCCAGAATTGCATTAACAACTTTGGCATTGCTTCCAAATTTTTTAATTCCTTCAAGATCTATAGGAGGTACTTTGGGATATGTGTACCCCATTTCTATGGACATCCAAACATCCAATCAGAGAGACATTATGTAGCTTCTCATTCTGATGCTCCCGAAGGCATAATCTTCTCCATTGAATAAGGGAACCTTGGAGTATACTTTTCCTAATTGATCCATAGTGATAAAATATTTCTCTTCAAGTGTTTAAACTTTTAATGAAGAGCCTGCTCTGATACCAATCGTTGGAATATCAAGCAATACTAAGAGGGGGGGGTGAATCAATATTACACAATTTTCTATATTTTATCACAATTAAAAACTGAATCAACATGAAAAATAGAAGACACAATTTATCTTGGAATCCCAACTGGGAAAACCACAAATTCTTTCTATTACTGCAAAATTATGATTACAATTAATTTGCAAGCTCCAACTTGCTGGATGCACCAACACCCAAATTCTTAGCTACAACTGAAGGATGCACCAACACCCTGTTTTGTCAGCTCCAACTGACAGGATGCACCAACACCCTTTTAACAAGCTACAACCTACCCTAGCTCCACCCTTCCACCCTTTTCTGTCTTCTTCAGATTTTCCAAAACCTTTTCTTCAATTCTGGATCTTCATTAGTCTCTGCTTGTACTTGCATATTCTTCAACTTGGACCAGAGAGACATCTTTCTTCCACTTCGATCTCCTTCTTATATATTCTTCACCCTTTAAACATTGCATCATCTCTTCAAATTGAGCTCGTGTCTTTTCATCTTCGTGCCTCTTCAAAATGATTATTTCTGTTTTTAATTAAATAACAAGCCTTGGTTTAAAGATCAACTCATCATGCCTCTTCATATCTGGAATAACATAAACCTTCCAAAAAAAATACTGCGGGCATATCCTCATTCAATTGTGGGCATATCCTCATTCACTTGCGGGCATATTTCTCCTGCGGGCATACTCCTCTTGCAGGCTTAATCCATGCATGCATACTCCGTTAAGCCCCTTTTGCGGGCATTCTTAACTCCTTGCGGGCATTCCTAAGCCCATGAAAGCTTAACCTTTAGCCCCCGCGGGCATCCCTAAGCCCCTATGGGCTTAACCTCAGCCCCTGCGGGCATCCCTAATCCCCCGCGGGTTTAACCTCAGCCCTTGCGGGCATCCCTAAGCCCCTGCGGGTTCAACCATCTCCCATGCGGGCATAAACAAAACCTTGCAGGCATCTTTTATCCCTTGTGGGCATTTCTTTAGTCCCTATGGGCATAATAAAGCTCTTGGGAGATTTTATCCCTTAAGCCCCTTGTGGGCATTCCATAAGCCCTTGTGGGGATAACTTAAGCCTCTCCGGGCATTTTACAGGCCCTTGCGGGCATATCATAAGGTGTCATTAACCTTATTTCTCACCATTTTGGCAGGCCAAAATATCGCACGTGTGAGTACTAAGGAGGAAACTGACTCCATGGCTGGATGGCCAAATCATCAGGGAACATTCCCATGCCCTCTGATAAATTTATCATCACAAATACACCTCCTTGCAGGCATTTCCAAATGTCTTATCAACCTACAATTGAACAATAAAACAACCTTTTTCTCATTTTGGGAGGCTCCTATTTCACATGTGTGAACTCTAAAGGAGAACCTAAACCCATGAATAGATGATTAGTTCATCAAAGGAAAAGACCATGCCAACTAATGAATTTTATCAACATAAGGACACCTCCTTGCGGGCATTTCCAAATGGCCTCTTAGCCATGTGAGTTTAACAAGCCAAATTTTTGTTCTTAATATGCAAAGCAAAACAATATTTTTCTCATTTTGGTAGGTTTATATTTCACACGTGTGAACTCCAGAGGAAAATATAATCCTATGGATAGATAGCCAGTTCATCAAGGAACAAGCATATGCCACCTGATTAATTTTATCAGCGCAAGCACACCTCCTTGTGGGCATTTCCAAATGCCTCTTCAACCTTCATTTAAACAGTAAAAACAAGTTTTTTCTTATTTTGGTAGACTTGTTTTTCCCACGTGTGAACTCCATAGGAATATCTAAGCTCATGGTTAGATACTCAATTCACCAGAGAACAAGCCTATGCATTTTGATTAATTTTATCAGTACATGAACATCTCCTTGCGGGAATTTCAAAGTGGTATTCCAAACTGTTGATTTGACACTTAGGAAAAATTATCAAACCCTAGGTTAGTATGATGAGATTTTTCTTTTGACCATTTTTGAAGTGCGAAACACCCAATGGATAGAGGCCAACAAGTTGACTTCATCTAAACCAATTTCACCTTTTGAAACCTCTTTCTCTCTCCTTGACGGGCATTTTACTGGAGTAGTGCAAATCAAGTTGGGAGGCACTTTTGGCAGATCAATATCTTCTTCCTCAAAGACTTTTTGGACAAGCCAATGATATGGTTGGATGCACCATACAACATTCTAGAGATCCATACTCTCAAAATATTTTAAGACATCAACCACAAGAGACGGAGGGAATTTTACTGAGGTAACTTAGGCAGTTTAAGTGATTTTACACTTAGACAATTTTTGCACTTTCCTAGATTTGGTCCAATCTGCCTGAAACATTGTTTTGGCAGATCCATAACTTCTTCCTCAAGCACTTTCAATTCAATATGAAAACATGGTCAGGTAGAAAAAAAGACAACCTACAAGATGACCATATGGTGAGGGCATTTTCTTCAACCCACAAACTATGGCGGGCATTTCCCTGAGGCCACGTAGGCAATTTTTCTACTTTGGTGTAAAAGCAACCTGAAGCACTGTTTTGGCAGGCTGTTATCTTTGTCATCAAACACCTTCTGTGAAAACTAAGACCATGGAAAGATAGCCTCTTTGACAAGCTAGAGCATGATAGTTCTAGATAATTTTTATCATTCTCCCATGAGGTACGATGGACATTTTCCCAAGGCCACTTGAACTAGTTTTTCAACACTCAGTCATTTTCAAGAATTTCTCCAAAGTTTATCCTGAAACCCTATTTTGGAAGACTTATAATTTCTCCTCAGAATGATTAAGGAAAACTGAGACCGTGAATATATAACCACTTCAACAAGCTATAACTTGATATGATGGTGCGTGCATTTTTCTCAAACCATGAATTATGGCGAGCATTCTCTTAGATCAGTTTTGACTACTTTTTCCATACTTAGTCAATTTCCAAAGTTTCACAAACTTGTCATACTTTTCCAGAATGATGTCATATTGCAACACTGACTTAATGATAGCACCAGAACACCATCATGTGTCTTTCCAGCTTCATCACATGTGCCATTTCATCACTTCCTTTGTCATTCCTTTGTCTTTTACTGAGTTTGCCCTTCCATCATGTCCTTGGTTATTCCTTTGTCATTACTGAGCTCCTTTGACATCGATGACAATCATATTCAACACCTTCTTATATATAGGATACAAAGAGGTACAATAAAAAATAATGGACCCAAGTCGACATAGCTAATATAATAATACTAATGACAACTACAACTAATAGAACCAAGTCGACATCAATAATCTGTAATGAGCCACAATATAGGGGGTAATGTGCCAAAATTTATGGTGTAACATGCCCCTCCCCTTCAGACAAGTGTTGTCATTGACGCTTGATTAGTTGTGGATGCTTCTATATGAAGGACTCATCTTCCCATGTCGAATCTTCAACTGGTAAGTCCTTCCACATGATGAGGTACTCATTAGTGTTCGATTGCGTAGTTGTTTGGTCTTTGTTTTCATGATTTGTTCAGGTTCCAATGTGAGTTTTCCTTCTTCATTCAGTTCCACCAAGATAGTTTGAATTGGGATCTTGTCTCCTATTACCTTTTTCAAAAAAGAACCATGGAAAAATGAGTGTACCCTTGAAGATGAAGGGAGGTCCAATTTGTAATGCATACTACCAATCTTATGCAACACTTTATAAGGACCATAGTATTTGGGTGCTAATTTATTGTATTTATTTAGTTGCTCAAGGGACATCTATTTGTAAGGTTGTAGCCTCAAAAATACCCAATACCCTTCTTCAAAATTCCTTTCATTGCAATGTTGATATGCTTGTTGTTTCATCATGTTTTTTGACATAGCGAGGTTGTCCTTTAGTAACTATAGAAATTCTTGTTGGTGCTCTAGGTGATTTTTCACAGCTTGAACGTTAAATTTTCCTTTTAAGGGAGATGTGATAGATGGATGATGGTACCCATAAAGTGCCATCAATGGAGACATTTTTTTATGACGTATGGAAGGAAGTATTATACCACCATTCTTCCAAAGACAACCATTTCACCAACTGTGTTTATTTTTCAGATGCAAATCAACTAAGATAGCCTTCCAAAAATTTGTTCACTATATCATTTTCCCCATCGGATTGAGGATGATAGGATGAACTATGAGCCAACTGGGTACCCAAACAAGAAAATAGTTCAGTCCAAAATTTTCCAGTGAAAATTGGATCTCGATCACTCACAATAATCTTCGGGTTTCCATGTAACTTTTGAACTATTTCCATGAAGGCTGCAACAACTGTACTTGCATTAAAAGGGTGAGAGAGTGCACAAAAGTGTGCATACTTTGTGAGTCTATCAAAAACCACCATAATAACATTATTCCCTTATGACTTAGGTATACCTGTGATAACATCCATTGCGACTTCCTCCCAACACTGACAAGGTATTTCTAATGGTTGTAAAAGACCTGGGGTCTTAACTGTTTCAAACTTATTTTGTTGGCAAACCAAACATTCTACCATGAACCTTTGAACATCATATTTAAGACCTTCCCAAAAATAATCCTTCTTGACCCTGTGGTATGTTTTTAGGAATCATGATTACCCACCAATAGGAGAGGTGTGTACTTCCAAAAGGATCTTTTGTTTGAGTTGGGAGTTCTTACATATATATAAGTGATCCTTATACCATAGTGAACCATTTTTCCACACAAAAGTATCTGATGCACTAGGATCCTTCTGTAGATTTTGAATGAGCATCCACATAGATTGGTCATTCTTCCATTCTTCCCTTTCTTCTACTACCCAATCAGGTTGTATAATCGGAATCATACAAAGTAATGCCTTAACATCCTCATCCGTTTTGGAGAGTGCATCTACCACCACATTATGCTTCCCTTTTTTATAGATGATTTCAAAGTCATATCCCAACGTCTTGGGTACCCACTTTAGTTGCTCTTATGAATATAGTCTCCATTCCAAGGAGTATTTAAGATTATCATGATATGTTTTGACCTTGAAATGCCTACCTATTAGGTAAAGACACCATTGCTTAAGTGCATGTAGTATTGCTATCATTTCCTTCTCATAAATGGGTTTTTGTAAGTTAGTTACCTTGACTGGTTGAATTTTGAAATAAAGGGACCGTCCTTCTTGCATTAGAACAACACCAATTCTATTTCCCGGGGAATCACATTCCACAATGAAGCTTTTTGTGAAGTATGGTGTGGTCAAAACAAGAGCTTTGCACATTTCCTCTTTAATTTGTTCAAAAGCTTGAGTTGACTTTGGAGTCCAACAAAATGCTTCATTCTTCAATAATTTTGTTAAAGGTTCTTTTATTCTTCCATAGTTCCAAACAAACTCGTGGTAGTACCTTGTCAAACCTAAGAATCCTCTAATATTCTTCAATTTTTTGGGAATCAACTAGTCCATCACGACTTTAATTTTGTTGGGGTCTACCTTGACACCTTCATGATATACAATATGACCCAAATACTCTACCTCCTTTACCCCAAAGAAAAATTTGGAAGGTCTTGCATATAGTTGTTGCTCATTTAGTAGTTGTAGCACCCTGTCAACATGTTGAACATGTTCTTCCCATGACATGCTATAGATTAGTATATCATCAAAAAATACTAACACAAATTTTCTAAGGGCTTGAAAATGGAATTCATCAAATCTTGAAATGTGGAAAGTGCATTTGTAATGCCAAAATGCATGACCAGAAATTCATAATGACCTTCATGAGTTTTGGATGTTGTTTTAGGGATGTCTTCTTCCTTCATTATAATTTGTTGATACCCTGAACGTAGATCCAAATTTGTGAAGTAAGTTGCTCCATGTAGTTCATCTAACAATTCATCAATGATAGGAATGGGAAAATTATCTTTAGTGATGATCTTGTTGAGCTCTCTATAATATGGACACATATGGCATGGGCCCTCCTTCTTGTGTACCATTACCACTAGTGTAGAGTAAGAAATTTGGATAAGACTAATTATGCTAGCCTCTAACACTTCTACAACCATACACTCAATTTCACTCTTCTGGACATAGGGGTATCTTTAAGGTTTGATGTTATGAGGAACACTTCATGGAATTAAGTGAATAGCATGTTCAAAATCTAGAGTAAGCGGAAGACCTTTTGGAATATCTTCAAATACCTTGGAGTTCTTATCGATGACCCTTTGGAGATCCAAGGGAATATGAGGCTTAGATGTTTGAACATCTAGTGAGCATAATTGTGCAATTATACCTTGATGTCCCATTTTCAACAAATTTTTCATAACATTAGAGCTTATCACCTTACTTGGATTCACTATGATACCCCTTAATTCTAATCCTTTTCCTTCCCATGAAAATTCCATGAAAATTTCTTGAAAATTAAAAACCATTGTTCCCAATGATTGTAACCATTGAACCCCTAAGACAACATCAACACCACCCATTGGGATAGAAACCAATAGACTATTCAATTCATATTCCCCCATAGTAATATTGATATTATGGAATTTACTTGAGCAATTGATAGTTCCTCCATCTACAATCATTCACTTGAAACTCTGGTGCTAGATATACAAAGCAATTGAGAGATTTGGCTAGTTTATACTGAATGAAATTATGAGTACTACCAAAATCAGTCAACAATGTTACCTTTTTCTTTTTGATATATCCTTCAATATTGAGAGTTTGGGGAGTTCTAATTCCATCCAATGCATGACAATATATGGTGGGAGTAATCTCTTTGGAATTAATCTCTTCTATTTCTTCAGCTTGAGATGGTTCCTGTTCTTTTGCTTCCTCCTCTTCACAATCTATGTAGAATAATTTCTTCTCACCACACTTATGTCCCTTACTGTACTTATTGTCACAGTTAAAGCATAAACCTTTCATCTAGTTGTTGGGGTGTCAACCTTTGAGGTGGGTTAGAAGAAGTAACGCTATTCTCTCTATATGTGTTGGAAGTGGTCCTTTTTGTAGCCATTGCCATATGTTTACTTTTAATCTTCCTTCCCAACATGAAATCCTTCTCTAAGGATGTTGGTTCGAAGAGGTGCACCTCATGTTGGATGTTATACTTCAAGGTTCCAATAAAGAGGTCCAACAATTTATCAACTGCTATGCCATCCACTCTAAGACTCAAATTTTGAAATTATTGAATGTGCTCGCTTACTGGCCCTTTTTTCCTTAGATTTATCATTTTGTGTAAATATGGAATTGATCTTAACATCATCATGGAATGATATCAACTCTTCTGTAAAAATGGACCAAGATATAATGGAGTTCTTTTTGAGTTCACAAATCCATTGGTACCACACAAAGTGATCAAGTTCTAAATATAAAGATGCAATAAGTACCTTTTGGAGATTTGGCACCTGATGTATATCAAAGAATTGCTCCATTTAGAATATCCATGTTATGGGGTCCTTTCCATCAAAATTCCTCATGTCATTTTGTGGAGTTGGATACCCCTTGGGGACCATCCTAGGTTACTTCCATTATTAGAATCATTTCCTCTCGGAATATTCTTATTAATGGAAGGTTGCTCACCATGGACACTATCTTTATCATCACTTGTAGGGATATTTTCCTTTGAATTTTGTAGGAGATTAAAAATAATTTTCATATTCTCCTACATCTTATTATCCATATGCGCCATAATATTCTCCTCTAAATTAAGTAAATCAATCATTTTCACATACCCTTTAATTATATCTTCCAACTTGGACACTCGAAAAGATAGGTATTCACTTTCATCATAGGTAAGGGATGAATCCTTAGGTGGCTTGAGTGGAGTGTGATTTTTTCCATTTCCTTTTGGTGGCATTTTCAATATTAGAAATATATATCACACCTTATTTTCACTTCAAATATATCCTTCTACTAAAAGTTATTTAAAGTTTTAAAATTGCGTACCTTTTTCCAACCCTGATTTGAAGACTTATTTACAACTGAGGCAATCCTAAAGATTCAGCCCCTCTCAGTCTAAAACCTCAGCTTGTTGTAGCCTGATATGTCCTCTTACCAATACCATAGGTCTCGTTGAATTTAGATGTGCCTAAAAAAAATTGTGACAATTTCCCAACACTTGTTATTTTTGTCCTTTTCAGAAGAGCGAGAGTGTATGGCCTTCCACGTGTCCAATTTTTTGAATCTAATTCTAAAATTGGTACCACATATACTATGGTCTGTCCTTTTTCTGATGCAACTAGTCTCACTCAATTTGGATCTTGCATGCTCTATGTATAACACTTTTTCCCTAGAACACTTGTTTGAGACTAGCTTCTGGCCTAGTTAGAAACCCTAACTTCCCAAGGGTATAACTCCGAATCTGTAATGGTTCAAGATATGAACATTTTACCACGAATAGTTCGACCTATTTTATATATGGGTTCTAAGTTTAGATATCTGAAACTCTATAGAAAAAATATATAATGAAACTTCCAATATGACTTGTTTTGGAAGCGTCCAAGGTCTGACACCAAATGTTAAGCAACAAATTCCCCAAAAGAGCATGAAAATAGTATAAATAGATGAAAAAGAGTAATCCATGCCTTAATAATGAATAAAATAGATGAATAGAAAACCTCTTTGAGGAGGAAACCTCCTTATACAATGTAATAAGTACACAAGACAAGACAAGTTGATATGATTCAAATGAAAAAGGTCTCCTTCCTATATATAGGAGACAAAGAGGTACAATTACAACTAATGGACCCAAGCCAACATAACTAATATAATAATACCAAGGAAATTTACCACTAATAGACCCAATCTGACATCAATAATATGTAATGAGCCACAATATAGGGGGTAGTGTGCCAACATTTAGGGTGTAAAACATGATGTCTACTGCATCCAAGTTACCCTCAAACTAGGAATTTGACTATCCCATAGTAGATATGCTTTTATGTTAGCTCAATAACCTAGGTGTATCATGTATAAAAATGCCTAATTATATCAAGTGATCTGATATTTCACAACTAATATTTAAATAACCATGCATGTTCTTTTGCACCACATTACATTTGTTCTATTATTCAATGTATAAAGTAACTGATATATGGGTACCACATTCCACATCCAATGTGCATAATCAAATGAAATCACACACCCATCCTCATTAACAATTCAAAATGATAAAATTCTTGTTATGTACACATGTAGACACATTTAAATATTCTCCTAATATAAATATTAATTATCTAGCTAACATCAATTGATAAGAAGTAAATGAAATGCTCAAGTAAGCCACGTTAATGTTTGAATTTTCAATTGCTAAAATATGGGGCATTACAAACATGGTATCATATTTTTTCTCACTATTTATATGTTGTTTATAACCCTTGTTTGTATAAAAGCAATTTCATATTCTCTATCCTTCATATATCAGGTCATATTTCTTGTCATTGTGGGCTTATCATGTTCATTATATGCTTTACTCTTGCAAGTTCTTTTGTGCATATTAGACCTTTTTTTACTTCACTTTATCCAGTGAAGAGTTGTGGGGCATATTGGTTCTGTCATTCCTTCCTATCTTAAGCATATTGATGTTGTGATATTTGGTCATTAAACATTGGTCCTTTCTAAAATTTATCCTTGATAGCAGCAAAGTTGAAACCTTTTTCCACTTTATCTAGGATGTTTGAAGTTGTAATTAAGAGGAAATGTACTATAATAAAATACCATACCACATCACCTTCTTCTAGTTATAATGTAATTCAACGAATGGCCATCTTATTTTGTAAAGTCATGATGATTATCTATGAGAGACATTTTTCGATGGATAAACCATCTGGGGTCTTGTATTCACAATGCAATTTTCAATACATTTCTTTGGTTATGAAGACTATCTGCTGGAATCTCTTTTTTATTTATAGACCATCTAGGTCCTTGTATTCGTGATGAGGTCTACTGTAGAGTTCTTTCATCTTTCAAGTTGGTTGTGACAACTTCCTGTCTAATGCATTTTTGATGTATAGGCCATTGGGGTTCTTGTATTCATGATGAGGTATATTTTAGATTTATTTCAATTATCAACCGAGTTATGGTTGTGATGATTGTCTTCTAGCCATATTTTCTGTTGTATTGGCTATCATAGGTTTATGTACACTATTGTGGTGTTCTGCAAGAATTCATCATACAACTTAATTTCTGATGCACTTTCATGATCAATGAGAAGCGGTTGTTATCTTCATCAAATACATGAGGAAATGTGTGTTCATATTCACATCTTATAGGAAATTTTGGAAGTTGTCATCAAGGGGTATTGTTAATGTAATGTTGTCTTCCTCTGTTTTTATTCCTTCTCCCTAGTCATCATTAATGGGGGATGTTGGAATATGTAATGATGACTTGTGTGGTGTTATTGATTGTGTAATGATCATATCTATCAAGGAAGGCATAAATAACTCTAATATTATACAAATGAGTTATCCCACATGCACCAGGTAATAAATTTTCTTATTACAATTCTTTAGATAAGAGAAATGGTAAAGCATTTATCCCACATGTATTATGGAATGTAAATATTCCATACCTCTAGCTATATAATAGAGGTGAAGGAGACCCTTTTTGGGGTTTTTTGGTGAACCATCAATGTGACATGACGACGATATGGAGTGAGAAGTGATGCTTATGTGAGGATGCCATGTATTCTAAGATGGTGATTTCTAAAGAATAAAGAAGATAAACTTTCCCATGGATGTTTCTCCATATGGGGTTTCTCCACGTATATTTGGTGTATCATTTATTTTCTTTTGTCTCTAGTTTCTTACTTTAATTATCATTGTTTATATGGATAGAAGGTTTGACCAGTAGATTCTTGCTATTGATTTGCATGTTAGAAAACATATTGTTGTATGTTCATGCATATTCTCAATATTGTAACAGTGGTGAGGATGATGAAATTGAAGTTGATACAATCGAAGAAAATGACTCCAATACTATTGATAATGAAGGGATAAATAGGTTGGTCCATGACACATTTGTTGCCATGGATGAGAATGCACCTACATATGAGATCTACAAAAGTATTCAATTTGTACCTCTTATTGATAAGGCACAAAAATCCTTATACAAAGATTCAAAGACATGTATTCTCTCTTCTCTTTTGTTGTTGGTCAACTTGAATGTAATGAATAGTATTTCAAACTCTGGAATGACGCAGTTGTTAAGGTATGCAAGATTTATTTGTATATAATTATAATTGCTTGTGATCTATTTGTGATTGTTTTATACAAACCTTTAATTTTGATTTTCTATTATATTAATTTATTTTTTTCTTGTAGAATGTTATGTGATACTCTTCTACCACTATCAAATACTTTACCTCACACATATAGAGAAATGTGCACAATTCTAAAATATATATAAATGGAATATAACACAATTGATGCATGTCCTAATGATCATATTATATATTATGGACAACATGCATAAAAAATTGAGTTCCTTAAATGTGGAACTGGTAGATATCGTATTGATCATGTAACAAGTAAGGTCCCCCACAAACCTCTTCACCATATCTCAATAATTCCACATTTCCAACGATTGTTCAGGTGCAAAAACATTGCACAATTTATGGACTATCATGCATAGCATAGAAGTGAAGATGGTGTCATGTGAATTCCTGGAGATGGTTATGTGTTTAGAGGCATCGAGGAAAGATGACCCATTTTTAAAGAAGAACCATGTAATCTTATACTTTCGATGGTGTCAATCCATTTAGAGAGCTCAGAACCAATTACTCTGTTTGTCCAATTTTTTTATAAACAATAACCTTCCTCCCCAAATGATAATAAAAAGGGAGATTTGAACATCATGTTGGTATTGATTGTTCCAGGTATTTATTTTTAAGACTATTAACAACATATAAGCATTTTTTTTCATTTTTGCATGTACAAGAACTTAATTATGTATATTTCTTTTCAAATAACTAGGTAAGCACCAAGTTAAAGATATGGATGTATATATTGAGCCTCTTATAGATGAACTTTTAAAATTATTGGACGACATCATTATGTACAACATCTCCAAAGCTATAGGCCAAAAACAATCTCAATTCCATGGAATACTTACATGGACAATTCATGATGCGTCAAGGTTTACACATTTTTGTGGTATGCAATTTTGTAATGTAACTCTATGTATCATTTATTATTCAAGTTTTTTTTAATATTTTTGGGATTCTATTAACAATATTCTATAACTTGTAGGGATTCAAACTAAGGGAAAATATGCTTGTCTAATATGTGGTCCAAGTACAATATGTTCCTCCCTAAGGACCATAGGTATTAAATTATTGGAAGTAAAAAATCTATTTAATGGGAAGGAAGAGAGTGGGAAAAAACCACAAAGAATGATACCTCAACTATGGAAAAAGACATTTGAGAAGATTCATGGTAAGAAGTTGGTTTTAGTTATGTTCATATTTGTCACTTGTATTATTTTTTATATTGTCACACTTACCTTGATTAAAAAAACATCTTCCATTGATACTTTTCAAAGGTCATTAGGGCCAGCTTCCACAAGGTTTGAAACAATATTCTATCCAGGTCAGTTTGGTTTCCATACTACGAGCAGTTACAAGTAGCTCGTTTGACACGATAAATATTGGAAAGAATGTTACAAAATTCTTATGGAAACTTATAGATGTGAGGAATAACAAAGAAAAAATTGCTAAATTTATTAGTGTCATCGAGGAATCCAATGCAATGCAACATTCGACTCATTGTTATGGCAATGGAAATTTGACCAATATTTCATGGTTATTAATGAAGCAAGAGAGACATGTTATAAAAGAGGTTGTACGAAAGATCAAATTTCCCACTGGTATTGCTTCGAACATAAATAATATATTAACAAAGCAAGGCGATTTTGGTGGGGCTAGCTAAAATTCATTATTGGCATACCTTTATCAAGGTTTGATGTTTTGCAATCTATATTATTTTATGATATATACATCATTTGTTAGTAATACATGTTTGTTTCTATTCAAATTATGTGTTATGATATATACATTATTTGTTAGTAATACATGTTGCTTCCTTGTTGCAATATGTTCTACCTCCGCCTCTCCCTAATAGCTTTGAAAATAATATAAAGAAAGTTATATATGACCTCGACAAGTACATGAGGTATGCAAAAATTTATAATTGGATTATTGATTGTATACTTTGTTATTATTATTATTTTTTTGTTGTAACTAGGGGAATCAACAAATGGGAAGGGGCTGTACTCGTGTGACACGGGGTCCAGGGATCCAATCTCGTCCGCTACCATTATACCCCTAGGTGCACCCACACAGCCCACAAGCATGGGGCACGAATAGGCCGGGGTGATTTGAACTCGTGACCTTGTTGATGCCTCGGATATCATAGCATCAATCAGAAAGGGATTCTCCCCGAGAGATGATCCCAATTAGATTATCTCCCGTTTGGTGTAGGGAATCCGTCCGGTTAGCGGTTTTGGCAACCGTGGGTTTGGAGTTTAATTCCGATTATACCGGTTATGGCCTGATCCACCTTTCTTTTGGATTTTATGTGTTTTTTAATGAGATGCAAGTGCCTAGTTTATACTTGATCTAGATGCAACTAAAACAGATCTAAGTCTAGAAACTGAAGTAAATCTACCTATCCTGGCAGGGAGCACGTTTAAAGGATGAGCAATAAGCTGTAATAGATAACAAAAAGAAAGAACAGATAGCTGTTAATTCTTACAGGTAAAGCTACAGCTAGATAAAAAAATCTTAGAAGATAGCTTCTAGTTTAATGTAACACATATCTACTGCTCATGAAACAGAGAAAGAAGCAAAATTATCTAATCTAAATGGAAAGAACGAAGAAACAGATCTAAATGTAAACAAACTGAAATTAAATTTAAAGATCCCTGCAAGGAGCAAGTTAAAGGCATGAACAATGAGCCATATGAATCATCTTGAAGAAAGAACAGTTAGCCATTTAATCTAAAAGAGAACTCTACAGCAATGATAAAGATGCCAGCCGATAGCTCCTGATTTAATATGAAACGCATTCATTGTTCACAAAATGGAGAAAAATCGTATGCACAGGCAGGAGCAAAATCATTAATACAAAGAAATAGTTCAGATAGTAAGAATGATCTCACATTACAGTACGGAAGTCATTAGAATAGTCCGACATACATCCGTCCAACATTCCCATGCAAAACATCCTTCTCCCTGGCTTTTATTAGAAAATTCGATTTTATAGGACCGATACAAGATAGCTCGTATGGGTTTCAAAATTTCATTCCCTGCCAAAAGTCCTTTTCTCTTCTTCCTAGCTCCTATTTATAATTACAAAACTGCCCTTTGGGTTGCCACCTAGCATCTTCCACTTGTCATCTACAGAATTTTCTCTCCTATGATAGACAAAATTGTGATTCTTTTCTTCTATAAAATATTTAACAAAAAGAATGGACAGCTGTCCCTTAGCTCACGCTGTATACATTTGAGAGTTTAACAAAATACATATAGCAGAAATAATGTTCTAATATCGTGCTGTCATTCTTGTACGTGAGCTTCAGCTGGGCGAGGATCACCTAAGTCAATTGATGCTGCTGATGCTGCCTAGGAGGAGACACTCGAACCAATTGTTGCTGCTGCTTCTAACTGGGAAGAAGGGATTGAGCTGGCAAGACTTTCTGCCACTGCTGGGGAAGAGGGAATCGAGCCCACTGCTAATGCTGGAAAGGCTGCTGGGAGAGAAGATTCTGGATCTGCTGATGCTCCCGCTACTGCTGCAGCTTTTTTCTCTTCCTCCGCTATGTAGCTATACCACATACCTGTGTCCCTTACGACTATGTTTGCTGTAGCGGGGAACAAGATTTTCTGAGAAGTCACATTCTTCCCGAGCTCTGCTCTAATGCTTTGACCTTCTGCTACTGCAGCTTGATGCACTTCTTTCAGCAGATGGCTGTGGAGTGATGACAATCCAATATACTATTGGAGGTCATCAATAGCCAAGACATCAATCCTCTTCACATACTCCATTTGAACGCCTAGTTCTTCCTGTAGTTGAGACAAACGTTGCTCCTTTTCCGGGAAGTCCTCCAGGTTCTGAGGGAAGCTCAATGTGCATTTGTCATGAACCCATTGGAGCTTTTGGTACAGACTGTTAATTTTATCTGTTGTTCTTTGCACACTGGTTATCAACTCACTGGCACAGTTCCTGCCAAACTCCAGCAGGGCTATGTCCTCATTAAAACCGTCCACAGATTTAAATGGAAGATGCGGGGGGAAACCCCCTTTCCCTTCTCTCCATGCCATCTGACTTATGATATTTTCCTTGACACGGGTATTCTTAGCTTTGAGCCTATGGGCCTCCGCATTAATTTCTTTTAACCTAACTACCATGGCCTTGAGCTTGCAAACCTCATCAGTGATTAGCTCCTGAGTGTCATGCATTTGCTTTAGGATGCTGCAGGACAGCTCATGGAAGGGAGACATGTCCATCGTTCTGCTCTCAGCTTGCTCTAACCGCTCAGCTAATGCCCGCTTGTCTGCTTCTAGCTGAGATGCCTTTTCTTCCGCTCCATTCTTCTCTGCTTCCAAAATCATCATTTGGAGTGTTAGCTGGTCCTTTTCCTCCTCCAGCTGGCTATACTTGTTTGACAGCTCCTTATGCTCGGCGTACAAGCAATTATACTTGTTCACTACCAGATCCCTTTGGGCTTGCTCATTAGCCATAGTCTGTTGTAGCGAACGAGCTCTCTTCTTTGTCAAAACATTTTCTCTAACTATCACACCCACATTGTCCAGCGATGCTTTTGCTGTTTCTACAACTGCGGATGCCATAGCAAAGGGATCCTGATCTGTATTCTTCATTACAGTGACCTCTCGGTGGGTAACGATGTCTTCATGGAAGGGACTTTTGATCCTCTCCTCTGATTTGAGGACCATTGCTTTCCTTTTCTTGTCATAGACAAACTCATTCCACCTGGACACCGTGTGTTTTCCTGATGGTGTGTACGGGACAATTGGTCGGTTTATGATGTCTATGTCTTCTTCAGCAGGTGGGGTCCGGACTTCCTGAGCTGGATCTATGCCCTTATTTTGGGTACCAGAGCCACCTGCTTGAGCATCTTCCCTTGCTTTCAGTTCTTCTTCCGCTTTCCGTAGCCTTTCATCCTCAGCCTCTTTCTGCTGCTGGGCATCCTCAGCTTCTTGCTGCATTCTTGCCACTTCAGCTTCCTGTTGCTTTCTTACCGCTTCAGCTTCTTGCTTCCACCTGGCTTCCTCCGCCTCCCACTGCAATCTGGCTTCCTCCGCTTCCTGGAGTAACCTTGCTTCTTCTCTTAATCTGAGCTCTTCCTGAGCTTGGGCATCCTCAGCTTCTTTCTCCTGATGCTGCCTGGTCTTCTGGACCTTGGTTGAGCTAGAGCTTGCTCCAGTGCCTTGGCGACAGACCCGTAGCTCAGTCATGTTGCTGATGCCCATGAATGCCTCTTCCTTGGCATCAGGGTAGTGAGAGTACTCGAAGTGAGCATAAATCTCCTTACAGTGCTAAGCAACTCTTCCCTTCCTGTCATTCCTGTGGAAGATTACCTCACCGAAGTGGAAGGCTTTCAGCTCTTGAACAAATTCTTCGGCTGAGGCAACCCTCGAGAACTTGTAAGCACCTATGCAGAAAGGTAGAGGAGGAAAGGAAGCCTTATGCTGTTTGTGGAGCATTGCTCCAATTCCGTCTAGGAAGATTTGTCTTACTGCTTCTTTGAGGACCACATAATCTGTGGCATACTGCGGCAAAATGTATGGGGGCTTAGTCCCTCCAAACATTTTGAGGTAGGTGCCTTGCTCTGAAAAGTAAAAATCCCCGTAATTCTCAAGGACTTCCAAAGCATTCTCTGATAGGCAGTTGGGTTCCTCCTTGAATATCTTCTCATATAGGGGCATGATGAACCCCTCACAGATGAGTTTGTAGCTGGGCTTGTAATTCTGAGCCCACAATATCTTGAAAGCGATATAGACCGGGGCGGTGGCCTTATCCCATGTGCAGCCCAATTTGGGGAAGTCCATCTTGGCCAAAATACAATCAATCAGATATGAGGACATAAAAAATTCTTCCTTCTTCAAGGCTAGTCCTTCCCTTGCAGCTACTATCATTGAGGCCAGACTATTTGACAGGATAGTGGCCCAGTCAAACACAGTTCCCTTAAACGCCACGAAGTGGATAATAGGGACCCACTGAATCTTATACACTGTGCCATCGGGCATGCCGAAGATTCTGTGCAGCATCAAAGTGATCAATCTGAATGGAGGTCTCAGATTCTGTATGTCATATTCATCATTTCCTTTCTTTCTCAAATGTTTGCCTGCCATTAGTAGCTTCTTGGCCATCTCGACGTTGTTCATCTGGCTCAACCATTCATCAGTCAGAGCTTTTTGGACACGGGGAAATTTGTAGGCTACCGCAAGATATGCGGGTTGAAATGAGGCAATGGCCACTTTCCCGCTGTCATTTATCACTCTTGCTTCAGCATCGGCATGTTGGAGTATCCATCCGATCACTTCAGCACAGGGGAATAGTTCAGGGCGGGTAGCAGCTCTGGTTATGCTTGAGGCTTTGATATTTAGATAAATTGGCCCCTCTTCTAACAACATGTCCGAGACATCCTGGTCTCGGATCATCCTGTAAATGTCACCCCATCTGACTTCTGGAGGAACACCAGTGGTGCATCTAGTATCTTGGAGTGAGGTCTCAGTTTTAAGTGGCGCAGGCTTCTTTTCTGTCATTTTATCCTTCTTCTTACCAACTTTCGGCATTTTGATTTATCCCTAATAGCACCCATATACAAGTCATCATGATATTGAGCAACATACTGTGAGATTTTAACAGAGAGCATCATTGTTTTAATATGTCAATGAGATAAGTACAATGAAGCTGTATATTTAGGGAGCAGAAAACACTATTTCAACATGAAACATAAATTGAAACATTTGAATCTTTTAAAGGGATGAGTTTGGGGTGCTCCTGAGAGGATAGGCGTGTTGCGTAGGCAACCTGCTTTCGGTTTAGCTCTGGGGAAGAGGGTAACTTTCGTCATTATGCTTTTAAAAGGCTAGTGGCGGGGAAGTCTGGGGTGAAATATCCCTGTGACGAAATAGGGAGCCACTTTCATATTTACGACCCGGCGAGGGCTTCGAACGCTATTGTCATTTACGGCACTTGCCGAGGTGCTCTATGGGAGGTTTTAGTTCGAGCGAGGGTGATGGCGCCGGAGAAAGACTGACGAAAAGGCTCGGGTGGCCATAGTTTCGGGTTTCGGCTCGCGTAGCTTAAACATTCACGGGGTTTGGGTGACTTTGACGGTGAAGAACAATGACGTATGCGGCTTGCAGATCGACGGTCGAATGTTTTGAGATTTCTATGTTTCGTATGATGGAACAAATGAAAATTAAGCCATATTTGACGTGCAAACTAGCCTATGACGGGCATTTTGCCCGTAGAATTCAACCAATGCCTATCGTTTTCAAAACAAATGACAACCCAATAGCAATTTGACGCGTATAAGGGACAGATTTAATGGTTAAGATCCTACCTGGCACCGACGAGGATAGCTGACTGAGGTGGCCGTGAACGTGGTTGAGCAATCTGAGCTGGAGCGGTTTGCGCGGCGTCCGACAAATCTTCGAATCGAGAATTAACAATGCGTTGGCTCGTACCCCCCACCGCTTATTTAAATAGAACAGGCACATGCGAGCATTTAATTTTGTGGGTGGCGCAATTAGCCGCGGTTTAAATACCGGTACGTCGGCGTCAAATCAAGCCGTCTCGGTTTGCGTGCGACTGCCTCCTGCGGGACAAACTGGTGAATCTTACCCGCCGTTGCGGAAAGATATGGTGAAAGTTTCCGCCGTTCTGGGCGTGCCGCGGAAGGAAAACTCACAGCGTTCCGTAAAAGAAACCTGCGTCGCGGACAGATAATGCCAAGGCTTCCGCCGTTTCGGGAGTTACTCGCGAATGGTTTCCGCAAAAGGTTCCCGCGTCGCGAAAGGGAAAGCCGAGGCCTTCCGCAAAGATTTTAGGTCTTTCGGAAGGATAGTGCGGAAGCTTCCGCTGTTTCAGAAGTCACTCGCCAATAGCTTCCGTAAATCGAAAATTTTCTAACTCTCGCGGGGTTTCGGGAGGATATGGCGAATGCTTCCCGTTGTTTCGAAAGGGTAACTTGAAAGTTTCCGTGGTTGCAGGCGGCTTCTTTGAATCGTTCCGGAAAGGCCTAAGCGTTTCGGCGTTTCGGCAAGTTAAGGCAAACTTTTTCACGGCTTCGGGAGAAAAAGATGAACGGTTTCCGCAAAAGGACGTGAATGTTTTAATTCCTTCGGCAAACCTTTTCGGGATGCTACCGCGATGGCCTCCGAAATTGCGGAGAGCTTTCGCCAATGGCTTCCGCCGTTTCGGAACAAAAACATTGAAGGCTTCCGTAACATTTTCTCGGTGAGCTTCGGAACGAAAACTCGAAGGTTTCCGCAGTTGCGGAAGGATTTGACGGATGTCTTCCGCAAGTTTCGGGTGGAGAAGCTCGAAGGATTCCACAATTTCAAAGAAAAATTCTAAGTCTCTTGCCAAAGTTTCGGGGAGATTTGACGAAAGGTGCTCTCCGTTTCGAACGAACGAAAAAAAAAAGAAAAAAAAAGAATGCCTCCGCGACTGCGGAATGATTCGACGAATAGCTCTACTGTTTCGGAAAGAAATACCCAACGGCTCCCGCAGCTTTCCAACGAAAATTGCTAAGTCTCTTTCAGGAGGGTTATGTAAAAGACTTCCGCCGTTGCGGGAGAGAAGACTGAAAGGCTCTGAAGAACTTCCTTCTTACGTCCCGCAACATGCTCAAAATATTCTAAGTCATTTTTCGAGAAGCTTATGCGTTTGGCTTCCGCAACTGCGGGGAGATAGCCCGAGAGACTCCAAAATGTCGGGAAAAAATTCTAAGTTCCTTTTTGGTTCCTTGGGGGAAAAAAGGAAAGGTTTATGGGAAGATGTTCTGTTGGGAAACAAGATTTTATGTTGAAAAACAAAGATAACAGCTGGGATGGCTTCTTAAGGCAAAATTTCTACAAAAAAATGAAAGGAGGGGCCCCAATATGTACAAAATTTGGGGGGGGGTGTTGCTGCAACAACAGACCTCCATTTACAACATTTCCTTCATCTCAAGCAAATCACCGGTTGAGCTACACCCTTGCGGGCATATACTTTGTTATTATATACATTGCTTGTAGTATATAATTTAATGTTGACACATCCATTTCCCTTGCACTTGTAGGTGGTTTTCAACTCAAGAAATACATAAAGAAGATATCAAGTATTGGAAGAGAGAAATTCCCCAACTAATGTGTGAAATGAAAAATTATCTGCCTCCAAAATTAAAATATGTGGACATGTACACACAAGGTCAATGTGGTTGTTGGAGAGGCACTTCAAAGTATTGAAGGATTTTGTTAGACAAATATCATGTCTAGAGGGATCAATGGTTGAAGGTAACATGCTATATCAATCCAATGTATATCAATTCAATGGGTGATATGAATGTGCCTCTCCTTTGGGATGTCAATTCCACCAACAAATTTAAATGGGAGGTGTTGTTGGGGAAAGGTAGATGGATAAAAGTGAAAGGTAATAGATTCTATTATATTTACTATCTTCATACATGCTTTTAGAAGCTTGGTTGGTTCACTATAACTCTTTTTTTTCCCTTCATCCAACTAGTGGAGAGCGGGATGTAATTCATTTATACATTGAAAATAATCTTGATTGGATGAAGATATGTATATAATGATGCAAAGAATTTTACCATACCTTATAATGGAATACGGTGGCATAGTTGAATAGAAGATATTTTTTGGATCATGATACAAATCTGACCCAAAAGGAAATCGATCTAGCATATAATGCAAAAGATATAAATGTAAGAAATATTTCACTTTCATTTTTACTTTTCAAATCCCATTGTTGTGTTGTTTTTTCCCCTAAAATATCTTATACATATAGTTATCAATTCCTAACAATGCAATTATAACATCCTAGAATCTTGCAGTTGAAACATCATAAAGCTATGTGGTGTAATGGTAGAAAATATTGCACCAAACAGTTGGATGACAAGAAGAAAACCTGTGACAATGGGATAATTACAATTTTTTAGGTTACTAATATTTCTCATAGGCATGAAAAACATCCGATCACATCGGATTTGAGGAACTATGGCTATTTGGAAGATATATTGGATATTTAAAAAATTTCAAAGTGGTTCTATTTAAGGTCAAGTGGTATAGACTGTTGCTGCAAGGTGATGAAATGATTGTCATTGATCATGACGATGGATTTACCATGATTAATACTAATAGGTATAAGCCAAATACATATCCTTACGTACTTCCAAATCAATGTGAGAAGGCATTTTATTCACAAGTACTGGGTAGAGCAAGTTGGTCATTTGTTGTTAGATTTGATCCAAGAGGAAGGCTTGTAAAGTATACTTTTCTTGAAGAAGATGTTCGTGATCAAGAAGAAGAAGATGGAGGAATAAGTGTACTTTGATGAAGAGGGGAATCAGATAGTCATTGCCTCGCATATTTTTGATGATGACGTAGTGCTAGATGTCCCCGATGTTGTTATGGACAATCCTTACAATGATTTTGAAGGGTTGGATAGAAATTATGATATTCATGATTGATATGTTGAATTGGATGAAGTTAAATATCATTATAATATGGATATGTAATAGATCTTATTTAATGAATTGATAAATCCACTGATTCAAATTGAGTACTATTATGTTTTTCGTTCTTGATTCGAGATCCTTCTTAATTTAGATAAACATATGCACACACTACTGGTTTATATAAATCCTTTACAATGTACACAATTTTTGTTATAAACATATAAATCCAATAAACTATGATTACTTTGGTATATAAATCAAATTAGAACTTAATTTAATGGAGATCATGGTTGATAATCAATCTTAAATTCATCTAATTTCTTTTAGACTACTAGATTCATTCTTTATATGCGACATCTGATTTGCATTATAAATTATGTGGATGAATGATAGTTGCACCCTTTCAAAAGTTTATAGGTAGTTATATTAATATATGGGCCAAAGATACTATAGCAATATCATCATTATCCCATTGATTATGCCCTAGTTAGGATTGTTGTGATCAACATTTATCAAGTAATGTATTCTATGAATGACTAATCATTAAAAGGAGTGATGGTAAAGGTCTTGATAATTTGACGAGTTCAAAGAATGAGTTGGGTTTTGCATGATCGAGTTTCTTGGGAGTTGACCCTGTATTTATAACTTGATCATTATTTATGTAATAGGATTAATTCACACAAGTTTCAAAAATATTTTTCCCTTATCAAGTTTTTTTATAGTTGATGTTTTTTCATGACAACACAAATGGAATACATTCATAACCCATGTCACCTACATAAAAGATATTAAAGAACCATTTGGAGATCAAGGTTGTTATGGTTGGCATTTCTAAAATTTATGTTTTCTATGAAAGACTAGTCACTAAAATAATTGATGCTAAGGAATTGGGGGAATTTTACAAGTACTATGGAGTTTTACAAGTACATGGCATTTTTCAATAGGTGATGCAAGAAAAAGACAATTTAAAACCACAAACATTTTGAACTTAAGCAACTTTGTTGGATAAGTGTATCCATACTTGAAAGTGACAAACTCATTGAATTAAGGTGTTACATGTCTGGACAATAGGTGATGGTCCAAATGTTAGATTTCAATGAATGGATACAAATTCATGTACTTATGTACCTTGATCAACATAAGGATTTTCCATGACAAATATATATAAGTATTTTATAGGATTCAAAATGGGATCTTAAGTAAGAGTGAAAATGAAATTCATTGTTATCTACTTGCTTCATGCAGTTGTAATACCCCTAGTTTTGACTTGGAATGTATTTATCCAATATTATGTAAATGATGTAAATATGCTAGTGCGAATTCCTAGTGCGGAGCTCAAGGCCAAGGCCCAACTAGTGAATGTTTAGGCATGTATGATGTTTATGTTTCATTTGGACTGTTTAATTGGCTTTTATGCGGATTTGGAATATTATGTAAATATTATGTGCATAAATAATAAAATGGTCCAAAACTGGTCGCGTAAGGAGCACCAAAGGGGCTATGATTCCACCAAGGGGAAGAGGAAGGGGGTCCATGGGTGACTAAATCCTTGCTGCCAAGTGTCAACCTTAGAACTCACACCTAAATTCTGTCATGTGCCTTGAATAAGCCAATTGTCTCCTTTTTTGACCATTTTCCAATCATTAATGCATGTGTGGGGTTGGTGGAAAAAGTCACCTCATGTAGTTATTGAAGGATGGGACTGACTACACTTTTGTGATAGTTCTGTCATGGCAGAAGTCAGTCTACAGCTGCCAGGAGTCCTTTCTTCTACTGCCAGAATTCATGTTAGTTGTCTTTTCACCATTTTCCCATATCCCTTGGAGTCAACCCTCATTTGTCTCATTCTTACATGCAGGTTTGGAGGTTGCAGAGCTATCCATTGCTGTCCATGAACTTACCATGTTGTTTTGAACCCATAAATTCAAATTTGGAGACCATGTTGCAGATTGGGAAGTGGGTTTTGTTGGCTGTAGGTGAGAAGAGAGGTTGGGCAAGCTAGGAACCCTTACCCTTGAGTTCTACTTCGCATAGGTGATTGAGAAGCCATAGTTTGAGGCTGTAGGAGGTTCTATAGTAGCCAATACCAGGTTGGACTTCTTCTATGCACACACTAGAAGCACCCAGCAAGATGGATCACCCAAGAGAACCATGGATCGGTGAAGGGGATGCTTGAGCTAGAAGGGTGTTGGGTGGGGCAGGTACTGTGGAAGCCAAGGCTGTGAGGGATGAGTGAGACCCCTGTAGAGCTCTGTATGAGCATTTGGCTAAGCACAGAGAGCATAATGGGTTGTGGGATGAGAGATAGAAGCTTGTAGGTGTTTCCTTCGCCTTGGGAGCCTCATAGCCCAGCTTGGGGGTGGCCTTAGCAACAGAAAGAGTATATGTTGGACTGAGTTCCTATGGTTGGGTGGAAAAGCGCTCTTGCACAACCAGTTGCTTGGATCTGCAATGGATAAAGATAAGTATTCACATGTATTTGAATATGAAATGTTTTATTTCATGCTTGTAATGTTTATGCTTATGTATTTGCATATTAGATGTGTGTGGATAGATTTGAATTCCGCTGTGCATGTTTATTTATGTTCTGCACACATTGCATATGTTGAAAAACGTATTATGAATCTTGTGGCGAAATTTTAGAGCCCAATTTTTCCCAGCGTCCCCTCCCAATGGTCAGATTGGGTGAGGGGGACGTTACAGCAGTGACACTAAAATATAAATCTATCTATTCCTACACTTTGAACAATGCATGATTTTCTTATAGTTTGTTGGATTTGATACCCTAAATTGCTTGGGAGAATCACTTGATCATTTGAAGGGTTGTTATATTTATTTGTTGTTGATTTTGGATTTGAGGCATGCATCATATTTGTAGGATGAAGACTATCGATCTTAGAGAGTGCGACATGTGGGATGGAGCTTCCAATTTCATAGTTTGGAAGCTCATGTTGCAAATGATTTTGGAGGACGTTGAGATTTGGGAGCATGTTGAGAAAGTGATAACTTCCCATACCAATTTGAACCTGTGGCCATTCATGTCAAGAAGGAGACCAAGGAAAATTGAATCATCCTCGATTTGGTGAAGGATTGCTTCATCCCCCACATTTTAGAGAAGACAGATAGTAAGGATATGTTTGATACTTTGGTTGGTATATATCAAATTTATTTTGTTTCTCAATTTAGTCTCTTGATAAATTAGGTTACAATGGTCTCCATGGGTAAGACAAATATGCTTGTGAGACACCTTACCAAGTTCATAGAGTTAAGAGATTAATTGGATTCCATAGGGATGGAGGTGGAGGATAACAAGTTGTTGTCCATTGCCTTAAATGGACTTGGTTCATATTGTATTCTTTTTGTCCAAGATGTTTGTGCTCATGATACCTTGCCAGATTTTGCAAATCTTTGAGATAACCTTCTATAGGAAGAGATAAGGTTGGAGAGTTGTTTAGTGCAAAAAAGGGAGTGTAAGAAGTGGCCTCTATTGGGAGGATGAAAGGAATCCATAAAGGGAACAAGATGGGTAAGAACTTGGAAGATTCAAGTATATGAAAGAAATATTTGAGTAAGCTGAAATGTTTTAGGTGTCACTAGATGGGACATTATGCTAGCTAGTGTATTGAGAAGAAGAAGGACAAGGACAAACAAGTTGCAAGAATTATTTGTCGTATGAGTGGATGAGGGATCATCCTAGTTCGAGACCAACTCTCCATGGCCTCGTGTTTATCTTCTAACACTATGCCAAGTGTTGGATGTTATGTGGATAGTAATGCATCGAGACATAAGACTTATGATAGTAACTCTTTAGAAATATTCAAGAGCAAGAGAGGATGGAGTTGGATGATGATGCTACATATCCTATGAAAATATTAGGTTACATTTATTTTTGAATGTCATCAAATGAATTTCTTGATCTGAACGATGTTTTGTTTATTCCTAAGTTGAAGAAGAATCTTCAATCTTCTTTCAGTTTCTTGTTTGGCATATCATTGATGCAAACTTACATTTGAGGGACAACGATGCACTATCATATATTATAGTCTATCTAGTCAAAGGACTTCTCTATTATGCCCTTCTTGGGATTTCCTTCATGTGCTTCTATATCCCCTTCTTCTAGTTTAACTCCAAACCCTTCATCTTCTATGTCAATAGGTACTTCAATTGTTTTACAAGGGCTTCATAATGTGCTCCCTTGAGCCCTTCTTGTGAGTAAGAGAAATATCATTAAATGAAAATTTCTTTTTCTTATACCAAAGCTTCAAAAGCTTCTTTTGCACGTTAGTAATAATTGTACCCATTGATTCCATCCAAGGATATCCCAAAATAATATCCACAATATCCATATCTATAGCTTGAAAATCTTAATGTAACACATATGTATCCATAGTAATCTTCAGATATTTAAAAAATTGAACATTTTCACCATAAATCTATGTGCTTTGAATGTGCTTTGTGGGAACTTGTAACCTTTTATCCACCTTGAAATTTATGAAATTATGTTTATATTAGGGTTTATAGAAACAATGGCATGATCTTGTTGAATACATCCATGAACATGTAATAGAGATTTGTTACATGAAAAAAAAATCTTATGGATGATATCATGATCCTTCTTCACAACATTACACTACCTGTCTAAAATTAAATTTTCATATTCTTCATCTGAAAGATTTAATAAGTCCTTAAAGCAAAGTGTTTCACCCCATATAGATGCTTCATCTATTGAATTAGAGTTATTGTATCTTTTCCAATGTAACTTATTTTTCTTATAATATGAAATGCATTCTAAGCCTTTTCAATTCCCTCTGGAACTTGCCTCTAAGGCTCTAATACCATTGTTGAAATGCCCAGGTAAGAAGATAAACACAGAAAAGCATATACAAAAGGATTAGGCGTGAAAGCATATTTTTCCATTAAGAATTTACACATGTAAATACAATATGGAGTGAAACTTGGTTTCATCTTCCAAGCCGTCTCTTGGACTCCAAGATGACTCTTCATCTTCATCAATGTGAATTTTACTAACCCTAATGAATTAGGTTTCCAACATCCCCCCTTAATCCAAAGTGGTGTATGTGATTCCAAGTAGAGAGATGAAAACTAGAAGTGGACAACTGCTAAATGTTGAACATTTCCTATGTGACAATCTGATCATTTGCTAAGTAATTTAGCTAGAATACAGTGTCTTATGCTAATAGAAGATGCTCTCTAAATATGGTGGTTTTGGGATGGAAACAAATCAAAAGCTAACATAAGCTGATGTCTTCTACTAAATGGTGGTTTAAGGATAACCGCAAACTATAGAACTTGGTGCTAACTCTGGTTGTGGCTTGACGATTCAGTTTATAACTTGACTCTAACTTGGGTTTTGGATCAACAATTCCCTCTGAACTTGGCTATAAGGATCATCGATTCCCTCTTGAAAATGGTGGTTTAGGATCACCCCAAACTCTAGAACTTGGCTCTAAGGTTCAGTGGTTCCCTTTGGAACTTGGCTCTAAGTTTGAGTGGTTCCCTCTGGAACTTGACTCTAACTCAAATTTTGGCTACAACTCTAACCCTTGCTCTAGCTCTAGGATTTGGTTGTTGGCTCCGGTTTTGGCTATGGATCAGGCTTGCTTCTTCTGGAAGATGATAGGGATTTAAAACTTTAAGCTTGACTATAAATCCATGAAAACCCCACTGTTAGGTATAATATGAGAAGTAAGAAGACTTTATTGCAAGCTGTGTCCAAACTCGAGATTGAATTTTTATGTACAACTGATATATTTTATTGGTTGTTGATAACCATCACCAAGAATGGATCCACCCATAGTGAATCTTCAATCTTGCAAGTTTCTTCGGTATTGAACATCTATCTGAAGAATGATTATGCTTCCAGCAATGCTGACAAGGATGGAGATTGAAACATTGATCCTCCGTGTGTCCAATTCAATGACAATATTGGCACTGATGTTGATCTGGAACAAGTGGAGATGAATCTTCTTGAAGGAATCTAGAACTCTGAAACTAGATTGGATTGGAATAATCTAGAATATGAAATGCCACTTCCTTATCATATCTGATACATTTTATGTGTCTATTGTTCCTGAGTTCTTCCCAAGGTTTGATGATGGGCTTGTAAAGAGTGTGCTAAGAAGTTCATGATGATCTTCGTCTTTGCATATGTCGTTGTTTCATTGAATTGGTCATGTACTGATAGTTGGTAGGAATGATCACTAGATTCAAAAAGAGGGTTGATCTAAACAAGAACTAGTTCAGAATGTTGATTCCTTTGCTTTGTTTGATCATGCTGGAGCTAAGCCTGGAGAAGCTCCACTTTTTCTTGTGAGTCCCACAAACAAGTTAGCACAAATCAAGGAGTTGTTTATTGATTTTGATTGTGTCATTAGTAGCAATGAATATTAGAGTGTCCAATAACTCTAATAATTCTTTAATTCGAACCATTTGAAAGACTAACTGAGACCTCAGAGGGATTCTTGTAACTCCACCTTTTAACAATCAAACTCAACAAAAGAAATATTGGACTCAAAAGATGAAGGGGTTTTAGATAGAACCGAGAATGCACCTTATTACAAATTCAACGTGATTTTGTTTTGATTTGAAACTTAAAAAAACTATTGTAAATACTAAATGTTGAATTAATCTTGAAATTTGACAATGCTTTGAGTCCTTGAATATTAGCTTGATGTGTCAATTGCTTCAAAATTTTGAATATGAATTACTGCTTTGACATGTCCTTATGATGGAAAAGTGACTCAATCCTCAAGGAAAGCCCCAAGGAAAGGAAAAGGAGTTAGGAATTTTTATTATCTATTTCTATTGAAGAATTGATAAAGATTCTAGGGTCCGTAGGTTTCATTATTGAGGGTGTGCTCCAAATTGTGTCCTAGACCCAATGGAACCCAAATGAATGCAATAAATTATAAGGGACACTTCTTTCAACACCTCTAAAACACCTAACAACTCAAACCGACCTTTATTATTTACCTTGAAACAACATCACTTATAGTTCAAAAGGAATTATCCTTCCCCTTGTTCAAATATCTTATCCAATTAGACTCGTCGTAATTCTGCACTTAAACAATCACTCTATGTATTATGTGCTTGTAGATGTTGTTGTTGAATTTCAATGTGATCAACAACTTACAACGTGATAAAAAATACATTGATTAAGCTTTGCAATTGACTATGATCAACTCCACATTACTTTTTAAATTACAATGTTTGTAAGATATTTCCAAATTTGATATTAAAATCTCATTTATTTTTCAATCATAATTAAAAAAATAAAAATTTGTAATCCCCTTTTAGTAAATCAAACTTTTGTAACTTCCAATTACACATAAAGCAATAATTAATTCAAAATTCAAAATGCTTTGTTTTTAAAGTATTTCACTTATTTTTTAATAAATCGTTCTAAAGATGGAAATACATGCTTCTAAACCTTTAAACTTACATTCACGCCTAATTCTTTTTGTCTATACTAATCCTTTATTATATGTAACTTTTCCAAAATTACATTCAAATCTAATTTATTTCTCACTCATCATTTAAAAAATACAAATTTATAATTCATCATTTAAAAAATACAAATTTATAATTCCCCTTTAGTACATCAAACTTTTATGACTTCCACTTACAACCTAAAGCATTGATTAATTAAAAATTCAAAATACTTTGTAATTAAAGTATTTCACTTCTTTTATAATAGGCCATTCTAAAAATGTAAACGAATGCTTCTAAAACCTTTAAACATGCTTCATGCATTCCTATACACGCCACTCAAAGATTGATTTCTTCAAAATATTTGTCTTTTTATGCCATTTAAAACTTGTGCATATATTTGTCCTTTTGTGCATGCTATGTAGTCACACTAAAATGAACCATTTTTTTTCAAACAAAAGAAGACAACTTTTTATTAATAAAAGTTGTGTCATAAATTGCAAATATAAAACGATGGGAGGAGAGATTCCATTCCCATATAAACAAGACCAACTTTTTAACTTTTTTCAGAGTGCCATACATTGACTGAAGTTCAAAAAGTATTAATAACCCAAATACATGTTCACAATCCAAAATACATCGCACCATCATTACAAACAGTGTTTTAGACACATCTGAGACAAAATGAACCATGGAGAAAAACGTGAAGACTGAACAAAGTTGATATATATCGTCGGTTTTGGAAATCAACGATAATAGTGTCATCTGGAGCTATGTGGAAAGGTATTCATGGAATTTAATGGAGCATTGTCTCCTTTAAAAGCTTCAATTTACTCTACCATGGTTAATGAATCAAAGATTTATTTTGGAAGGGATTACAATTTGAAGCAGACGATGGAATGGTATTTCTTATAGCACTAGATGCTGTTTGTTTTCACAAATTCAAGGTGTGGTTATTTGGGGAAAAATAATATTTGTTGGCCGAAATTGCCTTTAATTTATGTTCCCTTTAAAGCTCAAATGAGTTAGCAGGCTTGTTTCACAATGCTATTACCTTTAGAATGTAGAATAATATGTTAATGTACTAGTGAGTGCCTGCCTACATGAAGGCAGGTGACATAGACTGCACTAGCACAACTACAAAGACAAGATCAAAGCATGGAATGCACAAAAAAAAACTAATGTAATGTCAATTTCATGGTGCAAATGTCATCATAGGTCAAAATGTACTCGAGAGGTTTTGGGCTCTTAGATTTCATCGAGCCTAGTGAGTTTTTACTAACGAGGTTTTGGGTTCTCAGATTTCATCACGCTATGATGCTTACAAAAAATGTTTGAGAAATGGTGTAACTAAAATAAAGTAAAAGATTAACGCTAGTGAAGGGAAAAAATGGAGCATTACTTGTTAAAATGAAGCATTCCTCTTCCAACAAAGGAAGTAGACAGTGGATGTGTCCTTTTTCTTTATAATTGCCCTCGGCTTCATAGCTTCACAAACCCTGGTAAGAAACTCCACCATTACCCTAGTTGCATTTGCGTACTTGCTAATGTGTTTCCTTCGCCGTTCTTTCACAATTGTTCATTCATTTTCTTTGTGCCCATTTGCTTTTCTTACACATATCCTTTGGTTCTTGTTGATATGCAAGGCTCCATGTGGTGCATGTGCATGTGAAACGGGTGTTGAAGGATTTCTAGCGGTAAGCAACATGTGACATGGGTATTGAAGGGGAGGCTTGATCTAGCTGATACACATGAAATATCAAACTAATTCTAGCATTGATCTACTCCCATCTACTCTCAAATCTGTAAACTAATAATTATATAGTATTCCATAGCCAAAGCATAGGAAATCAATGAGCTGCTTTGAGTTTGCCTCGGGATGAGGACAAAAAAGAGGTCAAATTTGCTGATTAGTGGAGAAAACAACTTTCATTATATGATTGGTTGAGTGAAATGGTTCAAAATGAAAACTTAGGATTAATTTTTTTTATTTGTGTGTTATTTTAATGGAAAAAATGACAAGCCAATTGTAATAGTCCCTCTAACCTTCGACAGGGACTAATAAGACCACAACTGAATGACAACGAGACTATAGAAGATAAAAGGCTACACAATACTCTTTAGCAAAAGTAGAAAATCCATCGCTACAAAAGTGAATTTCCCAAGATTGTGAGATGCCTTTCATATTTAAGTTGGATGACCTCCAAATTCTTTGTCAATCAAAACATTTTTCAACATTTATAAGTTTGGTCTAAACTAAATGATTTGAGGCTAGATGGGCATCAAGAATACATAGTTTTGGCTAAGCACTAGTGGCATATCTCAAATAATATCCAGTCTTCTCATAGGGAAACAACCAAGGATACCTTAAAATATGGTATTGATATGGAAATCCCAACTTCTGCATAAAAATTAACCAAAAATTAGATGTTTATTCATAATTTTTAAACTGTCTAGAGGAAATATATTTAGAAAATCTATTGTCAAGCTTGATGAATGCCATGGGAATCAACACACAAACCCGTGGAAGAGGTGTGTGAGATTCGGTGCAAATATTGAGTGGAAGTGAGTGAAGGTCATGGAGTCGTGGGTATGAGGAGTCTCGAAATACAATAGATGTAGTAGGTGAACACTAACACACAATAATGCCTACACACATGCTAAAATAATTGGTTAGGGTTACTACCCATGTCTAAGAATATCTGGCAAATTTGTAGAATCTAGATAGACACGAGAGAATCTGTAGCTCTGGAAGAATTAGGGAATACAAAAATGTATACAATAGGCCCTAAGAACTATAGGGTGCTCTAATACCATTTTTGGAATGCCTAGGTAGGAAGATAAGCAAGGAAAATAACTGACAAAAGGAACTAGGCCTAAAAGCATATTTTCCCATTAAGAATTTACACATATAAATACAATATGGAGTGATGCTTGGTTTCATCTTCCAATTTGTCTCTTGGACTCCAATATGGCTCTTCATATTCCTCAATATGACTTTTACTAACCCTAACAGATTAGGTTTCCAACAAGGACCATCATATTTTCATGTGAAATATATTTTTTGCAATTTGCACAATCGTCATTGGAAAATCCTTAAACAATTGATTTTAAATCAATAGTAACTTTACTTCCTAGACTATGATTTGAATGCTTTTTTTTAATTGAGTGTTTTAATGAGAGGAACTTAGATATATAACTAGATTATTTAAATTACACAAAAAAAGTTTCAAAAATTGATCTCGAAAAAAAAAACCCTCTTTTTTCTCAAAAAAAATGTAAAAAGAAAAAAAATCATTCCCCACTTTTTTGGCCCCAAAAAAGGATTTGATACCAAATTTTGTATTCCTTAATAGATCTAAAGATATAATTAAAAAAATAACTTGCAAAAAACACAATAGATCCATACAATAAACAATAAGATATTGACACAATAATGTAGAGAAGACCCTTAAGGTAGGGTAACACCATTAACTATTCATTAGGGAAGTAATCACTCCACAAGCTATGCTTGCTACAACTATTACATCCAACACACTTCACAAGACATCTCATTCCATTGCTTCTACTTCTTTATATATTTTATATCCAACCTTCTAGGTACTTTCTAGAGAAGGATCTTTCTAGTAGGTGGAACGTTCTAAATACTTTCTAGAGATGGAACATTCTAGTAGGTAGAACCTTCTAGTAATCCTTATTACAATTCTTGTTTTTCACACTATGTGGACCTTATTTAATAAATATGGCCTCAATACATAGAATTATCCCCTTGGGTATCTCCCTAGTTACCCCATATTATCCTCCATAGGTACATTACATCTTGTGAGATGCTAGGGTTTTCTCTTATCAAGAATGATACAATGGAGGTGATGATAACTCTAACTCATTCATTCATATTCTACTAAAGATGTGAGTAGTGAAGTGCACTAACATCTTCTCTCTTTGTAATCTTCATTGTATTATCTCTTATTGTCTTAAATCACTAGAGTTCTTGGATAATTTCAAGGGTTTGGGTTTCACCCTAAAGGAAGCAAATAAGCTAGAGTTTGTGATAAAACTTGGAGGATGAATACACATTGTTTTTGTATCTCTCGTGAGAGAAGAAAACTAGGGTTTTCAACTTGGAATGCTTATTGAGGAGGAGAACAAAATATGTCTTGGATACTTGAGGAAGACAAGTTTTAAATCCAAGGAGTACATGCCAGTGTTGATGTTAGCTTGTTGTGTATCATTGGTGGTGGCTAGGGTTTTTATTGTTTTTCCTAGCTAGGGTTTGGAGAGCTATATATTGTACCAGTATTGTGATAAAGTTGTGGTATGTAACTGCATATTTAATTTTCAACTTGCATTATCTTTTTGATTGGGTAATTTCCAATAATTATTTATTGATGTTGATTTGATATATTATAGGTATGAAAATTATTTTAATAAAGTGGTTTTCATATATGATATATGCTTAGAAAATAGTGCTCTAATGGTTGAAACTTGTTAGTGTTTGTTTGGCATATTTTCTATTGAGTTGTGCCCTAGTGTGTTGGGTTTAAGTCAAGTGAAATATTGTCTACTATTTGCTGCTATAAATTAACATTTCAGATCATCCCTAAGGTTGAAATTTTACATGGATTAAATTCAAGAAACCTCTGGTGTGAGGTGAATTTGTTTAGTTTTTGCATTACAAGGAATTTCAACATGTTGTAGATTGGGAAGAATAAGGATTGGCACCGAGAAAAGGTGACACTTTCACTTCTCAAATGCTTTATATTGTTCCTCGGCCCAAACAAACTTGGCCTTTGCTCCATGACACATGGTCACCAAGTTCATGGGATAAGTAATATGAGAACCCAAACAAGAACCTGCAGTAACATTTGGTGAGACCTATGAAGTTGTGAAGCCTCATTAGAGTCTTCAAGGCCGAATAATTGTGGATCACTTACAATTTCATTGGATCCACATGCACACTATTCTCATCCATGATGTACTCCAAATATTCAATTCTTTGCATGTCTAATGATAACTTCTCTAGATTGGGATATAACTGGTTTTTTCATAAGGTGCTAAACACCTGATGAGTGTCCTTCAAATTCTCTTCTCAAGTTCTTTAGAATATGAGAATCTTCTCAAGTTTTGTAGAATATGAGAATGTTGTCTAGGTAACTGAACACAAAAGAGTTTATGAATCACCATAATATATCATCCAATATACTCATGAGTGTTGCAGGGGAATTAACTAGGATAACTTTGACATGCCCAACCATTCAAGCAACCTTTTTTAGACTCGAATGTTGTCTTCAACACATTAGTTGGCTCGATTAACTCATGGTAATGGCTTGTCTTAAGATCAATCATGTAGAAAAACTTTACACCTTTGAGTTGGTCAAGCATATCATCAATATGAAGGATATGTTATTGGTTTTTTATTGTGATTATATTCAATGCTATGTAGTTGATACAGAATTACCATGTACCATATTTCTACTAAAAAAATACAATCGGGCTCCCATAGGGTGAGGAACTTAGTTTAATGTGTCCCTTCTACATTAGCTTGTAAATTTGGTGCTTATTCTCATCATTATCCTGAATGGGGAATCTATATACAATAATGCTAGGAAAATGAGTGCCATGTGTCAAATCAGTCACATGATTTATGTGACACTACAGAAGTAAGCTTGTAGGTGAAGTGAAGAGGTCTCTAAATTCTTCCATTGACAAGTTTGCTTATCTTTGTTACATAGAGGGACATGTTACCCCCTGGCATGTAGGGATGACTTGATGACCATTTCCTATGTGATGTTCCATCATATCCAGTAGTTACACATATGAGATCTATGGTTTACTCATGGATAATTTCTAGAGACATTTTCAGTTTGCTCAAATCACCATATTATGTGCCAGAGATCAATGGCGACATTCAATTGATACTAGTGTTATGACATATGCTACCTAGATGATTCATGGTAAAATGTTTCTGTATTTGTGGACATGACCATGAGGGGTCAATGGTGTTACTTTATAATGGACCGTGAATCTTAGATGGATGTTTCATATCTAAAGATGCATTGTGGTGTGGTCATAATTATTCCTTTAGATAAGTGTGTAGCCTTGTGAGTTAGGTGTATCCCTATGAATTTGTGTAAGTCTGACACTCATTTCACATCATTTACAACATTTCACCTAGCCATTTTTCATGCCATGTCATTTCAGTATCCCTTTCACCCATTTCCATCATGTCTCCCTTTCATAATTGACTTATCATATGTTATGTTCCATGATATTTATATTATTCCCATGTATGAATGCCTAATCCAAAGTTAAAAGAGTCAAAGTACATCTTTAAGGGTGGTGCATCTAAATTATAAATGTTATATGCATGAGAAATACCCCCTTGCCAAAAATCCATGTTCCCTATGCCCTAGGTTCAAAGATAAATCTAAAGCAAAGGGACCCACATTTTTATAAAAAGTAAAAAAAGGATCACAAAAACGGGCACAAGGAAAGGGTAACTCAAGAAAAAACTCTCCCTTATGAGGTACACATGTGGAAGAAAAATCATTAACCCCTATCTCTTGAAAGACAGGGGGTAGACCTAACACTTAGTCACATTTCTATGATGGTTAATTCATGACCACCCTCTCCCTTGTTCCACATTCACTTCATTACCCTCAACTTACTTAGAAACATAGGAAATGCACATCATTTTAAGGGTCAAACATGCAATACATGGTTAATTATGACCAAACCATGGTAATTCCATGGTTAATGGGATAATTAATTAAACGTTGATCGAGTTAATTAGAAAATTGCACTTACTAACCTTTTAATGTCAATGTTTTACATTATTTGAAGGTATTTTTCCTATGTTATACATTGTTGGGGCTTCCTAAGCTAGCGCCCTAACAACATCACATGGTCTACCACTTGGTTGATGTTGTATGGTTGACTATTATTCCCACTTTAATGGTGCACCCTCCTTCTTCATGCACACATTGGAGGCTTGCGACACATATGTATGATCTAGTTGGCTTGTGTGAGAGGGCCAACCCCTTTTTACATTGTATTGATGGCTTGGATTAGTTGGCATGGAGTTTGACTATGTATTGGAACTTTGGCACACTTTTTGAGGATTTTGTTGCACATTTCCTTGGGGTGCTCTAGGGAGTTTAGCTTGTCCTGAACCCTTGAGACACATGCCACCTACTTTGATGATGATGCTCCACCATTTTAGGATTATTCCATCCACTTGATGAATCTTATTGATGGTGCACTATACATTGGAGACCTCACCTAACTCACACGTGCCACTTTTCTTGGAGCACGCATCATTCATTGATCAGTTGTTAGAGGGAGACGCTATTATGAGGAGCTTAACCCATTGTTTCATGCATTTTTAATGAGGGTGCTCTCTTATGTAGTGGTTGATTAACATGGAAAATTTTAAGGATCCATAGTTTTTTCGCAGTAGAAACCTAAGCGAATCTTACTAATTCTTAAATTTTCAACCATAAAATGTTTGGCGATTTAAAAAAAATGGTCAAATTTCTAAGGAATTTATATAGCTTTTGGATAATTTTGGCGATTTTTAGAGTAAAAAAAAATCCCATGGAATTTCGGCGAATCATTTTTGAAAAAAAGTCAAATTGGCGATTTATTTTTGAAAAAAAAGGTCGAAAAATAGTCAATGGGATAAATTTTGTCCCTAAAATTTTCCTTGTTGATTAGTCAAAACCTAGGGTTTTGTCTTAGCATTAACTCATTTTAACTATATCTATTGGAGCACTCCACTTATTGGAGTTACTTTCTCATCTAATATATTATCTCCATTTATTCTAGAAGTGCACCCCCCCTCGCATGGTCAAATTAGTTAGGGTTTTGGTATTTTGACCATGTCATGAGTGTATTTTATAATTTTCTCTCGAAGAGTTAGTTAATAGTCTCTCTTCCTATATAAGAGACTCTCCTCTCATTGTAAAGGTTGCTAGAACTTGGAGAATAAAATTCATCTTGTTACTTTTGCTTAGTTTTCTTAGTGTTAGAGTATTGGGTGAATATTGAAGAAGTTAGTTGGATCTATAGGTGCTTTATGTTAGCTATGGAGTTGTTTTACAAGTGGTGAATATTTCCATGAGAATATTGGGGGTAAACACTTTATGTTTAATGCAATTTTTTTCTAATTTTATTTACTAGATAGCATAATATTTAACTCTTTATATATGTTACTTGTAGTAGGATTTGTAAACATTGCATGCATAATTTCTTAGAGAGTTTCATCTCTTGAATCCTCCCTTGGTTAAGAAGAAAATCATATGCTGGCTGTCAAAGACTAGGACAAGGCTTTGGACTCTTATACCCTCTCTCACTCCTTGATCACAAAAACTTCGCATGCTTCCTCTATGATCCCATTGCTCTCTTTTTAATTAACTAGGCATGAGTCAAGTGATTATATTCCATCTGTTATCCATTCTAAAACAATTTTTTTAAAGTTCTTTAAATCTAGAAATTAATCTTTACCTTAAGCATAAAAAATTCAAGCAAAGACATTAATTCATTTAACCCCCTTCAAAGGGGTTGCACTCTATTTATTTCTTTGTTGTACCATACCTACTTATTTTTTCATCTCAAACTCATCTTTAGGGAAACTTATGGTATACTTTGCTTAACACAAATATTTAAGGTGAAATTATTTTCATATTTGCTTCAATGTAACCCCTTTGAACTTATTTCATTTAAAATTTATGCTGGGTTAAATTATAAATTGTTTTATGAGTTGTTCACTGTGCATTTTACATAATTTTTCAACACTCTTTAACAATTCAATGTAATTCATATTTGATTTATTTCTACAATGTTTTATGGCATGCATACATCATTTATACTCTCAATCAATGGCCTACAATATATTTGGACATTTTTGTTAACTATCAACTAATACTAACACATTTTTCTTGTGTTAATAGTTTGCACAAGTAACTAAGTTTATTCTAACCACTAGCACTTTCAATACATGGCCACTTGCTATTTTATAGTCCCAATTGCACTAATCATTACTCTTTAAGTACGTGGAAAATTTATGTTGTTTTAACCACACAATCTCACTTGCAATTATACCTTTTGGGTTAATAAACAACTCTAAAATTGTTGGCTTATTTATGGAATGAATGAATAACTTTGTTATATTAGAAAAATAGGAAAAAGAACAATAGTTTATGGTTTCTTAAGTTATATTTTAATGAGATTCATTTTCAGAATCCATTTGCAATTTTCCTTCAAGCTTTAAATTGGTTCACTTAGCAATTTCACAATCTTCATTATGATTTAAAGCTTTATTTTCATTATTGTTTATTCAAATCTACTCATAATATGCTACACCAACAATGTCATCTAGATCTACCACAATTTAATGAAGGAAATTTCACTTATTTTTGTGACATTAAAACTCATTTAACATCTCTTGATCTAGTTCTTTTTGCAACATGTTGTTTATCATTTAATTGACAAATATTTTATTGCCAAAGCTTATTGGTTTCATAATCTTATTGCATGGATGTTTTAAATAAAATTATGAGTTAGCATTGTGGTTCTTTTTTAATTTCCGGGATCTTATATATCTCTTTCAACATGTGTTTATATTTCACATCCTAATAATCTATTTTAAGTCACGACCATAATCCATCCATAATTAACTTTGCAACATAAGTCAATTTTCCTTATCATCAATCTCTTGAGACTTAATTGCTTTTATGGAACCCCCCTAGTGAATTGATTATGTCCATCTCACTAAAGAGAAGGGAAGTAATTGCTAAGGTGACAATGATATTTCTTCCATAGTTTCACTTAGCTCGAACCTTTTTGAGACTTTGCATTTAGGGTGCTAGCTTTTGTGACAATAGGACCTCTTGTAGAGGCCTTCATGATTACAATGATTTTCTTTGCTCCTTCTAACTAGACTGTAAAGTGGAAAAATATCTTAGTCTAAGAAAGTGTCTTCTTGCATTACTTAGCAGTGATTAGAGCGATTGTAATAATTGGGGAAACCTATGGTATCATGTAGATTTGATATCGCATGGTAACAATGACCCCATGGGACTTTAGATTGGTATACAACATGATGCTTCCACAAATTTGGTTTCCTTAATAGAAAATCACAAACTTCAAGTGTGGAAACATCATGTAATACCTCATCTTTCAAGGGTTTGTTGTTATTTTGCAAGTGACATTGTTCATTGGTCCAAGTGCCTTGTCCTTGGCTTAGCCAACCAATGGTGTATGGCCAAAGGTGCAACATCATTGATAACATCGTCAACTTTACGACCTCTATTTAGACTAGGTTCTTTTGGTTGCCACATAGACAATGAAATGAAATGATGTTCCCTTCACCCACATCAGATATGAATGGTAGAGGAACTCACCTTCAGTGAGCTCCTCTAGCTAGACCCTAGTGATGGCAATATTAACATCAATTTTTTCATTGATGATTCATTTTTCCTTATCCATGGTCTTTGGTGGTCTTAGGACTGGATTAGAGTTTGAGGCCTTCAAGTAAGCCAACAAACACTGTCTATCATGAAATTCATCTTTTTTGTGTCATGGGATTTTATGGGTGCCACGCCATTTGCTTGTGCCCTTCTTTGATTTACCATTCTTCTTTACATGTGGATTTGACTGGTTGTCTTGAGCTTGGTTATCTTTTCTCTATCCATTGTTCTAAGAGTTAGGGTAACATTTATTTGTTGTGGTTGAATACCGACCCAAAACTCCTCCTTACTCTTATGCCACATTTTTTCCTCAATCTTACAAAATAAAAGTAAGTCACTCTTAATGAAGAGATTCAAAAATTGCATTTATGTTTGGACATATCTTTGTATGTTGCTCGGTGTTTATGAATCATGTGTGGCTCAAAGTCCCTTATAACCACTTCTGCGTATAGAGTATGGGAGGCATTGGTTAACCCCACATAGTATCACTTTTACCTTGGTGCAAGACTGTTCATCTTGTGTACTAGTCATCATAGTTTCCAAGAGGGTGATTATACTCCTCCAATGAGAGTAATGACAATATACCCCCGAGTGGATCTTGTCTCATATGCTCTAGAATCATCTCTGAAATTTTGCTCATAGTGAGAAGCCACCAGTGTTTGAGATAAGAAAGGGACTTTAGGAGTGCATAGGTAATCTTCTCATGGCTAGAAAAGCTATGAATAGAGAAATAACCCTCTAATTGGTCTATCAATCTCTCCAAAGCTTCTGGATCTATTTTTCTTTGAACATAGGATATCAAAATAACTTGTACCAATGCAAAGGGTTTCATTCCTCCAAAGAATTGCTAGGATGAAGATCCCCCCACCATTGTTGGGAGTCATTGAAGGATCAGGGTGGGATGATCCATCATTCATCCCTCTTATCACTTAAGAATTTCTTGGAGGAGAAACAAGTTGTTAGGATCCTTGCTCCATCGTCTTTCTTTTCTTCATCCATGTGAGGATGCTTGGGTAGGCAAGGAAGGTTATCTAAAATATCAATTAATTTGAGGCACAACTTCTTGTATTCAAACCTCACGGGGGGCATGTACAAAAACAAAGGAGAGAAGATTGCTCCTGGATTGGATTGAGAACAAAATCAAAGACAACAATAGTACAAATAAGAAACACATAGATATAGTGAAAGCTACATTTTATTACTCCAAAAATGGTGAAAAACATTGTAAATACAATCGCTAGAATGGTTATAGCTATCTTTGAAAACAAGGCCAACGTGGGGAGCCTAGTTGGAATGCCAACTTATGAGGTCCATAACTTTCCACACAAACTTCATTTTGGGTGCCCTTTGGACTGTTAGAAAACTTACTCTGAGCACTAAATGCATTGGAAAATCAAACTAACAAGTTTTAGGATAGTAATAGTTGTTAAACTCACTATAAAACAACCACCTAAATAAGAAAATGAATTAAGATCATTTAATTCCATTTGAACTCATTAATTGTAATAACAATTAAAAATAATAAAAAATACAAAAGAACATGTTGAAATAATTTAAAATATTCATAAACATGTTATTCCAAGAGTTTCACTCCTCTTCACCTCAAGTATCAAAAAGTTTAACAAAATATATACTTCCTGAGAATTATGAATACATTTTACCTAACAAAGCAGCAATTTGAAAATGGCTAATCTTTTAATAGAGAGTCAAAGCAAAGAAATACAACTATATTATGAAAGCAAAGAAATAAAACTTTCCAAGGTGCGTGTTCAGGAAAACATTATGTAAATAATATTTTTATGTGAATAAATATTTTATTGTAGAATATGTTTTTCTAGAAGTTATAACTTAAAAATATTAAAAGAATATAGAATATAGGCTATGTATCTAGTGAATGACCCTAAAAAATGATATAAAAACATATGCAAGCATGTTCATAGTTGCACTCATATCTGGTAATTAAATTCACACGTGGAATACTTGCACAAGATCATAGAGCCATTGCAATACACAAACTCTGTAGCAGCTGGGGAATGCAATCCAAGAATGGCATCGCTGCCCATAATTGCTTTAGATGAACTTTCGAATTTAGGACAATGCGCTATTAAAAGAGGGGAACTGTCACGAATTTCAAAGATCTTGCTTGTAAAATATTTTAGTAACATAGATGTAGAGTTTGTGAACATTGAAGATGGCTTTGTAAAGCTTCAGAATTTTAGGTATTTTCAGCAAAACAAACAAATTTAATCCAATGAAAAACACACTGTGGTAGTTGCTTGTAGCAATGGCAATGATGCAGAGGCAGCCTTTCTGCGGCAAGAAGAAGCTGGCTGTATTGCTTGTTGAGCCATTAATTCAAGTTCAACTTCAGCCTGGGATCACCACCGCTCCTGAAACACACACCAATGTCGACATTTCATCTCTTGACGACGTCAGATCACTCTGTAAACAGGGCCGTTTGATGGAGGCCCTAAGCGTTCTAGACATTGCAGACAAACCACCTTTAGATTCTTCCACATATGTTTGTCTCTTGCAGGGATGCATTCAGAAGAAGGCCTTCTTAGAAGGCAAACGGGTTCACTCCCACATGAACGAGAGAAAATTTAGCGGGGATAGATTCTTACGAAACACACTTCTTAACATGTATACCCAGTGCGGGACTGTGGTGGACGCTCGCAGAGTTTTCGACCAGATGACTAATAGGGATGTCTTCTCATGGACTGTCATGATTGCAGCTTACACTAGGCAGGGGTTTCCTAAAGAAGCATTGATACTCTTTTACCAAATGCAACGAACAGGTTTCCAGCCCAATCACTTCACATTTGCCGCTGTTATTTCAGCCTGTACTCACTTGGCATCACTACAGAAGGGTATGGAGATCCATGAAGAAGTAAGAAAAAATGGATTCCAGTGTAATATCGTCGTAGGAAATTCTCTGATAGACATGTATGCAAAATGTGGGAGTATGAAGAATGCAAACGAAGTATTTGAGACAATGCGTCAACGAAATATAGTCTCCTGGACAGCTATGATTTCTGGATATGCACGGAATGGGCTTTTTGATGATGCCCTGAAGCTCTTCAAGGAAATGCCTCATAGAGATGTTGTGGCTTGGACAGCGATGATTACAGCGTATGTGCAGAATGGGTTTGTTGATAAAGCTCTGGAACTTTTCAATGAAATGCCTCAGAAGAATGCAGTCTCGTGGAATGCAATGATTGCAGGATTTGCACAGAATGGATGCGCCGAGGAAGCCCTGAAGCTTTTCCGGCAAATGCAGTTGGCAGGTGAGAGGGCAGGTTCAAAAACTTTTGCCAGTACTCTACCAGCATGTGCCAATTTGTCGGCTTTGGAACAGGGCATGGAGATCCATGGAAAAATAATTGCATGTGGATTCCAAAGAGATGTCTTTGTGACGACTGCCCTTGTAGACATGTATGCACAATGTGGCAGCATACAGGAGGCTTGTGACTTATTTAACAAAATGCATCATAGAGACCTGTTCTCATGGAATGCGATGATTACAGGATGTGCACAAAATGGGCTTGTTAGTGAAGCCCTGAAACTCTTTAAGGAAATGCCTCAACGAAACATTGTCTCTTGGAATTCAATGATTGCAGCATTTGCGAAAAATGGGCGTGGCCACGAAGCCCTACTGCTTTTTAAACAAATGCAATTGGAAGGTGTGAAGCCGGACTCAAAAACCTTTGCCAGTATTCTTCCTGTTTGTGCCAACTTGGCAGCTTTAGAACACGGCATGGAAATCCACGAAAGAATAGTTAGAAGTGGATTTCTTTCTGAAATCATGGTGTTGACTTCCTTGATAGACATGTATGCAAAATGTGGTAGCATACGAAATGCACGCGAACTATTTGACAAAATGGTTAATCCAGATCTAGTCTCATGGAATACAATGCTTACAGCATATGCCATGCATGGTTGTGGCAAGGAGGCTCTCAAACTCTTTGAAGAAATGAAGCAGTCTGGCATTAACCCAGACCATTGCACCTTCCTTAATGTTTTGTCTGCATGCAGCCATGCAGGTCTAGTCGATGAGGGCTTTCAACATTTCAATGGCATGAAAGAATACTATCACATTACACCTGCGATCGAACACTATATATGCATTGTTGACCTTCTCAGCCGTGCTGGGCATTTGGATGAAGCACAAGCCTTTATCAGCAAAATGCCAATAGAACCTGATGCTGTTTTATGGAGTTGTTTGCTTGGTGCCTGTAGAATACATCACAACATAGAACTAGGAGAATTTGTGGCACAACGTGCTATTGAGTTAGACCCCAAAAATCCTTCACCTTATGTGCTCCTTTCAAACATTTATGCTGCAGCTGGCCAATGGGATGACAGAGAAAAGGTGCGGAAAATGATGGAAGAGAGAGGGGTAAAAAAGATGCCTGGATGCAGTTGGATTGAGGTCAATAAACAAGTGCATTATTTCATGGTAGGAGATAAATCACACCCACAAATGCAAGAAATTTATACAATATTGGACAGATTGTCTTCGGAGATGAATGCTGCAGGGTATGTTCCAGATACTAGGATTGTGTTGAATGATGTGAGAGGAGGGGCAACAAATTCTTTACAATCATAGTGAGAAGCTGGCAATTACATTTGGGCTGTTAAACACATCCTGTTGAAAAGCTATTCAAGTTGTTAAGAATCATTGAGTTTGTCGTGACCATCACTCTGCAATCAAGCTCATCTCTGAGATTGCTACACAAGAAATTATCATGAAGTATGGGATGCAAACCATTACCATCGTTTTAAGGATGGGCAGTGCTCTTCTGGGGATTATTAGCTATGCTTCCTAACTTCATAAGGAGGCATGCATTATAACAAGGTCATCCAAGTTCTCAAATTTGCATTCAGAGCCTAGAAACAGGTTTAGTTATTAGTTTTTGATTTAGTATGGCGTTTGAAGTGCCTGGAGATCTAGTGTATATATTTGGCTTTGATTGGGAAATTGGAGCAAGAAATGATATTGAATCCCATTTTAGTATTACATCGATAGGCCATTGCATCATAGTCAAAAGACATCTAGTGGAGGCTTTGATTGTGGCATCAATGTGGGAAATGCCATTGTTTATTGGGTCAGAGTTTACATATATTGAACAGGTAGATCATATTCACAAGACATCTAGTGGGATGGTAAATCTTAGATGTGTAATTGTAAATTTCTGAAATTAAAGAGGATTGTATATTGAAGCATAGTATAAATATATCGACAGGATATCATATCCATAAGACATCTAGAAAAATGATAATATTTAGATGTCATATATGTAAAATTGTGAAAATCCAGGCAGAAATTTTCAAATGTGAGGTGGTAGGATTCTCTTTTTAATGTTGTCCTTGGCATCCTTTTTTTGTTTTTTTATACATTTCACTGAAGTATTTCTCCATTTACTTATACAAAAGAGAGCATTACAAAATTAGACTGTTTTAGCTGATCATTGAATGCCAATTGTTTTGGCCATGAGGTCAGACTACATATCCATTTTGATTTACACTAAGCATCCTCCTGCTAGCATACTTAGTTAAAAATATGGAATAGTTAAAGAAAGATTTCAAACATGCTACGAAGAAAGACAAAGTGACTTGTGGATTGTTGCCTGAACTTGTGTTGTGAAAGAATTCCAAGTGCACCTGGCTATGTCACTAGTGGGACTGGCCTCTATAGCTTGTACATTGCCACTTTTCTTGTTCACATTGATCAGGTATTCTTGCCATCATTAGTGCTACATATGATTCTATGCATTGAATTCTAGTAACAGGTGGGCCCTCCACCACCTTTCTTTTAGATGATGTTCTTTAAACTATCAAACCAGTCATCTAATAACTACTCACCAAGTCTAGAAGTCGACAACTATTGAGTAAAATAAACCTGTTTGTGCGTTGTCTTGGATTGCACTTCTAATTGTTGCGAATAGGGCATCTCTGTTGAGTCACATCTCCATTATATTTATACAATTAGCCAAGGGCAACAATTATGAAGTGGATCCACTCCTTTGACTTCGTTGCAGTTTCCAGGATGAGAAACGAATTTTGCTACTGTTATTAAGTGGATTCACTCCTTGACAGAACGAAAGGTCATGATTACCATAAAGAATGGGAGCAGATTTTTGTGGAAGGCCTATATCTTTAAACATGCCCTAAAATTTATGTTGAGATGGAGTGTGGTCTAGTCTGTGATAGGTTACACAGGTGATATAATGCCAAGTCTTACTAATGCTGCCATTTGTATTTTCCTGCCAGATTATTTGCCAAGTTGAGCTCACTGACTGAAGAGGAACAGAAACATAGAAATAGGCAATATTTCTGTAGTGGTAATACGTGCATAATTTTGTTTTCAAGGCCAATAAGAATAAATCTCAGGTTTGAGTAACTCTACTAAACCAAACTTCTGAGTTTTGCCAAACTGCTAAAGTAGAAATGGTCCTCTACCCCTAGTTGGCCTGAATTGGGGATTTTAACCATTGCATTTACCTTTTAGCAGTCAAACAGAGGCATCAATATTTGCAGCAACCGTATCCGGTTGGACTCTTAGTACAACCGTATCCGGTGTAATATGCCAGCCCGTATCCGAGTTAAGTTAGCCTGTATCCAGGTCTATGGAGGAAGATGTTCCATCTTCAAATAAACAGATATATAAATATATAATAATTAATGGATGATAAAATACAATGGATATGGCCGCCTTAAATATGGCTGGGCCATCCACTATTGAAGAGACATTCCTCTTCATAACTATAATAATAATTAATTACTATTACTAATAGTTTATAACCTATTTATTTACTAATTTATTGTTGTAGCATTGCCTTTCCCTTGGGAAAGCTTTGTCCTCAAAGCTGAGTTTTGTCATGACGTCTTTTATTCTGGCTCTATGTCGCACTGATGACTTGAGAGATGCGATTTTGATTATGACCATTGCCTCTTTTTGATTATTTTGTCTTGGTATTTGCATTAAGTATGAACTTGGTGAAGTTTTGTTTACGCTTTTTCTACTTGTGTGATTGCTTCTTTTAACTATGTTTGCCATCAATTGAACATGCTCAACATACATTACGACCTTAACTATTTTCGTGTTGTTATTCCCAACACATTTTTTGTCAGTTCCTTTGAACGAGCTCTTTGTGCTTATAATGCTCATAAGAACACCGGTCTTATCTTGTGTCTGATAGATATTATAGTTGTTTTCCTTGATGTTCTTTATAGAATTCCTTGTGTTGGCATATGTCCTTTGTGCGTTTGTTATTGTGATATTATTGTCAATGCATTGATCATCGTTATTGTTAGTAACATCGGCTTCTCTCTTATCACAATCTTGGTGAGGATCATCTTTCTTCTTGTCAAATATTTTGTTGTCATTTTCTTCATTACTAGGGTATGTTATATCTTTGTCTTGCACAATATCTTGATTGATGCTATTACTCTCATGGGAAATGGCATAATAGTCTACTGTATCTTCATCTTTTACATTAGCTTGGGTGGTTTCTTTTACGCGATTTTCACATCCATCTTCATTTTCTTTAAACGTTTTGTCAATAGATTTCTTTATTTCATCTATAGCCTTGAGGATTTTCTCAAGGAGATTTATGAATTGGTCACTATCACTATAAAATGCCATGGATGTTTATAGAAGGGACTTTTGGGCTTAGAAGTAAGAACGCTATTATTATATATAATAATAATAATATTTTTTTTTTGGAATAATAATAAATATTAATTAATATATTAATATTGTTATTATTATTATTATTTTTTAAACTATATAATATCTTGTATATAGTTTTTTTTTTTTACGTTTTTTTAAAAAATAAATATTATAATATAATAATAATATATTATTATTATATATAATATTTTATTTTTATTAAAATTTGTTTATTTTTGTTTTGTTTTGCAGGTGGTAGGTTGGATGACCGCGCGATGAGGAGGACGCGCAGACGGGTAGGGCGGCGAGGATGGGAGGTGGCCGAGCTGGACGGCGAAGGGAAGGTGCAAGAATGTGTAGGTGATTGGAGAGAGGGGGGCGTCGGGGAGCCGGTGGAGAAGTGCGTGGAGCAGCGGCTGAGGGATGTGTAAGTGAAGAGTTGAAGGCTGGAGAGGGAGTGTGGACGAGGGAAAGAACGCGTGGAGGGAGGCAGCGGTGAGCTCGCTGGTGTGGAAGGGAGTGGAGAGAGGAGGCGTCGGGAGCCAGTGGAGAAGTGCGTGGAGGTGGAGGAGGTAGCTGGGTGTGGTGGAGGATGGGATTGACAGGCACTGGCATGGGTTGGCGTGGGTGTGGAGTAGCCAAAGGGGAGGAGGACGCGGGCAGTGTGGAGGTGGGAGTGTATGGAGCGGAGCTACAGCATGGGATAGACAGAGCAGTGGAGTGATATGTAGCCGAGAGGGAAGTGCAGCGGTGGGGGAGTAATGTAGTGGAGTGAGCAGCGTGTGAGAGGTGATGGAGTGAATGGAGCGAATGGAGGAGTGTATGCAGCCTGGAAAATGAGCGAGCTGAGAAGAGCCGAAACCGTGTTCTGATACCAAATGCAGCAACCGTATCCTGTTGGACTCTTAGTACAACCGTATCTGGTGTAATATGCCAGCCCGTATCCGAGTTAAACTAGCCTGTATCTAGGTCTAGGGAGGAAGATGTTCCATCCTCAAATAAACAGATATATAAATATATAATAATTAATGGATGATAAAATACAATGGATATGGCCGCCTTAAATATGGCTGGGCCATCCACTATTGAAGAGACATTCCTCTTCATAACTATAATAATAATTAATTACTATTACTAATAGTTTATAACCTATTTATTTACTAATTTATTGTTGTAGCATTAATGCAGCAACCGTATCCGGTTGGACTCGTAATACAACCGTATCCGGTGTAATATGCCAGCCCGTATCCGGGTTAAGCTAGCTTGTATCCAGGTCTAGGGAGGAAGATGTTCCATCTTCAAATAAACAGATATATAAATATATAATAATTAATGGATGATAAAATACAATGGATATGGCCGCCTTAAATATGGTTGGGCCATCCACTATTGAAGAGACATTCCTCTTCATAGCTATAATAATAATTAATTATTATTACTAATAGTTTATAACCTATTTATTTACTAATTTATTGTTGTAGCAATATTATTTTAACCCATGCACAATTCTTAGTATATATGGTCAAAGTTGTCTTCCTTGACTATGTAGAGTAGTAGTAGAACTTACGACCTTAGTCATGACAAGCAGTACACAAACCAATGCACCAAGTCTTCCGCTTTGAAACGGAAGGTGAGGATATTGAAATGAGCACTACCCACCACCTGTAGGCTACGGGATATGGGTGATCCCAAGCGCATTGGGCCTTGTTATTCCCCCACCTAACCATGATTTTTAACAGAGATTAAGGCACAATGGGCTTATCACCAAGTAATTGAATTTTCTTTTGGCAACCTCACTTTTTACCAAACTCATCTCTAGTTGGCTTGATATCTTGGCTATCTAATTTGAATTTTTTCATAAATATCACAATAAAATGGACTGGTAGTGTAAGTATGCCTATCGCTACAATGTAGTGCTTTAGTTTTGCAAGTTTGAGAACCTTCTTATGTGAAGTTTCAACAATGTCTCTATTGGAATGTTGTAGAGCATAACTTGAGAAATAGGGGCTAGGATTGATTCAAGCACTTGAGTGTAGGCTTGGGGAACAACCGCAGTCCCTAGGGGAATACAAGGGCTACAGTGTGTGTGTGTCTGGTCGATGATCAATAGATCATAGCATGGTGTTAGTTAGCACATCCCAATAGACGAGAAGAAAACTATAATAGTTCTAATAGAATGAAGCACTGAGAGTGGGTTAGATCATTAAATAAACAATGTAGACAAATATCTTTGAAGGAGTGCACTTATATTTTAAGATCAATAAGAAACATTTGCAACGTGTTACAAATTACCCTATATGTCTTGGGCTCCATATTGTTACAGTCATCCCTAAGAATTATAAGAGTTAAACATGATATTGTGAGAGCAAAGATGCTTGATGCTCTTTGCTAGGTCCCAAGGAGGGTTGTGAGAATAAAATCATGTTAACATTCAAAGATGCTCTTGTAGCATTATGGTTAGAGTGAGGGACCATACTACCACACAAAAAGGAAAGAGAGAGTGGAGTTGCCACTTGTTTTCAGGGAAAAATTGAGAAACCTTCGAAGGGAAAGAAATGATGATGCAAGGAGAGAGGGCCACTCTGAAGAACTATTTCCCTTTATAATATTAAATTTTCTTATTTACTTCTTAAATTGCACGAAGGTAATTTATTTGCAGTAAAAGAAAAAATGCATAATAATCATTTACATAATAATGAACTTAAACATGCGTATTCACTATAAATAGCATCCAAGAGTTACTTTCTTCTTATTTTATTATCATTACACCATTTAGAACATATTTTACAGTTCAACATTAATTTGAAGAGAAATTATTTTCTTTATTATTTTAAACAAGAGTACAGGTACAAGAACTTATCTTATGCATGACTCATCTTGGTCCCCGAAAAGATCACTACGGAAGATCATTTAGTGAATGCCTTATCAGAGAAGAATACAACTATACTAGGTCACCATGTGTGATGTCACCTCCTAAATATAGCCTTGGTCAGGACTTTCCCTCTTATTGCCAACTTATCTTTCAATATTTATTTTCCTACTACCCAAGACACTAGTCTTCCTTCCAATAAATAATAAATGAAAGGTTTCATAATGGAAAGTAACGCTCTTTCTCGTTACAAAATAGTACCTTTATTTTTACATATAATCATTAATTCCAAGAGCTATTCTTTTATTTCTTTCACGATATATATTCAAACCTCTTTTTTTTAAATGTGAAAACGCCATCATGAAAGTCAATAGATCAACAAACATCAATAAATTAATATTTGATTTAACAAAATCCAATAATAACATAATGTTAATAAGTTATATTCCAAAAATAAATGTTGAGTCATATTAATCACTATGTCTGTAGTATTAACAAGTTGAATGTCTCCGATTTTGAAATTAAAAGAGATTACTCAATATAATTTCCCTTTATGAGTTTTTTGTAAGTTATTCATCTTAAAATATTGGTAAATTTACATTTTACACAAATTTAATATCATGCCTTACCATAGTAAGACTTGCTTTACTAGATGTACCTAGTTCATATCACACACCATGTGTTAAGAAAATATTACATGCCTCATGAATTTCATAAACCATACCACTTAAAGTGCTTAATAACATATAATCTCAAAATTAAAGGCAATACACCCCATCCTATCATCATCATAGAAGTGAGTCTCTCATCGATTGAGTTCATGGCTATGACTAGGCACTTAATTTATAAGAATAAGATAAACATCATGGGAGACAAGAGGCTTCTTAAGATTGCTTCATACTCTAGTCAAAACCACTTGCGACTTAAGTGAGCTTGACATAAAGATGCCAAGTCTTAGCTAAACCATTGGGGAGTTGAGGAACAGGTCACTCTACATAATAGCAATAATATTAAAAGGGCTAGTGCAAGGTAATGATACCCCCTTTTGACATGTTAGTTACAATGGACTTCCTGAAAAACATAAATATGTCTATTAAAATGAATTTTCAGAGGTACCTACACAACTTTTTAGAACATGGTGTAAAAAGATGAAACGTAGACAATTAGGTCACCTTCTGAAATATATAACTTTTATTTGTGGAAAATAGGTATAACTCCCAAAAAATGACGTTCTTCAAAGTTTGGTATCTTATTTTTTTTTCTAAAACATAATGCATATGTTTGCATTAGGCCCTGGGTTTGGTATGTAAACTGTTCAAATTTGTAAAAATGTTTATGCAGAGTTATAGATAACAAGCAGTTCTAGTGCGGCGCTATTTTTCCAAAATTTTCCAACTTGTTTTTATATTTTTTTAAATTAAGGAAGTCAACAAAGCCCTAAAATGACAAGGTCAAACGTTAGGCTCCACTATCATTGTCTTAACACAGTCAATTTACTTTTTTTTAGTGCGTAGGTCTTCCAGTATACTTGTGTGGGTTTTTTTCCGTTTTTGAAATATGTGAGTCTGTCAAAAGTTATAGCTACAATACATTACCCATATTTTATGTAAATATGACATGATTGCAAACAAAAATTAAAAAAAAAAACACTAACAAATTTATTAAAAAAATAGAAATTTGGAATCTGCACAGAGAGTTCTATAAGTGTCTGTAGTTTCATTACCAATGGACAAGCCTATAGATTCAAGGTTGAATAACATGAAGTTACATACCATGATGTGTTTTGCTATAATGCAGTCTGGCGGCACAAGGTTTGGCAATCCGAACCTAGAACCAAACCTGCCAAGACATTATACACGGTATGGAAAAATGAAAGCACACCAAAAATATTTAAATTTTGGAGCGTGCGTGCGCGTTAATAACACGTGTGCACTAATAGCCCGCTCATGCTATTAATGTGTGCGCACTATGAGCACCCATGCACTAATAGCACGCATACACTAATAGCGCACGCACTAATGCTATATATTTGTTTGTTCCTCCTTATAGTTATATATTCATTTCTCAATATAATCCCATGCCCCCTCCCTCTTTATAACCCCACCCCTCTCTCTCTCAACCCCCCATCTATCCCTTTACCATAAAGCATAAGCCCCCATCAAAAACATATACCATAAATCCCAATCGCCCCATCTCTTTGTTACTCTAAACCCTAACCCCCTCCCTTCTCTATTTCTCTAACCCTCTCCCTTCTATATTTCTCTAACCCTCCCTCTCTCCTCTTCCCCTTGCTTATCTCTCTCTTTGTCCCCCTAACCCATCACCCTACATTCCTTATATCCCTAAACCAACCCCCCTCTTTCTCCTAATTCCCCTCCCCCTTACCACTAACCTTTCCCCCCCTCTCTCTTTCTCCCCCTAACCCCTTATGCATCTTTTCCTTCAAGAATTCACACTCTTTCACGTCTGATACTCTCTCTCTCTCTCTCTCTAAATCCCTAACCCCCAATATTTATCCTTCTATCTCTCTCTCTAAATCACTAACCCCCAATATTTCTCTATAAAACCCTAACCCTCTCTCTTTCTCAATATTTATTTCTCTCTATCTCCCTAACCCACAATCTCCCTCTCTCTAGATCTTTCTAAACTCCTAACCCCCAATCTCTCTCTTTCTCTCAACCCTAAGCCACAATCTCTCACTCTCTCTTTCTCTCTCTACAAACCCCTAACCCTCAATATCTCTCTCTCTCTCTTAATCCCTTCAAGACTTCACACCCTTTCACATTTGATACACACACACACACACTCTCTCTAAACCCCTAACCCCCAATCTCTCTCTCTCTCTCTCTCTCTCTCTCTCTCTCTCTAAATCCCTATCCCCCAATATCTTTCTTTGTCTCTAAACCCCTAACCCTCTCTCTATCTCCCTAACCCACAATCTCCATCTATCTAGATCTCTCTAAACCCCTAGGCCACAATCTCTCTCTCTTTTTCTCTCTCTACAAACCCCTAACCCTCAATATCTCTCTCTCTCTTAATCCCTTCAAGACTTCACACCCTTTCACATTTGATACACACACACACACTCTCTCTAAACCCATAACCCCCAATCTCTCTCTCTCTCTCTAAATCCCTATCCCCCAATATCTTTCTTTGTCTCTAAACCCCTAACCCTCTCTCTATCTCCCTAACCCACAATCTCCCTCTATCTATATCTCTCTAAACCCCTAACCCCCAATCTCTCTCTCTCATTTTCTCTCTCTCAACCCCTAAGCCACAATCTCCTTCTCTCTATAAAACCCCTAACCCTCAATATCTCTCTCTCTCTCAACCCCTTCAATACTTCACACCCTTTCACATCTAGTTCTCTTTCTCTCTCTCCCTCACTTTAAACCCCTAACCCCCAATCTCTCTCTCTCTGTCTAAATCCCTAACCCCTAATCTCTCTCTCTCTCTAAACCTCGAACCCCCAATCCCTAACACCCTTTCACGTTTGATACTCTCTCTCTCTCTCTCTCTTTGAGGCATCCAAAACTTAATAGTAGATATTGGTCAACTTCTACATCTTTTCCTTCAAGACTTCACACTCTTTCACATTCAATACTCTCTCTTTGTCTCTCACTCTAAACTTGTAAACCCCAATATCGCTCTCTCTCTCTCTCTCTCTCTCTCTCTCTCTCTCTCTCTCTCTCTCTCTCTATATATATATATATATATATATATATATATATATATATATATATTCGAGACATCCAAAACATCATAGTAGATTGGTCACCTTCTATATCATTTCCTTCAAGAATTCATACTCTTCCACATCTAACACACTCTCTCTCTCTCTCTCTTTCTAAACCCCTAACCCACAATATTTCTCTCTCTCTCTCTAAACCACTGGCCCCCCAATCTCTCTCTAAACCCCCAACCCCCAACCCCCAACCCCAATCTCTCTCTGTAAACCCATAACCCCTAATATCTCTCTCTCTCTCTCTCTAAATCCCTAACCCTCAATATATATATATATATATATATATATATATATATATCTAAACCCCTAACCCCCAATCTCTCTCTCTCTCTAACTCCCTAAACCCCAATCTCTCTCTTTCTTGCTCTCTCTCTATAAACCCCTAACCCCCAATCTCTCTCTTTCTCTCTCTCTCTCTAAACTTCCAACCCCCAATATCTCTCTTTCTCAATCTTTCTCTCTCTATCTCCCTAACCCACAATATCCATCTCTCTAGATCTCTCTAAACCCCCAATCTCTCTCTCTCTCTCTCTCTAAAACCCTAACCCCCAATATCTCTCTCTCTAAACCACTAAACCCCAATTTCTCTCTTTATATCTCTCTCTAAACCCCTTGTTAGATGCCCCATTGGTCCAAGCTCCAACAAATTACCCCTTAATCCGAAGGGTGTATATGAATCATATAAAAAGAAGAGAGCTAAATAACTGTAAGTGGACAACTACCACCTATTGAACATTTCCATCTTGAACATCATTTACCAAGAAAGTTAGTTAGAATCGTTCACTAAATTTTGCTAAATACAAGTGCTCTTTGAAGGGATGTATTTGGCTGACCATCAACCGAAGGGACTAGCATAAGCTAAAATATTTTACTATGTGTGTGGTTAAAGGATGACCACAAACTATGGAACTTGGTAACAACACTCGCTCAGAGGTTCTCTAGAACTTGGCACGAAGGCCTAGAGTTTCTGTTTGGAATGGTGGTTTTAGGTTGACCACAAACCAATTGGAGAGCTAAAAATAGGAAATGAGCAACTACCACTTGCTGAACATTTCCAACTTGACACTCTTTTTCCAAGTAAGTTAGCTAGAAAATTGCACTGTCTTCTGCTGAATGAAGATGCTCTCGATATTGGTGGTTTTAGGATGACCACCAACTCTGGAGCTCAGTCAAACATATATCTTCACAAGCTCGCTTATACTTGCTCGCTTGTTACTAACGGTCTTCATCCCCCGTTGTCAAGAACAATCTGAGGAGAGGAGAGTCTCATGGTGTCAAAACTAGGCACAAAACACATGAGTACTTTGTGGCATGGTTCTCCTCTGTCTTGATGATACATGCATCTCTAGCATGTCTGAATCTGGTGGCTTCCCAAACTCATTATGGCTCAGGCTCGCTTGATGTGACTTACTTGAGGAAGGTTGTGAATGTTTGTTGTTAGAGGGACAAGGCTTCGAAAATTGAAGCCTCACATCATGTTCCCCCCTGTTAGGTACAACGTAAGAAGTAGTACAATAACCTGTTGCAAGTTTCATTTTTGTAATCTTTAGTTTCACACACTGATCTGAAGAATGTTTACACTTCCCGCAATGCTGACAATGATGAAGATCAAAACACTGATCTTTCATATGGCCAACTTTGTCACAATGTTGGCATCTAGAACTCTGAATATATTCTGACATGATTTCTTTGTTTTCTAGCAACCGATAGGAATCATATTCAAATAAGGGGTTATTTTGAACAAGCAATAGTTCATAATGTTGATTCATGTGTTGTGCATCTTCCTCTTTTGCTTTCAAATTCAACAATTGATTGCTGATAGTTTGAAGTGTGACTTTGTTGATTGTGATTGAGTCATTTACAATTGTATGTACTAGAGTGTTCAACAACTCTAATGTTTCTTCTGTATTATACATAGTGAAGACAATTTAAGGCCTCCTTGTGCAGGTAGGACCAAGTACAAAGACTGAATCAGACCGAGGGATTCTTGCAACTCTTCCCTTTACAAGCAATATTTCAGTAGATTCAAACTTAGAAAGTGAGGGGTGTCAGTCTTAGCGGAAAATGCATCCACATACAATGTACAACTCAACTTAATTTCAATTTTGGTACTATACAAAACACACATGCAAGTACCAAACATACACAAGAACTTACAGGCAAAACACAGTTGCAAGTTACATTTATGGTTATTGAATTGAGGAATTTGTTATACCTGAATGATGTGGATCTAATTTTGCAACTTCTCTTCTCAATGATGTAGGATAACTGATGGCTAGAGAAAGAGCTATGCATGTCAAGAAATTGTGTGTACTATGCAGATCTGCATACACATTCTGCAGCACCATTAAAACAATTTTGCAGCGCTATACAAATTCAATTCTGCAGCATCACACAAGTTCAATTCTGCAGCAGCATGCAAATCACTTCTACAACACTATACATTCAGATTTTGCAGCGCTATTATTTAGTTCTATTATGCTATAAATTCAAATTCGCAATGCTATTACACATAGATTTACATTCATCTTCATCTCCAACTCAAATTTTCATCAACAATACATGAGTAAAACTTGAATAAGCTAGCATTCAATCCAAATCCAATGCAACAATAATAATGAAATAATAATATACCAATATGCATCTTTAAGCAGTATTTAAGAAAAAAGAGCAGTCTTCACGAGTAGAGATGGTCTTCAAAGTAATTGTATCCACTCTAGGTCTCCTCCTTGTAACTCACAACAAATGGTGGAATAATGAGAATAGTTTATAGACATAGAGCACATAGATCAAGAATAAGAACTTCAATGCAACTATGCAAATGGACTTCAACGCAACCAAAGACAATGTAACAAATCCAAGCTCCACCACCGGTATTTAAATCAGTCTTCAAGTGTCAGGAGAACACTACTAAATGAAGGTCGTAGTAGATAACAGTGGTCGTAGCTCATCAATGGTGTGAAGTGGTCACACCTCTTCACCAATGTGGAGTCACATCATGAATAAAAGAGAAGAATATCCCATTCTTCACCAACCCTCAGTGTAATGCATCAAAAGATGATATGTAGTAGCAATGGAGTCACAACTCACGTTCCACAAGGTCGCAGCTCCATGGACTAGACGAGATAGAGAAATATGCATTCAACATCTATCTTCATGCACTATTAACACCAAAGGATAAATCTTCCTCAAAAACTCTTTCAATGACTTGTTGTTTTCTAATTCCTTTCTTAGAGAGACAATTTCAAGCTCTCTTTCTTGACAGGATTCTTCCTTTTCTATTAGTTGACTTGTTAGACCTTCTTCAACTTTGTTTGCTTCTTCCACTTGAATTTTTAGACTGACAATAGTCTTTCCAATTTCTTCTTTCGAAATATGATCTTCCTCTTGATACTTCTGCAAATTTTCCTTAAGAAACTTGTTTTCTCTTTCACCTTTCCTTAATTTACTTAGAGATCTAATGAGTTCTCCTTCAAGATCCACTTCTCCTTCAATTTCAGATTATTCTGTATCTTCATAAACATTTCTTTTTCTCTCAACAAATTCATCATATGTTTTAGTGTGTCCTTCATTTTCTGATAATTCATCCTTGCCCATGAGTGGAACATCTTCTATGTTGCTATCACTTTCACTAGATGAGCTTCTTTCACTTTTTACATCTAATTCTTCTTTAATCATCTTCTCAATTGTGTAGAGACTTTGTAATTTATCCCACAACTCTTTAGATGATGCACATTTTCCTATGTTGTCTTTCACATAAATAGATAATGCACCTAGGATGGCATCCATTGCCATTGTGTTTCCCTTATTTAACTTCCTTTTGGATACAAAATGTGGTGGTATCTTTGGAGTGATGTAACTTGTAACAACTAAGTTCCAAATATCAAATGACGTTGCCATCAAGGATATTCTCATTCTCATGCTCTAAATGGCATAGTTTGTCCCACCAAATATTGGTGCTCCATTCTCAGCTAACTCTACTTGCTTATCGATGTGTGTTCTCAAGTATCATCCTTCCAGTGGTCAAACTTGTCTGAAGGAACTGTCCCTAATACCAATTGTTGGAACACACGATGATACTAAGAGGGGTGGGTGAATCAATGTCATACACTTTTGCCAATTTTCACATCATTAATTATGTACCATTATCAATCATAACATTAATCAACATGAAAAAAAAGTACACCAAATATTTATATGGAAACTCAATTTATTGAATTGATAAAACCATATATTACAAAGAATGATATGAGACACCAATATTCGATGATGGTGTGAGAACCCACTCACTGATTTGCAGACACCAATCTGACAAGGATGCCAATCCCTTGTGCAAGCACCAACTTGCAATTTGCGGGAACCAACCTGTTCAAGGGACAAGGACACCAATTCTCTTATGAGAATCAACTCATAAACTGGACTATCCTGTCAAATAGTTGAGGACACCAATCCTCTTGAGCACCAACTTAATTCTGTAGGCACAAACTTGTTAAGTAGATGAGGAAACCAATATTATGTAAGAACCAACTTACAACGCAAGCACCAACCTGCTCTTATTCAAAATCTGATCTTCACGAAACTATCTTCACATCTTTGTTTTTCTTATTAATTGTCTTCAAATATCCATCTTTATTTTTCATCTCTACTTCTATGTCAGCACCCTTATCCTCCTTCTCTACACTAGTCTTCAAATCCTTGAAACAATCCTTAAACAACCTCAAGAAAATCTATCTAGAAATGGTCCTTAACCAAAATCAATTATGTCCACTAAAGTCTGTCTAATAATAGTCACTCAAATATGCTCCAAAAATTGCCTTTACCAATTGTCAAAATATGATTCAAGTGATTGCATTCAACAATAATAAATATCTATCAACAAACCACTTTAGATCTCTCTTGGAAGGTGTTCCAACAACAATCTTCAAATATGTTCTGCAATCTTGAAAACTGTGTCAAAAAATTAGACCAAAACTTCACTTGGAACAAGGCCAAATATTCCTGCAATAAGTTTTTAGAACTTGCACCCTTATTAGTTCTTCAACCTACTACCAAACTTGTTGACAGTCCTCCACAAATTTCATCACTTGACATGCTTCTTTGCTTGTTCCTCGGACTGCTCTTTTTCCTTTACACTTGTTGCGAGCATTTTCTTGGCTTGCTACGAGCATTTTACTTGTCCTGTTGTGGGCATTTTCTTGGCCTGTAGTGAGCATTTTCCTAGCATGTTGCGAGTATTTTCTGATCACCTTCGGGCATTTCAATAAGTATGCAGACATTTCCCTTGTTGTGTGGGCATATTTCAAGGTGTTGAAATCACTTTATCTTTGACACTTCAAATGTTGTAATCAATGCTTTATAGCACTTTGTTCTTTTATCAACATTGATACTTCATGACAAGGTTTGCTTCAAGAGACTTCAAACATTTTCTTTACTTCAATGATTTCCTGGGAACATCATCAACCCTAGTGATCTCTTCATCCGTCATCTTCCAAGTACATCATCAATCATCTTCTTGGACTTCCAAGGACTTGATCAAGCCTCGTACATCATCAACCATTAATGAAAACAATGTCATTCTCTTGGCATCAATGACAACACATTCAACATAGAGGCATGATGTCTAGGTGGAGGATGGTGCTAAAATTTATTCCATTGAGAGACCTTAGAATAGCCTTCTATCTTTGAGGAGGCACATGCATGGTAGGATGTCATGAAAATATGTTTGGAAACTATGATGGATTCAATGCTTGATTCTAGATTTACAGTTTCTATGAGTATTATAGAGTATAGAGACAATGTTCATGGATTCTCTTAGGTAGAGGGAGTTTATCATGATGTTACTCTTGCTTCATAATTCTCTCAACCTTAGGGATTTGTCCTAGTTCAGTTTGTTTTAGTTACTAGAGAATTTGAGTTGCGCAAGAAAGATTCTCATGATGATAGGTTGTCGATGGCATTGGATGGATTGTTGTTAATCCATTCTAGGACTTGACTGTAACCATCGATTAGTTCCTATTCATAGTCAACTCCTTGGTCAGATCTCAGTCAAATCCACTCATTCCACATTATGGATCAATCGATCCATCGAATCAATCGACTATGTGGATCAGTGGATCCATCAACTCAGTCGATCCATGTAATCTTCTGGAATATTCATTTGTCCTACATGCCCTGCGGCATTCGATGACTCTAGCACATGTCAGCTGACATTATAAAAAGTCAGAAGGAACTAGGAAGACACCAATGAGGTGGCAATGATGTGTCTTCATCTTCTTCTAGCCGATAGATGGATAGAAAATGGTTGGTCTTCTCAATCAAGTTGTAACTACTTCTTTATAACTGAAATGTTGTGGGTAGGAACCCAAGCGTCCCTCAGATATGTATATATGCATGTAAGAATGAATATGAAAGGGTTCCTTGTTCTTGATTGCACTAAGACGAGTCTCAAAAGAGAAGGATCGATTGGTTCTTCATGGGTCCTTCATTCAACCTCCGTCCATGTAAATGATTCTTTCGACTCAGTACACCTTGATACAAGTTTTTTCTTATGGACTTAGGAGATTGTCGTTCTACAAATGACTGTTCAATACAACTGGATTTTTCACCCTTGGGGTTTCTCTGTTATCAATTCTTGACTTGCATTTTCATGTGATTGGTATTGTCTATTGATCTCAGTTGTTTTATGTTTGGTTATTACCTACATTTGTTTTCTTACTCATTTTGGTATTATTCTCTTTCGCCATAACAGAGCTTGATTCATTCATTCGACTTTGTTTTCCTCTTGTCAACTCCCTGGGACACGTAGATCAGTTTCCTATAGCATGATATTTGTATTATAGGATTCAGGAGATGATTTATGAATATTTCTATATTTGTGACTTTGACAGATGTGATCCATTTTTCTTGATCTTGTATGGAGATACGATTCTCTTTACAGGATGTTATGGACAAATTATGATGTCATGTCCATTGAATTTGGCTCCTGATGATGACTTGGAGGATGATGGAGTTCGATATATTTATTTTGTTCAAGGTTTATGTTCCCTCATATTCATGGGTGGTCATTATTCTTTAGAGGATAAACATGTTTTGATAACATGGGTGACAATATATTTTCAAGTGGTAGTTTCACTATAGGTGACAATGGTTGATACTAGGATTGTAGCAGGTACAAACTTGCAAGTAACATGGTTGGTGGATATGCAGAGGGATTCATTAGGTGATAGAGTAAATATTTTCCTTGTAAATAGGGAACGTTATCTTTTGGGATTACTTAAAAAGTGTTTACACCATGATTAGGGTGCTTCATAAGGTTTGGGGTACACAGTCATGTATGTTCAACCCCTAGATGGTATGAAATGGATTGACACATGGGAGATGGTTCATGATGGATTTGCAGAGTTGAGATAGCTTGCTTGGTGATTGATTGACCTCAGATGGTTGTTTTCTTGGTATTCTCCCCTTAGGCATTGGATTTCTCTTGACAGTTTGGTAGATGCCTTCCATAATTCCCACATGGATAGTTCACTTGGTTGGAGGATTACCTACATGGGAGGAGAAGTATTTTGCATATTGGAGAAGGGAATTAGGCCCTATATGGGATGGGATTTCTTATATTCATTTTCAAAGGGTCAGAGTTGGTTTAGAGAGGCTTGGGCCATGATAGTGTTATTGCAAAGGGAAAGTGACTAGTGGAGTACACTTCTTACTAAGGATGATGGATGGAGTTCAAGGAGACTTGTGATAGAGGTATGTGGACTTACCTTATGTAGCTACAACATATTGGAGTCCTTATTGTGTATTACATCACCTTGAAGCATGGCATATATATTTTGGAGTGTAGTGACTCATTTGTGTTGACCTACATGAGTTTATTGTAGGTTGCTTGTAAGGGCTTGGATCCACATTGTATTATTGACCTCCCTTACCTCTCATATAAATATAGGAAGGAGATAGTCCTCATTAATATCTTTGTGTTTATTATTATATTCACTCTTGATTTGAGATGTGATCTTGGAGAGGAGTGTGTAATAGTCCTCTCTCTCTCTCTCTTTGTCTATTGGTCTTCTCTTGTACTTGAACTATATCTCAAGTCACCGAGGGTTTCTTGGTCTTATTGGAGAATCTTGGAGGTCTAGGTTTAGGGTAATACCTTACATATTGGATATTAAGGTTTTGTGATACATACCTAGGGTTATTTTGTAAGAAAAAAAGAAAAAAAGAGAATATATTTCCTTGGAAGATGCGTTGGAGCGATTCTTGCATATTGGAGATCCTTGGTTGAGTTAGGGTTTTCATGTTTTACCTAGATATGGTTTTGGAGAGATCATGGACTTGTACTAGCATCGAGAGAAGGTTATGCTATGCACATGTACTTCATCTTGAGTATATAAATGAAGTTTTTAGATGTCCAAAACTTGTGCATTTTATAGATTTGAATTTCAACCATATGTGTTCATGCATTATCATTTATAGACATATATGTGATTATTTGACATAAGTAAAAGGACAATTATTAAGTGATTTAACATGTTCATTTAGGAATCGAAGGGGTTGTTCTATTGTTGTTATACCTACTGTTGTATTTCTGTTATAACTATTGTAAAAGATCAATTTGAGCTCTATTTTATGTGGGTTAAGTTGACCTAGAGGGCTACAACTTATCCATGTTGTTTGGTATATTTTTTCCTTGAATATCCTAGAAGATTGGATTGTTTGGTAGTGAAATATTTTACCTTTTTGTTGTTTCTTTTTACACTATTTCACAACAACTCTAAGGATGAAAATTCACAAGGTTAAGTTTTGAGAAACCTCTAGGAAAGAGGTGAAATTTTCAGATTTACATTAAAAATAAAAAAATCAGAAAATTTGAACACAAGGAAACATATTCAAATTCACAAGGCTCTAATGCATGAATAGATCTTGTTCATCACCTAGTACATCCAAGAAGCCTAGGTGGCTTACCCAATCACTATGGGAGGCACATGAACAAGTACATGCTCCAAAGGATTCTTTTCAAGTGATTAATCCTCCAAAGTATTTTCCTAATCATGGTGCATTGACATCTTCCATCATCAACATAGAGAAAATATAGAGAAGGTGTGGTGAGATGCCATGATAGACAAGTATAACTCCATATTGAAGGATGATGTATAGGAGATTATAATGAGCCAAGAGGGTAAATCAATGATTGATCCTAGGTGGTTGTACAAGGTAAAACATGTAATGGATGGCAACATAGACAAGTAGAAGTCTAGGGTCATAATAAGATGACTCTCCTAAAGAGAAGGAATTAACTATGGGAAGAACTTTATTGAAGTTACTAAATATACTTCCATCATTATTGTTATGTCTCTTGCATAAGTTTTTGGATGGCCTTTAATTAGATGGATATAAAAATTGTTTTACTTAATGCTCTGATTGTGGAGGAAGTATGCATTAATTAGTCGAGAGGTTTTGAGGTGCATGGGAAAGATACCCATCTATATAGGGGAATAAGTTCCTTTATGTGTTTAAGTAGGAACCATGTGCATGGTACTCCAAGAATAATGAATAACTACTTAATTTAGTTTTCACCAAGATTGTTGCTTATCCAAATCTTAATCATTTATTTTATAGATCTAATTTGCTAATCTTAGTCATGTAGATGACTTGATACTTACGAAGTTGATTGCATGGTGCAAAAGAGAGTTGGAATGTGAGTTTGACATAAAGGACATCAACCTAATGCATTATTTATTGGTTTAGAGGTTTAGCAAGGTATAAGTGAGGTCTTCCTTGGATAGGGGTAGTACATAATGGAGATTTTGAAGGGACTTTAGAGGATGGACTATAAACCCTTAGTCACTCCTATGGTTTTGAATCTAAATTTACATGCTGATATACATCAAAATTTGGTAGATCCTTCATTATACAATCAATTAGTTGGTTCCTTTATGTATTTGGTTAACACTAGGCCTAATATTTGTTGTATAGTGAACACTTTGAACCATTACATGGTTGAGAAAAAGCATATACATCACAGGGTTGTTGCAAAGCATATGTGTTGATACTTGAAGGGAACAATGAATTATGGTCTAAGTTATGTGGGAGATGGTGAGTTGGTGTTGCATGGTTTTGTTGATTCTCACTAGGGAGGGGATGCATGTGATCAAAATAATACTTTAGGTTGTTACTTTATTTTGGTTTTAGGTAGGATGTCCTAGTTCACTAGGAAACATAGAACAATTGCACTCAATTTAGCATAGTCAGACTCAATATATGGTAGTGATTTGAACGAGTTGTGAGGCCATCTAGCTTCACAAGTTAATATAAAGTTGACTGATCATATGTTGGATCTATTATGGTATACTATGACAAACAAATTTGTATCAAACTCTTTGAGAATATCTTGTTTCATGATGTTACTGGACAATCTACCGAAAGCGGACTTAAGGCGTGATCTCCCTAGTTCAACGTGAATCTAGAACAAGTGAGACAGAATATGAAACGAATTTCCTAGATCTAGTTAGAGATCGAGTAATTAGATGTCTTACCTTTCAGATCGTGGATCCTTTCTCCTTGACGTTGCTCCAAGCTTCAGGGTCTTCATATCTCAGCTGCAAAACCTGTCAAGTCATATAGAACAATGCAAGCAGTAAAATGCATCTATACAGTAACAGATCTAAGTAAACAGTTAAGCAAGTAAAATACACAAACATCATTAACACAACAACATTTGGTGGAAAGAGTTTATATTACTGCATTAAGAAGGGAAATACATAGTAGAGAGTGATTACAACCAAGGCTTAACGTCGCAATCCTCCTCCAACAAGCCAATGCCAAAGCCTCCAATGGAAGTATAGGTCTCCCAGGAGATGAGTAGGGATCTCCTAAGCTAATTTCACCAGCATGCAAGTACTATAGACTTCCTCCCTTTGGAATGGGATCTTGTATTTATAGGACCAAGTGGATAGAGTAGGTTGAGGATCATGGGGAGAGGGTCAAGGGATCCTCCCATTAGGTTAGGGAACATAAGGCCAACTCACTTAGGAGTTAGGGATGGGGATCCACCTCATCCAACTTCTAGAATTCGCTCGAAAGCTACCTTTATCTCATAAAATTGACTCCAGAGCAGTTAGTATGAGGACAACCTGCGTCGGCGCACCTTGCTCGAAGAAAACATGCACCGGTCTAATTAGGAGTGTGGATAAAGGACATCAACTTGCTCCAAATGACTAACTTGATCATGGGACTTCAAGGATTTTAGGCACTGAGGTTACAGGATGTAGATTTTGGGTGTAATAGAATGCCCCCCAAAGCATGACGCTGTTGAAACTAGACAGGTGAAATTCTTTGACAGAAGGATTGGAAAGGACTTGTCGGAGAGAAGATGCTGCTGCAGTACAACTGACTCTGAGAACACAGTCTCGTATGACTTACAACATGGCAACCGACCAATACATTGCATATCCATGGTAGTAAAGACCGACTGAACACAATCATGGCTACTAGAAACAAGCGTAGATCCATGATGAGATGATAACACAGCCATGACCAATACACAAATGGATCCGTGTAATATGACTCAAAAAATATCCATCGCAACCTGGGTAAAACATGACTCCCCGGGATCTTCAAGCCGAACCCGCAACGATACAAATCTATCCATGTGATTACAAATGTCTTGACGTCGAACATGGTAAAAACCACTTGATTACCGGTCATTGATGTATACCATTAACAAGCGCGAGGGAAATCACCATTGATGTCAATGATTCCTAAGGTATCATAGTACATATCATCAAGTGTGAATAAATGAGTTGAAGTCAAATGCTGGATGAAATATTTCGATCAAGAGTCAATGATGTAAAATCATGTCGAAAGCGAGGTAACCTGCCACTGAGGTATGCAGGCCCAAGGTACTCGATTGGTTTCTACATTCAATCCTCAGATGATGTGTTGAGGTTGACAAGGATGAATTTGTCGAAGGAAGGCCATGATGAATCCCCCATCATTGGCATGAAACTCAACAACAGATGTTTGGAGTAGATCAGATGGTACAGTAACATGCAATACTGTCAGAGTAGATCGACATGGTGGGGGGTGTACTGACTGCAAATGATGAGCGATGAATGTATCCTTGAACATCAGCATGGCATGACTTGGTAGTATTGACTTGACGAGAATGACGCCAACTCCTAATGAAACTGATGATGGAAGTATTCTTTGGATGACCCAAAGGAGTAACAAGACTCAAGAAGTAGGAAAAATTTGAGGACAAACGGATGATCCAAGTACTGCATGCGAATGCAAATGAGTGCCATGTTCAGGAATGACTAAGTATTGCCACTGGTTAAAGGTGTAACAAAAAAACTTTCCTTTTCCCCATCATGACTGATGAGTGCCTCATGTGTTTTTGACAAGCTTGATGAGGGTAACCAGATGCTCGGTATAGCTCATCTCATAGATGAGTCCAATCCCAAATATTTTCGAACCTGGGAAAGGAGGGGTTCGTCCCATGACGGGAACTTCAATGTTGAGTTTTAACGAGTCCATAGAAGGTAAACTCGGTGTCATTTCATATTTAGAGAGTCTGAAAGGAACTAAAGAAGAATCCAAAGGTCATTTTTTTGTAAGGTTAGCCTCTTCGACCGGAAAAGGGTAAAACAACGTGAGAGAGGAATCTTCCAGTCATGATTGGCTGGAGTATTCCTTTTTTGTAAGCAATGCCCTTTGGTCTGAAAAGGGGTAAACTATCACTAGGGAGATGATCATTCAAATACTTTTACAAGCGTGAACGCATCAAGTTTGCTTGGCGATCTTTTCGTATTTTGAGAACCTAAAATCAGCTTAAAGAGAGACTCCAGAGGTTCCTTTTTCAGAGGAGTTTAACGAGCCTAAAAAAGTGATAAAATCTAACTCGGTGACTTATTCTCATCATTTTACAAGCACGAGAAAGAACAAAGAGTAAGCTCGGTTGCCATTTAATAATTTACATTAATGAGCAAAATAATGACAAAAAGACGCTCGACGAGTGTTCATACCTAAGAATGTATGTAGAAAGACCATAACCGCGAAAAAACAGATCAAAATGGTACCAAACTTCACCTGTACGCTTGAAACTAGGTCAAAAACAATTAACCGGATATAAATAAACTCAACTATAGCAAAATAACCCATTTCAAAATAAATTAAAAAAGGAATATTCTCTTTTTCAATATAAATAGGGGTGAAATAGTAAAAAGAATTGTTCAGATATCCACATCATCTTTTTCAGGATCTTGCATGCAATTAGGGTTTGCATGCAAATTCTAGGGTTTGCATGCACTTTGCATGCATCCCAGTCACCAGGTTGATGCCTCCAGCACCTTAACCACCTTATTCTAGCACCCGGGAGCCACTTACTTCAGAGTTTTAGCCCTCCTAGTCATGAAGGCGCCCACTTCTCACCTACTGCCAGAGAAGGGCACACTTCTTCACCTACCACTGCAGTTCCACTTCAGTTACACTCAGTTAGCTCCGATTCTCCCTGATTTGAGGCTAGTTTCACTCCCGACTGACTATTTCACTTCCGTTGGACCTCCAGATTGACTAGATGACTTGTTCTGACTTCAGTTAGCCTCCCATGCGCCCTCCACTGAGCCTCCTTCCCTTAATAAGTGCTACATGCTTCAGTTACACTTGTTACACTCAGTTAGACTCAGATTGACACCTGGATGACTGGTTCTTGTGCATTGATGACCACCACCGATTGATGATGAGGACTCCTAGTTGGAGTCAAGCTACTCCATTCAGTGATTCGAATGACCTCCTTAGGCAATTCGAATTGCTCAGTCATTGTTACTGTATTCTATTGTAATCATTCACCCTTACTGGGATATTGAGCATTGCTGCATGTTTTGCACAGTTTTACACCATATTTTTTATGTTCATCTGTTGTGATTGATTTACTTGTTCATTAGATCTGCTGTGACTGATTTTAAATGGTATCAGAGCCATTGCAGGGACAAGATCTCTTTTCTACAGGTGTTTCTACAAGAAGATTTGAGTGAATTGCTCAAAAATTGCAAAAAGTTTTGGCATGAAAGATCTCAAGGGCATTCGCTCCTGTGCATGCAAAGCTTGAAAAGACATCCAATACTACTCCAGAAGCTTGAGTTTCCACATAATTCCTGGATCTGATACATTGGACCCATTCAACATTGTTTGATCTCCAATCCTAGGTGTGATGCAACTCTAAAAGGGTGGATTGTTCGACCTCATTGTTCTTGGTTTATTGTGATTTGCAGGTTATTGTCTCCATCATTTGCATTCACTACTCTGCCCTTGCAAGCTCCTCTACATCAGTGTGCACTCGCTCCTAGCAATGGAATACTCTTCTTCAAATCCAATCCTCACCCCATTCAATTATTTTGATTTGAAATATGATATGGAGATCATATTACGTTCAAAAGGTTACTACCGAGTCACTCTTGGTCTTGAATTGGAGCCAAACAACTTGTCAGATAGAACCAAACACTACAACAAGATTGATGAAGCTTATGGTCTTCTTTGTCTCTCCATCTCCAAAGATCTTCACTTCCATCTCAGCGGATTGAAGACTCCAAAATCTATATGGGAGCAACTTGAAACACTATTTGGCAAGCAGGACGAGCTTAGGGCCTTTCAATTAGAGAATGAATTGATTGCCCTTAGTCCTGAGAATTTCGAGACCATTAATGAATTCTTCACAAAATTCAAGAACTTGAACTTGCAGTTGAAGAACAGTGGAGTTATCAAAGAGGATAAACAATTGATCCTCTCCATTCTCAGCAAGCTTGGTAAAGATTATTCGGTATTTGTCTCTACTTTCAATTCCGGTCGGCTAACTACCCCGAATTGGAAGATGCCTACCTTGAATGCCTTCATTGAGTCCGTCACAAAAGAACATGACAAGTTGATTCAAATGGGGTCCATAAGCTCCAAATATTCAGCCCTATATGTTCAAGGACCCAAGATCTCGAATGGTAAAGGAAAGCAAAAGAAGGAGAAGCCCAAATTCGAGCCTCACAAGCAAAGAGAGAAAGGCAAACAGATGGATGCACCATCCAGTTCAAAGTTCAAGAAAAAGGGCAAAAAAGGTAACCAAAAATCTAAATGTACTTATTGCAACCGTGGCTTTCATCCTGAAAGTTCATGTATGAAGAAGACTATAGATCAAATGGCCCTCCTTTTGGAAAAGAACAACATAACTCTTCCTGACGGTGCAAGGAAGAAGGATAGGAATGATGATCATGAAAGAGGACACGCACCCATGGCAACTGTTTCGAAGCCCACTACTCTCTTGATAGATTCAGGTGCATCGAATCATATGGCTGCAAATATTGATTCTTTTTCTTCATTCGATCCAAACAGCTCCATCCCCATCCATTTGGGAGATGACTCAAAAATTTCTTCAAAGGGCAAAGGTACGATTCATGTAGATCATGGAAGCTTTCAGAATGTTCTATATGTGCCTTCCTTGGCTTCAAATATTCTTTCTGTGTATCAAATGACACACACTGGTGAACCGAAGCAAGTTACATTCAACCCTAATACAGTTGAAATTTCTGATATCAAAAGTGGAAGACTTGTTGCAGTCGGAAAGGCAAACCACACTGCAAAATGCTATGAGTTTTCACACTTTATTCCGCTTGCAAAGCCCACTGCTCTTCGCACACATGGTAATGAGGTTAGTAGGCTTTGGCATGAAAGATTTGGACATCTTAATTATAAGTATTTTCTGTTGATATCAAACAAATCCATGGTAGATGGTATTCCACAACTCCGTTCCTCGAAGGGAATATGCACTGGTTGCATTATTGGGAAGCACCCTGAGCACAGATTCGACCGCGGCAAAGCTAGCAGAGCTTCTACAGTTTTGGGGTTGATACATTCTGATATCAGTGGTCCGCTTCCCCATATGTCATTAAATGGTTCAAGGTATGTTTTGACATTTATTGATGATTTTCCCCCCTTTACATGGGTATTCTTTCTCAAAAACAAGTCAGAAGTGCTTGGAAAATTCAAGGGTTTTAAGGCTTCTGTTGAGACCGCCACTGAGAGCAAGATAAAAGCTCTTAGATCTGATAATGGTGGAGAATATATCAAGTCTGAGTTTCTGCAACTTTGTGCCCAAATAGGAATTCAGATCCAACATACAGTTCCCTACACACCCTAGCAACACGGTGTAGCGGAAAGGAAAAATCGGTCACTGAAAGAGATGGCTACATGCATGATTGAATCAAAAGGTTTGGCTGCAAATCTTTGGGATGAAGCAATCAATGTTGATGCATACATACAGAACCGTGTTCCATATTCATCCGTGAAAGGTATGACTCCTTTCGAAGCATTCTTTGGTCACAAACTGGATGTGTCAAATTTCAGAGTTTTTGGCTCTACTGCATGGGCTAGAATTCCTTCCAAGAAGAGACGAGCTTTGGATCCACAAAGTATTGAGTGCATACTGATAGGATATGGGGAAGAATCAAAAGCATATAAACTCATGGATATCATATCTAAAAAGATATTCATAGAGCGCAGTGTGCAATTTGAAGAACCGCTTCAAGAATTGCAACTAGTCGAGGAAGAGACTGCCGATTCACCGCCTTCACCAGAAGAAGATCCGTGCAGTGATAATGAAGGTATGAGTTCTGATATTTCTGATATTGTAGAATCATATGATGATCATGACATATCAGGTTCGGAATCCGACCATTATGATCCTCCTCAGTTACCAAAGTGGGCCCAAAACACTCTTCAATCTGCTGGTTCGAACCTTAAAAATCCTATTGATCCGAGACGAACAAGAGCAGACTTTCAAAGAGCAGGTATGGCTCTTTCTATTACTGATCCATTACTTCTTGAGATTTTTTATTTGATGGCTGGTTCAGATCCCACATCATACTATTCTGCCCACCGAGATCCGAGATGGCAAAGTGCCATGGATGAAGAGTACAGTTCTCTTCAAAAGAACAACACATGGGAGCTAGTTTCTCTTCCACCTGGAAGAAAATTAGTAAAGTGTAAATGGGTCTACCGCATGAAATTTTCTGCTGATGGATCTATCAGCAAATACAAAGCAAGGTTGGTGGCAAAAGGTTTCTCCCAAGTCCAAGGAGTGGACTACACTGAGACCTTTGCACCGGTTGCAAAGATGGATTCCATCCGCCTTGTTTTGGCTATTTCCGTATCCAAGCACTGGGAAGTGCACCACATGGATGTGAAGAGTGCATTTCTACATGGAGACCTTGCTGAAGAGGTATATATGCAGCATCTAGAGGGCTACACATCAGATCCATCATTAGTTTGTAGATTGAATAAATCTTTGTATGGGTTGAAACAGGCCCCAAGAACTTGGTACGCAAAGATGGACTCCTTCCTTCTTTCTCAGAATTTCCAAAGATGAAAATCTGATCCGAATGTGTATCTTCAGCGAGTTAAAGGTAATTTGTTGGTTATTCTACTTTATGTTGATGATCTTCTCATTACTGGTAGCACTCTTACTTCAATAAACAAGCTAAAAACTTCCTTAAATCTAGCTTTTGACATGAGTGATTTGGGCTTGCTGAGTCACTTTTTGGGCTTGGAGATAGCTCAAAATTTTGATGGGATCACTATATCTCAGCAAAAATATGCTTCCGACCTGTTATTGAAGTTTAATATGGCTGAATGTAAGTCAACCCCATTCCCATTCCTCTCAGGAATCAGTCTTGAGGAGGGAGATTCTACACCGCTTGCAGATTGCAGTATGTATCGATAGTTGATTGGTTCACTACTTTATTTGACACACTCAAGGCCTGATATTTCATATGCCATGAGTGCCGTGTCAAGGTATATGCAGCAGCCACATGAGCTTCATTGGAGAGTAGCCAAGCGGATCTTGTAGTATGTGCAAGGTACGAGACAGTTTGGCATACATTATGTTGCAGATTCTGAGCTTGATTTCATTGGTTTTACTGATTCAGATTGGGTAGGTGATAGCATTGATCGGAAGTCCACTTCCGGTTATGTTTTCATGATTGGTCATGGTGCTATTTGCTGGTCCAGCAAAAAGAAAGCAGCCATTGCACTTTCTTCAGCAGAGGCAGAGTATCGAGGGGCAGTCAATGCCTGCATTCAGGTAGTTTGGTTGTAGGGTATTCTTTCCGAGTTTGGTTTTGGTGGCACTACTTCGACTGTCCTATTTTGTGACAATCAAAGTGCTATCAAGATATCCATAGATCCAGTTCAATGGCAGAGGACCAAACACATTGAGATTCATATGCATTACATTCGACAGTTGGTGCATGACCGCACCATCATTCTGCAATATTGCCCTACTGATGAGCAAATTGCAGACATCTTCACCAAGAGCTTCACTGAGAAGAAGTTCTCTTACCTCCGTTCACTGTTGGGGTTGAGTTCCATCATGGTGGAGACAGATTGATCCATTATTATGCTTTAGCTTGAGGGGGGGCTTTCTTCCCACTGGGTTTTCCCTCTTTCCTCACTTAGTTTATTTTCAACATTTTTTGGATTATTGTATTGGGGTGACCTTTGGTCTTAGTTACCAGGGCCCCACATTATTTTCTTTTGCACATCATAGTCTAGCTTGAGGGGGGGTGTTCGGATATCCACATCATCTTTTTCAGGATCTTGCATGCAATTAGGGTTTGCATGCAAATTCTAGGGTTTGCATGCACTTTGCATGCATCCCAGTCACCAGGTTGATGCCTCCAACACCTTAGACACCTTATTCTAGCACCCGAGAGCCACTTACTTCAGAGTTTTATCCCTCCTAGTCAGGAAGGCGCCCACTTCTCACCTACTGCCAGAGAAGGGCGCACTTTTTCACCGACCACTGCAGTTCCACTTCAGTTACACTTAGTTAGCTCCGATTCTCCCTGATTTGAGGCTAGTTTCACTCCCGACTGTCTGTTTCACTTCCGTTGGACCTCCATATTGACTAGATGACTTGTTCTGACTTCAGTTAGCCTCCCATGCACCCTCCACTGAGCCTCCTTCCCTTAATCAGTGCTACACACTTTAGTTACACTTATTACACTCAGTTAGACTCAGATTGACACCTGGATGACTGGTTCTTGTGCATTGATGACCACCACCGATTGATGATGAGGACTCCTAGTTTGAGTCAAGCTAATCCATTCAGTGATTCGAATGACCTCCTTAGGCAATTCAAATTGCTCAGTCATTGTTACTGTATTCTATTGTAATCATTCACCCTTACTGGGATATTGAGCACTGCTGCATGTTTTGCACAGTTTTACACCATATTTTCTATGTTCATCTGTTGTGATTGATTTACTTGTTCATTAGATCTGCTGTGACTAATTTTACAAGAATTACTATTTGTTTTTTACCAAGTTGGAGAGGTGAAAAGTGCCCTTTGAAGCCGTTTTTTCTTTTGCTAATTCCGGGAGCCGTGATCTGTCATTTAAGGTGCCGTCAGCAATAGGTAACCCTAAACCTACCTATTTAACTTTTCAATGGATTAGAATTTGTTTTTTCATGTTTTTAGGTAGATTTTGAGCTCATTAAGTTGGTAGGTTTGCGTTCATGGGCCAGCGCAGAAATCCTATTCGAGATCTGCACCGGCGCAGAACACGAAAGGGAGTTCTAGGCTGGGGGCGCACTGTCCAAATGGACGTTCTGCGCCGGCGCAAACAACCAATTTGAACTCAAAACCTAGCCAAAAATAAAAAGTTTTGATGGATGGACACAGTTCTAAAGATGTTTAAATGGATTTCTTGGCAGGTTTGGAGTGACACAATGGTCCTTGAATGGCAGGAATGCAAGCATGAGCTTGAAGATGTGCAAGTGGAAAATAATCCACAAAGCATTGTAGCGTTGAGGAACTGTGAGCTACTCAAGTACTTTTGAGTGTTGGGGATGAGATCCCAAGTCTAGCTACTGACATACCTGGTCCAATGTTGGGACCCCAGTCAATAGTACTTCCGGATAGGTGTGCACACGCTTACCATAGATGTCGAGGACATCTATTTTCTAACAGGGTTATCCCAGCGAGGGAACCTTGTGTCTTTGACCAGGTCACAGGGTGGTGGCCATTCGGTTGAAGACATGATAGATCAATGGTGTACTCCAGGTACGGTGATGGTTGGTGGGAAAATTCCCATCAAGCATGTTAGGGATCCGGCCTTGCGAGCGGTACTCTTCACCGTTGTGCGAGTTGCTGGTAGCTGAGCTGCTCACTTAGTGAGCAAGTCGCAAATGATGTATGTTGAGGAGTGTATGACTCCTACCATGTTCAACTGGTGCGAGGGGCTCTTCACAGACTTCAAGGATCAGTTGACCAAATGTCAGGGCGGGGCACTGAAATAGTTTGGATATGGATTGGTATTGGTATCTTTCATGCTGGAGCAGGTGCCTCACTTGCGCCCGCAAGTGGAATTCGAGGATCGGGATGCATGTGATCCTCACATGCTGAGATGGATAGAGGTGATGGCTCGCCATGGTGGCGGGGGTCCCATAATCAGTTTTGGTACTGGATTCTTCACATGGCTACAGGAACAGATCCTCATGGTGGAGGATTATCCATATGCTGGTACAAACTTCTAGGGAGATCTAGATCTGGTGCTTCCAGAGGGGACGCAGTGGGGCGACATCGGTAAGAAAAAATGCTTGTGTTTTTAATGTTTTATATATTTTATGATTTTTTTGTAGTAGTGTTGATAACATTTACATGTTTCCTTGCAGACGTGGGTCCAGAGTAGCCACTTGGAGTCTCTCACCTCATGCGGAGGGGAGGAGTGCTAGAGATGGAGCCCGTGGGCCGTGATGCTCTTGAGGAGAAAGAGGTGATCGGGGAGAAGCTCCAGTGGATGACTTCATACATTCCGAAGCCTACTGTGCATGACTTACCCCTCCGTTATCAGGAGTTGACAGTTGGGGTTTTCGCTCGTTTTGACACGCTACTCCGGAAGGTTGTGAGGGCCATAGTCTGTTACCATGCTCAGCCTGGGGCTGAGCAGCCTAGAGCCGTGCGATGTAGAGTTTAGGCACATGGATTACATATGTATAGACTGAAATCTTACAGGATTTAGACTTTTTGTAGAGATGACTCTTACTGAAAGCTAGCATGCGTTAGATTTTGTATCAACACTACCATTTTGTACTTTTGTACGGATTTATATATATATATACATACATTTTTCAGCGGATTTATACATCATGTGTTCTATGGATGATTAATGTGATATTTTTATGTGTTTTCTCATACAATGGATGATTTACATGTTATGTATGCTTTTATATTTTATAAATATGCTATGTGTGTGCAATGTACCAATCTACAATGAAGTTGGCCATTGAGTCGGCAACTGTGTTCATGTCTCATGGAAAGTGTAGGTACTGAATAGATTCACAGGACCTTTCCAGAAGATAGACTCGTTTGAAGAGATGGAGTAAAGTGGGGTCGCGGATAGCGTAGATCCGGTTGAGATGAGAGACCACTAGTTGCGAATCCAAATAGATAACAACGTGATCCATACCTAAGGAAAGAGCGTCAGTTAGGGTTCCAATGACTGCTTGATATTCTGCAGCATTGTTGGTTTCGAAACCTAGACAAATTCCTCCTGAGCTGATAAGCTCACCAGTAGGAGAATAGAGTACCCAGGCTGCCGAAGCAAGGTTATAGGTATGTCGGCTAGAGCCGTTCGTGAATCCGTAGCAAGTTTCCATCTACACATGCAGACAGAACATGGTATAAGAAATGAAACAAGACCTAGACACACTAAAATAAAAGCGTCACACCACACAAAACATGCATGCCATGTACAATATATACAAGATGTCTATGCGTGAAAGACTCAGGCATACTACTTCTTCAGGTAGAGCCCATTGCAGGGCTCGCCTAAAGATATCCCATCGTAGTCCTCTATTTCATAGGCTCCTTTTTTCCAGAACATGTTTCACTATATACAGTCCGTTCCACATGGACTCGAACTTACCTGCCCCCAGCTTATCATGCCTTTGGTCATATGTGAGGACCAAATCACCTTCATTGAAGATGTGAGGTTCAACCGACCTGTCGTATTGTGCCTTGATGCGCTTCTTGTGTGCCTCGTTGGCAAGAGTAGCATCGTGGAGGGTCTCGTCAAGCTTTGCAAGGTAAAGGAAATGTTCTTCCTCGGTAGTGGTGTTTGGAAGAAGTTCGACTGTGAGTTTGAGTGATGGAATCTTGCATTCTATTGGTAGTACTACCTCCAATCCGTAGACTAGTTGGAATGGTGTAAATCCGGTCGCATTCTTAATGGAAGTATGGTATGCCCATAGTGCGGAGAAGAGCATGTTGTGCCAGTTGGACTTGTGAGTACCCACCATGCATTAAATCATGGTTTTCAAGACCTTGTTAATGGCCTCTACTTGTCCATTGGACTGCAGGTAGTAAGGTGTTGAGTTTTCATGATGAAAACCCAATCTGACACTCAGCTCATCGACCATATGGTTCTGAAAATGAGATCCATGGTCGGTGACTATGGCTTGCGGGACTCCGAACCGTGAGATGACATGATTGAACATGAAGAGTGCGGTGGTTTTTCCGTCGTCAGTGTATGTAGGTATAGCCTCGGCCCACTTTGTAAAGTAATCCATGGATACTATGATGTAACCATGCCCCCCGTCCAAGGTAGGATTACAGTGCATGAAGTCAATGCCCCATTTCACAAAGGGGCCAACGGAAATAACTGGGTGTAACGGGGATGGATGGATGCGCTTTTTCATTTGAAAATGCTGGCATGGGGGAAATTTTTGGACGACCTCAATACAATCTTTGAAGATAGATGGCCAATAATATCCCGCGTGCAGTATATTCTAGGATGTATCCATCCCAAAGAGATGACCGCCACAAGCCCCAGAGTGACAGTCATTTAAGATGTGTTCAACCTCCTCATGCGTCAGACAACGTCGAAGAATGGAATCTATGCCACAACGATACAAGGTATCGTTAATGATCAAGTAGTACTTGGCGTGGTGGCGTATATGATGACGGTCATCACGAGACAGTTGGGGGCTAAAATGTTGGGTTTGGAGATATAAGGTAATATCCCCATACCACGGGTCAGACGTGTTGATGAGGAACAATGATTCGTCTGGAAGAGAATCATTGGGCTCGGATTCTACATCAACATGGGGAAGATCGTAGATGAGCTCGGCAAACACCAAAGACTTCTTAGACTTATCTTTCTCGAAGAGGAGGTTGAACTCCTGAAGTATCATGATCCAGTGTGAATACTTGCCCCCAAGTACTTGACGTGTTAAAACGTGGTACATGGGGTTCGAGTCGGCGATGATGGTGGTGTTGCGGAGCAGGATGTAGTGACGGAACTTTTGGACGGCAATGAATTCCGCGAGAGTGAGCTTCTCAACATGTGAATAACGAGTTTCAGAGTCGATAAGACCCTTACTCAGGTAGTAGATCACATGCTCCTGGGCATTTTTGTCCTCCTGTACCAGAACCATGGCGATCATGGTGGCAGAAGTAATGAGATAAAGGATATAATCCTTGTAGTAATTGGGCGGTTGGAGCACAGGGGCATGTGTGATGGCATGCTTCAGACTATTGAAGTATTGCTGGGCTTGAGCGTCCCAAATGAACGGGACGCACTTCTTGAGTAGTCTCATATAACCCTGCATCTTTTGTGAGAAATTACAGACAAAACGCCGTAGGTAAGTTTCCTTCCACTGCAAAATTTGGAGTTTCGTAACATTAGTGGGAGGTGGGAGAGCGACAATGGATTCCACCTTCAAGGGATCAATGTGGATCCTGTCTTTTGAGACAATAAAACCGAGGAGGCATCCAGACTCGACGCAAGAAATACACTTGTGAGGGTTCAGCTGGATGTTATACCGTTTGCATCTGAGGAATACCGTCGTCAAATGATCAATGTGGAAGTTGTGTTGCCGCGAATGAGCGGGGAGATCATCGAGATAAGGTTCCACAAAGTGCTTCACGTCATGAAAAGCATACGACATGGACCACTAGAATGTGGCACCATCATTTTTAAGACCAAAAGGGAGCTTGCGATAAGAAAATGTGCCCCAAGGGCAGATGAAAGCTGTCTTGTGTTGATCAGCCGGGTGGATCTCAATTTGGTTGTAACCAGAAAAGCCATCCATGAACGAAAATATGACACTTCCGGCACAATTGTCTATTATCTGGTCAATGAAGGGAGCGGGTTAGTTGTCCTTAAGAGAAGCTTTATTCAAATCCCAATAATCAACATAGACATGAATGGTGCCCTGCTTCTTAGCTACAGGGATGACATTTGAGACCCATTATGTTAATGGAACAGGGTGAATGAACCTGGCCTTCAAGAGCTTTTCAATTTCTGCCTTAATTTCCACAGTTTTCCCAGGGTGTACCGGTCAAGTCTTTTGTTAGACTGGTTTATCATCAGGACAGTTTTGAATCTCGTGCGAAACAATAGCTGGGTCTATCCCAGGCATTTCCTCATAGGTCCAAGAAAACATGTCTCGAAATTGCTTGAACAAGGCCGTGAAAGTAGTAATTTCCTCAGGGGAACACTTCTGGCCTAAACGAATGTGTTCCACTACACCAGGAGTAACCGATATGTCTACTGGAATGGTAGGTTCGATGTTGGCCAAATTTCCTTCCGTGTTCGTATGACATGTGAGTATCAGGGACTGAGGGCAAGGGTAGACATCCGGTGTAAAGATGGTGGTGATGCTATTCTCCAGAATATCCAATAGGGGAAGGAATGATGATCGATGGTGGAGGTCTTCCCATGGAGGGTCATCCCCACTCATAATCTCCATAATGGACTCGTCGGAATGAAAAGTCTGGAGCAGAGGATCGGGTAAGGAAGACGTCCACTGTAGAGAACATGATGTAGAGGCCACAGCTAAGTGGTCCTCTGGCGCTGAATGGATAGCCTCATAAGTGAGTTCTGCGGGTGAGAGAGGCATGGAGTCTCCAATCAGGTGCATAGTGGCTTCGTCGGGCATGAGCCATGGATCGGTGGAGTTGGGAAAGGAAGAGATCATGTTCACCGTGGCAACATGGATAGGTGGATTCGAGGTTGGAAAAACACCCATAAGAGATGAATCTTTTATGAGGCCTAACCCAACACTCTCATATGGTTGCGAATATTTCCCGAGTAACGGGACATTATCGCCAGGATGAGTAGCGGTGTCCGGTGTACAGAAATCCAGTTTGTTGATAGTGACAATTCGTCCTTGGTGGGGGAATTGCACATTGCAGAAGACAGATGATGCGACCGTGGGCATGGCATAGAACCAATTATGACCAAGTAAAAGATTATAATCTAAAGGGGCGGCGACCACTTCCACGTTAATGGTTGCGGTCTTACCCCCAACTTGATTGCTGAGGATTGTAACAGCCCATGAGGTTGGAAACCATGACCGTCGAATGCTTTCAAGGTGGTGGGAGAGCGGTTTAACTTGGGATAACCTATGGCTCTCCAACACGAAATCGACATGATTGAGGTAGAGGCTCCATTGTCCAAAATGGTACGATGGACTGTCTTCCCAGCAACGTTCGTGGAAACTTGAAATGCCAGCTGGTGAGAAAGCCTTAGTTTAAAGTACCCAAGTTGGAACATGATGGTATTAGAAGAATCTGGATCAACCGCGCCAATGGCAGCAAGAAGAGTCTTCAACTGGTTGGGACAGTTCTGCAAGACCTCTAGCGTTGGCGTAGCACAAGGAGCTTGTGCCAGGTCCTCTACAATATTGTAGTTTTGAGCTGCCTTAGCATTGGGATTGAAAATGTATTTTTGAATCATGCTCTTGGGCGGACGCAACATTGACTCTAATGAAGGATTCTCAATGGTGAGATAAGTGTGTGGTACGGTGACGTCGAGAATGGAAGTGGAATCTTTTTCAGTATTACTTCCAATGGGTTTCTTCTGAGGGACTAAGTCGTACGAATGTGAATGTGTGTTCAAGTTAACTGTCTCACTATGCATCATGAGAACATGTGCGGTGGAGGATGCCTCTCTGTGGGAAGGAGAGGTTTGTGTGATCAACTGTTGGTTTTGAGTGGGGAAGGGATTGTTGAGAACTGTAGTAGTAGAGTTTCCTTTGAGAAACTTCTGAACTTTGTCTCGGTGAGGACATTCCTTAGAGAAATGGTCACCACCGCACAGTAAACACGGATACTTCAACTTCCTCTTCTGTTTGGTGTCTGCAGGGGTGGTTTTGGGATCCCGTTTATTATAAGATTTCTTAGGCTTGCCCTTGTTTTTCTTCTTACCACCGGAATTTTGAGATGAAGCTGATTGAACAAAATTCACCTCTTCGGTAGAGGTAGGAGTGGTGGACTTGGTAGTGCTATTGGCATGTTGCCAGCCTTTGTTGGTGATGGGGAAGAACCTTGGGGGTTCGATGATCCACCAGTTTGAGTAGAATGGTGGGAGGTAAGGGAACCAATGATGCCATCGGCCTATGGTCCCTTGGGTGGTTTCGCAGGGTCATATGTAGGGCGAGGAGCGGCAGGAACAATTTCATACAATGTGTCGGATTGAGCATAGACCAAGTCTAATTAATGGGCATGGGAAATAGCCTATTCCTCAGTGACGACCCCTCCCATGGTCACGTCTTGAGCTACGACAGGTAAGAGAGACTTTGTGAACCAGTCAACTAGGAGTTGGTCCAGAATATGAGCCTTAATAAGACATCGTCTCCTCCGCCACTCATGGATATGATCCAAGATGTGGGTGGCGGTGTTTTGACAGAGCGAGGTTAGTAAGTTCGTACCAGTCTCATAGCGAATGGGAAACTGGAAATGAGTCAAAAATGACATAGCAAGAGAGCGAAAATCTAGAAAAGAGTTGGGTGGTAATTCAATATACCACTTGGCAGCTGGGCCGGTGAGAGTCTGTTGAAATAACCTAAGACGGATCGAGTCGCCCATCAAGGAGTTGGATGAACACCATAAGTGGTATGTCATCACATGGTTTTTGGGATCCTCACCAGGTTTGCCATAAAATTTGGGAATATCTGATGGTAGTTTCACTGGAATCAGTGGCCAATTGTATCCATGGAAGATGGGGTCATTAGTGAGATGAGATAGGTCGGGTAGGTCCAATGTAGCAAAAAAGGGAAGCTGTTGATTTGGCTGTGGGTACGGATAGTACTCATATGGCATGTAAGGACTGGTGGGACCTTGCATCGACTGATTGTAAGTTATTCCCTAAGGAAAGTGGCCATAAGGGAGTGGGATGCCCAGACCATATGTAGGTCCGCCACCATAATAAGGTGGTCCGTTACCATAAGGTGGGGGTCCGCCGCCACCGCCGGGAGGGGGTGGGACTCCTCCAAATGGTGGGGGTATGCCACCACGACTGGGATAGGATGGACCTCCACTGCCTCCACCGGGAGGAGGTGGTGGTCCACCACCGCCTCCAAATGGTGGGGTTCTGCCACCATCGGTGGGATAGGATGGGCCTCCACCGCTTCCACCGGGAGGAGGTGGTGCTCCACCACCACCGCCGGAAGGGTGTGGGCTGCCTCCGCCGCCACCACCAGGATAGGATGGTTTTTCACCGCCGCCACTAGGATGGGATGGTCCTCCACCACCCGGTGGGGGGGTGGCCCTCCGCCTCCACCTAAAGGGGGAGGGAACCCATCACCTCCTTCAGGAGGGGTGGGCCTTGGTTTTCAGAATGAGATGGTCCTCCACCAGAAGGGAGAGGTCTGCCTCCTCTGGAATTATGTGGGGGCCCACTTCATCCGGAGGGAGGTGGGGGGGACTGAACAGGGGTGGTGGTGCTTGAGGGACGGTAGGTGGGGGTCTATGTTGCAAAACATTTTGATGCCCCCATAGAGTGTATAGATTTTTGGGATAAGGTATCCCATATGGTGCGTTTCCGGGATTGAATTGTCTCGACATAGGGTTAAGATAACCTAGATATGCTTGACTCCATGGTGGTTGGTTTGACTGGGATGGTCCCCCAACATGGTATAATCCCATGGTGGAAGGTCCGGCGGGAAAGGAAGCTCCAATGGAAGGACCGATGGGAACTCCTCCTCCGGTATTATGGTTAGGAGACATGGGTTTCCCCCCTGCAGCAATGTGGTGACCACTAATCAAAGGTTGACCCAATACAGGTTGTTGATTATCTACTACAGGATTAACATTACTCGTAAGGAAGATAGGGGGTAAAGAGTATCCTCCCCGTGAGTTTTGAGGCGGGGGGGGGGAATGGGTAACGTTCTCACAGTAGTAAGAGGTGTGTTGGACTGTTGTCCTTCAATAGGTTGAGTCGTTTGAGGTGTAGAACTGGCCTCCTGTCTAAGGGGTGAATATGCAGGAAGTGAGGGTTGACCAGGTTCATAAGTGGTCATGTTGTGGATGGATGGTTCCGGTGAATCATAAGATAAAGAACGAATCGAGATATGTTGAAATATGGGTACCTCCGTGTCTTTATCCTTTCGTAAGAGACTTTGTCTTCGAAATTCCTCGCCCATGGCCCGTAATCGTTCCATATGATCATGAAAGGGTGCTAGAAGTTCATCGGGGGTAGCCCAGATGGGTGGGGATGCAATGGTAAAATGAACCACTAGGTGGCCATGAGATGATGTCCAAAAGGATGCGGTTGGACCAATAGTTGGTACAGGGTTGTCCTGGGGGGGATTTAACCATTCCACTGATCTAGGCTCTCTCGATAAAATGGGAGGTACATCTTGTGAAGTTGAAGTTTCCACCTCTTCACCCCGTGAGAGGTTGGAGGTGGGTGAATATGGAGGGAACATGTGCGCCCCAATATTCAAAGTAGGGTTTTCTACTTCAGGTGACATGACCGTGACATGTGGGTCCATTCTTACCTTCAAAATTACCTCCTGATTAAGGGGATATTCAGGTGGTAAGTTCAGAATTCTACGAGACCTTCTCCAAGGAAAGTTAGCTAGAGTGACTCAAACAGAGTTTCTCCTAAGAGTATTCTAAACAAAAGAAAAGCGATCCAGAAAAATATACAAAAAATAAGGCCGTAAGCAAACTTATGTGATAGGTGTGGATTCAAAAGTATGGAACCTCACGGGATTGTCAAGGCTTTGCAACTCGCGATATACTCTAGGGTTCAATAGTTATACTCGACCCAATTTTTCAGAGCACTAACCAGGGAGGATTAGGACCATACCCTTGACCATATAACCCGACTACCTGATAGTACGTGCATAGTAGCTCCCCAAGTGTTGTTCTCGATGTATTGCTCTGCCAAGATGGCCAAATTGACAGCTCAGTTGGTTTCAGGAATCCTAAGAGTGTCTCCCAATATACGCAAGGTACATGGGAGCTCAAATCCATGTTGGTGTTGTCTAATGCACAACCGTATGGCACAAGACCTTCCTATATACTACCGAGTACGTGAAACACCTTTCGATATACACCAAGTATGTGAAGTGCCTTTAGATATACCCTAAGGTACGTGAAAGAGCTTCGATATACCAGTTGGTACATGGAATACTACAATACCCCTGGGATGCAGTGCAGGAAAATAACGACAGCTGCCATGTTTTAAGACGTCGGAACACCTCTCTAACTTAACACACAAGTTACTAAAGATTTTACCCTAGTTCTACCATTAATTTTATCTGGATGGTTAGGTGAATGCATGGAGTGAGTACATAAACGTAAGCATAATGCAAGCCCTAACTACATGAAAAACATGTACTTTTTCTTTTGATGAAATCTATCTATGGGAGGGATAAATATTTTCAAGTGGTTTTGCCAAAACAAACAAAGCTTCAACAAATCTCAATTCTACCAAATTTTATAATGAAAGTACTCTTTTCATTTTTCCAAGCAAAACATGCAAATCAACAAGCATCAAAACCAAATCTAAACATTTTCTTTTTGTCTTTTCGAACCAAAATGCAACTAAGTGATGAAAAGAGAGAAATTTCCTAACTAGAGCACTCTAACTTTTCAAATATAACTATGACGGCTTAAAAGCATAAAAAACAAAAAATGCATACAATTCTTTCAAGCATGGAATCACTTTTGTAAAAACTTGATCTCACTTGAATTTTTCAAGAAAATGGATGATTCATAATTCCTGAAAAGCACAAATGATTAACTTTTCTCTCAAACTTTCCAAAAGACTAATGAATGATAAATTACAATGCATGAACCAATTTCTACAACAATTTTCAAATGCACTTGAAAACGGTAAAAATGAAGCACTTTTAATTTTTCAATGATGTGCCAAGATTACAACTTGATAACAATGATGTTTTTAAGCATGAATAACTGAAAAGAAAGATTATTTGCAGCATTCTAAACACTCATAAATTCTCAAGAAAATGACAAACACTCATATGAACTGAAAACACTCAAGACACTCAATCAACAACCGAATGCAAGCAAAGCTAAGTAACATGTGCAAAAGAGGTATGGGATCTGATCCGATTGAAGGACTAGATCAGGTGAAGAGAGGAGGGAAAGCAAGGTCAAGTGGATGAAGGTGGGGGAGACCAAAGTGTCCACCGCTACCCAAACTCAAAACTACTATCAATGCAAAGACACAGGATCCCCGATTGGAAAGCACAGTGCAGAGGGGTCTGAGGATCAAACCAAACTCAAAAAAGGAGAGGAGATGAACCAAGCCTTAGGCTTGAGTTCTCAGCTCAGCCTGTGGTTAGGCACAGAGTGCTCGACGCAGATCATGTGCAGAGGTTTAGCGTCGGTGGCCCAGAACTCAAAAAGGGCTTTAGCGTCGGTGGTGCAGATGATAGAAAGGCCAAAAGGGCCCGCAAGGGTACGACGCTCTGAATACACTGCCCAGGTGCATTGGGAAAACTCCCAAAGAAAAAAATAAAAAGATCTCCAAGGATGAGCAACAAAAATGGTTTGATAACTAAGCACACAGACTCAGAGAAAGCTAACAGGATCTTCAATAAGAAGATCTAATGGTGAAAAAGGCTCAGGAGGAAAATGAAATGGCTTGCAAAGAAATCAAATAATATGGCATTCAAATTGAAAACTTAAAACAATGCAACTAAGTACAATTTCCCAGTATGGTCACCAAACTTGTTACCGGACAATCTACCGAAAGTGGACTTAAGGTGTGATCTCCCTAGTTCAACATGAATCTAGAACAAGTGAGACAGAATATGAAACAACTTTCCTAGATCTAGTTAAAGATCGAGTAGTTAGATGTCTTACCTTTCAGATTGTGGATCCTTTCTCATTGACGTTTCTCCAAGCTTCACGGTCTTCAGATCTCAGCTGCAAAACCTGTCAAGTCATACAGAACAATGCAAGCAGTAAAATGCATCTAAACAGTAACATATCTAAGCAAATAGTTAAGCAAGTAAACTACACAAACATCATTTGGTGGAAAGAGTTTATATTACTGTATTAAGAAGGGAAATACATAGTAGAGAGATTACAACCAAGGCTTAATGTCGCAATCCTCCTCCAACAAGCCAATTCTAAAGCCTCCAAAGGAAGTATAGGTATCCCAAGAGATGCGTAGGGATCTCCTAAGCTAACTTCACCAGCAGGCAAGTACTATAGACTTCCTCCCTTTGGAATGGGAAGGGCTCTTGTATTTATAGGACCAAGTGGATAGAGTAGGTTGAGGATCATGGGGAGAGGGTTAAGGGATCCTCCCATTAGGTTAGGGAACCAAAGGCCAGCTCACCTAGAAGTTAGGGATAGGGATACATCTCATCCAACTTCTAGAATTCGCTCGAAAGCTACCTTTATGTCATAAAACTGTCTCCGGCGCAGTTTGTATGAGGAAAACCTACGCTGGCGCACCTTGCTCGAAGACAACATGCGTCGGTCTAATTAGGAGTGTGGATAAAGGACATCAACTTGCTCCAAATGACTAACTTGATCATGGGACTTCAGGGATTTTAGGCACTGAGGTTACAGGGTGTAGATTTTGGGTGTAACACATGATCTCTCTAAGCATATAGATATATGATACCATTTCCTCGAAGATATAGTTAAGAAGGGAGTAGTTGTTCTTGAGTGTGTACTTTTGAATTTGCAAAGGGAAATATTTTGATGAAGCCCTTGGCTAAGGGTAAGTTTTAGATGATGATGAGACACTAATTTTGGTGGAGAACACTTTCCTCACAAAGAGGGAGTCTTAGAATTTTTACCTAGGTTTCTCAGATAGTATTCTCCCAGTGATGATGGGATTTAACAGTTGCATACCTTAGTTCTTGTGCATCATACTTATGTAGTCATGATGAGGGTGTAGTTGAGGAGAGTGATGGAATAACACTAGAGATCTTGGGTGCATATCTCCATTGATTTAGAGAGAGATAGAGAGGGAACAAACATGCCTCCAACATGCATCTGCCAAACTTAGAACACTTCAAGTATTCATTATTGTTCTATATTTAGCAATCAAATTTTAGAATAGGTGCTTATTTATTTTTAATCTTGTTTTTCTAGAATTAGTTTGGCACTATCTTTAGTGATAGCTATGTTTTTAGATAAATCATGTGAGCAAGGGAAACTTCTAGTTTTAGATAGGTTGAACTTTCCTAGGTAGCAGGTGCATGCTTGCATGCAGATCAACCTCTCCTAGTGGGGCATGTCTCTATATAGTTATCTTGTGCAAGTAGGCACATTTTTATAAGCAATTTTAAGGTTAGGGTTCTATCCCAACCTACGGTGCTCCATAAGGTTGGAGAGCATTGGTTGTAATCCTAGTTTCTCCTAGTCTACAAAAGCAATGCAAGGCACACCATTATTTTGAACTATTGTAGTGTATTTATTATTTTCATATTTCAATAAAAGATATATGTGATTGAGAATTCATGTTTGTGCATTTGTTGTTTGTATTTCCAGCAATATGTGTTTGTAGATTAATGCATTCAAAAGTTGTTGTTTTCATTTGATATTTTCATGTTTTTAGCTACCTAGTTTTTAGGTTATATTTCTAAGTGTACAATATTCTTATCATGGTATGAAATTAACAAGTTGACCCCATGACAATCCACTCAACATATTAGCACTAACACAATCTTGTTGGGCGTAGTAGGCCATAGAATGCCTAAATGTTCCTAAAACTCATTTTTTGGGCAAAAAACTTACTAGGAATGTTGGGAATGTCATTCCCAAAGTTCCTAATGCCATTCCTACAAAAAGGGAATATTCTTATGGGTTACATTGTTCCTTGGGACATGTGAACTTGACGAATAGGTCCCCTAGTAGTGGGAATGAGTTCTTGTGTAACTATGGTAATAACGGATGTGCTTTTTTTGTAATAAAATTTTATTAATTTGCATTACTAGTATTGTGTAATATTACAAAATTGGGGATTCAAGGAAGTATATAGCATTTCCTTGTGATATTTGGACATGGTCTTATTATTAACTTTTCAGGTTAGTCTGAAAGTGTTTACACCATGCCTGGGGGTGCTTCATGTGATTTGGGGATCATGGCGTATGTAAGGCCTTTGAATGTGACATGATGGACATACACACGTGAGGTGACTTACTCGGATATTGCTAGATCTCATCTTGATACTTATGTCACTTTATTCCTTGGAGCATTAGAAATGTATGGAGATTTGTGACTTCTACATGATATCCACCTAGAGGTTGGTTCTTTTCTTGAGAGTAAAACTTGATTCAAAGGGGTGTTGGGAATTTTGGAGGGCATTGGGCTCTAGATGGAATGGGTACACTTGGTTTCTTGCATGAGGTGTGTGTTTGAATTGACAATTCTTAGGTTGAGGAATTGATCATGTAGATGGGATGGACCTAGAGGAGCGCAATGTGTAGGATAATAATTGGATCTTTGAAGGCGTGTGGAGATGGAGTATTATACCTTCTTAGGGAGTGTTCATGCCTTAGATCCTTCCTTCTTGGATGTCTTCACCTTGGAGCTTGCAATGTGTCATTTGTAGAAGGAGTGCTTCACATGTGAGCATATCTTTATTTAGATAAGTTGGTTGTAGTTTATTAAGACCACTATTATATTGTTCACCTCCCTTACCTCATACAAATAGAGAAAGGATTCCATTCACATTATCCTCTTCATCATTGTACTCATTCTTTATACTTGTCTTAGAGAGACACTTTTAGGGGGAAAGATGCTAGGGTTCATGATGAAACCCTAGGAGAAGATGTGTGTGTGTGTGTGAGAGAGAGACAGATAGAGAGAGAGAGAGAGAGATTGAATATGATACTTGAACTTATGGATTCACTCATCATTTGCTTGTATTAAAGATGTGAGGAGTTAAATGCACTAGTCACTCTGTATTTGTACTCTTCATTGCATTATCATTATTTGTCTTGGAGCACTAGGGTCTTGGATAAGTTCAAGGGTAATTCTAATATGAGAGTTTCATGCTCAATAGACAACAAGATAGGGTTGTAAGAAACCCTAGAAGAAAGCATTGTTCTTGTAGCTCTTGTGAAAGAAGAAGAAGACTAGAGTTTGGAAACCCTAGTGCTATTTGTTATGCTTGTTGAAGAAGAGAAGAGGAGAAGACATCTTGCACACTTGTGGGATGCAAGTGTAGGAGGCAAGGAATATCTTTGATGAAGAAACCAACTCTTGTTTAGAAGTGATTTCTAGCAAGCAAGAGTTTCCCTGGCTACAGTTTGGAGGGATTGGGATTGTACCATCTTGTGATAAGTTGTGAGTATGTACATGTACTTCATCTATTATATATTAATGAAGTGTTTCACCTATCGAATTAATATCAACTTGTATACTTGATTTTAAACTTGTATTGTATTCTTAATTCGATAATTTTTGTTGGAGTATCGGTACAACCACCACAACTTTGGGAATATAAAAATGTGGACTAACTACCACTGCTGGTAATAGGACCTTGTGCTTGGTTTCAAATGTTCATCAACATCTGCAGGTTTTAGTGTAATGGAAAACCTTACATGGTATTAAATCTTTGTTGAGCAAAGTAATCTTCCAGAGAGTTTTTTGGATCTTTTTTGTGCAAGTATTCTACAACAGCTTCCATGAATTTGAAAGTAGTTCCTCCTCTCTCTATTTTCAATTATGATCAGTGGAAACCAAAGATGATAGCATATATGAAGAGACATGGTCTTTTTTATATGTGTATTGGTGTTATGAGAGATTTTGCTTCCTATGAAGAGAATAATGATTGGCTAAATGACTGTGACAGAGCCTATGGAGCAATGTGTCTTTCTATGCCTCCTATTATGCGCTACCTCATGAAAATTGTTGAATATCCAAGTGATCTCTAGACCCAATTGGAAAAATCATTTGGAAAGTAGAATGAAGAGATTGGTGCAAATAATTTGGAGAACAAACCCATTGATACCTCCTCAAGTGTTCTCTCTAATTATGTTTCGGCCTCAAGCATCTCTCATGATGAAGTTGTTCAAGATGAAGAAAAAGCTGCAGATTCAACACAAAAAAGGTCATGTTGAAGACATTCCTTCCTCTATTGCTCTAGAAGTTGAAGATAATTTCGAGTTGTCCCCTTGAACCCATGTAGCTAATGCAGATGAAAGTGGTATAACTAATGAAGCTGATCCTTTTGGAGAGATTATCCATTCCTCACTCATGTTCTCAATGTCTTCTATTTCGAATTTTGAGCAAGATATGTCAATTAATACTCTAGAGGTTGAAGAAAGTTTTGAATTCTCTACCTCCCATGAGCTTACTGATGTGCAAGATTGTGATCTATTGATTTTTTGGAGGTTAGATCAGAGTTTGGAGGTGATGCATTCGCCCTTCTTGATCACATGCTTCCTATGAACTTCTATTTGATCATTGACACATGTTCTCAGAGTTTTATTGAAGATGGAGGACACTACCATTCGCTTGAGTTCAAGTCGCAAACATATTTTCATGATTTTGGTTTTGATCTTGACCTTGCTGGTTCAAAAGAGATCACAAGGAACCATCTATCAATTCTTGGAGCTGATTTAATTTGCACTGATCAAAAGTTCAAGTTTCAAGAACAATTAGATCTGATTGGAGTTGATCCTACCTTAGTTTGTTTGAAGTTCAAGTTCCAGAATGGTCTACATATTCATGGATTTGTTCTGATCAAGTTTGGTTCAAAGAGAAAGTTTAGAGAGCCTCCATATTCGCTTGCATCCACTGAAGGAGAATTCAAGCACATGTTTTTGGAGCATGATCCACTTCTTCCCAAGAGGAAGGTACCTCCATACATTGATTCAAGCATAAAAACTACTTGAGTTTGGAGAAGTTAATTTTTTGGTGTGCTTCATGTCCATCTTGAGGGCGGGGTTTGTTCCCATAGGGTTTTCTCTCTTTCCTCACTTAAATGGACTAATAAATTTGTAATTGGTCTCAGTTACTAGGGCCCTATTTCTGATCTTTCCTCACATAGTTAGGCTTAAGGGGGGGGTGTTGGAATATTCTAACCATCTCATCTTGGTTTTGCATGCTTTGCATGTAGCATTCCATGTATCCATGCATTGGTAGTTGAGTCTCCTAGCACCTAGTCCTTAATTTAGGCCCCCTAGAGCTTAATTTTGGTCATCATCAGCCCTCTTATCCACTCAGAGCACCTTGGTTACATCAACGAAGTCCAAAGGCACCCTCATGCATGATTTTAGGAGTTAGCATAGTCAGTTCCATGATTTAGAGTGCCTTGTCCCCTTGATTACTCAGTTAAATGTCTGTTACACCTAGTTTCACTGCTACTAAGTGTATGAGTGCCTATTTTGACCACTACAAGTCAATATTGCGCCTCCTTGGAGTCTCATCCCCTAATTTCTAGCCCCAATAACTCAGTCATGTGCCAGTCCACCTCAATTGACTAGCCATTCATCATCGGTGGCCACTAGACCTTATCTAGAGGTGATTCCAATGCAAACTAAGCCTGCCACATGTGTGGATTTCAATTGTCTCTTTAGGATCGTGAATTTATCCTTTGAATATGTATTATTTATGTACATGTAATGAGCAAAATATATAATAAATAACATAAATAATTAATAATAATAATAAATCAATAATTAAACACTTAATGAAGAGACGCCTTGATGAAAGGCTATGCATCTTCATGAAATGAGACACTACATGGGTATATATACAAACCCTTATTTGTAATTTTCCACATTCATCATATTATCAATTATTCATTCTATTATTTGTCCATTTATGGATAATTTGTGTTATTTACATTGGATATTTGTGTAAGAAATGATTTTATCGTTTCATTTGGTATCAGAGCTGCGTTGCTGATCCAGGCTTGTACCCATCATTTTTGGGTTTCCCTAAAATCTAGGACCTTGTCCAAAAATTAGGCCCTTGGCCCAAAAAAGAAAAAAAGTAAAAAAAAGAAAAAGAGAAGAAGTAAAAAAAGATAAAAAAAAAGAGAAGAAGAAAGAAGACAACATAAAAAAGGGAAGAAAAGAAGAAAGAAAAAAAGAAAAAAAACACAACATAGGTTTTATTTAACCAACCTTTTGTTTTGTAAAACCACACATGCCCGCGGTTTTATAAAACTAGCACAGCCCTTGGTTTTATAAAGAGACCAACTCACACCTTAATTCAATTATTTATTTATTGAAAGATTATTGGATATTAAATAATAACTCATACCTTAATTAGGTTGAGTTTAGTCTTTAATTATCTTTATTAAATAACATAAAAGCTAAAAGTCAAGTGAGAATTGAACTTGGGTGGCAAGGGTAACAATCATTCCTCCCAACCACCCAATCTACACACTATCCACAAAGAAGTTAATCTAAAGAAAAGAGTTAACCTACGTGGAGATCTAAGTGCATTTTGAGCACAACTTTCTCTATGTGAACCCGAATTGTGTACATAGAGAGGATACTATTGTGGCAGGTTAGAGACGAAGGTGGCAGTGTGTATAGTCATTCTTCACCGTTTTTGCGAGCTAGAGTCACTGGTGTAGTCAGAATTTCAATAATTGTAGAAATTAATTACAATTATTATGGAGTCTCATAGTGACAAAAGAGGAAGATTCGACAAGACCTACTCAAGGGTAACCTTTGGCATACTAAAAATCGAGGGGATTATTCAAAGAAATCCTATTATCATCACTATTTTACCAACCATCGAGGAAAATCACATTAACGTCAGCTTGGAAAATCAATTATTTATCCTAGAACTAAGTATAATCGAAAAGAAAGATAAATATGGTGGGAAGCAATATGCAATTATGGACTTAGAACTGACAATTGATGAATATAAGTTCACATCCCAATTCAACGTTATGAATATTTATCTAAATGAAGTTGACATCATTCTTGGCTTATCTTGGATGGAAACATTGGAGACAATTATCTTAAATATGAAGAAAAAGTTTTGAACGTTTTCGTATAAGAAGAAGCAAGTCACACTACAAGATGTTACAATGAAGTTAGATTCAAAAGTCGAGGCGTCTAAAGAATTCAAGGATATCTCCAAGGTCATTTCATAAGAAAATCAAAAGTCAATACAGAAGGTGCAGTCAGAATTCAACAAAGTCGTCACATATAAAGAAGAAGAGATCTCTCGTTTAAGAGATCATAATAAAAAATTGCTGCTTCAAATAAAAAAGAATAAAGCACAACTGAATTGACAGCTAGAAGAGGAGAATCGAGATCTTCAGAAGAAACTATTAGAAAACATTGATGAAAATGGTCATCTCAAGAAGCACAAACAAGATCTAATGGATCAGATTCAGAAGCTTAAAGATGATAAGAAAGTGCAAGAAGAAATGACCTAAAATATTAAAAAAGAAAAAGACTTGTTAGACAATAAGTGGGAGAAAATTCAAAATAGGACATCAAAGCCCTTGGACTCAAAAATCCACATTGATAAAAAAGAAGCAAATACAAATTCAGTCCTCATCACAGTTCAGAAAGAAGTCAATCTAGTAAAAAAACAAAAAACAATAACTCCTTATCGACACACAAATTATAAAATTCATTTTGACCAATGATAGGGTCAAAATGAGCATAAACACAGGAGTTATGATTTCAGAAGACAAAGAACACAAAATCAACAAAGTAAGCAGAAAACGAGAAGTTCCATCCAACAATGCGATCAATAAACAACACCAATGAAGATAGATATTGGATGGACCACCTCACAAACGATGCAATATTTTTTCCTTGGAGTGCGCAACTCATATCGTTTTGTTTCATCAAGTATGACTAACACAAAAGATCGAGAAATGACATTACAAGCAAAAAATGAGACGTAAGCCTTGTTGTCAATAAGCTTTGAGGACAAATATTCACTTAAGGGGAAGACAATGTAATGAACAAAATATATAATAAATAACACAAATAATTAATAATAATAATAAATCAATAATTAAACACTTAATGCAGAGACACCTTGATGAAAGGTTATGCCTCTTCACGAAATGGGACACTACATGGGTATATATACAAACCCTTATTTGTAATTTTCCACATTCATCATCTTATCAATTATTTATTCTATATTTGTCCATTTATGGATCATTTGTGTTATTTACACTGTATATTCATGTAAGAAACTATTTTATCATTTCAGTACACATTACTGAATAATAGATGTAATGGATGTTTTTCCAATTGTTCTTCATTCTCTTGTGTTGTAACACAGTTTCTCCTTCTCTATTTTTCCTGCTCAATTCTTTTGATCTCTGTTAGACTTAGTGTGCATTTGATCTTTGTCTCTAGATCTCTGTGATAATTTCACAAAATCTCACATGGTATCAGAGTTGAGGTCTCAGGTTCAATTCCCCCAAGCTACGCCGGAGGGGGGGTGTTGGAGTATCGGTACAACCACATGGTATAACAGTCGCACCTCTGTGAATATAAAAATGTGGACTAACCGACACTCCTGGTAATAGGATCTTGTGCTTGGTTTCAAATTTTCATCAACATCTGCAGGTTTTGGTGTAATGGAAAACGTTACAATTTCAACACTCATTGTTCACATTGATTTGACATAACATAGGACCAAAATTCTTAAGAGAGTTAACACATATCAAGAAGATAGGAGGGCAGATTTACTGCTATAAAATATGTTGTAATAAATTTAATTCAAATCTATTGTATGGAGAGAAAAGTGTGCCTTATGGGATGTAACTTCTTGACATTAAAGTACACTTGTTTGGTATATATTTTCTCAAGCTACCTAGTGATTTGAATTGTAGTGTTGTGAAGCATATGTTGTTGTTCACCAATGGAATTATATAGTTCAAGATTGGACCCTAAAGCTAAAATCTCTCAAGGATTAGATATGGGAAACTTCTATTGAGGTGAAATTTTTGAATTTCAATAAAAGTCGTATATGGAAATTTCTAAAATTGCGTTTAATACAATTAACTTTCTAGTCATTCCTTTCATTGGTTAGAATAGTAACAATATTGATCTTACCACTATCAACCGTGTTGACGAGTAAAAATGACCCTTTAGTCAAGACATGAGTTATCCCTAAGAAAATTTCCCAATGGCTATTCCATGTTTGGTATAAAGAACCCATTTGGATTATGGCATGACAATCATTTGTTTTTGGGTTTCACCGATTGCCACACAGACATTAGAGATAATCAATGTTTGACCCATGCTACCCCAGTAAAGGTGACCCGCGTGACTGGTTAGTGTACCACCTGCATTTTTCAGCGCACCTATTTTGAATTGACACACACAGTCCGCGCGACAGAGTGTGTTTTAGTCGCGCTACCCTACTTTATTTTCTTTTTATCTGCATAGTTTAATTTGGCGGTCTAATTATTGCTTACTAATGAACTTAAATTAAGGCTAAATCATATAATTACTTAATTTTTTAGTAATTATTTCACCTAGACCAAGATTAGGAAGTAAAGAGTTCATCTCTATTGAAACTTTCCTAGGTAAACAAATTTGAGGCTTTCAACGAGCCCCATTGTTGTCACTAGTATTCAAGACCATTTCTTGTTTATGCACAATTGACATCACTAGTACATGTGACCATTTTTGCCACGTAACTTCATTGCTATTGCAACACATTTTCATATCTATAGCAATGAACAGGACTCCCATTTTTCGTCGCACTAATTTCGTCCCTACAACGACACTTCAAAACATCCGTCGCTATAGCCACGGGATATGGACGACACTTGTTTGTTGTAGATGTGCTTTTAGAAGACTCAAATTTGTCGCTCTAGTGACGCTTTCCTATCTCTCTAGCGATGCACATACTTCTGCTTATCCCGTGGTATTGCTAAGGTGTGTGTCACTATAGCCACGAATAAGTGTCGCTATAGCCATGAAAATATAGTTGCTTGTTTCTGCTTGTTTGTCCTTGTGTCGCTATAGCCACAAATGTGTGTCACTAAGACCACGACTGTGTGTCTCTATAGCAACGAATATGTGTCGCTATAGCCACGAAAATACAGTTGGATGTTTCATTGTGTTGCTAAGGTGGGTGTCACTATAGCGACACACAACCTAACAATGTGGTGCCGCTATAGCAACAGATGGCCTAGAAAATGGCGATGAATTTGCAATACTAGCGACGGAATTCACTATGACATCTCCGTCGCTAGTATAGCAAATTCGTCAGAATTTGCTAGGCCATCTGTCACTATAGAGACGACCATCTCTATTTTAAAAAAAAATGAAAATTCCAAGTGAGGTATGTAGTATTTTTCTATTTCATTTCTTTGTCAAATTCCATGCTAGATCTATTCTATTGGGGATGAATATATCAAGGTTTCATTTCCTTACCCTACATTTAGTATATGATTTACTTTGTAATACTTAGGTTTCTATTCTATTGCTAGATCTAATTCCATGCTAGATCAACTATGCATCATACAACTATCATGAAACATTTGGCATAATATAATAGCATGGCATAAACTTAGCATGGACTGAAAATAACCCCATAAGCATACATCCTAACTAATATTGGCATAAACATGAACATCTTAAAATATAGCATCATCACATGGCATAATAAACATCATATAAAGATTATCATCAAGCAACTTCTTGGATTTCATGATGAAAACTATCAATTAGGAGTGTGACAGCACTAAATAGCTTGGCTGGGAATCTTATCAAATAAACATGGATAAGAAAATAATCAACATTGATAGCTAAGATTGTTGAACATTGGGAGGAATGTAATTGGATCCATGGATTGTTCATGTAGCAAATTTTCCATGTAGCATATCAAATGCAGAACAAGGCCTACATCTTGGTTCGATCTACTTAAAGAAGCAACATACTTAAGTATATGCACATTAATCTATGTAACATACCATCCTTTATGTCATTCTTTATGTCCTGCAGCAGCTCAGATAAGGGACCTGATTGGATTATTATTGTAGCATTTTGCAGCATCATACTTTTTAAAAAAAGACATACAAAATATAATTCAAGTCCAAATGAGAGCTTGGCTAGGTACCTCATCCCACAGATATCATTGCAAGGTTGAGAACATATAAAAGGATAGGGAAACATGTCAACCAAACTTGCAGTTGAGAACATATAAAAGGAGAGGGAAACATGTCAACCAAACTTGCAGTAGAGAACATATCAGTTGGGAATATAGTGGGAATCAAAGGAGAGGGAAACATGTCAACCAAACCTGCAGTTGAGAACATATCATTGAAAAATATTGCAAGGGGAGCACTTCTTCCCTTAATACCCCAAATGTCTTGATCGTAGATGCACAAATTTAGATCACCACTGAAAAATAAATTTTCCAAATCCAGAACCCTATCAAGATTAATTCCTTCCTAGAAGTCTGATGATTAGCATATGGAGCATACAAATTTACAACACTGATTGGTATCACCAAATCCCAGGATTTCCCAATTAAAAAGATACGATCAGTAGAGAAAAAAAGCATAGAGAAGAACTGAATGGGGTTCCATGCAAAAAGAATACCCCCAGAAATACCAACAACATTAGTAGAGCAGAGCTGGCAGAATGCGGGAAAATGATGAATCTCAGAATCAACAGTTTTGTCTTGCATGGAAGGATAACTTGGCCTTTCCCTTGATTTAATGCAAACAACAAAAAGCCATCTGAACAGTAGTAAAAGGTCTAAGGCGATTTTCATTAAAAGCATGGGGAGTTTTATGATGATTACCTTTCCAAAATAGCAGTAAGGTCAATTTGGTGGGACTAAGCACTCTGTATATTCAGATTTGAGCAGAGAACATGTAATATCCCACTTAGATACTAGCTAACATTTTCCCCACTATTATGGCTACTAGTCTGGTCCAATGCTTTCTTCAAACACTTTAGATGCCAATTAGTTATCCGCTGTTTGAACCCAAACTGGACTGCTACCTTTAGTGGTAGCATTATTATATATTTTTCCAATCTATCTGATGAGGTGGTTATGGAATTCCATCAACACTTGGTTTTATACACTGCTGTAGCTTACTTTATGAGTATCTTTGACTTAGGATGAACTGTAGAAGTCAACTTGGTTGTGGTGTTTGACACATATTTGGGAGTTTACTACTGTAGCATAATTTTACCATCTCCCATCAAATTTGGATGCGTGTTGTATTGTTTATCTTCATGTAGATATCTTATTCTATTTCAGATCTCATAAAACCAAGTGTACACCATATAACAAACACTTATAAACCAATTGGAAAAAGGTACTGTAAACTTACTAAATGCAATAGCAGAGAATGCAAGCAACTTACAAATATTATTAAAGAACTGTGTTTACATGCCTGAATAGGTTAGATGGGCAGATTTGGAAATGACAGTTCTTTGCTACAATGAATAAGACTTTGTGATTGCTGATCCCACCAATATATCATTAAAATAAACATCATCTAATTTGACATTCTTCATCTGAAATTGAGTGGCAGATAAGAGACACTTTAGGGATTCCCAACTTGGGCAAGGAAAGAAACAAGCACAACTCATCAATTGGCAAACTTATGGTCCAGCACAATTCTACCTCCGACCACAGGCATTCAATTTGCAAGAGTGAAAGTAGGATATTTGGGAAGTTGTTATTGTATTAGGGAGAGGACATGTCATTATATTGTTGGCATCACCAGCTATGTTTTCTTTCCTTACAGTCTCTGATACCTTCCATAATTCTAAACTTTCAAGAAGACCCCTGCTAATGCATAGAGAGAAATGTTCCACCAAGTTTTCAGGACATGGAGATGCACAAATGTGTAAACAAATCAAGGATATGTGTGGAAGCAACCCCCCAACATTTAGGGAACATCATAAGAAACGTCCAGGTCTCCATTGTAGTGGACCTTTCCTTAAATATTAAAAATTTGAAATTTAATTATACAAAAAAGATAAATGTAAATTCAAGTTTGGGTGAGTGTAGAGGAACCATAAGACCATATTTGTAGACCTTCCTTCCTTTCCCTCACTAATCGAACCAGCCTTAGTGGGGCTTGGGATGGCATGAACAATGTCTAGATCTTTATGAAGGGATGCACAGATGGAACATCAAGTGCTTTGATGTGATGTGGCTCATCGTGCTAGGTCCCATGATTCAATACTCAATCATTCGTTGTAGATGCTCAAAATCTAAAGAATACCTCTCCACCTGTATTTGGATATGTAATGAAAAGTTGGACATAATGGAGATCTTTAAAGCCCATGGAAATGCAATTTTTGGCTACTTATGTCTAGAGAATATGCGGTGTTTGTTTTTTCAGAGATTAAATCAAATATCCATTCTAAATTTTAAAAACATGATAACAGAGTCGCCTTCAAAGAGAGCTGTGTGTATGCATTACTTATTTCAAAGTCTTTATTCCTGTTCATATGTACACTGCTTGCAATATCTTTCTTCCCATTCCTAGGCAGTATGAGCTTTATGACAAAACCCAAAGATATTCTTTAGTATTTTTCCTTGGCCAGAAAAAGGAGACAGTGATTGATCCGACTTGAAATGGAAAATGTGCTTGCCTACAACCAATCCCCTATGAACAAACCATCAAGCAATATAGATTTTCTTGGCTCAAGCTGTGATTTCCAAATTGACCAAAGCTGACAAGGCCAAGTGTTGAGCTTAGGAATGAGTTTTCCATATCTTGTTTAGTAACAAATAAAACAATGGAGCAAGTCTAAGACAACTATGGCCTTTGACTAGTTTATACCTAGTGAGAATCTTCTAATATGGCCATGGCCAATCTTTCAACAAATTTATCGGATTCTTGACACTGGACTTAAAAAGAAGGCATTGTGAAACATGAGAAAAGATCTAATCAAAGATGAATTAATTTTAGCAAAGGGCTTTCCTTCATTTAGTGTGATGGGGGATCACTGCAGGGAATGCTCATTCACATAAATAACAAACCTCAAACATTGCACTTTCCAATATAGAAAGAGTTTGACAACCTCCCAGGCTTTCTAATGGCTCTTGGAAACAAAAAATAATCCCACCAATTTTAAGAAGGGCCTGAGTAATGAAAAGGCATTGAAAATTCAGGCCTATTCACTCATTGATAGTTCTCATTCCACCTTTAGCATAGTAGTGCAACAAATACTTTAGTTTACCTTATGGAGCATATTTATTGGTCTGAGTTGGTCTAGAATCTAGAGGAAGTTGCAAAGAAGTTTCTCAACCTTGGCATAAGTAGTTGCCTAAGGTCCCAACAAGATGAATAATGGACATGGTTGGCAACTAGGATATTCAGTGCAATTTTCATTTTGTGTCGTTAATGAAAGTGGCCTGGTGTCATTTTTCTACCTTCTTTTCAATGCTATCAACCACAAAATACCATACGTTCTTTAGGGAGGCCTGAAATGAAAACAAAATGCCAAGATATTTAAAAATTTACCTAGGTTGAATTCACACCACATGGTGTCATCTAGCCTAGCCATTTCTGAAATGGGCTTGATGCTCTGTTGTCAACAATTTTTTCCTTTTCATATTAAAACTTGATGCCAAGCAAAAAGTGTTGAAACTTGAGGCAAACGATAGTGGATCAATAAGAAGTTTGATCTTCTTGAATGGGAAGAAAGGATTCATAAGAAAAATGGCCATTGATATCTTTAGGTCCTTGTGTCTAGGAAGAGGGATGACTCATATTCTGCCAAGGCTTGCACTTTTTTGTAATAAAAATTACCTAAAGCATTGACTACCATTATATACAGTGTTGTTGTTGGCAGGAAACTCTAGCAAATAGATTTAACATGCAAATCTCTTGAGATTTGATACCATTAATGGAAAGACACATCAGGGCATTGGAAAACAGGTTTTCAATAGCTGAAATGAAGGCCTCAAGATTAAGGGCTTGGAGCATGGTGAGAATGACTGAGCATTCCAGAGGAGCCATCCTAAACTACAAGTTTGTTTCAACATTGGAGATAGGGTGCACCTATTCTCAGCCCTAGGAGTACCGGGAAGTGATATCGACATCAGGAGGAGGATTTTCTAGCTTGTTTTGGATTCCTATAGTAGCTGCCTCTATCATTAGTAACTATGCCCTCATCATGGAGCAGCATCCAGTATATGAACAAATCCAAGAAGATATTCCATATCCTCCACATGTGCATGTTGTCATAGACAATGGAAATATTTAGTTGAAGCAATTCAATCCTATTTCAGTACATATTAATTCAATACCAACAATTTCTTAAAATTTAATTTCTAAAAAATAGAAGAAATTCAACATCGGATGGGGATGCAAAACATTAAGAAGCACCCAAACTAAACACATCCACACACAGAAAAAGTAATAATCTTTTGTAACAAATAGTGAATAATCTACATAAGTGCCAACTCCCCAAAGCATGAAAAGTTATTAGAACTGTAGCGGTGCACAATTGTGCCAAGTTCCTCCTCGGGACTACCTTCCTTGGAAATCAAGACTTCAAACTCTCCTTTTTGAACAATATAGAAACAATTTCCTTCTCCACCTTGTCGGATAACAACATCTCCTACACCAACTTGAACATTTTCCATGCATTCATATAACATCTTAGATTGTGCCTTTGATGATTTCTTGAGCAAAAAATTTCTTTGCAATGCCCGTTCTATATGGTTTAATTCTTCGGGAGTCTTGTGATAGGATAAAATTGGAGGAGCCCAAAAAGGACCATGCTCTAAAGAAGATTCAATTGCCCTGACGTAACATTGACGTCAATACCAAGTGGGAGCACTAAGGCGACTCCTATACAACTTCACGTTACATTTCCACCACCCGCCTCAAGGGGTCAACCAACCTTTTTAAGTCCTATGTTTCAGCTCTAAGAAAAAGAGTGCACACTACCAGCTAAGCAGAAAAGATGATCTCTACACGGATCCAATGTACCAATGCACCACTCCTCAAGTTTGCTCAAGCAACCAGCCTTCTATCAAGAAGTTCATTCCCACAACCTTGCATGTTAGGAGAGTTGATTTACCTCATTCTTGTGCTCCCCCTAAGATCAGACAGTTATGCCCTCTCTGTCACAACCACTACCCCAAGGGACATTTCCCCCCTCTACAACTATCGAAAATTCTAATGAGGACCATGTATTGCGACCCCTTCACTCAATAGACAACTCCATTGCTAACAAACCTAGGCATCCTCTCATTTGTTTTAGCTTTGAGGCTTGGTTGTACTTGTACTCTTCTTTTGTCTAAATATTTCACTCTTGGCTAGACATAATTCTTTATCTTTCTGTTTTCAATATTCATATAAGACTTGCTTTTGCATTCCGACGTTGTATTTAGTCAAGATGTTCCTTTTAGTCCTAGTGACCTACTTTTGTGGTCATTTGTTGGACATTAATAAAATTATCTTTTCTACCTTTGTAATATGTAGTATGGGGAGATCCCAATGGATTAGCTCAACCGGTTAGAACATATTGTTTCAAGACAGAGTTCATCGTAAGGTCTTTGGTTCTAGTCCAACTAAGGTTTGAGCCTTGTTAAGTCTCATTAGGTTACCAACTACTATCATGATCGACACTTGATCTGCCCTTCATCCAAATATTCGATGGAAGAAGGGGGGGAATCCTACAAGGTTTACCTTGGAAAAAAAACTACACTTAAGAGGGGGGAATACTACAAGGTTTACCTTGGAAAAAAAACTACACTTAAGAGGGGGGAATCCTACAAGGTTTTCTTTAAAAATACTATACTAAAGTGGGGGGAATCCTACAAGGTTTTTCTTGGGAAAAAAGTAATAAGAGGACGATTTGAGTTCTCAAAAGCAATATTGTACATTGGCAAAGGCAATATTGTATATTGGCAGTCAAGTTTGGGTCTAGATAATTAAACACATTTTAATACCTAAAAAAAATGTTTGAGGAATGCATCCTCATAAAGGAGAAGGATGAGGAGAAGCATAATGTTTCTGTTGGAAGGTAAGTACATGTTGTCTTCCTAACAAACCTAGATTATATGAAAACTTTGCCCACTTCTATTATGGGAAAAATTTTGCACAAGAGAGAACGATTTGCATTAGGAGGTGAATATCATTCACAACATAGTTGTGAGACTCATGGAAGACTCACCAGTCTTCACGACTTTTGACAACTCATTCCCAGGATGGATACTCACCCAAGAATCACCAATTGGTCAAAACTTGCCAAACTCACCCAGAAACGTGCCAATTGCCACACTTTCCAAACTCACATGACCTCTCCTTTTCTCATTCCTTGCACAACCCAAGGGGCTTAACTGTCCTAACAAATTGGTGTCATGATCTCTATATGAGACAATTTTCATCCTTACAATACCCACACCCAAACAATACCCATGAAACATGTGTGCATATGGATGTTTACTACAATTGATGAAGCTATATTAATATGATGAATACACCTTATTTTGGTTATTTTATAAATTATCTATGGTTAATTCATATGTGAACATAGTTGTGTTGCTTCTCTAGGGTTATGGATTCCTTTGAATCTTGTCAGTTCATTTTACATGCCCTTTAAGACAAATTATGGTTGCCTAACTTAAAATCAGAAGGATTTCTTTCAAAATTGAGTCATCAGAAGCTACTCAGTTCCACTGAAGAAAACAATGATAAAAATTTGCTCTAAAGGGATTCAAGAACTTATGCAAATATAGTACTAGATTGAAAATTATATGGAAGAGGCTAACTTATTCTTTTTGCAAACACATTACTAAAACTGATCTTTCTCACTAAACTAAAGCTACATGAGCTTTCCATTACTAGTTTGGATATTTAGATTAGAATGAATCTGTATATTTGTGCGATCACTCTGTTATTGTTCCCCTTACACCATATTTCATTTATCATTATGTTTGTTCCCCTTACAAACTATGCTATGGATTGCCTGTGTTGTGAGAAATAGTCCATAGCATAATTTGTAAGCCACCTCAGTTATGCTAAGAAGTTTAGTGCTCACTTGCATTTGGTTATTCCTCAGAAGAGTCTCATAACTTTAGGGACACACTCTTCCCTAGTATGAAATATGCCTTGTCTCATGAAAAATTTCAGAGGAGCCACCCTAACCTACAGGTTTGTTTCATCATTAGAGATAGGGTGCACCTATTCTCAGCCGTAGGAGTAACGGGAAGTGATATCGACATTAGGAGGAGGATTTTCTAGCTTGTTTTGGATTCATGTATCAGCTGCCTCTATCATTAATAACTATGCCCTAATCATGGAGCAACATCCAGTATATGAACAAATCTAGGAAGATATTCCATATCCTCCACATGTGCATGTTGCCATAGACAATGGAAATAGTTAGTTGAAGCAATTCAATCCTATTTCAGTACATATTAATTCAATACCAACCATTTCTTAAAGTTTAATTTCTAAAAAATAGAAGAAATTCAACATCGACTGGGGATGCAAAACATTAAGAAGCACCCAAACTAAACATACCCACACACAAAAAAAGTAACAATCTTTTGTAACAAATAACGAATAATCTATTAAAGTTCGGTTGTGAATAATCTTCACTATATGCATAATATTCATTGTAGCAGACGTCTGAAGAATGGTATGCGTGATGAAAACCTAGTTTTTGTTTTCCTTTTCCAATTTAAGGAGACAAAACATTGTATTTTGTTATTATATTGTGTTCGCTGTTGCTATTTACAATTTCAGTATGTATAGCCCCGTAGGAAAACTGTATTTGGTCAAACTTGAAATATCTACATGGACAAACTTGCAAGGAAATTTATCATGGTTCTACTCTTACCAAATTTCTATCTTCCATGGTCGTCAAATTCAGAAAACACACAAACCATGTGACATAGCATCCTTCCTCGTGCTTCATTTTTTTCATCATGAAATCTGATTCTGGAAAAAACTAAAGAACGCATCATTCACTGCCTTTTCAAGCATATGCAAAAAATGGATATTGCAAAAGGTTTATTGAAAGAAATTCGATTAAAAATGAGTGATACTACAAGGAGATATATATTGGACTTCAAGCAAATGCAAAGCATTCAAACAATTTCCAGGCTTTGGGAAGTTTGTATACTTCTAAAGACTGAGGACTACTATTTTTCCTATGTCAAATTGAAGGTTGAAAAAAATGACGTCAATCAACAGATCCTGGATAGCAACTGCTACCAATTATTAGCACTCATTTTTCTGATATGAAAAAAACAAATTATCAATGCTTTAGCTTCTCATCAAGTTTGGTTTCTTGAATATAGTGGATGCTACAGGCCACACTATGAAGCTAAGTACCTTCTATCAATGAAAATTTGGAAGAAGCATACCATCACCCACACCCAATGATCATCATGACACCCCACTAATATAGGGCTCATTTCATCAATGACCTGATTTATGGATCTTGATGTTTTGTGTCTCTTGTTCTATGTGCTGGAAAGCTAGACCTTATTTTATTAGCTATTTTGTATGTTGAGTGTCAATTTTCAATGCAAAGTAATGGCTCGCAATGAAAGCACACAGCGGACACAAACAATAGAAAGCAAACTACAGAGAACCAGGAGGAAATTTAGGGCCATATTTATTAAAATTCAAATAGCCAAATCTATTGGCCTTATAACAAAATCAGTGTTGAACTTGGAGAGGTCTCAGTCTCTATATACACGAATTCGATCTTCAGAAGGTACAAAACTGATAAAAAACTGAGTGGCCTTGACTAGATCAAAAAACTTGTTACAAAACTGGAAAGAGTTCATGGCTTCACTCAATTAAATAAAAATCTTAAAAATTTACAACTACATTTTTTTGTTTTGTTTTTTTTCTCATAAATTGTAAGAGGGTGGCTTCATCTTCTGGGTCTTGCCCCGTTGTAGTTGCTGTGCCCTCTTTTTCCATTGATTGTGTGGATAAGCACTCCCACACCATACTTCTGGTACGTCGATTAGTAGGGGGTGGAGGTGGATGGACAGGGTCATCATCTACAAAAACCATTACAGTTATATAGATATAAGTGCGTAGTTATTATTGATATACATTTTTCATTATTTTCAATTTCATTACAATTATCTTTACTTGCTGGCTGACTAGTCGAGTCAATTGGAGTGTTCATTGCCTCTGCCATTTGTTCCTCTCCCTACGGAGCATGAGAAGGTACATGCTCTGCCATTCATAGAAAAATTTTAATTTGTAAACGTCATCAATTATGTATTTATAATCATATTGAATACATTTGTTTTATGGCATACATACCTAAATGGCTAGGCAGCTCACCACCATCTTGTGGTACCGGTTTGGTACCGCTAGCCTCGCTGCTTTTGTTAGTCTCACATTGAAAACAAAAAAAGACACTCATTTTTCGATGTAATCATTCATGGATAGATTACACAAGTTCATTTTAATGATGTCCTTATTGATTTTATTTACTTCAGAGTCAATTGATGGGGAAATTGGGGTTTTGCCATCTTCACCTCCAATATCCATTGAGGGCGTGGCATCTAAAGTGCGCTCTTCTATAGGAGTGGAAAACAAACTCATTGGTACGGTATATCTACGAAGTGTTGAAGCATTGATACTAACTATACCGCCCTCTATAGTGTGTTCTCACACACTTTTTTTGGCTCCAAATAACTCTAAGGAATCCAACTTCAATTGATTAGAACATATCAAAAAAAGAGAACTAAAATATCATAAATGAATATATGTAGTTCGTAAAAACTTTCAAAGATGCCACTTACCGCGTATTTTTTTATCTCTCTCTCCAATTCATCAATTTTTGCTTGTATTTCTTTGGTCATTGGATCGATTAAAATCAGTTCAAGAAGTTCGTCATTGCACTTATTCAAAGCCATTTTCACAGTAAGCATTGGGTCGGTTGAATAACGTATCCCTACTTCATAACCTTGACATGGTGTGCTCTACGAACGTCAATAAAAAAATCACGTAAAAAATATATAATGCATATAATAACAAAATAAAGTACTATAATCATGTTTAGGTACTATTACGCTATCATTTACCTGATGTGACGATATTGGTGCCTTCCCACGGTCACCCTACCACAATACAATAAGCAAGACATATTAATATCTATAACTAAAAATTGAACCATGTATAATAAACTTTTTTAATATAAGAAAAACTTTATTGTTACTATGAGAGTCAACTTTACCTGTCCTAAAGCTCTGGGTGTGCACATAGTACCAACCATCTACCACAATACGATAAGAATGATATCATATTGAAATTTTGAGCTCAATATAAAAAAATGTCAAATGTTAACAAATGTAATATAATCATGAGTTGTGGTTACTATTACATTGATGCTATTAGGTACTATTAAACTAACATTTACCTCATCCATCACCGTTGGTGACTTTCCACGACCAACTTGTGGCATATGGCCACAATCACCCTGCCACAATATAAGAATTAAGACATATTAAAAATTAAAAATACATATATAACAATCTCTGTTAAACATGATTAATGAAAAGCATGACATATAATTAACCATGTGTATATTATAAAAAGCATTACACATAATTAAACATGTGTATATTATAAGAAGCATGACATATAATTAACCATGTGTATATTATAAAAAGCATAACATAAATAAACTTGATGCAAGAGAAAAATAACAAGTCATCAATCAAAGGTTGAGTTAAATGTTGTATCAGAAACTTACCCCCATAATAGAAACCCCCGCATCTGTTCGATTCAAACTATAATCGATCAACAACTCTTCACCTGCAGCTATTGATTTTGTTGCACATACGAATAAACGATTTCCTTCATGCTCCTCAAATAACCAATTGGGTAGCTTATGTGTTGACCCTGGTCGTGTGCTATTTATAAACCCTGCGATATTCCATGAAGCTTTTGGCCTTCCATCAATATACAAAGTTGCTCCTTTGTGCAAACTATTGTCCAGTAGTTGACAATAATTGGCTGCCACTCCATATGTCCGCATACTTCTTTTATATAGAACCAACAACAACCAGTCATTTTATTTGTAGCATGGACCGACATACTCCATCAATTCAGGTTCACTTCCATATGACACCTTTATGCCATCCATGGAAAATAGCCCCAGTCCATGTAAAGAGGATGGAGCAATGCGATAAGTCCTCCCATTGAGGAAGAAATCAGTGTCCACTTGGGGTAGATCCTTGGGTAGGAATTGTTTGACAAGATGTATATAACTCAGGGGAAACTCTATGTCACCTATGCACTCGTTATCATAACCACACGATCCTCCTTCAGAAACAAAAATTTCCATGCGTCTACGAAATTTTCTCCTTACCTTTTCACCTCTAGTTGATCTTGACGTGTTAGATCTTGTAATATTAGACGTCTCGCTTTCAACCTCTTCTAGTCTATCTTCCTCACTTGATGAATATAGATCTGAAAAGTACCTATTTGGTGGTACCTATAATCATTGAAATGATACAACGTGTTGTAATTGAATTTTCAATACCGAAAACATCATTCATGGCTCATGGTTTCTAGCAAGCATGGTTTCAATACTTGAAACGCAATCATGCAAATTTATTTCCCTGGTAATGCATATAGATCTTTCACAATTTTGGAATGGGGCCAATGAGGTATCAGGAGTGGATTGTTGATTATGTAGCTAGTCAACACATGAAAAACGTAAACACATTATAGCAAGAGTGGATTATTTTTTCATGGCTGCTTGCGCTAACCCTCGAGGATAATCATTGACATTTGTTAATGAAAGGAAACAAGTAATAAAAAAATACAAGTGCAATAAAATTAGTCTTGATTCATAAGTGGTCCTTCAGAACCAAGATCTATCAGATGTGATTAGTGGTCCTTTGGAACCAAGATCTATTCATAAGTGGTCCTTTGGAGAAGCATTGATGAGGAAAGCTAATGAAGAAAAGAGAAAAGAGAAGCATTGATGAGGCAAGCTAATGAAGAAAACAACCAAGAAGGGGAATCAAAAAGTCAAGTGGGTCATTTGAACAATTAAGAAGGGGAGCCAATGTGATTTTGTATAAATAAGATAGACACAATAAAGAAAGAGATTTTTGTTAAAGATTGATAAATTATTTCAATTTTAATTCAAAAGCCAAGTTGGCCATTATTGAAGACTCATTATGGTCTATGTGTGGTGTGCAACTATTTCTTTTACTTGTTGATGCTAGAATGGACATAAGGATGTTTAGTTTGTTCTTTGCTCTAAGAGTTAGAGAATATTTTCCCCTTCTTGTGCTACCACTAATCTCCAGCCCCAAACTCCTCTTACCATTCTATCAAAAAATCTGCTCAAACTTGAAAACATAACAATAACTAACTCCCAATGAAGAGGGCTAGAAAATCAGTTTATGTTTGATTCCTCAAAATAAAGGAACATAAAAATTAAGTTCTACCTTAAAGGATACCATTCCTCCAAAGTGAATTCTTCTCAAAGGTGCCTTCATCATTTTTTGGAGTTTGCAAAGGATCTCGGTGAAATAATGTGTCATATCGTTCATCTATCACTCTAGGAATTTTTTGAGAAACATCATGTCCTCAAAGGAGGCCACTTGGGTACTTGAGAAAGACTTCATGAAGCTCGATTAGTTCAAGGCCCAACTCCTTGTAACTTGATCTCATTGAGGACATGCACGAAAAAGCCACAAAGAATGTATTGCTATGATCACATTAATCTAAATTGGATCGATACTGAAATGAAACAACATCCAATATTGCATGTTGGAAAGAACATTTGAATACTAAGTTGGGTTACCATCTTTTTGCATGACTATCCCCAAAAATACATATGAAGCGGCAAAAAAATTGTGACAAAAAAATTGTTGGTATCAAGGCCATTTTCCAGATGGACTCAAATGGCCATATGAACCAGAGGATGTATTTACCAAGGGAGAGATGCATGCTAGATTTATATGGGACTTCAACCAAAAGTTCAACTCATGAAAATCCCTTGACATGATGTAGAGATGTACAAAGACATCCATGAGGTGGCCAAATAGTTGGCCTATGACATAAGGATGCATAAATAATATGTACCTATCCATTATAGCAATGATTTGGTGGTTGAATTGCTATTTCCTATCTACTATAGTGATTATGGATATGACCTAGTTACCTTGATTTAGCGCAATGAATGGAAAAACTTGGGAGCTAGATGATCCAACATTTCTCTACTAGGATGAGGTTAGTGGGGAAGTATTAACTTCCTTCCCTTCATGCCACTAATCATAATAACCTCATGCAATTAATTTAGGTAGGACATGTTGACTAGGGATCCCAAAGTTAGGTACTTCTAGGGACAATGTGGAGTAGTATGGAGACAACTAAGGGTAGTTGTTTATCTAACCATGAGGGATTTTTTGTTATTGTCATTTCCTTTATCTTGGAATGAACTAATGATTTTGTAGTTAACAAATATGGTTGGGCATGCCTTGGTCACCTAAGCTCAGTGCAACATTGAGATGGACCATATCAAGTTGACAAGGAAGGTAGTTTGGGATGGACAATCAACAAGTTGAGGTATGTGAGTTATTTGACTTTTTTGTGTTTTTTGGACATGTATGTATAGCACCTTGGGTGTTGCAATTGGATGAACTTTAACTAGATGAGATGTACCATGCATGAAAATAGTAGTTATGCTAGCACTGGATGAAGTGTTTTTCACTATACATCTGTTGAATTTTCGAGTGTCATTGTTTCACTCGAAAATTAGCTTTCGTGAGTTCTGGGCCAAATTTGAATGTTAAATTTCATTTATGGGCATAGGAAACAATGGTAAGATTCTTTAATTCTCAGTTTCATGTTGTTTAGGATAGTCTGGGTGTATTGTGTGCCCTCAAACAACAATATAGTTATACAGATCTGATTTAGTCTTTGAAGTAAAAATTGTACCAAAAAGTTGAAACAGCAGTCAAAGAGCCTTAAAAGGTCATCATTTGGAGCCTTGAGCAGACCTGTAGCAGGACAAAAAAGCAACATTACTCCACTCTAAGACAACGTCCAACATTTTGATGCGAAATGGAAGGGCTGCTCCACTTTCAAATGAGTCATATTGTTGTCAGAGGAGTGATCTAGTGTTTTTGAATGGTTTTCCTTTGTCATGTGGAGCAGGCCGCATCCTTATTATAATCCTCTCCCCACATATCGTTGTCTTTTTAGATCATTACGGTAAGTGCGAACAAGTACCCAGTTTGAATCCCCTCGGGGGAGAAGCACTAATCTACACAGATCCAACTAAGATGGAAATGGAGCAAGTGGTAATAGACCAAGTACTTCATCTTGTGGGTCAACTATTACCATAGTACCCAAGAAAGATGGAACCCTAACAAGATTACCCTCAAGAATCAGGACCCAATGGCTAGGATCAATGACTTGTTGGATTGGCTAGGATCAATGAATTGTTGGACCAGCTACAACATGTAAAGTACTTCAAACCTAGGTTTCCAATTCACAAAAGAAAACCAAGATGAATTCAAACCTAGGTTTCCAATTCACAGAAGAAAACCAAATCATGTTTTTATTGAAAAGAATGCTAAATAGAGGAAGAGGGTATGGATTACTGAAGACATCGTGCCCCTTTTATGTCTCTGTCAGTATCCTCACAATATTCTCTATGAATCCCTTATGGTCTTTCCTCCTCGCTGTGTGCTCTCCGCGACCAACTTTGTCAAATCCCTGTGCTCCTCGCAGGGTCTTTGCTCCTAGTGGCACTATGCTTTTGGTATACCAGAGAATGTGGGTGCTCTGGAAATACCTCCAAGTCTACTCCTCGTGACACTATGCTCTCTGTATACCAAATCCGAAAGCGAATGTGGTTCTACTCCTCGCGGTCCTTAGCCGAAAGAGAATGTGGGTCTACTCCTCGCACTCTACTGCTCAGAGGGTCACAATGAATGGTAGCTTCACATTACGTTGGCTCTACTTCTCATAGTGGTACTGGTGGCTATGACTTGCTCTGATCAAGCTTTACTTTTGGCTTCTCTGATGCGGCTCCAGCTATCTCCCACAATGTCAACAAACGCCCTCATGATTTCTCTAATTCATGGATAGGATTTGACTTTCCCTTTTTACCTGCTATCAAGTTTTGTGTAATATCATAAGGTCTTAGTGCACATTGGAGAATGGGAATGAACTCTAATCATCCTTTACCCTTTTTTTAATACTATAGTAATAATTATGGGAATGAACTCATATTTCCAGGTTACCTCTTCTAGGCCACAACATAATGTATGGTTTTTTTTCACATGAAACATAGAAGTACATGAATTTTTGACATTAATTGGTCATTAGTTGGACATTAATAAAATTATCTTATCTTATCTCCAACTTTCACAAATATGGCTTTAGATTATGTTCAAGCTAAGGTGTGTGTAGCTCGATCTTGATTTATGCAAGCACTTTGATTATCAAATTAGATAATAATTGATCTTTGAGGAAGTTATATTTCATCAAAAATATTTATATGCTATTCCAATTGCATCATTGTTGCTTCATGAGAATCTGTCCAATCTGAATCTGTAAAACCCATCAAACACAACTTCATTGGAATTTAGGCCCAATGTTTCTTTCATATTACTTAAGAACATGTTTAGATGCTTTTCAATGAAGATCCTAAGGATTATACATGTATCTTGAAAATATAAGGCCTATTATGAGACAATGGTGTATATTACTTGCCAATCACGTTGAAATTTAGTGGAAATATCGTGGATTTCTGAATTGACTAGTCTAAAATCTGAATCAACTAACTAAATTTTTGAATCAACTAGCTAAATTTACATTGGTGTATTTGAAAGTATTGAGAAAGACCTGTAGAAGTATTGATTTAGTTTTGATGGAAGACAAAACCTAAATTGTTTATATCTTTATTACAAAATATGAGAAATCATGAAAAAACATTTAGAATTCATATGCATTCCTCCTCCCATCTAAACAATAAATATAAAAGTTATATCCTAGTGAAAATGAAGTGAACTTTTATTTTAATTTAATAGGTATCCCAATAAGATCATTGTGAAGTGAAAATTTATTTTAATTTAATAAGTATCCCCATAAGATCGTTAATCCAAATATTTTTATCTTTCATATTAGTTGAGTACATTCACAAGTGCACATCAATATGAAATTTCCAATTTTTATGATGAACTAACTACAACCAAACTTCTTATGTTTATCCTTTTGCAATTCATTTGCTTTATTAATTATAATTTCATGTTTTTATATGGAAATGCGAGAACCAAATTGTTTTTTGGGGGTTAATCTTATGTAGTTCACTTGCTTCATTGATATCTATATGAATAGGTAACAACTTAATATTTTCTTAAAATGGTTTTCAAAGACGATTTATCTTTTGAATGACATTTTTAAATAAATATTTAAATATTATTAATATTATTATGAAACCTTTCTTATGTAGGTTCTTATTCGTATGGAGGGAACTTGCACTATAAACAATTATGTGTGTATACTTTTTGAATATCCTTATCTAATTAGATAATTGTTATTTCATGTGCATTTAATAGGTTAATATATTTTTGAAAAGGAAACAAAACATTTATTATCATTAATAGGAATTTTGAAAAGGAAACAAAAGCATTTATTACCATTCGTCACTACTATGGATAAAAGATCAAATTGAAGAATAGTATGTAACTTCCATTGTTACCCGTCATTTTACTTGCAATTGTATCCTACTCTAGTGTAAGGGATCTATGCCTCATGTTTTTTCATTGCATGCAGTATGCACCCCATAGTGTAGAGGTGCTAAACTAGGTCATTCAACTAGCCCAAAAAGAGGCATCGATACCTACACCTCAACAACAACAACCTCTATTGCTAATAATGCATCAAATGCCATCTAACAAGTAGCCAAGGAGATCATTGTCCACTTTTTTTGCTTCACCTAACTTTGATGAAAATGATATTTTCATGACCATTTTGAATAAATAATATGTAGTTTGTTTTGTGCATTTGTTATATAACAATATGCTTAAGAAATTTCTTGATTTGATAACTAACACAATTTTTTATATTCAAATTTACTAAACTCTCAAAAAAAATGAACACCACATATTTTAACGATGTACCTTTGCACTATTGGGAGCAATTACTAAAATAACTATATCTCACGAATTAACGTTGACCCAAATGATGATGATAAGGATGATGACGATGATGATGACAATGATGATGATGATGGTGGTGACGATGATGATGATGATGTTGCTGATGCTGATGCTGCTGATGATGATGAAGATGATGAAGATTTCAATGAAGATGAAAAGGATGACGATGATGAATATGTTGATGAGGAAGAGGGTGAAGACGATGATGATGATGTTTGAGTCTTGAAACTCTCCCACCCTGTTAATGCATGTGTCTAGTCTATCCATGCCAAATTCCAGTCCCTGCCAACACCTATGTAAAAAATTTCAACGTTGGCCCCATGTATCACATTATTTAATCTATAGGTATGCTTTTTTATTCTACAATGGTTAGTGTCAGTCATGGTAGAAATGAAGAGATGATGATGATGATGCTGATGATCATGACAATGATGATGATGATGATGGTGATGATGATGATGATGAAGGTGATGATGATGACGACGATGATGATGATGAAGATGATAATGATGAATATGAAGATGATGAATTCGACGACCTCACTGCGTCGGATATCATACAATGATGCTGATCATGATGAAGATGATCGTCACGATCAACGATGCCATTTGGGTTAGCATGATAAATTTTCATTTCCTTACTAAGCTTCTCTCTGTTTCGAGAATAATTTAATATTATCTACTAAACAAAGCCAACCACATGAAGGTGGAAGCTCTTATGGCCCCTCCCCCCCCTCACATCACTCTCAATTCCCAATAACCCAACAAAAATCTATCTAAAAATGCATCTATCTAAACATACAGGAAAATGTAAATAACAATAAAAACATACCTCCTAGATTCCAACATTGCTACAATGTCATTCAAATTCTTCTTCATCTAATGCAACATTTGTATCATCATCTAGTTCTGAATCGCTATCATTGAAAAGATCGCTCATATCAGGATCATGATCAATGTCATTTTCGGTTAGATATTCATCATCAATGTCAATTTAATTGTTTGCTACATCATTTGGATGATCAACTTCTTGATTGGATTCTTCATCTAACACATCTGTGTCGACGACCAACTGCTCCTGATCTGCATCACCTTCTTCTTCAACATTGTCTTCTTCCTCTACTGCATTATACTTGACTGGTCTTCCTCTTGGATCGTATCTAACAACGTATGACCAACCTGCTTTACCTGGAACCTCTGAGTAAAATACCTGCTCACATTGACTTGGAAGAACACAACGCTCTGTACCTGGTTCGAGTGACCTTGTATTAACCATGGTAAATCCATTGGCATGCTCAATAACAGTTCTTTCAAGATCACATTCATTCATTCGTAGCCTATACCATTTGACCTCAAACAGAACTACTTTAAAGGAATTAAAGTCACACTCAAGTATATCTTCCAAATAACCATAGTATCTATTTTCAGATACTTCTGGATGCCTGTCACTTCTAGAGGAAACATTAGTGACTTGAAAAACTGAAGTTATCCCACAATCAAATCTTTTCCTCTTGTCATCCAACTTTTTGATGTGAAATTTACGACCATTGCACCACATAACATTGCGATGTATCAGCTGCATCATTCATGACTCGGTAAATAAATATATAAGAAGACATAAACGAGATAAATATTTTGATACAATGCGAAACAATGAAAAAATGAGCAGGGTAAATATACTTGCCTTTTTATCTTTTAAATCGCATGCTAAATCAATTTCACATTGTGTAAGATCGGGATATTCTTCTGGATGACGATGCATTGTTTTAATCATTTTACTAACCCCTTCCCATGACAAGGTACCATAGTATTCTGTGCATTGTTCAATCCATTCCTCCATCCAATCATGATTGTTTGCAATGTATAAATGTATTGCATCCCACACGTGGCCAACTATATGAAAAAATAACAATTAAGAATTAATGTTAGTTAGCTATCATTAAAGGCAATTAAGTTTACCTTTAATTAAAATACTACTGGAATAATAAAAATTACATAAATTGAAAACTTAATTGTATAATAAATAAAATGTACACCATTCAATTACCTTTCACTTTCCTCTTTCTACCTTTCCCCAACAGGACCCCCCCTTCAAATTTGTTGATGGATTCGACATGCCAAATGCGAGGCAGATTGATATTTTTTGATAAATTTGGAAGATACTGACTAATGTACACCATGGATTGATATAACATATAGCCATGCACCATAGAACTCTCAAGGCGTGCTCTTTTTCTAACAAAAGCCTTCAATTCCTTCAAATCCCTTTCCACCATCCACATTGACCTTGAGTTTACAGGTCCACACAATTCAATCTCCTCAACTTGGTGTATGAGATAGTGTTCTTGTGCATTGAAAAATGCCGGAGGTAAATACTTCTGCATTTGACACATTATATAAGGAATTTCTCTCTTCCAATACCTAATATCTTCTTTATGGATTTCTTTAGATGAAAGCCACCTACAAAAGATGCAAGAAAATAACATGAATATTGATCAACCGGATTAATGAGGCATATAAATATATATAATAAAGTTCCAAGCTGTAAAACACAATATGTCGATAAGCAATGCAACCAAAAGAATGAACATTTCTCATGCATATAAAACTGTTACTTACCTCATGTATTTACCAAGATCATATATAAATTGTTTTATGTTTTCGTCAAAGCTATCTGGGAGAGCCAGAGGTAGAACATACTGTAGCAAAAAGCAAATCATTATCTAATGTTTCCAAATAGGAGAGAACTATTACTAAAAATATTTACTTAATGGATATTATATATGTAAATAATTACCTTAATGAATGTATGCCAGTCATGAGTTTTAACACCGCCAAAATCACCTTTTTTGGTTAAGATATTTTGTACGTTCGACGCAAACCCCGTCAGAAACCTTATTTTCTGAATGACCTCTTTTATAGCATTGCTTTGTTGCTCCATCAATAACCATGGAAGACTAATATTCTGGTTCTCATTTCCGGCATTGGAAATAATTACACTTTGCAATGCGTGATTGGCTTATGCAATGTCACTACAAATTTTTCCAATTTTATCTTTGTCTGACCTTCCATCTAATGTCCGCCATACCATTTATGTTACATTCTTCCCGATATGCATTGTATCAAACAAATGAGCTATTTGTAGGCGCTCGTAGTAAGGCAACCTACTGAATTGTATGGGACAACTCTTCATTCCTCGTGGAAGCCCATTCATGCCTTAAATACAGTCATTAAACATAAACGAAAACACATTCATAATAATTCATGACACCCATGGTAGAGAAAATTCAGTAAAAATAAAAAAATCATAATATTACGTGAACATGATATTGTATGCTGCATATACAATTTGCATACCTCGACGATTTCTGTTATATTCCAACTTCCATAGGTGAGGTGTCATTCTTCGTGGTTTCTTTGCATTCTCTTCTTTACCATTGAATTTTGTTTTTTTGATAGTTCGGTACCTATGGTTCTTAGGGAGGAAGTTCCTGTTGTAATGTCCCCAGTTTGACCCCATGGAATTAAATTGTAAATGATGTAATATTGTTATAAAATCGTGGCGAGGAGCTCAAGGCCAAGGCCCCACCATCGATTTAGTGATGCATATGGTTTGCATGCTAGCAATGCACATTGGAAATTCAAATATCATGTAATATGCATTTTAATAAAAATACCCACAACTAGCTATGCAATGCAACAAAGAGATGGGGGCATGATTTCACAAGGAATTGGGAGGGAAAACATTCAAACCATTGAGCCAATCAGGTCAAGCCAAGTGTCAATGGGAGAACCCATCAAACACACAACTACCCATGTTGAATTTTGTACCCAACCATTGATTTCTCCCAAGAGTTGGTTGAGGTAGTTAAAGCCTTGGGAATGGAGAGGTATGGCTGTCCAAATTTGGGTATGGGCAAGCCACCCTTTATGGAAAAACGTGTTTGTCTCCTTGGGAAAGAAAAGAGCCATGAATTTCTCCCCCAAGCCATGATCCAGGATCATTCCTTCTCCCTCACAAGTTGAGAGCTACCTGGGCGTTTTCCAGGCATGTTGGCTGTGTTTTCCTTCATTCTCCTAGTAGAGAAGGGCGTTTTTGTGTTGTATACCAGTGGGGAAGAAGAGGAATGGAACAGGGGTTCCATAGAGACCATTTTTGTTGTTAAATGCTGAGAGAGTTGGGGAGAAAACGTTTTTCCTCCCTGTGGATGCATGTCCCTTCCCACAGCTCGTTTTGGGTGAACCATGATTTGGGGAAAATCTATGGCCATCTTGTTTGTGAATTCCATTGCTGGAAATGTGTATCTATGCCCAATGTTTGTGCTTGCTGTGTGAGAAACGAATATGTTGGGGTTTGGGTATGGGTATTCATTGTTTTGGCTTGAGCTTGAGAGTAAGGATCCAGGGTTCAATGGTAGCCTGATAAACCCAGCTATGGACTGGCTTGGCTCAAATGGAATGATTAATTGGCTGTGAATGAGCTTGTTCCCCTTTTCTTTGTGAGAATCATGCCCAGCTCGGGGGTGGCCTTCGGACGGACTCAGTATAAGCTATCGAAGAGCCTATGGCTAGGTGGAACGTTGCAGCGACATAGCTAGTTGCTTGGGACAATTGCACAATGAAGTTAAGTGTTTTCTGTCTATGTATTTACTTCTGCAATGTATCAATTTGATGACTATTTTGATATGCTGGATGGGCATGAATTGTGTGTGTGGATTAGATTTAAATCCCGCTGTGCATATTGCCTAATTTGTATCTGCACACCAATGTTTAAATTCTTATGATTCTAATTAGTGGGCTGAGTCTTATGAAATGCCCAGATTTTAGTGCCATGTTCCCTTCCTTGCATTGGGTCAGCAGGTGGGTACATTACACCTATACTCATCGAACACCTCCTTTGATAAACTTTTTGAACGATGATATTTTATCCTAGGACCACATACTGGAAATGCAAATTTTCCCTTTGTTTGAAGACCTACGAGATATATGTATCAATGTTATAGCATCAAAAGATTATTAATTCAAACAAAAAATGCATGTTTTTTACCTTAAAAGCATATAATTTTAATGTCGAACTACAACATAAAGTTACATACCACAAAAATGTGTTAACCCGAGAGAGTCATGAATTGTCCATGCAAGAATTCCATGGAACTGAAATTGTTTGTCCCCTATTGGTCTAGAGATGTCATACATAGTGATTCCAGCCCATAACTTCAATAGCTCATCGATAAGAGGCTCAATATATACATTCATATCTTTAACTTGGTACTTACCTAATTGATCAATAAACATACAATATTGCTATTTAGTTATCCGTCCAAATATATAAAAGGTGTTCTCATGCAGCAATTAAACAAATAACTTTATGGAATAATATAATTACAGCTTTCAAAAAAATACCTGGAATAATCATTGCCAACACTGTGTTCTCTCTCTTAATTGTCATCCAAGGAGGTAGGTTATTGTTTATGACGAAAACAGGCCACACTGAGTAAGTAGAACGAAGCTCACCAAATGGATTGAAACCATCATATGCCAATGAAAGTCTAACATTACGAGGTTCATCTTTAAAAATTGGCCATTTTTCTTTGATGTTCTTCAATGCGGAACCATCTGCAGGCATTTGAAGAACACCATCTTCACTGTTAAATTTTTAGTATTAAATCACAATACTATAGGATCTTTGCTGAGAGAATAACATCTACAGTATATCAATGCATGACAATCATAATATGACAAGCATCACAAGCATCACAAGAATCAAAAGCATAGAGACAAGAGACACAGAGTTTCCATGGGAAAAACCCTAAGGTGAAAAACCCCACAACTTCCTCAGAGATAGAGAGAGCAATGGCTCAACCAAAATACAACCAAATAACACTGAGATAGTCTCCTAGCAGATGATCCTCTTCCTCCTCACTAGTGCGCCACTTTTCAGAGAGAGAGTGAGTTACTTTTCCGAGTGAGTAAAATAGAGATCTCCTATCTCTATTTATACTCACCTTTTTGCCCAGTGACCTACTGGGGCCGACTTGTCTACTTAGATACATCCACATTATATTATATATTAATTAGGGCCGACCCCATATGGTGGTCTAATAACCCATCGACAAGTACACTCACTTGCGACACTTGTCAATCCACATGACGACACTTCCTTATAGAGGAATAACACATCTCTTATAAGGGTACAATAAATATATATATAATACACAGATGAAATACATTCCGAAGTTACATATACATCAACACTCCCTCTTAACTAGGAAGGTATTTCTCGACACAGATCTGCTAGACAAGTCTTCTTCTCTGGATCATCGTCATTGATGCATCGTCATCATCATCGTCACTGCTGCTACTATCTCAACCAATCTCTGTCTCTACTCGTCATAGGAAGTTCTACAGAGACAGTCCTTTTTCATACTAGATGTAGGCCCACCACCTGTAGGTCTTCGTCATCACTGGCCATACTGTGGAATCCTCAGGACTTATTACGTGCATCACAAAACCTCGAAAGAGCATCCCAGGATGTTACAGGTACACAACTCCGACCTGTAGGATCTCCCAGGGCACAAATTACATGTGGTCCACCATAAAACCTAGCAAGAGCATCTCAGGATGTTACGGGTACACAACTCCGACCTGAAATCTCCCAGGGCACAAATTACATGTGGTCATGGAAAAACCTTGAAAGAGCATCTCAGGATGTTATGGGTACACAACTCCGACCTGAAATCTCCCAGGGCCCAAATTACATGCCATAGGACAAAACCTCGCAAGAGCATCCCAGGATGTTACGGGTACACAACTCCGACCTGAAGGATCTCCCAGGGCACAAATTACATGTCCTCCCAGAGTAATGTCTCGAAAGAGCATCCCAGGCTGTTACGGGTACACAACTCCGGCCTATAGGATCTCCCAGACATGCTCATCTGCACAACCTGATCCACAGGCACAGAGTATCAACCTGATACTCAACATACATCATCCTGATGTACTCATGATCATCCTGATCATCATCACTGCAACGTCCTGCTGCATGTCATCTGGAGCAACATCCTGAAGCTCATCATCCATGATCAACCTGATCATCACTGCAACATCCTGCTGCATGTCATCTAGAGCAACATCCTGAAGCTCATCATCCATGATCATCCTGATCATCACTGCAACATACTACTGCATGTCATCTGGAGCAACATCCTGAAGCTCATCATCCATGATCATTCTGATCATCACTGCAACATCCTGCTGCATGATCTACCTGATCATCAATGCATCTACCTGATGCATACCAAGTATCTACCTGATACATATCATCATCCATGATCCTCCTGATCATACAATGTATCCACCTAATACAAATACAAATACATGATACATATCACCATACATGATCCATCTGATCATACAATGTATCCACCTGATACATATACAGATACATGGTCCAAGCACCCAACATGATGCAAATACAAAATAGATACACATGATTCAACTGATCATATCCAGCATCCAACATGATGCGTACATATAAATGATCCAACTGATCATATCCAGCATCAACATGATGCATACATAAAAATGATCCAACTGATCATATCCAGCATCCAACATGATGCGTACATACATACATAAAAATGATCCAACTGATCATATCCAGCATCCAACATGATACGTACATACATACATAAAAATGATACAACTGATCATATCCAAGCAGAAACCAGAACATCATCCTAATGCTCATCATCCAGCGCTTACATACACAGCCATGTGAAGGATCCTCCTTCCAACATGCTTGGAATGGCTTCAGAAAATGTGTCCATCACTTCTTCCTCGAAGTGTCCTCGATCTGAAGAACGCCAAGCCTCTCTCTGAAGTACTCAAACTTCACTCTGGCTAGTGGCTTCATCAGCACATCTGCAATCTGCTGGTCCGTTGCAACATACAGAAGCTTCACAGCTCCTCTCTGCACCATATACCTGATATAGTGATATTTGATCTCTATGTGTTTCGACCTGTCATGAAACACCGGGTTCTTGGACAGCTTCACACAACTCTGGTTATCACAGAAGATACCAGTAGCCTCCAACGGGAGATCAAATAACTCAGACAGTAGCTTCCGTAGCCATACTGCCTCACAACTAGCTGAACAGGATGCAACATACTCTGCCTCAGCTGTACTTAGTGCTACGCAGGACTGCTTCCTGCTAAACCAAGAGATCACACTTGATCCCATACTGAAGCAGCACCCAGATGTGCTCTTCCTATCTGCAGCACTGCCAGCCCAATATGAATCAACATAACCCTGTAGGTTAAACTTTTGATTCGCTTCATACTTGAGCCCATAATCCACTGTACCCTTCAGGTACCTCAGAACATGCTTTACAGCAACCAGGTGAACACTCCTCGGATCCGTCAGGAACTGGCTCAATGTGTTCACAGCAAAGAAAATGTCTGGTCTCGTGTTCGTCAGGTACATCAAGGATCCAATCATCTGACGATACATAGAGACATCAACTGGCTCAGATGAAGCATCACATAAAATCTTCAGATTCGATGCCATCGGTGTGGCCATGGCCTTGCAATCCATCATCCCGAATCTCTTCAGGATATCTACTGTGTACTTCCCTTGACCAAGGAAGATCCCACCTGCATTTTGCCACACCTCCATACCTAGGAAATAGTGCATCATTCCCAAATCTTTCATATCGAATTCAGCTGCAAGCTTCCTCTTAGTATCTGCAATCAGTCTGTCATCTCCTGTCACAAATAGGTCATGCACATACAGGAGTAGAATCACTGGATTCCCTTCCTCAACCTTGTAGTAAAGATTGGAATCTGCTTTACTCTTGGTAAAGCCCAAGCTAGATAGGAAACTGTCCATCCTACCATACCAGGTTCTGGGAGCTTGCTTCAAGCCATACAAGGCTTTCTTCAATCTGCATACATATGATTCCTTTTCATGTATTTCAAAACCGAGTGGCTATTCCACATATACTTCCTCTTCTACTACACCATTCAGGAAAGCAGTCTTGACATCCATCTGGTGTATTTTCCATTTCATTGCTACAGCCAGGGCAAGTACTGTTCTGATGGAAGTATACCTAGCTACAGGTGCAAAGGTTTCTTCATAATCTATTCCTTCTTTCTGAGAGAAACCACGAGCTACGAATCTTGCTTTGTATTTTTCCACACTGCCATCTGCAGCATGCTTGATTTTGTAGATCCACTTGGAAGTCACAACAGACTTCTCTTTAGGTCTTGGGACAACATCCCAAACATCATTCTTCATTATTGATTGGTATTCCTCAACCATAGCATCCTTCCATTCTTTCTTTTCTGCTACCTCTTCATAACTGAAAGGCTCTTTGTTCATAATGTCACAGAGTAAAGCAACATAACTGGTGTGTGATCTGGTTCTCTTCTTTGCTCTATGTTCTTCTTCTGGAATGCCAAATCTTTCTGCATCATGAATGAGCTCTCTAGCCCATACAGGTTTCCTTTTGTGAGAGTTATTCTCACGGGGTGGATCTACAGGTTCTTGTGGATCTTCAAACTCACGAATAGTTTCTGGAACTGCTTCAGTCATGGTAGTATCCTGAAATCTTGTTTCCTTAGGTTCTTCATAAACTTCGGTAGGTGCCTTCCTTGATTTGATGAATGCCGAGTTTTCATCAAATGTTACATCCCTGCTGACATCAATCTTCTTGAACCCTGGAAAGTATATTCTGTAAGCCTTCGAGCTTTCACTATAACCCACAAAGATACCCTTCTTTCCTGAAGGATCTAGTTTAGTCCTCTTTTCCTTTGGGACATGAGTGTATACTGGACAACCAAATATTCTGAGATGACTGACTTCAGGTTTCTTACCAGAAAAGACCTCTTCTGGTGTCTTGTTGTCTAATATCTTGTGGGGTGTTCTGTTTTGCACATATACAGCTGTTCTAGCTGCTTCTGCCCATAGATGCATAGGAAGATCCTGGTCATGCAACATTGCCCTTGCTGCTTCCATGATAGTTCTGTTCTTCCTTTCTGCAACTCCATTCTGTTGAGGATTATAAGGAGCAGTCAACTCCCTCTTAATCCCTGAATCACTGCAAAGCTTCTTGAAGTCACTTGAGGTGAATTCTCCACCATTGTCAGATCTGAATGTCTTGATTTTCTTGTCAGTTTGGTTCTCCATCAAGGTTTTGAATTCCTTGAATTTATCAAGCACCTCATCTTTGCCCTTCAAGAAGTATACCCAAGTCTTCCTGGATAAGTCATCAATAAATGATACATAGTAAACATACCCACTCAGGGAACTAGAAGACATAGGGCCACATACATCTGAGTGGATGATTTCCCGGATGTCTTTTGCCTTGCTTTCACTGATTGGGAAAGCCTTCTTAATGTTCTTACCTTTTGCACATCCTTTGCAAACACCTTCATGTTTGGTCTTGATTTCAGGAAGACCCTCTACTGCCTTGCTTGCAATTGGAAGTGCTCTATAATGCATGTGAGCAAGTCTTCTATGCCAAAGTTCACTTGGCTCGATGGATTCATGCACCATGGCATGTTCAGGTTGTCCCTTCAATTTATACAAGCCTCCCTCTTGCTCTCCAATTACTACTGCATCATCTATGGTCTTTCCCTTTGGCCACATTAGGACTTGGACAACCACAAATGCAACCCTCATACCTTTTGCATCCAATGCAGAGATGGAGAGTAGGTTCTTCTTGAGCCCAGGTACATAAAGTACTTCTTTCATCTTCAATGATTTTCCAGAATCTAGGTTGTAGGAGGCTTCACCACTTCCTTTGATTGGGTATTGATAATCATCCCCAAGTTTCACCTTATGGGGTGATTCATGTTCAAATAGGTTCACAAAGGATTCCTTAAACCCAGTCATGTGTTTGGAAGCCCCACTATCAATCAACCAATCATTACATCCATGGGAGATGGTACCTGTAAGAGCAGAAATTAGAACATATTCTTCTTCACTTGATGAGTCATCATCACTACTACTTTCTGCCTTAGCCTTCTTCTTTGGAGGTTCATCATCTTCGGCAGCATGAGCATGAAACCTTCTTTGGCTGCCCTTCTTCTTTTTACTGGAGTTGTTGTTATTATCCCTTTTGTTCTTGGGACAATCTGAAGCAAAGTGACCCTTCTCATTGCATGCGAAGCATCTTAGGTCCTTCTTACTCTTTTGATGGAATATTTTGTGGTGGGAGTGATCCTTCTTGGTTTTGCTTCTTTTGGTGTGAGTTGCAAGAGCTTGATCTTCTTCTCCCGTCTTTTCCTCACGAGCTATAAGTCTAGCTTCTTCTTGAGAGCATTCTTCCCTCAATCTGTTGAAGGAGATCAATTTCTTCCTAGCACAAATTCCTTGAATAAAGGAATCCCATGACCTGGGTAGGCCATTTAGAGTGGTCATCACCACTTCACCATTCTCCACCATTTCATCTACTACTTCTAATTGTTCCTTGATCTGGGAGACCCTTGAAAAGTAAGATTGAATGGTTTCTCCATTCTGAAACTTCACTGCTTTCAATTGGTTTCGTAGGGTCATCTTCCGATTTATGTTCTTTCCTTCAAATAGCTTGGTCAAAGATTCAAACATCTCTTTGGGTGTCTTAAGAGAAGACACATGAGGTATGAGATGGTCTTTGATAGAATCAGCAATGATTCTCTTTGCCTTGACCAAGTTCTTCTTGTACAATGCCTTGGCTTCTTCATCCTCTGGGATAGGGATGTCTTCTTTCACATATGAGTCCAACTCATTCTCTTCCAGGATTAACCCAATCCTATACTTCCAGGCTCGGAAGTTATTAGCCCCGTCAAGCTTATCCTCAAGCTTGGTGTGGAGAGACATCTTTTAAGAGTACTTCAAATGGAAATAGAAAATATTTAGGACTTACCACTTGAAGTGCTGAAAATTGGATCTGGTCCCAGATTAGGGTTTGTCAGAGAAAGCCTAAAAATTCAAAATGTTAATTTCAAAATTTTGGAAGGATAGAAAGATGCGCCTTGGAGAGCTGATCAGCCTAGTATATTCAAAATTTGAGATCAACAAAGTCTTTCCCTTCAAAATTGCCTTTTTGTCCTCCCGGGTTCACTAGGGAGAGCCCTGAATTAGGGTTTGAGTTTCCCAGAGATCTACTCAGCCAAAATCTCGATCCAAAGCTCTAACCTTCGATTTTTGCAAGGAGCTTCCAGCTGTGCCTTCAGTTTCCAGAAATTCCTATTTTTGTGGAAACCCTAATTTTTAGGGCCAAATCTGAAAATGCTCGGAACTGAATTCTAATTGGACAGATAGATGCGCCTTGACGAGTAGATCCAATCTACTATACTGAATTTCAAAAAATCTGTGGAGAGAAACCCAATAAACAAGGAACACAAGCTTCCGTCACTGCAAAATGTCTTCTTCCCAGTTTAGCTCTGATACCATGTTAAATTTTTAGTATTAAATCACAATACTATAGGATCTTTGCTGAGAGAATAACATCTACAGTATATCAATGCATGACAATCATAATATGACAAGCATCACAAGCATCACAAGAATCAAAAGCATAGAGACAAGAGACACAGAGTTTCCGTGGCGAAAACCCTAAGGTGAAAAACCCCACAACTTCCTCAGAGATAGAGAGAGCAATGGCTCAACCAAAATACAACCAAATAACACTGAGATAGTCTCCTAGCAGATGATCCTCCTTCTCCTCACTAGTGCGCCACTTTTCAGAGAGAGAGTGAGTTACTTTTCCGAGTGAGTAAAATAGAGATCTCCTATCTCTATTTATACTCACCTTTTTGCCCAGTGACCTACTGGGGCCGACTTGTCTACTTAGATACATCCACATTATATTATATATTAATTAGGGCCGACCCCATATGGTGGTCTAATAACCCATCGGCAAGTACACTCACTTGCGACACTTGTCAATCCACATGACGACACTTCCTTTATAGAGGAATAACACATCTCTTATAAGGGTACAATAAATATATATATAATACAAAGATGAAATACATTCCAAAGTTACATATACATCAACATTCACTTCTGTTATTCACTTGGTAATCCATAAACTGTGCTATACTTTGGCACCTGAATAGTCGTTGGAAACATGGAATTATGGGAATATAACGAAGAACTTTGCGAGGGACCTCTTTTGTTAATTGATCAGTTCGATATCTACTAATTTCACATTGTGGGAATTTGTTTTCTGATGCATACTGCCCATAATATATAATATGATCATTAGGACATGCATCAATAGATTGATACTCCACTCCAATTTCTTTCATAATCAAGAATACCTCTCGACTTGTGCATGGTAAATTGTTTGATGGTGGTAATAGAAATTCACCCAACAATCTGTAACATTGACAAAAAGTGAAATGTAAACAATATACGTCATAAATATTTCATATCCCTAATTTACGAATTGATTAACACTAAAAAATATGAAAATAATCAAGTTCACATACCTTAGAAGCTGTGTGAAACAAGTGTTTGATAAACCATTCAAAACATTCAAGTTCACCAACAACAATATAGCAGATAGAATATTGGTTGTTGAGCCTTCATAAAGAGGTTCTTGGGACTTTTCGAGAAGAGGAACATCATGAAAATCATGGAGGTTGTACTCATCCAATGGAGCAAATGTGTCTTGCAGCAATCTATTTATCTCATCTTCACCATTAGTATCAATAACGTCATCTTCGTCCATATGATCATTAAGAACTCGATCTTCAATAGCATGATCTCCATGCTCATCGTCTTGTAAAGTAGTATTTCTACTATTATGTGGCAAATGGCTCTCTGGCGGTCGACATCTTGGGGCCATTGTCTTTATATTTACAAACAATGCAATAACATTAATGTATAATATACAACACATATATTTAAATTGATAAAAAAATGTGAATACATTATCAATACTATTACAAGAAGTACAATATGTAATGAATAACATCTTACCAACGGATGATATTCATACCCCCCTTCAACATGCCCCTTCTCCTTACAATGTTTTTGAGTTGATGTTCTTAAAATTCTTCTGGTTTGCAAACCTCTGCAATCATTGCAAGGGCAATAACACTTTCCATCACCCTTCGCCTCCAATGCTGCCTTAGCCTTAGCATACCTCCTATTGTTTCCTTCCTAGGTATATTTATTTGACGTTCTTATAAGCTACAACAACAAAAAAAACTCATTAATCAATGTATAACGTACGTCAATATCTAGGAGAGTATATATATATATATATATATATATTAAAAGAGACAAAAAACCCATGTAATCAAAACCCCATAATGAATGATCAACATAATGAATTATCAATTAACTATTGACTAAAAAAGATTTAACGATAAAGATGAGCTTGCTTGTGGCTTAAAAAATAAATACACACATGTTTATGGCTACTATAGAAAATTATATACATTGTCCCCCATTGAGATATTATCCTTAATAAGAAGGATGTTTGTGCATCCATTGAATCTCCTTATATGAATCATATGTGCCACACCTCAAAAATATATTTACGCAATGGAAATGACATTTATATTTTGTGTGTCCCCCTTGGAATTAAATCGAGGATTCAACCATTAGTGGAAACCTATTAGCACATGAGTTTTACATTTAATTTGGTTCATTTTTCATAGTTCATGGACTATTGTGTATGAATTATCACTTGATCTCTTACACCTTTGTATTTAGAATATTTTATATGCATGATTTAGTCGATATGAGTTGTGATTCTTTATATAATTGTACATACATTAATGATGTGACATTTGTGTTCTCTTTAGTGATAGATGATGTTGACATATGTTCCATTTAGTTGAGCATGGCATATAAATCCACTTGGTTGAGAGAGTATATATGTGATACTACACATTACACTAAAGATATTCCTAGTGAAATACTCATAGGGTCTAATCTCGTAGTGAAATATACTAATGCTTTATTGACACTACTAGATTTGGTGTTAAAGTAGATCAAAATAAATCAGTTCATGAACTTATAAATTTTAAGGAACACACCGTTGTTGGTCACTATTTTGATACCTATTTTTCCTTATAAATCCTTCAAGATATCCCCATTATCCTTCATATTTTTCCATAAATCCTCATTCTCATCCATAGAAGCTTGAAATTCGATTGTCTAAGGTATAAATTGTTGTTGTTTTTAAATAAATTGAATTATGCAGTTTTTAAAGCATTTAAATTGAGATTTTAAATAAATTACAGGATTAATTGACTTCCCGTAATTGCTCCTAGATTGGATACTTGCAGGCCAACTGGGCACAAATTGAAAGATGGAATAGGATCCTCGATGTCCAAGGATGGATAAATTTCTAACAAATTCATGAAATAGGTTCTAAAGTGTCGAGTCAATGCCAGTCAAAGCGAGCCTCCAGCGCTGCCACTTAGCACAAAAACATGACAGTTTCATATTGTTAAAACTATGCCTAAAAAGTGCATCTTGCATGCAAGTTTGCATTTTATACAACAAATGAAGAAAAATGATAAAAGTGTATGAAGGTGGACTAAAGATATGTGAAAGAACTTAGGGCCAGTTTAAAAAATGATTACACCAGGAAGAGGGAAATCATCGAAACTCACCCCCACGAATTTTGCCTATACATAGGGAGGCTCACTCTTCCAATTTAAAATTCAGAGTGTTTTCATTTCTTCCAACTTCCTTTGTTCAAATCCCAGGCTTCACTTCCACGATGGTTGAAGGAGTGAACGCATCCTGTTAACTGGTTAACTTGGGAATTTTTCTCCATCATCTTCAGCAAGAGTCTTGCACGTGGTTTGATGAAGTAAAAACCCAGTTACACGTAGCCATTGAAGTGTTTATCTCAGACCGGTGTAGGAAGGAGTCACCAGCAGCAAGGTAAATTTGAATTTTGACTTCCAGGTTTTGCTAGACAGAGAACCCATTAAGAACAGATTTTTTTTTCAGAAGTTTAGAATTTCAAAGCTAGGGTTGAGTTCTGCTTGTACGTTTTGTTTGCATAAAAGGATTCTTCCTGTAGAAATTAAAAGATGGTGTCTAGATTAGAACCAGATAAATTTGATCCCACTGTCATTCATGAAAGATGTATGGAAATGTTTGAGAAGAAACAGTGGGTTCCCTTCTTTGAAAAGTTTGATGGACAGAATGATAATGTTAGCCTAGCTTTTGCTGGTTCATTTGATGGAGAGAGGGCTACAGTAGGAAATTTAACTTTCAGACTATCTGAAGATATTATGGCTCAGATCACTGGCTTACCTTAACAGGGAGAGAGGTTCTTTAAAACAAAACAACTTGATGAGAAGGCATGGACACCCTTCTTATGCAGGTCAAGAGCAGGTTTAGTAAAATGGAAGAATGGAATCCCAAGGAGTTGGTTGATTCATCCTTGGGATGAAATAGCATACATCATTAAGAGATTCATCACTTGTGAGGGAAGATTCTGCATTATATATATCTATCATATCATGTTATTTCAGCATTTGAGGGGTGACCGTGAGATGAACATGCCTCATTTTCTATTGCAGAGCCTTTCTAAGATGGCTAAAGTTGTTCAAAAACATGATGAAGACAAGTTAACAATCCTTTTCATTGTGGGCTCATTAAGATAATCATTATACATGAGTTACAGAAACAATCCTTAACATGGCAGCAATTTATCATTTATAATGAGTTTGAACAACCAGAAGAAATACTTGAAGAAGGAGCACTCATAATAGCAGGCACTAAAGTTGAAGAAGATAACCCTAAGGAAACAAGCTCAAAACCACCTAAGGGAGGAATGGAAGAGGATGAATTGCTGATGATAGCAAGCATTGAAGTTGAAGAGGATAACCCTAAGGAAACAAGCTCAAAACCGCCTAAGGGAGGAAAGAGAGAAGATGATGTGATGATTATAATAGATAATGAAGATGAATCTAAGGAAACAAGCCCAAAACAACCTGAGAAAACAATGAGAACAAGGAGCATGGTGAAAGAAGAGAAGAAATTCCAAGAGAAAGATAAAATCTTCAGCACTTATGAGAAGAAATCAAGAAAATGCCAGCAAGCTAAGAAGAAGCAAACACTGGAAAATGATTGTGAAGCACAACAAAGACATTATGAATACATTCAATCTTTGGAAGGTCAAGAAGAAAGTCTAGCAGGTGAGATTGGACAACATGATGAAGAGGTAAATATCATCTCCGAACAACAAACTATAGAAGAAATTATGGATAAAAATGTTCAAACAATTGAAAAGACTCCAACTGACAGAGAAGAGCAAGATAATGAGGATGCAACCATCATTTCTCCAGTCTTTGAGTAGCAAGTCATAGAGAAAGATGAGGATGCATCCATCATTTCTCTAGTCTTTGAACATCAAGTTACAGAAAAAGAAGGAAAAGAGTATCCAGGGCAGGAGAATGAAGAAGAGGAAGTTGGAGGGGACACTGTCTTTGAGTAGCCTTCAATAGAGATAAAAGAAAAGAATAAATCTTCCAAGAATAGAAAAAAGATTAAGAGGTTAAAATTGAAGGTGAAGGAATTAGAGCTTGAGAATGAGAAATTAAAGAATAAAAATAGAAAACTTCAAGTTCAAAAGATGAAAATCTCTAAACATTCATACAAATGGTATTAGCAGAAGAAAGTGTTCAAGACAAAATATCAAAAGTTGAAGGTCCTTTTTGCAGCTCGAGCTAGTATAGATGCATCTTCACAGACAGGGGATTTGTCAGAGGATTAATGGTAGTAGTACAACAACAATTTTGTGTATGGGAATATGCAAAGTCAGTTTTGGAGACAGTTTTGTGCATGAGGACATGTAATAGTTTCCTCTTGGGGGAGATGTTGGTCACTATTTTGATACCTATTTTGCCTTATAAATCCTTCAAGCTATCCCCATTATCCTTCAAATTTTGCCATAAATCCTCATTCTCATCCATAGAACCTTGAAATTCGATAGTCTAAGGTATAAATTGTTGTTGTTTTTAAATAAATTGAATTATGCAGTTTTTAAAGCATTTAAATTGAGATTTTAAATAAATTACAGGATTAATTGACTTCCCGTAATTGCTCCTAGATTGGATACTTGCAGGCCAGCTGGGCACGAACTGAAAGATGGAATAGAATCCTCGATGTCCAAGGATGGATAAATTTCTAACAAATTCATGAAACAGGTTCTACAAGTGTCGAGTCAATGCCAGTAAAAGCAAGCCTCCAGCACTGCCCCTTAGCACAAAAACATGAAAGTTTCGATTTTATATCGTTATGGTCTATTTTTATGGGTCTGATGGACAATATCGAGGATAGTAGAGATATTAGGGAATGTCATTATGAATCTCCAAGGATTTTAGCATTTTTCAGTTCTAAAAACAATTTGTATAAGTATTTGAATTTGAGATGTAACCAACCCCAGATGGTGAACTTATGCTAAAGAAATAAAGACTTTGAATTCCAAATATCTTTGTGTTTGTTCATTCTTATGTTGTGAATGCGATTCTAGTGTTGAGAACTTCATGATTACTTCTGCGTGTGTGAGTGAAGTAGTGGAGGGCCCCCTTTGCCAATCCCGCACACCTAATTTCCTTACTGATACGTATTGGTATGTGTTTTTCAGTTTATGTAGAATTCAACTTAATTATCAATCTGCGTTTTAAATCAAATTCTTTCTCACATGTTGCAAGTAGGGTTTCACTCTAGAACAGGGTTAAGTGTTTTTATTCTGATTGATCAATCACTGTAGATGGTTTTTAGTTTCATTTTTCCTTAGAATATACCTTGAATTGTTGAGGAATTCCAAATACTTTGTGAGCTGACTTCTTGTAAAAGAACTCAACGTATTCCTGCACTCAACAATAGAGTTTTTAGTGTTATAATTTAATTTAATGATTCTGTTAATGCAAATATTTAAGTGCTGAAAGATTGAAGGATTCAAATGAGTACACTTTTGTAAGGGAGTTTTTGCATTCCTTAAGTTTACAGTATTTAAGTAGCTTTAGGTTCATTTCCATATCTTAAGTAGTTTTAGATTCATTTTTAGAAATAGTTTCAGAGTATTCCATAAATGAATTGTTGATTAGATTAAGAAATCAAATGAAGGTACTTCTGTAAGGAAAGTTTTGTGTTTCTTATTTACAGCATTCTAGTATCCATTAGATTTATTTCATAGCAAACTGAATTCTCAGCTAAGTCTAGGCCTGAATCTCTATATTTGGGATATGCCTCTAAGTATTACAAATTTCGGATTGACATAAATATAAACTCTGATTTACAACAATAGATTGGAACCCAACAACCGTATTGATGAAAAAATATATTTTAAACGTTTTTATATAATAGGTACACAATAATCATAATATTTATGGATCATAATTTATTGCCTCTAATAAAGTGCATCTCACAATGAACAAAATAAAATAAAGCAGTTATTTCAGAGCCTTAAAAGCAAATTGTCTACCCAGATATAATGCATATTTATAATAATTAATTTTATTCTATTCCTAAATATAATCATTTAATCATATACAATCAACTTCCCCATAAGTGCATCCAATTGAATACTCTTTGTATTCCAAATCAAGCCTCGTAATCTTCAATATCTAAACTAGTTATTTTATTGTCATCCATTGAGATGGGTTTGACAACAATGGATGTGTTGTGACTTATTTTTTCACTAATTGAATGTGATGATTGAGTTGTATCCAACAAAGTAGTGTATTTGGGTCTAACTGTTAGGCTAAAATGATGCCATGGGATACCTATGATCTTATTTCATGGGAATTTCTTTTCTAAGTATGATCGTTTAGTTTTTTCTTGGAAAATAGGTGATAAGGAGGAAATGATATAGACTACGAGGGATGAAGTCCACCAGAGGAGAGGGTATAGGTATGGTAGAGAATTTATTGCCATGGCCACTAGGGCCAACTCCTGGAAAATGAAAAACTATCTATCTCAGGTTCCTACCCAATCTCATGGAATCCAACTTATAAGAACCTCTGATTGGGAACTCAACCATGATGCTAAATAAAAACATATGACACTAAATTATATATTGCATCAAACTCTATGTATTTCTAAAAAATGAACCATTTCATTTTAACTTCAAGTTGTTGGGTGTAGCTTCTTGGAGGAGAAAGGAATTTGTGGGGGCACTCAACAAGATAAGGGAAGGGATATCTATGGAGCATCCTCAAAAATATTGGCTTCCAAGTAACTTTTTTACCATGCAAATCCTGTTTGTTTTAATTTCTACATATAAATCAATATGTGAATTGGGTTTTGGATATGGAGTTTGATTGTTTGAATGTGGAACTTGAGTCGATAAAGATGATGGTTTTTGGATATGGGAGATGGGATTTTGCATATAATATTAAAAAGTGAAAAAAAAAGTAGATAAAAGGATTACATTTTCCTCTTCCTTCCTTATCTTCTCATTCATCTTCTACTCTTCTCCTTCCTCCTCCTTGTAGGTCTTGGACCCTACTTATCCTTCCTCCTCCTTGTAGATTTTGGACCCTACTTGCGTGATAATTATATTTTTAACTAAGATGTCACCTAACCATATCTCCTTATCCTCACATGGACTTTTCTTCAATAAAATCCGATTTGATTTCCTTTTAATATCTTCTTATATTTTAATTTATCCCATTTCATTCTTATTCTTTTATTAATTCATGGTCTAAATAGTTTCAAGTATTTGAGTAACCAACTTTGGGTATTGCATCATGTTGTAGATTATGCTCATACCAGTCTATATTTACTAACCCAACCTTCTCTCCCAAAGGACCTATTTCCTTTACCCATTTCTCTTACATTGGTCCATGTCCATATAATAAGTAATTTGGGAAAGTCTCATCTATCTTGCATGATACACAAACTTGCCAAAACATCAACCATATAAGCATTTAAAATTATGAAACAATGCAGAGTCCTAATATCCTCCTCGATATTAAATTAGAGCATGGTGTTATTATCTCAATATTATCACAAAATATCAATCTACAAATTAGTTTAAAATACATTTATATACAATATCATCCCAAACCTCTCTAGAATTGCATACACAGCTCCTAACTAATTGTTGAAATTGTGGAGAATCAACTCTCTCACTACACATGTCTCCATGTGTCAAATAATCCAATAAAACATACATAGCATCAATCATGCTCCCATGGATAAGATTATAATAACATCATGCATAATGACATAAAAACGTATTTACATAGACATAACCTCTTTTTCAATTAGCACATTTCCATAAACATCACATCATCAAATGATTTCATATGTTTGATTAGTTTCTCTAATTAACCCCTTGGAATTTGTGATTGAATTGATAGAATATATACCATTTTGAAACTTATTTTAGTTAGTAAATAAAAGTGTAGACATTACATACACGCACCCTTTAGGAAAATCCATCCCAGAGTTATGGTTAGTCCTTAGGTCGCTAGCCATCCAAGATCCTAATCGACTTCCTAAATCGTAAAAACTATTTTAGCTTCCAAGCCTCACATATAACCTAGGGATATTAGAATATAAAGTTCACAAACACCTAGATAAAGAACCACGATGCTATGTGGGTATGATACCTCAAGAATGAAACTAATTTTTCATGAATAATATTTTCATTTTTCCTTGAAGGGAAAATAAAAAACAAATAATATCTCCTAGAAGAAGAGGAACTAATTGGAACATAAAGGGAGCAACACAAAAAAGACTAGTGCATTGCAGTCAAACTAACCTGGAAAACGAATGAGATAAAAAATTCGATGTGTCAAACCAGTACCAGACTCTTGAAATCGCAGAACGAATAACCAATAGAAAGATCGTTGCAACTCTAGCAAATGATTATGAAAATATGACATAAGAACATGTATTTATAGATCAATGAGGGTCGCGGTTCTGGAAAAAATGCATAACGGTCAAATTTCAAAAAAACAAAAAATCAATGACCGTTAAAAAAGAAAACAAAAACAAGATTTTATTTTTGCCTTTCGTTGCTCTAGCGACGGTATGGACAGTTAGTTGCTATAGCAACAAACTGTTGTCTCTATAGCGACGAACGTTGGGGGAGTTTTCATTTTTTTCCAAAAATTTAAACTGTTTTTCCACGAAAACATAGATTTTAACTGTTTCATGGCAAACTTTCGTGGGACTTTTGAGCCATATGTAGTAGTGCATGTTTTTAGTATCAATGCTAGTGTAAAATACACTTTTTACACACAAGCAAGGACCTAAAGACTCTTGTCTCCCGAAGTATTCTCTTCACCTCGCACTTCATGTGAGCTTGGTGAATTAGAAAAGTGTGAGAATTGTGAAATACCTCCATTGCACACTTCTCTATTAGTTAGCATTTTTTATTTGCAAATCCCCCTAAGCATCTCTTAGAGTTAAATGTTCATATTACTTGATATACTCTTCTAGTTAATTTGCCGATAATCGATTTTGATTTCGTCACATGTGTTTGCACCACTCGCACACACTAAGAGACCTAAAGACTCTCCTAATCCTGGTATGCTCTTCACGTCACACTTCATGTGAGCTTGGTGAATCAGAAAGGTAGGGATTGTAAAATACCTCTCTTACACTCCATAAGTGAAGATCAAACCCCTTAAAATCAACATTGTAATTTTCTAAACCAACGAAAATCCTCCATAGGAGGTCACAAAACAACATTTTAGTTAGGTAGGATTGATTGGGCTAGGCATCCATTAATGCCCACGAATCTAGTTTCATTAGAAATATTTTGAAACATAGCATTGTTGTCTCATAGGGTAATTGCAAAATCCTTCTATAAGAAAGTGTTAAGAGAAAACTCAGATCATAAGTGCGCCGTGACCAAGGAGGTTAAAGCTGAGGTATAGTGTCCCTGCTCTCCCCTACAAGCCACTCATCATGTTGTAGGGAGATAATACTATACCGTGTAGGCCGAACCACTGATCCACACTTGACGCAAGGTATCTTAGTGGCCAACTTAGGATATCACCAAGGATCAATTGTGAGTGAAATTGACTCCTGAAGTTAGATATTGCCTTGGGAGGTGTTTCCAAGTATTCTTGATTGGAACATTGGCCCCATTGTTGATAGAACTAGCTCATTGTTACCTCCACTAGTCGATTGGTGAGTGGATACCATTATCACCAACAATCGTGCCTTTGGGAGGCCTAGTTACATTTGAGAGGAAGGATGTTACGTATTGTTAGAGAATTTACATTTATTTTCTTTCTAACTACAATTTCACAAAACTCGTAATAAAAAGAGCCTACATTTGGGAACTCGTGCACTAAAACTGACTTTGCACATATCACTCACTTGTTGCACCATCTTGCATTTGTTGTGGTTGGAATATTTTTTCATTTTCAATTGTGTTTAATTTCCACTATCACTCTCATTTTGACACAAATCCTTCACCATTGAGGAACAAAACAAAATCCTGAGATAGTATTGGATACTGCAAGGCCTATCCCCTCTCTCGAGGGGTGTTTTTACACCTTATTAACGTAGTTCACAAGGAATGTACCCTAGCTGGGGCCATTCCCAGGCCACATTGACAGGATCATCCAGTCAATGCCAAGAATTGCTAGGTGCATTTTCTCCTCTTGGAGAAACTATTAATTAAACCACTTCTCCCCCCATCAGAAGAGGTACTTCTCTGGCTTCTCCCCTTGGAGATCCTTCAGTTGCGTTTGACCCATCCTCTCTTGTAGGAGGTCAGCTGTTGTTTACAACACCACTTGGGTCTCCCCCTTGTGGAAACCATATCCCACACACAATGGAAATACCAACCACCATTACCTTACCCTTCATGGCTAGTGTAAATCTCCCTGATTTGGAAAAACTGATCAATGATCCCATTGCTCATTATCCGACATGGTCGGCCATGTCAGATAAACTTCCCTTTGATATCCAAAAATTCGAAGGAAAGCAAGGGGATGATCCTGCCAACCACGTAATGTATTTCCACCTATGGTGTCTGTTTAATAACATAGTGGACAATCCTGTGAGGATTTGCCTCTTTCAGTGTACTCTCACTGGCATGGAAACCAAATGGATGTCAACCTGAAAATAGCAACCCATGCTACATTCTCAACATTGGACACTACATTTCTCACTTACTTCTATATTTTGATTCGACATGACTTAGGTCTCTAAATTCTCATAGATTTTTGGAAAAATACTTCCACACACATCGCATACCACATCCATGAGTGGTGTAGGTGTCACACAATGTGCAAAATCGAAATACAACCACCCTTTTTGTTGGATTGGTTTATCAAATCTCTCCAACCCGCCATAGCTAAAGATGTCGCCACCTCCATGACGCAAAGTGAGGAAGAGGCCATTATGAAAGCACAACATTTCGATCTCATATATGCATAATCTGGCTACCTCTATACTATCCTTCCTGATGCCCCTCGGTATCGGTTGTTGGATCCTACACCTTCGGGCTCGTCACATTTAGTGGATAAACTTATTGCATCTGTTTCCCATTTAGGAAAGGTTCCCCCTACCAAGTCTGGGACATTCAACATGGTTCCACACTACCCATCCATGCCACATGCGGCAGTACCCCCTAAATCGGTACCAACCCCACTAGCTGGTCAATTATAGTATGGACCGTATAGTCCTACTTACCCAAACGTTATCCAAGCGACGACGGTTCCTACACTGCCAATGGTGCAAGTTGTTCCTACGTCCACTTCTTATGGAATGCAAACCGCATTTATAACACCCCTGGGGTATAATCCATATTATCCTTACCCATTCTCAACTGGTTAGAAACCTGCCCTCCACATGGGGGTTAACCTAGTTCAACCTTCTTATGTTCAACAAGCTCAACAATTTGAACAATTGAACACCACAAACCACCATAATCCGTAGACTCAGGGGAAGAAGAAAGGAGAGAACAAACATAATCAACATCCAGGGAAAGGGGGAAATCCCCCTCCCTAAAAAACAGAGAATATGGGTAACCAGAATGTAGGGACTAAAAATACCCCCCAATAAGGGAAGCATCCCAACCTGATGACCAATTACTGTTTCTCCATTTGCGGCGATTATGGTTACTACATGCATCATTGTCCTCTTATCTCTGAATGCCAACAATTATTGGAATCCAAAAAGAAGACGATGACGAATCCTCCTCAAGAAACAAACCCTCCCCAACCACAAACCGTTGTGCTACAACAACCCTTTGCGAATCAAGGGGTAATTACACATTAGTAAGACCCTCACCCACCTGGTGATGGCTCTTTCAAAAATATCTATACGTTGGACATCAACCTTCAGACATGAGCCAAAGGTTATGATGGGCCTTCCACCCCCCAAGTAAAAGATATTTCTATCCCCTCGGGGGGTCCTCTACAAAGACCTCGACTGAACATCGAACAAATCCCAAGGATTCCTAAAGTTCCACTTTGGCGTACCCCTAATAACTCTCACATGAAATCCTCCCACAATTACAGTATTATGGATGAATTGGCTCAATCCCTTGCAACGATGTCCACATTAGAAGTGTTACAGTCTTTTCCAACATAGAGAAAGGCATTACTCAATGAACTAGGTTCCCTTGACCTTTCCAAATTGCACCTCGTGACCTTTGATCTTGACAAAGGTGATCCACGACTACCATCATCAATCGCATTTCAAGTTCTGGTTACTGTAAAGAACGTCATGATTCATCGTTGTATCATCAACGAAGGCACATCCACTTGCATTATGTCTGAAAAAGTATAAAAATGATTAGGATCCCCCGAGCTGGTCCCTTCATCTATCGCTCTCCGCGAATATGATGGGATACCATTCCAACCAAGAGGATTGTACCAAAATGTCCCCATAGAGCTAGGGGGAAAGATGGTTATGATCAATATTGAAGTAGTCGATGCTGAAATCGATTACAACATCCTCTTGGGGCATAGTTATATGTACGCCGTGAAGGAAGTCCCCTCCTTGATATTCCATATCATGATGTTTCCCTTAAATAGAAAGGTAGTTACTCTCGACCAACTTAACTACTATGACCCCAACACCACAAGCAATGTTGACAATGTCTTACCGATTGTACTAGGGGATGATCAACCATATGTCGACATTGCTCTCGACATGTACAACGGCTCCAATATGTTAGGAGTATATTTGGGACCAACACCAAGGATCCCTACAGCAACCGATGGCCTAATGTGCACAATTTTCATCGTTGAAAATGGATATGCCTCCACCTCAACAACATCATCAACACCATTGGTGAGTCACGGAATTGAACAAACATTGAGTCCATCGGTACCACCAATTTTTCAAATTCCATTCTTGTATCCTCCCACGGGTTTTCAAGGGACATCATTCATGGCTTTGTTAACTCTACCTAGGCTAAATTTGGGGATCCCAGTATGGTACCTTAAACCACCCTACCCAGAGATGGCTTCCAAACCCATCACTCATTATGAGTTTGTCCCTGTTTTAGATTCTATGCCTACAAGACCCGTACAAAATTCAATTACGACAACCCAACCTATGACATCCACAACTAAACCATAATCGGTTGTCGCTAATCCCTCCAATGGGGGCACCAAACAACCAAAGATGAAAGGTCCCCTATTACCCAACCCGTTGTCCAATCCAATGGAAACTGCTAAGCCTAAAGTAGGGGGTGTTAGCACTAGTTTTGTCTTGGACGAGTGGAAGAGTTTAGATCCATGAAAAAATGAGGTAAGGCCTCGGTTTTTTAAGTCATATGAACCAAAGAAGACTAAATGAAGTCTCTAAGTGCTTATTTTGAGCTTGGGAATAAAAATGGCGCAAGATTCTGGGTTTTAACATTACAAATGTGGGTAAAATACCAAAAATACGCCCGTAGTTATATGATGGCATAAGTGAATGAAGCGGATCTATGGTGAAGAAGATCAATACCACAAGTGCTCTTCGCAAAAGTAAGAAGGAGGATTTTAAGCGTGGGAGGAGTGTTGCTATCCCGCAAACAAGTTGGAAATCAGATCAACGGGCGGAAGGGAAGATCTACGGACGACAAGTACTTCGGTGATTAGACATGCGTGGGGTAATGAAATTTTCAGATTTGTGAAGTGGAGGTAGGCCTCGCATGTTGCGAAGGTGCAGATCTGGCAGGGAAGGGCATCAACGGTAGAGGTTTAGTTCACAGATTTAACATGCACGGAGTATCGGCTCGTTCCAAATTCGTGAACCTCGGTAAAGGCTGCACCTTTGGATGGTCTGGATGCGGATAGGGACTAGATCGATGGTTGATAGTGACTATGTAGATCTAAGGCACGAGGAGGTAGCCTTCTGAAGATCAAAGCACCGCAGAAAGCTGTGGAGTTAAACAAAGGAAAGGATAAACAACGCAGGGTTGATCGGGTAGATGGATAGCAACGCAAGCCTCTTCACTATGAAAGAGGAAATATTGATAAGAAAATATAAATAATATAAAAATGTTGTACGGGGATCTAGATACTATTTGTCCTATGCATCGAAAAACAACAGACGACGACTGTGCAGAAGCAGACAACTCAACCAGGAGATCAGACCAGTTGTCAATAACCAGGTAGGCCTCTTGTCTCACTAGAAAACTATTTAAATGGCTAATCTAGGAGAGGTAGAGCCCCTAGGTTTCGAGCACCAGAATATTGACGAACTGTTAGAAGATAAAGATGCTGAGGTTTATGATACAATTTTGACAAATGGCCCCATTGAGACAGTAAAGGATAGATTGAAGCTGATTAGGGAACGGAATATAGATGTGCATAAGGTTTACCAGTCATTTTTCCATTTATTTGCAGTCAACCAAACCCTAAAATGTTTGGAGTTCTTTGACTGGTGTGCCACCAATTACTCCTCCTCTGAGAAGGTAATTATGGATGCATCCAGTTCAAAGATCCTGTTCCTAGTCAATCCCCTCACTGTTAGGAAAGCCCTGTCAATCCTGGGTGAGTTCTGCCAAAAATCCAAAGAATACAAGGAAGAAGCCCTAATTCAGTATTTCAGACAGTCCACAGTTGAATTGAAGCAAAGTTTCTATAGGGCCTGCCTAAAACCTAGTGTCCCATTGAAGATCCATGCATTCCTAGTTGAAATCCTTATCTTTACTGAAGAATCCAAATGTGTTATAACTATGTTAAGACAGTTCCTAGGATTAGATACAGACATGTATGTCACTGATCCTTTAATAAGCCTATTGTTTGTCCTCAACACATTCCCACTTGAGTCTGATGAGCCCAGTCAGTCCATCCAGTGTGCTCGTCTTAAATTTGATGAGTCCCTAGCTGAGAATTTCCATTCTCAGCTAGTGGACTTCCACAAAACTAGAAGCTTCAGATTCCAGTCATATTTGCTGAGAATGTTCCCGTCCTTTAATGAAGAGAACTTGCAGCCGCCTGATATGATGCTCACTTAGGAAATGCTCTCAGACTACAGTAAATTCATGAACAACCTCATGTCTGAGGTTCACAGTGTTTTCTTTCAGAAGAAACTGCCTAGAGTGTGTTGTTGCTGCAACATCCCCCCCAAAGTTTTGTAAATATTAGAGCCCCTCCTATTTTTGAAGAAGTCTTTTGATTGTTTGAAGCTTGTTGTTTCAAACTTTGCAAGCTTTCTTATCCCTCTTTTCCCTATATTTTTTTTTTAAAGTTTTCTACTAAGGCAAACTTGATCTATTCAGCTTTGAGCACAATTTTTATTGGTTTTTTGTCCGACAGTTGCGCATTTGTAAAAATAAAAATTGTGACATTTGCGCAAGTTTTATCCTATTTTTGGCCGACTTTGGCACATCACTTAGTCTTAATTTTTTCGCTAAACCTTGCCTTTTCATTTTTTTTTAAAGTTCATCACAGTTTTTAAACTCCATTTTTTCTCCCTTTGCGTAACTTTTAATGTCAATTTGTCCACTTATGCGCCATCTTTCGAACCTTGTCTTCGCGCTGATCATCGCAGGAGTTAGAGTTAAAAACCTCGCCTATTGCGTAGGTTTTATCCTTAAAATTTCCACCCTTTTTTATGCGCCTCGCCCTCTTCGACGCGGCTTTATGGCTAAAGGTGCCACCGTTGCACTGCTTCTAACCTTAAAATTGCCATCGAAGCTTCAATCTGCAGGCATGACATTCGATCGCAGAAATTAACCTTTAAGTCGCCACCCGTTGCGCATAAGTCACTGCTTCAATCGTCTCCATAGCACAGCCCATTTTTTGGGTATGTGCGCAAATATAAAGTTGGTGAAGCATTTTATTGCCACCCCATGAGGAGTTAATTGCCCATTGCATTGAGCCCCGTTCTCATTAATATGCCAACCTGCCACCCCATGCGACTTTATTTCTCTCCCTATATATATATGTAGAACAACGTTTTTCATTCATTTCACTATTGCCGAGGAGGAGAAGAGTCTGCTATTCGCCATTGAGGAGTTTCAAATTGTCATTGATCTGGGTATGTGCATCAACCACCACGAGCCATTCCAAAGGTGATAGGTAGGTGTTTCTTCCTCCTTCCCTTTGATTTATCCAAAGAAAACCATGTTTGAAGCTCTTCTTCCCGTTAAAATCATTTATACACTCGAATTGCCCACATTAGTTTTGTATGATATAAGGAAATCCTTCTGCCGAATGGACAAACCTCCCTTCAAGCCAATAAAAGCACAAGGTTTTGTTTTCTCTTATTGAACCACGACCCAGGAAATTTGCCTTCCGCTCATATGCATCTCATCCTTTCGACTGTTGCTTTCTCAGTATCTTAGGAAAGTTTCCCCCTCACGGCATTTTTATTGATAATGGCTAATCCTAGGGAATCCTTATCACAGTTTTAAAGCCACGAATTGCATATTAGCTTTATAGCACACACTCTGGTCTATAGAGAATGTTTGCTAATACTTGGAAATGCCAAACTGCACTCACCATTATGGGCAATGTAACATGCTCCAAATGATAAAGCCATGCGTTAAAGCCATAAAGCCGCAGAAGTGTTGGGAATGCCATTTATGTCCCGCACTAGTAGCGCTTTGCATAACTGTGTATGTTCTTTAAAAGATGATAACAGTGAAATAATTGTTTTATCATGAAATATTCAAATACTGGCCAAGTAACTTTCAGTTTTGTGAAAATTGCATCTTTGAGTCATTATATGGATGTGTTGTTAAATGCTTGAAAGATCATTTTAAATGAAAGCCGACACTTTTACATGCTCAATCTCTGCTTAAAAATTATGAATCTTGAGATGTGATTTGTCCACTAGCAATGGTTGCTCGAGAAATCGTCAAACTCCTTATTTGTGCTACCCCATCATCACAGGTTTGGCATGCATAGGAAGTCTACCAGGTAGAAAGCTAAGCTTGCAGAATCTAGCTCATACGTGGAGATTTTGTTAGACACGTCGATTGAAACCATGTTTAGTGACACACAAGCTGTCACCGGAGTGGCCCCATGAAGCTCTGCCCCGGAGTTTCAATGGGGTGACTTATACAGGTTTATTAGAGATCAGAATTATCCTCAAGCATCCCTAGAAGAAACTATGGTTTATTCAAACATCAAGAAATTCGACATTCACAAGACAGCGATGCGTCCCAAGCTATTCCCATGCTTAGAGGTCATCGGCTGGATAATTCCTCATGTTAAGACTGATACAAGGTTCATTAATGACAAGACCGGGATGAATTTGGCATCTTTTGCACCTGAACACATCACAGCTACTTATAAGTTGCCCCAGGAAAGAACTTGGCTGGACGATGAGTGGATAGCCAAGCAGACCATGGACCCCTTGGAGTCTGACAGAAAGATGATGATAAGTGAAAGACAAATCAGGCAGAGGAACAACAATGAATATGAAAGTTCCCTTCTAAGGAATCCTCATAGACTCATTGTCTTAATGCTGAGTCGGATTTTTGGTATGCCAAATGGAAATATTTTCAAGCTTGGTTGGGTGGCAGTAATGGTCTGTCTAGTACGATTTTCAGTTGGGCTGATATCATTTCAGACAGCTTGGTATCAAAATTAATCGCTGCATAAGGAGGCATGACTCAGAAGAAAGCAGATTTCTTCATGTCTTCTTATTTGATGGACTGCCATTCCCATCATAGAAGAATTTGGAGATTACTACTTCTCCACCGAGGGCACCTACATCTGAATGAGTGGAGGATCTCAAGCCCCCTTTTTGCTTCCCTGATATGTCACAGATTTTGTAATTCACAAGGAATCTCTAAGGCAACTCTTCGACACTGGTGGAATCAGCAAGATCCTCATGGAGAGGAAGAAAGGAATATATCCACCAATTCCCTTCACCATCAGTGCATATAGTCTCCTGAGGGAAAGAGAGGGTGAAAACTTTGCTCAGGGATTAGAAGTTTTTCATTTCGGCACAAAGCCTTTTAGGAGACATGATCCTGGTGGCAAGGTTGATAAACATTGCCTTGATGTCAAAACTTCTTATGAGTACACACATATTTGGGACAAAGATGAAGAATTTTTCCAGAGTGCCAGAAACTTAATCGAATTGGGAAAACGTTACCGCCACAAAAGTGGAAAAGGTTCCAGTCCTAAGCTGGTCGGTTTGATCTAGAAGGAGCAAGAGGCAGCGGCATCTCAATCAGAGGAATCAAAGAAGAAGGAAAAAGAAGAAGAAGAGAGACTCCAGAAGGAGCAAGAGGTCAAGAAGCAGCAAGATGCAGAAGCTGCTAGAGTCCAGAAGGAGCAGGAAGCAAAATCTCAACAAGAGGAGCAAGAGAGGATTTTACAAGAGCAATCTTCCAAGAAGAAGAAGAAAGAATTCTACAAGAACAAGCTGCCCAATTATAGCCGGAGGAGGCTGAGAAAACCAGGCAAGAAGAGGCAGAAAGGTTACAAGTAGAGCTGGTAGAAAGACAAGAGAAAGAAGAAGCTGATAAAGCTGTGAAACAAGGCCCGTCCAGCCCGCAGGTCATGGACCTGGATCTGAAAAAATTAAACCAACCAGGTGTTGATGTATATGTAACTTCAGAATGTATTTCATCTGTTTATTTTATATATATATTTATTGTACCTTTATAAGAGATGTGTTATTCCTCTATAAGGAAGTATTGTCATGTGGATTGACAAGTGTCGCAAGTGTGTGTACTTGCCGATGGGTTATTAGACCACCATGTGGGGTCGGCCCTGAATTATATATATTATAATGTGGATGTACCTAGCTAGACAAGTCGGCCCCATAAGGTCACTGGGCAAACAAATTAGTATAAATAGAGATCAGGTGATCTCTATTTAGATCACTCGAAAAAGTATCTCACTCTCACTTAGAAAGTGGCGCACTAGTGAGGAGGAGGATCATATGCTACTATGAGACTATCTCAGTGTTATTTGGTTGTACTTTGGTTGAGCCATTGCTCTCTCTATCTCTGAGGAAGTTGTGGGGTTTTTCACCTTAGGGTTTTCCCCATGGAAACTCTGTGTCTCTTGTCTCTCATGCTTTTGATTCTTGTGATGCTTGTGATGCTTATTGTGATTGTCATGCATTGATATACTGTATATGTTATTCTCTCAGTAAAGATCCTAGATTATTGTGAATTAATGCTCAAAATTTAACATGGTATCAGAGCTAACCTGAGAAGAAGACATTTTGTAGTGATGGAAGCTTGAGTTCCTTGTTTATTGGGTTTCTCTCCACAGATTTTTGAAAATCAGTATAGTATATTGACTCTACTCATCAAGGCGCATCTATCTATCCAATCAGAATTCAATTCCGAGCATTTTCAGATTTGGCCCTAAAAATTAGGGTTTCCACAAAAATACCAATTTTTGGAATCTGAAGGCACAGCTGGAAGCTCCTTGCAAAAATCTAAGTTTAGAGCTTTGGATCAAGATTTTTGGCTGGGTAGATCTCCGGGAAACTCAAACCCTAATTTAGGGTTCTCCCTAGTGAACCCGGGAGGACAAAAAGGCAATTCTGAAGCGCAAAACTTTGCTGATCTCAAATTATGAATACACCAAGCTGATCATCTCATCAAGGTGCATCTTTCTATCCTTTCAGAAATTTGAAATTCAAATTTTGAATTTTTAGGGTTTTTTCGACAAACCCTAATCCGGGACCAGATCTAGTTTTCAGCATTTCAAGTGGGAAGACCTAAATCTTTTCTATTTCCATTTGAAGTACTCTTTAAGATGTTTCTCCACACCAAGCTTGAGGATAAGCTTGAAGGGGCTGATAAGTTCTGAGCTTGGAAGCATAGGATTGGGTTAATCCTGGAAGAGAATGAGTTGGACTCATATGTGAAAGAAGACATCCCTATCCCAGAGGATGAAGAGGCCAAGGTATTGCATAAGAAGAACTTTGTCAAGGCAAAGAGAATCATTGCTGATTCTATCAAAGACCATCTCATACCCCATGTGTATTCTCTTAAGACACCCAAGGAGATGTTTGACTCTTTGACCAAGCTATTTGAAGGGAAGAACATAAATCGGAAGATGACCCTATGGAACCAATTGAAAGGAGTAAAGTTTCAGAATGGAGAAACCATTCAATCTTATTTCTAAAGGGTCTCCCAGATCAAGGAACAACTAGAAGCAGTGGATGAAATGGTGGAGAATGGTGAAGTAGTGATGACCACTCTAAATGGCCTACCCAGGTCATGGTATTCCTTCATTCAAGGAATTTGTGCAAGGAAGAAGTTGATCTCCTTCAACAGATTGCGGGAAGAATGCTCTCAAGAAGAAGCTAGAATTATAGCTCGTGAGGAAAAGATGGGAGGTGAAGATCAAGCTTTTGCAGCTCACACCAAAAGAAGCAAAACCAAGAAGGAGCACTCTCGCCACAAGATATCCTATCAAAAGAGTAAGAAGGATCTAAGATGCTTCACATGCAATGAGAAGGGTCACTTTGCTTCAGATTGTCCCAAGAACAAAAGGGATAATAACAACAACTCCAGTAAGAAGAAGAAGGGAAGCAAAAGAAGGTTTCATGCTCATGCTGTCGAAGACGATGAACCCCCAAACAAGAAGGCTAGGGAAGAAAGTGATAGTGATGATGACTCATCAAGTGAAGAAGAGTATGTTCTGATCTCTGCTCTCACAGGTACTATCTCCCATGGTTGTAATGATTGGTTAATTGACAGTGGGGCTTCCAAACACATGACTGGGTTTAAGGAATCTTTTGTTAACTTATCTGAACATGAATCACCCCATAAGGTGAAACTTGGGGATGATTATCAATACCCAATCAAAGGAAGTGGTGAAGCCTCCTACAACCTAGATTCTGGAAAATCCTTAAAGATGAAAGAAGTCCTTTAAGTACATGGGCTCAAGAAGAACTTACTCTCCATCTCTGCATTGGATGCAAAAGGTATGAGGGTTGCATTTGTGGATGGCCAAGTCCTAATGTGGCTAAAGGGAAAGACCATAGATGATGCAGTAGTGATTGGAGAGCAAGAGAGAGGTTTGTATAAATTGAAGGGACAACCTGAACATGCCATGGTACATGAATCCATGGAGCCAAGTGAACTTTGGCATAGAAGACTTGCTCATATGCACTATAGGGCACTTCCAATTGCAAGCAAGGCTGTAGAGGTTCTTCTTGAAATCAAGACCAAACATGAAGGTGTTTGCAAAGGATGTGAAAAAGGTAAGAACATTAAGAAGGCTTTCCCAAGCAGTGAAAGCAAGGCAAAGGATATCTTGGAGATCATCCACTTAGATATATGTGGTCCTATGTCATCCAGTTCTCTTAATGGGTATGTTTACTATGTCTCATTTATTGATGACTTCTCCAGGAAGACTTGGGTATACTTCTTGAAGAACAAAGATGATGTGTTTGATAAGTTCAAGGAATTCAAAACCTTGATGGAGAATCAAACTGACAAGAAGATCAAAACATTCAGATCCGACAATCGTGGAGAATTCACCTCAGGTGACTTCAAGAAGCTTTGTAGTGATTCAGGGATTAAGAGGGAGTTGACTGCTCCTTATAATCCTCAACAGAATGGAGTTGCAAAAAGGAAGAACAGAACTATCATGGAAGAAGAAAGGGCAATGCTGCATGACCAGGATCTACCTATGCATCTATGGGAAGAAGCAGCTAGATCAACGGTATATGTGCAGAACAGAACACCCCACAAGATATTGGACAACAAGACACCAGAAGAGGTCTTTTCTGGTAAGAAACCTGAAGTTAGCCATCTCAGAATATTTGGTTGTCCAATATACACTCATGTCCCAAAGGAAAAGAGGACTAAACTAGATCCTTCAGGAAAGAAGGGTATCTTTGTGGGTTGCAATGAAAGCTCGAAGGCTTACAGAATATACTTTCCAGGGTTCAAGAAGATTGATGTCAGCAGGGATGTAATATTTGATGAAAACTCAGCATTCATCAAATCAAGGAAGGCACCTATCGATGTTTATGAAGAACCTAAGGAAACAAGATTTCAAGACACTACCATGACTGAAGCAGTTCCAGAAGTTTTTCATGAGTTTGAAGATCCATAAGAACCTGTAGATCTACCCCGTGAGGATAACCCTCACAAGAGGAAACCTGCATGGGATAGAGAGCTCATTCAAGGTGCAGAAAGATTTGGAATTCCAGAAGAAGAACACAGAGAAAAGAAGAGAACCAGATCACATACCAGCTATGTTGCTTTACTCTGTGACATTATGAACAAAGAGCCCTCCAGTTATGAAGAAGCAGCGGAAAAGAAAGAATGGAAAGATGCCATGGTTGAGGAATACCAATCAATAATGAAGAATGATGTTTGGGATGTTGTCCCAAGACCTAAAGAGAAGTCTGTTGTGACTTCCAAATGGATCTACAAAATCAAGCATGCTGCAGATGGTAGTGTAGAGAAATACAAGGCAAGATTCGTAGCTCGTGGCTTCTCTCAGAAAGAGGGAATAGATTATGAAGAAACTTTTGCACTTGTAGCCAGGTATACTTCCATCAGAACGGTACTTGCCCTAGCTGCAGCTATGAAATGGAAAATACACCAGATGGATGTCAAGACTGCTTTCTTGAATGGTGTAGTTGAAGAGGAAGTATATGTGGAGCAGCCACTCGGTTTTGAAATACATGACAGGGAGTCATATGTGTGCAGATTGAAGAAAGCCTTGTATGGATTGAAACAAGCTCCCAGAACCTGGTATGGTAGGATGGACAGTTTCCTATCTAGTTTGGGCTTTACCAAGAGTAAAGCGGATTCCAACCTCTACTACAAGTTGAGGAAGGAAATCCTGTGATTCTACTCCTGTATGTGGACGACCTATTTGTAACAGGAGATGACAGATTGATTGCAGATACGAAGAGGAAGCTTGCTGCTGAATTCGATATGAAATATTTGGGAATGATGCATTATTTCCTAGGTATGGAGGTGTGGCAGAGTGCAGGTGGGATCTTCCTTGGTCAAGGGAAGTACACAGTAGATATCCTAAAGAGATTCAGGATGATGGATTGCAAGGCCATGGCCACACCTATGGCATCGAATCTGAAGCTTCTATGTGATGCTTCATCTGAGCTGGTTGATGTCTCTATGTATCGTCAGATGATTGGGTCCTTGATGTACCTGGCGAACATAAGACCAGATATTTGCTTTGCGGTGAACACATTGAGTCAGTTCCTGACAGATCCGAGGAGTGTTCATCTGGTTGCTGTAAAGCATGTTCTGAGGTACCTGAAGGGTACAGTGGATTATGGGCTCAAGTATGAGGCGAATCAAAAGTTTAACCTGTAGGGTTATGTTGATTCAGATTGGGCTGGCAATGCCATATATAGGAAGAGCACATCTAGGTGCTGCTTCAGTGTGGGATCAAGTCTGATCTCTTGGTTTAGTAGGAAGCAGTCCTGCGTAGCACTGAGTACAGTTGAGGCAGAGTATGTTGCAGTCTGTTCAGCTAGTTGTGAGGCAATATGGATACGGAAGCTACTGTCTGAGTTATTTGATCTCTCGTTGGATGCTACTGGTATCTTCTGTGATAACCAGAGTTGTGTGAAGCTATCCGAGAATCCAGTGTTTCATGACAGGTCAAAACACATAGAGATCAAATATCACTATATCAGGGATATGGTGTAGAGAGGAGCTGTGAAGCTCCTGTATGTTGCAATGGATGAGCAGATTGCAGATGTGCTGACGAAGTCACTAGCCAAGGTGAAGTTCGAGTACTTCAGAGAGAGGCTTGGCGTTCTTCAGATCGAGGACACTTCGAGGAAGAAGTGATGGACACATTTGCTGAAGCCATTCCAAGCATGTTGGAAGGAGGATCCTTCACATGGCTGTGGATGTAAGCGCTGGATGATGAGCATCCGGATGATGTTCTGGTTTCTGCTGGATATGATCAGTTGGATCATTTTTATGTATGTATGTATGCATCATGTTGGATGATGGATATGATCAGTTGGATCATTTATATGTATGTACGCATCATGTTGGATGTTGGATATGATCGGTTGGATCATGTGTATGTATTTTTGTATATGCATCATGTTGGATGCTTGGACCATGTATCTGTATATGTATCAGGTGGATACATTGTATGATCAGGTGGATCATGTATGGTGATATGTATCATGTATGATGATATGTATCAGGTAGATACTTGGTATGCATAAGGTAGATGCATTATATGATCAGGATGATGAGCTTTAGGATGTTGCTCCAGATGACATGCAGCAGGATGTTGCAGTGATGATGATCAGGATGATCATGTGTACATCAGGATGATGTATGGTGAGTATCAGGTTGATACTCTATGGCCATGGATCAGGTTGTGCAGATGAGCATATAATTTGGCCCTGGGAGATTTGCAGATAGTCTTTCGAGGTTTTGCCTATGGCATGTAATTCGTTTCCCTGGGATATCTGGAAAATGCTCTTTTGAGGTTTTTCTCTGGGAGGACATATAATTTGGCCGTGGGAGATCTGCAGATAGTATTTTGAGGTTTTTCCTATGGCATGTAATTCGTTTCCCTGGGATATCTGGCAGATGCTCTTTCAAGGTTTTGTTCTATGGCATATAATCTGTCCCTGGGAGATCCGATAGGTTGGGCTGTGTGCCCGTAATCAGTCCTGGGATGCTCTTGCAAGGTTTTTCCATGACCACATGTAATTCGTGCCCTAGGATATCCTATAGGTAGAGCTGTGTGCTCGTAACAGCCTGGGATGCTCTTGCGAGGTTTTGTGGTGACCACATGTAATTCGTGCTCTGGGAGATCCTATAGGTAGAGTTGTGTGCTCGTAACAGCCTGGGATTCTCTTGCAAGGTTTTGTGGTGAGGTCACATATAATATGGCCCTGGGAGATCTGCAGATAGTCTTTCGAGATTTTTCCTATGGCATGTAATTCATGCCCTGGGATATTTGGCAGATGCTCATTCAAGGTTTTGTGACGCAGGTAATAAGTCCTGAGGATTCCACAGTATGGCCAGTGATGATGAAGACCTACAGGTGGTGGGCCTACATCCAGTATGAAAAAGGACTTGCTCTGTAGAACTTCCTATGACGAGTAGAGTCAGAGATTGGTTGAGATAGCAGCAGCAGTGACGATGATGATGACGTTGCATCGATGACGATGATCCCGAGAAGAAGACTTGTCTAGCAGATCTGTGTCGAGAAATACCTTCCTAGTTAAGAGGGAGTGTTGATGTATATGTAACTTCAGAATGTATTTCATCTGTGTATTTTATATATATATATTGTACCCTTATAAGAGATGTGTTATTCCTCTATAAGGAAGTGTCGCCATGTGGATTGACAAGTGTCGCAAGTGTGTGTACTTGCCGATGGGTTATTAGACCACCATGTGGGGTTGGCCCTGAATTATAAATATTATAACGTGGATGTACCTAGCTAGACAAGTCGGCCCCATAAGGTCACTGGGAAAACAGATTAGTATAAATAGAGATCAGGTGATCTCTATTTAGATCACTCAGAAAAGTATCTCACTCTCACTCAGAAAGTGGCGCACTACTGAGGAGGAGGATCATCTGCTACTAGGAGACTATCTCAGTGTTATTTGGTTGTACTTTGGTTGAGCCATTTCTCTCTCTATCTCTGAGGAACTTGTGGGGTTTTTCACCTTAGGGTTTTCCCCATGGAAACTTTGTGTCTCTTGTCTCTCATGCTTTTGATTCTTGTGATGCTTGTCATGCTTATTGTGATTGTCATGCATTGATATACTGTATATGTTATTCTCTTAGTAAATATCCTAGATTATTGTGAATTAATGCTCAAAATTTAACACCAGGGATAGCTAATGAGGGGGTTGTCACTACTGAAGAGTTAGCACTTACTCCACACAACCCCAGAAAGCAACGCAAAGTGGCCAAACTGGATTCCGTTTATTTTCACCCAAGGAAGAAGGTTATTATTGACAGATCCGTAAAGAAAATGGAAATTGGACAGGACCTATATGAACTCATAGTATCAGAAACCACACTTTTCCAAGGGACTGACATTGACCCTGCATTCACAGCATCATGCTCAGTAGCTTCAGCCCAAGCAAGTAAAGGCAATGTCGATCGTCTGCTTGAAGATGTTAAGAAATAATGAGAGATTTGTTTCAAGATAAAAGCTGATAGGAAGAAGGATGTGTTAGAGGTAAATGAATTGAAACAAAGGTACAAATAGCTAGCGGAAGAAAAGAAAGAAACAACTTTGAGAATCCAGTAGCTCGAAAATGAAAAGAATACACTGGAAATGCAACTGGCAATCTCAGGAGATGAGCAAAAGGACTTAAAGACTCGCATAACAGAGTTGGAAAATCATGAAGCCAGCAGTGTTCAACAAATTGATTTCTTCAAACCTCAGTTTGAAAGACTGACACAAGAAAAAACAACATTGTTAGAACAGCTCAAAGAGGTGACTGAAAAGAAGCAGGATTTGTCTACATTTTACAAGAAAGCCTGTGACATGCAAGAAAAGACTCATCAATTTCTAGTGTTAATTTCTAAGGAGGTATGCAGAATGAAAGAAATGATAACAAGAATGACATCAATTGAGTTTGAGGCGCTCAAAATAAAGGACAAGTATGCGCAACACGTGACAGAAATAAAGCAACAATTTGAATGGAGAAAAGGAAGATCTGGTTTTTCCTCAAACCTGCGTGCTACAACCGAGGAGGAGGTGGACGTGGATACTAGAGTCCTCGAGTTCTGCAAGGATTGTGGGAACAAATTAAGTCTTGAAATCTGAAAGACCGTAAAGAAATGCCACATGGTCTACTCCAAAATCCGGGAAACCCACGAGAAGTGTCACATGGATCTACCTCAGTCCATTTATGAATTTCCTGAGAAGGAGCAACGCCTGGAAGAGTTACAAGGAAAATTGGATGTGGAATTAGACTATCTTAAAAAGATAGAGGCTGTATCCTATGAAGATCTCCATCAATTCATTGAGTAGACCGCTGTGCACACTTATTTACTGGAAGGTATTGTGCCAGAGGCTATAGCAGGAGCAACAATTGTCAAAGCAGATTTGCGTAAGCATGAGATAGCACAGAAAGTGACAATCTCTGCGTGGGGAAGGACCATCCCGAGAGAAATTAACCAGTGGGATAGTTACATTCAAGAGGCGGACATATCAGCTGAAGAAAGCGAGTCTTCTAAAGAGAAACCAAATGACGCAACAGAGCCATTTGGAGCTTGAATTTGTTTTATTATAAATTTTAGAAAAAGACAGTTGGAATTTGTTTTTTGTATAAATATGTAAAAGGACAACTGGAAATGCTTTTTGTCTCTTTAGGAACTAGATGACAAACTTTTGTTTTCTCCTAGGGTTAGGTTTTTTAGAAGAGACAAATTTGTAAGATCTATAAATATAGAGATAGAAGAGATAGAAAGGACTTTTGGCAGGTGAAAGGACAGACTTATGCTATACATGAACTATTTTGCTACATCAATAAAGAAAGTTCGTTTTTGCCTAATGGAAGCTTGCATGGCGTTTTGTTATGGGAATGTGTGAATTATTGGTTGAATTACTTCTGCATTATTCATGTATTTGCTATGAGATCGTTCTTAACCTTTTCACTCTCTCATGCAATATTTCTGTGTAAAATGGGTAATAGAATGCTTTTCTCTATCAAGGCTATCTTTGATCATCTTTATTTTCTGCTGTAAATGCTTCCATTCAATTTAACAGCTATCTGTGAGGTTATTGGTTACATTTCCAGTTTATTACTCACCCTTTAAATTTTCTCCTTACGAGGATATATTAGATTTGCTTAAAATAGTTTTAGATTAGATTTGTTTACAGTTTGCATTTAGATTACAGCACTTGCATTTCATCTTTAAAATAAAATACATAAACGGTGGATCGGGCCACAACCGGTGCAAAGAACACAAATCTTTAAATATTACACGATAATCGGAACTGTTAACCGAATGGATTCCCCACACCAAATGGTGAGCGATCTAATTGGGTTCGCTTACCGGGGAGAATCCCTTGCTGATTGATGCTGCGATTTTCGGGGCATCAACAGAGTGTTAACAAAGATGAAGGAGATGTTACAGCCTTCTCCTGAGAATAATATAGGTGACTGGTTCCTCTCTGAACACAACACAACAATCAGATTTTATGGGTTTTCTCATTCACCCTATGCAATGCCAGCCTTTCTGACTCCTAGAATTTACACTGGAATTCATCAGGCATAAGCCAAGAATAGAAATTGATCACTTTTTGTTAAATTTTCAGAATTTACTTCAATCTGATCTAGGATATTAACTGAGAGAACAACATGTACAACAAATCTACAGCATATCAATCATGGACACAATAATGCAAGCACACAAGAGACACAGAGTTTACTTGGGGAAAACCATAAAGGTGAAAAACCCCAATAACTTCCTCAGAGATAGATAGAGCAATGATACAACTAGAATACAAGAGATAGTCTTCTCCTAGCAGCAGAGCCTCCTCCTCCACAAGTGCGCCACTCTCTAAAGTGTGAGTGAGAGAATAGAATGTGTAAAATGAGAGACACACACTCTCTATTTATACACTAACTTGACTTAACCTTTACTCAACTAGGTCGGCCTCAACTTAACCACTTAACATAATGCTGATTGGGCCAACCCCCACTAGGGTGGTCTAATAACCCTTTGACCCACATGGATGACCCCCAATAGGGTGGTCTAATAACCCTTTGAACCACATGACTTATACAGGGCCGACCCCAACAAGGTGGTCTAATAACTCATCAAGTATAAGTTACGACACTTACAATATAAATGATGACACTTCCATATAGAGGAATAATAACATCTCTATAGGAATACAATATACATATATGTGAAATACATTCCGAAGTTACATATACATCAACACTTTTTAGATCATAAGAAAGCCTCAGATATAGCATTCCCATGGGCTATAGGCCCATTCATTGTCAAGAGAAAGGCTTCCATTTCATCCCTTGAGTGTTTGATAAGAGAGATGGGATTCAGAACAAAGGCTGCCATAAACTATGATCCCCACCACATCATCTCCAACAGAAGGAAGGAAAGTAGCAGAAAGGGATTTGTGCATTTTGAGATTGCAGGTATGGAAGAGACTGCCAGCTGGATGGAATAACCCAACAAAGGACAAATGGATGTAGATGTACAGGATGATTCCACCTCTCTGGTGCAGACAACCATATCCCCACTACCTGGCTCGTCTAGCTTGGTCCCAGTAGTTGGAGAAATTATAACCCATGTCAGTTGTTCTGGGAAACCCAATACAATGGAAATCATTGATCCCATGGATGTAGAAGATGAGGGTATAGAAAGAGACATAAAGTATAAGAATCAGGGCAGCAGATTGTGTAGGTGTCAACTGGTCAAGCTAAAAAGAAGCAGGTGAAGGCAAAAATGCGTGCCTTCGATATCAAGGAATATGTATTTGATAGGGTAGCTACTGAACCTGCTGCATAAAGTAAGAGAAGAGTAGAATTATTGGATGAGTATAAGGAAAACAAAGAGGAAAATTTGGAAGAATCAAAGTTGTATGCAGAGGTCAGACAGATCTCCAACAAGGATGTGTCCTTAGTTTCTACCAGGAGCCATGCTCAAAACACCTTGAATTTGGCCCTAGCTACCAAGAGTAAAGCCACTGAATTGAAGGTGAACTTAGAAGACATTCCCATACCTGAAATGATCCATCTTCACAAGGAAACTGGGGACATAATTTATGCCAATCTGTTAAAGGTTGCATTAGAGCTATCCAAACTGCAAACCAGTAAGAATAAGGTTGGAAATCAGCTCAGACAGGAAAAAGTGGAGAACAAATCCCACAAGGCACAAATAAAAAAGTTGCAGACTGCATTATTGGCTACTGAAAGCCAGGAAGACAAGAGGGCTAGTATACAAAAGTTGTTGGATGAGAAAGACAATGATATTCATACATTGAAGAAGAAATTAAAGATCCTTTCCACCCAGTTGATAGAGGCATTTGAGCTGATAGAGCTCGAGGAGAAAAGAGAAAAGCTAAAGAATGAACTAATAGACTGTAAGGCCGAGTTACTAAAGTTTGAAGAGAAATAAAATCAATGGTAGAAGGATATGACCCTTATAGTAGAGAGTCAGAAAAATCTGAAGGCAAGATTTGAATATCTGGAAAGGAAACTGCAAGAGAAAGGAAACGAGTTGGAGAATATGATCACCCCCTCCTCCATTGAATCTAGTGACTTCTCCATTGTGCAAGCCATGGCACATGCAAGTCTAAAGAACCTAGAAGTAGTAAAGTTGCAGAAGCATAATGTAGACCTGGAAAGCAGGGTTATTAGGAAGAGCAGGAGAGGAAGACTTGGGAATCCAAGCACCTAGAATTACAAGTTAAGTATGATGGGTTAGTAAAACAATATACTAGGAAAAAATCACTGCAGGAGGCAAAGCAGGTTATTTAGGATGACATCATTGCCGAGGCAGAAAAATTAAGACCTTACCTTGCCTTTTTCCTGGACAAAGAATCTATAGTAAAATCGGCTAAGCAAAGTATGACAGCAGTAAAGGATAAATTAAATAAGAAGCCTGTGGAGTGTGCTGCAAATTCCATAGAGTTTCTGACCCGGTTGACTAAGGAGGAGTAAAAAACAGCTAACATAAAAGATAGATTGTCTACTATTATTTGGGCAAGGAAGGTGGTGAATAAGTATCACTAGGTGGATACAATTCAAGCCAGGGTAGACATCTTGGCACACCAAGTGAAGCTCTTCAGGGATATGTTTGATCCCTTGTTTAAGAAGGGACTCCCACTTTTTTGGGAAGAAGATGGAACCATGCTGACACAAGAAGAATATCAAAACAGGTTGATAAGATGCAAGTTAGATTATATAGACTTTGCTGGCATGAACCAGCCACTGTTTGGCAAAGCGGTGGTAGATAAGTTGACAAAGGATTTTGAGTTGGTCCTGACTTTCAAAGATAGATTGTCTACTATTATTTGGGCAAGGAAGGTGGTGAATAAGTATCACCAAGTGGATACAATTCAAGCCAGGGTAGACATCTTGGCACGCCAAGTGAAGCTCTTCAGGGATATGTTTGATCCCTTGTTCAAGAAGGGACTCCCACCTTTTTGCGAAGAAGATGGCACCATGCTAACACAAGAAGAATATCAAAACAGGTTGATAGGATGCAAGTTAGATTATACAGACTTTGCTGGCATGAACTAGCCACTGTTTGGAAAAGAAGTGGTAGATAAGTTGACAAAGGAGTTTGAGTTGGTCTTGACTTTCAAAGAGGCTTGTGCACACCTTAGGAGCTATTCATACAGGGATAATACAGAGATGTGAGTATTGTTGAAGGAGGTGGCCACGTCAGACTTTCCATCTCCAGACCAGTGGAAGACCATTGAGAAGTATGGAAAGGCCAAGTTGACATTGCATGCATGAAGATTCAAGGATCATGAAGATTTGCATCCTAAGAAAGTAGTTACCAAGGATTTTTGTTTATTTACTAGAGTTTGGTACTAGCTAGTAAATGCTTGAGGGCACTTGTAAAGGATGTTAAGCCCACTTGTTAGCATTTGTTGTTTTTGTTGTAACTAATTATCAGAGAGGATGGACCTGTTTGTATAGGTGTCATCAATTTTTGTAACAAATTTCTGTTTTGGAAGTTAGGTTAGAATATTTCGAGCTGGAGAACTGAGGTTATCACCTCCTATATATATTCATATGTAATGGAGAGTAAAGGGTTGGAACCCATGAGACCTTGTGCTATGTAAATTTGAGATACTTCTTTAATAAAATTGGTAGAGCCGAGCAAGTGATTTGAAGGAGAGATTCTTGTGCTATTTGTTTTACAGTCTGTATCTCCTTTTCTTAATGTGAATGTTTCCTTGTTATCTATGCCATATTGTTTTCTTTTCATGTTTGGATAAGTGTATATTGAGGCATAATTCATATGTTTATGATTTGTTTCTTTGATTCCAAGCACCCACAAACCTTTTTCTACTAAAGTTAATGCAAAATTCATCCTATAATGCTCTGTGTTAATGGACTATTCTTGTTTTCTTCCATATCACCAAACAAAGAACTTTTTGACTGTAAATGAGTAACTACCCTGCCTATGTTAAGAATTATGATGCAAAGCATTGCCACTTTACCATCTTAAGTATTTATACTCCATTTCCCAATGAATTTTCACCTTGCTTCAACCAAACAACAACCAGATCTTAATTTTCTTTCATATATCTGGCCTTGTTAAACCATCATTGGGAGATCCCTCTTTGGGAAGATAGAAGCTAACTCTCTTTCCTAAAGTTTTGTTACAGGGGGCATCCTTTCCCACAACCTTAAGGGTCATTTTGAGTGATAACAGGGGGCATCAAACAACAAGAGTTAAAATCCCCAGTTATGATCAATACTCCCAATCAAAGGGTTACACCGCTGTGTTCTCTTTACGGGCAGCAAGGCCATGCAACCAACTTATGTCCTACTTTTCCGGAGCTAAGGAATTTTATCAACACCCTGGTGAGTATAGAACATGCTCCACCAATGGTAAAAGGGGGAACATCTCCCTCACCCAAATTTAATTCCAAAACACTACGTACAAATCATGCATGTGACATATGTTCTTAATACGAATTTCTACACACATCATTTCCCTGACCTCCCTCGATACTGGGAGGCCTTGGAAACCATTCACTTTACATAACCCTTGGAAGATACATCACCTCCCTCATCTCTATAGGAGGCCCCTATCAATACGGGTACTATGGTGACCCTGACTAGTCCCTCCCCATAGTGGGTTGATTCCATGATCGACCAATAGTCCCTGTGATGTCCATAAAGACCGACCATTGTCTTAAATCATAATAATGCCACTCGATCGTGTTTTCATGCAACTTAATGTCTCACCACTCATTCCAATGTCCTCTCATTTTTTGCATTTCACACTTTGCATGAAACCCAAATTCGATTAGTTGATAACCTCACCCCTTGTGGGACCACCCTCCCTATGGTAATCGAGGAGGATACCGAACCGATAGAGTACATTGTTGACAACAACACATCACATCCATTATATACCTCGAGATATATTGATCCCCCATCATCTATTTCCTGTGAAGCGTTCGATCCCTTAATCTTTACTCAAGAAGATATTCCAACACCCACCCCAGATATCTCTGAATACCTTGACATCCTGCATCTCGATTCAATTCCTCTTTCTTCCCACAATGAAGACCCTTGTTCTTCAGATGAAGATATGCTATAACAATACATATTTTCCACATGTGAAGAGATAATCGAGTCCATGAACACTACTGAACCTCCATGGGACTCCTTCCATCATAGGTCCTAGCGGTTAGTAGGTAGGAACCACACACACTACCCGCTAAACAACAATATACAAGCGAGTCAAAATAATTTCTACCCCTAGTCATATCGATTGGTTCAAAAATCTTATTCTTGCCCCATATGCATTCAAAGACGGTAATCTTCCCAATATCTCCCCCACCATACAAGTTGATATATACATAACATCAGGAGTTGTCGAAAACATCTCTATTGGGGCTTCCTACTCACCACATGAAATTACTGATTTCACTGCTCTCTTCAAAGAATTTTGCGACGTCTTCACATGGTCCTACGAATAAATGCTAGTTCTTGACCCAACAATTCTCGAACATCATATTGAAACTTGGCTCGACGAGATCCCTGTCCGACAAAGACAATGCTCGGTCCACCCTTCTAAGGCCCCAGCAATCAAAGTCGAGATCGAGAAACTCTTGCAAACTGGATTTATATTTCCCATTGCTTACACATCATAGGTGTCTAACCCTATACCAGTTAGACAAAAGTAGGGAACTATTTGTGTCCATACTGATTTTAGAGACCTCAATTTAGCCTGCCCCAAGGATAACTTTCCCACACCATTCATCGACCAAATTGTTGACTCATGTGCCGGTAGAGAAATGTTGTCCTCCATGGATGGGTTCGTCGGATACAAACAGATATGCATTCGTGCCCAATATCAGTACAAAACTACATTTACCACACCATGGGGCACCTTTGCCTACAAATTTATGCCCTTCGATCTGAAGAATGCCAGAGCCACTTTCCAGCAAGCAATGGCATACGTTTTTAATGACTTGGATCACATCATCCCCTCTTTTTAGATTACCTTACGACCAAGCCCCAAAAACAATGTGATCACCTCCAAGACCTTCGTACCATCTCAGCGAGATGTTGAAAGTATAATATACACTTAAACCCCCCTAAGTGTGTATTTTTCATCACCATCGGTCACCTCTTAGGATTCATTGTCTCCAAATTTGGAATGACCATCGACCCTTCCAAGGTTCAAGCCATCTTCGAATAACCACTCCCACGAACACAATTCCAGTTGTAGAGTGTCCAAGGTAAGGCCAACTTTCTTCGTCATTTTGTTTCAGACTATGCCACTCAATTCTATGGATTTTTACGGCTTCTCAGAAAATATCTCCCATTTAAGTGGGATGACTATGCCCAAACCACCTTCGATGCCCTGAAACAAGCATTGTCATCAACCCTCCTCATCTCTCCTCCGGACTTTGACAAAGATTTCATCTTATATATATATATATATGTTAGATTCCATTGTGGGCATCGTACTATTCCAACCTGCTGAGGACCACCAAGAACATGTCATATATTATGTTAGCAAAACCCTTGTTGGACCTGCACTCAACTACACCCATGATGAGAAGCTCATGCTCGTAGTCATCCTCTTTGTATAGAAAATCTGCCACTATATCTTGCTCCAGAAAACAATCATCCTCACTGATTCCAACCATATGCAATACATACTTGGACGTAGGCTTATCAATAGTAATTTTGCATGTTGAATCATTATCTTACAAGAATTCGACCTCGAATTTGTTATTCCTAAAAGCAAGAAAGCCATGGCCTTATTTGAACTCATTATAGGCCTTCCATCTACCACCACAAGCGAGTTTGCCTGGGAACAGTTACCCAATGAGCACCTCTTTCTCATCACAACCAACGATCCTTGGTACGACGATATTCTCATTTATCTCCACACCCAGAAATTCGGTCCCCTCTTATCCTGTGACGATCGCTGCAAAATCCGTCACCAGGCACCGCGATACCTCCTCATAAGAGACATCCTATATTGTCTAGGTATCAACATTATCCTACGACGATGTCTAACACATGAAGAAGCCAAGCAAGTTCTCAATGATTTACATTGCGGCACGTGTGGTATCCATCTCTCCGAACTAGCCACCGCCCAAAAAATATTACGAGAAGGGTATTTTTGGCCCTCTGTATTCAAATATTGTATCTATGCCATCAAACATTGTGCGAATTGTCAGGTCTTTTCCTGCAAAATACGGTCTCCCCCTGCACCGATCCATCCAACCATCACTGCTGGCCCATTTTGAAAATGGGAATTTGATTTTATAGAATTTCACTGAGCTTCGGCCCAAGGCCACCACCATATAATCATCATCGTAGATTACTTCACCAAATGGGTCGAAGCAATGCCCACATTTGATTGTAAAGCAGTGACCGCAACACGGTTCTTCTTCAACCACGTCATCTCTTGCTTTGGCATCCATAAACAACTTATATCTGACAATGGAAGACACTTGCATGATGAAATGTTTGAAGAACTGTCACAACTTTTAGGCTTTAAACACAAATTTTCAACCGCTTACTACCGTCAGGAAAATGGCTAGGTTGAAGATGTTAACAAAATCCTCAAAGTTATTCTCCAACGTAGGGTGGATAAAAATAAAACTAACTGGAACCACATGCTCTTTCCTTCCCTTTGGGATTACTGTACTTCAGTCAATATTGCCACAGGTTTTACCCCATTTCACCTTGTCCATGATGTAGAAGTCGTCCCCCAATCGAGTGTCCAATCCCTACCCTCCAATCCGTCGTCGAGTTTCTACCTGATACCCCTGCACTGGAGCAATGCCTATTCACCTTGGAAAAAATCTATGAAGAATGGCGTGACTCTCTTCAACAAAATGAATCCATGAAAGTTCGCTCCAAGGCACACTATCATCGACAGGTCCGACCCCGCTCCTTTACGAAGGTGACTTTGTTCTTTTATTCAATGCCAAGAAATATGATAAACCAGGACCCAATAAATTTGTATCTAAATGGACAGGCCCTTACATCATTAAAAATTATCTCCAAAAAGGAGCCTATATATTGACATGAAGGTATCACCCTCAACCACCTGGTTAATGGGTTGTAACTCAAACGATTCTATCCTTAATACTTCGGTACCCCACAAGTACAAATTGTTTTGGTTATATGATTTCTACATTGTCAATACCTTCATGATGTTCTTTATACACTTGGGTGTGTGCAGCGTATGTGCATGATATCCACTAAGACAAGACCACCACACTTGTTTTTATAAGAATAAGGCTCCATGCTTCATCAAATGGCGCAAAAATCCCTACCACAGGTATCATTCCAAAACTGGCATGCATAAACTATTTACCCTCCATTTATAATGCATCTACTAGTACTCCCGCTGATAACCATAAGGACCTCATTCCTAGCCTTGATGTGCCATAAAAATCATTACTGAGAATAGTATGTTCCCCCATGGGTGCAAACATTGTTTCCATCACAGTCATCAATTGACACCCATGATGCCAATCCCCCCACAAGTCCGAGGAATTTGATCTAGCTTGAAAAGACCTCCCTTTAGTGTATCATTTTATAATTGCGCATTTACTCCACCAAGTAGACCTCATCATATCCCTTAGCACATGTTATGATAATATTCACAAATCCCACTCATACCTCCATGAGCACTTCATCTGCAACAATCTTCTTCATATCAGCTCCCCCGTGAAGACACCGATGGGGCCCCCACCCTCATAATTAAGTGGCTCTATTTCAGTTACCCCGCAGGCATATATTGCATAACATTGATTCATGGGGCACCCATCTTCACATTTGAAACCTAATGCGCACTTCATCATTTGAAAGTGTCCTCCAATCAACTCAAAACTGTGGGGACTCTTCCCATCATCAAATCGGTCCCCCGACACACCCAAAACTGTGGGGAACCCACCATTATTCTTCATCTACAAACATTTCCCCCATTCACCTCACATTGCAGGAACACTATATTCTCTTGGCAACAAACCATGGTTACCTTTGATCGATGTATTTGAGTCTCTATCTTATCAACAATATTCATTTTTCCGGTTACCATTACCCTTTGTTTTTCATCTCCATCAAAGCCCTTTCATTTTCATTTTGTCTCCATCTGTTTCAATTTGTGCCATTCCGAAAGGAAATATTCCGTCCCCACTCCCCATGTTTAAATCGATCAAAGGAAGTTATGAATCCCATGCTTATCAACCAGTCTTGTGGCAGGTCTGTCTATCCACCAGTTGGTTACAATATGATATTGGTTCTCAGGATAAGACTCCCGTATTATCCTGTACTTCATCTCTTGTCGATGCCAAACACTATATTATGAGAGTTGCAGTAGTTGCAATTGTACCTTGGGATCCCTTTCAATCAATATAAGGGATCACCTCGAACTTAGTAGGGAGATTCATTAGTTCTCCCTAACTAAGTGGTTTCCCCTATGCTTGATGTCAACACACATCGCATCAGGGGGAAACATACTTTTGAAGGTATCAGTGTACACATTTGGAAATCATGGTAGTAGTCTACTTGGTATATGGAAGCCCTCAGGAAGATTCACATACCAGTTTGGTCCCCCACCCTTGTGGGCTTATCATGGTCACCAACAATTCCACTTCTTTACCACTCCACAACAGTTCTTGGGTTATTTACTCAAAAATGGATTAAATCCCACTTCATCCATGTCCTAGAAGTATAGTAGAGTTTACCCCTTGGTCTTCTCTGTTAACAATCAAATTAACACTCCTAGTCATGTGATAGAAGAGACATATGTTTACCATGCATCTGCAGCAAGAACACATGACACAAGTTCATTCAGAGATGAATCCTCTCTGAGAAATGCATTAAAATGCATTAATTGTGCTTAAAATCATTCTAAGTGGTGCAAAAAGCCTAAAAACTATTGAAAAGTGGGTTTTCAGTTGAAAATAAACTAAAATAAAGAAAATGAGCAATCCCACATGGAGAAGAAAATCCTAAGGCTCATTTCCCAATGCTATATAAGAAAGGCATGGGAGACATTGTAAAACACATAAAGGAAGAGAAAAGACATGCTGGAGAGATGTTGAAGGAGGAGAAAGAGCTCAAATTCTTCAAAAGCAAGGGTGAAGGAAGGAAAGCTTATGGCAATGGAGGAAGGATGCACACCCATATCCATGGTAATCATCTATTTTCTTCATTGTTTTAATATGAAGTAATTCAAGTTTCTACCATTTTAGTGTTGAATGTTTTCTTATCTTGCATGGTTCTGATTCTGAAATTAACTTAGATCTTAAGAAATTTGTGATAATTGCTTCATTTCTGACATAGAATTTCACCAGTTCTTAGTAAAATAGTTAGAATAGTCTAGACACAAGCCTGCACTAAATATTATTATCAGATTGGCGACCATGTGGCTTGAAACTTCTTGATATCTCATGATTTTTCTTCATTTTTGGTGATCTCCATCCTTTAGATCTACTCAATTTGAGCTTAAAGATCACTTAAAGATCCTAAGATACAGTAGGAGAAGCTTAAGACTAGCCTAGCCATGCCTTTAATTCATCAAATCACCTCAAATTTCACTCATATATGAGTTTCTTGCATTTTGAGCTTGTTGAATGTTGAGTTTCTTAAATGACGAGTTTGAGGACTTTCGAATTTATGGAGTTTTGAGCTAGCACTCTTGCATTGTTTTTAAAAAATGTTGCATAGCTATGAAACTCTGCTTTAAATCTTCAAAGATCTGAATGATTTATTTCAACTCTGCCCCTTCTCAATACTACTGAATCGAGTTATTTTAAACTATGCATTGACCAATTCTTTACATTCCACATTTGAACAAGTTTAAGATTTAAGATTTAAGAATTCCTTTAAGGTTTAAGATCTCTCTACTCCCTGCGTGATCATTCATTTAAGAATTCTTTACACTCTGCTTTTTACCTCTGCAAGCTTTTACCTATGCGTACTTAAACTCTGCATTAACAAATTATTTACACTCTGTGTTTGAACAAGTTTAAGATTTAAGATTTAAGAATTCCTTTAAGGTTTAAGATCTCTCTACTGCTTGCGTGATCATTCCTTTAGGAATTCTTTACACTCTGCTTTTTACCTCTGCAAGCTTTTACCTATGTGTGCTAAAACTCTGCGTTGAGATGACTGCAAGTATTATGCGTTGAATTGGGCATCGATGTGTTGAAACTCAAAATCTTGAAAATTCCTTGACATTTCTGAAACCCTGCAAAAATCTGGAGAGATTTCAAAGCATTATTTTGAGTTAAATGGCAGTTTTCCCCAATAAACACCACCGTGAATGCCACCCTCAGCGCTGAAGCTCTACGTGAACTCAAACTTTGCCACAATATTTAAAGCTTTGCAGGTTAGGTTTCCTTCTAAGACCTCTGCGTGAACCGGCGTGTTCAAACTCGTTTAGCTTTGCATGCTTTTGAGTAAACCCTGCTAAGATTTGAGTAAGCTCTACAATGAAGATCCTGCGTTGATCTTATCCAGATCTCACAACCTGCGTGAAGCATTTATCTCAGCCTTCAACCTTGAACTCTCCCTCACAAGTCTGCAGGAAAGCTTCTAACCCAGCGTTGAATACATCTCAGCGTTGATTTCACCTTTGAGATTTCAAGCTTTAAGTGAAAGACCTGCGATTTTTCCAGGAAGATCTCTTTAAAACCAATTTTGAAAGCCCTCCGTGAATCAAGCCTTGGACGCACCACTGCTTGCGACCTCTGCATGTTTTCTTTAAGCGATCTTAAAACCAAGAGACAGTTCCATATACCCTGCCATCCATAGCTAGGATGCAGCGTTGAAGGTGTTAAAAAATTTTGGTATCACTTTTAGCTTGCACCTGGCTTAAAGTCTGCACATTGGGTCGTTGAATGCTGTTAATAAATAGAATTTCCAATTCGCTGAGGGATGGTTCGTTGAAAAATGGTTTAACGGTGCATACAGTGGTTTAAGTCTAGTTTAAGTACTGGAATGTAGCATTAGAAGCTGGAATGAGAAGCCTTAAATGCTAGAAGTTTGAACGGTTACAAATCTACATGAAATGTGTTAAAATGCTTGGAGTTGTATTCAGTTGAAAAAGCTTTTTGAAAAGTTTTAATTCGATTGGGGCAGTGCCTTTTGTGTGCTTTGAATTCAATTTTTATATTGGGATTAAAAAAGAATCGAATAGTTCTTTGCAACAAGTTTTGTATAGTTGAATTAAAACGAATTCCAAAAGTTTTCCATAAGTTTTGTCTATTTTGGTTAAAACGCATTCCAACAAATTTTTGCAAAATTTTTCAATTTTTTTTTTTAAATCTTTAATTTTAGATTAGAAAAGAAAAAAAAAATTGAAAATTTTTTGAAGCCTTTTTAAATCTTTAATTTTAGATTAGAAAAGAAACTTTTTTGTAAAAATATTGAAACCGTTTCAAGTCTTTAATTTTGGTTTAAAAAAGTTAAAAAAAAAAATTACAAAATTTTTAAAGGTTTTTTTATCTTTAATTTTAGATTAGAAGAAAAAACATAAAAAAAAAAAATTCGAATTTTTTGTTGTTGAAGTTTTTCAAATTTCTAATGTTGGATTAAAAAGAAAAAAAAATTGCAATTTTTTTGTTTACAAAGCTTGGAAAGTTTGGATTAAAATTGAGTTATGCTTGGAGATGTATGACTTAAAGTGCCATTCACACACATTTGCATTGATAAACACACTTCAAACATCAAATGTTGAGATAATTTGAGAGCAATTTTTTCCCACAAAACAGAAACAAACTTTAATTAGTTGCATTTTGTTTTAAGAGTTTGAATGCTTTCATGATTTTCATGCATAATTAGAGAGAATTGCACCTGTAGAGTTCAGTTTCCTTGAGATATATTGTGTATGAGGCACCGTATCCTCTTCACTCGCATCTTATGATGATCTTGTGAATGAGAAAGTGTATCTCACTTGTAATAGTTTAGGAATTCATTTTTTCAAAGCATCTTATATCGAGCCACCGTATCCTCTTCACTTGGGCCTTATGGTGATCTTGTGAATGAGAAAGTGGATCTCACTTGTAACAGAGTAGATTTAATTTTTACATACAGTTTTTCGAGCCACCTTATCCTCTTCACATGGGCCTTATGGAAATCTTGTGAATAAGAAAGTGGATCTGATGTGTAACAGTTTAGAATTTAATTCAGAAGCATTCTAAAAGGGTTTGCATATCCTCTTCACTTGGGCCTTATGGCGATATTGTGAATGAGAAACAAGGATCCCCTGTGTAATAGAATTAGATTGATGTTTACTTGAGATATCTTTTTGGGTTACATTGGTCTTTGCACATCGATTATTATCCATATTTCAGAAAAAACTGTGCATGAACATACAAAATCTACTAGAAATTTTGCATACCTGAAAGACACTCATGAACCTCTAACTCTCCCTTAATTTAGAATATTCATCAAATTGAAAGGTAGAGTAGTGAGCAATTTGCATTGTTTGAGTCATTTTCTTGTTTTCAAGTCAACACACCGCCAGTTTCATTTCCACTCTTGAAACTAAGCAAACTACATTTAAAATTGGTGCTTAATCTAAAATTGACAAACTTTTGATTTTCATATCACCAACAAGTTTAGGTTAGTGCCCTGGATTAGGTTTGGAGAGTTAACACTCCTAGGCTGAAAAAACTTTGAAACTAGCATTAATTAAAGAGAGAAATCCATTAGAAGCATGAAACGCCTGTCGGGAAAGTGCTTCTTAAACATGCGTTAAGCACAAGGTCAATCTGGATAAGTAAAGGGTGGTTCCCCTCTTTTGCTTGTTTAGTGAGACATGAGCTCATCAAGGAATTCTATGTGAAGTGACAAGTCCTCGGGGTGACATCACTTTTCTAGAGTGCCTGGTTAAGAGAGTTGTTCTTGACTTGCGACTGTTCCGCTCGACCGTGAATTGTGAAGTGGTAACTTTAGTGGCTTTTCTTAGGATATCACATAGGCTATTGTTAGTGGGATACACTTACAATACCTGAGGTTGACTTTGGAACTTTTACTCCTTGGGAGGGTGATTGGTCAATAACCAATGCTTGCACCCCTGGTGATTAAAGTTTATTGTAACTATTTCTCACACCTTCGCTTCTAGCAATTGCACGAGGACATGAAATCCCTCAGCAACTACTAGTTTCGGAAGGCCCTACAATCCAGCTTTTCACTGAGCTTCGGTTCTTTGGAAGAGTAAGTTTGGTTTCTTGAAATCTCTAAGGAATTTTTACTGTGTGGACACATCCTTTTATCAATATTCTTCAAAGTGGCTAATCTTCTGAGTCACCAGTCACGGCGGCATAGAGGTGAGTCACCAGAAATTGAAGGCCCCGCTACATTGTGGAGACGGCTACAAAATACAAACACTTTGACTTTGAAACTAACACACTTCTAACTTCAATTATCAACAGTAGAGCAGAAACACATCAAACAAATACTGCAACACCACCTATCAAGGAAAACACAGAAACTATTGATCCTCTTGTTCTACTTGAAATTGAAACATTAGAAGACAACACTGCAAATCCCGTAAATCCACCTTTGACAAATCTTTCAGGCCTAGTGGTAATTCACATCAGTGAACCATTGAACACCATCAATCCTCTTTTGGCACATTTAATACACATGCAAAATTCAATATCTAATCCCATGGCTTCATCAGGAGCACAAGGGACCCCACAAACACAACCCCAAATGGTTGTTGGAGGTAGCAATACTTCCAATATCCCTATGGCTTCAACAGGAGCACAAGGGACCACATCAGCACCATCTCAAATGAGTGCTGGAGGTAACAATACTTCCAATGTCCCTGTAGCTTCGTCAGGAGTACAAGGGACCACATCATCACAACCTCAAACAGTTGTTGGAGGTAGCAATACTTCCAATTTGACCTCTACCACCATCCCATAAGTTAGTTTACCTGCTTCTACCATAAGTTCAACTAGCACTTCAGTTCCAGTTGGTACAGTTTCGGGTCCCAATCCTGGAAGTACATCCACTTTTCCTGCAGGAATCCCTACTGGAGGGTCTGCCTCACCAAACTTGGGTTTCCCATATGGTTTGGTTACTCAAGGTCAAACAATATAGGAGTGAATCAAAACCCTATTGGCATACCAAACAGTCTTCCAAGTTCTACACCTGGGGGGAATTCTTCACTTTGGAATCTCAATATCCCTAGTGGAATTAATGGACCATGGAACAATAATGATAATTGGGGTAATAATCCACAAGTGGGTGAAAATACCTCGAGAAACCATTATCTAAACTTTCCTAACGTAAATCCTGGGGGAAATCCCATACCCCCAGCAGGTAGCACACTAGGAGGTAACCCATCCACCAACCCCATTCCACCATGGAGTGGGCAGGTTCCAGGAAGTACCCCATCTTCTTGGGAACCACCTCCGCAAGGAGGAATTCAACCTTGGAATGCTTATCCAAAACAAGGAAACATTCAATGGAGTGGTATAATTCCAACTAGTAACCAATCTAATTGGGGCCCACCCCCACAAGGGGGCAATCCACCCATGAACCCCACCCAACAATGGAGTGGTAATGTTCCACCAAGTAACCAATCTCAATGGAACATACCTCCGCAAGGGGGAAATCCACCCATTAACCCCAACCATCAATGGAGTGGTAATGTTCCACCAAGTAACCAATCTCAATGGAACCTACTAAGGAAAACAACCATAGTGGCTGAAATGAACCCCATGAGACACATTTTGTCCCGCCATATCATTGGTGGAAAATACTCAAAATGAATATTAATTTTACAAGAATTTGACCTTGAATTCAAAAACGCTAAAGCCAAAAAGTTGTTGGCATTTGCTGAATTGATGTCTGAGTTACCCATAGAGAAGGAGGGTACTATATTTGTTGAAACTTGGGCAGATGAACATGTATTCCTCATTGCAATTTTTTATCCTTGGTATGGAGCATTCATTATATATCTTCAAACCCAAAGGATCGATCCTCAACTTTCTAGTATTGAATGATGTCGTATTTGACACCGAGCTCGAAGATACCTCATCATCGGGGACACTTTGTACCGTAGAGGAATTGATATGATATTAAGACATTGTTTAGTACACGAGGAAGCTGAACAAGTTTTGAATGATTTCCATGCTGGGGCATGTGGCATCATCTTTCTAGGTTGGAAACTGCCCAGAAGATCTTGCGTGTAGGGTAATTTTGGCCTACAATTTTCAAAGATTGCATTAATGCTGTCAAAAGGTGTCACCCTTGCCAAATTTACACAAGAAAAATGCGTGCGCATCTTGCTCCTTTACACCCTATAGTAATCGTGGGTCCATTTTCAAAATGGGCTATTGATTATATGAAAGTAAATCCACCTTCAGCCGATGGCCACCACTACATCATCATAGCAGTGGACTACTTTACCAAGTGGGCTGAAGCGATGCATACATTTAATTGCATGGGTAAAACTGCAGCATACTTTTTATTCAATCATGTGATAGTAAGGTTTGGTGTGCCCAAAGAGATCACTACTGACAACGGAATTCATTTTAGGAATTCCTGTATGGATGAACTTACAAATCGGTTAGGATTGCGGAAGGACTTTTCCTTGCCATATTGACCTCAAGCTAATGGTCAAGTAGAAGCCATCAACAAGGTTTTGAAACTATGTTACAGAGGACGATTAATAAAAACAAGAATAACTGACACTTGATGTTGTTTTCTGCTCTTTGGGCTTACCTAACAACTGCTAAAAATGCAACCAGATTCACTCCTTTCCAACTGGTTTATGGAGAAGAAGTTGTGTTGCCGATTGAATGTGAAATCCAATCATTAAAGATAGTTGTTGAACTCCTACCTAACACTTCTTGTGATGCACCTGCAACAATTAATTAACAAGAATATGTGAAATAGCAGAAATGACAGAACTCAGAATCACTTTTATATTGATCACAAGCCACTTCGAGGGGGCAACCTCCTTTGAGCAAGCTCAATACAATTAACTTCACGGTGCCTTCATAGGTCTCAACACACACTTATATACTAATTCTAGGCGCCAATACTATGGGTCAAAACCATGGGCCGTTACAAACTATGGATCAACAATACTACGGGCGACTTACAAAGCATATGCACCAACAATAATAACACAAACTATTGATCAACAAATACTACGGGACGACTTACAAATCATATGCGTCCAACAACAACATACTAACAAAGTAAAGACATGGGTTCCTAACATCCCCTCCCCCTTAAAAAAATCTTTGTCCTCGAAGCTTTAGGTGTGAAAATTGTTGTTGAATCTGAAGGAGTGGTTCCCATGTAGCATCCTCTGGTTGCATGTCGTGCCACTGAATTAAGACCTCTGCGATAGAGCGAGAGCGAAGCTGACACATGCGCCGATTGAGGATGGCCTCTGGCTCCAAACGGATGGATCCTTCATTATCTAGTTCGGGTAAAATTATTTGTCCATTGATGTTGGTGCCAAGAACTTTCTTCAGACAAGAGACATGAAAGACTGGATGAATGTGGGAAGAAGAAGGAAGTTCCAATTTATAAGCAACGGACCCAATCTTCTGAATAATCCGATATGGCCCATAGAACTTTGGAGCGAGCTTATGATGCCCTTTGAGTTTCAAGGAGGATTGTTTGTACGGCTAGAGACAAAGAAAAACCATATCGCCGACTTGAAAAGTGCGCTCAGAACAGTGCTGATCAGCTTGTTGCTTCATGCGATTTCTTGCCATGTGAAGATTGTCCCGCAAAATGAGAAGAATCTGATCGCGGTTTCGAAGGACTGTGTCAAATTCTTGAACTGGTGAACTGGTGGGGGTGTATGGAAGAAGAGTTGGAGGTGCCTGACCATAGACTGCTTCATATGGGTCATTTTAGAGGTAGTGTGGTAAGAGGTATTGTACCACCATTCAGCGAGAGGGAGCCACTTTTCCCACTGATGTTGTTGTTCCGAGATGAAGCAACGAAGATAAGTTTCCAAGCATTTATTGACAATTTCAGTTTGACCATCTGTTTTTGGGTGATACTCTGAACTCATCTTCAGTTTGGTGCCAGTGTGGCGAAATAGTTCTGTCCAAAAATGACTGGTGAAAGTCGCATCACGATCCGAGACAATGGAAGAAGGGATGCCATGAAGACGAAAGATCTGGTCCAGAAAAATTTGAGCAATGGAGGAGGCTGTATAGGGATGGATGAGAGCACAAAAATGACTATATTTGGAGAGGCGATCAACCACAACGAGAATCACTGTCTTCCTGCCAGATTTAGGGAGCCCTTCAATGAAATCCATAGAAATATCTGCCCAAATCCATGTAGGTATGGGAAAGGGTTCAAGCAATCCTAGAAGGAGTGTTGTTTCACCCTTATTGCGCTAGTAGGTATCACATTCGGCCACCATCTATTTAATTGTCCTTTTCATGCCCTGCCAAAATAAGTTACGCCGTGCGCGTTCATACGTTTTGAGGAACCCAGAGTGCCCTGCCGATGGAGAAGCATGGAGTTCATAGAAGACAACTTGTTGAATATATGTGCTCTGGGGAAGCACCAGACGACCCTTGTATCATAAAGAAGCACCATCCCAAGAATAATGTGGTACAGTAGAAGGATTGTTGGTCAAGCGTTGGATGATTTGAGATAAGGAAGAGTCATTGACATAAACCTGTTGAATAGATTGCAACCAATTTGGAACATGCATAGAAATAGCTGAAAGAGAACCTTGGGCATCAAATGTGCGAGAAAGAGCATCTGCCACAATATTGTCTTTACCCTTCTTGTAAGTGATCTCATAGTCATAACCCATGAGTTTGCTAACCCATTTCTGTTGTGCCGGGGAGGAGACACAATGGTCCAAGAAATATTTCAGACTCTGGTGATCAGTCTTGATGCAGAAATGATTCCCTAATAGGTATGGGTGCCACTTCTGTACTGCATGCAAAATAGCCATCATTTCCTTCTCATAGGTAGAGGCAGCCAAATTCTTACCTAAAAGGGCTTTGCTGGTGAACGCAATGGGGTGTTCATCTTGAAGGAGAACAACACCAAGTCCATTGCCACAAGCATCACTCTCAATAGTGAAGGGATTGGAAAAATCGGGCATAGCTAGCACAGGTGTAGTACACATAGCTTGTTTTAGTTTGTCAAATGCACACTAAGCAGCAGGTGTCCATGTGAAGGCATCCTTTTTCAATAGAGCAGTTAATGGAGCTGCAATCTTCCCATAATCCTTGACAAACTTGCGGTAGTAGCCAGTAAACCCCAAAAAACCATGAAGGCTCTTGAGGGTCTGAGGATGCGGCCAATTGTTCATGGCATCGATTTTGGTAGGATCCACACGAACCCCTTGTGCTGAGATAATGTGCCCGAGATACTCAACTTCCTTCTATCCAAAAACACATTTAGACTGCTTGGCATGGAGATGATGGTCAGAGAAAAGTTGCATGACAAGATCCAGATGCTGGAGATGTTCATCCCATGTTTTACTGTAGATGAGGATATCATCAAAGAATACTAGAATGAATTTCCGCAAGTAGGGTCGAAATATTTTATTCATTAAGGCCTGGAATGTGGAAGGAGCATTAGTGAGGCCAAAGGGAATGACCAAAAAATCATAATGGCCATCATGTGTGCGGAAAGCTGTTTTAGGGATATCATCCTCATGAACCCGAATTTGATGATACCCAGAACGAATATCCAACTTGGAGAAAAAGTGAGCCCCATGAAGCTCATTAAGAAGCTCATCAACAACAAGAATTGGAAACTTATCCTTGATGGTGAGGTGATTAAGTGCTTGGAAGTAAATGCAGAGGCGCCATGACCCATCTTTTTTGCGGACAAGAATAACTGGAGAAGAAAAGGAACTAGTGCTTGGGCGAATAATACCTTGCTTCAATAAGTCCCGAACGAGCATTTCAATCTCCGTTTTTTGGTGAAATGGGTAGCGATAGGGCCTGATGTTGGGAGGAACGCTGCCAGGAAGGAGCTGAATACGATGGTCTTCTGGCCTGGAAGGTGGCAATCCCACTGGTTCAGCAAAGACACCTGTATATCGATCTAGAATTTGTTGTAGATCCAAGGGAGTAGTGGAGACCGCTGATGGTTGCATCTGGATGGAATGGATCTGAGCAATGACACCATGTGAATTCTTCTTGAGGAGTTTTTCCATGCGATGTGAACTGATGATGCTGAGAGAACCTGGTTGTAATCCTGTCAATGTGTGTTTTTGTCCATTGAGGGAAAACTGCATCCAAAGTTCAGCAAAATCCCATAAGATAGGGCCAAGTGTGCGTAGCCATTGAGCGCCCAAAACCACATCACATCCACCTAAGGGCAAGGAAAACATGTCAGAGCGCAAGGTATAATATCCCATAGAGATACGCACATTTCGACACTTCCCTTTGCAAGGTAAGGTGCCCCCATTGGCAACCATGACTTCAAAGTTGGAGCAAGGATGGATAAAACAATCAGCTTGTTTAGCGATCCGAGGGTTAATGAAATTATGAGTGCTACCAGAATCAATGAGTATTGTAAGAGGAAGCTTCTTGAAGTAACCCCTGACCTGCATTGTTTGGGGGGTGGTGATTCCAGCTAAAGCATGGAGAGATATCTCTAGCTGGTTATCCTGAGACGGAGGGTCAATAGGAGGTTTCTGAATGTCGACCGGAGCATCCAGTGTTTCTGGATCTTCGTCACCAATTTCAGAGGCATGCGGAGACTCCACATCCAAGAGATAGAGCTTTTACTGAACACATCTATGTCCTCAAGTGAATTTCTCATCATAATTATAGCAAAGCCCCTTTTCTTTGCATGCTTCTATCTCTGTTTTAGACAAACGCTTGATAGGAGTCGGTCGAGGAGCTTGTGGTATAGGTGGTCACTGAGAACCCATATTTCGGAAGGGAACAAAAGTGGGCTTGGAGCGTTGTTGGGCTGCAATCTTGTCTTCTGGCAACTTAGCCAACCCTAGGGCTTCCATCATTGTGTTGGGACAGAACATTTTGACCTCAGAGCGGATGGCATCCTTTAGACCACTGATAAAACAACTCCGGTAAAAGTCATCAGACAATCCTTCGGTGTGGTTGGCTAGATTCTCAAATTCGGTTTGATACTCTCTCATAGTGCCAGTTTGGCGAAGTTTAGTGAGGGCTCCTGTGAAGTCATCAAAAGCACTAGGACCAAATCGTTGCAAAAGGAGCTGGAAAAAGTCTGGCCATTTGGGCTCTAGATGAGCCTTGATGTACCAATGGTACCATTGAAGAGCTTCCTGTTCCAAATGAAAGGATGCCAGCGGAACTTTGTTGACATCAAAAGTATTATGCAGATGAAATACTGTTCTACACGATAGATCCATCCAGTTGGATCGGTACCATTGAAGCGAGGAAAATCAAGCTTCGGACCACGGAAATTGCTGGAAGAAGAGAACCCATTGTCTGTTGAAGACTCAGACTGTCGTTTGTTGTTCATAGCTGAATGTTCAAGATGGAGACCAAGAAATTTTTCATCCAGATCCTGGAGTTTGGCTTGGATGGCTGCAAGTGTGTCCTCCATGGTTTTTGCTCCTGCACGGGTGACAACCATTTTATTTATTTATTTATTTTTTCGGTTGACTGGGTAGGAAAACAAAAACAGAAACTACTTCAGTAAAGGAAAATCTGGACTTGGGAAAAAATCAGAAGGGTAATTGGGGTTTGACTAGGTTTTGGACATTGTTGAATAGACAGGGAAGCAAAAATGAGGATTTCAGAAGCGGGGTGAAAGAATGGGAAAATTTGGCAGAGGGGAACAAAGAAGCAGAATTCAGAAAGGAGCTCTATGGTAAAATTTGAAGGTGATTGGGTGAAATCTGAGGAAGTTATGGCAAACCCTAAAAATAGACAAATGTGGGATTTCGGGCTTTGGGAAGGGGAATTGGGGATAGGGTCCTCAGCAATGAAATATGTAGAATGGGATGACAGGGGTTCCCCGAAATATATATATATTATATATATATATATATTTTTATTTTTTATATTTATATTTATATTTTTTATTTTTTTTTCAGACTGGAGCGGCTACGGCTCGAAAGGGATCTAGAACAGCGCCGAATGGATTGAAAATGGCTGAATCTGGAACGGCTTGTAAAATGGATCTAAAACGACGCAGCAGTGATCGACAATAGTTTAGTTGAAAGTAGATATAGACCCCAGGTATGTGCGGATTCCTAACAGTTCAGGGGTTTCACTCAGCCACCAATGCTGTCTGACGGCTTGCGTATTGGGGAAGTACCCCTCACTCCATGGCTCAGGTAATACTGATAACCGCTTTGCCACAAACGACAGCTCTTGGTTTACCTCACGGGTGGGAACTAGTTAATCAGGTAGGGGTCGTTTCCCTTTTCGCTGGTAGGTCCTCTCAATGGGCCAGCTACTTTAGGGTTCCTGTGGTACTCCTCACAATGAGTTTTAGGGATTATTCCCAAGTAATTCCCACAGTTAAGCAGATAGGGATTATTCCCAAATCCGAACCTACAACAGATGCGAAAAAAAATTTGGCAGAAATTTTACCCAACGAGCCCAAGAAAGTGCTCTGATACCAGATGTGATGCACCTGCAACAATTAATTAACAAGAATATGCGAAATAGCAGAAATGACAGAACTTAGAATCACTTTTATATTGATCACAGGCCACTTCGAGGGGGCAACCTCCTTTGAGCAAGCTCAAAACAATTAACTTCACGGTGCCTTCATAGGTCTCAACACACACTTATATACTAATTCTAGGCGCCAATACTATGGGTCAAAACCATGGGCTGTTACAAACTATGGATCAACAATACTACAGGCGACTTACAAAGCATATGCGCCAACAACAATAACACAAACTATTGATCAACAAATACTACGAGACGACTTACAAAGAATATGCGTCCAACAACAACATACTAACAAAGTAAAGACATGGGTTCCTAACACTTCTGCAGAAGAGGAAAGGCTTCTCCATCTCCATTCTCTTGATGAAACTAGAAGAGAAGTCTCTATAAATATAGAAGTACACAAGAAGACAGTTAAAACACAATATGACAAGTCCATCCGTCCCCAAGTCTTTTCTAAAGGTGATCTGGTTTTAGTTTATGACCAAGACCAAGATAAAATAAGAGAAGGGAAATTTGTACCTAAATGGTTTGGCCCACTTGTTGTCAAAACTGTGTTAAAAAGGGGAGCTTATGAATTGGTCAATTTTGATGGGGAACCCATGTTGGAGATCAGAAATGGTCTCTATCTGCAGAAATACTTCGCATAGGCACTGATGCCTCGCACCATTTGTTGTATTATGTTGTATTCTTTGTATAAAATTTTGTACATTAGTTATTTCGGGCACACACTTATCTTGCTTGGCATTGTCACTTTGGAAGATGACACAAGAATCTTTCACACATTTGGGATATGCGGATGGCGCCATCTGTAGTTCTCAGAACATTGCTTCCGCCGCATGGGTCGTGTTCACACCTAACAACGAAGTTCTTAGTTCAGGAGGAATTTTTCTCGGATTTGCAACCAACAATGTTGCAGAATATAGCGCAGTCGTTGAGCTTCTTGTCGAGGCTATCACCCTTGGAATCCAATGAATAATCATTAAACTGGACTCCTAATTACTTGTATCCTAGTTAAATGGTCAGTATCAGGTTCGACATCCTACACTGTTTCGAAAGTTTCTACGAGTACGTCTTTTAGAGCGTCAGTTCGAGTTTATTGAATATATACATGTTCCTAGAAGTCTAAATAGTTTGGCCGATTCTTTGGCCAACTATGTACTCGATTGGCATCTAAGTCATTAACTATTGAGATATTGTAACTTCTAAGAATATTATATTTGTACTTTATTATTCTCAAGATGTTTCATTCCTCCCTGAAGACCTTATTGTATATCTAGAGATGTTTTATTCCTCCGTGGAGAATATGGTAACTTGGGTTATTAGACTTCCCTAGTGGGGGTCGGCCCTGTATGAGTCATGTGGGTTGAAGGGTTATTAGACCACCCTAGTGGGGTTGGCCCTGTCACATTATTTTAAGTGGTTAAGTTGGGGCCGACCTAGTTAATGTAAAAGACAAGTCGCAGTAGTGTATAAATAGAGGAGGTGTGTTCCTCATTTATCACACTCACACATTATTCACTCACTTGTGAATGGCGCATAGGTGAGAGAGAGAGATCTTCTATGGAGGAGAAGGAGATCATGTTTGTCTTATACATCTCTGTATTGTTGATCATCTATATTGAGGAAGCTTTGCTGGGTTTTTTACCCCATGAGGGTTTCCCAGGATAAATCTGTGTCTCTTGTGTTTATGATGTGCTTGTTGTTCTTTCAGTGATCCTGTTGTGAAATGGAATGTAATACTGATATTCTCTGTCTTATCATATTAAATCTTAACATGGTATCAGAGCTAACCTGAAGGAAGGCAATGTATGGCACTTACAACACTTGCTTCACTTGCGACAATTTGAAGGTTAGGGTTTTATATAGCAAAAAATAGTCATCGTGGAAATTTTGCTATAAATCCATTTTGGAGAAGGCTCAAGATCTGAAAAATTTATAGGTCGTAGATAACAGCCCCCTGTACCTTGTGTCCAAAGGAAAGCCTCTAATTCATTTTACTTTCTGATTTATGATCAGTACAAGTTAGGGTTTCTGCCTCTTCCAGATCTCAGTCATAAACAGGTGACCTAGGAAAAAAGGTCACAACTTGGGCTAGGAAGCTCCAAATGAAATTTTGTAAAAAGTGACAGGTAGGGAATCGACTGCACTTTCATAGGTAAGTTTTTCAGAGGCCTAAATTGAACCAGTGACACGTGGAATGCCGTACAAGTTCACTCTCTTATTTTATCCCATAAATAGGTCACATTGCGAAACTTGGTATAACTCTCTCTCAGAGAATCCAATTGAGGCCATACCTATGGGGTTGGAAAGATGACAGGTCAGGCTACCACATTTTGAAGTTTCAGACCCTGTGGATTCGTAATTTCAGAGATGCACCAGAAACAATATGGTGCATATTTCTGTCAAAACAAATTTGGATTCTAAGCACCTTCATTCTTGGCTTGTCACTACTGTGGGAATTTAGGGCTTCGGAGAAAGTTGGAATTTTTGGAATCGGAGACCATGGCTGAATTCTCTTTATCAAAATCGAAATTTAGATACCAATATCGAATTTCTTGGTTGGGAAGAAGGTCGGGATTGATCAAACCCTAGTTTGGGATTTTGATCGGAAAGATGGAAAATTAGGGCTTCTGCAAAAGTTGGAATTTTTGAAGTCTGTGACCATGGCTGGAAGCTACTAATAAAAATAGAATTTTAGAGCTTTGGATAGAACCTTTTGGTTGGGAGGAAGGGTGGGCTTTATCAAACCCTAGTTCGGGGTCCTGTCGAGTGAATTCAGAAGTTTCAAAGGCAATTTTGAGGGGTCAAATTTTGCAGTTTCAAAATTTAAGTATACCAGCTTCATCAACGCAACAAGCCACATCTTTCCATCCATTCATAAGTTTGAAATTCAAAGTTTTAATTTTTAGGGTTTCTCTGACAAACCCTAATCCAGCTCCAGATCCATTTTCAGCAAATCAAAGTGGATTAATCCTAAAAGAGAATGAATCAGACACCTACACAAGTGAAGAAGTTCCAGTTCTAGAGGGAGATGAGGCTAAGGCCTTACATAAGAATGCTACAAGCAATCTCGACAGGTATGACTTGAGAAGACATAGGTATGTTTTGAAATCTGATTCTTGATTAAGTTCATAATATGTTTGTATTCATGTTATTGAGGTTAGTACAATTATATTTGTTTGATAATGAATGCATGTGAATGATAGAATACATTCATTGATTAGGGTTATGACACTTATGATTGTACTAATGCACTTGTGGTGTTGTATGAGGATTATGTTGTCTGCTAACAAGATACAGGTACATCAAGAAGGACACATCAAGTTCTATGACCCTGAAGACAAAGACAAAGACTCATCCATAGTCTTTGATCACATAGAAACTCTACTTACAAGGTATGTATGACTTTGTTCTACTATGCTTAACTTATGAGATATGCAGGTTCTAGCACAAGGTCTCTAAATCATTGAAGAGAACAAAGAAGATATTGTTTGGGTATGTTAAGACATAACCAGGCATGATAATCCAGGTATGTTTTCCTATATCAAGTTAGAATCCTACTTTGTTAGGATCTTAGGTAAGTATACATATGTATGAAATGATCATGACCATACATACTTAATATTATTTAGAATCATAATGTTTTGATAGTATTAAGACTATACTAATGAATGTATGATTATGTATGAGATCATGATGATGACACTAGTGCACACTTAAGCATGCATAGTGGTCCAGGATGGATAGAAGTTCAAAGACTTATAATCATGATACTGTCATAAAGATCAAGCGGGAGGCAACCACACAAAAAAGATAAGTATTTGAGTAGTCAATAATATTGCTCATAACAGTTGTATGCATATTTGTATATATCATGCATAATGTAAGCATTCACATAGCATTGAACAATATACTACTAATATGCATATGATGAGTAAGTTGGACAAACATTCCATTGTTTCTTGTCTAGAATGAAACCTATTTGCTGACATGATGAGAGTTGCGCATGCTCTCGATTGTATGTTCTGGTAGAGATGGAAGGCATCTAGATAACCACTGTATGCATTGTAGCTAGGGTTTTACCCCTAGCTTGTGCAAATGAGCACCTACTAAGGAGAAAGGACTCCTTAGTAGCAGTTCAGTAGGTGTAAACAATTAAGCTAAAACAACAATTAAATTACTTCTAAAATATTGCATGAAACATAAACATCAAATGAAAAGAATGACTTTTTCTATTAATGTTACCTTCAATGAAAAGGTTTGATGAAGCCCTTTGCAGTGTCCAAGAGGATGCTCCAAGCTTCAGTATGCTCCTTCTCCTTCTCCAATGGTGGGGATGGGCCAAAAGTGGCTCTCAAGGTGAAAATAGTTCAATGATGAACTAGGGTTTCGAGAGAGATTTTGGCAGAGTAAGGGTGCTTGTGATTGTGGATATGGAATAAGGGATCTCCATCACCTATTTATAGTTTTTTGGTGGTGGAGTGTTGACCCATGGTTTTAGGAAACACATGGTTTTGTGCAGCTGTATAGGGTTTTTTCCTCCTTTTCCTCATTATTTTATATTTTTTATTCCATTTTTAGGGGATTTTGCTATTTTTAGAGGAAAAAGGGGGTTTTTTAGCCTTTTTTAGGCTATTTTGATGGTTTTGTGGCCTTTTGGAGGCATTTTAGGCCTTTTGGAGGCCTTTAAATGGGATTTTTTGGGATTTTAAGGGAAATATGGTAGGAAAATGGACAAATGAGCCATATAATGTGGTAGATGAGGTAGTGAACACTTTTTGGGTGTTAACATGCATACAGGATATGGAAAAGTGTTGTGCCAAAGTATTGAACAAGATAGTTGCATAAGCATGTGAATCATATTTGTATGCATAATAGGTTATCATGTCAACATGATTTGATGATTATGAAGTATTACTAATCATATAATTAACTTTGATTTGTAGGAAAGATCATGAAGAATGATGAACACCGAACAAGTGATGGATGTTCAACAAGAAGACTTACAAATCAAACATACTATAGAAAGCTCGTGGCTAGAAGATTCTCTTAAAAGGAGGAACAAGATCATGACGAGATGTTTGCTCCAAGTGGCTAGATAAGACCATTCTCTTAATGGTATAATTTAAGAAGAAGTACGAATCGAGAAAGCTCCCAGGATTCAATTGAAGAAAGCTTTGTACAGGTACCCAGGATCGATAATCATTTGATGAGCTTAATGATCACCATGGGTTATGCAGATTTAAACCTTTGCTACAAGGTTGAATATGGTGTCTATATACAGATGACATTCTTCTAGATGGATGAAAGAAGGAACTCACCACATAGTTCGAATGATCTTGAGGCTCATATCAGTAGACCCATATGAAGAGAGATGGCATGGATAGATATGCAGAAGATCACTCAATGCAGAGTGTGAATGATGTTCAGTCACAAAGGAAGAATCGATAGCTTCTTGACAAGCTTGGGATTTACCAAAAGTAAAGTTGATTCTAACCTTTACCTTATGGTTATGGATGATGAACTTGTCATACTAATACTGTATGTGGATGATCTCTTTCTGACAGGGAATGAGAAACAAATCATGGAAAGCAAGAAGAAGCTAGCTACAGAATTTGAGTTGAAAGATCTCGGATTGATGCATTACTTACTAGGTCTGGAAGTATGGCAAGGCCCAGAAGGAATATTTCTCAACTAGGGAAAGTATGCTGTGGAAATCTTGAAAATATTTGATATGTTGGAATGTAAAGCCATGGCCACTCCCATGGATTCCAACTTGAAGTTGTTAGCGGATGACTCATTAGAGTTAGTGGATGTAACTCTATACAGACAGATCATTGGGTCATTGATGTTTCTGACGAATTCTAGGCCAGGTATATGCTTTGCTGTGAACACCTTGAGTCAGTATCTAGTGGAATCTAGGCATGTTCATCTGATAGTTGCAAAGCATGTGATGAGGTACCTAAAGGGTATGATAGATTCTGGTCTATGTTATCATGGAGATCATGACTTCAGATTGTATGGCTACACAGATGCTGATTGGGCAGGAAGTGTATCAAATAGGAAGAGCACATCGGGAGGATGTTATTGTCTAGGATCTGCCATGATCTCGTGGCTTAGCAAGAAGTAGTCTAGTGTGGCTCTCAACACAGCTGAAGCAGAATATATAGCTACTTTCTCTGCTAGTTGTGAAGCGGTATGGCTTCGAAAGTTGTTATCAGGATTGTTTGACTTAGAGATGGACCCCACTATGTTTCTGTGTGACAACTAGAGTTGTATCAAGATGGCAGAGAATCCATTGTTCCATGATAAGTCAAAGCACATAGAAATCCAATATTTCTATATATGGGATATGGTGTAGAAAGGAGCTATCAAGCTCGAGTATGTGAGCATTGACGAACAAGTTGCTGATGTGTTGACCAAACCTCTGTCTCGAGTAAAGTTTGAGTATTTCTGAGACAAGCTTGGTGTAGTTCAGAAGGACCCTCCTCAAAAGGGGGAGTGATATGGTCGATAAATATATTTTTGGATACTGGTATTGATGTGGATACCCGTATCGATGATGATATTGCCTATATCGACAGTAAGGTCGATATTAAGGATACCTGTATTGATGAGGATACTGTATTGTTGATGTGGATACCTGTACTAATATTGAGATGATGAGGTCGATGAATGGTCCCTAATGGACGAGAGGGGATTGTATCATCCTCGGACTTCAGTCCTTGAATTGATCCGTAGACATCTGTCTTTGAGAATTGGTCCCTAGTGGACGAGAGGGGATTGTATCATCCCTGGACTTCGGTCCCTAAATTTATCTGTAGACATCTGTCTTTGAGAAGTGGTCCCTAGTGGATAAGAAGGGATTGTATCATCCTCGGACTTCGGTCCCTGAATTGATCCGTAGATATCTATCTCCGACAAGTGGTCCCTAGTGGACGAGAGGGGATTGTATCATCCCCGGACTTCGGTCCCTGAATTGATCCGTAGACATCTGTCTCCGAGAAGTGGTCCCTAGTGGACAAGAGGGGCTTGTATCATCCCCGGACTTCGGTCCCTGAATTGATCCGTAGACATCTATCTCCGAGAAGTGGTCCCTAGTGGACGAGAGGGGATTGTATCATCCCCAGACTTTGGTCCCTGAATTGATCTGTAGACATCTATTTCCGAGAAGTGGTTTCTAGTGGACGAGAGGGGATTGTAATATCCCCGGTATTCAGTCCCTGAATTGATCTGTAGACATCTGTCTTCGAGAAGTGGTCCCTAGTGGACGAGAGGGGATTGTATCATCCCCGAACTTTAGTCCCTGAATTGATCCGTAGACATCCGTCTCCGAGAAGTGGTCCCTAGTGGACGAGAGGGGATTGTATCATCCCTAGAATTCGGTCCCTGAATTGATCCGTAGACATCTATCTCCAAGAAGTGGTCCCTAGTGGATGAGAGGGGATTGTATCATCCCCGGACTTCGGTCCCTGAATTGATTTGTAGACATCTGTCTCCGAGAAGTGGTCCCTAGTGGATGAGAGGGGATTGTATCATCCCTGGACTTCAGTCCCTAAATTGATCCGTAGACATATGTCTCCGAGATGTGGTCCCTAGTGCACGAGAGGGGATTGTATCATCCCCGGACTTCGGTCCCTAAATTGATCCGTAGACATATGTCTTTGAAAAAATAGGTCCTTAGACTCTGTCTAAGTTGACGAGTGGATTGCATCGTCCCTAGACATGTTATGGTGTCTTAAATGGATCATGTGTATTATAGGGTATGCTGCTATTCTGTTGTTGATCGAGAGGATCCAGTTGATGTTGATCGTGTGATGACAATGATGATCATGTGATGATGATGATGCTGATCGTGTGATGATGATGATGTTGATTGTGTGATGACGATGATGTTGATCATGTGATGACGATGATGCTGATCGTGTGATGACGATGCTGTTGATCGTGATGATCTAGATGACGATGCTATTGATCGTGATGATCTAGATGATGATGTTGCCGATCGTGAGGATCCAGATGATGATGTTACTATAGTTGTTCGAGTGCTGCAGAAGACGAAGAATCAGTACTGAAGATGTTGATGTTCCAGTATTGAAGATCTTGAAGATGTTCCAGTAACTGTTTGAGTTACTGATGATGTATAAAGAAATATTCCAATGATTTATAGATGTATCATGTATCATGTAGTTGATGACTCCTTGCTCGTGCAGATGTTGTTATAATATACTTCTCGTTAAGGGGGAGTGTTGAGATATTGTAACTTATAAGAATATTATATTTGTACTTTATTATTCCAGAGATGTTTCATTCCTCCCTGAAGACCTTATTGTATATCCAGAGATGTTTCATTCCTCCATGGAGAATGTGGTAACTTGGGTTATTAGACTTCCCTAGTGGGGGTCAGCCTTGTATGAGTCATGTGGGTTAAAGGGTTATTAGACCAACCTAGTGGGGTCGGCTTTGTCACATTATGTTAAGTGGTTAAGTTGGGGCCAACCTAGTTAATGTAAAAGACAAGTCAGAGTAGTGTATAAATAGAGGAGGTGTGTTCCTCATTTATCACACTCACACATTATTCACTCACTTGTGAATGGCGCATAGGTGAGAGAGAGAGATCTACTATGGAGGAGAAGGAGCTCATGTTTGGGTTATACATATCTGTATTGTTGATCATCTATATTGGGGAAGCTTTGCTCGGTTTTCTACCCCATGAGGGTTTCCCGGGATAAATCTGTGTCTCTTGTGTTTATGATGTGCTTGTTTTTCTTTCAGTGATCTTGTATATGCTATTGTTGTGAGATGGAATGTAATATTGATATTCTCTGTCTGATCATATTAAATCTTAACATTAACATTATACCAAAAAGAAAGCATGTACATTATTTCATGGCCAATTTAATCGAACACATCATTTAAGGACATAAGTAGACTCGAAACAACCTAGCTTACATCATAACCCAAAAGTGTGTAAATTTTGCACACACCAAAAATAATAGCGTAAATACTATTTCTCTTTTTTATTCTTTTTCTTACAGATAATACCCAAAAAAAATGTTCATACAAACAAAAAAATCCCGAAAACATGGGAAACTATTTCAAAATTTTCTAGTTTGACATCGAAACTAACCCACTACTGGCAGATCAAAGGCTAAAGGTTCATAGCTTCTAGGACTTCAAGCTGAAAGGGAATGCTTCCTCTCATACATTGGCTGCACAAAAAACACAGATGGTAAATCATAAGTATTTTTACTTATCTTTTATTCATACATGTACAAACCGTATCCTTTTGAATGATAGAAAGATGCATAATTCCTCATTTTTGGCTATCTTTTTAGATATTAAATACACATTTAAACTAGTTTCTAACTAAACTGCTGGCTAGTGAAATGATTTTTGATTTCAGGACTTGACAACTTTGACAGTTCGAACTATTTGATTCAGGTAGTTGAGATAGACCATGATTCATGATGATCTATGATTTTGGCATTTTTCACAAGACTCAGGCTGAATTAAACCTCATTGAACCATTCCTACTTGGCCATTTCACCAAATTGCATAAACTCAGTCACATGGTATTACTTCACCATCCGTCGACACATAATCCTGCGTCAGATAGCCTACCCCGGGAGGGAACAACTGTAAGAGTGTGCACAATTAGCTTAGCCCTTGTTTGCAATATGGATCTTTGCCTTGGCCTAACCCATGCCCTTGAAAAATAGGTGTACGCCCATGCAACATTCGTTCCCTCCTAACATTCTTTATTCTTTTTATAAAAATGAAAAAGAATAAAAATTAGAAAACACAAAAATCCAAAAAGGGAGAGACTTGAATCACTTCATATTATAACCTTTGAAGAAAATGACAACAGTCAGTCCTTGTCGCCCTTGAACACGACACATAATTTGGTCTCCGTTGTCAGTACACCATCTACATTTGCCTTAGGAAATTGTACCAATATTTTGAACAGATCTCCACTGATGGGTTATCCTTCCCATCACCAATGGAGCTTCCGTTAATGCATATGGAATTAGCGTATTTCATTAAGGTCAGTTACTCAAAGTCCTATGTTGCCAAGTGTCCATTCTGCATCGTGTTATGTTCAAGGGAAGTCCAAATTGAGTTGCCCATTCCGCAAATATTCCTGACCAATCATGTTGGCCTTCCTTGTGTTAGTATACAGTGTTGGATCTTGTAGTTCTACCAAATTATATCATACTATTGATTTTTGTTTTGTATCAGTTGATGTGGGATGCATCAATGCCCTCCTTTCGATGGATCTATTCCTATCGACATCAAATCATCATCTAGGACATGGATCTAGAAACCCAAGATTACCTTGGATCTTGCAGTCATTAGTGGTAGGTTTCCTCGCAAATGACAGTGGGTATACATCAATGACCCCTAATTGTTTGATTCTACAAGTGTTTGACTTCAGAACATCTATTCACACTTGTTAGTTTGTACTAAGTACCTTAGAGTCCATCATCATTATCGGTGTGTCTCTTCGCATCTATTAACGGTATACATCAATGACCAATAATCAGATGGTGTTTTATTATGCTTGACATCAGATCACTTATTCGCATGATATAAACTCATACTATCGTCGGTTTGTATTAAAGACCTTGGGAAAAACAGTTGTCTCACTCATCGATGCACTGCCCGAGCTGTACAAGATTAGACTGCCATGTCAGAAGTTCAATAAATACTTTGTTCTCGCACTCATCAAAGTGCATGTTTAAATTTCAAAAAAATTTGCTTTTGACATGGATCCACTGTGTATTGTTTCTGGCCATGCTTGTTTACTGCTGAGCATGGGTATGCCCGCCTCAGGAAGATATTATATATTTGAGAAATTGCTATGTTTTGCAGGTGTGATCCTCAATCCTGCGCTTGTGAGATTTCCTCCCCTTATCCTTGCTTTGAACAATAAAGAGTATCAGTATACAGAGTATAAATTTCAGTAATGTATTTCGACCCTTAGCTCGGCTTCGGACCTCACACGTTAGGGGGCATCTGTTAACAATCAAATTAACACTCATAGTCATGTGACAGAAGAGGCATATGTCTACCATGCACCTGCAGGAAGAAGACATGACACAAGTTCATTCAGAGATGAATCCTCTCTGAGAAATGCATTAAAATACCTTAATTGTGCTTAAAATCATTCTAAGTGGTGCAAAAAGCCTAAAAACTATTGAAAAGTGGGTTTTCAGTTGAAAATAAACTAAAATAAAGAAAATGAGAAATCTCACATGGAGAAGAAAAGCCTAAGGCTCATTTCCCAATTCTATATAAGAAAGGAATGAGATACATTGTAAAACACACAAAGGAAGAGAAAAGGCATGCTGGAGAGATTTTGAAGGAGGAGAAAGAGCTCAAATTCTTCAAAAGCAAGGGTGAAGGAAGGAAAGCTTATGGAAATGGAGGAAGGATGCACACCCATATCCATGGTAATCATCTATTTTCTTCATTGTTTTAATATGAAATAATTCAAGTTTCTACCATTTTAGTGTTGAATGTTTGCTTATCTTGCATGGTTCTAATTCTGAAATGAACTTAGATCTTAAGAAATTTGTGATAATTGCTTCATTTCTGACATAGAATTTCACCAATTCTTAGTAAAATAGTTAGAATAGTGTAGACACAACCCTGCACTAAATACTATTATCACTCTCCCATTGCAATCACTTTGAAAACATTTCATGAGCATGGGTATACCCACCTTGTTTGTATAAAAACTATTATTTACTACAACTCTAATGGTCATCACCAACAATATTCCCTCATGGAAGAACCCTATTTTTCCACATATTCTTAGTCCTAGATAACATGAGAGAAATAACAAAAATCATGATGCATTATCGGCTCTACAATACCCTCTGAACCTCATACACCAGGGGGCATCTGTTAACACCTAAAAATAGCACACACGCAACATTTCAGTGATTATTACAGTAAGGCGTCATCAACATAAATAATGAATCTCACCACATGCATCCTCAACAGATCCAAAATATGGCATGCATCTATAAGTACCAAGAAACAATAAAAAGGAAGGGTAGCTCAGGTAATACACTATTAAATCGCTCTATAGCACAAGTTACCTGAACAATTCTCGTGCTACACCCGTGCAACTATTCCTTTGAAAGTAACGCTACTTTCAAAATGGTGGGACCACTAACTCCCCGTAGTGCATTGAAGGCTAAATCCTCTCCAAGGATATGAATTCATCTCCTCATGAACTTGGTGACATTAACCAGCCCCCCTTGTGTACCTTAGAACTAGTTCATGGAGAAGGTGAGTTCACATTTGGCTCTAGTTGTTTGTTGGCCACCTATTAACCTATAAAAGGAATCCACTGGCATGCATTTTGTAGAGAGAAATCAATAGAAAGGTTATGCTACTATATTTGAGTTGGAGCTTCCTCATATCCCACCACTTTCTATCATTGTGATCATTTCCAAGCTCCATTTCCACCTTCCATCAAAGGGGCAAGAGTTTCTCTCCATTGTTCTACCATCTACTTAGCATTTAGTTTCGACAAAAAGGGCCTCCCTAAGGGAGATTGTTGGATTCCATTTAATCCCACACCTCCTAGGTGTTGTACAACTATACCATTGGGAAATACAAGAGTGGTTTGGTATATCTTGGATTTTTATTGGAGTTTGCATTCTCCCCCCATCTCTTTTGTTTTGTATTTTTTTTTGTATTTCTTTGTTTGCATGTGAATTGCACTAACAATATCTTGCAGGATTACTTGGAGGAATAACAACCAACACCCCACAGGGGATCCAAGGACTAAGGCCTTGCTACAACCTACAAGGCCTAGCCCCTTACCAAGTGGAAGAGTGCACTTGTGCAATTTTTTCCACAACACCCCTCCATCCTTTATACATTGTTTGGTAATTACATACAAATTTTTAGTATTCAATTCATCATGATTATAGACACTAGAAAAGAGATTAACATTCATTTTATTATTAAGTGCTTCTAACATGATGGGGCACTCTTCTAAATTGTGCTCTCCTACACCACATTTTGCACAAAATTTTAAGTTCGTTATGTACTTCCATGGACAGTCGCAACTCAAATTTTCTTCACTGTAGCACTTGAAGCAATGCAATTTTCCACAACCTTGTGCCCTAAATCCATGATTGTTGTATCTTACATGTCCGTTGTATTTTCCTTGTCAGTTATTTCCATTGTTGCATTGGTTGTTGTTGTGGCCACCCTCTCTTTTATGCTCAACAGTCTATGTCTTGTACATTGTATGATAATTTGCTTTGGTCTTTAAGTTCTTGATACATTTTGAGGTCGAATATTGTGTCATTCAACATATTCCCCACCATTTTGGTTTTACATTGTTAGCATTGTAGGGAGAGTCTATCGTTGAATGAGGTTCAAATATTTCACAAATGTTGCAAAAATATCTTGTTTGCATCATCTAGACATTTTTTGGTTTACACTCTTCTGGAAACACAATTGGATTTTCTTCAAGTTGTTTGATTTATCTACGGTATGCATTTTGGTCATCATGATATATTCCTTTATGATAATAGGAGAAATTTTCTCTCACGTGGCCTTCTCTTGAGCACATTGTACACCATATGTCATTATTCCTCATGGTAAGATGTTGAAGTGACCTTTGTATTGTTTCAATCTTTTCTTCCAATCGTCTTTCGCTAGGTCTGGTCAAGTAATCCATGTTCCAATTGACTCCTAGAGATTTATTTAATATATCATCACAGGTTGTGTATTCATGTCACAGGAGTGGTGTCTTGACTCTGGGTTGCAGACATGCAACAAAAAACTGGATTATGATAGCTTGGTCCATTTTTTACGACATCTGGTTGAGGAGATCTTTGATTCTTCTATCGTATTCACATACTTTTTCTCCTATTCGTTGCTTGATTTATTTTATTTTACTTCTAGCTATATGCTTGGTATCATCATCTTTAAAAAAATCTAGGAAGTTATCTTTTATTTTCTCTTTTGTCTCAGGATATTTTTCCATGAGATTCATGTACCAGGTGAGAGCTCTGTTTCTAAGACCTCCTGCAAACTATGCAATTTGTTGATTTGCATCACTGATGAGGTTATCTTTCCATATTGGTTCGCATACAAACCAATGTTTCTTTGGGTCACCATTCCCTTCAAAAATATGAGTATTTACTGGAATACGATAAGCCATATTGATAGAAGTAGAATTTTACTAGTCACTATGTTGAAGACTGTAACTTCAGAAGATATTCTTATTTGATTTATTTGTATTATTTGTATTCTAATTCCTTCGGGAATTATTTATGTTGTATTTATTCATGTAAAATTCATTGAAATAATCAACGTAAAAACCCTACTAGTTGTGTTGGCCTAGAAGAATCCAAAAAAAACATGAAAATAATATTTTATTCTATCCTGGACAAATCGGCCCTGTTTGAATTAGGAGGGTCACATCTTCATTTGTCACCTCACTCAATCACTCAAGCTAGCATGAGTAGAGAGAGAAGTTGAACCTATTGGGAGAGAAGAGCAGCTGCTTTTGAAGACATCTTGTTTTGGGTTATTGCACGAGATTGCCATTGTACTTTCTAATGAATCTATATTGAAGAAGTTTTGCTAAGTATTCTGCCCCACGAGGGTTTCCCGGGATAAATTTTTGTGTGATATTGTTTATGTTGTGCTTGTCTATATTTCAGTTTTCCATTACTTTATTGCATTTAAAATTCTATCATGGTTTCATAGCTAGCTTGAAAGAAGACCTTGTGCAGTAGAAACTATCGAAAGTGAAAACTAGCGTTTCTCATTCCGGAGGCTTTTCACCATAGTTTGGTTGAGAAAGGAGGTCAAAGAAACTATCCCTAGGAGGGTGCAATTTTCTATGGATGCAGAATTTAGATAAGAGAAATTTCATCTTTGGCCCCCCCACTACTACTCGGGAAAACTAGGGCATCAATTTTTTGGCAGTTCTGTCCACAGTTTTGGAAGAAAAGGACATTTTCTCAACTTGCCTTAGGGAGGTGCATCTCTCTCTCCATTTAGTTTTTCAATATCCCGAAGATGAAAAATTAGGGTTTCTCTAAAAAACCCTAGGTCATCTAGAATTCATATCTCAAAAGTCATTAAAGCAAGCACTTGATTGGAGCATCTCATTTGGTAAGTCCTACTATCTGTATTTCCATTTGAGGTTCTCTTTTTATCAAGATGAAAAACAATACCAAGCTTGAGGGAGCAGATAACTTCCATGCCTGGAAGTATAGAGTGATGCTCATTCTAGAAGAGAATGAGTTGGACAACTATGTCAAAGAAGAGATTGAGGAGCTAGAGGGAGATGAAGACAAAGATAAACACAAGAAAAACTTCATTAAGGACAAGAGAATCATTGCTGACTCCATCAAGGATCACTTGATCCCCCACATCTCATCTTTGACAACTCCTAAAGAGATGTTTGATACACTAAAAATATTGTTCGAAGGGAAGAACATTAACAGAAATATGACCTTGAGAACTCAACTCAAGGGTGTGAAGATGAAAAGCTACGAAAGAATACAATCTTATTTCACAAGGTTATCCCAAATCAAAGAACAACTAGAAACTATTGGAGATCATGTTGAAAATGCAAAATTAGTAATGGCTACTCAGGAATGGTCTCCCAAGATCATAGGAATCATTCATTTAAGGAATATGTTCTAGAAAGAAGCTCATTAGATTTAGTGCAATTTGGGAAACTTGTACTCAGGAAGAAGCCAAGATTGAAGCCATAAAAGAGAAGTTAGGTGAATAATATAACCAAGCCCTGGCAGCTCATGCAAAGAGGAGCAAGAAAGAAGATCATTCTCACAAGTCTAAAAGATTCCAAAAAATCAAAGACCTTAAGATCAGATATTGGCGGTGAACTTAATTCAGTGGATTTCAAATATTATGTAAAGAATTAGGGATTAAGAGGGAGATGAGCACTCCATACAATCCACAACAAAATGGTGTTGTAGAAAGAAAGAACAAGACGATAATGGAAGCAGCGAAGGCCATGATCCATGATCAGGACCTTCCAATGCACTTATGGGAAGAAGCAGCAAGAACACAAATTTATGTACAAAACATAACTCCACATCATGTACTTGAGAACAAGACACCTAAAGAGATGTTTATAGGAGATAAATCAGAAGTCATCCATCTCAAAATATTTGGCTATCCTATATACATACATGTCCCAAAGGAGAAAAGAACCAATGTGGAGACTTCAAGGAAGAAGGGAATATTCGTTGCATATAGTGACACGTCAAAGGCTTACATAATCTTTATACCAGGCTTCATGAAGATCGAGACCAACAGATATGGTACCTTTCATGAATATAGAACCTTCAGCAGATCGAGGAAGATTCACTCTGACGAAGCACATGAAGAAGAACCTGAAGCTCCTAGAGTTAGAGACACAGTTATGGAAGAGATGATTCTAGAAGAACCTGAAGACCATGATATGATAGAGCCATAGAGACTTGTAGATCCACCCTGAGAGGTGAACACTCACAAGAGAAGACTATCTTGGGCATTAGAGGCTATTCAAGATGAAGATAAGTATGGTGCTACAGAAGGGACATCCATAGAAAGTAAGAGACCTCGACCATATTTCAACTATGTAGCCTTGTTGTGTGATATCATTGATGCATAACTTTCTAGTTATGAAGAGGCAGCCGAAAAAAAGTATGGAAGGATGCTATGATCAAAGAGTATCAACTGATCATGAAGAATGATGTATGGGATGTGGTTTCGAGACTAGAAGGGAAGTCATCAGTGTATTCCAAATGGATCTACAAGATAAATCATATAGTATACGGAAGTGTTGAGAAATACAAGGCAATATTTGTGGCTTGTGGATTCTCCCAGAAAGAAGGCATAGATTATGAGGATACATTTTCTCCCGTGGCTAGATACACTTCGATCAGATCTATACTTACTAGACATAGTAATGAAGTGGAAGGTACATTAGATGGATGTGAAGAATACCTTCCTGAATGGCGTAGTAGACGAGGAATTGTATGTGGAGAAGCCACTAGGATTTGAGACACATAACAAGAAAACTCATGTGCACAGATTGAATAAGGACTTGTACGGTTTGAAACAGGAACCTAGGATGTGGTACGGTAGGATTGATGGATTTTTGACGAGATTGGGATTTACAAAGAGTAAAGTGGATTCCAACCTTTACTTCAAACTTGAGGATGGGAAACCAATGATACTACTATTGTATGTAGATGATCTATTTCTAACAAGTGATGAGAAGCTCATAGCATAAACGAAGAGGAAGCTTGCTGCAGAGTTTGAAATGAAAGACCTAGGTATGATGCACTATTTATTAGGTCTTGAGGTGTGATAGAATCCAGAAGAAATTTTCCTGAGTCAAGAAAAATATGCGGTAGAGATCCTAAAGAGATTTAGGATGATGGATTGCAAATCCATGGCCACACCAATGGCATCAAATATGAAGTTGATGTGTGATACTTCTTAGAGATGGTGGATGCCACGGTATACAGGAAGAATGTTGGTTCGTTGATGTACTTAACAAACACGAGGCTGGATTTATGCTTTGCGGTGAACAAGTTGATTCAGTTCATGGTAGAGCTGAGACGTGTTCACCTGGTTGTGGAAAAGCATGTGTTAAGGTACCTGAGGGGTACGATTGATTATGGCCTCAGATTACATCAGACCAGAATATTAACCTATAGGGTTATGTTGATGCAGATTGGGCTAGTAGTGTCACAGATAGAAAGAGCACATCAGGGTGTTGCTTCAGTTTGGGATCTAGTATGATCTCATGGTTCAGTAGGAAGCAGATGAGTGTGGCACTCAGTACAACCGAAGCAGAGTATATGGCAGCTTGTTTGGAAAGTTGCGAGGCAGTGTGGCTTCGTAAGTTGCTTGTAGGTTTGTTCGATCTCGATTTATAGGCGAATTGTATTCTCTGTGACAACCAGAGTTGTGTGAAGTTGTCTAAGAACTTGGTGTTCCATGAAAAGTCGAAGCATATTGAGATCATGTATCACTATGTTAGGGATATAGTGTAGAGAGGAGCAGTGAGGCTCTAGTATAGCAACATAGGAGCAGATAGTTGATGGGTTGACCAAGCCTTTGTCGAGAGTGAATCTTGAGTACTTCAGGGACAAGCTTGGAGTGGTCTAGATTGAGGTTCCTCGAAAGATGGAGGTATGAGTAACATAACACATGTGAGACACATGTAGTCATGAAGTGATGTAATTGAGATCTCGAGAGTGTCTCCACTTGAGATGTGATGTTGTAGCGGGTAGTCAATAGTTATGTGATGTAATTGAGCTCCTGGGAGTGTCTCCACTTGAGATGTGATGTTATAGCAGGTAGTCACTGGTTATGTGACATAATTGAGTCTCCCAGAATACACTCACGAGGTTGCAGTGGGTAGTCCCAATGTGTGACATAATTGAGTCTTCTGGACTACACCTATAAGAATGCAGTAGGTAGTCACTGGTTATGTGACGTAATTGAGTCTCCTGACTGTTGTGCTATGTTGGACAACACACATGTACGAAGACGTAGGTTTCATACATGGGATGTTCTCCACATGAGGTGACGTGGTAGAAGGTAGTCACTGGTTATGTGACGTAATTGATTCTCCTAGGCTACACTCACAGAATTGTGTTGTCCCGATAATGAGCTGTGACGTGGTAGTAGGTAGTCATTGTGTGTGATGTAATTAAGTCTCCTAGGATACACTCATGAGATGATTTGGACACATGGTGAGGTAATGCAGGTGGTCGCTGTGTGCGACATAATGTATGCTCCTGGGATAAACCCATTGAATGGATTGCTTGTTCATAATAAAGGGTGAGGTAACATAGGTGGTCGCGGTGTGCGATGTAATGTATGCTCCTAGGCTGGACCCACCGGATGGTTCAAAACTTCTAGTGATGTATAGATTCAAGAGAGATATCATAAGTCAATGGTCAGAGTACAGAGTTGCAGCAGTGGGATGATGAGGATGGCAATGACAGAAGAATACCTTCCTTGTTAAGAGGGAGTGTTGAAGAATGTAACTTCAGAAGATAATCTTATTTGATTTATTTGTATTATTTGTATAGCACTTCCTTCGAGAATTATTTGTGTTGTATTTATTCATGTAAAAGTCATTGAAAGAATGAATGTAAACCCTACTAGTTGTGTCGGCCTAGAAGAATCTATAAAAAGCATGAAAATAATATTTTATTGTATCCTGGACAAGTCAGCCTTATTTGAGAGGGAAAGTTTGGCCTGTTAAGGAAAATTTTTAGTCAACTGATTAGTATAAATAAGAGGGCCGCCCTCCTCATTTGTCACCTCACTCACTACTCAGGTTCACATGAGTAGAGAGATAAAGTTGAACCTATTGGGATAGAAGAGTAGCTACTTTTGAAAACAACGTGTTTTGGGTTATTGCACGAGATTGATATTGTACTTTCTGATGAATCTATATTGAAGATTTTTTGTTGGGTTTTCTACCCCACGATGCTTTCCCAGTATAAATTGTAGTGTACAATTGTTTATGATGTGCTTGTCTATCTTTCAGTGATCCTTTACTTTATTGCATTTAAAATTAAAACACACTAGAGTAGATTGACTTACTTACTGAATTACTACTTTACGCTTGTTGCTAAATTTTTGCTGGTGCAATTGGTACCAAAAAATACGTACTAGTTCTAAGGACTCTTTCTCAATAGATTGGAAACATGATGGATTAGTTTCTTCAATCAGTAATTTTTCTGGAAAGGGGGTTACCTCCACATGTTCTAAAGAAAATAAATTAAAAGAATGTCATCTGAATTCATGTGTGAAGGTAATCTAGTTACCATGCGTTGGTCACTGTATCATCAACCTATCCACAATTTGTCTAAATTGATCTAGTCAATTCCATATGCTATTGTGGCCTGGTCCCATTCCCATGTCATGCTCGATAATTTTTCTAATGGTCAGCCCAATTATCATTATCATAGGTATAGAATCGATGAGAGTTGAGGCATTTGGAATTGAAATGTGTATATCTTGCGAGGTCAACACCATTGGGTGCGACCTATCTACCGACATCAGCACCTCACCTTCTTTCTCTTCTAGTTGAGTCTCGCTCGAATTATGAAGGCCTTTTGGTTGATCAACCATCTCAATCAGTTTTTGGTTCAGTCTTCTTTTGCATGCAAAGGACTTGAAATATCTCTCATTTTCTCTCATCGCTTGTACATTTTTTCTCTTTCTAATATTTGAATGTCTGATATTTGTTTGTCAACGGTTGGGCACTTATTTTTTTCAGAGTGGACTTAACTTTTTATAGGTCTTCATTCTTTTGTTCTTCTTTCGACTAGCAGCGTTCCTTTATTCAAAACATATGGACAATGAACCCCCCATTGCTGACCTAAATCACATTGTTCAATGGAAGTGGGTTCAACAATAGGCTTCATTTATTTAAAATGTATTTCCACTCGCATTTGTTGATGAATCTCTCTCAGTCTTTCTGCATCTGCTCCCAATTTTATGAAGCGAGAACGCATAATGGAGGTTGTGATTGGACTATGTGATCGGATTCTTTTTCGATTAAGAATTTATATAGTATACTTGGTACCAAAGGAAGAAGTAAATTATTTATCAGAGAAGCCAAACATGTAGAAAAGGAATCTCTCTTAACTTGGCTCACCAACCTATTATATATTTTATAGATACAGTTATTATGTTATGGTTTCATAACTGCTCAGTCGGGTTATCATAACCAACATGACTAACTGAGCCATCTAGGTGCTAGTTGGTCGAGAGGTACTAGTCGGTTGGTCGACTAGGCTCCTCCAACACATACCCATAATGCACCTTTATTTTAGTGTCATGTGGAACACTCACACTCAAATGCAGTCCCTTCTCAATTGATTTGTTTATATCTTGTTATTTTGATATAAATTTGTACATCTCGTATAATTTTAAATCATAATTTTCTTTTCTTTAAAAATATTGTAAGGTTTTTGAATTAACTCAAAATATTTTTAAAATTTAAAATTTGTCAAATGAAATATGATTTGAATTTTTTGTTTTGTTGAATTATACTAAAAATAACATTTTTATATACAGTTTTGGTCAATATTTATAAAAACATGCCCAAGTTATGCATTGTTAACTAATCAATATAATTAAGGATACATGATATTGTGATTCATTGTAGAGAGCCATGTTATTGGAGGTATGGGGGACATGTTTTATTCTATGGATTACTAGTTGGGATGAGGTCATTATGAAAAAATTGATCATGTTCAAATTTTGAGAGGTGTAGAACTCATTATGTAAGGGGAAAGGTGTTGGATCTCTTTCCCAAAGTTATTTTTCTCTCTTTTCAAAGACACCATTATATATATGTTATCGAATCTTTGTATTCCTTGACGATAAGATCCTTTTGCTTTCCCCACATGGCTAAGTTTGTCTTAATTAGTTATCGCAACTTCCTTCTAATAATGTGGATATATCCATGACTATATCCAGTGACTATGTCAAATTTGAAACATCTAAAGATAGTTTTGTTTCAATTGGTTCAATAAACTTTTAGACCAAGAACTTTGGAGTAAATTTCCTTAATGGTTAGTTAATGGCCTAGATTTCAATGACAACTCTATCATCTTCATTCATCGATCGATGAGTTTGAAACAACTAGAGATAGTTTTGTCTCGATTGATTCAATAAAATTCGAGACCAAGAAATTTGGTGGAAATTGTGTTAATGGTTTAATAATGAGCTATCCTTCTATGATAACTTCATAGATAGGTCAACAACATTACTTGAATATATTACAACAATATACTCATTATGAGATCAACATTTCACTTACAAGAATAAACCTAGGTGGGGAGGATAACACTCCATCCCACAACTAGTTGAGCAATACCCAATTGAATTAAAACATCCAATAGATAAAAATTGCAATAACTAATTTTGTTTTATAATTTTCAAGTGTAATAAGTGTAATAAGTAATCCAAATGTAGCTCTGAGCTTAGTATCTTCTTGATTTTTTGGAATGCAACACTATAACCACATTTTAAAACATAATCAATACCTATGTTAAATAATAATGTATAATGTGTTATCTAATATATCTCTCCACCAATAACTATATCACCTAATGTAACCATAATGTACATAGCATCACTAACAAGTGGAGTGGGTGTAGAGGTTGGTGATCAGTCCATTAGAGAGGAGATGGTGGGTAGTTTGCAGTTGGAGGATATGGTGGTTGTTAATCCACTACTAGAAGAAATGGTGCTCATTCTAATACTAGAGGAGATGGCAGTGGTGGTGGTGGAGGAGGAGGAGGAGTAGGAGTATCATCCTTAGGATATGAACTTGTTGAATAATATTGACCATCCCTAAACCTCTAGAGTAGTTTAACGCCATTGACAACATGGAACATGAATAATGTCATATCACAGTGAAGGTGTGCACATATCAGTGAATCCTCAAGGTACTACATGAGATATCAAACTTATACAAGAACCACTCTATGGTGATCCATCAATGCACATATTTGATCTTTCACTCTCTAACGAAATATATGATACGACCTACATGGAATGCTGTGTCTTTGTACCTGAGGTGGCTCGACACTAACAATATGGAACATCAATAACATCATATCAAAGGAAGTTTTCACTTATATCAATGAATGTTCATGTAATGTCCCCATTTTGGATGCGCCATGGTTCACAACTAGTCCCATTAGAACCCCCATGGATCCTAGTGGAATACTTGCATTATTGAATAAAGAGGTTAATTTGGCCATAGTCACTTAGGAAATTAAATAAACTATGGTGGACCTCAATTTTATTTTATTTAAAAATTCTAATAAACATTTATGAGTTGTAATGGCCTAGGTGGATCAAGGAGGGAACATTGGATGAGGATAAATACTATGAGTTGTCCTCCTCAGAAAATATGGAAGGAAAAGCATCCCAAAAGCAGCAACAATAGGAAAAGCAGCCCAAAGGCAGGAAAATCAAGAAAGCAACATAAAATCAAATAAATCAAGAGTTTCCTAATTTTTTAAGATAAGAGAGATTGGAAAAAGCAGGAAATCAAGAAAAAGGCTCAAGGAAAGCAACAAAGGCTAAATATATCCAAGGAGGGTGCAATTGTTGAGAGAGGGGGTTCACATGAGCCAATCACATGCCAAAGACATTATCTCCTAAAATAATAATTTGATTATTATTATTATTTTATTATTTTCATGAGAAATGTTTACAAAAGGAGGTTGAGCACTCCATTTGCATTATTTTGCTAGTTTTTGAATTGAAGCTTGAGATCTTTGTGCCTCTCTGTAGATTGGGTGATGTACCCCTAGCTTGCATTGGGTGATGTGCCCTATTCCATCTAGTAAACCAGTTGAAGGATTGTGAGATCTCTCTATTGGGGATTGAGGAAGATGATATACAGTCCTCTTCAGTGAGTTAATTACAGTGAATGAAATGAATTTTTAGATATGATCTGCAATCCAATGCAGCTTGGTCAATTCATCCCAAAGAAGAAGAAGACAGTGAAGCAGTGCTCCAATACCAAGAGCCTCATTAGTCAAGATCTATCTTCAAGTAGCGCACATTATGAGACTTCCCGTGACTATGGTAAAACCCAGGGTGTTCCAAGATGAACTTATTCATTTAATGAACCAGATACAGTGGTGAAAAACACCCTCTCTTGCTCTCCAATTCTCCACATTTCCTTCTTCTTTATAAAATCCTCAATATCTTGGGGTTTCTGACAGTTTGAATGTAATAAACCAATGATGGAACCTACAAATGTGTGGTTTTAACTTGTTTCTGTCATTTTATATGTTATCAGACTTGTTATTGTCCATTATTTTAGAATTAGAGAATTTACTAAGTCATTTGAGTGGTTATTTAACTAGACTAGCACATTTAAGGATCTAATTTGACTAGTTTTCCAATTTTGAGCATTTAATGAAATCATGTGTTTCTAATTTATCTTTTGAAGGTCCCGAAAAATAATTAATGATAAAATGAACCCATCTATGCCCTCATATCAGAAAATTGGGAGGATTTAAACCCATTCGAACTCATCTGGACATATCCTCCTTCACTAGTTGAAGTGAAGGATTTGACACCTAGTTTATTTTTTGTCAATAATATCTCAGTCAAATCAATATACCAGGTATGAAATAGGTTTATAATAGTTTGATCAGTCTCATGAAGGTTTAGTAGCTTCCAAACTGCACCAAAAACAATGGATTTTCCACAGAAATCCCGGGGCCAGTGTCTTGAAGCCTTTGGCCTAGCCAAAGGAGTTTACCCAAGCGTGACATACTCCCAAAAGTGTAGTTGTCGAATTTAGAACCTTGATTCAGCCTTCACATCAGGATTTCAATGTGTCTAATCCATCCTCACTAAGCTAGAGCTTTCAATCTTGTGTCAAAACCCTCTCTCGTGAGTCCAAGCCTGAAAGTTTTTTATTTAGTGTGCATATACTACCTTAGGTACATTACAACTCATGGTCCTAGAGTACACTCTATGGAAAGCCATCATTGCACATATTTGATATGTCAATTTCTAAGGAAATCTATGAAATGTACCGCATGCCATGCCATGTATCTCAACCTAAAATGGCTCATCAGCTTCAACCATCTCCTGATCATGTTGGGAGGAACCTCCCCAACATACATGCCAACATATTCAAAATAATAGACAATAATAAGTATATAATTTTAAAAAATATTACAATCAATTACGTATGCTATAAATAAGACAAAATAATTATACAACTAAATTAATTAAAATATAACAATCATATTTCCTCTCACATTTGGTGGTTTTATATTTCATAGAAAATTTGAAGGATGGAAATTTATCTTGGAGTGTACAAACCTTGGCAAATCTTACTAGTCGTTAATAGGTCAACTATAAAATGTTTGACTATTTTTTTATAAAAATATTAAAAACCTTAAGGATTTTATAATATAGGTTCTATAATTTTTTAGTGATTTTTAAGGAAAATTAATTTTATCCTATAGAATTTGGGTGAATCAATTTTAGAAAAATGGAAATTGGCAAATCAAATTTTCACAAAACGTATGGACAATTATTCCATGGGTGAAATTTAGCCCCTAAATTTTTCCTTGGCTCTAGTGGAGTAGATAGGATGTTCATACACCCTCTCAAGTCCATCCCTATGTATGGGTATTATAAAAGATTGAGAATTTGATCATCCTCATTGGCTAAGAAATCCAATGGCTCTTAACTCAACATCCTACACATACACTTCCACTCGCAACTCTTTTGCGACATTCACCCTCACATGCACATATACTCATCATTAATCGACATAGGAAGGAGGTGGTCAATTGTTGGTTGAACCACCAAAAAGGTATTAAAATATAAAGTGAATGAATATGAAGCAAAGTGGAAGACAATCCTTAATCCATCAAATATGGCACAATATCTATTTAGAGAAAAACAAAACTATCATAAAAGAATTATAGTTCACCTCATTAGTTTGGACCTCTTAACTAAACTATATACATAGTGCATCATACATAAACAAATGTGTTTCCCATTAGAAGTATACTATGAAAGTCTCATGACCATGAAGGGCATGCACCTAACATCCTTTACACCAAATGAAACTAAACACAGCTAGCCTTGAATAACCTAGAATAAACTAGGGCCAATGATGGATGCACTAGCATAATTATACACACATGCCAACTGAATTTATCCCACCATGCCAAGAGAAAATTTAGGGAAATAAGGAAAATCCCCCATAATCCTAGTCAATGTAGTGATGAGATAAATATCCTACTCTATTGGATGGTACTGCAATAGACCATATTTGAATGCCTACCTAGCATGATCCCAACAAAAAATAAACTACATCAACAAGAACATGTTCTCCTTGAGGGATGTAGCATCCACACAAAACATAAGGAGGCCAACATTCAACAAAATGATATTAGTTTGTTTTGTAATAGAATGAGGGCACATGTCCATCTTGCTCTCTCGATCCTCCCACTTATATATGGATTTATACATGTTGACATATTTTTATTGATGGATGCATCATTGTCTTTGATTCACATACAAATTTCATTAGGAACATACACACACACACACACTTGTAGCTTAAACAATCTATACTACATTCTCATTCATGATATACATTAAACATTGATTATTTTGGGTGCAATAAAAATATTTAAAAATACCAAGTGTGCATGATTTATACACACACCATCAATGATGCAGATGTGTGATCAACACATTAGCACTGATGCCCTTGACTAAGTCTTAATACACTAGTAAGTGTGATAAATTTTTTATTTTTTATTTATTTTCACAATGTACTTGGTTTATATAGAAGCACTACCAATGGTGCCTCTCTACATTTATGAGAGAACCTACAAAAGGGGGGAATTTATACTAATAAAAGTGCACTTACACTATCTTGGAACATTATTAAAGGTGCTTTTAACATTGTACAAATCATAATAAAACCTGGAATTTTTCTTATTCTATGGCTTCAACGATGTGCTCAATTTTATAAAATGCACTTATAAGAATGCACCTTATTAATAATAAAGAAACTCCAAACATGTATGTGTCACTTGCATGGCCAGAAGTCACTGTCAAAATTAGGTTTTTAAATGAGAAAATACACAAATTCGAGCACAATGTTAAATTTTAAAATGCTAAAAATGTAAAATAGGGGATAACAATGAATTTACCTAGCTTATTTTTTTTCTAGGAAGGATGGTTGCTGTGTAAAGAAAACATGAAAAACTGGTACCATTTTTCAAAATTCTAAAATGAACCAAATCCACGATGGAAGTGAAGAATTTGAGAAATTTGGCTATACGGTAACATTGACAATGGAATGGTCATACAAGGATAATGAGTGTTGATACTTGTATGGGTTCAAGCACTAAATGAATGTTAAAAATAAAATTATGGTTTTCTTTGTTTTTTATACCCTACTTCAATGTGCTCAATATTAATATGCCTGATGCATTCATAGATTTTTTATACAACAATTAGCTTTAAAATAAATTAAGTCGATGCACTATTGGTTAGTACACAAAAGTGCATGTATAATTATTAAGCACAACAATAATATCTTGTCATTTAAAAAAAAAAAATCAATATTGTATAACAAAATGTCTAACCTTATTCAATGCATTTATACTAGCAAGCCATATTAATATTAATAATATGGCTTATATATGTCGATCGACATATATCAACCACATTTAAATGTGTGGCCATGGTTGATATATGTCGATTGGCGTATATAAGCTATATTATTAATATTAATATGGCTTTCTGGTTTATGGTCGGCGTGTGGGGAAGGATTGTTGAGTTTTAATTATTATTTATGATAAGAAATTATTATTATTATAATAATTGTTAATATAAAAAATAATTATTATTATTTATAAAAGAAAATATTAATTTTAATTATTAAATATTAATAAATAAAATGGTTAATAATAATAAAATAATAGTGATAATTAAATATAATGGTTAACCATGGTTGATCATGTTTGGTTGACCAAGGTTGACAACTGTTAAGCATGGCTGACTATGTTTGACCATATTAAGCACGCTTGACTTTGCTTGACTAAAGTCAACCATGGTCAAACAATAGTCAACTTTGGTTGACTATGGTCAACCATGGCTGACTCTGGTTAACTGTGGTTGACTTTGGTTGTACATAGCTAAACATGTTTGACCATGGTCAAACATGATTGACTTAGGTTGACCATGGTTGACTATGATTAACCTTGGTTGACCATGATTAACCTTGGTTTACTATGGTTGACCACGGCTGACTCTCATTGACCATGGTTGACTTTGGTTTACTATGGTTAACCATGGTTGACTATGGTTGACAATGGTTAACCATGGTTGACTATGGTTGACCCTAGTTTCCTTTGGTTGACTATGGTTCACTATGGTTGACTTTGGTTGTCCATGGTTGAACATGGTTGACCATGGTTAACCATGATTGAATTTGGTTGACCATCAATCACTATGATTCATAATGGTTGGCCATGGTTTTTCCAAGTTGTATTTAGTTGACTATGTATGATTATGATTGACCATGGTTGACCATAGTTGACTTTAGTTGGTCATTGTTTAACATGGCAGACCATGGTTGACTTTGGTTGAACATGGGTGAACATGGTTGACCATGGGAGACTATGGTTGACTATACTTGGCTTCGACTGACCATGGTCGACTTTGGTTGACCATGGTTTACCATGGATAACAGTGGTCGACCATGGTTGACTATGGTTGATATAGGTAGACCATGGTTTGCTCTGGTTGACCTTGGTTGACTTTGGTTGACCATGGTTAGCCACAGTTGATTATGGTTGATAATGGCCGACGATGCTTGACCATGGTTGACTATTGTTCACCCAAGTTGACTTAGGTTTACTATGATTGAACAAGCTTGAATTTGGTTGTCCAAGGTTCAACATGGTTGACTTTTGTTGTCTATGGATTATTATGGTTGACCATGGTTAATGATGGTTGACCATAGTTGACTTTTGCGGACCAATGTTTTATATGGTTCACCATGGTTGACTTTGGTTGAACATGGCTCAACATGGTTGACCATGGGAGGTTATGGTCGACTATAGTTGACTTTGGTTGACATGGTTGACTTTGGATAACCATGGCTAACCATGGATAACTTTGGTTGACAATGGTTGTCTATGGTCAACTTTGGTTGACAATGGTTGTCTATGGTCAACTTTGGTTGACCATGGATGACTCTTGTTGACCGTGATTGACTTTGGTTTACCATGGTTTTAAAGGTTGACCATCATTAACCATGGTTGACCATGGAAGACTCTGGTTGACTGTGGTTGATTTTGATTGACCATCGTCAAGAATGGTTCATAATGGTTGACCATGGTTAGCCATGGTTGGTAATGGTTGAAAATGTTTAACCATGACTCTCTATCATTGACAATGGTTGACCATGCTTGACCATGGTTGAGTATGGTTGATTTTCATTGACCATATTCAACCATGGTTAATAATAATATTATTATTAATAACCAACCATAGTTGGTTAGTAAAATTATTATTTTTATTAACTAACTATGGTCACCCATTGTCAACCATAAGGTTGACCATGGTTGACTATGGTTGTCCATGGTGGACAATTGTTGACCATAGTCAACCATTATCAACCATGGTTATTAATATTATTATTATTAATAACCAACCATAGTTGATTATTAAAATTATTATTATTATTGATAACTAACCAAAGTTGGTTAATGTTGTTGTTATTATTATTATTATTATTATTAACCAACCATGGTTAACCATGGTCAACCATAGTCAACCATGCTCTACCATATTAATAAATTTTATGTCACTATTCTATCACATTGCGACGTGACATGCATGTCACATTGCTATGCGATAGCTATGCCACACTGTGACGTTAAGAACAATTTCATGTTAGAAATTAGTAAATATGAATAAAAGGTATGTGACATTGCGACATGACAACTAATGCCACATTGTCATAATAAATATGTCACATTGCAATGTGATAGATATGTCACATTACATGGTCATAGATTATGTGAAATTAATAAAGTATGGCACAATGTGGCATGGCGGGTACATGACAGATATGTGACACTCTGGTGCAACAGGTATGTCACACTGTGGGTATTCAAGTATATGATAGCTACCTCACACTGTGGCTCAATAGGTATGCAACGGGTATGCAAAATTTTTGATGTGACAAATATGTCATGTTGTGACATAAAACATAGTGGACATCTTAAGTGACATTGTGACATCACAAGTATGTCACGTTGCGACCTATTATTGACAAGAATAGGATATGTGTTCATAACAATTTCATGTTAGAAATTAGTAAAACTACAGTCAATATTACTATGAAGTAATTTATTGTGTAACATATTGACATGGTATGAATAGTAGTATTGCTAATATGTGGCATTGCGACATGAGAGGAATGTCAAAGATATGCCATATTGCGACGTGAAACTCAATGGGAATGTTATGTAACATTGTGACGTGATATGTATGTTGTAATGTGTATTGTTTACAAGAATATGATATGTGTTCACAATAATTTCATGTTATATAAAATAGCAAAAATAGGGTCAATATTAGTATGAAGTAATTTATTATGTAACATACTTACAAGTACGAATAGTAGTACGGATTATGTGTTGTGATCTTCGTACTCATCTTCATCATCATCATCAATGATGATGATGATTGTTAAATTTTTAGAATTTACTTCAATCTGATCTAGGATCCTAACTGAGAGAACAACATGTATAACATTTCTACAGCATATCAATCATGGACACAATAATGCAAGCACAGAAGAGACACATATTTTACTTGGGGAAAACCATAAAGGTGAAAAACCCCAATAACTTCCTCAGAGATAGATAGAGCAATGATACAACCAGAATACAAGACATAGTCTTCTCCTAGCAGAAGAGCCTCCTCCTCCACAAGTGCGCCACTCTCCGAAGTGTGAGTGAGTGAATAGAATGTGTAAAATGAGAGAGACACACTCTCTATTTATACACTAACTTGACTTGACCTTTACTTAACTAGGTCGGCCTCAACTTAACCACTTAACATAATGCTGACTGGGCTGACCCCCACTAGGGTGGTCTAATAACCCTTTGACCCACATGGCCGACCCCCAATAGGGTGGTCTAATAACCCTTTGACCCACATGACTTATACAGGGCCAACCCCAACAAGGTGGTCTAATAACCCATCAAGTATAAGTTACAACACTTACAATATAAATGACGACACTTCCGTATATAGGAGTAATAACATCTCTATAGGAATACAATATACATATATGTGAAATACATTCCGAAGTTACATATACATCAACACTCCCTCTTAACTAGGAAGGTATTTCTCGACACAGGTCTTCTAGCACAAGTCTTCTTCTCTGGATCATCGTCACTAGATAATCATCATTGAGTCATCATCATCGTCACTGCTGCTATCTCAATCAATCTCTGAATCTACTCGTCATAGGAAGTTCTACAGAGCCAATCCTTTTTCATACTGGATGTAGGCCCACCACCTGCAGGTCTTCATCATCTGTGTGAACTGTCTGATAGAGGTGGCCTCTCAGGACTAATTTTATGTGCGGATGCAATACCGAAAAGAGTATCCCAGGAAAATTTATGTGCCAAAGGATGACCAGCAAGATCTCCCAGGAATGATTACATGCATCTCCTCCACAATACCTTTAAATAGCATCCTAGGAACATTTATGTGCCGCAACACAACCGGCAAGATCTCTAAAGAGCATCCCAGGACTTATTACGAGCACACAGCTCAACCTCTCGGATCTCTAGGACTGATTACATGTGGATATGCAAAACCTTTAAAGAGCATCCCAAGAACATTTATGTGCCGCAGCACGACTGGCAATATCTCTAAAGAGCATCCCAGGACTAATTACGAGCACACAACTCAACCTCTCGGATCTCCAGGACTGATTACATGTCTCCGTAGTAATACCTCATCCCAGGACTGATTACGAGCACACAGCACAACCTATCGGATATTTGAGGACTGATTACATACTACATAGAAATACCGGAAAGAGTATCCCAGGAACATTTATGTGCCGCAACACGACCGGAAAGATCTCCCAGTATTGATTACATGTTATTTGCACAACCTGCCACATATCATCTCTGAACTCCAAGTATCAACCTGATACTCATGATCCAATGGATCATCATCGCACAAAGCATCATCCCGATGCTCATGATCACACTGATCATCATCACTGTATCATCTTGATACATATCATCTGGAGCAACCCCTTGAAGCTTGTCATCATGATCATCCTGATCATACAATGCATCCACCTGATGCATACCAAGTATCTACCTGATACATATCATCATACATGATCCACCTAATCATACAGTGTATCCACCTGATGCAAATACAAATACATGATACATATCAACATACATGATCTACATGATCATACAATGTATCTACCTGATAAATATACAGATACATGGTCCAAGCATTCGACATGATGCATATAAAAAATACATACAAATGATCCAACCGATCATATCTAGCATCCAACATGATGCGTACATACATATACATATAAATGATCCAACTGATCATATCGAGCATCCAACATGATGCGTACATACATATACATATAAATGATCCAACTGATCATACAAAGCAGAAACTAGAACATCATCTCGATGCTCATCATCCAGCGCTTACATCCACAGCCATGTGAAGGATCCTCCTTCCAACATGCTTGGAATGGCTTCAGCAAATGTTTCCATCACTTCTTCCTCGAAGTGTCGTCGATTTGAAGAACACCAAGCCTCTCTCTGAAGTACTCGAACTTCACTCTAGCTAGTGGATTCGTCAGCACATCTGCAATCTGCTCGTCTGTCGCAACATATAGGAGCTTGACCGCTCCTCTCTGTACCATATCCCTAATATAGTGATATTTAATCTCTATGTGTTTCGACCTGTCATGGAACACCGGGTTCTCGGACAACTTCACACAACTCTAGTTGTCACAAAAGATACCAGTAGCCTCCAGCGAGAGATCAAATAACTCAGACAGTAGCTTACATAGCCATACTACCTAACAACTAGATGAACATGTTGCAACATACTTTGCCTCGACTATACTCAGTGCTACGCAGGATTGCTTCCTGCTAAACCAAGAGATCACACCTGATCCCATATTGAAGCAGCACCCAGGAGTGCTCTTCTTATCTGCAGCACTACCTACCCAGTATGAATCAACATAACCCTGCGGGTTAAACTTTTGATTCATGTCATACTTGAGCCCATAGTCAACTGTACCCTTCAGATACCTCAGAATATGATTTACAGCAACCAGGTAAACACTCCTTGGATCTGTCAGGAACTGGCTCAATGTGTTCACCACAAAGCAAATATCTGGTCTCATGTTCATCAGGTACATCAAGGACCCAATCATCTGACGATACACAGCGACATCAACTAGATCAGATGAAGCATCACATAGAAGCTTCAGGTTCAATGCCATAGGTGTGGCCATAGCCTTGCAGTCCATTATCCCAAACCTCTTCAGGATCTCTACTGCCTACTTCCCTTTTCCAAGAAATATTCCATTTGCACTCTACCACACTTCCATGCCAAAAACAAATAGTGCATCATCCGCAAGTTCTTCAACTCGAACTCGGCAGCAAGCTTCCACTGCATGTCGGCAATGAATCTATCCTCACCTGTTACAAACAAGTCATCCATATACAAAAGTAGTATCACTGGATTTCCTTCCTCAACCTTGTAGTAAAGGTTGGAATCCGCTTTACTCTTGGTAAAGCCCAAACTGGATAGAAAGCTATCTATCCTACCATACCAAGTTCTGCACATATATGAGTCCCTGTCATGTGTCTCAGAACCAAGTAGCTACACCACATACACTTCTTCTCCAACTACACCATTCAAGAAAGTGTATCTTCCTCTTCATTACTGCATCCAGAGCAAGTACTGATTTAATGGAAGTGTATCTGGCTACAGGAGCAAAAGTCTCTATGCTACCACCTGCAGCATGCTTGATCTTGTAGATCCTCTTGGAAGTCACTACAAACTCCCCTTCAGGTATTGAGACTATATCGCAAACATCTTCATGATCGACTGGTACTCCTCGATCATGGTATTCTTCCCAAATCGTGGGAACTTCAATATCTTCAATATTTTCAATAGATAACTTTGTTGCTGAACAAATGTTGTAGTCCTTCTTTTGTAGGTGATGGTATACGATCTTTCCTACACAACAAGTTAAATTGCATGATTAGAAAACATCTCATAGTTTTTGTTGGCTGCTTTTGGGGTAGACCCGGGTTTTAATGAAGCATAGCAACAAAACCCCTTGGCACAATGGCCCTCTCGGCAACGAGTTGCGCAGCAGCTCGAGGTCTCACCCGAAGTGGCTATGGGGGGGATAAGGAATCAGATTTCCTTAACCTAGGCGACGCGGAGACTGCTCTCTTTCTTCTCTTGCGACTCCTCAAAGCAGACTGTCGGTCTTTTCTGCAGGACCTCCTTCGCAACTACGCAGAACTCTCACTTAACAGCCTAGCAGCGCGGCGTCTCCGTTCCAGCGCACGGGGCGACTATCCCCCCCTTGCGTCAGCGCTCTATGTATCTATTTCTTCCACGCACCCAGCGCAGTAATGCAATCCTCGATCGCTGCGGCGACAACGTTCTACAACTCCTTCGACACTTAACGATTATAGCTATCACGAAAGCTTCGAGAACGTACCCAACATATTCATAAAGATCATACAACATTCATATAAACGCAGATAACTTAGACATGCATTCATGCGAATATTACCATAACAAGGAGACGTAAAGAATTCACCTCCACGGGAAACCACGTCCACGGGAGTGTTTCATATATTAACTCAAAGGAAACTTATAAAATAATGCTGCGCACACAGCTGCAGCCTTAGATCTTTCCAGGAAACTCCATGCACACAGCTGGGAGCCCTTCTCTCGATCTAGTCTCTTCCTCTATAGAGATTACAATAGTTCAGACGTCGACTCAGACTGTCTGCAACTCAGGGATTAACTCCACGGCTATCCCGACTCTAACTCTTTCTTCTTACAACACAATAGAAGACTGAATGGCTAGATTACTAGCTGACTGACTGGAAACCACTAACTAGCTAGCTTACTAACTAACCTTTTCCCTTATCAATTATACATATATATAGGTGGCTGTAGCTAGGGTTTTACCCCTAGCTTGTGCAAATGAGCACCTACTAAGGAGAATGGACTCCTTAGTAGCAGTTCAGTAAGTGTAAACAATTAAGCTAAAACAACAATTAAATTACTTCTAAAATATTGCATGAAACATAAAGAAAAGATATAAAAAAGTAGTTTTGTATTGATATTACCTCCAATGTGGAGGTTGATGAAGCCCTTTGCAGTGTCCAAGAGGATGCTCCAAGCTTCAGTATGCTCCTTCTCCTTCTCCAATGGTGGGGATGGGCCAAAAGTGGCTCTCAAGGTGAAAATAGTTCAATGATGAACTAGGGTTTCGAGAGAGATTTTGGCAGAGTAAGGGTGCTTGTGATTGTGGATATGGAATAAGGGATCTCCATCACCTATTTATAGTTTTTTGGTGGTGGAGTGCTGACCCATGGTTTTGGGAAACACATGGTTTTGTGCAGCTGTATAGGGTTTTTTCCTCCTTTTCCTCATTACTTTATATTTTTTATTCCCTTTTTAGGGGATTTTTGCTATTTTTGGAGGAAAAGGGGGTTTTTTTAGCCTTTTTTAGGCTATTTTGATGGTTTTGTGGCCTTTTGGAGGCATTTTAGGCCTTTTGGAGGCTTTTTAATGGGATTTTTTGGGATTTTAAGGGAAATATGGTAGGAAAATGGACAAATGAGCCATATAATGTGGTAGATGAGGTAGTGAACACTTTTTGGGTGTTAACAGATTGCCCCCTGATGTGCGAGGGCAGGAGCTCATCGTATGGCCGATGGACATCATAAGTCATGAATGGTTTTCCTGGGATGTGGAGAGAAGAGAAGAAACAAACTGAAGCCCGGAACAATGATCCCGAACAACTGCAAGAACTTAAAAGTACATAACCTCAATAATGGATGAGGAATCATCTGATCATATGGACGAGGCGGGCATTCCCATGCTCGTATCAGGATATAACATAACAATAACAATGGGGTCCAAAAAATGGGGACCTGAAATATACATGACCTCAAATACTGACTGAGGTATAATCTCAATATATGGACGAGGTGGGCATACCCATGCTCGTATCAAGATACATAAACATAACTGTGAGGCCCGAAAAAGGGGGACCTGTAAGATACATGATCACTGTGTACATCATAAGAGTCCAGAGGGGACACAAATCTGGGACATACTGCTGAGCTGATCATGTGTGAACTGAAAAACTGGTGCACTGGAACAATCAACAGTGCTACTGAGTGTGATACCAAAGGAACTGATGAGCTGCTGGATCATAGTGACTGGGAGCAACAACCTCGATGGTACACTAAACTGGAATAAACCTGGGTACTCAAGGAAGCATAGAACTGGATGGCTTCCGAATACGATCGCCAACGCAGCCCGGACATCCACGGGAACATACAACTGGGCATTCCGAAGTGACTCACCAATGTGCTAGAGTCAAGGGAAATCTGGGGTCTTCGACTAAAAACTGATGGGATATAATCCTACGCGATCCTCCACGATGCGATCAAGGTGCTGAAGTTGAGCATGGGAGGAACAACCACTCAGAGAGGCAATGATGATTCCTCTCAGAATGATCTGTAGGCACTTACCACAGATGGTGATAAGTCCAAGGCATAGGGACCTCTGGGCCTATCCTCTGGAATAGAGGAGCTGTCGTCGACAGAGGGAGACCTGCAACTATCAAGGCAATGATGTTTCCTTGACAGGAGCGTGAGGTACAAGACCGAAATGTGATAGTGCTGATGGCAGGACTGATAAACTGTGGGGGGACAACTGGGCAAGTAGAGTGGAGGGACTCAAACTTCCTTTGTTCAGAGTATGATAATGGGAATGATCGGGCAGCATATGAAACTAACTGAGGGGAAAGGGATCATAACTGTAATGGATCTGGGAGGATAACTGGCTGAGGGAGACGCAAGCTGGTGTAAAATGGCAGAAGACTGCTGAATACTCTGAACAAAGGCGACCTGATTGGGGGTGCTTCCGAGATGATCGATCATAGTGCCAGGAGGCATAGGAGGGTACTTCTTCATGGGTTAAGGAACTAGAAGAAGTTTGTGTAAAAATGATACTGTCGTGTGGATTTTACGAGCCCAGGACAGTTCATGCTCGTGGTGGCTTTCAATTTTAAGGAGTCTGAAAGCGATAAGAAGACTCTGAAGTGATGGAATGGTACTGTCGTGTGGATTTTCCGAGCCCAGGACAATGCATGCTCGTGGTTGCTTTCAATTTTAGAGAGTCTGAAAGCAAGTAAGAAGACTCCAGGGGGTTGCTTTTTCGTAGATTTAGTCTCCAAGGCCCAAAGAAGCATAAAAGGATGCAATGAAGAACTCTTCTAGCCGGTGTGACTAGAGTATTCCTTTTTCATAATTAGTCTACCAGGTCCGGAAAAGGGTTAAACTTATACCAGATAGACGCCCTTTCAGGTACTTTAACGAGCATGAAAGGAAGCAAGATTGCTCGGCGATCTTTTCATTCTTTTAGGAGTCAGAAAAGAGCTTAACAGAAACTCCCTAAGTGCCTTTTTCGTAAAGGAGTTGTCCGGCCCGAAAAAGGGATAAAATTATACCGAACAAAAGGAATGGCCAGGCAAGGAGGAAGTGTTCGATCAAGGCAGATGTTATGGTGACCAAGAACGAGGGTGTTGGGGAACACTGATGGGCCTCCTTGCGGGGGAGATGAAATGGTGGCAAAATAACGAAACATTTGCAGTATGACAGGAGTGAATGGCTCATGTAAAAAAGTGGAACAATCCGATAGCAGCCGATGTGGCACGCAAACCGAGGCAGCAAGGTGTCGAGACACAATGTTGAAATTGTACCAAGTGAGAGCGAGAAATGATTTTAAGCATCATCACGAGCTCGGAAAAATGAATCCGGCGATATAAAGGATGTCAAAAATGGGTAACGGCCGATGTGGCACGCAAACCGAGGTGACAAGGGCATTTTGAAAAAGGCCCAAAAAATATGGGGGTGAGAGCGAGAAATGATCTCAAGCATCATCACCAGCTTGGAAAAATGAATTCGATGATATAAAACATGTGAAAAATGGAGAACGGCTGAGGTGGCACGCAAACCGAGGCGACTAGTGGCGTCTGAAAAAGGGGTAAAAAATGATAGGGTAAAAATAATGCAACGAGTGGACCATCATGACGGTCTCGTCGTGCTGATTCCAATGGTGGAAACGGTTTGTAAAACGGACTCCATATGGGGCCAGAATGACCGAAAGAAGAAAAAGTCAACTGACTATAAATAGTGGTGGGTCCAACATGACATGTGTCATTTGTACTTGTTGACTTTGACTTGTGATTAGAGTGGACCAGAGCTTAGGTGGCATTTCTGGACGATCCGTCTGGCTGATTTCAGATCTGTGAGATACAGGTATTTCATTAAACTCATACCTGCATGTTTTTTAGGGTCGGGGGTTGGGTAGTGGGTCCCAGGGTTTGGTTGTACGGTCCACGTGGGGTGGACCGCGGGTTAGGGGGTCGAAGCCGCGGTTGAAGACCGCGAGTTTCGGGATGAACCACACGGTAGGAGACCGCGTGTTTCGGGTTGAACCACGCGGTTGGAGACCGCGTGTTTCCTGGATGGAACCGCGGTCTAGCACCGCGAGTTCCAAGGAGGAACACGCGGTTCCCAACCGCGGGTTTAGGGCTGACAGGCGCGGTTGAGAACCGCAACCATATGCCTGACAGCCGCGGTCGGAAACCGCGGCAGGAAGCCCGAAAGCCGCGGTTTTGGGCCGAGCTATTAGGGTCTTCTGGGGGAGGGAAAAGTACTTTACTTTAGTTGACATGAGTCTGATGAGTTTACTTTGTGTTATTGGCAGGATGCCGCAGGTTCTCTGGAGCGAGCGGGAGATCCCTGATGAGACCATGGGTTTCATCCGAGAGAATCGCCATGTGCGATCTGTGCTGGGATTGTGCGGACTATTGAAGTTCGCACAGATACCTATGATACGGACAGCAACATTGTTGATGAACCGTCTGATCAGCTTCTGGGAGCCGGACATATAGGCTTTCCGGGTACAGGGTGAGAGGGTGGACCTCACCCTGACCGATGTATACTTTCTGACGGGGTTGCCCTGCCTGGGCAGGGTGGCAGACACACAGCCGCGGGTTGCCGCGGACGTCGACATGGAGGACATGTTGGAGAGGTACTGCGGTCAGGACGCGAGGGTGCATAGGAATGCACTCCTGGTGAGGGATCTACAGGAGCCGGCAGTGCAGGCCATGGCGGCGTGTGTGGTGCAGGTATTGGGATCCCAGTCACCGGAGAAGGTGTCTGGGGGTCAGATGCAGATGGTAGAGCGCGTACTGGACGGGGTGTACTACGCGTGGGGTCAGATGTTCCTGACCTGCGTTCAGCGACAGCTGACGGCATCGAAGGAAGATGGCAGGGGCTTTTGTTTTGGGTCCTTCTTATGTGCCTTCTTTATGGAGAGGGTACCCACACTGCGGCCACGGGTGCCGATTAGGCCAGGAGGGATGAGGGAGCCGAGGATGGTTCGTTGGGGCGAGATGATGCGCCGCCGTGGTGGCGGCGACGTGGGCAGGTACTTTACGCAGGAGTTATACCTGCAGTGGCTCCAGATACCACTGACACTGGACGACTTCCCGTATCAGGACATGGACTTCACGGGAGATCCGGAGGCGCCACGAGCACCAGGACAGGCATGGGGTCCCGACGGTACGTATGTGTTTTGGTTGGATGTTATGTATGTCAAATTTTATGTATATGATAGTAGATAGATATATTGTGACTGACATATGGTTGATCTTGCAGATGTGGGCCCGAGGCCACCTCCAGGTCATGTGGCGCGGCGGGGTATTGTGGCCGTTCCAGCTCTGCCTGGACGAGGAGAGGTGCGGCGTCGGGATCCAGAGGTGACCCTAGAGTCTGTACGGGAGCTACTGGATCGTTTGTTGATAGGAGTGACCGACGAGGGATGGCGAGATGTCGATCCTGATGTGGTGCGGGATTGCATGGGGGCACCGCGAGAGTTCAGATCCATCGCGATCCGGGTGGCGATCTTGGTGGACCGGGTCCGGGCACAGGAGGCCGGAGGAGAGGAGGACTTGCCGGAGGAGGAGCGAGGGGAGGACTCAGAGGCAGCCGATGCCGGCAGTGATGCAGGATACGACTCCCATTAGGGGGTGCAGGGGACTCCCCCCCGAGTTTTGTAGCGACGGCATGTATGTAGATGAGGCTTTAGGCATGTATAGCCATTTTTTGTATAGCTGAGTACAGGGGTACTCAGGACATGTATAGCACTGAACATGTATATTTTTTGATATATATATATGCACGTGGATGCACCTTTTTGTATAATGTTGTTGTATTTGTACGCACGTGGATGCGCTTTATGTGTTGTGATATGTTTACATTGCACGTGGATGCAAGTAGGTTAGGATGTTAGGCACATGGATGCCCCTTGTGTATTTTATGTGATGCAACATGTTATATGTATGTTTAGGCATGTGGATGCCCCTATGGATATGCATGTGGTCTATGTACATGGATGCAAATGTGGATGCGATGCAAATCTTTTTGGGTTTTTATATATTTTTATGAGATGCTATGGGATTGTGATGCATGATGTTACATGGTGTGATTGATATGCCAATCTAGGATGTTGTTGGCCATTTGGTCTGCGACACTATTTTGGGCTCTGGGGACATGTGTGAACGTGATGGATTCAAATTGTCGACTGAGTTGTTTTGTGCGCAGGAATTTTCTAAAAAGGCAAGGATCACGCACCTGGTAGCAATTGTTGAGCTGGGAGACAAGTAGCTGGGAGTCAAGGAACACATGAAGGTGACATATGCCCATTTGGAGGGCGGCAGTCAAGAGACCGGTCACAGCATCATACTCCGCCTGGTTATTGGTAGCAGCGCCTATACATATTCCGTCAAGGTGAATCATCTCGTTGGAAGGGGAGTACAAGACCCATGCTGCAGAAGCCAGGTTGGGAGACCAGCGGCTTGCGCCATCAGCGAAGCCAGTGTAACAAGGTGGGAGGTGGTCCATCTGTAATCATGCAGAAATGATGAATGTAAGATGATGATAAAAAAGTGAAAAACAAAAAGAGAGCAAACTGTACAATGCGGACCAGAAGAGGGCCGCGAGTTATTCTATGGATAGAGACTCCTTAGGATGCAACCCATCATGGGGGTTGCGTAAAGGAAGGTCTTCAGGGTTGGTTTCAGTACGAACATGGCGTGCCTCTGGCCGTGTGTCTATGTGATGTTGGAGAATGGCGGTGTCGAACCCAGGTATTCCGTTAGAGGGCCAAGTGAAGACATCACGGAACTCTTGGAAGAGTTGTGTATAATCCTCAATCTCCTGCTCGCTGCAGGAGGCTCCTAAAGTGATGAGTTCAGGGGCATATCCTGGGAACTTTGAGGGAGGAAGAGGATGTTGTTTCTGACGGACGAGGGGTACATCAGGCCATGTGTCGATGTGGTGCTCTATAATTGCGGGGTCAAGACCAGGCATTTCAGTACAGGACCAGGCAAAGACATCACGGAATTCTTTGAAAAGGTTTGTGTAGTCCTCAATCTCTTGTTGACTGCAGAATGCTCCTAAGGTGATGAGTTCAGGGGCACTCCCAGGGGCAGCGATATCAACTTGGATGACTGGTGAGATGTTGGCCATGTTACCTTCCTCGAAGGCGTCAGGAGCAGGAATAGGGTCCTTGAACCAGTCGACCTTGGTGGGGAGGAAGTCTTTGGACTCGACTGTGAATTGGGTAGCTGTGCTAGAGGAGGATTCTTCTGGGATGAAATAGGAACGGTGGTGCATATCATCCCAGGGATAATCCGGAGCGGTAAGGGCCTCAAGAATCTCCTCATCGGTACGGAAAGTTGGCGTCGTCAAATCTGTTGACGAGGGGGTAGTGGTGGAAGAGATCATATAGATGGTATTAACCTCTTCGGAAGGGGAAGAGTCTGGGGGGTAGATCTCCTCAATGGTAGGTGGTGCCATCTCAAGATCCAGATTGTTCATCTCATAGAGAGCCGCTCTGTAATCCGGGAGATCGGGACAATGATGTGAATAATGCCCGTAAATACCGCATATGGCGCAGGAGTCGTTGGTACGTAGGGACTTATCTTTAGGCTTGGGAGTGGGGTTTAGTTCGACAGTTGGGATGTTAGGGTCATCGTCGAGCATCTGCATGTGCTTCTGCAATGCTGGTAACTATGGGCATTGGTGGGTCGCATGGCCTAACTCGTCGCACAGCGAGCATTTGGGAGGAACATGAAATACTGGAGGGTTTTTGACTGTCTTTGGAGGTGGGACAGCAGTGTAAGGTTGTTGACCTCTGCCCCCAGTGGGTTTGGGAGGAGGGGTGGGAGTCGTGGAGGACGAAGGGGTAGAGACACCGGGGGGTGGCTGAGTGCTAGTAGCCATGGGTTGCACCGGTTGGAGGACGACATCGGGTGTCGGCGGGCGAACGGGAGGCGAAAGGTACCAGACGGGTAATCCCAAGGTTAACCCCGGGAGGCTAAGGGTAGCCATAATCGGGGCGCTTACTACTCCCGATGGAGGGACTAGAAAGGGGATGGTATGGATCGGTGTAACACCAATGTGGCTAGGTACCAATGGTGGTTTAGGCAACAAGGGTGGTTGATTGTTAGGTGGTAGGTTATCGTGGGACAAAGTACATAAGTCAGACACGTCGGTGGGAGAAGACGGAGGAGGAATAGATTGAAAGGTGGAGGTCATTGGCGCGTCGGAGTAGACTCCAGGCCCCGTAGAGGAAACAAACGAGGTGGTGGCACGAGACACAGGTTGTTCAACCATGGGGAGAACATTTTCAGGTGCCGCAGGAGCACTGGGATCATAGTAGGTGAGTTGGTCAACCTTAACCACGCGTCCCTCATGGGGGAACATCATGGTGCGAAAGACGGAAGAGGCAACCGCCCGCATGGCATACATGTAGCTGCGGCCAAGTAAAAGGTTATAATCCAGTTGGGCATTGATTACCTCAATGTCAATGAGTACAGTTTTGCCACCTAACTGGACGGGGACATTGGCTAGGAGGCCTTGGGGCTGAGCCGACCGACCGTCGTAGGCGCGTAATGCAGTGGTGGACTGCTGGAGAGGAGGGGATCCTAGCTTCTGCCATACAAATGTAGACATGACGCATGTGGAGGCACCCTCATCGATGATGCACCGATGGATGACAAGATTCCTAACGGAGACAGTAACTTGGAATGCTAAGCTGGAAGGTAGGCGTGGTTCAGACTGGTCTAAATCAAATGCCATCAAATTTGAATCAGTTGGGTCAATCCCCCCAATGGCGAAAAGTAAAGTCTTGCGCTGGGAAGGGCAGTTCTTCAAGACTTCTAACGCAGACATGGCTGCGGGAGATTGGGCTAGGTCGTCTACAATGTTGTAGTTTGACGCAGCACGCGCATTAGGGTTATTGTTGAGACGACGAAGTGGGAAACGAGGGGTTTTCGCAGCACCGTCGATGGGAGGCGGAGGTATACGTAACGCCTGATCAGTGGGATGGGCGTTAGTAGTTTTATCCGTGGGAGTGGCTTCAGAGGTGGAGCCATATTGGTTCCGACAGGTCTGTAGGTTGACATCAGCAGATGACATCATCAGTAAGTGGTGGGTACCTGAGTCAAACATGGGTTGATCAGGAGCAGCGTAAGTGATCTGTTGTTGTTGGGGTTGCACGTTAGCTTGAGGGGCCAACGGCTGAGTGTTCACCATGCCTTGGGTTGGTAAGGGGTTTTGCAGCACCAAAGGGGGTTGCTGAGGTTGGGGGGGGTTGGGCGGTGCTTGGGGAGCCGCATGCCCTTGGCGATGGGCCTCGTCAACCCAGAGCTGCCGAGCTCGCTCCAAGTGGGGGCAAGCATGTGTGTAATGTCCATAGACCCCGCAAATAGAACAAGGGTGGTTTGTTCGTAGATTGGGGTTTTTGGCCTGCTTGGGTGGGCGATCAGGGTTTTGATTAGCGGGGGCCGCATTGTTGTTGTCGGGGGAATTAGCCTGTTGGCCAGCTTGGTCGGCAGGTTGGTTGTTCCCACGATTACGGCCCTTGCCGCGGTTCTGTTGGCCCTGGTTACGTTGGTTGTTCTGGTTTTGCTGCGGGTTTTGTTGGGCGTAGACTTGCCCTTGGGCAGCAGGTGGATTTTGAGGTTGCGCAGGTGCGGGAGCAGGCTGCGGAGGATGATATGTAGGTTGAGGCTGAGCAGGTGCAACAACTTGAGGAGGTTGCTGATATGGCTGCGGAGCAGGTTGTGGGTGTGCCGCAGGGGCTGCCTGGGGTGGATAATAAGCGGGTTGGGCTTGTGAAGGCGCAGGGGCTGGGGCAGCCTGCGGATGGTAGTAAGACGGAGGTGCGACTGGGGGAGCATAAGCAGGAGTCGCATAACCGAAGCATTGAGGTGGACATGAGGGTCCATGGGAATGGTGGTGTGTCATGGGAGCATATGAGTTGGTTGCTCCAGACTGTGAGGTAGCCCGCGACAGGTCGGGGCCAGGGGTAGGTCGTGCTATAGAAAATGGTTGAGGATGCGAAGAAACACGACCGATGATGCCGTCTGCAGCGTGGGATGCCCCCGGCGCATCGTGCTGGGAGGAATCACCGCGAGGGGCGTCAGGTATAATGGTATAAAGGTAACCCGACCGGGCGTAAATGAGGTCGAACTGCTGTGCCTTAAGGATGGCCTCTTCTTCAGACTGGGGTCTTTCTGAAGCTACATCCTTAGCGATAACAGGAAGCAGGGACTTGAGGAACCAATCTAGGAAGATACGGTCGTCTAGTTTGATCTTGCATAAGCTACGGCGTCGACGCCACTCATGGATGTGGTCCGTGATATGGGTAGCCATGTTTTGTCTGCAGGATAGGAGGATCTCAACGCCCGCGTCATAGCGGACAGGCAGCTGGAAGAACTGCAGGAAGGTAGAGGCAAGGGAGGCAAAGGTGGCGTGGGTCCCATGTGGTTGCTCAATATACCATTTGGCTACAGAGCCAGTAAAGGTGCGTTGTAAGAGACGGAGGCGAACGGAGTCATCCACGATGGAGTTAGAGGAACACCATAGGTGGAAAGACATGATGTGGTTTTGTGGGTCCTCACCGGCCTTGCCCTCGAACTTAGGGATGTCCGAGGGGAGCTTGGTAGGCATATGAGGCCACATGGGGTCGTGTCGAATAGGATCGTTGGTCAATCTGGCCAGGTCAGGTAGGTTGAGGCTAGCCATGAATGGCAAACTGGAAGAAGACTGTGACACAGTAGTGCTTTGGACCAAGTTGGGGCCAGTGCCCCCAAGTGGAGGGACAAGATTTAGGGTGGTGCCCCCAAGTGGGGGAACTGAGGTAGTGGAGGATGGTCCAGCACCACCATGGGTAGTGTGAGCCACTGATGTAGTGGGGATAGGTATTCCCGCTGCGGGAATAGGTACTGTGAGGGGAACAGTAGATGAGGGTCCCATGGAGGGCATGCCCAAAATAGGTGTAGTAACTGGTGTGGTGGTGGAGGTGCCACCAATGGTCCCTATGACAAACGGAGTGGAAGTCGTGCCAGCCATGGGGCTAGTAGGGGCAGTGTAAATAGGGTTCTCAGACTCTTCGTCAGAATCCGAGGTAAAGTAAGGGGCGTCACTATGTGGTGACGGAGTCCTATGTCGCTGACGAGTGGAGTCAAGTGACAAGGCTCTAGATCTGTGATGAGTGGTATCAACGGACAATGATCGGAATCTATGACGGGTGGTGTCGAGAGAACCGTGCTGTGGGGGCTCGCCCCTGAGGCGCCGAGAATGTCTCGGGGACTCAATGGTGACAGATGGTGTCTAATCTCTGTGGGTTGAGGTGAGTAAAAACAGCTCAAAAAGGGCCTAATGCAACCGAGTGTGCAGAAGGAGAGCTAAAAAGCAAGGCACTCAGGCCAACAACCAACTCAAAACACCCACTGCAGCAGTTGTGCTACAATAGGTGGAGTAACAACAAAGATGGTCAGAATACCAACAAGCAGCAGGTTTCCTAAAAAGAGAAAATGGTGGACTCACTAGACCAAAGGGAGGTAAAGGAGCATGTAAACACCTAGCTAAAAGTATTCTGACTCAACTAAACATATCCTCTGCAAGGTGATGAAATCCAAGTCAGACAATATGAGTAGGAAAGCCAAGTGGCTATGATATCCCCCTACCGGGAGGGACACCGGGTAGTCAATCCTAGAAGAATGGCAACTAAGATACCCCGTTCATGACACGTCCAGAAAGGTGAATCTGCCATTTAGTTCGTTGACCACAATACCCCTATACAGGGATATCCCGCGAACCGCGAAAGGTAGCCCTTCGGTTACTGAATGGAGTGCGGTATTCCACTCAGGCCTCCGTAACCAGTCTCCCGACTTCAACCCTCCTAAGGGAGAGGCCCTCTGACAAACTGGTCGTGACCGTGCCAAAAAGTACTAGGGGATTTTGGTTCCCTATTTGGACAACAACTATGTCTCAAGTGAAAGTGACCGAGGGGTGTTATTGGAAGCCTATCCCCCCGACCCTACCTAACTACAATGATTCTTTTGTGTTCCCCACGTGGGGTTAGAATGTTGGTTCAATTAGGTACTTTTTAAGGCTCACTTGATTTATGTGACAGAGTGTGTGCTCGTGAGGTGATGAACCCAAAATATAGAAGTGCCACAAGGGGGGCAACTTCCAACTATCAATAATGCTGAAATTGAAATTTTAACTTGCAAAATTTTCTGAATTAAAAATAACGAAATTTTAAAAGAATTCTGTAAAGGGCATAGAAATTATGTTGCAGAAAGGCTGTAAGGTAGTGAGGCTGCAGGTAGGACAGAGGGCTGTTCAGATGCAGAAAATATTGCAGCAAACGGGGCTGGGCTCAAAACAGGAAAAGAGCAGAAATCAGACCGCGGGTCTGTGGCGAATCAGAACAGGCCGACCGCGGGTTTGAGGGAAACAGCGGCGGTCAGGTCGCGGCTATCGGGCCAACAGTTGCAGTCGGGACGCAGGAAATAGGGAAAAAGACGCAGTCGGGTCGCGGCAAAAGGGCCAACAGACGCAGTCGGGACGCCCGAAAGAGGCAGATAGCCGCAGTCGGGACGCGGGAAAATGGCCGACAGGCGCAGTCAGATCGCGGCAAAAAGGCTGATTAGCCACGGTCGGATCGCAGGTAACAGACTTGAATCCGCCGGCAGGGCGTCGGAAGCCGTCTGAGAGCCGCGGTCGGATCGCAGGTAAAGGCCTGAAAGGCGCGGTCGGGATGCGACTGCAGAGGGAAAAGACGCGGTATGCAGAGGCCGAAACGGACAGCCGAAAAGAAAAAATTAAAAACGAAAACCAGAAATTCAAAATCTAGGGGAGTCGCCAAAACTGTAGCTAGGGTTTTACCCCTAGCTTGTGCAAATGAGCACCTACTAAGGAGAATGGACTCCTTAGTAGCAGTTCAGTAAGTGTAAACAATTAAGCTAAAACAACAATTAAATTACTTCTAAAATATTGCATGAAACATAAAGAAAAGATATAAAAAAGTAGTTTTGTATTGATATTACCTCCAATGTGGAGGTTGATGAAGCCCTTTGCAGTGTCCAAGAGGATGCTCCAAGCTTCAGTATGCTCCTTCTCCTTCTCCAATGGTGGGGATGGGCCAAAAGTGGCTCTCAAGGTGAAAATAGTTCAATGATGAACTAGGGTTTCGAGAGAGATTTTGGCAGAGTAAGGGTGCTTGTGATTGTGGATATGGAATAAGGGATCTCCATCACCTATTTATAGTTTTTTGGTGGTGGAGTGCTGACCCATGGTTTTGGGAAACACATGGTTTTGTGCAGCTGTATAGGGTTTTTTCCTCATTTTCCTCATTACTTTATATTTTTTATTCCCTTTTTAGGGGATTTTTGCTATTTTTGGAGGAAAAGGGGGTTTTTTAGCCTTTTTTAGGCTATTTTGATGGTTTTGTGGCCTTTTGGAGGCATTTTAGGCCTTTTGGAGGCTTTTTAATGGGATTTTTTGGGATTTTAAGGGAAATATGGTAGGAAAATGGACAAATGAGCCATATAATGTGGTAGATGAGGTAGTGAACACTTTTTGGGTGTTAACAGTGGCCATGACGGTCACACTTTTACAAAACTGTGGGCCTTTCCCAACAGTAATCCCCAAAAACCCTAACCACGCACATGGCTAGGTGTACTATAGGCACCGCTTGCAGTCACGTCGCCGCTTCCTACAGGTTCCGTGACTTCCGGCGCAGATTGCGAGTATGGGCACCTTGTCCTTTGCCTTCAATGCTCTGGTCCGTTGCTCCTCCTTGATCCGAGCAACCATAACTTTTGTACTTAGCCTTAATGAGGGTAGCTGAACCCTCTACTCTGTCGCTTCATTCATTATGGTAGCTGAGCTTTCTATTCAGTCACATTCATTCCTCTATGACGTGTGTGCGCGAGCTCCGCGAGTTCCAGTCCGTAATCTGCGTTAAGCTCGTCCATCTGGCACCGTACTACGCACCGTCTGCTTCTACCCAAAAATTGGTGCTTGTTCAAAATTAGCACTTTCCTTCCATACTTGTGCTTTTTCCTCAAAATTCGCAGCTTTCACCATAGCTGCGTCCTAGGCTCCAACAGTTTTCAGAACAAATTCTTACACATAAAGAAATATGTCATACAGTCATGCAATTATCTTAGCCAATGCTTCAATACAACATTTATCCATATTTCGTAACTTTCTAGATGCCTTCCAATCTCTACCAGAACATTGTTAAGAGTGTGCACAACTCCTAATATGTCAGCAAAGAGGTTTCATTCTAGATAAGTAGCAATGGAATGTTGTACAGTGCAATAGGCCACTTACCCATGTATATTAGTAGTATACTGTTCATCAATGCAACTATTCTAATATGCATAATACACAACCTAATTCTAGGAACATAAGCATATACATCATTGAATAACATTATGTAAGAAATGACAATTCAAATACTTATCTTTGTTTGGTTGCTGGGTGGACTCCCTCTGAATATTTGCAACTCCATTCTGATGTGGATTGTGAGAAGTGGTCAACTCTCTCTAAATATCTACATCCTTGCAGAAACTACTGAAGTGTGCTCCTTTGCTTTCTTGCAGGAACAACTGGAGTGTGCTCCCTCTTGATCTTGCTTCCTGGATTACCTGTCCTTGAACTTACATCCATCCTTAATCACTATGCATGCTTATTAGTATCATCATTGTGTTATCCTTGAGGTCTCATACATAATCACACATTTATTAGTATAATCTTAATACCATCAAAACACAATAATCTTAAACATGTATATTCATGATCATTCATAGATAATAAACATTAGTATTCAAGGTTTCAGGGAAGTATTCTTTTACTCATGCATATTCTTATTTGATCATAGGACTCTTCATCAATGCATAAACCTGTGATTACTCAAACCTATACCTTCATGATTCTTCTGGTTAGTCATATCATCAATTATGGTAAGAAACATAATATGCATACAACCATGACTTCATGAATAATCATTATCAACAACACAACAGTATAAGATCCTAACACAAGGTAGGATTCTAGCTTGATATAGGAAAAACATACCTGGATTAGCATGCTAGCTAGTTATGTCTAACATACCCACATAATGTCTTCTGGTTCTGTTCAGTGACTTGTGTTAGTAACCTGCATGTCTCATAGGTTAACCATTGTAGGACCAAGTTATACATACCTCGAAAGTAGATCTTCTATGAGATCCATGACAATGGATGAATCTTTGTCTTCATGTCACAATGATCATATGTTCTTTAAGTAGAACATGATCTGTCTTTCTTGGTGTACCTTTTATGTTAGAGGACAACATAAACCTCATACAACATCACAATGCATTAGTACATTCATAAGTGTCAAAACCTTAATCAATGAATATCTTCTATTAAGGTGATACGACAAGTCCAGTAATTAATCAAGATTGTACTGTAATGATATGAAGACAAACATATGATAAACTTAACCATGAAACATACGTGTAAGCCATACCTGTCAAGATTTCTTGTAATCTGCTTATGGAAGGCCTTAGCCTCATCTCCCTCTGAGACAGGAACTTCTTCACTTATGCACGTGACCAATCCATCTTCTTCTAGGATTAACCCAATCCACTTGATTTGCAAGAACTGGACCTGGAGCTGGATTAGGATTTGTCAAAGAAACCCCAAAAATTCAAACTTCTGAAAGGATAGAAATATGTGCCTTGATGAGCTGATCAAGTTGGTATATTGGAAATTAGGGATAGAAATTTGTCATACTAGTTTTTTCTATATCAAGCCCTAGCATCGTAAGTGCAACAAGTGTCATACATGCCATATCATGCCTTCTTTCAGGCTAGCTCTGATACCATGTTAAATTTTCAGAATTTACTTCAATCTGATCTAGGATCTTAACTGAGAGAACAACATGTATAGCATATCTACAGCAAATCCATCATGGACACAATAATGCAAGCACAGAAGAGACACAGATTTTACTTGGGGAAAACCATAAAGGTGAAAAACCCCAATAACTTCCTCAGAGATAGATAGAGCAATGATATAACCAGAATACATGAGATGGCCTTCTCCTAGCAGTAGAGCCTCCTCCTCCACAAGTGTGCCACTCTCCCAAGTGTGAGTGAGTGAATAGAATGTGTAAAATGAGAGAGACACACTCTCTATTTATACACTAACTTGACTTGACCTTTACTCAACTAGGTCGGCCTCAACTTAACCACTTAACATAATGCTGACTGGGCCGATCCCCATTAGGGTGGTCTAATAACCCTTTGACCCACATGGCCGACCCCCAATAGGGTGGTCTAATAACCCTTTGACACACATGACTTATACAGGGCCGACCCCAACAAGGTGGTCTAATAACCCATCAAGTATAAGTTACAACACTTACAATATAAATGACGACACTTCCGTATATAGGAGTAATAACATCTCTATAGGAATACAATATACATATATGTGGAATACATTCTGAAGTTACATATACATCAACAATGATGAATATGATGATGATTGATGATGATAATGATGATGATGATGATGATGAAGATGATGGATGATGATGATGCCGATGATGACGATGTTGATGATCAAGATGATGATCAAGATGATGATGATGATGAGGAGTAGGATGAGAATGATGATGAGGATGATGATGATGATGAGGAAGTGGGTGATAACGATGATGATGATGATGATGGAGATGATGATGATGACAAGGATGATGACGATGATGTTGATGATGACGAAGATGATTATGATGATGATGAGGAGGAGGAGGAGGATGATGATCATATTCGTCATCATCATCATCATCATCTTCATCTTCGTACTCATCTTCATCATCATCCATCATCATCATCATCATCATCATCATCATCATCATCATCATCATTATCAATGATGATGATGAAGAAGATGATGATGATGATGAAGATGATGGATGATGATGATGCTGATGATGATGATGTTGATGATGAAGATGATGGCCAAGATGATGATGATGATGATGAGGATGGGGATGATGATGAGGAATTGGGTGATAACAATGATGATTATGATGGAGATGATGATGATGACGAGGATGATGATGATGACGAGGATGATGATGATGAGGATGATGATGATGATGCTGATGATGACGAAGATGATTATGATGATGATGATGAGGAGGAGGAGGAGGAGGAGATCATATTCATCATCATCAGCATCATCTTCTTCATCTTCATACTCATATTCATCATCATCCAGCATATTCATCATCATCATCATCTTCGTCATCACCATCATTATCAATGATGATGATGAAGAAGATGATGATGATTATGTTGATGATGATGATGACGATGATGATGATGTTGATGATGAAGATGATGGCCAAGATGATGATGATGATGAGGATGGGGATGATGATGAGGAAGTGGGTGATAACGATGTTGATGATGATGATGGAGATGATGATGTTGACGAGGATGATGACGATGATGAGGATGATGAGGATGAGGATGATGATGTTGATGATGACGAAGATGATTATGATGATGATGAGGATGAGGAGGAGGAGGAGGAGGATCATATTTGTCATCATCATCATCATCATCTTCATCTTCGTACTCATCTTCATCATCATCCGTCATCTTCATCATCATCATCATCTTCATCATCACCATCATCATTATCAATGATGATGATGAAGAAGATGATGATGATGATGTTGATGATGATGATGACGATGATGATGATGTTGATGATGAAGTTGATGGCCAAGATGATGATGATGATGATGATGGAGATGATGATGATGATGATGATGAGGATGATGAAGAATATGATCATCTTCTTCATCATCGTCATTGATAATGATGATGACGACGAGGATGATGATGAGGATGAGGATGATGATGATGATGCTGATTATGACAAAGATTATTACGATGATGATGATGATCATCATATTCGTCATCATTAACATCAGCATCTTCATCTTCGTACTCATCTTCATCATCATCCATCATCTTCATCATCATCATCATCATCTTCGTCATCATCATCATTATCAATGATGATGATGAAGAAGATGATGATGATGATGATGTTGATGATGACGAAGATGTTGATGATGATGATGATGATGAAGAAGGTGGTGATGATGAGGATGATGATGATGATCATCATGATCATGATGACGACGAATATGATGTTGATGATGAAGATGATGATGATGGTGATGTTTAAGGAATGCAATGTAGCCTAATCATGGTATATGTATCCCTCTACATTTGCTAGAGATACCCCACAAGGGTTATGTGTGGTGGTTTGAATATGCATTCAACATCGTATCCTAAGAAGCTTCTTGAGTTGTAGGTGTTGTTCAAGGTGCTTGAGCCCGAGAAGCTTCATTTAAGGCATGAGAAGCTCCTTGTTGTCCATATACCTTGGTCAGACCTCAAGACCCATTTTTGGTTCACAACTAACCTATTCATCACACACATAACACACTTGAAGCTGACTAATACCCTATAGATTTCATATGTGGTGGTCTAGGGACTCATTCATGGTGTTTGTGCCTAAGAGGCAAGAGTTAGTGTTGGAGGCTCTTGTTTCCCTCCACTAACCATGGTTAAGGAGCCAAGATAAATCCTTGATGTCCAAGACATTATAATGGCAGCAATATTCAATTCATATGCAAAAAAGATCCTTGTAGAGGGATAGTGTCATGGATTCTATGTGTTATTGATGACACGTGAGGTCTAGAATTTTCAATTAAGGCCCATATGGAATTCAATTGAGCTCAATATGCTTCAATAAGATCTCGAGGAACCTATTTTCATTCTTCGATGATGTTCAATGCTTTTCAACATATCCATGGTCTTGCATGGTAGGCTGAGGATGCATTCATGGCATTTGATCTTTACAAAATATGTTTTTTATCAAAATGAAATTCAAATTGCCTCTTTGATGAGTCCTCCTCTACAAGACTTCATTTATTGCATGAATGTCATAGACTCATGAAAACTCTAAACAACACTCAATGGCATGCAACTACAAATAATGGCATGCAACTATAACCACAAACCCAACAGAGGTTGATTTTATGCATTGATATAAAGAGGTGGCAGTAGGCACACAATATGGAGAAATAATGAGTTAGAAAAAACATTTGGACCAAAGTATCACAATGGTTATTAATAAAATTAAAAAAAACAATTTTTGGCTCAGGAATTGTCTTCAATTTGATGGGTGGCATGATCATGATCATGTAACCTTCCTCCGTCCTTCCAAACATATGTGGTTTATCACCACGTTTCTCTTCGACACTCGCCATCAAAATATGTATAAAAATAACATGTTTTTACATCCTCTTCCATTTAAATCCTCATCGCATAGTCATAAATAAGGATTATTATGCATGCACATCCTCACCTTGCAATATCAATTGGGTCAAGGCGCATAGACAACCATAAATTATCAAATGTGTCAAGACACAAAAAGTAATCCCTTCAAATAAAAATTAAGACCCACCCTTCAAACTTCATCACCGAGTCCAATTTATGCAAATATTTTTGGAGTGGGGGAAGGTTTGGCATTAAATGGTGTAAACATTGGGGAATAAATAATTTAAATGTTATACAGGGGCGTGTGCGCATGTTTCAGGGCATGTGTGCTAGTGATGTGTACACGCAAAAAAAATGCACGCGTGTGTTTAAGCACGCATGCACGTCCCTGTTACTAGTTAAAAAAAACAGAGTTCTCTGTTTCCCGGGAATTCTACCAAAAAAAGGGTTTCATTTCTTTTGCGGGTTTCAAGCTCTTACAGGTTTCTTATTGGCTCACACTCATTGATATTTTGGACACTCATTGATCTATTGGACACAAAATCACCCTTGGAATCTAACAAACATCTTTAGTGGTCTTGGAATCTAGTGGATACATTCAAGCTACCAATTTCCATTGCAAGTGGAGATCATTTCTATAGAGGTATGGTGAATTGTAAATAAGTCTTTTCATTCACAAGATTTGAGATTCTCCCATGCCTTTTTGTTTTTATCATATGCCCACAACAATATCCATGCATAGACAACAATGAATTTGACAAGAAGATTTCCCAAGCTCACATCTAAAAAAACTCATATGAACACTAGACAAGATGAAGTATGCAACCTCCTCGTTGTTTAATTAGTTCCCAAGTTAATTTTGTTCTTTTCACCACATATTATGAAAGCAAAAAATACTACACACTCACTAAACATGACTAAAAATATCACTTCAACTCATCCACAAAACCTCAACTCTCTCATCTCTTATTCAATACCATTGTATGGAATGAGGATATATGTAAGTATATGCACCTTTCCTTTCTCTATGAATCCAAATATGATAATATTCATCCATATTTACCATCCTTACAATATCCCCTCACCTTTAATAATGACTTTTTTTCCAAAAACCAAGACTTTCCCACTTCATGTTCTATTCAACATGATCATTGTTGGTATAGCCCCTAGTTCCCCACTCTCCAACACCTCCCCACCCTAGATATTGCACATTGAAAGGTCAAATTATATTCCCCCTAATCACCCTTCCTAAGACCATGATCCTTTTTAGAAACCTTTGCGTCCTCCTTAAGGTTTTGCACAATACAAGGTATACATTCATTCTATTGTGATGCATTGTTGAATTCAACCATGGGTATTTTAAACTCAAAATCACATTCTATCATCTCAAGGTTTATAGATAAGGAAATAGTTTGTTGTTGTTTCTTCAGTTCCTTAAGGTGTTATATAACCTAGTAATTTATGATGGTAAAGGACATTGCCTCAAATGGAAGGATATGCCATTCCACTATGAAGACAAAGCAATCAAACTAGGTGCAAAATTTAGAATTGATAACATTAAGGGAGAAAGCAAAAAGTGCAACTAATTAAGGTGAAAAATATGATGTAAACCAATAAGAAAAACTATTCCCAAACTATTCTCGTAGGTTACCTTATTTGATGTAGAAAAACTATCAAACTATTCCCAAGGAATCTCTAGCCATCTCTATTGTAGAGTGTTACTACCATAATTTTTATGAATTCATGGCCAGGAAAGACACTAGTTTCTCCACTCTACACTTGACCAACCATCATCTATATTGATTGGAATTGTAAAGGATAATGATGTTTATTCAAACACAAATAAACCAACATAGTCTGTAGTTGTATATGTTATTTTGTAAAGTGTTAAGTTATGTTGGAATTTGTCAAGTTCATTGTATAATGGCACTAATTTATCTTATTTGTTGTTTCTTTTGTAGGGGTAGGCCTGATAGTTGTGTTAAAGAGACTTTTGGAGATGGGAAACTCACGAAACACAAAAATAAAATATAGAAGGAATATGCCCATTGAAAAGGTCAATGAATTAAGAGAAAAGGCCAGGTTGGGAATGGAAAGATTGAGACATGGTCCTATCATTGCCCCGGATCCTGCCACTGATCCTAACACAGTTGTTGACATGAAAACCTCTTGTTCAGAACCACAGGTAAAGTGGTCGCGTCTAACGGACCCAACTCAAATTCCAACATCAACACAATGTCCAACCAACAATCCATCAACGAGTCATGCTGAACTTCCTCATGACACAAGAATTTTGGGAGATGTTGCATGTGTATAGATTGACATACAAGCCTTGCTTAATTTGATATCTACCCAAGAAGACCAGAACCATGTCGACCACACTCCCATGATGGCCCAATCTGTGAATGAAGCACCACAACAAACAAGCTCTAGTATTCATGTCTCATGTCCACCCTCCCTACCTCGACTATCCAGTGCAAGAAGAAGAACTCCTAGATGTATTCATGTGGATGAGAGTGCTATTTCGGGGCCTGAAGGCAAGTTTCCAAAATGCACTATCGAATGGCAATGCAACAAAATTGTCAAAGAATATTTTGAATCCAAAGGTGATGCAGGTAAATGTCAATTATTGCTATGTTTGTTAAAGTCACGTTGTTTAGCTGTTGTTAGGAGAATTTTGGGCATAAAGATGGTTAAAAGTTCAGAGGCTAGTAGTCATATTGTTAGAAATCTCCAATCTGCATTTAATGTGATTGGGAAGACGTCTCATAAAAAAGATCTTTGTGTGGCTCGTCGTGTTTTAGCGGAATCAGTTGTAAGCAAGTCCACAAGGCAACGTTGCCTGCTATCACACACTTCTCACATACTCAAATTAAATAGAAAAACTATTAAAAAGTACTTTGTTATAAGAGAAAATCTCGACACTCCGGGTGGGAATGATTGTTGGGCTTTTGTTGGTAGGTTTCCTTGTGCAGATAGGAAGCTAATTGATGCTATTAAGGAGTTAGTACAAAATTTTTGGCATGATCATACTAGACCTTCATCAAACCAAAGAGACGTGCTAAAGTTGAGAAAAGGTTCTACTGAACGTGAACCCCATGTTAAACACTTCCTTGACACCACATAGACTGAACTCTATGAGAGATTCATGAATGAGCACACACAATTGAACATGGGCCAAAGGTCCTTTGAGAAATGTAAACCATGGTACGTTCATATATGCATTGATCGGAGCACCTGTTGTTGTAGATACCACGTAGAATATGAATATTATTATGACACATATAAACATATATTTTGTGATTTGCATACTAACATTGTGCATAGATGCAATGGATCCATACTACCACAGAATGCATCAAGAGACTTTATCCACAACATCATGTGTCCAAGGCCCAAAGGACAAAAATATTATGCAAAATCGTGTCTATATGGGACATGTTCTAGGTGCAGTGGGTTTTCTCTTTTGAACCATTGCATCCATGAAAGCAAGGAGCACGATTTTTGTAGGATGGGCGTGGAGATGCAGAGCTTCAAGTACGTAACCTATCAATTAGACAGTGCCAAGGAAAGTAAAAATATTGCATTAGTGAAGTCATAGGTACAAATGAATATTGCATATTTTTCATATTACACGTTCAATTTATGACATATACATTTTTCCAAATGCCACATTGTAATATTTCCCTTGTTTTCATGGTAACAGGTACCGGTATGTGAGTTCTTGACGGAGTTCTACGAGAAAACAAAGCAGTATGTTCAACATGTGCATGCAGCGCGATGGGAAGATGAGTAGTACAGAAAATGCAGGGACACATTTCCTGTTGGAACCATAGTGTCAATTGTGGATTTTGCAGAAAATTACACCCTTCAGCCACAAAATGAAATCCAGAGTCAATACTACCATTCAGACTAAGTCAGCATCATGGTACATATTATGTATAGGCAT